>CM062572.1:35414337-36752051 GCA_031468815.1 Morus bassanus | reverse complement strand
TGCCACAGCATCTGCATTTTAATTGCTGCTTCATATTTTCTTTAATATTCTCATTGTATTTAGGAATACAATAAATGTATGCTGGGTACTGCGTCTTTCTCAATGCTCTTCATTAATTAGTAAGCTTTTCATGAGACAGCTCTGCTCTCATTGACTTCACTGGGAGGAAATCTGAGCCTTCTCTCCCACATCCTATCTCTTATCATGTTTGTTCCCCCTTCTGGTACCTATAGTTATGTCTTTTTTGGGATGGGAAAGTGAACTTAGGAGTCTGACCGGTTATTCTAAATAGAAAAAAAAAGGAAAGAAAAAAGGAACAGCTGGTTTACAAACTTTTCATTTTCAATAGCTTAGGCTCAGTTATTCAAGCACAGAAAAAATATTCCCCCAATAAATCGTATTGAGAAAATAGTTCCAGGCATTCTGTTGTTTCCAGCTGGGCTTTGTGTGCCTTATAAGGAGAACCCGTATTTTCTTACACAGAACCTCTCTCAAAGATATGCTGGAAAAGGTAAGGCCATAAATCTGTGTCAGGTCCAGATGTGCAAGACTCTAGTGCCTAAAAGTCATCCCAGCTTATTTTTATAAATGCTACCATGGTTTGTTTAGGCAGTTTAAAGTAATGGGTGTACATTAGAAGAAAATCACTCAATGTACATCTGGTAAATATGTGATGTATAAACTCTACATAAAAGGCACAGAGTTGAGGACCAGAAGCTGTGGCTCAAACATCTGTTAGACAATTTTGCTCACAGGTCATAAAAATAGTAACAAGCACAGTCTCCTGCTATTTGAGCTTATAGGATTCAAGCTATCTATCTACATCTCTGTACAACCATGTGTACGCACCCTCCGTGACAGCTTCTGAACAGCTGAACACAGAATACAGATGCAGATTTCATGACTTTTCTGTTTATCATTACCGCCAAAGAAATATACCTTTCTCACTACACAAGATATTCAGAAGAGTTTAGAATTTTTTGCTAACATAGATGCTTAATGTTGAAAATAGGATTTTTTTTTTTCCAGTTAGAATCACGGAATTTAATAGAGCATTTTCAACTACATACAAAATTTATAGACACACACATATACTTCCTTCATTCCTTCAGGCCAATTTGTTTCTATTACTCACATTCCAGGTATTTGTTTTCCTGTAATTTCACATGCTCAATTTGATGTCCCTCTTCTTGATAACTCTGATATCTTTCCAGTCTCTTTCTGTCTCTATATTCTTTTCTTCTCTGCACATTTTAGACCTTATTATCACCCAGTCCCTTAAGACATTAACATTTGCTTTCACCATTGTCAACAAGCCATTTTCTTTCAGTACCGTATGTCATTAAAATTTGTAAACTTTTTTCTAAAATTCCTGCCATACATTTATTTCCTTTTTCCCCTTAATATCATTACATAAAATTGTTCTTCATCATCTTTTTAAATATTACTCCTATGAACAAAACCACTGATTAATTTTAGTTAGAGCCTGGCCTACTCATTATTCTTTCAAAAAATAGAAATAACACAACATAACATAACATAAGATAACATAAGTTTGACTACTACTTTACAAATATACCTTACATGAAAAATTATAGGTACCATAAACTAGTGTCCTCACCCTAGTGTTCAGAATTTCCTAAGGGAAATTAATACAATGTGTTTATGAAGTGTTTAGAAAAATATTCAGGCAACCCAAGAGAGTATCATAAAGTGCTGTCATTCTTAGATGCCTAAATTAAACTGGTTATACACCTACACAGTATGTAAAAAAATACTTGTTGAAGAGACAGAAAGAACTTGGGAATAGTTACTTGAAATCAAAATCTAGGCTTTGGACTTCTATTGTTTGGGATTATATCAAGGTCAACTGTAAGTTCTGAGTAAAAGAAGCAATTGTTCCAATAGCTGAAAGCAGCCACTACAATTTTTACAGTGTTCATAGTAATACTGTGACACTGAGCCCTGCTATAAACGGGAGCTGTGTGGCATGAAATTTTCCATGAGTATCCTAGGAAAGAAAATGCAGCAGTAAACATCATTAGTCAAGCGAGACCTACACGTCATAAGCAACAGGCAAGAGTCCAGGAAGGCCACAAGGTTAAAATGCTTTGTTTGAGTAATTATAGGATTTGAAGGATTAGCCTGAACCAAAAGATTTAAGGACATGGAAGGATTAAAGGGAGAAATAAATAAATTAAATTGAAGAGAATGAAGGTATAGGAGGTAGCACAAAAAGTATATTACATTCAGTAAAGTTTTTGAAACAAGAATTGTTAAATAAAATAGTTGCAGTTGAAGGCAACATGATTTTGCTGTATTTGTTTGCTATTCAGTAACTGAATCTGCAGAGACAAATATTTTTTAAAAAAGATCTGTGTGTTTCTGAGATTAAAGACCTAACAAAGCAAGCACGTATCTGAGGTGAAAAGACTTAGCCAACTTTTTTGTATCCCAGAATGTAAAGTCATTATGTACACTGTAGCTACTATGAAAGTGAAATCCCAGTATACAAACCATAGGTGAGATCACACCCACCACAGCCTGTTAGTGATATCCGAGCATTCTTGCCATACACATGGAAAATGAATTCCAATCTTTACCTTATGCCACCCTGAGTGACAACATTTTACAAAGCTCGCAAAGCTTGTTTATTTTAAAAGCCTACTGCCCTTGTAAGCTATTAATAGTGAGAATTAACTCACTACATTTGTTCCAAAGAAAATCTACAGGCTGTTTCTCGAATATTGTGGATGAGAAAAATTATTCAAGGGTTATGATGACTTCAAACAAAAACAGTGTTAACAACCCAGAAAATCAGATCCTAAATTCTTCATACATTTTCTTAAATCTCCTTATCATGGCAAAGGTGTTTAGTTTCTCTAAAAATTATCAACCTAAAAGCATAGCTTTGCTTTAGGAAAATTAAATAAAGCCCTAAAGTGGTTAGTATTCGTTTATGATTTCCATATTAAAATAAAAAATTATAGTTACAAATAATTTTCAATATAACCTTTTTTGAATATTACAGTAGGGTTTTTTCTTTCTCTCTTAAGTGGCTATTTATTTTTGTTCAGATAGCAAATTATTCAGAGGATTACAGAAATTCAGCCACTGGCCCAATTCACAGATTGTGTAATTACATCTGGCTTTATTTCTAAAATAAGAAATGGATGCAGTGTTCAGAAGTGCTATGTTACAAAGAATTCCAACGTGGCATACTGATTTGTAACTTACTATTCATTAAGTCAGCCTGAGCTAACCTGTCTCAGATTGCAATAAGGCAAAAACTCCAGACATTTGAATAGAGCATCTCTTTCAGCTGAACTATTTGAGTATTGCCATCATATGCCAACCAGAAATATTATTGATGGATATTTGCATTTTGAAGACTGGTAGGATTCTGGAGGATGTTCATATCTGCTTTTCCACATCATGGAAAAATCAAGTCACTTTTATCACAAGCTGCCATCATTTTCAGCCAAGAATTATCAGTTGTTTGCTTTTGAAAAAAATAGCTTTCTAAAAACTAAATACTCCCAGTGAAACAGCATCTCCTGACAGCCCACATCGACAAATTTTCCTATGCTCCCTTCAGCGTGCTGAGGCCTGACCATTAGGCTTCTAGTGGGATTTTTAGTCCTCATATTCATTTGGAGCTGTTTGTGGTGCAATCATTCTCACAGGGAATTTGTTGGGTTTTTTTAACTGTAAACCTGTTTACCAGTAGCAGGGATGACTACTGATGTCTCTCATACGGGTCACTGACCAGACACCAGATGGTGGAAATATTCTGTTCCTACTAATCTGGCCCAGAGTTGGCAATTCAGAGGTGAAAAGCTTTATCCCATTACCAACTGCCTGAGCCATCCTGCCTCCAACCTGCAGGCTAAAGATTAAACAGTTAATAGTCTTGAAGTAACTACCACCCCCTCAAATACCCCATCTACTACACATCCCAGACATCTACTGGCTAGATCTAAAAGGAGATCCATAAATGTCAGTACACTGTATTGAATTTAAATTCTACCTAAGGAGGAATAAAAAGGAAGCCAGGCTGGTAAAATAACAGCATCAGTTGGGATAGTACTACTTATGCAACAGCCCGAAGGAAAAGTTTATTGCAGGTAAAATATCAGAAAAAATAGAAAATACAAGTAGGCTGTTTGTGAGAAATGTAATCTGGAACCAAGAGGGAGGGCATCATAACATAAATAAAAGGCAGAAAATACTAAAATGCAACTCCCTTTTGCAGGCTTCAGAAAAAAAATCACAGTATCAGTATAACACTACGCAGTCTTAACACCTTAATCAGTTCTGAACAGGAGAACTAGACTTTTTCAGTGAACTTCTCCATCCTATCCTTACAATTTTCTTTGCCTCTGCACAAGTACTTTGCTTTGCTGCACATTCAAGCTTTTAATTTGCATACATTAGACTTCTGTGTTGCATCCAAAATCAGTATCAAGGTTTCTATTTTCCACCATAAATTGCCAGGGGAACTACTGTTACATTTGTGAAGATGACACCAAACATATAATTTGGAGCTCAAGATAACTGTAAAGGAAACAATTCAAAGAATTCCTGAGCTTGCCTATATCCAGACTCAGTCACTGAAATTCTTTAAAAATGCAAATGTGTTTAATACCAACATAAAATTTGAAAATATAAGAACACAAGAGGAAGGAGCTAGTAGGTTATTTTTTATGTGTAGATATGTTTACATTCCTGTATGTTAGACCTGCTTATATTTGGATCTATATTTTTTCACTCCTGCAGAAAAACATGACTCAGATTACATATCATGATCTTATAAAATCCTATTACACGATAATTACCTTATCTAGTTAGACTCTCTTACCCTTCTGGAAGATTTGACTATTCAAACCTGTCAAGCAGTGCACAAAGAACTCATTTACAAGGGAACCATGAAAGTAACTGTACAAAATCTGCCCTTGAGAGAGGGGAAAGGGTAAGCATAACTCCTTGGTGCTATCTTAGATGTCTTAGTGTTCATTCCGCACTTCATGTTTCATACAGCTTCACTTATGGCAGGTACAGAAAGCCGTACAGTATATATAAGTCCTTGGTCGGTTTTATTTAGGATAACCTGCTTAATTCATTTACAACTATGATGTTTCTGAGGACTGAAAATACCCCATCTTTTGTCCATAAAGCCATTCTATCACATCACGCTATGTGTCATAGTAATAGTAGTAAAAAGCAGTGTTCTAAGGTAGATTACATGAACTGGAGTCTCTCACAGGCAATTTTTTTCCTTGAAAATACAAAATTAGGCCTTGCCAAAAATTTTAAAATATTGAAAATTCCTCAGGTATACATTTTTCTACATTAGAACTGCAGCTAAAGTTGTTTGAGGTTTGAATTTATTGTAAATAATTATTTAAAAGCATGAAATTTTCTTTCTTCAGCTTCAATAATAAGACTGATGTAGCTGCCAAAATCCCCTTTTTATACCAGCATAGCAAATTTGGCTCAAGAGGATTAAAATAAGCAATGTTAGAAAAGTACCATTTTCTTAATGCAAACTTCAAACACGTTAGAAGTATCCTACAAGTGTGGTATACTGGCACTCCTCTATTAGCACTGTGCAGAAGCAGCAACATTAGATCTTTCCTCTACTGGTCAAATTTACACAAGTTTAAAAAGCATGAAAAGGAATGTGGAACTGGAAAAGAAAGTTTCAAAAAAGAATATGAATTTTCAGTACCTTGCAGTTAATACAAGAAATTCTGATTTTTTTTCCTTAATTTAGAGACAACAGCAGCAAAAAGTAAGTTAAAAAAAACAGGCTAAGGAAGGTATTTAGCAAAGGTATAAGGATGCTTAGCTAAGAGGACTGCTTTTCCAGGCCCAGATAGCAATGTAAAACAGATGAGAATATGCATATCAAAAACAGAATCAAAGGGAGATACATAAAAGAAGTGGGAATTCTTAATGGAAATGACTGCAGCTGAGCCCTAGGATGGTTAACCTGTTAATATTAGCAGCTAGATGGTCCACCGTCGTTGCTAAGTAGCCAGGGTTCGGCTTGTGTGCTTCTGAAAACAGAACTGGGCCCATGACAGAAATTACTTTACTATTACAAAATTTGACCCCCATGTGGACTTGCAGAACAGCTTTTTTTCAGAAAAGGTTTTTAATAACCAGGCCCAGTAACAAAAATATTATTCAGTTTGGCAAGCTTGACTGAACAAACCAGTTGCTCTACCCTTTAAAAGCTAAACATAACATCACATCACATAAGAAGCACTTCTGCCATTTCTGCCACTGTCTAGTGTCAGCATCCAAATTAGCCACATTTAGCTAGCAATCTTCTAAAATCCATTTGGTATCTAACTGTGTACTCCTGACAAACTTCACAAGAAAGGTCTGTTTTGGAAAGCCTAAGCATTTTTAAGTGTGCATCATCTGGTAATTGTCACATTCTCTAAAACAACATATCATCTGTTCCCTTCGATAAATTTTTTTGTCAGTACACACAGCTCAAAGACAATAATTTTTAAAAACCCTTATTGACCATATGTACCTGGATATCCACGGCTGAAGTGCTCAGGTGAGTAAGAGAACCATGTATATATTAAACACTATGCACACAGGACAGCTTGAACTGCAACTGCAACATCTGCAAAAATGAAGGTAAAAGTGACATTAGGATGATTAAGCAAACAGAAAGGCTATCCTGCAATAGGAGACTAAGACTGTTAGGCTAGCAAAATGAAATTGTTGAGAGGATAAAATTATTCTCTTATGGCAAACAGACACGATAGCAGGTGAGAGTTGTTTAAACTTAGGGTAATATTGGCACTAGAAGAATAAACAGGACATGAATAAATTTAGACTGGAAATTAGAATGGATTCCTAAGTAGCAGGGCATTTTGGGCCAAAAGGAGAATGATGATGGTGAAAGACTCTAATGACTTTTAAGATCGATATGGTTATGAAACTTCTGAGATGAAACATTGCCTAACCTAAGGACTTGATTATATATTTGCAGCTCATTTTTAATGCTGTCAAATGCCTTCTTTGTATAGCAGTTTTGTGTCATAAGCTGGTATCTTATGGATCACTTGTTCTAAACTCTGATGATACCATAAGATGAAAAGCAGGTCACAAAAAATGGTAACATAGCCTCAGATTAAATCCAGATAGTCTTTGAGTTGTTCAGACACCGAGGAAATGCTTTAATAACCAAATTACAATTTAAATTGCCATACCCAGTTAACTTATTGAAGAAAGGATGTAATTTGTCAAAGCCTGCCCTCCTGTTCCCCAAAATTGAGACTAAGGCACACTAGGTAAAAGAATTTCAGCCAAGGCAAAACTTGTATGCCTGTAACAGGGACAGATGAAGTCTCTATTTTACAGGTATGCTGTGAGGTTGCATGAGAAAATAACACACTTCAGGTCAGAATTTATGATGGGAAGGAGGAGCAAAGTGAGGGGCAATGTGGAATAAATCTCACCTTTCCCTCTGTTTATCACTAAAACAAGCCATTTTTCTCACCAGCTTTAGGTATGTACCGAGACGTTATACCAGATCAAAGAAAGAGTCTTAGCAACACCCAAGCCTCAGGAATACTAAAGCTATTCATACTCAGCTATAATCCGGAGCTAGCATGGATTTCTCAGCCAGTTTGAGCATCACACACTCATAACCATGCTTCATCATTAGTAGCCTGCAGACATGGTGGGGAGCTGTTGTGGTTGAGGACACAGGAGCGAGAACTGCGAGGTTCCTGATACAATATAAGCATTCAAGGATAATAAGACATCAGCAAGCTTTCTTTACGCTGAGCAGCACCAAGCTGGAACGCAACACCGTGCTCAACAGCACCAGCGACAGCTGCAGCTCTGGGTGACGCCTGTTGAGCCAGCTTAGGAGGCGGCCTGCCCTGCCCTGCCCTGCCCTGCCCTGCCCTTTGCGCCTTCTCTGCAGGCGCTCCTGCGGCGTGCGGCCCCGGGACGTGCGAGGCTGGGCGCGCCCCGGCGAGCGGGGAGGGCGGCGCGGCCCGGCCGGGGCCTGAGGAGCCTCCGCGCCGGGCGGGGGCGTGGTGGTGGAGGGCGAGGAGCGCTTCCCGACACGAAGCTGGGCGCCGGCGGCGCAGGTGAGGCGCGGCGAGGCCGGCGGCCGGCGGCCGCGGGGGGCGGGGGGGAGGCGGGTTGGCGGCCCTTACAGACGGCCGGAGCGCGCCGCCAGGCGGGAAGGACGGCGGAGGCCGGGGGCGGTGGGGCGGCTGCGGCAGCCTGGGCGCCCGGGCGGAGGCGGGCCTGCCCTAGCGTACCCCCCCCTCCCCGCCCAAGAGGGAGGCAGCGGCCCTAAGAGGCTTACCGCGCCGCCCGGGCAGCGGGAGGCGGGCGGGCGGGGCGGGGCCGCGGCGGGCGGGCGCTGGGCCCCGGGAGGTGCCGCCAGGGGGCGCCGCCTGCCCGCGCCGGGCGGCAGGGCCGGGGAGGCGCGGGGCGGGGCGGGGGGCGTGGCGCGGCGCGGCCCAGCATGCAGCGCGGCGCCGTTTGAATGGCGCAGGCTCCGGGCGCTGGGCCCCGGCGGTAGGTCTCGGTGGCTCCTCCCCCCTCCCCCCGGCCCGGCCCGGCCCGGTACCATGAGCAGCGGGTGAGTGAGGGGCAGGGGGAGGGCGAAGGCGCCCGGGCCGCGGCCGAGAAGCTGGCGCTGCGGGCCGGCCGCGGGCGGGGTCCCGAGTGGCTGGAGGGCCCGTCTTGGCCCGGGGCGCGTCCCAGGCCGCTGCGAAGCCGGGGGCGGGAAGGGGTCTCTGGCGAGGCCTTCCGCCTCCCCGCCGGTGTGGGGGAGCGGGGCGGGGCGGGGCGGGCGGCGGCCTGCGGGCCGCGCTCTGCCTCGGCGGGGCCAGGTGCGGCTCCGGGGCGCCCCGCCCGGCGTGTGGGACGGGGCCGGGGCCGGGCGGGCGGGGGCCGGGGCCGCCTCCTCGCCCTCCCCCGCGGCGGCCCCCGCCAAGCCGCCCCCCGGCAGCGCGGAGGCCTGGGCCGCGCCGGTGCGGGCCCCCCGGGCGGCCTGCGGCACGGCTCCCTTCGGCACCTGCCGCCTCCCGCGGGCCCCTTCTGCCAGTTTTGTGTCTTTCGAAAATGGTGGCATCAGCCACAGCTCAAAGCAAGCGTGTGCGGTGGTAGATAAACGCAAGGAGAGTTTGAAAGAGCTTAGTGCTACCGAAAGGGAAGATAACAAGCTGGGCGTGAGGCCTGCTGGCGGATTGTATTCCTTGGGTGTGACAGATTCCAGTGAGGAACCCGGGGGGGGTGGGAATCTTCAGATGCTTTAAGATCAGATCCTGCATTAATCACTTTGTTAAAACGCCTTCAGATTTTTTTTTCCACTGTTTTGCTGGAGTAGTTTGGCACGTTGTTGAATGTAGATCTAAAATCAAGAAATTCTGCAGAGTGGGATCTGTTAGGGAGAGAGATTTGGCGGTAGTTCTAGAAACTTTTTGTTGCCGTTTTTGTAACATGCTGTGCTTTGGAGCAGGGTTAAGTCAGCTTGCTTAAAAACAGCTTTCTTCAATCTCTTCTTGGAACATGAATTTTGCTTTTCTCACTCCCCTGTCTTTTTTGTTCCTTCTATTCTCTGGCTGTAATCAGGGAAGGAAAAATGGATAGTTACCCATGTTTAGTAGAATTAAAGCGTGACAGAAGGCAGGTTAGTGCCTCTTTGGCCTTGCTGATTGGAAAGAACAAATTGTTCTAGACAAAAAGCTGTCACTTTAATTTCTTATTATCAGTGCATATAGTTGTGATTAAAATGTCTGTAATATTATTTCATTGAACTCAAGTTACCATTGGTTTGAATTCCTAAACTTTATAACTCAGAGCTTTGTTATAATATGTTAAGAATAATATTAATGTATTTTATATGTATATATTTAAAAAACCATATATGTCTGTATAGTGATACATATGTATTATTACAGTAGTATGTATATACTCTCTCTCTCACACACCCAGTTTTGAAACTTCTTTTTTCAATATATATCTACTGGAATAATTTAAATAAGCTTTTTTTAAAAAAAAAAAAATTTAACAGTTTTGTATGTTGGTCCCAGGGTAAGGAACTTGGGTATGAATGAAGAAGGCTTTATAAATACTATAAACAGACTACATTCAGTAATAGAAGTGTATTCAAGAGTAACATAAAAGAAGTTGTGTGATCCCAAGCTATGTGAAATGTAGTCACAGACTAAGTTCAGCCAAGTGGGGATGAGGTGGATACCCATCCCTCCACTACGTTTGGAGCTTGAGGCATTTTCCAGTATGTCTTTCTCTGGGTTTGAATTTAAAGTTCTTGCAGGTTTTTGAAGCTCTTTGGGTTGAGCAATGAATAGAAGAAAATTTACTGTATTTAATTTTATGAGTAGTTTCTTAAAGCTTTAACAACTCCCAGATAATCTTAATAGTAGAGCTTTTCCAACCTTACTATTCCTGGAGTGTTCATAAGTGAAAATCAAAAGGTAAAAGCATCTTTTTATTAGTGAAGGATGACTTTAGAAAGGACTAAGACACTGACAAGTAATATTACTTTATGGCAGCTTAACATATCTGTAAATGGTGCCTCCAGATGCAGGAAACTGGGTATTTGTTTATTTGACTTTTTTCTAGAAAATATTTTTTCCAGAATGTTAATAAGGTTCAGCTATTAGACTCTTAGCTCTCCTTGTGGAGCTAGCCTAACTCACACCTAGATTCATCCTCAGTAAACCTAACCAAACTCTGACTTGTGGTCATTTTCGGAGGTTCGTTACGACTGCTTGTGCCAGTGAGCCACATATAAATTCCGTGTGTAAGAGTAATAGGAAAATGAGCTTAAATTGTAGGAATAAGCTAACTTACTTTAACTAGTTACTCAAATAATATTTGTCCTTACTGCAAATTTAATGTCATTCCTGTAATTTTTGTCCACGCATGAACCTTTAAACTGGAACAAATGGCCTGACAGGTATAGCACATGAAAAAATTGTCTTGTTGGCGTAAAAGACATACTTTTTATAGTGTTGCAGAAAAATTTTACATTAACATACTCCTTAAAATCTTGAACTCCTCTTTTTTAAAAAAGAATTCAGTATTTAACGCCTGGTGAACTGTCAGGGCATAAACTACTAAAAAAGGAGTTAAAAAAAAAACTGTTTCATATTCAAAGGATGTGGAAGCCATCTAAAACTGAGACACAGATGGATTCTGTAACATTTGTCAGAGTTAAAATGAAAGGAAATTATGCCAAGCTTACAGAATTGCTTCTACATCATAAGATAGTGTGAATTTATTTTTGTAGACAAACTACCCTTTGGGAAGTAAGTTTGGAATAACCATTCCTGGAAGTTTCTCATGAGCATTTAAAATCTGTTAATAATTAGTGAAATTAGTTGACCTTTACTGGTTCCCTGATGTTATACCTATTTTGAATGCTTTCAAAGCATGAGCTCCCCTCCTTGAGGACTAACAATTAATTCTTTCATCTGAGTCTAATATTGTCATCCTTGAACTTGCACTTGATTTAATATGGAGTAGGGGAGAATCACAAGAACATCCGTGATGGCTAGTGTACATGGAATGCTACAGGAAAAAATAGTTGTTAAGAATTTGGGCGAAGAGTAGGACAGGAAGAATGTTTTAAAGGGTATTTACTGATGACTTAAGAAATATAGCTATTTTGCATTTGCTTTGCTGTCATGCAAAGTACTCCAGTCTGTGTTCTGTGAGAAATTAATGTTATGTTAATACATGTGGAGATTACATAACATGCGAAGAAAAATTTGTCCCTCTCTGGGGGCTGTGCCCAGCACATAGGACGATGGGAGGGAGTGGCAGAGTTTGTTAACACTTGCCTTTGATAGATATGCACTTGACAGCCTTTTAGTGCTGACTTTCTTTGCTTCATTCTGGTATGACTTGAAGAGTTTATTGCATCTGGGAGAGACTAGAGTTAGAAAATAGCAGCAGAGCCACCAAGAAAACTTTGCACAGGTAGTGTCTATTGACTGTGCTGACTATGAGCTGACTTATCAGGCTATACGGCTGTTGTTACTCTAGTCCTTCCATTTCCTGAAAATTGAGGAGAGCAAAAGGGGGAGGAAGGAGGGCTGGCATCTGCTACAAGAAGTCACCCGTGGGGCAGGGGAAATTGGTGGAACGTGAGCCTGTCGTCATAATGAAATTGTTCATTGCTGTTCAGATTTGCAGCCTACTTTGTTACAGTTGTGAAACAGTTTAGGCTTGTATGATGAAGGGCTAAGGCAGAGCTGAAGGGACTTGCATTCTATCCTTTGTTTATTTTTAGAATTTTGTAAAGCAAAGGAGTTGCATTGGCCTTAATGAAATGGTATAACAGATTGTTCTGAACAAATACAACTAGCTGTACTTATCATAAGGGAATAGTCAAAAATGCAAGAAGTTAAGGTTTAAGTTATTTGATCTTAAATATTGATGCCGGCTTAAAAATCCTTCGCAGATATCCCAAGATAACAGTGGATGGTAGTGTCTAATTAGCTATCCCCAGATGATATCTGATAGCAGATAGGAAATGGAAGTTGTAAAGAGCCCTGTAAAGTGCCTTTCATTCTCTAGCAGTTGTCTTTTTAACTGCTGTCCAGCTAGCATTTTATCATGTGTTACTAAGCCTTTGGAAGCAGGTTTCTTGAGATGTGGACTAAGTTTATTGTAGCAGTATTGCGTTTGAATGTACCAGACTCTTCTGCTTGTGTTCCGCTCTGCGTCTGTGCTACATGGATTGTGTTTCTCTATTTAATCACTTTCAGTGTATTTCTTTTTTTATGAATTTGCACAGTCTACTTTGGAACGCATGTCAACATTTAGGTTGACAACGACCTGTGGCAAGTTCATCTTGATTATAATTTGCACAAAGAGCCACCCCTTTTTGTTGGTTTTGAGCCTGCCTTCAGCTAGTGTCTTTTGCCCCTTCATTCTTATATTGGGCAAGACAGTGAGCAATCTCTACACAACTTCTCCAAGCCATTGATTTTGTAGGCCTTTGTCTTATTTCCCCTCTCTGCTAGAAGCAGCCTCTTTCCCAGACTGAAGAGGACTTATCTATTCAATTGTTAATTGTATGGAAGATGTTCCATACTTTTCTTTTAGCTTGCTTTTGTCTGAGCTGGTTTTTTCTTTATTCAGAGGTCTCCGAGTTATTTGGTTTGTGTTTGGTTTTGGGTGTTTTGTTTTGTTTTTTTTTAAGGGAAGAGGACTAAACCTGTGCTCAGTATTTGAGATACAGGCACAAATTAGTCCTTTACACTGTCACAACAGTGTCCTGTTTATTTTTCTAACTATTTATTGATCCATATGGAGCACTGAGCAATCCAAATTATCTGAAGTAAACTGTCATATATCCAGATCTTGTGGATGGCAATTATTAGCCCTGAGCCTGTGATTCTATATAGGAACCCAAAATTTCCTCATGCCTGCAGACACACAGTCTTTGTTTTGCATTAATCTATAATCATTGCTTCTGCTTATTGTACCTCACAGTCCGGCTCTAATTCTTCAGTTAGCCCTCATAGTGTCTGGTATAACTTTGTACTGTCCAGTCTTCATCATTTAACTACTCATCTCCTTTGTGAGGTAATTTATGAATATGTTGAACAGCATAAACCAATGCAGATTTTCTGTGGGATTGCTGTGGTGGCCTCCTTCAGTGTGGGAACTGCTTAGACAGTTTATCACTGTTTCTTAGCTATTTCTCCATGCAAAAACTTTCCCTCTTATCACTTAGTTGCTTAGTTTCCTCAAGAGATTTAAGTATGGGGACTTCTGAAGCTTTTCGGAGTTTCACATGGACTCTATCATTTAGCTGCCCTTTATCCATGTTATACTACTTCATACTCTCAAAGAATTCCATTAATTTTGCAGGGCAGGACTTACCTTCACAATAGCTGGCATGAATCTTTCCCAATATATTATTTGTTTGTGTCCACTAATTCTGTTCTTGATTACATTGTTTACTAATTTGCAGCAGAGATGTCAGTCTGGATCTTCCTTGAGGCCATCTTTAAATACTGACTGTATTTTCCACATGTGGTTTCTTTAGGTGCTTTGTCAGCTGTAAGGGGGAGGTTCTGCACCTTGTTTAACAAAACAAGCTATTTCATTATTGCTTATGTTTGCTGCTGCTTCTTCATCATCAGAGACCCTCACAAAACAGGTTAAACTATGGAAACATCTCTAAATTGTAGGACAGTGAACACAGACGTAAGGATTTTACTTCAATTTTAATTCACTTCATCAAATGCTCCTCTATAACTTTGGCTTTGTTGACCTTTTGGGTTTCTGTTCCCAGCCTTTAAAGAAAGAATTGATAGTTTTGTTGTCTTTTCCTGTTTCAGCTGGGAGGCTAGGGGCCATTGTGTTCTTATATCAAATTTGTCAGAGTGTGTAATTCTCTTCATTTTTCTCTTGGACATGTTCAACTTTTTGTAAGGAACTTCCTTCCCTCCAGAATAATCTCTCTCCGGTTCAGGTATCTCCAGTTCAGGTATTCTGAGACGTTATCTTAGGCTCATTAGAGCCTAGTATTAAACACTGATATGCCAATTGAGTTTCCTTGGTAAGGCATTTCTTTCTAGCCTCTGATATTTTACACTTCTATTAAGTAAAAAGCATTCTAGTTTAACAGTGCTGTCTTATATGCTGGAGATCAGATCTTCACTAACTGCTTAGCATGAAAGAGGAGGATATTTTGAGATCATTTATTAAACAAGCAAGTAAGCGGAGGTCACTTCTGTACGAAGAGTTGTAAGCTGCCAGTAAGTCACAGCAATAGTCGCAAAAATGATTCTTCAGGAACAGAGATGATGGATTTTTTCTTCTTAGCATCTGACAGGATGATTCTGTGGGGTTTAGCTCTGGTGGCTGCAGGTTGGCCTCCCTGTTCTTCTGGAGTTCATTGCTTTCCCCTCACAACATTCACAAACAGGGGATGTGCAAAAAAAAAAAAAAATTAAGGTTTTTCCAGGTCCTCCTAGCTTTCTGTCTTTGTCATTAGCTTGAATATAAGGCTTTTAGGGCTTTTGGGTTGGGCTTTTCTTCAAAAGTTCAGTTGTTTGCCTTTGTGCTCTAAGTTCAAATTTTAATGTACAGCCTATTTTGAGTCCAAATAGTGGTTTCAACCACTCTGATAAGCAGAGGAGAAGTTGTTTGTTGTTCTTGTGGCTTGTTCTAAACTTCAGGGAAAAATTCTTTCTTACTGTTTGTTTATAAGCCTGGTGGCTGGAAGCCTTGGAAGTGTAGAGACCTCACAGGGTGACAGCTATTCTGTCACCATCCCATAGTATGCAGGGAAAGAGTCAGGTTAATGAACCAGTCTTAAGCCGGCCTTGTATCTGGAAAACTATGGACCACCAACTGTTAGAGATCTTGCCCTAAATAATGCTGCCATTTGCAATGCTTGCTGAAGTCATTGGTCTGAGGGCTCCATGTTCCCATCTTACAAGGTAAGGGTTTCTGTCAGTAAACCTTCCTTTTTTTGAGAGAGAGATCTCAAATAAGATTCTTCAGTACTGATCCTGTTCTAAAGAAAACTGAAGCATTTGAAGAATTTTTTTTTTTGCTACCACTGTATACTACAATATGGAATTTCAATGCATTATGTGGAGAATACACCTTCTGCTTTGTTTTGAGCTGCCACATGTTTATTTGATGGCCTTTAGCTACTGCATTGAAAGATCTTCTGTGGTTAATAAGCTGTTTCCCATCTGGCTTTTTCAGTGCTCAGTGTCTTAAATACTGAAGTTCTTGATGTTGGATAAATGTGCTACATAGAGGAAAAGGGATAGGACTGTTGCTGCTGAAGGTGCAGAGGGGGAGATTGGGGCACTCATGTTGGGACCAGAGTTTTGCTATTTAGGGGAAAAACAATAAAATTAAAGCTAGTGATTGGTTTTTAAAAGTAAGGTAGAATGTCTTGCGAAAACATTTTAAGAGTAGTGCTCCATGATGATGTAGTTTGTGAATCCAGTCTCAAGCAATAGGTTTTCTGAATCACTTACACAAAATGCAAAACCATATGTACAACTGTCTCAATCTTGGTTTTGATTCTTACAGAAATATTTGCATACTTCAAGACAAAGTACTTTAGACATTTTCTTACTGGTTAACTGTGAAATAAAGATTTTTTTAATATGAAAAAGTTATATGGTGAGAAAAATAGGCGGGGAGGATTTGCCAATAAATTAAGAGGAGATCTTTCACTTCTATTTTTTTACCTTTGCTATTTTGATGAAGTTTGCCTTCTTCCTGAAAAACAGGGATTTTTTTTTTTTTTATTTAGCTGCCTTTCCTCTCTTGGAAACAGTTGTGGGACCAGTTATTTTTCTCTAGGTGGCAGATGAAATTCATAGTGTAAGATGTGGAGGAAGGAGTCTCATAAATTGCCTTACTCTTGTCTGTATGGCACCCCTCAGTGCAGGGGTACTAAGCTGGTTTGAAAACAAGATCTCTGTCTGTTTCTTTGCGGGGCTTGGTTTTATTCCCTTTTTTTTAGAAAACTGGGAATTTTGAAGTACTCATCAGCATGTTACTAATAAGGCCTCCAGCTAACATTTGCGAAAGGATTATTTATATGATGGAACATTTTGTGAATAGTTGAACTATTTTAACTGGTTTTGCCAGCTATATTTGAAGAAAGTTGACCAAATGTTTTAGAAAACACAACTAAATACCTTTCCCTTGAAAACAGGGATTTGAGAGATTATGGCATCTGAAGCCCACAATGTTAGAAAACAGAAAGTATTGCATATTGAAGGTCGTCCCATTGATCTCCCCAGGAAAAGAATCTCTTCTTCCACTAAAAAGATCATGAAGGAGGTAAGTTGTTTGGGGTTTTTTATGTCCTCTGATGAAACTGAAGTAAACACTCAAACAGGTTCATAGTCTGAGCAGTCTAAAACTAGAAGCACAGCACTATTGGGCGTTTCATGTTGAGGTGTGCAATATGAACTTTAGCTTGAACAGCAATTATATTATGAAAACCATGCATTATAATAGGCACATGCAGTGACTACACAAGTAAATGCATTGTATTGTCCACGTGAGCAGTAGGTACTGATATAGTTTTACTCATGCCCACTTTTCTGCAGTCTAGCCAAGAACTGTTTCAGCAGAGGAAGTCTCTCATCAAAAAGTTCTCTCTTGCCAAGAGAACTACATGGCGCAAGTTAGAGGTGGGGTAGGTGAAATACCTGCATTGAAATGGACATGTCATCTTGTTATCGTACAGCTTGATCTACCACACTGTCTAGTAACATGTACTTTCACTGGATTCTTGTTAATCAGAAACATTTTCTCATAACCTCTTACCTGTGTTACTGGCTGAAGAGTTAGTAAGGCAGTGGAGTACAGAGGAAGTACTAGGGACGTAAACTTACTGTAAGATCGCTTCAAACCGTGGTGAAGATGCCAATATCCTCTATGTCTGTTTATGTATTAAAACCTGCATGATTTTATGACTTGGTGTTACCAAAAAAGATCATATCATTGTTATGCTGATGTGCACAACGTAAATGTTGACAGTAGTATAAATTTTCAAGTTGAACTGCCCGCAGAATACCTGTTTATATGAAAATACATATTTCTAACTTAAGCATCTTAGTGCTTTTATATTTTTAATAATTTGTTTACTAATGAAAAAACGTAGAGCAGAATATCACAATTTGATTCATCTTCATTACGTGAAGCTTTAAAACATTGAGGATTACTGTATGAAAAAAAAGTCTCTAGAAATTCATCTTCAAATTGTGTTGCTTAATTTTCAAAGGCTTTGCTAATCTGCGTGACACAACCTTGAATGAATTTTGATTCCTCTGGGATATCACTGTTTTATGCAGCCTAACTGGTGTCAGCATGCTGATCTATTTCATATGAATTCAGGATGATGTAGAAAACATCAAGTTGGTGTTGTCTACAGCAGTCTTGGGCAGAGGGGGTGTTGTTGTTTTTGTGCTTTGGTGGGGAGGTGTTCTGCTGTCATCATTCCCAATACTAGCATCTGCTGTATTACGGGCCTTTTAATGCATGTGTGAGACAGGTAGCACAATTTTGCCATCAGATTCCAGTAGGCTTTTCATATTAGTCACAGTTTTTTAGTTTGCTAGTAACTAAAGAATCTGTCTCTGATGTCACAATCTGTCTCTTGCCAAAGATACCCTGAGCCTATAACTGACCATGGTGCTTCGAGAACAGCTGTGGCAGAGCTAGTCCATCTAATAGGTCACTGTGAAATACTTGAAGATGAGAGGAAGGTTAATGTAGCTGTGATTTAGTTACAGAATAGGAAAAGTGGGTGGAAGGGAGGGAATCTGTGGTAAACTTAGGCCATGGTAAAGCAGGACTCCTTTCTGACAAACTGTAGGAGTGTTTGAGCCTTTTTAATAATAAAGCTTTTCTTGTTCTGTATTCCCTTTCTCCCAGGGTAAGAAATCTCCAAAACAGCTGGCTTCGTACACAAACAGGTAGGAGGGCTGAGCTGTATAGAGTCTGAGTTTCAAGTGAGAGGGAAGCAGGGAGAAAGAAGCAGTTTAAATCTATTACAACACCCACACTGAAGCAAATGGAAGATAGGTCTTAATTTTACTGACAATACTTGGTTCTTGTGCCCACTTCCATAAAAATTAGTCTCTGCATTAATAAAAGCAGGAGAAAAATATTGGTGGTAGCTCTTATTTCTGATAACCCAAATGTCATGAGGGTATATCTTGGGGATAAAATGTTTTAAGTAACCTGCAAGTTGACTGCTGAATTCATAATGATATATTTTAAGTTAATAACATAAAGTATTGCTTAGGTTTAGAGCAGCCTTCACTAAAATACTGCTTTATTATTGCAGAATAACAGTTGGAAAAACGGTGACCAGTTCCCTCTCTCTTTTCAAAGTAGTATATTGTAAAAGAAAAGTTCATTGTTATACTCCAAAGCCTTGTTACGGAAAGAAACAGTTCCCTAAATCTAGGGGCTGTGACATGGCAAATAAAGAAAATGAACTAGCTTGTGCAGGGAATCTGCCAGCAAAACTGCACGACAGTCGTACATACTTGCTGAATTCTAGTGACTCTGGCTCATCTCAGACAGAAGGCCCCTCATCCAAATATAGTGGATTTTTTTCAGAGGTAAGTACAGTTTAAGGAAACTTTAGTTTAAAATAAAAGTATTCCTGGTAGTGTGTTTTTGTGGTTAGCTGTGAAAGTTTTCAGAGATTAACTTTCTTAACATATAGATTGGCTCAGGTCTTGTGATTTACAGTCTTTATCTGTCAGTTTACAGTGATAGAGTTGCCAACAGCGGTAGTCCTGCCAGGTTTTCCCACGTTTGTGTTGGAACAGAAGTTCAGATCTGCCAGGCTAGTCTGGGTTAAAATTGTACCGGCACCAAAGGAAAGCACTGTTTTGACCTGGTTATGTTTCACGATCGGGCATGATATGTGGTCACATGCATGTTTATTGAACTGTGAAAGTGTTAGTGTATGGATGGGAATAAGCTGAGGTAGGATAGGACCATTTTCAATAGCAGTATCAGCTTAGTATGTATGCGACTAACTTAAGTGTGTATATAAGGCTGTATTTCTTGTTAAGATTGCTTGATGAAACCCAGTGAATGCTTTCAGGGCTTCTGAAATTGGTCAGATCACTATGCTGTCTTTTCATGGTACTCTGAAGTGTGGGCTGCCATGAAGAGAGAGCCCTGAGAGTCCAGTGGGCTGGAGGTACGAGTCTGTGGCACTCTTGTACTCCATCGAATTTGATGGTTTCAAGGAAGGAGCAGCAGAATAGCTAGGATAAAGAGGTTGTGGAAAGAAGGGTAAAGAAATGAAGACTGGGGAAGATTCATCCTCTGAGAAACTAAAGACCAGATCACTGGCTACAGATGACTCTCTAACTGGTTTGACAGATGACTCTGCAGTGTTCATTCCAATCCAAGATTTTAACAAAATGTCTAAACTTCATTTTGAGAAGAAGCTTTTTCAAAATGTTTTTTCTGTCCAAGTTCAGAATAACACGTCCTGTGTCTGAATTGTTAAAGTTCTCAATAAGCATCTAAGTAAGAAGTTCTCAAAGTTGGTGGGAATTATAGGTTGATGCTTATGAAAGCTCTATTTAACTATTAGATACCTCTTTTTAGGTGTCTACAGACCTTATTCTTGTAGCTTTTGGGTAAAGTGGTCTTAATCTATTTGTGCCCCCTTCTAAGGGAAATTTGTATTTTTAAGGCCATTGTTAGCTAGATTTCTAAAATAAACTTATCAGGTAGGAAAGTATATTTTTCATATACTGAATTACTATATTAGGGCAGCTTATTGTGTTGTTGCTGGCTACTTAACTTGTGGTAAACTTATATTTTCAAAAACATACAGGTTTCTCAGGACCATGAAACTATGGCTCAAGTTCTTTTCAGCAGGAATCTGAGGCTGAATGTAGCTTTAACCTTTTGGAGAAGGAGAAGTATAAGTGAACTGGTAGCCTACTTAGTGAGGTAAACTGAGTGTGTCTTTTATATTCTTAAAGTGGTAGCAATCCCATATATGCTGCAGTATTTTTAGGGGTTCCTTAAATGTTGTAACTTTATATTTATTCTTTAAATCATAGTGGAAGCATATACTTCAACCTATGCTATACTAGTAACACTTCTGATTTTATTCTTAATATTTCTAGGATACAGGATCTCGGAGTGGTAGTAGACTGCCTTCCTGTCCTTACAAACAGGTACAGACAAAAAGAAGTGGGGGATAAGAATCTGCTATAACCATGCTGAAGTTCAAGCACTTCTGAAACATCTTGTTTTTTAAGTTTACAGGAAGAAAAACCATATATTTCAATTGGCTGCTGTGTAGATCTTTTGCCTTTAGTGAAATCACTGCTTAAAAGCAAATATGAAGAGTAAGTATCAGTTTCATATGTTTTCAAAATACTATTGCTTCCTGGCTATGCAGTGCCCTAGAAATTAAAGATGTTTAGTCCTCTGACTCTTGTTCCCTCTGCCCTTTCTCCCAGCCCTGCCCTTCTCAGAGAACACCTACCTGAAGCAGAGCTTTCTGGTGAACCTTTCTCCTTTAACAAACCAGTGATGCAAAAACTCTTTTCTGCAAGGTTAAGGACCAGGGGGGACTGGCTTTCTCCTTATGGAGATTTAGTTATTCTAAACAGTGAAAGAGAATAGCACTGAGGTTTTAGTATGCTTTATAACATGAAATCAAGGCAAAGTTTTCAGGCAAAATACCTGAAGACTTTCTTCTTTTTCAACAGGAGCCTCACTTTACCGCTTTGAAATTGAAAACATAAGCAAGTATTTAAACTTGCCAATTTGTCTAGTTTTTTCTTGCAGAATAGAAAACATGTTGCTTTTGAAGTTGCTTACCAATTTGTCTTGACACTTTAGCTGACCTGTAGATATTGGAGGGGAGGAAAAAAAGTATAATGTGTAAAATATGTTGTTACAGATATGTCATAGTTGGTTTAAACTGGCTTCAGGCTGTCATTAAAAGATGGTGGTCAGAACTATCTGCACATGCAGAAAAAGCAGAGGATGGGTGAGTACAGTATTGGGAAATATTTAAATTTGTTTCTGTAGCTTATTCCATCTCAAAATCTGTCTTATCTTAGAGCAGTTAGCACATCTTATCTAAAAAGAGGAAAAAAAAATACAATTTGAAAGTAAAAGCTTAAAAGTACTTAAAGGAAGTTTTGTTCTTAGACACAGGTGGTGTTTGGAAACTTAAAACCATGACAATCCTTAGTTTTGGGGTTTTTTAACTGGAGTTCTAACACATGTAGAACAGTCATATCACGAGTTACACAAATGCTGTAGAAGATGGATCAAAATTTTTCTGATATTGTGGCAATATCTGTCATAGATTAAGTCTATATGCAGTATTAATCATGTGTTTCAGTCAAAGTCTGCTGAAATGTAGTATATATGTTTATAAAGTGTTGTTCATTCTTTTGCAGAAATATTCATATTTTAAAACAACAATTAAGTGGATTATGGGAACAGGAGAATCATCTCACTCTGGTTCCAGGATATACTGGTAATATAGCTAAGGTAATCCAGTTGCAGTTGTGTTTAGTAATGATCATAGCTGTATCACTTGCAGTATTCCTCTGATTTGATGTTATTTATGCTAAACTATTGACAGATAGAAACACTTTTACTTTATTTTCCATTAATGCTCAAGTATATTGCACAGTTTTTACAAAAGTCTGGAGTATATGCCCTATGCTAATAGTAGTGTGGTTTAGAAGGCTAACAATGAAACTCTTTTATCCTTTTTTCTTTCTTTACAGAGAAAGCATCTCCTTACTAATAAAATAGCTAATAGTAATAAGCTTTAAAATTGATGTTAAAAAAGGCCTAGGTGAGTATGTAGAATGTGAAAGGACAGAGGTTTTCTCTGAAATCTGTTACTCCCATTGTTGTAAGCATAATGCAGCATGGATAATCTTAAATCAGCAATGTTGATAGCATTTGCACATCAGGTGACTAGGGCAAGTGACAACATAGTAAATTCTAAAGCTTATTGCTGACCTAATGCTTAGAAAATGATGAGTTTGTGGAGGGCAGAAGAGTGTATCCATCTGAAGTGAATCCCTGTTTGCCCCTTTCAGTATGTTGTGGTATCAGTAATATGAGGGTGTCTGGTAAATGCCTGATTTGCTGCTCATGATACCCATTTCTATAAACATGGCTTTCTGAGGATGGGCACCAAGAGTTACACTGAGTAAGAAACCTCTCCACATGGCAGGACCTGATGAAGGTATACAATGAGAAAGGACTTAAAGCAGACGCTTGGTTATGTGCAGGATTTGAGTGAACTTGAAAGGAACTTGGAGATTGTATGCTTTACTTATATCTGAAGGAGCTTTGTGGAATCTATAATTCTATGGCTACAGAATTTGTCACTTTGATGTATCAAACAAGTTATTTCTTGTTCTTCTGGGACTGCTGTGCACCTCTGACTTCAATTTTGATGTCTCTACAAGGATAATTACAAACTTCTTGCAGAGTTTCAGTCAGCAGAGATGTAGAAGAACTGAGTTCTAACTCCCAACTGGTAGAGCAATGGGAGCTTGTAATAGACCGCCTAGTTCTTCTGGTAGATCAACATAGCAGTTATAGCCAGTGTCAGTTTGTTTCTCTTGGATTCAGGTTCCCATTCTGTTCACTTGCCTACTTCTTAACGTATATCAAGATAGATTGTGACCAAGACCGCTTGAATAAGTCAGGAGCAAAAGGAGCAGTACAAGAATGTTGGAGGGATGGGGTGAAGGAATATCACTCTTAATAAACATGTTTCAAATACATGAACTCATGATGATGATTGTCTTTCCTGTGCATGCAGGGAGCAGAAGGAAAACAGACTAAATTGATGGCTTTGGAAACTAATCCCACTGTTTTTGCAGGCTTTTTAACACAAAAGGAAATGCCATTAAAAGCATTAATTGAAAGTAATCTTGAAGCTGAAGATGACTTGTTCTGAAATTTGGCCTAAACATAATTATTTTTGTACTATGGTCCCAATTTGCTTACCCTGCCTCAGACACACAGTCAATATGTCTGTCTGTATACTTACAGCCATAAGTAATGTGACAAAAACTTTCTCCCTTTTTTTTTTCCTTCTAGGATGTAAATGCTTATTTATTACAGCTACACTGACATGATTGGGAAACTATGTGTGCTTATGTGGTGATACAATCCCCTAAAGTATCCCTGAAATGTACTATTTCTGAAAGCCTTTTGAGAAATACTGGCAGAAGAGAACTGACCTGTCAAGCTGTTTAATGAAACCACTAACAAAATCCTAACAATCTACTTCACATTGAAGTGGAAAAATGTCTAGTAGGAGCAACTTTTACTTCAGTGAGGTGAAAGTGCACTATGAAAACTGTATGCCTTTGCTGCATTTGGGATTCACTCAGTTACTAGGTATTCATTTAAATGCTACTGTATTTTACTACAGCATCTCATAAAAGAAGATGAATTACACTGTCACGAAGACAAGACAGCAAAACCAGTATGGAACCAACAAAAGCAATCAGCGTTAAGAGCTTTTAAATGTTACTTTCACAAGAGAACTCCAAAATGCACAACTATCTTCCAATTACATTAAACAAAACCTTCGGAATATTCAATTACTTCTGTGTTTTAATCAAATTATTAAAGACAGTTTTTGTTTGCACTATTGAGAAACTATACAGCAAAGATGCCTTAATTACTAGTGTTTCAAAAAGCCAATGTGTTAAGATGCAAATAGCTATTATGTTCAGATTGTGATGAAAAACTACAAAAATCAGGGTTTCACATTGTGTAGTTAATGAAACGTTGCACATATACAAAAAATCATGTATGAAAAACATTATAAATACCTGAAGTTAAGCTTGGATAAACAGTTGTTGCAAATGTCAGCAGAATGGTGAATTTATGTCTAACAAATGTTTTTATATTGTATGTGGATTTCTAACACAGTAATCTTGTTCTGTATCATTTAAACTACATGCAAATAAGTAAATATATTAAATGTATCTACTGTTTTTTCTTTTCAAGTTCATAAAAATAATTTCTAGAATAATCTCTTCCACAGTACTTTTTATCATAGATATTTATGTCTGTTGTTTGAAATGTTTACAGCCAGATGAGGCCATGTTATTCAAATCGCACCCATTTTATACTACCTCCTTTAAGAAACTGACAAAGAGTTTTTGCAAAATTAATCAAGTTCTAGCCTGATCAGTGATGGCAAATTCATACCAACAGTAGCATTCAAAATACAGCTATAAACTCTTTTACTGTCCTGTTGCTATCCTGTACTACTTTAATTTAAAAGCTATAGCTTAATACCTCTGAGGGAGTTTTGCTTTTAGGCTTGCTATTGCCTTTTTATTTTGTGATTAGGAAGCATGCTTTTCCAGTTAAAACTTATGAAGTGCCAGCTCTTCACTTAAAACAAATATACATGCACAGCATGTATCACCAAATAGTCTACTTCCTTAAAAAACTAAGTACTTAAAAAGGTTGTTTTCGTACCTAGCATTAAGTATATGCACTTTTATTGACATGCAGGAGAAAAGTCTTTTGATAGCCCCAAGTGGTGTTTGCTTTACAGATAAATTAATTTTAAACTCTGGTAGTGGTCAATGGCTTTAGGCCTCCTGTTGCTTCATTTTGTATTTAATTTACATACCATTATTGCTGACTTCTGAAGACCGCCTAGAAATCTGTCATCAGAACTTGGTGCTTTTGGTTATTTGAATGTTCTTTAAACAACCAAAGGTTTTGTGCTTCCCAGGGCAGTCAGCTACAGGGAAGAGTTTTGGGACATCCCAAAACTGAGAACTCTGTGGGATAATCTCAAGATATGCACATAGCCAAATTCTTTTTGCTAGAATTGTTATGTACCATTATAACTATTTCACGCTCAAAAGAGTTTAAGATAGAGCTTACTACTTTTCAAATGTTCTTGCTGTCAATTAAAAATTTAAATGAACTACAGTATGATGATGTTCTTTTATTACTTTACTGTTCTGTTGAGCACTTAAATGTAAAAGTAACATAAAGACTAGCTTCATAATTTGGATAGCAATTGCTGAAACTCTTGGATTATTCCTCAAGGAGAATACTGTAAAGGTGATGAAAATTCAGATTTTATTTTCTCCTGGTTTTTTTAATAGACAAAATGGAGTAACTCCTAGCCATTTATTTCTGATAATACAAGAAGTAATCATTGTAACTGATTAAAGTGAAATACTCTAGTCAAAAATCCAGCTTGACTGTAGGTGTAAATACGTGGGCTTATGATGAATTCTGCATGTGGCCATGGATCTACCAAATTGTCACTGTGGATGGTGCTTTTGTTCTAGTGGCAAGGTAAGATTTTCTTGAGGATCGTTATTGAGAAATATCTAATAAAATATGCATTATTTTTAACTGCCAAAAGTTGTATTTTGACAGCATCAATAATACAGTATTAAACATGTCATTAGTATCTGTGCCTTGTTTTAAATAAAGTTTTTTTACTGTTTTCAGGCAGCTACTAGACTGTAAGAACAGGATTCTGGTCTCTCTCCATTATGAAACAATTTTTATGTCATGATCTTAAAGAACTCATTTAAACTATTCATGCTGATATTCAGGCTCAGCTTGTTGTATGCTCTTTAGTTCTCAAATGGCTAGGAATCAGTTTTGCTGCAATTGGATGTATATGTATGGTATCTGCTCAAAGGTGACATGAGTAAAATGTCTTAACAGCTGTGTAACTCCATCAAATCCATGTAGTTGTCTCTGAATCGAAGAACTAGGTTTGTGAACACTCGTGCATAAATGCAAATATTTGTGATACTTTCTGAAAATGCTGTTTCTAGGATGTGTCAAAAGATCCAGGCAGAATTAATCCTTCATCCTGTATGTTCCTGTGATGCAGAAGTATGTATGTACTTGAGGATGAAGGATGCCTCTGCACAGGTGTTCTTCATGTTATACCACTTGCTATTTTTTTAAAGATATTAATTTCGTATCATGTCTTTTACCTCAGTGTTCCCTGAGAGTACTTGAGGCTGTTTGCTGAAAGGGTTTTTATTTGAAGCATGAACTAGGACTTACCCATCCCCTAAACAGAAGGCTTAAAGAAGCCTTCTGGCTCTGCCTCTTTCTGCAGAGCTAAAAAACCCCCAGTATTCTGTTAATGTAAGAATCAAAGTTTAGGTATTGCTGATAGCTTGCTGAAGGGTCAGATGAAAAAAGCTACCCTGTTTAATTAACTGGGTATAAAGAAGCTAGCATCTCTTAATGATTATGTATAGCTCCATTTTAAAGGAGTTACACCTCTTTCTTAGTAAAGCGTACTCTGCAGTGGAACACCCTTGTAGCACGCAGGTACTGCAGTTCCAGGCTACTTAATAATGCTTACAAATTGTTACTGGTATTAAAAAAAAAAAAATTAGCATCAGCCCTCCAGGAGCTCATATTCTGCAGTGAGATATAATTAAAATTCTTTCCCTTCCTGTAGGCTGCCTTATTGTTATCAGAGGCTGACAGTTTTAACACTTGGGGTGCAGTTGGGAGAATTGGAGAGGGCAAAAAAAGTACTCATGCCCTATGTCGAGTGACATCAGCCCCACTGCATTATACCATATGTATCTTAAAGTAGGCTGTATTTTCATTTTCTGGTATCTGAAGTAGGCAAGTTAGGAGTTACAGGCCTATGCATTTTGCATTGAAGTGTTAAAAGGATGAAGATGGATGCTAAAGTGCCGATTTGTGTGTTTTGGGTTTTTTTTCTTGAAAGGGTGGGCATTTTTGTGTGTCGAAACTTGAAAGTGTCTTGTGCAAAGCTTACATTTTGAAACTAGCGAGTAGTTGCATTTGCCAGTTCATCTTGCCAAATCTTCCAGTTTTACAGAAGACTGAATGTCTTAGTGTGGAGATTTGCAGCTATATTTTTGTGCCCAGTTTTCTGGTACAAAGGGAAACAGGTGGTTCCTAGTCAGCTCTTTCAGAATACAAAGCCATGCAAATCCTGCTACTGGTGTGAAGTTATTCCAACTTTTGTACAATGCAAATTCTTTAGTTTATGAAAGCAGTTGGTTCTTGTGTGAGGAATTTTATATTGAACTGATGCTGCATTAGAGGAGGAAAAAAAATAAACCAGTCTTTAATAGCCTTGGTAAAAACCAGACAGCATAGTTTAATTTTTTTCTTCAGTCTATGTTCTTACACACAGTCGTCATTGTAGGCTACAGATAAAGATTCACTGAGAGAATAGATTGAGCATGCTTGTGTTGTCAGTGCTTATATTTCAGTAGACAACTTATTTTTATTCCGTATAAGTTAAATGGCTTGCTTGCTGTCTTTGAGTGAGACTAAATGCAAGTATTTATTTTCTATCCCTCCTGCCCTTCATTCTTCAGCACTTAATGATGTTATTTCTTCCTCTTCTAGTTTAAATATACTGTGAGTATCTGTTGTTAGAAGCAGGGAGGGGAGGATAAAAATCCTAGATAAAACACAGGGCTAGCTATTTAACACTACTCATTTTGAAGCAATTGTGAAAATTTTCCCTCTTTGAAAAGTTTTCACACAAATTTTGTTAATACCTATTAATTGAAGTGGCCACTCTTGGCTGAAAGTTTGAGTTTGAACTTGGTTGAAAAAAAAAGTGTTTTCACTCTAAATAACCACAGCTGCGGTATTATTTTTTTTATAGAGTACTAAGCTGGACTCTGATACTAACCTGGTGTATGGGAGGGAGGAGGTGTGGCACTGTCCCTTAATGGGATAGAACAGAAATAATCGCACAGACTTCAACTGTTGCAGACCTAGAATATTTTTGTTTCCATATTGACTAAGGTTTTGTAGCGTATTTCTTTATGTAGATTGTAGCTGCTGATCATATTGCTTTAAAATGAGATGGCCACTTTCAGGTTGAATGTGGTATGTTGTTGTTTCCGATTCATACAGACCACTGCTTCAGTTCAGTCAGTTGTTACTTGGAGCACTGTAGTATAGATGAACAACTAACTACTGGGGTCTCGAACATCTGTACTTTGCTGTAACAAAATACAAGGATGCCATGTTCATGTTTTCCACCTTTTTTCTCCTTCTTATTCCTTAATTTCAGTGCTTATAGCTGCTAAAACACAGGTGATAAAAATAATTTTACAAATATGCTTCTGACTTGCTTTAATACGCTTCACAGAACACTGTTATTCCCAGAATTTGTGAAGGAGGCTGTCTTCTATGTGCATAGGCTTGAAAGAAACAAACTAGTGGATTTTACTGAGATTGCAACAGTTTTCTTGATTTATTTTTTTTAGGTAAGCATGATGAGTATTGTGAAACAACTGAAATCTAAATATCAAGATAATGTTACATTCCAAGACTGCCTGCTCTTGTGGGTCTAAGTGTTGGAATACGTACACATCCTAGCATCATGCTTTAAAGGGACCTGCAGACAGTTGCAAATAGCTCTTGTAATTTAGGTTGATAGCTCTTTTTCAAGTTGTATTTAATCTACTGAGCTTCACTTACAAAAAGTCTGAATTATGTTTGGGTCTTGCAGTTGCCACTTCCACTCTTGTTTCAGGTATTCCATGGATTGAAAGACTTAGTACAATAAGTATCCCAGCTTCAGAGAAATAGCCTTTGTTTTTTTGTGACAACAGGCTTTCATTACACCTCTCTTCTGCATGAGACAAACTTGTTTTCTGCCAGAGTTAAATCATTTTTAGAGACACTATTTCAGAGGAGGATTGCCACATCCAAGAGGCCTGTGGCATGTTCGGTTCTAAATGGAGAAGTTGCACAAATACAGTCAGCTGTTAGGAGAATGCATATTTCATTATTGTTCTTGTCTTATCACATGTGAATCTGCTGTGCTATTATCTACTTGGTCTAGATAAAAGTGGAATGATGGATTATAGGGGAGATGAAGTCTTAACAACTCCTGGCTGTAGGAAACCAAAAATGCTGTTTCCATGCTGATGAAACTGCTACAATGAATGTAGAAGGGAACTATTTGTTGTGTGCTTGGTTTGGAGAGAAGTCTCTTACTTCGTTCTATGTCTGCTAATAGTACTTTGTCTTGAAGTTAAAAGGCATAGACATTTATGTGTGTTTGTTTAAAATAACATTGTTTCTGACTGAAAAGGAAAAAAAACCCTTGCTGCATTAGTTCATTTCTGGATGACTGTGCCACCCCATGTTCCAGCTGCAGAAAAAATTGAATAAAATTTTGAAAATATAATTAACCATCATTGTACAAGTAGTGGTAAAACTTTATTTTCAACTTTGTAAGGTTCTGGCTCTTATTAGTGAAGTAGTGAACCAAAGCAAGAGTGAAGAATAACTGGCAGGTTCTGTTCTCTGCCTTGTGTTCTGATAAGTCTAAAAGCTTGACTTTTTTTAATCAACCAAAATGAGTAAGGATTGATGGAAGTGTTAATTCTGGAGTGATTCGGTGCCAACAGCCAGCATTAGCATAAGAATAAGCTGGGTAGCTGGTTGTGAAGTGAACCCTGCCCACCAGAGCAACTGTCTTCTGAAATAAATTAGGAAATTTATATTACTTAATAAATTGGAAGTAAATATTATTAGGAAGGGCCTTTTGGTACTTTAAGTAAAACCCTGAATTTGCTGCTTTTTTTTTTTGAAAGATGCTACAGTTAGGGCGCTTCGCACTAGAGCAAGGAGAGGGGGAATTCTGAATATTAAGATTTTGAGATCTCCTGGTATTTCGATGATGGGGTAGTGCTGTAAGGGGTCCCTCTAAAAATATTTAGTGCTTTCTAAGTGGTGGCATCAGTAATCATTAAAGGGGGTTAGAGGGCTTGAACACAGGCAAACTCTCATCAGGACTGCGGGTGATGTGTGCCTCTAGTTGTCTGTTGGTATAGGGAGTTGACTTGTATAAAATTAAAACTATGGAAGGGGGAGAGTTTGTTTTAGATATGGTACAGAAATTCCCACCACCTGAGAAAGGTACCTGTGATAATTGGAGATTCAGTTTGATGCAGGAAGCCTTTCCAGTCTTGTATGCCTAATTCCACAACAGTGAGGCACTTCACAAAAGAAGGTTGAGACTTGGTGCTTGCAGAGCAGTCACGTTTCCTCCCAGTTACTGCTTTTCCACCCTTCCGACATGTTGAAGCACATCTGCTAGGCTGAGTTCCCAGCTCCACATCAACCTTGTCACTTATCCAAGTGAGAATAAAATGTCTTTGTACTTGGCACAGCTGGTTTCCCCAGTGATGTCTTGTATCTCAAGTCTTCCAGCTTCTCACTACAAACAAAATTAATAGCTTAGTGTCATCAAACTGTGAAAACTTAGAGGCTTATACCTCTGATGAATAACATGGCAACTGCAGATGCTACCACTTTGTGTACCCCTTACATTAATGCTAGAGAAGCAGAATGATGCACATTAATGTAGTAGCTATTTCAGTTACCAGATTTAAGATGAAGCTGTTGTATTAGGTGTATTTTGTGTGTATGTACATAAATGGTTTTTAAACATAAATTATCTACCAAGTATTAATTAAAAGTGCCCACGGTTCTGAACATTTAGAAGTGGTGGGCTGGTGACTAGTTAGGGAGAAATCATGCTGCTTAGAGGTGGGTGGCTTGTTGGTTTGGGGTTTTCTTATTCTTCACCCATCTGGCCTCCCTCTCTGAGTACAGGTCTCTAAATTTGTTGGTGTTGCCTTGAATTCTCATTTTTTGCAAGATGATGCCTTTTAGGGTGGTTTTCTGACCCCACAGAAAATGATCAGGGAGTTGGGCAGAGTGAGGACATGTTTACAAGCCTCGTTCATGCAATCCTGTGCAAGCATGTGTATGCAGTCATCGCTGTGCAGAAGTACTATGTTTACACTTCCTTCTGCATTCGAGTGCATTTATGCTTCTATTGGTGGTATGTCTCAACATCTGTAAAGGGATTCTTTCCATCTTATAACTCTTGATTCAAAGAGCAGTATTAGTTGCCAGCTGAACAGAGAAGCTTGCTACTAAAGCTAAAATAAACAAAAAAAGACACTCCCTCAAAAAAAAAAATCCCCAAACCCCACCCAAACTGAAAAACTAGAATTCACTTATCTCCAGCATAAAGTAATGCTGTGGTGAGATGACAACAAATGCTGCTACCCATTTTCCACTAAAAAGGGTACATAAGAATGCCTTTCTGAATGATGAGTCTCTGATATGGATTTTTAGGATTAGTGCATTGTGTTTTAGCAGTTTCCTTTCTAGATTGTCTGAATATTTGGTACATGACCTCAGCCACCTTACTTTGAAGGGCTGTAAATAGGAGAACGCCCTTGGAGCTGTCTTCACAGCTGGCAGCTTGCTAACATCAGCCTTTACCTTGGGGACTAGCGAGGCATATTTCAGCATTTCTGTATGCAGGCTTTGCTGTACATACTTCTGATACGTGCTTCCTTATTTAATAGTTCTCTGTGAGCTCTGGAAAATGAGAATTTAGCCTCTGGTGACTCACTCGAGTCTGATTTGGATGAAACAGTTCTCATACCAAGAATTCTGCTTATGTGGAAGGAACTGCAAGACCTTCTCTCTTCCTCCATAAACTCACCAAACCTAAACCCTTATTGTAATAGGCTTCTGTATTGAGAAATCTGTTTAGCCACAGTTCTTGGTATTCTCATTAATACAAAATGGATTGGTCTGTGGTTCTTTTGTAGTATTTGATTAACCTTATGCTGTTTTTCATACCTCATAGAGCAGGTTCTATCCGTTAGCTCTGAGGTTTATCTCCAAGATATGGCTGCCCATGTGTTTCCTGGTGTTTGGCATAACTGTCAGATTTTTCATGCGTTTATTTGAAGTTGTCTCTTGGCCAGAAAACAAATTCAGACCTTTAGCTGATTTTAATGGTCTGAAACAGTATCTTCACAGGTGTTTAGGAGCATTGTGCTTTTTGATGAAAGTATCACTATGGTGGCTTTGCAGCAGTATAATTGAATTTTACCATCTCAACAAGAGACTTGAGTGAGAGGAAGAACTAATTTGAGTCAGATGGCTCCCACAAGCCCTACCATTTGCTCCCACATCCAGCAGTGAGATAAAAGGAATAAAAGCAGTAATTACTGCTCTAGGGAGTATTTGAACCCAGCCTCAACCACAGCTACTGCTCGTATATTGCTTTTTATCCTTGTGGCATGTATGGAGCGGATGCAGCACTGCTCGCTGGTCTGCTGCTCCGTGTGAACTTCAGACACAGCATCACCTCTGCTAAGAAGGTAGGAGACCGTTTTGCTGAACCCTCAGTAGGATTCTTTCCTAGCAGAACTTCCCTTGGAAGATGTTCCAAACTCACATCTAAAGTCATGTCCATGATTCAGTTTATAGAAGTACCTGGTTTTCTTTCCTGGATGTGCCTCTTCTAGGTCAACATGCCACTGTGTGCTTTGTATGCCAGGAGGTTATTCTCATTTTAAATGCACAAGCTCAGACTTTTTATTCTCCCCATGTTTTGTCTGCCACAGAGACTGTCCAGCCAGATAATCAGCTGTGTAAAAGCCTGCAGTCGGACTTGCTGGTGGTCCACCTGAGCTTGAGCTCTCTGTGGCCTTGCTGAAGAACACTTCTGTTCCAGATACCTACACTGCAGCTATTAAAAGGTCCAGTTGCTTTTTCATAGAGCATCATGCTATTTTATGGAGAAAGGGGTATCATGTATAAGATTATCAGTTTCAGAGATGAACAGATTGGTGGTGTTTATTTAGTTTAGGTGGTTTTTTTGGGTGGTTGTTTTCTTCTTTCCTAAACAGGTATTACCTGGGCCCTCAGTTTCATGTGTATTTTTGTTAAGAGTTTATGCACTTTATTTCTTTCCCCCTGCCCCCCCCCCCCCCACTCTTGCATGAATACAAAGTAGTGCTGGCAGTTACTTGATTTTGCTTCCCCTTTCCAGTACTTCTTATTTTGACATGTCAATATCTAAAAGCATATCTTTATCCTTGCAAAAAGTAATTGTAAACTAGACACTAGAGTCTCTGTCACCTGGAGTGAACAGCACTTTTAAGATGCTTTGCTGAATTCTTTAGGTTTGCAGGAGACAGTAAAAGGTTATGAATTCTGCAATAATATTTCTGAGGAGCATTGTTTTATTTGCCTAAAATAAAAGTTCTAAAAGCAAAATACAAAATTAAATTCAGGACTCCTGCTGTCTGCGGCAAAGCTACTGCTTCCAGTGGGCTCTGGATTTTACCAGGCATTATACGGAGCTTCCCAGAGGAGCCTTCTGTCAAATACATTTACAAATAATGAAAGCAAGTAGCTAAAGCGGGAGAAGAGGCATTTGAAGGTGACTTATGCTACTATTTTTTCCAAAAACTTCACAAACCGTTATGAGAAATATAAAAAATGAACCATTCTTACATAGTTAAAAAAATTAAGGAAGGAAAAAAATGTAGGTTTTCAAACCAATGAATTATATGGCAAGTACAAGATTTCATGCTGCATTTGGAAAGACTTTGTATGATAAAGCTTGTATTATGAATCTAAAAATTACTTCATTTAACCCCACAGTGCTGATAGGAGAAATGGCAAACCCTGCTTCAGGCTGAACTATTAAAATTAAAAAAAGTATGAATATAACATAGAAAAAATCACTGTACTCCCACAGGACTCTTATTTACCTCTAGTCTGAGGTTGACATAGATATATCTGAGTCAAACAGGAAATACTACTTACTGCAAAGCTGCTAATCACGTTGCTTTAATGAAGCTGTTTAATACATTGAATAGCAATGTAACAACGCATAGAAAATAAGCTTGTTTGCCATTGATTAATGATAGATAATGTGTGCAGTTCACCACAGTGGTTCATTTGAGCAGTTCTCTCAGGCTCATCAAGGCAAGTCTTTACTTGCAGAGTCTGATGATTCAGCATAAAAGCACACACAACAGGAATGCACATTAAACATAAAAATAGGATTCATATTTAGCTTTCTTACAGTGTAATAGAGGTGTAATGCACCTCCAAATTATTTTATGCAGATAAACAAGGCAAAGATTTAAGGGTAGAAGAACACAAGTTGCTTATTTCAATAATGGCTTGAAAATGATTACAGAAGAATCACAGGCCAATACAGTGAAACAAGACAATGGGAAAAGGCTATCAGCAGTTATTCTTTTAAGTGTTGAATTTCAAAGAAGCAGCAGCTGGTAAACTCCCTCAGGTATCAGCTGTGCATGGATAAGGATATATATATCAAATGCCAGTTTTGTACAAGAAAGGTACATACAGAGGAACTTAAAGCCAAGGAGAGTTACAATTCTCAGCATCTCAAGAACAGCCAGAATGTGTTTAAAAAAAAAAAAGGAGTTTCTACAGCTACTGCTGAAGATGACAAGCAGTAGGAGTAGCAAAAGCTTCAGGAAGAACCAAAGTACTGCAGAAACATTTGTTCATTTCTGAGATCAAGAAATAGCCAACTGAATTCAGAGCCACTGTAATGCTCTATAAATAACAGAATGAGTTGAAGGCCCAGCTTTCTTTCTTTTGCTTTGTCAAATAATACAAGTGCACAGGTTTTACTACTTTCATATTCAGTTTGAATCCAGATTTCCTAACAGTACACACTGTAATAGTCTTTGTAATAGCATATTTAATACACTAAAGAGAATGTTTGTCATCTAGAAAATGCTGCTCCAATTAAAAGTATAACAACAATGCAATTGTAAGTCCCACAATAAATTGCATAAAATAAAGACCCCAAAAAAAATTAAGGAAAGGTGGGCTTAGAAATGGTGCAAATCAATCTTTAGTGGCCTTTGGTCAATCACCCTCTTGAAAACCAGCATAAAGTTTCATGATAGGCCAGAAATGCCTAGACTTCCAGCCAGGAGGCTCTGTGCTGCTTTTGCCCTTTCTTTCTTCGGTTTCTCCTAGAACAAAAGCAACTGTAGCATAATTTAAGCAACCGCTTAAGGCTGTCTGAATTACAGCAGCCCTTTGCATGTCGGACATGGGATTTCCCAGACTCTCTGCAGGGCAGACAACTTGCAGACCTGCTCTGACTGTGAACATGTCACTTGGTTCCTGAACAGGATTCTCTCTGGTAGAACATCCTACCAAAGCGCTTGCAGCTGCTTCGTGTTGCTCTGACCTCCCATCTGTGAACCAATTCTACACAGCATGTGAACCTCATGAGCTTGAAATACGAAGAAAGGAATGTCATTTTGTGGTGGTCTATTTCCAATATTGCAGTAAAGCAAAAAAAATACTTTCATATGTCATTCTGTAAAGGATGCGATAATGCTATATTATCTGGAGGCCACCTTGTGGCATTACAGAAGTAGAATCAAGATGTAAAAAACAACACAGCATTTAGATTGCATACCAAGAAATAAGGACTTTAAACTGCTTATATTTTTGGAAATGAAATGTCACAGTGATGTGTCATTTTTGCCTTAAGTAAATGATTACAGGTGATGTCCGTACAGGCAACAACACAGGAATCTGAGGACGTGTGTAGCACCATTCTGTGTGGCATTGCTTCTTACATAGTCAGCTTAATGGGTGCCAAAGTTCTTAAACACGCTGCTTGCACAGTTTATGTACAATTGTTGCTTAACAGAGATGTAAGGACAAATTTTATAGTGAACAGGCGTGGATGAGGACTGCAAAGTACTGTAAAACCAACTTCTAGGTGACCATCATGTTACACCCATATTTGCTCTGCTTGGAAGAGGGGGTCTGGAAATTTTTACAGAAGGAAAATTATGCTCCTTTTTCCTGTACTTCGATGAATAATTAAATTTCCTCCACCAAAGAATGAAACTTCAGTTCAGTAAAGATCAGGACAGTCAATTGCAACCAGACAAAACTGGCTATCATCTTGTGATCTCAATGTCAATATTTGCTAACTCCTATGAAGAGTGTACTAAAGTAGCATCCTGTTTGTTTTTAGACATATATTATCAGAAAGGTGGAAACAATTAATTCCTGGGAAAATTCGGGGGGGGGGGGGGGGGGGGGCAGGAAGAAAAGAAAAAAACAAACAAAAAAGGCAACTGAAGTTGGAGGTGGAAAATGGAGGCAAGGTAAGCCTGAGAGAGAAGTATCAAGTATGACTGCTGTTGGAGAAGCAAGGTAGGACAATCCTGGGTACTGGAACACTGGATCTTCCAGTGGTTGCCCACCCAGTAACATCTTTAAGGAAAAGGCAAAGAGGTTTCTTCACGAAGCTGTACAGTGTGGGAATTGATAATGCAGAGTGTCAGGGTACAAGAAACCTGTTAGCTTTTGTTGGTTGCTCTTCATAGAGCAAAACATTGGGGAAGGTATCTGAATCTCAACAATTTCCAGTGGAGTTTGGCCGGTCAACTTGGGATGAAAGTGAACAAGGGGGTAGATGAAGGTTAGTTCTCCGAGGCAGAAAAGTCTTCAATGGTACATGCTGACTCCATGCTGGGGGGATGGATGTGTTGGAGATGCAGAGATTATTCTAACAGCTACTGAGTTTACAGGGGATTAGGAGACTTTCTGCCCCAACACGCAACAGTCTGTCAGAGATGGAGTGTAGGATAATATCCAGAGCACTGATAGGCGATCTTTTTGAAGCAGACTGGTATTCTGGAGCAAGTCAAGATGGCGGCCTGCATACCTTTCTGCCCCAAGTCAGAAGTAAGACCCTCTCGGGGCATCTTATATTCAGGACAACACAAAGACTGTCACAGAATCCAGGCTGCGATTCTGACTTGTTCTGCCCATGTTCTTAGGTAAAAGTAAACGTTTCTAGTGTAGCACTGTAAATTGCCAGCAGATGGCATAATGATGCTATGCTACAATAAATTTATTTAAAAAAAAAAAAAATCAGTGCTGAAGGAAGTAGGCTGCACGATTTTTGTTAATTCTATGTTTAATCATAGTAAAGCTCTTTGTGAAAGAGAGAGATCAGTAAATTAATTAACTGGCTGTTGCCTTCTACCTTTATGCTGAATTCTTTCATCTACCTTCAGTTTGTGTATTCTCATAGATCTGCTGGCTTGGGTGGGCATTTTGATTTTTTTGCTCACCTCTAATTAGTTTCTCAAAAAACAAAAAAAGTAGATATGAGTATTCTGATGCACATCTAATTCTTATTTATTATTTTTATCAGCCAGGTCTGTCTTTCCTTCCACTGAACATTTGTGAACCAGCATTCCTCATCTGGTGCACTGGGTGCTACCTGTACACCTGTACTGGGGGACTGACTTAAAGACTACAGTAAGATTAGAGGCAGATGGCTGAAGCTGCTCCCTGCTTGTCTGCTGAAAGTCAACAGCTCTGCATATCACTGCCTGAATCACATGCAAAACACTGTGGGCTGCTGTTGCTTGTGGTCCAGTGCATGTCCAGTGCATTAAAGTAAACCAGTATAAGTGACAGCAGCAGGTACATTTTCAAAAGCAAAATATTTAAATACTAGACAAAGTGCTATCAGCTTTATAGAAAGAGAAGTTTTCAGACCAGTTGCACTAAGATGTTCAAAGGTGAATTAAAGTTTATGAAAATGCTTTACTAATGGTGAACTACAAGCAAAAAACGTATATAGCAAGTTTTGCTAGAGTTCAGACTGTGAAAAGGCTTCAGCACACAAATAAGTTCTGCTACATTTTTGTAAACTCCTTTTACCCTCAGAGGAGGAAAAAACTCTCTTGCTACTTAAGAGTATGCACCAGTATCCCAGACTACATGATTCTCTGTAAACAGCTATGATGCTCATGGATTTTGATGTTGCATTTGGAGAGCTCAGAGGGATTTAATGGGTCTCCTCTGCTTTTTCAGTTTGTACATGAAACCAAAAGTGACAAGAATCTGGAGACATGAATTTCAGTGTTATCAGTGTGAAGGCATTACATTAGTCTAGACCTCCTCTTTGTTCAACCCATTAGGGACTGTCAGCTCTCATCCATCTGGCTGACAGTTCTATAGCATTAGTGACAGCTGGTTGAAGTAACTCAGACAAAACTGATAATTTGCTTGTGAGCAGGGTAGAACCTTCCAGAAACTTGCCATTTTTTACGTAGCTGTTACTGTACTACCAGAGGCAGTACAGTACATTTGTACTACCTCTGGTTTGGGTTTTGTTCCTCTTACCTAGAAGGCAAACACCCACAGCATGATATCAAAACTCACAAATAGCATTGTGCAATCCACTCAAAGGAGATGCAGTTATAGCCAGTCTTAATTGAAAAGGCAGTAATCCACCAAATGAATTATTTTCTCCGTTGTGTACACTTAAAAATATGGTAACCAATTTGTTTGTATGAAATAGAGCTATTAATATGTAAAGACGTTACACAATGAGGGGAGAAGGGATCTAACATTAAGACAGTTGCATGCCAATATGGATGTTAGAAACTTCACATATATAAAAATAAAGATACACATCTGCAATGAAAGCTGCATCCAGAGTCAGGATTTCTACGTGAGGATGGGATTCTAAGTAACTTGTTAGGTTGTTAGCAGGATGATAGAGAGAAGCTTCTTGGACTAGAGTGTAAAAGAACAAATGAAGTTTTCTTTTCTTTTGGTTCACAAGGCTTTAAACCAAGTAACTATTATCTAGGTTATAAAAATAGAGGAATAAATTGAGGTTGAGGAAATCCTTAAAACTGGAGGGCACGACCATTCTATGTGGTCTGACAGCATCCTGATAGAGTTCCTTGAGGGTATTTAAAAAATAGAAGCATTGTTACACCAACTGCATATGAAAACTAGTAACATGAGATGTCACTATGAAGACAATGTCTTTCTGTGGTGGTATACTGGAAACAGCATTGTGTCTCTGGCTTTAATGTAAACCCTACTACTTAGTGATTCTATTGGTAATTACCTGCTTCATTAAAACCTGAAAAAAGTAATGCTCAAAGTTACTCAGTTCAGATAAGCTGCTTTCTAACACTTTTCAGTTCTAGCATTCTTAGGTTTCCACCCCCAAAACTGCTGGAGTTTCCTGCATTTGTGAGTTTATGCGACAGAAGAGCCTCATCGATCATATATCTTCCTGATTGTCTCCAGAGTGGAGACATCTCAAAAATACTGCCAGATAAATAATTATCCCATTATAATTTACCCCAAAACATTATCCCACTCACATGGGGCGACATGTGCTTTTGAAATCATGCCTAGTATGTTTTTATTGTCAACTGACGACCAGGTTCATCATCTCTAACATAATCATGCTTAATAATTACATGTTTTCAACGTGTTCAGTAATTAACGCTGACATAAGTAAGAGGTAAAAAGGAAGCAAGTGTAGCCACAACGTGTCAATGAATACATATGACATAACAGGACATGCTGCGTAAAGGGAAAAGGGGGTAGGGAAGGTATTGCAGCCCTCTCCATTTTCCCTATAACTCAGTGCCTGCTGAGTACTATTGTACTGTCAACAAGTTCTAGTTTATTCACCAAACTGCAGCACTACAAATCATTGGTTAAAAGAAGACACTTGAGGCCTTGATTTAATAACCAATTTTTATTTTTTTCTTTAGTAAGGTTTTTTGTAACTTTTTTCCTAGAAAAAAAGCTTGATTATTATTCTTTGCATGGTAACTATTAGGATTTAACTTAAAAATAAAATGTCTTCATTCTAAATGGATCCGTTACCAAGGAAAATGTATCTACTTCTTACACATTGATGTTCTTCAGGTTCGCGTTTGTGTCCTTCCACGTTTCAAGCAGCAAATTATCTTAGCCTTTGTTTTTACTCACAAACTGAGAAACAAAGGAGCCCTCCCTGCCCTTCCAACACCCACTCCGTTTCTTATCTTGGAATTGGGGAATTGTTGAAGAATTGCGTACGGGCATAGATCATCCAGGGCGCAGGTTACCCGTGCTGCAGAGTCCGGGCGAGCTCCCCAAAGCATTTTTAGCAACTGTGCTGCTTTTCGGGCCCGAGAGCACCAGCTGCCGGGTCTGGCCCGGGCGCCGCAGCCCAAGGGGAAGCTGTGGCCGGCCGGCGCCCGCCGCCTCCGCCCGGCCAGCCGTGGGCCTCGCTTCCGCCTCGCCACACGTCGTGGCCGGACCCTCATTCCTATTCGCCAGCACTCCGTACGTCACCTGACGGCGCGCCACTCTCTGACGCGACGGCTGGCGCCCGGCGCATGCGCTAAGGCGCCGGCCCCGTCCCGTGAGGGAGGCGGCGATGGCGGCGCGGAGCGGGGCTGCGGGCCTCCTGCTGCCGCTGCTGCTCGGGCTCCTTGCGGCGCCGCTGCCCGAGGGCGCCTGCGGCTCGGAGGCGGCTGGGACGGCCGAGGCGGCGGGCGGCGCGGGCCCCGGGGAGCGGTTTAAGATCGAGGGCCGGGCCGTGGTGCCCGGGGTGAAGCCGCAGGACTGGATCGCGGGGGCGCGGGTGCTGGTGGACGGGGAGGAGCACGTTGGCTTCCTGAAGTGAGCGCCGGGCGGGCGGGGCGGGGGGCTCGGTCCCGGCCCCGGCCCCGGCCCCGGCGGGGGGCTCGGAGGCGCCCGCCACCCCCCGCCCCCGCGGCGTCCCTCCCGCAGCCGCGGCCCTAAGATGGCGGCCAGCCCGGCGGAGCGGAGCGGAGCGGAGCCGCTCCCCGCCAGTTCGCGGCCGTGCCCCGGGCAGCAGCAGCGCCCGGCTGCGGAGGCGGGCATCCCGCGTCCGGCCCTGGCGTGGCTGGGGGGCTGGCACCGTGCCCTGCGGGCGTCGGGAGCGGCCGGGCCCGCAGCGGGAACCTGCAGTGCTGGGGGGGGGCCCTGCCGGCGTGGCCACATGGACGGCTAAGGCCGCTGGCTTTTTAGCCATCAAAATACTGGTAGCGAGTTATAATTTGAAAAACCAAACGCGTTTGGCATTAAATTTATGGAGTACGGTGTTTGTTCTCAGCATTTGTGGGTGCACATTCTGTCACTTATTTTTAAGGCCCTCACCTTAGCGAAAAATTTACTTATTCTGGAGAAATGTTTGTGGCAGAAAGTTACGGTTGTAGTTATCTGTTACAGTACCTGTGAAAAACTGTTTCACTGTACCAGTGAAAGCCGTTTCAAGGGATATGGCTTTATTCCTTCACACAAGATCATGGAGATGTGTTTGGAAGCTGTAAAGAGCTCCATTAGCTTATTCAGTCTCAAGTGGCAGTGGGTATATTCAGATCACCAAAGGATCTAGAACTGTTAAGATGTAGAAAATGGCCTCAGAATTAAGAATTGAACTAATCTCATAGTTTCAAGAGTACAAGCGAATTCTAAACTCCTTTTTATTATTTTTATTACAGTATAATACATTGCTTTTAAAATTATGTATGAAAATGAGAAAGTTTGTACAGAATTAAGATACACCATCTCATAAATACCAATGACTTTTAATTACTCCCTCTGCAGTAAAAGTTGAACTGAACTTAGCTTAACACAACAGATTTTACGCTGCAGAACTTGCAGAATCTTGTCAGTGTAGCACCTGATAAGCCAGTGCAACCAAGTTGTGGGAGCCTGACATCATATTTAGGAGCTGGTATAATAAATACCATGGAGTTGTTTAGTTTCCAAATGCTGCTTGGGACTCAAGTTGTCTGAAATATGAGGAAATAGCCTTAGCTAAGAGCATGCCATATTTACGACAGCATAACACAAATATGTGTCAAATTATATTCATATAACTTAAAGCCAAGAAATTCATATTGTATAAGTTATTCAGTTTAATAAACATATTTGTAGATGTTACGCTACCATAAGCATGGTACATTTTAGAAAAAATGCTTTAATGTTGATTGGGATTTTTTTTGTCACTTGTAATGAGCACAGTACTGGATGGCCGTATACTTTTAGAAGCATACTGTGTTAGAAGAAAGAAGAGTTTTCTTAAATAACTGTGGTATTTAAGTCTCAGTAGAAAGATCTTTCAGTGTCAGATTTAAATGTATTTGGTATATCAGAAGATATATTTTTCACCATCTCTCAGGCAGGTTTTGATTATATATTACATGGATGTCATTCCAGTTATCAAAAAGAGGAAAATAGTTATTTGACATAGCAAAGTTGCTTTTTGAGTATTTCAAGAGTTATTTTCTAGTAGAAGTATTTTTATAAATCTGATTAGTTTCCCCACTGTAATAAAAATGAAACTTTTTTTCTTCTGAAAAGCCGGTATTGGATACCAGTATATGAAGTGAGAATTTGCTTTATCATATAAGTAAGTCTTTAGAAACAAAAACTGTAATTGAATTTTATCAAAATAATACTGTAAAGAATGAAAAATTAAAAGGAGATTCCTGGGGAAATGTCCTTACAGCAGCTGCAATATAAGATAGTGTGTAAGCATTCTCAGGGGTTCAAATCACCACATAAAGTATTAGTGAAATCCACCTACACAGTACTGTCTATATGCTTCTGTCTTTGTGGTAGGAAGGTCCTTAAGTGATGTACAGCTTTGAGAGAGAACTTGTGTGAAGGACATAAAGACAAAATTCTTTCTGGGTGTTCACTTTTAAGAGGGTTCATTTATTTGTTTTCCTCATGCAAGTTTGTAATGTATCAGGTTTTATTACTTTTTTTTGTCTTAAATTCAAGTCTTATTTTTAGGAGGGATCTTTTATATTAATTTTAAAAGGGTAGAGAACACTAAGTTTTTCTTCCTGGAAACTTCTGGAAGCATGTAGGAGGAAAAGTACAAACTTCTGTACTTTAATGGCAACTGGTGCTGAAGCTTTCAAGATCCTTTTACTAATATTTTCACTGAATATTGAAGTTTCATATTTTAAAATAAAAGCAGTCTGTCTAAAAATCCATTCTGTATATATGTTCAGGGCTCTTAGTTTCCTTATTGTTGTGATAGAGCTTTCCAGCGTGGGCTAGTCCTAAAGGGAGCAATTAAAAGTAAAACCCTCTATTTTGCAATAAAGGCATAAACTGCAATTTTTGTGCCTTGCAAGTCATCTCTAATACCTACCCACACTATGTAGGATGTCAATTTTTGGGTTTTTTGTTTCCAGCAGAAGTACTGAAGCAAAGTAAACTTTGTTGTATGTGTTTCAGAAAGAGGAAGGAAAGTCTAAGTTGATTCTGCCATCGTTTGAATACGTGAAATCTAACCATTTCAGATCTTACTTAGGCTGTTAAATTATTCCTCCAGCAAGACAATAGTGTGAGGGCATGAGAAAATCTTTAACATAACTGGTAATTTCAGCTACTGTTGTGATGCATATCGATGACTTTAAGGGGCTTGCTTTTATGAGTTTGGAGCGATTTAAATTTTCCTTTTGGTTATTGTAATATTAAGATTTATAATATAAATCAATACTATTACAGTGTCATCTTCAAAAAAAAAAAAAAAAAAAAAAAAAGCATCCTGTCTGGTGTGCTGGAGCATATTGAAATGTAGTGGAACTTGCTGTTTTTTCAGGACAGATGGAAGTTTTGTGGTTCATGATGTACCTTCAGGATCTTATGTAGTGGAAGTTATATCCCCTGCTCATAAATTTGAGCCTGTGAGAGTTGACATAACTTCAAAAGGCAAAATGAGGTGAGCCTTTCTGATTTGCTTCTGTTTTGATCTGTTAAGTATGCCTGACAGCAAAGTATAAGAAGTAATGTAAAGAGAACTGTAGATGTGATGTTCCATTTCAGACCATATATTTCAGCTTCTTTTAAGATCACTTCTAGGAGCACATTTCTTAAAATCCAAAGTCTGATTTCTTTCTTTCGTTCATATTTATGGCCTTAAATACGAGGAAATGGATAAAAAGAGGCCTTCTAATTTTTTTACTTTTGTTATTTTCTTATGCAGCTATCCTGAAATAAAATCTAGACATAAATCAGTTACATGCTTTATCTTTTGTCTGTACCTTTTTTTTTTTCTTCCTATTTTCCTTTCTTTTTTGGTAAATGTTCTGTCAAGACTTGGCACAATGAAATACTAATTCATTCTAAATTCTGAAATGTTTCTGTTACACCTCTGTGAGATACTCCTCACAGTTACTGGCAAATGCTAGTAGTTGCCAGCCTGCAGTATTCCTGTAGCATCATTAGCTTTTTTTTAATGTTACAGCCAGATACATTATCCCTAACAACTATAACTGTACATCTGTAACTGGCGACTATTCAATAATATAGAAAAACAGCATCCGGTCTAATGAGGTGATTTTTGTTTAAATGAACATGTTTGTAGTTCATTTTTCTTTGTATAGGCACACATGTAGTATCTTAACTTTAAGTTTGTCTTTTACAGTATCTTATAAAAGATGCCATTCCATTTTAGGAGTGCAAACATCAATACAAACACTGCATCAATATTTTTAGGGGAGGTTAAAAATTGAAATCTCAAACTGAAAACTGGGAAGTCTGTTTATAATAACAATAGTACAAATTGTTTGTGCTTAGATTTTTTTTCCTAACTTTCTGAATTTTTTGGTTTTGTACTTTGTTAGGCAGTATCTCATTGGCAACAATTGATAGGTAATAAATACAGAAGGAATTCAGTGAAATAGACATAATAGCATATATAACCTCTCACTTAGCACTGTTTTGGTAGATGACGACTGGAGGTAACAAATTCGGCATTAAGTAAATTGCTAGGATATGTCTGCAGAGCAAAGCACCAGTAGGCTTGACATCTCTCCCAGTCAAACAGGTAGAAACCATAGTGAGGAATACAGCTGGGAGATGCATAAAAAAATGTGATACATGGGGAAAATGTCAACTGAGCTTTTCTAAGGGAAGTTCTGCCTTAAAAAATACTGGAATTCTTAGAGGAAACAGCATTTGGATAATGGATATGTTTGAGAAGATCTACCTGAAAATTTCAAAAGCTTTTTAAGAAAATATGTAGTCATAAGGTAGGAGAGAAAGACGTTCTATGGATAAATATGTGGTGAAAAATTCAAAATGAATAAATGATTTCTCGTAATGGGCAGAAGTCGTCCCTGGAGTTGCACAAGGCGGGTAAATATTCATAAATCATGAAAAATGAGTGAAGAGTGAAAAAGTTAGATGATAGTACCAAGAAAATATCTAAATACTAGGCTTAGGTGAAAAATACTAGTGAAGAACTATGGAAAGGCATTTTAAAGTAATAAAGACTGAGATGCTGTATTGATAAATGCAAAGTAATGCTCTTAAGGAAAAGGTTGCATTAACTTCATATGTAAATAATTGTTGCCCCAAGCAAACTCTGTTTAATCTACACTACACTGTTCAAAGCTGTACCTCATCTGTAGACATTGTAACTTTTCTTGCTCGTTACCAAGGTGAGAAAAATTATTTTGCAGAAGTCACGTTTGAACAAATAGTTCTGATGTTTCTGATCTGCAGGTCTGTTTTCCATATTGCTTTTCAGCCTGCTTAATAGCTAGCCTGGAAAAAAGATAAAGTATCATTTGATTCCATAAAGTATGCTGCTGAGAGAAATTAGCTTCTGAAAAGTGAAGCCTAGCTGATGCTGCCTAGCACATAGTTTTGTTTGTAGTCTTATTATTAAAACTTTGTTTGGAATATTATTAAATAATCTTTTTTTTGTTAAAGTTTGTATTTCTATTTTTAATTATTTACATCTTGCTCATCAGAGCAAGATATGTGAATTACATCAAAACCTCTGAAGTTGTCAGGCTGCCATACCCACTCCAGATGAAATCTTCTGGACCTCCTTCATACTTTATAAAGAGGGAATCTTGGGGATGGACAGATTTCCTCATGAACCCTATGGTACGTACAAGTGACACACAAAGGTTAAAAGTATGCTAAGGATCCAAACATAGGTATTCTTCAGAATACTGAGAATAAAATAATTGACAAAAGATGTGCACGCTTTGCTCTTCTGAGAGGATTGTTTTATTTCTTTGGTTTTCATTTGTTTTACAAAAAGAAAGTTTTTTCTATGACATATCCTCCCGTGTATACCCACACTGTTAATATATGGCCTCTGAAAATAGCCCATAGTCTGGTTCCTTTGGCAGCATGATGTTGTTCTAGTAGTGTGGAGATCAGTGTGTTGCAATATTGTAACTATAGCAGTTGAAAGAGATAACAAGCATTTACTTTAATGGTCCAACTTTGAAATCTGTTATTTAAAACATAATACGTAATTATCAGGTTTCTTTCCTGACAAGTGAATTACTGTTATTGGGTTACTGACTCAGAATGCAGTAGTTCTAGAATTTGGCTGTTTAGCTAAAACCTTTATGTCAGTATGTCTAAAAACGTCTGGCACAACAAATAAGGTGAAGAAATATTTGCTGTTTTATGTGTAGGTGATGATGATGGTTCTTCCGTTACTGATATTTGTGCTTTTGCCTAAAGTTGTCAACACCAGCGATCCCGATATGAGACGGGTAAGTACATTCAATTGATGCAGATGTAGAGAATAAAGATAATGACATTTTAAGGTACAGAAAAGTAATAAAATCAAAACTGGACTTTTAAAGAAGTCTTAATGGGCATCATTTATACAGTGTTGCTGCTCGGACAATGAATTCTTAACATTTCTGACTCATGAATTTGCTGTTAAACAGCACAGCACAGAATTAAATTGTTTGGCACAGCTTTGAAAGTATTACAGTATGAATGGTGTTTTCCAGAGTTTCTTTAGAGCAATAAATATATTTCTCAAAGGCTACTTTTTCTATAAATTTCCAATGTATTCTGCACTATGTTTAAATCTAGCACTTCATTTTTAGACATCATGTAATAAGCATCAAGTGTGTTGAGAAGAGTACGATGTGGGGTTCCCTCATCCGTCAATCTAAACCACAGAGTTTACAAGACTGTTAAATTCAGATGTCACAGTAGTGTATATGATATGCAGTCTTAATGTAGTCATTAAATTATCTGATTTATTGTCCTTTCATTATGCAACATGCTGAATAGCAGAAGGCTAGGACAAAATGGAGATTCAAGGTGTTTGCTAAATCTTTTCCTATTTTTAGAAGTATTCCTTGTCTGTCTTGGGTGGCTGCTTTTTGAGGGTTTGGTTGATTTAAACTCCTTTTCCTCTAAATGACCACTGTCTTCAGTAGTACTTTATAGGTGTCTCAGGCTTTTTTTTTTAAATACCTATAAAAATCATATCAGAGCTATGTAATGCTCATTTGGCTTTAATTTTTATTAAAAACAGGATATGAAGATATGCTAGTTATCTGTAGCATGTTCTTCAAACTAAGCTGAACTTTGGAAGTTGAATTTTTAAAAAATCACTTATTTCATACTTTTTTTACTGATCTGACACTGCTTACAGACAGGATGTTCTGATGGTAAACCATCAGAACTTCTGATGATTTAGCTCTTATTAGCTGACTGATATGACTTGTTAAGGAGAAATTTTAAGTTGAAGGAATCTTGCTTGTAATTTAAATTATCTTTAAAAAATAGGAGAAGGTAGTTTTTAAGAACTCAATTGTAATGGCATTCTCTAGATGACCACGTTTTAAATTTGTAAGTGTATATCCAACTTCAGTTTGCTTGTGCAGGGTATGGAGCTTGCATTACATTCTTCAAGTTAGCTTGTTTTTTTTTTATGGAATCAGCACAGTACTAGTTTATATAGAAAGTTAATGGTTTAGTAGCTGTGCTTGTTGTAGAGGCATTAAGTACAGATCTAGTATAGATGCAATAGTAACAAAGGCTACCATAACCACTTTTGCTTCATTTATACCTTGAAAACAGTTCAAGCTGTATCGTTCTGAATGGTAACTAGAAGAGCAAGGTGACAATCCCACATTAAATTGGCAATTATCATAAGCATTATCATATTGTGGATGTGCAGTTCAGCTGTTGTGTGCATTAAAAGTACTTCAGGGTTTGTTTTAAACCGTACTAATTCATCTTATAGAGCCACTGTGCTAAACTCTAAAGTTACATTAAGCTTAGCTGGATATGTGGTCTCATTAAAATCCTTCCTTTCATGAAACAAGACTTAGCTGCTGTACACTAATAGCTTGATGTTACAAAGCAGGGCAATAAAAATATCTAATCCCTTCAAACAGCTTCAAAAATTTTTTAGCTTTAGCATAAATAATACTAATTTGAAAACACAAACGTATGTGAAATCTATGAGAACGCAGATCTGAAAATCTAAACAAAAGGTTAAATTTTAAAATGGAGGAAAGTAATGCTGAAAATAAGTAATGGCATTTTTTACTTTTAGAATTTTTTTTATCAGGTGTTTGCTCTGTAAGACTGCTTAAGACATGGTTACCTCTTTCCATACACCAGTGCTTTAGTTTTGGGGTTTTATGTTTCTGTGTGTAGCTGGGCATTTGATTGTGGTTGCATAAAAATATGTAGCAATATGTACACGGGAGGACTACAAATAGTAAAACAGTATTTGGGAAAATTTGACATCTTCCTGTTACAATCTTTCAACTGATGCCTTAGAAACAGCCAGAACTGTTACGCACTATTAAGGTTATCTAATCTTTGCTTGCAGGAAATGGAGCAGTCAATGAACATGCTGAATTCCAACCATGAGCTGCCAGATGTCTCTGAATTCATGACAAGACTTTTCTCTTCAAAATCTTCCAGCAAGTCTGGTAGTAGCAGCAGTAAAGCAGGGAAAAGTGGTTCTGGAAAAAGGAGGTAGTTAAGTCTTCCTCCGAAGCCTGAGTTTGCACAACTGTTTGTTATGTGGTATCATGTTTATTTGTCTTGAAAGATCAAAAAGCCACTACTGTAAACTTTAATCAGGCACAGAATATGGTATGCTACAACTGTGGTGTGTAGCTCTTTTTAGTCTATATAAGCTGTTTTGTACTTGACAGTAAGCAAAAGAGGACATGGCTTCCTTACTGTATCTGTATAAAGTTATTGATGATACTGAATTAACTATATTGTTCTGTAGATAATTATTATAAATTATATGATGTGCTAAATAAACAGTAATGAATGTCTTAATTATAAGACAATGTATAAAAAAATTGCAAAGATAGTAGAAGTGGAGTTCCATCTTAAGACAGCTTTAAGGTTTTATACTTGCTGTTGAGTTGTTGAAATGAACAAATCCTCCTTTCAAAATGGAGTTGTGGGTTTACTGAGGAAGTAATTTGCTGTATCAGCTTGTCATATGTGTTACGTATAAAATCATTTTATTTTACATTGTTTGCTGCCTGTACACTTCAGTTCAAGGACTTTCCACTTTTTATTGCCCAGTTTTATTCTGATCATCTTTCTGCTAAAAGTTGGGGGGGAGCAAAGCATCCTGCATAAGAAAGTATTCTAAGCTCTGTCAAGTTAATCACGAATCCAAGGTATCTAAGTAACATGATGAACGTTTATCATGTATCTTTCCTTTCTAAATCACATGTATCACTTCTGCAGCACTTTTGGTTCTTACTGTTTTCTGTGCACTGTGCATTCATCTTATCAGTGGTATGATTTGAGGTCAAATACAGAACAAAATTTTTAAAATGAAAGAAAAAACATAAAAGTATAGTAGGAAGGTAAATCCCACTCATCTTTTAAATTATGTTCCAAAGTATATGGCTGTCTTTAGGTATGCTAAGTCACTGGCAAAACTTTGTTCTTTGAGCATGCCTGTGTGTCTGTACTGCAGTATCTTTTCAAGCAACCCAGTATCTTCAGAGAAAAGTTGAAAAACTTGATTGTTTTCCACTAGATGAACATTTACAAATTAAAATGACAGTAATACCTGCCAAACCCCAGTAGCAATTGTCCGTAATTTTTTTTTTTAGCGTAAATGCTGTTCTTTTCCATTTTTACAGTTGCTAGCTTCTTAGGCAGCAGTATCCGTGCAGCATGGGTAATGTATACCTGTTTCCAAAAATGGTATTTAACATTCACCTAAAGTACACCTGAAGCAAAATCAGTTCTAATGTATTTATTTGTTCTGCCAAACACTTGGGAGGGCTATAAATTGTGTTAGAACACATACTTAGAAGTATGCTGTGAAACAGAAAAGCTGCAAAATAGTAAGTACTTGTTCATAGGATTAAGTCAACTTTGAAGATGTTGGAGAAGAAATATATGAGTGTTTTTTGGACAATGAAAGATTTCAGTCTTTGCAAAGTAAGCTGCACATTTTTGGTCTTGCTTTTGTTTTGCTTGAATGGTCCTTTTGTTTTGTATATTAAGTAAAATACATCCAATAGAGACAAGAGGATATTTGGATATTCTTGCTGGAAGGACTTGCCGAAATGAATGTCATGTTGCCTTTGTAAAAAAAAAGCCCAAAAACCTCCTCTTTCGGTAGCATCTTACTGCAAAACACATGGGAAAAATGGGGAGCAGTCGTTTGAAGATGGAGCAGTTAGCTTTGTTACTATGCTGTCCTGGAAAGTACAAGCCACGAGTTGCTTTTGTTTAACAGTAATTGGAATGACAATTAAATTGCATTAACTTGTTTTAATCACGGTTTGTTCGGTAATTAACCATACTGATGCATTTTTCCTTGTTACAAAGCTAAGAACAGCAATATTTCCACCTTCTTTCATTGTGTCTGTTCACAGTCTTGATCTGTCTTTAAGGGATAATGGAGAATTCAGGCCCTGAAAGATGAAAGTCTTCGTTAAGAGTTCAGAGTAAAAAAAACCGACAGGAATTGTAAGGATCCTGATAAAACTTTGGAAGGAGCATATGGAATATTCAACACTTCTTTTTTTCTTAGAACTGATATATCAAGATACAGGCAATTTCTTTGTGCATCAGGATCAGATGCAGTGTACATTCCCCCACTTCCTCAACAGAAAACTCTGCTCCACCCCCAGAAACCTGTTGTCTGAACAATCCAAGCCCAAAAATCTTGTTACCTAATGTTATTCCCTCAATCATGTATGTTATTCCTTTCCTTTTCAGACACTTTTATGATAAAGCTATTTGTGGAATTGTATTGGTCTGCTGCTGAACTAATGCTAGATGCCAGTTACAATGGTTCCGACTTGGTTTTTTTAAATTTAGAGCTGGAATCGAGTGAGAAAACAGGTTCCAGGCAGAGTGCTTTGGTCACTTAAAGTTGTAATGTGGTCTTGGGCTATCGTAAATGCCACTAGGCAAAGCTTATTTGATAGCTTTCCTATTGCAGCTACTAGTATAATGCAAGATTGTCTTTCTGCAGAAAGTAAATGTTAGCTATAATTGTTTTAATTCCTTGTCCTTATTTACAGATTTTTAGTGGTCGGTCTTCTGTGTTAGGTCTGACATCTCCATTTTCCAAAAAAAAATGTAGCTGCCTTTTAGTGAGGCTACTTGAGAGAACATAAGGCAGATGGTAAACTGAAGCAGCTGATACCTCAGAACAGAAATTAAAGATGTACAGAATCTGCTTGGACTACAGACAAGCTGATTTCCTCACTGCCAAAAGGAGGAAGACTTGCTCCCTGAGCTTGGACTGGGTAATCTTGCTGCCTTCTGCCTGCGAGTTCTGGTACTTCTCAGGCTTTGCCATTCACTGATGTAACAGAGAAATTTGTCCATCTTTCTGCTGGATTTCTGTTACGTTTTAGAGTTAAATTAGCTCACAGAAGGATCAAATACCAGAGCCAGCAGAAAGTAAGCACCAGAAGCATGCAGTCAGAAGCAGGAACTCTTTATTTCTGGCAGTGAGTGTAATACAACCAGCTCACCTCATCTTAAGGATTTGTAGCCTAAGAGCTCATTTAGCCATGTTCTGATTGAGTGGACAACTGAGTTTATGTCAGGCTGTGTAGAAGGGGGAGGAGACATATTTTCCTGAAGTCTGTTTCAACTATTAGTCATTTAAGATGGCCTGGAAGGTAATTAGAACAGTTTGAAATAATTTTATCAGTTACTTCATTAAAGATGCTTCCATTCTTCACATGTAAGGAAGAAATTTAACATAGATATCTCACCTCACTGTTTTAAACAAAATATTTGTTGGTGCGCTCTATCTTTTTGATGAAGTGGGGATGATAACGGCTCTGTAAATGGTATGTATTGCTTCAAAGAGAAAGGCTGGGTTGTGGTTAAGATTTGTATTTGTGAAGAGGACTTAAAACTCTGGAATCAAGTGCCTTGGGTTCTGATGCAACTGTTGGGCTTTGTGCAAATCATTTATGATTTCTGTTTCAGTTTCTTGTGTATGAAGTATGAGAACCTTGTCTCACAAAAGTAATTGTAAGGGTAAATTTAGTAATGAATATCAGGTACTCAAATAGCATGGCTATGAGCTTAGTGAAGAAAATCCAGTAAGCTTCTTAAAGAGCACATTTATTAAGCATTTATATTTAGTTCTTATATATATTTATTAAAGCAATTTATTAAACCAAATTGCTATTTATCTAGGCAATTTAAGTACATATTCTTTTCCAATTTAGTGAAAAGTGTATTAAATCAGTAAGATCCATTTAAACATTTCCACTTGGGTGTTAATGGACCTTTAACTGCATAAAGGTTGTGTGCTACCAGTAGCTCAAAGAGGGCAATGTTTGTTTTACAGTTTGATAAAAGGACCCTATTTTTACAGGCCAACCGTGATAGCAGTACCTTAAGGTACTAAAAGGATTTCACTTTCATTTTTAAGGTATCATGTCTGGCCTTAATCCTGCTGCTATTGATAGTTAGTAGATAGTGAATTTGTATTCCTATGAGTTTTTTTGTTTCATTTGAAACTTCTTTTAGGAAAATAACCAATATGAAATATAAATAATAGTAAATCCTCAGTGGTAATGCATGTTTTTCATTCTGATGTGTCAGAATGAAATATGGATATATATGGCTATATATTACGCTTATTTAATGAACTGAAGGAGAATAGAAGTGTTTGCATCTACTGTTGATGGGCTAAGGAATACAGAAATAATATTTTGAACTTCAAATCAGTGGAAAAACATTTACTGAAGAAAGTATGTTGAAAAGTTAAGAAAATAGGTATGCGCATTTTGCACATTCTTGGGCAGGAGAAGCACAAGTTACACCTGCCATGCACAGGGCATTGGCAAGATCCTATTTAACAGGCTTTGTTGTGATCTGTGTCTCCAAAGGCTAGTTACTGAGCGGGTGACAGGCACTGAGGCCAGCTGGCCTGGGACAACTTCTGTGCATGCTGTACTCTCCAAAACAGAGCACATAGTGCGTCTCAGGAGTCGTTTCTTGCCCATGCTAACTTTCCTACCACATCCAGGAGTTATTGGGGGTGGAGGGAGAGTGTTGTTATGTGGCGTATCCAAAAGTGTATTGACAGCTATTGCACAAGCTTAATACTATGAATCAGCAGATTCCCATGTCCAGGGAAGTTCTCTGGCAGTGTTTCATTTAGTAAGATACTTGAAGCTATAGATCATTGGAAGGAGAAAAATTTTGAGAAAGACACCCCAAGGTAATGTAAGGAGATGAAAAAGACTGAAGAAATTTTAAGGATTGCTGTCATGGCAGGTTTGACCCAAATATTAAGATTTGCAAAAAATAACTTAAAAATTGGAGATGAAAAATGTTTTTGTGATGTTCTGTAGACATTCTCTTCTAGGTGACTGTAACATTGGCAATAGTGCTAACGTATGTGGACAAGTGATTATAAGAAAGCAAATGAGGATGTCTGGCCACTTCATGACTCATATGTCTGTATGTCATAACTGTAGTCACAGCTTATAGGAGAGCACAGCCTTCTGTATTTGGCGGTTACCCATGTGAGCAAAGAAAAAGCAGTGATCCCGTGTTTCTTTCCAGCTGGGTAAGATTGCTATACCATTCAAGACATCAAGATCATCAGTCTTTTTCTCAGTCACTACATAAAAACTGGGCGCCCATTTAAGGCTCTTCCCTAAATGGTATCATCTAGCTACCAAGCAATCCACCTTTCCCTCACTATTAGTGTAGGCTTCATTCTGTGTGATAGTCTGCCAATGGACTGACTAAATACAAAACACATTATTACACTTTAAGTACCAAAAAGTAAGCAGTATCAATTGTGAAAAAAAATAGAATTTAAAAAATCTTACTGCTTTCATCATTTCGGTGTCTGTAAAGACAGGACCTTACATCATAATGACTGTTTTGAATGTGATACTGTGTGTAAAATCTGGTGATTCGGACCATAAAAAATAGAACATTCAGGGAGCTTTTGGTCACAAAATTGTCTGTTGGAATAGTATTGAGTTTTAGTCTATTTTCAGGTTAAGCTAGCAAAAGCTTCTTGAGGTCACAAATAGGGGGTTTTATTTATTTCTGTTGTTTCAAAATCCATAAAGGATTATGAATCCTCTGTCATAATAACTATTGATTCTGAAGAAAAACCTGTCTACTTTTGAAATTACAAGGTTTCTCCTTCAAATTATGCTGGCAGTTACCCTTGTGTAATACTTTGTTTTCAATACGGTTATGAAGATTTAATGACAGTATAATTTTCTGTGCAAGTGGAACTTAGCTAGTTAGCTCTTTTATTGATGATGCACAAAAACAGATTACAGTTGAGCTCATTTTTATTATGTATTTGGTTCTGCATGGCTGATTTAAAATTGATTAAAGACTGTCAGTCAAGGGCAAATGGTAGTGACTATACAACAGAAAGAAAACCTTCCATGGCATTTTTTGACTAAAACTGGATTTTGAACCGATTCTTTAAAGCTGAATACAAACATCAAAAAGTAATATAAAAGGTGATGAAACTCAATTGAAAACAGAGCAAGTAAAAAGGTTTTTAAAGGAATATTTTCTGTTTGAAATACTAGAATGTTCTCCACAGAAGCTCTCTGGATTCTTTAAGGATCTTCTTGCTGTCTGATATACACAGGTGTACCATTTCCCTTTGTGTTTCAGAATGGAGAGTAGGAGACACCCAAGCTCATAGTCTGGTGTGCAGGGCACAGGACTGATGTTTACCATGCAGGTGCAAGGATAATCCAGTTAAATACTCAGAGTATACTTCCCATTCCTGGGATCAGAACAGAATAACACTTTGAACTAATTTTTGGGAGTGGGGAGGAGTGTTTCTTTTCCTACCAGTTAGTTTTCTCAACCATCCATAGATGTGGTTCAGATTGCTTCAGCTTGGCAGGTGGGAAATACATAAGCTGTATTAATAAAGATTTAATTTCTTGCCTGTGGTAGCAGAACACCCTGAGGAGAAAGGGTATCTAAAGAAATTGGAGATCAGGATTAAGCCTCCTAATGAGGCTGTATTTTTGCAGTGCTAAACATTATCCATTACAAAGAGGAGCAGCTCAGATGAGAGTTGGAGCAGTTCCTAAAAGACAGGCTTATAGTGGAATAAGTGCAGCATCCATTATCATATTCACCAAAAGTGATGAGAACTGAACCGTGGCATTGTTACCGGGTATGTGATTAACGGACCCACATGGTCCTTTCATAAAAATAATACTTCTACCTGTAGCTTTGTAAGGGTCCCCCATGTTAGGCATGTGGATCCATAGGTAGTTGGTAGAGATTCCTTGAGAAACCTTATCTTGTAATGCTCTCATTTTTGGATTTGAATTATAGTGTTGATACTCCCTCTTTTGTTTTGGTTTCTTTTCCTGCTAATTCTGTTCACATGGTATTTACACAGAGTTTTTTCACTCCTATTTGCCCTTTGTTTTTATGAAGACTACAAGGGTCTTGTTGAAATTGCTGTAGCAAAATCTTTTCAGCTGGTGCTGGCAGAAGTAATTGTATACATCACTTGTGCTTTCAAGTGTTTCAGTGGTAGCAACCAATTATTTCTATCACCAGGTAGCTAGCTAATGGTGGAGAGGTCATTTGTCCTGGAAAGATCTGATCAAATTGCTGTGCTTTCTTTGTTTGAGGCTTATTTTACTGTAGAGTTTTTTCAAACCCTTTAAGTGTACCCTGAGGGGAGTATCAGAAAGATTGTACAGAGTCAGCCACAGTTCACTGAAAATAGAAGAGTTTGCCAAAATGCACTGTTTACAGTTTTTTCTTTGGAGAGAGAAACAAAATTAAGACAATGTCCAGAAGGCCTGGGTAGCTCCTCATGAAAAATGTGAACTTAAATCCCAGTACCTAACACTGAAAGTCACCTGCTGCTTTCAGCCCACTTCATTAGTATCACATAGGGAAAGAAACACACTTGAAGAATTCTGCCTCTTCAATCTTAAATCCGTCTTACAAAAAATCTGCATGCTCTCCTTCCTACATTGTAGCTGTTTATGCACCTTTTATATATGATGGACTAAACTTGCCCTCTGAAGCTCATTCAGTGCCTTTATAGCTTTGCAGTACCTTGTTAGCCTTTTTTAATCTTGTACATTGTTCAAATTTGATAGCCTTTTTTTAACTAGATAAAATTCCACTTTCTCAGATGTGCTTCTTTGTAAAAAGTGATTACGGTTATAAAGACTTACATTTCTAACTTGATTTAAGCACTATTTGTTGGGGTTTTTTCTTTAAATGGTGCTCACATTGCCTTACTCTTCCTGTATTTTTAACATTTTACATCTAGTTTGTGTTTGCATATTTTTACTGCCTAATAATTTTTTTATGTTCCAAGTTAGGAATTTGAATAAGCAGGTATTTCTGCAATAACAACATCTGTTGCTGAGAATATTAATACAGTTTATCAACAGAAGTCCAAATCATGAAGTGGGATCTGCTGTGTTTACTATTTTTAGCAGTGCTTACTTGCTTCAGTTAACTCCTTTATGAACAAAATACAGACCAAAATTACCAGTGCAGCCAGGTTATGTAAATATCTGTGGGAAAATATGTGAATGCATCTGGAGATCTTGCTCTGCTATGCAATGTTATTTTGAAGGGAAGTTTAGTATTCTTTCTCCAGCCAATGCAACAGGTATTGGTCTCAGCTGTTGAACACAGCGTTATGGCTATTCCACATGATGGCTACATATAGTAGATGATAAAAAACTCCTAGCCTACGCTGCAGGAATGTACTTTTCATGTGTGTATGGCCTTGTACTGCTGTAGCGCTTCCAGATAGTCTCCTCTGAATGACCATCATCTGTGGCCCAAGTATGCTGTAACCAGGAATGCTTAAAATGCAGTAGTAAGGAAAGGTCATCAAGCTAACCAAACTGAAGCAAGAGTAAATAAACAAGAGTTTAAACCATAACCCTAAGAACCTTTCATGAACTTGCCTTGATTTCTAAATCCTATAGCTTATGTTTCAGAATCAGTGTGTTAAAGAGGTATTACAGGTTTTCTAGTCTGTATAGGTTCTTAGACTACAGGTTCTTAACACCACAGTTCCTTAAAACCTTTCAGTAGTCATTGAGCAATCTGACTAATTCTTATGATGTGATCTCAACCTGTCTCCTGGGGAGAACTGTGGGCAGTGAAATTTCTTGGTTTTGGTAGAAATTTTTCTGCTCCCACCCTATCCACCCCCTGTGTATTATTCACGTTGCTATCAATTTTCCTTAAACAACCGCAGGATCAAGAAACTAAGTCACGTAGTTAGTGTGAGACAGTGAGATCTGTGATAACCATAATTTCCAGAAGATATTGATTCCACAGTCAGCTGCATAGATACACATTAGTGTGGCGGGATATATGTGTTTTGGGTTTGGTTTCTTGGTTTGTTTTTTCCCTGGGCTCATCATCAAACTGAGAATTTAATTTGTTTGTTTAAAGCCTGCCTTATGTTCTTGAAGCATTCTTTTTATGATCCTTCCAAGCATTTCTTCTGATTGCTCTATATGAAAAGCCCCTCTTTCTTGTTTTTTTTTTAGCAATGCTACTTCAGCTGTGACGTTGCTAGAGAGCAACCAAAGTCACAGAATCTCTCTTTGGAAATGAGATGGTTGCCATGACAATGTTCCCAGCTGCTTCTTGTCCCAGATGAGAAAATCATTTTTAGACTCCTATATTAGAAGGTTAGGCTACAATGTTTTAAACTAAACAGTATAGCTAATTGATTCAAATCAAAGATAAATGCATTGCTTGTTAAAAATCTTTGGGCTGATAATCAACTAAGATTGTTGAATCAAATATTTGTGCAGGTACTTATATTTTTTGCTATTTGTTTTTGATCAGATACCTGAGGTAAAACTGGTGCATTGAGATGGAAAATATTTTCATCTTACTGATTTTACTGAATGTCTTTTTCATGCTAGAAATTATCCTGAAAGCTGACTTATATCTAGGTAAGTAGTGTTTAAAATATGGCTCTAAGTGTGAATCATATTTTGCAATATGCCAAATCTGGATCAAACCTGAAGTGCTAGATACTTTCAAGGTTTATTGTCTCTGAAGTCCAGACAGTTGATGGTGGAAGTGTTGGGTGTTTTGGTGGTCTCTAGTCAACCTCACTTGGAGCAGGATTATCACCAACACTAGTTCAGTTCAGTCATGCTGTGTCTAGCCAGTATTAAAAACCTTCAAGCATGGAGGTTTCATAACCTCTCTGAGAAAGCTGTTCCCATGCTGCACTACTGCTGAACAAGCTTTCCCAAATGTCCAGTTTGAACCTCCCAAGTCACAGGTTGTGGTCATTGCACCATGTTATTTTTAGACTATGTGGTTAATTGTGGTAAACGCAAAAGCCTGTTGAGGTTCAGATGAAGAGAGACAGACAGAAGAACCCTAGTTAACCTATTCCATGAAAATTGGAAGACATGGGCTTGACTGCTCCTAAGACTACCAAAGGAGAATGATTAGACCATTGTCCCTGGTGTGAAAGCCAAAGAAACCCAAAAAACTCTCCCAGAACTCCTTGCAGAGTGAAGTATTGCCTACAGGGGACTCGCTGTCGGATGCAAGGGGAAGGGCACTTTAGAATTTAGAGGTTATTATGGGATGCTTTAAACTGGATTGTGGGAACGTGTGAAACTTTCTATGGAATGTTTAGAGGAAGGATCAAAAGTTGGGAGAGAGAGGGGTCTGTGTAGCAGGGAGGAATAACCCTGGTTTGATTTCTTTGTTGACCAGTCTACACTAGCTGCTTTTCATCACCTTATCATCCCCTGGTTTTTTTCAGTTCTCTTATTTTCCGAGTTTTGAAATGTAGCTCATTGCTTTTATTTCTCTTAGTTTTTCCCCTTTTTTAAAAGATAGACCTCTACTATGCCTGCTGAAGTCCTCTGGGACCTCCATGACTCTTAAAAGGTAATTGTAAATGGTTCAGAGAGGACTTTTGCTAGTTTATAAGGTGCCTGTAGAATTTAATCTGCCCTTGCCACTTTGAAAATACCTATCTTCTTCAGTATATTTGAGATGTTTTTCACATAATCTGGCCTCCAGTCCCACTCCTTCCTTAAAATTAATTTCATTAAGTATCTGATCACTGTTTATGAAGTCTGCAACAAAAGAAGGCAGCAAATCTGTGCCATTCCCCACCCCCACCCCCATTAAATAATGGATTTTTTGTTTTGGCTTCTTTTTATTTCCAATGTATTTAGAGAATATTTCTGGTTTTTATGTCCCTTGCTAACAGTAACCCTTCTAATCTTATCTCCTAATTTTATTCTAGTCTGTTACTGTGTTATTCCTATATAATCACTCTGAGGAATTTGTCCTTTTATTCCACTCATTTGCACAAATGTTTAAAGATTTCAAATGTTTAAAGAACTCTTGAACCTGACCTTTTGAGCTCTTAGTATGGTTCCTGTATTTCTTCATCAGAAAGTTTGTCATTTCTCCTTCATTATAGTACCTTTTATTAATTACCAGCCCCCTTAAAGAGCCCTTCTCTCTCAGACCTCATAGCAAGAGAGGATAGAAAATGGTTGCCTAAGATTCTTGGTCTGCTTTTTTTTTTTAATATATTGTCCTTACAATGGTGCACATACTTTTCCTTTCCTCAGAATCACGAATTCTACCATATTAAGATAGGTGTCACCTAAATTGTATTCCACACAAATACTCTCCAACAGTTTTCACCTGCAATGACTGTATCTGGTAATTTCTGCCACCTTTAGAAGAAAAAAGTCATTTACAAGATATGTCCTAACATACTTTTTTCCAAAGCTACCTGAGTAACCTAAGGTTTTCATTATCACTAGTCCTATCTGTCAGCTAACCAAAGATTTATTTTCCATGATCGTGGATTTGGATGTATTTTTCAAGCTGGTCCCACTTCAGTGTTTTTGTTGAAAGTGAACCCTTTTCAATCCAGTTAAGTTCCTGTGCCTTCAGAATTTAGTCTATGGCTCACCAAGAGACATGAAGAATATGTTTTTGGTGTTTACTTCAGACCTTGGAATATTTTCATAAAGAAATCTGTAAAAAAAAAACTGTTGCTGAACATTTGAATAGTCAAATGTTTCTAAGAGGGAAGCATTTGTTTTGTTTTACATTCAGTCAAAAATATATACCTTAGTTCATTTCCCAAATAATGGTTCATCTCACAAATAATGAATATGTAAAAAGAGATTTAGAAGCTGTATTGAAAATAGTCTTATGTGCAATGTGTTTCAGCAGTAAATAACTGCTTTCTGTGTTGTCAGACAAAACACACACTTCATATGCCATTGCCAGCTCAAAAGTTCAAGAACAAGTGAAAACTGTTACGAACATTTTTTTTGTTACTGATCCTATACAAAGATGCCAAGGTTGCAAAGCAATTCAAATTCACTCAAAGTTTCAGAAGTATTTCTATGGCCCGGTTTTGTTTGTTTGTTTGTTTGTTTTTCCAAAGCAATCACTTGTGCAGTGCACCCATAAAACTTTCAGGAAAGATACTCAGTGAGCCCTTTTCTATATGTTTTATGTGTTTTGCCTTGTTAGAACTTTGTCTTTTGAGTTCCTTGGTATACTGAACAGATTACTGCATGAAAGTTAGCATTTTTACATGTTTCTGGCAACAATACAAAGCCATAATCACCCGTCTCAAGCCTTTTAGAGACCCAAGTTTCTAGCCTGTGTCAAAGCCTTTCCCATAATGACAGAGGCCATCTTGGGCATAGAGATCACGAAATTACAGTTTTCGGTTCTTGGGGAAGTAAGGAGTGGAGTCAGCAGAACTTCTGCCTTGCACTTCCGGAGGGCAGTCTTTGGCCTGGTTAGGAGACTGGTTGACAGAGTCCCTTGGGAGGCACTTCTGAAAGGCAAAGGAGTCCCGGAAGGCTGGACATTCTTCAAGAAGGCGCAAGAGCAGGCTGTCCCTATGTGCCGAAATATGAGCTGGCAGGGAAGATCAGCCTGGCTGAACACAGTGCTTTGGCTGGAACTCATTAAAAAAAGGAGAGTTTATGACCTTTGGAAGAAGGGGCAGGCAAGTCAGGAGGACTACAAAGGTGTAGTGAGGTTATTCAGGGAGAAAATTAGAAGGGCAAAGCCCAGCTAGAGCTTAATCTGGCTACTGCCGTAAAAGACAATTAAAAATACTTCTATAAATACATTAGCAGCAGAAGGGCAGCTAAGGAGAATCTCCAGCCTTTATTGTATGCGGCGAGAAACATAGTGACAAAGGATGAGGAAAGGCTGAGGAACTTAATGTCTTCTTTGCCTCAGTCTCTAATAGTAAGACCAGTTGTTCTCTGGGTACCCAGCCCACTGAGCTGGAAGACAGGGACAGGGAGCAGAATCGAGCCCCCATAATCCAGGGGGAAATGGTTAGTGACCTGCTACACCACCTATACACACACAAGTCTATGGTCTGGATGGGATCCACCCAAGGGTACTGGGGGTGCTGGTGGAAGCACTCACCAAGCCACTTTCAATCCTTTATCAGCAGTCCTGGCAAACGGGGAGGTCCCAGTTGACTGGAAGTTAGCAAATGAGATGCCCATCTACAAGAAGGGCTAGAAGGAGGATCTGGGGAACTACAGTCCTGTCAGCCTGACCTCAGTGCCAGCAAAGGTTATGGAGCAGATCGTCTTGAGTGCCATCATGCAGCTCATACAGGACAGCCAGGTGATCAGGCCCAGTCAGCATTGGTTTATGAAAGGCAGGTCCTGCTTGACTAAACTGATCTCCTTCTATGACCAGGTGACCCACCTAGTGGATGCGGGAAAGGCTGTGGATGTTGTCTACCTAGACTTTAGTAAAGCTTTTGACACTGTTTCCCACAGCATTCTCCTGGAGAAACTGACTGCTCATGGCTTGGATGGGAGTACTCTTTGCTGGGTAAAAAACTGGCTGGATGGCCAGGTCCGAAGAGCTGTGAATGGAGATAAATCTAGTTGGTGGCCAGTCACAAGTGGTGTTCCCAAGGGCTCAGTGTTGGGACTGGTCTTGTTTAATATCTTTATCAATGATCTGGATGAAAGGATCAAGTGCACCTTCAGTAAGTTTGCAGACGACACCAAATTGGTTGGGAATGTTGATCTGCTCAAGGGTAGGAAGGGATCTGGACAGGCTGGATTGATGGGCTGAGGTCAATTGTATGAGGTTTAACAAGGCTCAGTGCTGGGTCCTGCACTTGGGTCACAACAACCCCATGCAACGCTACAGGCTTGGGGAATTGTGGCTGGAGAGCTGCCTGGGGGTGCTGGTTCACAGCCAGTTGAACATGAGCCAGCAGTGTGCCCAGGTGGCCAAGAAGGCCAGCAGCATCCTGGCTTGTATCAGGAATAGTGTGGCCAGCAGGAGTAGGGAAGTGATTGTCTCCCTGTACTTGGGCACTGGTGAGGCCGCACCTCGAATCCTGTGTTCAGTTTTGGGCCCCTCAGTACAAGAAGAACATTGAGGTGCTGGAGCGTGGCCAGAGAAGAACAACAAAGCTGGTGAAGGGTCTAGAGCACAAGTCTGATGAGGAGCGGCTGAGGGAACTGGGGTTGTTTAGTCTGGAGAAGAGGAGTCTGAGGGGAGACCTTATTGCTCTCTACAACTACCTGAAAGAAGGTTGTAGTGAGGTGGATGCTGGTCTCTTCTCCCAAGTAACTTGTGACAGGACAAGAGGAACTGGCCTCAAGTTGTGCCAGGGCAAGTTTAGATTGAGTATTAGGAAACATTTCTTCACTGAAAGGGTTGTCAAGCACTGGAACTGGCTGCCCAGGGAAGCGATGGAGTCACTGTCCCTGGAGGTATTTAAAAGATGTGTAGATGTGGTGCTTTGGGACATGGTTTAGTGGTGGAGTTGGCAGTGTTAGGTTAACAGTTGGACTTGATGATCCTAGAGGTCTTTTCCAACCTAAATGATTCTACAATTCTGTAGTATTTATTGGCACTTACTGACATTATCCAGACTACTACGGTTAAATTAACACTACTTGGCCCTTGCTAGAACTGATGGCTTAAATATATGGGTTAGGTATGGATATTTTTCATATCCCTTACACAGAGAGTTTGATTAGTTGCAATATAGTAGCCAGGTTGTCTTTGCAACTAACTTCAGAGTTTGGTGAAGTAGTAAGTCGATCGATCTTAGTCAAATTCTTCCTTTGCAAGGGTGTGCTATGAGTTGTGAAAATATAGAGAACTTGTAAAGAGACTTTCCACACAGGAGAGGCTGCAGTGGAAAAGTTCAAATGGATGCTTGCCAGTTAAAGCTCAGCAGAATCAGAGGGATAATTTAACTTAGGCGTATTTTGGAGAAGGAATATGCGGTCAGTGGGCTAGGAAAGTAAGTATCTTAATGAACATGGCTAACAATAAGTCATTATAGTAATGAATTATTTTGAAATCTTTCTATGCCCAAACCATACCAATGTAAATTAGTCCTACCTTAGATAATTATATAATTTTCAGGGCTGAAAAATTATTCTCAAAATACTTGATCAGGAGCAGAGAAAGATATATAATTATTTTCATTGGGTTTCAAAGTTTTCAGCTACAGAAACAGATGCCTTTCTGAGCATGAGTGAATGAACACTGTTGCCCTTTCTTCTCTCTTCTAATTAAACACTTCCCACTTCACTTCTGCTCTGCCAGCTCAGATGAAAGTTTGGAAATCAACAAAGAGAAGCAAACAGCAAGAAAGCAAAGAAAAATGGAAAGATGGGGGAGGAGATAAACAGTGATGGAAAATGTAGGAATCAAAGGCACACAAAAAAAATGTACCCCAATTTATATCAGGGTGACATGAGACCTCAATAAATACCACTAAAGTCCGTTGTGTTTTCTAGAGTGTATCAATATGGACAGAGTAGAAGGGTACCTTCTCCTGCCCTTTCTTAGCATGCTATTTCAGCAGGACCTGTATCTGCTCAAAGCACTTTTACTATTTCCTAAGCTACTACATTATTGTATGCCTTAGCCAAGGTTTATAAAGCTTGGTACTAACTAGAAATTAGATATGTCAAACATACAGATATCAGAAATTCCCTGAGCTGCGTAATGCTTTTAAACAGAATGCGTTCTTCAACTCTTCCCTGTAGCTCTGCTACTGACCAGTGTCAGGCAAACGGTACTGTTCTGACTCCCTGTGGCCATCCTCATATATAATAAAGCGTTGCTTTTACTTTAAAAATGAAGAGAAATATCAGTGAGTTTTAAATGTTATAAGCAAATCTAAAATATTTGTTATGTGTATTTATTTAATTGTGCATGAAATACAAATCCTCACATTGTTCTTTCACTGATGATGGATTACTGAAGAACAGAAATCATGCATACTACAAATCCTCAGGTAGAGCTTGCACAGGATTTAAATGCTCCATCAGTTTTAATTGTGGCTTGTTTCAGGGATGGAATCTGATCAAAGGGGCTTGCAGGCTGGATCAAGGAGCACAAAAACTTAAGTGTTGGCTGATCTTGAAAAGGGTAAATGCTAGATTAGACATCATCTAAAGGCCATGCAGATAGACAGTACAACTTTCAGATATACAGTGACAATTAATTCATCTAATTCATTACAGCTTTGACCCGAATTAATGTTAATTAACTCGTGTTAATCCAAATAAACTAAAATAGAAACCTGTTGACCAGCCTGTTCTGCTTTTGTTTTTCCCATTTTTATAGCTCTGAGACAGTGCTGCTGATTCATTCACATTAAAATATGAAGTAACAACAAGGTTTATGGTTGGTTTGTTCCTAATACTTAAAAATCAAGCTGTCTCTATGCAATTTTAAATGTGACTAGCAGTATAGCATCTAGTTAATTCACCTATGCAAAATGACATTGTAAATTTGAGCAGCTGCCGATATGTATTTAAGCAGCATAAGTAATTTTCTGAACTAAAACCTCTTCATGGTTCTCCACTACTGTATCTATTTATTAATCAAGGAAGTTTAATTTCATTACTATGTTGTTTCAATCCTTATGGAAGAACTTTGTACTTTATAATACATACTTACTTGTAAGTGTAATATGTCAGAGTAAAGTCCGCCAGAGTAAGCACACAGTGTGAAATAATGAAGATGCAATTTTGCTGCATTTGAGATAGCATGTTGGAGCTGATATATTCACCTGGACTTAAGTAGCAGGCAAAGTACAACTATAGAGAATGAGCTCATTCATTTCTGCGCAGTTTTCCTTGCCAAGCTTCACTTGAAAGAGGTAAGGTGTCTGCCTAATGCTGTTTTCCTCAGTTGCTTTCTTAATAATTTATAATATCAAGTTCTATTCTGGAATTAAATGGATCTGTAAATAATTTTGATGTGTAAATACGAGGGAAGAAGAAACACTGACTCACTCAAATATGCTAAAAGAAAAACAAAACAGCTAAAAAAATAACTCCAGATCCAAGTACAGATTTCCTGAAGTTTGCTGATGCTTGTGGGTTGGGTTTGGATTTTAAGTAATTTAAAATATAATAATTAATAATAGCAGTAATAATAGAAGCTTTCAGAGAAAAGGATACATGACAGTGGGAAATGCAGGCACAGCAGAACCCGAATGCTTTAAGGGAAACCCTGTGCCAAATTTCATGGAAGGTAATTTTCCAGTTTATTACAATCCCAATGTCAAATTACCAGCTTTACATAAAATAGCAAATTGTATGTTAATAGTAAATCAGAATTATTACTGAATAGTTTTAGGTAGAGTAGAAAAATCTGTTTTGCTGGTTTTCTGTATGGTAGGTGTAAAAATTAACTCTCAAACCTGAATTTTATTGCACTGATTTATCTTGGAATTTTTTTTTTTAAATGTGCTGAATATTTTTTCACTCCGGACAACTGTTTGCTGAATCTGCTGCTAAATTATTAGATTTATATGGAATGTGGCTATGTTGCAACATAAACCACCATTGTGGTTTAACCCCAGCTGGCAACTAAGCACCACCCAGCCACTCACTCACTCCCCTCCCCAGTGGGGTGGGGGAGAGAATCGGAGGGGTAAAAGTGAGAAAATCGGTGGGTTGAGATAAGACAGTTTAATAGGTAAGGCAAAAGTTGCACATGGAAGCGAAGCAAAACAAAGAATTCATTCACTGCTTCCTGTTGGCAGGCAGGTGTTCTGCCATCTCCAAGGAAAGCAGGGCTCCTTCACACATAACGGTTATTTGGGAAGACAAACACCATCACTCTGAATGTCCTCACTTCCTCCTTCTTCTCCCAGCTTCATATGCTGAGAATGACATCTTATGTCATATGGTGTGGGACATCCCTTGGGTCAGTTGGGGTCAGCTGTCCCAGCTGTGTCCCCTCCCAGCTTCTTGTGCCCCCCCAGCCTCCTCGCTGGTGGGGTGGGGTGAGAGGCAGAAAAGGCCTTGACTCTGTGTAAGCACTGCTCAGCAGTAACTAAAACATCCCTTTATTATCAACACTGTTTTCAGGACAAATCCCAACCATAGCCCCACACTAGCTACTATGAAGAAAATTAACTCTCTCCCAGCCAAAACCAGCACAACCACTGTGGACATGGGTACTGGTCACTGTAGACTCTGTGCTGTCACTGGCAGGAAATAGAACTCTGACCGAAGAGCTGCTTGCTAGATCTATTTTCTGCCTTTGTCAAAGCCACTGTAGGGAAGCTCAGTCCTAAAAAAAAAGAAAAAAGTTAAAAGAGTTTGGCCAGAGTCTAAGTAAATGTGTCCTTTGAGAGTAGGGGAAACATTTGTTATCCTGATTCAGTCTAAGCTGTCGTTGATATAGAAATTCCTCTTCAGTCAAGCTGGGATTTACCTAAGTGAGGACCCCAGGATTTAGTCCAGTAATAGCCTAAGTGTTCTTGCTATGTTGGATGGAGGATTACTAGATGTGTAACCCCAAAAGGAGGACAAAATGAGCCTCAAAACTGTTTTGAGTCAATGTATAGAACCCTTGTAGGTTTTCAAGAGGCTGAAGAAAAGCTCTTTTTGCTTTGTTTATTGAGCTTTTTTTTTAATCTGATTTAAACCTGTGACCTCTTATTTAAAGCTGTAGATGGAAATTCATAATAAGCTTAGTCCAGATGTGCTGAAGTGAGTTCTCCAGTGCATGGAAACATTCCCAGCACTTGGAAAGCCATGCCTTTGAGTATTGTTTGAACTACAGACAGTCAGCAGAGCCAGTGTTACTGTTTCTGCCAGTTTGACCATTGGTGGCTCTATTTCACTACAGTTTGGACTCGGGGAATAAGCAAAATTCAATTCTGCTGAATATAAAATGTCCTTTTTCTTTTGTCATTACATTCCTTTCTATGGCTTTTGTCACAGACAAAATTACATTATGTTTCATGGCCCAGCGCGGCACAAGGTGACAGAGGTGAGAGACGTTCTAAGTGTCATAGCACAGTGCTCCATGTTGGAGGAATGACCAGTCAGAAATAGGGTGTGAGACATCAGGAAAAGGAGGGGTCCTTGAAAGAGGGGAGAAGCCAATTTTGGCAGATTCTCACTATATTGAAGCTAGGTATTTCAATACCTTTCTCCTTCAGGACTTTCATACTAAAAGTCATAAATATTTCCATTTTCAACTCTGGTCTGTGTTACAGTTCTGTATTGCTGCAGGAGGACTGTCTTGGAAGGAAGATGCTGTTGACAAGCTCAGCAGGATTTACACTGTTCTTGCTCTCTCATTGCACTGTGCCAGTGAGCACCAAAGAGGCAGTGGTCTTGGCTAATGCCCACCTTCTCCCCCAAAGAGGCTATGAGAGACTTGGTAACACCAATGAAAAAGGTACTCATGAAGAGAGTGAGTGATTTGGGTGCATGCTGTGTTTTACTTTATTGCTTTGCTATAACATACTTAGCCAATGTATTTGAAAGTTAACCCTGCAAACATACTTTGCAATACGAACATGTCATGCACCAAAAGTCCAGAATCTTTAAAACCCTCACTCAGCTGCCATTTAATTCAAGAGAAATTAACAGTTTTTTCTGTAAAAAAATATTCTGTAGCATTTGAAGACCTATTCTTAGGATAATTATATCTAGTTTACATCTGACACCTCAGTACCTGAATCCCATTGGTACCTATAACTGAGGCATCCCTCTGCCTATCAAGCTTGCTAGATTCAGCTTGGTAGGTTTCCTAATACATTTACCAGAGTAGATCCCACATACAATGACTAGTGGGATTGATTCATTTTCCTCCTCTGACTGATGGCACTTGAGGGTTTATAAAATTCACTTTCCAAGTGAATCCTGTAGCAATCAGCCTAAATGATTTTATCATTATCTGTCTATAGAAGTTGTTCTATTTCGCATGAATAGTGTTTGCTGAGCAGGGCAACTAAAAGTGTCACTGTATACATTGCTGGCTTGGACACTACTATATAAATAACTTAAGAAATCATTCTATAAAATCATGGGATCAGGTTTGGAGTCAAGCTATGTCTACCAGGCAAATGTTTGAACAACTTGGGTGCAGAGTCATGTACATAGTTCTGCTGTTTCAGGATATTTAATAATGTCATGTGCAGATAGTATTGAGAGTTAAAGTATTCTATTCATGGCTGTAGATTCTATTAGGCAATGAAAGGCATAAAAGTAAGACCTTGGAAAGTCTATATACTCCCGTAAAACTGTCCTGAGTGGCTTAGAAGTACCAATAAACTTCTGAATATCAAATATAAAAGACTATATTTAACACAATACTGATCCTATGAATAATACTATTTAACAGGTTTAGTCCATCTGGACTTCTACAAAGCCTATGATACAATACTTCATGTAATATTAAATCAGAGAAGGTAGGGTTACATTATAATTTCAGTAGAGATTGAAAAGAAAATGACAATGACTTGGGTAGAAAAGTAAATCAAAGTCAGGGGCAGACTGGAAGTATTTGCTTATAAGTAATCTTTTCAGTATTCTTATTAAGTATACTGACACAAAAATAGGAATATGCTGATAAAATTTAATGATAACATGAACTAGAGAAATGCCAATAAAAAGAATCAGAAAATTACACAGAAAAAAAATCAGATGTTTTTAAGTAATACCATTGGGATGAAAAATAAAGTACTAAATTGATCCAAAGACCAAAGTCTAGATTAAAGGAAACTAAGCAATACAAATGCAATCCTAGAATGTATCAACAGAGCTGTTTGTAATAAGACTTGGGAAGAGTCAGTGGAACTATATAAGGCCATATGCAATACTGTGTGCAAAGGAGACTAATTTGCAGTGAAGAGGTGCAGAAAATCTACAAAGACAATTAAGGAACAGAAGATTTATCTCACACTAAATAATAAAAGAACTTATTTATCCTAACAGAATTTACCGTAACAAAACAAAGGCTGATTGAAAATATAGTTGTCCTCATGGTACATCAGGGCTTATTATCCAGGAAGAAGTACTATTTAACTACAGGACACAAGAAAGAAAAAGATGGACAGTGGACATTAATTAAATTAGATCGGGAACCAGATGAGTATTTCTAAGAGAGTAGTGACAGATATTGAAGTCTACAATGCTTTCCAGTTGGAAGAGAAGAAATTTAAAAATTCTGTGAAGAAGACTGCATGATATAATTCCCTACAGGACCACAGGTAGATAAAATAGTCACTCATGGTCCCTTTCTCTTTACAGAAAGTTAGGGGTTTTTTGGGTTTTTACACTAACCAAACCGTTCAGTGTACTTCTGATCTGGTGGTCATAAGACCATACAATGAGATTGACTCTTTTCAGACTCTGTTCTTCTGTTCAGGAAAAGAAAAACAAGGTGTTCAATAAAAGGATTAGCAGGGGCTCTCTGGTCAGTGATTTGGGCAGAGAGAAGAGGTTTTTTCTGAGCTTTTATTTTAAATTTTTATCTTTGGAAGTATTTTTCCTTAATTGTTTTTTGGCAAATTTTGGGGAAAAAAAAAATTAGGACATCTTACCATACTTTTCCTGAATTATCCCAGTTTCCCAGAAGAAAAAATTAAGTTCTAAATACAGTATCTAAATTCCTGTCAGTCATTGTCAAGACAGAACATAGGATTTTATAGGTCTGAAGAACTGTCATTTTACATCACAGGTGGTCTGTAGGAATTTTTCTCATAGAGATATTAAATTGTCAAGTTTTTATTAAATGTAAATTACAAATATTCCGTAGTATAATGACATAATGACATGCCTTTCAACTCTATGGAGAAGTGAGTGATTTCAATTCATAAACATGTTTCTCAGTAACAGAACACACATTGAATAACATCCTTCTCTACAAAGCAGAACACTGTGCCTTAGTCTCAGAGATGCTTGATACTATACTATAGCAAGAAGTTACCTTATAAGCAAGTGACATTTAAAAAACACAGTATATATATTTCAGCTCAATAAAGAGGGTCATCCCAAGCTTTATCACCCTCTGAGTCTACTGGATAAGCAATAAAGTGGAAAAGTACTTTCACCTATTTTCCTGATACTGGTGTTCAGCACTGCACAGCACTGTAGTTCTACCTGCAAATCAGTGGTAAGATTTAGCCTGAGTTGGAGTGACAAGAACTGTTCCTAAGAAAATTGTATTAGCTAAGAAATGTGCTTTAATATCTCCCTTTTATCAATGAACACATGGCATACCTACTGGAATTTAATGCAAGGATGTTACAGATGCCTGAAGTATAAACTGGTTAAAGAGAAATTAGACTTATTTGTGGAGGATAAGGCTAGCTCTAGTAATTAAACACAGTGGTCCAACACATGGCACAGGGAACTGCAGACTTGCTGACTACTCAGACTGGAAGCATGCAGGAGGAAAAGGAATGGTCTGTACATGACTTTTGGCTTTTCAACCATATTTCTGTCATAAATGCAAAATCACACTTCTGGTGTATGACAGGGTAACAAACCCTTTTTTGAATTTCTGAACATTTCCTGCATGTTCTGCCCTGAAATCTTCCCCCTTTAGCTGAGTAGGTGCCCACCACCTGGGATGAAGTCAGAGTCAGCTTCCAATCAGAAGGCAATCATTCACTTACTCTAAAGGACAGAGTTCAATATCTAAAATTTACTATTTGAACAGAAATTTACTTTAAAACTTTTTTTTCCTACTCAGACTACCCAAGGGATTGTTTTGAGATTTTTCAGCGCTCCAAAGGAAATTCCAGAGATGGTCTTTACATCATCCAACCAAAGGAGGAACCAATTGTTGTCTCTTGTAACATGCAGGATGGTGGCTGGACAGTAATCCAGCACATTACAGCCAATAGTACTGTCGACTTTGATAGGACCTGGCAGGATTACAAATATGGATTTGGCTCCGTTCATGACAATCACTGGTTAGGAAATGAATATATGCATCAGTTAACTAGCAGCTCCGTGCAATATATACTTGGAGTTAAACTTGTAAACCTAAATGCTGAAATCAAATGGGGGCAGTACGAACCTTTCCTTATTGAAGATGAAGAGTCTCAATACCGAATCAGGGTTGGTCTATACAAAGGCAATGCCACTGATGCTCTGACCCTGGACACAGAAGCTTATCTCCATGATAACCAGAAGTTCACCACCAAGGACAGAGACAATGACAATTATTTTCAGAATTGTGCTAAATTGGAACACAATGGCATTGCTGGGGGAGGCTGGTGGTACGATGCATGTGCTGGAGCAAATCTAAACCGTAGGAACATGATATATTGGCAAAAGGACTGCAACAAGCAACGCGTGTGCAAGTTTGCATGGATGATGATCAAACCCACTGACAGCCTGTCATATCCAATCAAGTCCTGTCCATGTCAGAAAATTGAACTATAGATAAGCCATATGTACTTTGAAAGGAACATGGATTCTTTGTCCAGTCACTGAAGTGAACTCACACTCACTGAATAATCACACTAAGTAACCATGACTGAAAATTTAATTTGGGCCTCTGCAAGGGCTTTATGATAGCATATAGTCCAGGACTGGACCAGGACATAGACATCTACTAACCACACAAGTGAGAAGTCACTGTTAGAAACTGAGGCCTCTACCAGAAGATTTAAATAATTAATTTTATAATATTTTAGCCAGGAGAGGAGTCAGGTGTGAATCCAGGACATGATGTCTTGTACGAGATATACATGAATATACCTGCATTTCAGAAGCTTTTGTTCCCGTATGAATGCTCACGGTTGATCTCCTATAATTGCCCATCTTCACGTATCATGCAGGAAGGAAACGTCCAGTGAAGTACCTACATTTACAAAACACATATTGGAGAGTATTGCGTACCATAAGGCAGCATCAGGCCTTTCCTTTTTACCTTTAGTGAAAGGTATTTTAATATATAAAATTGGAATTAGCTTCACCTCCTATGGGTTCTTTTCCCCTTCATTGACTCTTTATCTCTACTTTTTAATGATACACAATGAAGCATTCAGCATATGCTTTTCTTCCTTCTTTTTAGATCACCCAGAGCTAATGGGATCATCAACTTTCCCATTTAAAGCTACTAACCCAAAGCTTACAACTCCTCTGAATTTTTCCCCAAGAAACTCAGTGAACACACTTCTTAAAAGATCAGATTGATTTTGCAATTTTTTACTTATTGCTTCATTTTTTTCCTGAATATTACTCCACTTCATTTACCATGTTTTGACCATTGCTCCTCCAGGTTCCATGATGTGCTTCAGCTTTCTCTTTTTTTAATACCACTGTGAGAAAAGAAGAGAGTGTTGGCTTTATTTCACATTTGCTAGCTTCAATTGTTTTGGCACTTAGCCTTGACATTATTTAAACAGTGCCTTTTTTCTGATTAGAAAATAAAGAGAGACTATTTAAATTTAATGATAAATTTACCTGTTTTAAAATAATAAATAAACGGATTTCAGTTTTGATAACCTTGAAGACCTTGTTTTCTTTTACAGCTGTTTGGGTTACTTCACATATTTCTATATCATTAGAACAGCTGAATGACAACTGAAGAGTTTGTATTGTTGCATTATACTATTGTCAGGATAATAATTGGAATATCCTGTATGTTTTCTTAGATAGTTCAGTTACAGAAACTCGACCAGCAGATACTGGCAAGCTACTGCTTTTTCATTTAAAAATGGAACTGCATAATTTCCATGAAAAATACTTTGCAGAAAATAAATTGTATTGTGTTTTGAGAAGACCAAGACTGCCAGGATTACTTAAGAAGATAAATTAATTGGGAAGTGGGAAAGCCAAAAAAGCAATCTTTGTTTTTTCAATGCACTGCAACATTTTCAGAAAAAGATACAGATATGTTATGTGGGTGAGGCCAATATAGCATACATGTCTATTTTGCAGCATCTGATTTTTTTTTCCCCTGAAATTGTGTTCAAAGACAGAAGTGTGATAGGGGAAGAAATGGATAGTACCGGAATTGAGTTTATGTCACTGAGTCAATTTAATGTGGGTTCTGCTGTAACTCTATCAGGATGCCTCCAAAGTTGTAATGAGGATACAAGAAAATCACTGGAGTGCTGCCAGTCTCCCATAGCTTTTATTCAAATTCCTGGCCATATAGCCAGATTTTCACACACCTTCCAAAAATGCATTTTGAATAATCTTGACATGGAAGCACACAACTGAAAGCCAGCAGGCTGCATCTGATCCTCAAAGGCAAGTAACCCGCTCTGCAGCTCACCCTTGGCCTGTTTTGGAGGGTTTTGGAGGAAAGGAGTGTGCAAATAAGCTGTATGAATGACTCGGGCACCAGCAGCCCAAATCCAGCTGCCTAGTTTCGGAGGCACTCTCTAGTATTAACTGGAGCCCTACAAACCTATGCTGACACTGAATTCCAGTATGGGAATTAGATTAAAATGTAATAATAACTCGTAGCAACAAGTCTCCAAGCAAAAACAAGACAGAAGGATGAATCCAATTCAAACAAAGCCATTTAATGGAACTCAGGGACTGTGGTACATTTTGCACTTCTAAACAACGTATGGATGGAAATGACTACTGGAGCTGGATTTGGGACTAAGTAGTGGATGGAAATAAGTAAGAATATTCCAATACACCCACCAGCACTTCTTTCTAGAGCTCTTAAAGAGAAGGACATAGAGCCTTAAAAAGTGGACTAAATTCTACTTTGTAATTCCTTAGCAAAAGGCTGTCTTAACTGAACAGATTTTTTTTTCTCCATCACTGAACCTTAATCACCAAATACCCAGAACAATGCTGAAAGCAGCTGGCTGTCAACACTGAATCAGCAAAATCACAGTCTGAAACATGGGGGTTTCTATTCTGTCTACTGTTTTCTTTTCCCTATCACATTTTTCCTATCTTCTCTCTCTCTTAGCCTTCCTTGATTATATGGCCTCCTCCACAGACTTGAAGAAAGGAGGTGGGTCCTCCCAAGAATACCTGATGGAAAAAATTTATTTGGTTAAATAATTATCTTTCCAAAATGAGGAAGCATGACAAGGTCTAGAGCAAGGTCTAGTTATATGGCTGAATTCCAGCTCCAAGCACCCCTGAATGGGAGGCATGTTCCACTTCAAACATGCAATCTCCTAACAATCGCAGAAAAATAGATTTCTTCACCTGTTTGCTACTTTTCTCCCTATACTATTTTCTCAACTGCAGGAAAGGTAGGCACATTCTCACATACAGTATCACATTAATCAACTCAGAATTTAGCAGAAGGAAAAATTCTTCCTAAAAAAGTATCTGCTGAAAAAATAAGAGAGTCTCATGACCTTTTTATAGCAAATCACTGATATATTACAATTTGTCTTTAAAAATCATTCAACTTTCATATCAGAAAGTGCTTGCTTTTGTTTCTGATTTTCATATGTGTAACCTAAACAATAAATTTCCAGACTTCCACATAAACTTTTTTTATGTGTTAACCATAGGTTTAAAAGTATGACAAAGTGGTTTTAGGACCAAGCATTGAATACTGTGCATCAATAAATCAGCAACATCACCTGCCTGGGCTCATTTTTTCTCCTATAATTAATAAAACCAAGAGTCCTTTAGTCAATCTCATGTTTTCTGCATTTCAGAAGGCATCAGGACCCAGGCAGAGTGGTGGGGTACAGAGCGGAATCCAGCCACACTCCGCAGTTGGTACCCTCCACTGAACCCTCTCTCCATTCTTCCTCCTATAGCTACCCAATGAATTGCACATCTAAGGAGGCCTTATGTATGGCATAGAGTAAAAACAACTCTCTGACCTCCACTATGTCTAGATGGCTGCCTCACGCAAGGAGCAACAGATATTCCAGCTTATAACTTGGCTTGTAATCCAGGAATTCAGTAAAAATCCCCAAACTTCAGAGGTCTACCAAAACAGGAGCCATCAGTGACCAGGGTTTGGAGAAGTACTTGTTGAGAAGAAAACTTTTAAAGGATTTTAAATGTCTTGTTGTTTGAGGAAGACGGACTTCTTTGATATATAAGCAGATACCTGAAGAAACTAATGCATTTAGTAGCTAATGGCATAAGTATTGAGTAAAAGGCAGTGGTTTTACTGAGTGTAATGAAAACTAAAGTTCCTAATCTGATACATAGCCCAGCAGTGCCTATCAAACCTGAAGAAATATATTTACCAAATTGAAAAAAACAATTGCAACACCATCCCTTTCTGAAACCACTAATAGCCATAGATTAGTTCTAGTTTTACAACACAATGCTATAAATGTTTTTTTAAACTAGATATAGATATGGGGTAACTATTAATTAAATCATAAACAAGAAGTTTATTTGAATGATCAAAGTTTAAGGTTTTATGACACCCAGCTGTCAATTTTATGTGGAAGAAAACTTCTTAGTGGGTACAAAAGGCAGCAACGGAGATTGGGGATGACTACATAAGAAATAAGTGGCCTCTTTCTGGTTTGGTAGAAGAAAAGCCAAGTATTTAAGTGAAAAGATACAGTATCCATTTTTGGACTTCAGGTTTGGAAGAGCATTTCAAAATCGAGAAGCCACTGACTACAGTGGCTGTGGGAGCATTTCAGGAGCTGATGGAGCCCTTGGTGTCCCCAAGGCAAACACACTGGGGGAGCCTTTCAGAGCGGAATTCTGGTCTGTAATGATCTGTAGCTTCTAGGAGAAGTGAATGTGGGGTGTTTTGATTTGTTGGGGTTTTTTTTGTTGTTTGGTTTTTTTTTTTTAAAAAAAAACCCCAACTTCTGCAATATCAAAAGTAAGCAATATCAAAAGTAAGCAGTGTGGAGTGTTTTGGGCAGAGTCCTTTCCAACAGAGGAGCACCCACATGTACAGGTCACAGCAAATCTTAACTCCAGCTTGATTGTTATGTGCAACTGAGGAAACAGGTATTTGTTTCTCACTATGCCCAAGTGTTTCCTTCATATTATTTCTATCTCTATAGAAAGCAAAGAAAATTAATTTCAGAGGAAAGTTACACAATTCCGTTTGTTTGTTTGTTTTCCTAGAGCAAAGAATCCAGAGAAGGCAGAAGTACGTATGTCCTCTAAAAATTACTGAGTAAGTTTAAAAAAGAAGCATCCAAAAATTCTCCTTCATTATGAAGATTTTGGGAATCCCAAACTATGAAGGGGTGATTTGGAAACTGTGTTTCCTACCACAAGTAAAGAAGCATCTTACAAAATTCTATTCAAAATCCAGAATCTGAAAAACGTCCATAGGTTTTTGAATTCAGTTTCAAACTGGGTATCCAGTTTGGTAACAACTGTGTTCTATGAGAAAGCAGCATCTTCCAGATTGATAATGGGATTCTTTAATTGTTGCAATGACTTCTCATTTAAATTTAACGTACTTACCACATCCCGGTGACATTTTTATGCCTTCAGGTGTGTGACTATCCTTAGCTACACTTGCATTAAGATTTATCAGTTAAATTAGTTTGACATGTTCAGGTCATCTATCAAATATGACAAGGAGGCAAGGTCACAGATTTCTCAGAAAAGCCCTATGTGGGAGATAAAATGATCAGAATAATTAAATTAGAGATGGGGACTTTTCATGAGACAGCTCTAAAACTGGAACAATATCTAAAGGGTTATAAGGAAGTACAGTTAAGGATTTTGCCTTGAAGTGAATCACTATCTCTGGATCTAGACTCCTCAAGTCCATATATCCCAGTGCAAGTCTCATTACGGGTACAACAGAGAGGAGGAAAAAAAATCCACACATAAAAATAACTTTCAACAGTTAATAGCAGTTGCTAATTGACATGCATAGATGAGTAGGATAAGCATGATTAGCGATTGAATTATATAATTAATGGCAAAATATGCTCTATCATATTTTACAGGTTCTTACACTATTTTCTCTATAACTCTTTTGCTTTCATCCTTCCTCAATTCAACAGGATTTTTCTATAAAGCAAACCCTTGAATTTATGCTCTGTCTTGACTATCTGTCCTTTGCAAAGCTCTTCACTCTGTGCTAACTAGTCACAGAAAATGCACTACTGTAACTAGGTGTTCTATACCTGTTTAAAAATTCTCAGAACTCTTCCAAGTATTTATCTACAAACATAAATTATATTTACAGAAAATGACTGTTACTTGATAATTTATGGGGATCTGGAAAATATAGGGAGGCTGGTATGTATTAAAAGGGAGAGACAAAAATTATAACCCCAGTTTGTGGGAAAATTTAATACTCAAAAATATTGAAGTGTGCTGGCTTTCTGAAAAGCTTAGTTAGGGATGTATACTTATGCATCTATATTGACAATACATACATACATATCTCTCTATATATATATGTTTATGTAATTATATATAAATAAAATGTAATTTTACAGAAAAGATCTTTTCACCAGTCCATGACCATGACCATAATTAATTATAGCATCGATCAGTAAAAGGTTCATTAAAAGGACAGAAATACACATAACAAGATTATTCTACACTGTAAAGGTCCCACAACACTTTTTAAAGGTACAAAATATAATCTGAAAACAAAATATAGTTAAGTACTAACATACTCTGATGAGGATCATGTTTCTTTTTTTGTGGTTTTGATTTTTTTTTAAGAATAAGCATCCTACATAACAATAAAGCAACACACACCTCTTTATATAATTCTAGGTATTTACAATGTACCCATGTTTGGCCATGTAACGTCTCACATGGTGAAGTGCTAGCAGCATAGTTTGAGCACATTTCACAATTACATTGAGCCAACATTGTTGCATCCATCACTGTGTATTCTAATACATTTACTGAGCACAGAGTCCATAAACATTTACAGAACACTCTTGTTCAACAGAAGCCAAAACCAACAAAAAATATCCCATTTAATTTCAGTAGAAGCCAATGCTTTACTTTAGCAACAACACTGCAGCTAGCAGGAACTGTTACTACCTCATAAATTTTGCCTTTAACTACACCTTGTGCCGCAGAGGGACACATTCATTTGCTAAAAATCAATCACAGTTTACTTAATGTCTGAGCCAATGTAATATAAAATAAACCCACTATAATAACCAACTTGTACATAGATACAGTACACAGTAAAAGCTCTGGATAGTGACGGAGGAAAGTTGATGAAAGGGTCTTTATAAAAACACATACTTTCCTTTAATAAGCAGTCATATACTAATGCACAAAAAATAATAGGCACAGTATGGCGTGTTACAAAATCAGTCGTGAATCTAGAGAACATATTTTTACATTACTACACTGCTAATCTTTCACTGGCACAATTTTCCCCTTTGGAGATTGGGGATAAAAAATATTAATTACTTGTACTGTGGTTGTTGACATGGAGGATTTTTCTGTAGGGAAATATTTTGATGGTTTGATAATTTAATAAATTATATGAACAATTTCACTGAGAGCAATGGTACATTCAGGATGACTAATACGATCCCTGAAATGTGCAACTGGGTCATGTCACCACTGCAATGTCCCGCTAAAGCGTATAGTAGATATAATAAGAAGATTGGCCCAAACTAATATTCCAGAGCATTTCACCCCAAATTTTGATAGAAAGGCTAGAACTGAATCTGAACTTTGTGTATATGGAGATCTTTCTCATTTATTCATAATCATTACTTTAGGATTTCATTCCTTACGACTCCTGTTGCCATTAATTTTGTTTTCTTGTGGCCTTTTCTGAGGCTTCACATTGGTTCTCACCGCAAAGAGCCAGGTCACCAGCTCTGTTCCAATGGCCTTCTGCTGAAGGCAGTCCCTCACTTACGCACTCACTCCATCACTGCTGCAGGACTCCTGCCAATCTAACACAGATATCAGACAGGCACGTGCAGTTCAACCCTGCCACAGAAGTGTCTTCGCCACAAACCCAAAGCCCCGGCAAACCTCAGCTAGTGGCCAGTCTCAGCTCATTGTCACTTGGCCAGTACAACCCATTCCCAGAAACCACAGCTGTCAGAGGCACTGACTCCAGCCCCTTGTACTGTAGCAGATATGGTTCTGCTGGACCAAAAGATAGTGACTGGAGATAACTTAAGTTTCCAAACACCTGCTATTGACTAGTATTTGTAAAGCTATTTAAAGATAAAAAGTGCTATGAAAGTGCAAAGTGCCCTTAATAGTTTTATAGAAATATTCAAAAATTACTCAAAAAATCTTTCTTCTTTCAGAGATGCCAATTCTGTCACTGTTTATAATAATTTCATAATATGTAGGTAAATGCACAGGGCATCAATACATATTTTTCTCTTTTTCATTCCATCAGTAATGGAAATTTTTGGGGCAAGGGGAAGCGCAACAAAGGAGATTGCAAAAAAGACCTTCCTTGTGTTGTAAAGGAGATAGACTACGTCCATTATGCTGTACAGTCAGTTCTGATTTGTACCATTGTCGCTATCGCATAAAATTTTAAAATTTCCTTCAGAGGCTTTGGGAAATGGAGGAATTTGGAGGTATCTGCTAACCATCACCATTTTTTACAGACGACAGTGACTTGCATGATGGAACTGAGATTGGGACTGGCTTCTTCATATACAAAACACATTATCTATTTCCTCCACTACGAGCCCTTTCTATGTCTCCACAAAAGTCATCCTTAAAGTGGATATTTTCTGAGTATTACATTCTCCTAAATATGTGTGTTCATTTGGAGTATTATGAATCTCCCTAACCATTTGGTATTGGGGATGACAGCATTTCCCTCTTTAAATAGTCCTTGTTTCATTCCAACAGCAGGTGGAAAAGTCTCAAAACAGATGTACTATGAGCTCCATTGCTTGGTACATTGAAAACTAAAGAGACAACACACTAGAAAGGAACTATAAGAAGAAATAGTTCTGCACTACAGGGAGATTGACTGGGTGACCTGAGCTGATGACTGGATGATCATCCCACTCTAATTTCTAGTAGTTTATAATTTAGTCTACATATTCTCAGGCTGAAAGAAAGGACAGAAGACCCCAAACATAACAACTTTAATGCAGATCTACTGCATAATCAAAAACACTGTGTTGCTCACAGCAGCCACTGACTTCTTTATCCCAAGCACACTACTTTCATGCAAAATTTTACTTTTCTGCAGAATTTTTTTTAACACCTAGACATATAAAGCAACAGCTTTGAAAAGACAGAATTACATTCAACTTACTAGGTTATGTCAGTATCTGTTTTCCCCCTTATCCCTTAAATAAGAGCATTTATGGCAGTCTGGTATTGCCCTGCCAGTATAGTTTCTCTTCCACTTTTTTCTTTTTCCACTGGCAGAAAAGCAGCATCTTAAAAGTTTTCCTGAAAGTTTTGTTACAGAGGGCATAACAAATAGGGTTAACAGTGCTGTTCACATAGCATAGCCAATATCCAAGGTGCCACAGTGTCAGGGGAATGCAGTCAGAGCAGAATGTGGAGATCAAAACCATTATATTGTAGGGAGTCCATGTGATGATAAAAGCCAAAAGAATAGCACTTAGAGTCTGTGCTGCTTTGCGTTCCTTTATAAGAACCATCCGTTTCCTTTTGGTGATTTGGTTATTTATATTTGGATCCATGCTTTTGATGGAAGGATCCTTTGACAGAGCAGCAGAACAAGGAGTTATTTTTACTTTATGGCAGCCATTGTTGGCTTCCTGGGTGCCATCAGCCTTAACCACCAACCGGAATTTATAGGCCACACATTTTTTACTTTTTTGTACATGGCCTTTGGCAGGTGACAAAAAATATTTCTGGTTCTCAAAATCATTTTCTTCAGGTTGGTCTTTGACAACAACATCCATACTCTCATCAAACTCTTCTGCCTTACCTTTAGATGGACTTTTGTAAGTTACTTGGAAAACTGAATCAGTGGCAAGTTTATCCTCCTCTTCTGAAGATGCATAGCTGCTGCAGGTGGTTAACTGGTCAGCCTTAGCCCAGTCGTTAAAAGTACTTGCTGCCTGAGAGGCTTTCACTGTAGCTGATGTACTTCGACTGGATGAAGACCAGGAAGCCTGACACCTCTCTCTTTTGACTAAGTTTTGTTGCTTGCAACTGAAGCAAGACTTCAGGAGAGCTTTCTGGGGCTTCATCGTCTCAAACTCTGCCACAGACTCCGAACCCTGCAGTTCAGCAAGGTCCTTGGTACGTTTCTCTGTCTCTTTATAGATGCGGCAATACAGAATGGTCATCACGGACACTGGAATGTAAAAAGCAGCAATTGCAGTACCAAAGGTGATAATGGGCTCATATAAAAACTGTATCTGGCACTCTTCAGGTGGTACTGTTCGTTCACCCACAAAATACTGCCAGCACAAGATTACAGGTGCCCACAACACGAAGGAAATTAGCCAAGCCAGACCAATCATGATTCCAGCTCTTTTGGGCGTGCGTTTGGCCCTGTAAGTTAAAGGTCTTGTGATGGAAAAATATCTGTCAAAACTGATGACTAGGAGGTTCATTACTGAGGCATTGCTAGCTACATAGTCCAGTGCTAGCCACAGGTCACAGGCAAGGCTTCCAAGAGACCAATGGCCTATGAGTATGTAGGACGTATAAAGGTTCATAGAAAATATTCCAATGATGAGGTCTGCACAGGCAAGGCTGAGCAAGTAATAATTGTTGACAGTTTTGAGCTGACTGTTAACCTTGAAGGATATCATTACAAGAATATTTCCCACTATGGTTATTAAGCTTACAATTGCAGTTACAGTGGCAATAGTAATGACTTCCCAGAGGCTATGCCCTTCTAACTGCTTATGGTTGATGGATGAACTGTTTACAACAGTAGAATTGCTGAATAAATTTACTTCCATTCTTGTTCTTGGCGTATTGTCATCAGGATCTTAGCACTGTTGCATATTGCTTTGTGTACTCAAAAATATTCTTTTGGCGACAGCTGTAAAGATCAAAGGAAAAAACAGAAAAAGAAAGCAGCTTATTAAAGAGCACAGACTTCCATTAAAGTTACCATAAACCACTTGTAAAAAAATCTATCAAATTATTTGTGCTCTCTTTTTGCATTTCAATTATTGTTTCTACCATTGTGAACACCACTAAAACACACAAATGTACATTCCAGGACAATGTTATCTTATCACATTTATAAATGCAATCAAAACAACTATTGTTTCTCAAGACAGTCAATCATGCCAGCTCTTCTATTTTGAATACCTTAGGAGATACTCTACATATTCTTAAAGACAGACATTTCAAGTTTTGCAGTGCAGTAAGACAGTGAGTCATTGTGTTGTTTCCTACTGTGTAGAACATATGTCAAGATTTCAGAAATTATGTTTGGAAAATTTGGAGAAGTCACCAACAACAGAAAGAGAGTAAGAGGAAACTGAGGATGCATGGGGAGTTAGGAACCATGCTGGCAGTGGGAAACAATTAGGTGTTAGAAGTGCTTGGGGCAACTGAGGGGGAATCTCTGAGTTAAGGAAGCAGGCAAGGCCAAGAAGATGTTTTTGGAAAAATAAGTTAGGCAGGAAAGACTTTCCTCTGTTGGGAGATCTCGGGACAGAGGAGATTGATTGGGTGAGGTGTGGAAGTGCAGTTTGGTTAGTTTGGGTGGGTGAATAGTAAGGTTGAGGATAGAAAGGAGTAAACTGAAGAGGAAGCAGCAATGGATGACCACAGTGACAAACAATGCAATAAAACCAATTTAATACTTGCATAAGCAGCGAAAGGTGGAAATGGCACCACTGTCACTCCGTTAATGCATACATGCTTCTGATGTCCATCCCTTCCCACATTCTTCACTGCTGTTTTCTTGTCCCAGTGAATGCATGCCTGAACTAGGCCACTTGGTTCTTTCACAGATATCTGCTCTTTTTTGAGTAATTTCATCACATCAGATGATGCTAATCACTTTTTCAATGCTTAATCTTGCTAGACTGTGTAATTTTGCAATAGTCAAATAGTATTTAGTTTTTTTAAGCCAGAAATGAAAGATAAATAATGAACTGGTTTTTTTTTTGGCATCTAGCTTATATAAAACCGGCAAGACGATCCCTTTTTTCAAAGCAGATACAGGTTCAGCTAAAATTATCACATAAATCACCTATTAAAGTCCAACTCTAGGGCTTTAGAATTCTCTCTGCATCAGATCTTTATTATATGGTCCTCCTTATCCATCCACACCACTCCTCTGTGTTTTCATCCTTCACCCTAACTCTCAGAACATTATTTTCTTTGATTTTGGCAAGTGTCTTTTACTAACTGCAAGCTTTCACAGCCTATCCCTTTCCCACATGTCATCATCTATCTTTTTTACCAAGTAGTTGGGTCCATTCTCTCATCAGCTGAATATATCAATATTTTATAGCCACTTGTTGAATTTTCAGAAAAGCATCTTATTTTCTTTCATTGTCCTTTTATTTGCTCTCATTTTTTCCTTCACTTTTGTTCCAGGTATCCTAAATATCCACAGAAGTGTACCATCTTTCTTCTTCAAACCCTCCCTAACAATATCTCTTGTTGTGATGAAATTCAATAATGGTAATTTTCCTGGTGTACTGAGACCACTGTCTATCGTACTGCCCAAAATGCTTCTCCTCCATCTCTGTGTGTCTGTCATCTCCTGCCTTATATTTAGATGTTTGTGCATCTGTATTCTGTTTATATGCAACATATATAGAACCTAACTCTACAGATTTATAGTTAATGTATGGGCCTTGCAGCCTAGTAATAATCATAATATATGCCTGTTGACCATCTGTATGCTTGGCTCTCTACAGCCTCCAGAGCCAGTCTAGCAGCCAAGAATAGCTAAAGTACCACAGCAGTCCTAACAAGCACCATGCAAGGAAAGAAATTTCATCCCAGTTCTGCATTCTGCAAAGACTTCCCCCAAGTCAGAGCTGTCTTGATGGCTGGGTACACTGGCTTTACAAATCTTTACACAAGTGTAGGAATTCATTTAATGTGAAACAAAGACAAGTGGAGCAGCTGCATGACTGTGATAGGTAGATGAGCTGTGAGAGATTAATCTGTGCGTCTCTGCTACCTCACGTGGCTTATGCTTCTTTTTCTGTGGACAGTCAGCACAGTTGTTCTGCACATCAACAGCTCCATGTGATTAAATTTTTAAGCATGGCAGTGCAGCAATGGGTTTAGTGTGGCACTGTCAGGGGGGCAGGAAGGGCTAGCTGCTCTGCAAGGGAAGGTGAGCCAGGAGTGGAGCATGATACCAAGGCAGATGGGAGCAGAGACCTCACCAAGAAGAAGCAGGATGTGGAGCAGTGCATTTGGTTCATCATCAGGGCCAGAGGCCGTGATCAGGGTCAGACATAGTCCGGTGAACGCACAGCAAGTCCATAGTGATGAGGCACGTCCAAGACCAAGCCAGAAAGCCCAGCCAGCAGGTCTGAGTCAGGATCAGAGCCAGGTTCGAGGAGGTAGGAGACCAGGTGTAGATGTAGCTACTGCCCAGCTGTGATGTAGCACAGGCAAGGGCCAACAGTACAGCCTCAGCTTAAAAGCAGTTCCCAAGGGAAAAGAGAGGGAGGCCCTTGCTTCTAGCTTTCTTCACAACAGGCCTTACCAGCAGAGCAGCTGACCTTGGACTCAGCCAGGTAAACTCTTAACATAGCCAACAGCGCCCGTAGAAGGGGGCTGCACTCTGGACCTTGACAGCTAACATACCTGAAACACTGCCAGGGCTCATGAATTTTTTGCAAGTTGCAAGATTTCAGCAAAGGCTAGAGACGATCTTAAAAAGGCACCATCTATGAATGCCAGGCACATGGATAAATCTCTACTAACTTCTACATTTGCCTAATACCTGGGGTTGAGCAGCTACTTAGGATGATTATAGGAGATTGAACTTCCTGCCTTTTTTCTGCAAGAAGATGGCACTTTTCTCAGAAGAGGGGAGACTATAAATTGCCTAGATGCTGTGGCCTGTAATGCTTTGTCTTTTGCCATAGGTAGCAAGTGTGTTCTCCTCTTAGGTCACTTATCCTCCCTTTAGGAGGAAAGACTGCTGAAACTACCCCATGTGGATTGCAGACTTCAGAGCAACAGAAGCAGAAATTGTTGTTGTCCTGACACAACTGTTCTCGGTTTGAACTGACATGGGCAGGAGGAACACTGGTAATATGGTATGGAAACTATAATTAATTTCTAAATACAAAGCACTCACGTTATCATCATGCAAAGCCTTCCCTCCCTAGTGGGCTGTAATGCCTATAAAAATTGACAGTAGCTAAGCTGCTAGTATGCAAAGATCTCTTCTTGGCATGTTGACCATTGTTATCTCTTCATGCTCTATCATCTTCTGTCTCATAGGTCTGTGTTAACACTTTGCAGTGCTACCTTTTGTTCTCTATTTGTGTATCACTCAAGGCAATAGTGCCTGTGAGTGGGACTTCTGTGTGCTATGGTAACATAATTTATGTTAATTGTCTATCATAACAGATAATAATAGGGAGATCAAATTTAAATTACAAAATCAAAATGCACATGTACAATATCATTACTTTGCTATCTGTCTCGTAATTATTGATGCATGAACTTCATGCTTGTGAGTTGTAATGATATTTGCTATTTGTTGCCAAATATTAGTGATATTTTTTTAATCTAGCTGTAAGTATTAATTAATGTGAGTTGTTAAATTTGTACATATAGTCAGCTTACAGTTATCTGCAGGCAGATTGTTCATGTCACAGATTAATTGCACCACAGATGCAGGCATAGCTTGGGTTTGCCAGGTTTTATTAGCTCTAGCTCAGCACTGGGTCTGCCAGACCCGTGCCGGCTGCACAAGGAATCATTTAGATGTCTTTGCAACGTGCTTGCCAGTGCTGCTCCCTGTTACTTGATTTATTTGCTTGTGTGGCACTGGAGTCATGCTAAGCTGATTTACTGATTTGCTGCATGCTATACCTCAGAACTAAGCAGCCCTTACCACAGGTAGTAGTGCGGGGACACTACAGCCCACGATTTCACAGTATGGGAGTTTTGGTCACATTTTGCTGTAACGACTACTGGGCTTAAAAACCCTTCAAAACCAGACTGACGTTTTAATGTGTGTTGTCGAACGACAGCCTGCATGCTCAAGAGCGATCAGGCAAGCCTGCTGTCAGGAAACTGGTGAACTGGAGCACGGGGTGCCTGCCTAATTCAAGCAGTGCAGGACAAACCAGCCTAGCTCTATGGCACAAAAATGTTCCCCTGTCCCTGCTCTGTATCCTCTGAGCAAGATGCTCCTCAAGAGGCTGCAGATTCACCTCATGCGGTTCATATTGCGCAGGCTTGTGTGCAACACCCTGACAGCCGGGGCTCAGTGGCTTTTTCCCTCATTTACTACAGAAAGCTGACTTCGGGTCCTGGACTTGGGTCACAACAACCCCATGCAATGCTACAGGCTTGGGGAAGAGTGGCTGGAGAGCTGCACAGCGGAGAAGGACCTGGGGGTGTTGGCTGACAGCCGGCTGAGCATGAGCCAGCAGTGTGCCCAGGTGGCCAAGAAGGCCAACAGCATCCTGGCTTGTATCAGGAATAGGGTGGCCAGCAGGAGTAGGGAAGTGATTGCCCCCCTGCACTGGGTACTGGTGAGGCCGCACCTCGAATCCTGTGTTCACTTTTGGGCCCCTCAGTACAAGAACATTGAGGTGCTGAAGCATGTCCAGAGAACAACAAAGCTGGTGAAGGGTCTAGAGCACAAGTCTGATGAGGAGCGGCTGAGGGAACTGGGGTTGTTTAGTCTGGAGAAGAGGAGTCTGAGGGGAGACCTTATTGCTCTCTACAACTACCTGAAAGGAGGTTGTAGTGAGGTGGGTGCTGCTCTCTTCTCCCAAGTAAAAAGCGTTGAGAAGAGGAACTGGCCTCAAGTTGTGCCAGAGGAGGTTTACATTGAGAATTAGGAAACATGTCTTCACTGAAAGGGTTGTCAAGCACTGGAACCGGCTGCCCAGGGAAGCGATGGAGTCACTGTCCCTGCAGGTGTTTAAAAGATGTGTAGATGTGGTGCTTTGGGACATGGTTTAGTGGTGGAGTTGGCAGTGTTAGGTTAACAGTTGGACTTGATGATCCTAGAGGTCTTTTCCAACCTAAACAACTCTATGATTCATATGGCTTTAGCCAAGAGTTTTGTTTTCTAAACAGTAAATGCATTTTTGTTTGAAATACGCGTGCAAAGCTATGTTTTTCACTCCTTGATCGCCGAGCTTTGCGTAGGGCTCACGGGCCAACGCTCCCGGGACGCCTGCCGGGGGCTCGCCCCAGGAGGAGCGGGGCAGCCCGCCGCCCCCTCCGCCGAGACCCGCAGCCCTGCCCCGGCGCGGCCCCGCGCGAACGGCCGGCGCCGCAGGCAGGGGGAGCTGCTGAGGGCGCGGGCGCCGCCCGCCGCCGCCATTTCCCTCTCGCCCTCCGCCGGCGGCCTCTTTCCGGGAGGAGGCGGGGACCGGCGCGGCACAGGCCGCTCGCGGCGCGGGGGCAGGGCGCAGCCCGGCCATGCAGCCTGAGCGGGGCGGCAGCCGGCCCCGCAGGGAAGGCGGCCGGCACGGCCGGCGGCGGCCCGGCGGCGCGGAGAAGGCGGCCGAGGCGGCGACCGAAGGAAGCGGCGGGGACGGCCGCGGGCACCGAGGAGGCGGGGGCCGGGGAAGAGGCGGCGCTCACGGGCACCGAGGAGGCGGGGGCCGCGGCAGGCGGGAGCCCCGCGGTGGCGGGACAGCCGCGCCGCCCGCCGCCCACCAGCGCCGGCGGGTAAGCGGGAGGAGAGCCCGCCCTCCGCGGGAGCGGGGCGAGGCGGGGCCGAGCGCGGCGGGGCCCCGGCGCTGCTGCCGGGCGGGGGGGGCGGGGGGGGCGGGGGCGGCGCAACCCTTCCCTCTCCTCCCCTGCTCCTCCCCTTCCCGAGGTGGAGCCAGGCTGGCGGCGGCACCCCGCGGCCGGTCCCGGGGGTTTGAGGAGGCGGGGAAGGGGCGTGGGGCGGCGGGGCGCGGGCCTGGGGGGCGGCGGGGCTGGCAGCCCTACCTCCCGGTCAGCTCGGCACCTGCAGCCGACCTCCGCCCCACGCTTCCTCCCCTGAAGCAGCACCAGCCAGCGCCTGCCTGCTCTAGTGGAAACAGACAGGGGTTTCCTGGCCGAAAGACGTTTATAATTTTGGGCTGAAAAATACAAGTCTCGTTTGCAAAGTGCATCTCAAAAATACACCTCTGTTTGCAAATAGAGATGAAGAATTGCTGAATTGGCACAGTTGATTAGAAGTTGAAAGGAGCGTGTGTCTTGTCTGGCCGGTGGTACTAGCAATGAAGGCATGCTAACATAGCTTATCGTACAGAATTGGTGTCTGTGATTCACTGGAGCACGTATTTGTCATTAATGCAAGTTGATGCTTGTGCTTTGACCATTTACAAAGAGTTTTAGCAGATTAAAAGTAGCACAGACATGCTTAAGTGTACAACTACACCTTCAATTTCCTGTGGAGATGTTAAAATGCTTTCTACAACCCACAATAGTATGAGATCAACACTGTGCCTTTAAAAACAGTTTCCATTTATAAATGCTTTGACAGTACTACGTTCAGATTGTCTTGCTTCTGTTAGTGTTGTTGCAACATAGAAATCATCGTTGTCCCTGGATTGGCAAAAAGATTACAATGATGACCTAATACTGATTGGTGTTGGCAGCACTGGGAGTCCTAATGTAGATGGACCAGCTGCTACCCTGTTTCCAACATCACATTGATTAGATTCACTTTGACTTTTACAAAGCCATGGCTTCACTTGGACCCAGCCAGTGTTTTATATATATTAGAACTCTCATGGTTGCTAGTGGATTTAAAAAATGTAAAATATTCATCCCTCTTGTCATTGTATTCAGATACATTTTAGCACTTGTGTTTTGGGAGATAAAAGATGTAGCTGATTGGTACTGTCGCAGGTCGGTGATTTCGCTTGTAAGCAATATAAATTGCTGAGTTCATACTGGTGTGTGCAGACAGGTTTGGACTCTAGATGTAAAACAATAGTGCTCCCTCGTAAGCCACAGAGGCATGGGAGCGAAATTCAGCACCTGTAATAGCTGAGGAAACTTCTGTCGTGGACTAATTTTTTTCAAGTCATTCAACCATTTCTTACTAAGTTGAAATATGTTTATATCTGTGTTCTCTGTGGTACTGTTGACCCAGCAGGACCCACTTCATAATTTAAAAGGTTCACTCAGGAAGGGACTCATGTTATATGTATGTGTTTTTGTCTGGGTTGTTATTTGAAGTATTTCGGGAAGCAGTTATAAGCTGTCCTAAAAGACAATTTTTTAATATGCTTTGCCTGATCACTGTGTTATTGACTTTGATATGCTCTTCATCTTCATCTAACACAGTGACTTTATTTATTTTTGGCCAAGGCTAATACAGGTTGGTCTTTAAAAGTGAAGCAATAGCTAAGATTTTCCCAGAACTCTACTGAAGAGTGAGCATAACACTCTTCCAGCACTGGAGGCTTTTGATATTAAGCACTGTATGGTCTCTTAGCACACCTGCCACAAATCTTGTGTTTAGCAGGGTGGAAGGAACTGGCTTCCAGCAATCCAGCCATAGCATCAACAGCTGTGCCAGCCTGCAGCTGCTGCTGTCTAGTGTTACCTCTGAGCTAATCTCATAATTTACTGCTTCTGAAATAGGGAGGACCTCCTTCTTCCTCTTCTTTCTTCCATCTGTGTGGCCAGACAGGCTCCTTTTTACTGTCTTTGATGTGTGCTAGACCGTGTTTTCTGAACAGATTCAGCTCTTACCTGGCAGGAAGTTACCCCAGTTCCTTAGTGTTCTCTCTGTTCAGTAGTGACTTGTTTTACACAAGTGCACTGGCTCAGTGAGAGGGTGCGTGTCCCAGAGCAAGCGGTTTGTGTGAGAGGAGACCCCACTGGCTTTCAGTAATGGGTCAGATCTTCTCAAGTGGTGATGTGTAAATTGCAAACCCGGAGAGCCAGGTAATAACACGGGGAATGTGAGTGGTCTTACCACATCACCTTCCTTACTGTGTGCTGAGAAGCTGGAGTCTTCTCTGAAAATCTCCTTTCTTTTTTTTCAAATAGGCCTTGAAATCCCCTGGAGAAGGGGGCTAAGAACACTGTAATTTTGAATTATATAGGAATTCCAAGGGCAATTCTAGCCCTTTATGCTCTCTAGAGTAAAAACTGTGGAGGATTACACTCTGCATTTCCACGCTGCTGGTGTCAACTTGGCATTTTGGTGGAATTTTCCTACTAGGTTGGGATCATTCTAGCATTGCATAATCAGGGTTTAGATGACCTGGTATTACTTCCTGAAAGTAATTTTAAGTCTAGGTTCTTCTATGGTTTTAAAGCTATGCTAAATTTATGATTTTATTTGTTTATACACCATTTGTTTATAAAACTATTGCTGCTAAGCTTGATATTTAAGTAATTCTTTATTGCTGGAGTGTTAGTTGTTGCCTGAGAAGTTTCTTCTTTATTGTGTCTTAAATTATGAAAAGCTTTAATACAATTTGATGTAGATTCTGCCATAAAGTAACTGGATTTGAATTTGTTGAGCCTGCTATGGACAAAGCAGTAAAATGCAAAAAAAATTGTAGGTGAATGGATCCAGTAAAGCGTAGTAAGAGTTTAATAAAACCAAACTTCATTAAAAACTCTTGGAAACACCTAACAGTTTTTACAGTGGAGTAGAAATTGGCATTAAATTGCATAATATTTTGGTAGCAATATTTCTTAGCCCATTGCGTTCATTAAAAACCACTATTCATCTTCAAATTTTGTGTTTTGGATGTTTTAATGTAATGGTTCCTAAGCTTGTGTTTGAAGCTACAAGAGGACGTTAGTTCTGACCTGTAAAACAGGGAGAAGAAAGTGTAGTGGTGGCACATTTGGATCTCAGTTTTTTGTGGACCAGTGAAGGCTGGACACCACTCTCCATGTTTTACGCTACTGTAAGTGTACTGTAATTTGTTTTTAGTAACAGGTGATCAGCTGTATTACTTGCAAAGCCTGTCAAGACCCAGTACTTGCTAAGTCAGTTCTTCCCTCCTCTGCTGGGTGCTAATGTAGAAGGAGATCAGGGTGCTATTTCTTTATAAAGAATTGACTTACTTATACCCTGCATGGTAGATCCAGCTGTGGATCAGAGTCTTAAAGATGAAAGCTTGCATGATTTCTGTCAGCTCTCTCGAGCTCTCTGAGGAATTCCCCAGCTCTGCTCTTGAAACAAGATGCTGCCTCTCTCAAACATGGAATTGGTTTAGAAACCATGAGGGAAAGTGTTCTTATTCCCTGTGAAGAGGAAAAAGGATCCTGCATTTGTTAGGGCTTTTTATAACTAGTGTGCATGTTGATTTAACTGGCTTGATTACTGAAGATTTTGTGTCCTCCCTTCAAAAATGAATCCAAGTCTAATTGTGACCAGCTGGTTCACCAAATGGCAGATTTCTTTTAGATCTGTCATCTTGAATAATTTTCTATTGTTTCTGTCTGCTTTAACTCATATATTCTATGTAAAATAAAAAGAACACATTTGCAATTATTAGTTTTTAGTATAATAACATGGAATTATAATGCTTGAAGTAAAAGGCCCGATTGACATTGGCCCAATATTATGTCCCACTTTTATTCTAACTCCTCTCACTTGCTTGGATCTCATCTTTTATGTACTGTTAGAATTTTTAAATTGCTCTCTCTATGAAATACAATCTATTAAAACAAAAACAACTTTCTGAAATTGTGGACATGATACTGGGTTTTATTTTGATGGCCCTTGACAACATCCTTTTGTGAGTGGTTTAAGGAGACTTCCTTTTGTCCTTTGTGTTTATTACATTTGCAATTTACAAAGTGTTCTTTTAACTTTCTTTTCAGCGATACACTGAGTGTGCATGGGATACATGCTGTTACTTCAGTGAGGTTGGAATTGGCAGGTCTGTTTCAATGTTCCCTTTCTGGCTTTGGGCATTGGTTGCAGTAAACATTTTATTGTTAAAGAAGGGAGATTGACAGACCGATTTTAGTGCAGTCTTTCTTACTTATGGTTAGTTTCAAGATTACATCACATTTATTTAGTGTTTATTATATCTTCATTCTTGTGGTCCATGCATATGTAGAACTGATCTAAGCAAACATCTAATGCTGTCAGCATCGGATAAATTTTCCCTGATTAGTATGAGCTAAATCTTTATAGCCTAAGCAACCGCAAAAAGCAATCTGTTCGCAGGCACAGTAACAAAAGCTTGGATTTTTCAAATGCAGATACATTTGATTTCCTTAGAACACTGTAACAGAGCTTGTACAGATAGCAGAAGCATAGATTTCTGGATATTGAAAACAATAAATCTTTTGACATCTTAGGTTAATGTTCGCAAAAGCAACTAGAAGAAAACTTAGATTAATGTACATCAGTTTGTGAGCAGCACTTAATTACTAATGAGGTGCAAACAGCTTACTTAGGAGTTTCTGTCCTTTGATGAGGTGTGAAGAGGCACTAACTGATTGTGAATGAAGTGTGGATTATTTTATTTTGAGCGAATTGATTTAGTTCAAGCCTCTTAAAGTGTGTGAACAAGTGGTTGGAAACTTCTTTAGGGTTGGTTCAGTGTCAAACTGGTGTTTGATAAATGGGATTCTGGAAAGCTTCATTCTGTATCTGCTCACGCTCAGTGTTTCTATTAATAATTCTGATGAAGGAGTAAAATATACAGTGTTAAAATTTACAGACAGTGCTGAAGTGGAAGGGTATGCAGGAGGGTGGAGCACGGAACACCGTCTCAACAAATGGGAGAAACAGCCTGCAGTAAGGTGTCAATCAAGGTCAAATATAACACAACTACATTTACGTAGGAAAAATCTGTAGAGGTGTATGACTGGTTAAGCTGTAATTTTTTAGAAGGGAACTGGCAGCTTAATGGATGAGCAAGTATCAGTTAGCAATGCAATCACACTAGAGAGCTGGTTCTACTTCTGCAAGAGTTGGACCAGCTGGGGAAAGTTCAGAGGGAAGGAATGAAGAGAGATGTAAATTCTGGAAGATAGGACCTGGAGGAAAGGTTGAAGGACCTGGTTCTCTCCCTTTTTTTCCTTTTGTCTGGCGAAGAGGACGCTTTGGGGAAGCCTGGATAGCAATGTTCCATTAAGTAGAAAGGTTGCTGCAAGCAGATCCATTTTAGGCAGGACGAGAAGAAAAAACATTATTAAGAAGGAGGAGGTTTAATCTGGGCATTGAGAATAAAAACTGTGACTGAAAGGTAGATTGTGTAGTGCGTTATTGTGTAGGAAGTATATGGCGATCAGTACAGAAAAATATTGTCCAAGGTTTTAAGAGTATGGTGAAGGTTACTAAGCCTACTCAGTAGAGCTGCTGTGTAACTAGTTGTCACAGCCCTATGTGTTTTCTTTTATTTTTTCAAGGCTGTCTTTGCAATGGAAAAAGATAAACACTTTTTATCCGGCAGAAGTTAATTTATTCTTTTCAGTTTCTAGACAATAGAGCAACCTGCTTTTCACAGAGCTGGAGACTGCAATGTTTCATAATAACCCCTGATTGTTTAGTGTGGAATGGTTTAGTAATATTTGTTGTTATTCCTCCATTGTATTTTACCAACTTCCCTGCTGATTTAACCTGAGACACATGTACTGAAGGCATCCCATTACACAGGTGAACATGCAGCGTCATCGCTGCATAACAGCTTCATGTCTGACTTTTTGGGTTTTTTGTAACTTCCTTGGAAAGAGCTTGGATTTTTTTATAGTTTGGATGGCTGTGCATTTCTGTCCTCACCCACTTAAATGCTTTGGTTCCTCTTTTTTCCCCCTCAAGTCTCTGGGGTGGTAACTTGGTAACTTTCAAACAAAAACTGTCCTGAAAATTTGCTAGGTTAAACAAATAACTTTATCCGCTCCATATTTTGTTAATTGTACGAAGCTCAACTTTCAATCCTTACCTTATTTATATTTAATTTTCCCGTAAAATGGAGTGGATTTTATTCAGAGGAAGTGTTAAATGGTAATACCTTGAATATTGGAGAAGCTCTCCCAAGAACTTCCCATCATATTTAACTACGCATTTTAGAATTTAGGGAAGAACTAAGATTTAAGAATCTATCCATCCCTCCAAAAGACATTTTGGCGACAAAACAATGCTGGTAGCGACCAGTAGGCGGGGCAGGCAGCCTGCCCGTCCTGCTGCACGGCACAGCCCCGCTTCCTCGGGCAGAGACAGGGCCTGAACTACATGATGAAGAGTAAGGATGTGTGCACATGGTGGGCTGGGAATGTTTTTCTCACTTCAGGGTGATGTTTTCTGAACATACGGCAGAATGTATGAAAATCACACTTACGTATGAATTATTAGGACTTGCTACTGGGTATTTGTTCCAAACGCAACTCTGAAGGAAAGTTATTTGTAGGAAGGGAACACTTAGTAATTCTGAGCTGAAAATCTCCTTGTGCTACTGGGATGAGTAGTTGCTCCCAGAGAACATCATACAGGGTTTTGTATGGGTACATCAAGTGAGAGATAGTAGGTATTTATGCTGACGAATAAACAAATTTGTAGAAGTGATGAAATTTGATTAAAAAGTTATTCCATACAGTACTGCTTCTGTTTTCCATACAAAAGTAACTGGGTAGTTTCAGGAGCCCTGTTATGGGTTTCCAGCCAGTCTAAAGGTGCTGCGCAGCCTTTTGTAGCTATCAGAAGGTTTCACTGTATTTTAAAGAAGCAAAAAATTGCTGATTATTGATTCAGTGGTGATTTAGAGCCTTATAACATTACAGAGGAATATTTCTTACATATTTTCATAATCAAAGGAATTCAAGCCTGTGTGATTCGGTGTTCTATGGTAAGGCATAGAGGGGTCTGTTTCCCACTGTTCTCTTTCATGTATGTGATTCCTCTGTATTTCTATGTGCATGTGGTTTTTCATTTTTTTTTTTTTAGATAAGGCTTTAACTCTTCTGCAGGTAGACTTAATAATACATCCTGCTGGTAAAACCCGTAAATCTGCTGGAGTGTGTGAGAACCTTGCCTCAAGGTCCTGTTTCTATTCCTGTTTCACTTTTCCCAGAGGATAACTGTACAGTTACAGACTGTACAGACTCTATCTTTAACCCTGGAATAGTCGGGGTCTCTGTCTGATAGAGAACGGAGTGATGATTCTGGGCCACAGCTCTTCCCAGGCTACTGCTCTGTCACTGGCATGTTGTGAGGTCTTGAGCTATTTCTGATTGCCTGACAAACTAAGGGTTTGTTTTTTGGTGTTTGTGTGGTGGGTTTTTTTTTCCTTTCTGTAGTCTGTTTCAGGCTGTATTACTCAGGTTATGTTGCTTTGCTGACTTCACTGGCTTACTGTGTTCCTGTTAATTTAACAGTAGGTGGCATGCCCATGGAAGCAACAGAAGCTCAGATGATCCTGTACTCCTTATTTCTTTTCCTTCTACTTCACCGTAATTGTTAGCAAGGGTGTTAAAAGGTTATCGTCTCAGAGTGAAATTTATTTGTAGAGGTAAAATTAAAAAATTAATTGTGCTAATGAGAAAAGTTAGTTCCTTCAGTATTTTTGGCATGGCTCTGCACTTAGTTTGAGTTACTGTCAAGGATGGGTTTTTTTGGTGCAAATTTGCCTTGTGGGATACACTCAAAGTTAATACTAGCAAACTCAAAGTGGTTTCCCTCCTGATGGAACCACAGTTGAAGTTGTCCACCAGTTGTCTAGACAGTTGAGCACTGCCTGGAGCTCACCACTGCAAAATGGATGCAAAGTTCTCCTGCAGTTAGTGTTCTGTATGCACCTAGGGCAGGCAACCAGTACAAACTGTTGCAGGTAAAGATGTGATGTGCACATAAAATCCTGGGATCATAGTGCATCCCAAGAAGTACAGCCCAGTCCTTCTTTACCTTGTTGGTAATTTGGATGTGTTTGTACTTTCAGCAAGTTCTAAATGATTCTTAGAGCTTCTTCACAGTAGTGTTAACTGCAGGATCAGAGCATCGTTGTGCAGTAGCTCTTACTTTTTTGACTTATACTCTAGACCAATGGCAAGATAAAATGACATTTTAACATCTTGGTTTTTTTAAGTGTGGCATTAGGGCATTGAGGACCTTGGACAATGATTCTTCGCTACTTTGTCTCATGTTGCATGTTGGGTTTAGGGAAGCACGTCCTTTAAGGCTATTTGGAAAAGTATCTTTCAGAGGATTTCTCCCCTACCCCCCTCCAAAAAAAAGTTGGAGATGAGTGAGGAAGGGGTGTCTGAGGTTTGAATGGTGATCTCTAAAATGCCTGCAGTAAGTTGCATTCAGATTTCATATACAAATAACAAAGGGGTTTTCTGAGTGAATGCAAAGACCGATATTTGAAAACATCCAAGGTACTATACCACCCTGTGTAGTTATGAAACAATTTCATAAGGATGATTTAAAAATGAAACAACATTACTACTTTTTGAGCCTCTGAAGAGGCTGATAGTCACAGAATAAACATGGAGATACAATACGCAGTGGAGTACTTCATGAGCACTTGGTAGGTTTACATCTGTTTGTATAGAATTATTTGAGCCTTGTTTAATGACAGGCTTTTTACAGATGTTCTGTCTAGATAGAAGTCGTGTTTTGCTTCAGCTGTAAATAGGTTTGACCATAAGAACTTGTCTGGATCTAGACTTTTTTTTCTCCTGTTATTTCAGGTTTTCTGCAACTGCAATGATGCTTTGCAGGGAGAAAACTTTGGTTACACTCTTCCTCTACAATATGTAACTTGTAGATAACTATAGTTCACAGCAGGTCGTAGTCTAACATGACTAATCTGTTTGAATCACCCATAAAACATTTTAAAAATCGAGGAGAGAAATATTTTTTGCTATTGAAGTTAGTAAGACAGCTTCTAGAACCATACTTCGCGAGCGTTGGAGCAGTAACAGTTTTATGCAAAATCTTCAAGAACAAGTCTTTCTTGTGTGCTTCATGAGATGTTTTTCCCTTTAATTGGAGCACCATTCCTCTTATGCAAAACGTAGGTTTCAGAATAGGATGTCTGTCTTGACTAATTCTATCACCAAAGTGATGACTTCCAGTATCTAACATCTATGAAGCAGTCTTAGGATTTCATCCCTCCTTCAAAAATACTTATCCTGTACAATACAGACTAAAAGCTTTTTTCTTCATGCTACCTGTTCTCTCAGCTGCCCTTTCTGCTAATTAAGCTTCTCTTTAGCTTTGGTAGATCTCTGTAAAGGTCACCAATAGAGCAAACTAGTGAAGAGGATTACTCTTTGCAGGGATATTTTTTTCTCTTTTCATGAAAGAACCTCTCTTAAGCCGCTTCCTTCCTTAGTCTAAAGGGGGGAAAAAAGCATTAGCTTTTTCCTTTTTCCCTTAAGTTGAAGGGAAAACTTCATATACAATAGAAAAATTATATAATATTTCTATTTATAGAATAGAAATAATATATTTCCATTTATATAATTTTATTATATAATAAATATTTTATAATAGAAACTTTATAATAGAAACGTGAGGTTGTACTGGAAGAGCTGCGATGTCTAGATGAGCAATAAGGAAGTAAATTGTTTCTGTTAATGAGAGGAATGCTTAAAAATCACTGGAGGCTCACTACAAACTCATCAATAGGTAAATATGCCAATATGAGAATCATAGATTGATAGAATGTCCTGAGCTGGAAGGGACCCACAAGGATCATCGAGTCCAGCTCCTGTCCCTGCACAGGACAACCCCAAATTCACACCGTGTCTCTGAGGGCGTTGTCCAAGTGCTTCTTGAATACCGCCAGGCTTGGCGCCATGACTGCCTCCCTGGGGAGCCTGTTCCAGTGCTCCACCACCCTCTGGGGGAAGAACCTTCTCCTAATATCCAACCCAAACCTCCCCTGGCACATCTTCCTGCCATTCCCTCGGGTCCTATCGTTGGTCACCAGAGAGAAGAGATCAGCGCCTGCCCCTCCTCTGCGAACAGGGTGTGAACATACAAGCATATGCGTACGACCTCATCCCCATTAATACTTTTGAAAAAATAATTTTAAACTTTGTCACGTGTGTCACTAATGATGGAATAGATTTAACCTTTGGCAATACTATTTAATCTTATTAATACTGTTGAAAAATCCTGAAGTGCAATGCACAAAATATTAAATATCAAGATTTTTTTTTTGTCTTTGCATTTCATTAGGTGTAGTCTGGAAAAAAAACAAAGCATAAAAGCAAAAGGATTTGCAAATACCTCTACTGACTTGTCTAAGCTGGCTGCCAAGAATTGCAATTAAGTGACTTTTACAAATGCTTGTTTTCTGTTGAATAATTGGAAGGGGGAAAAATCTTACCTAAATTATGTGAAACCCTGAAGGAGGAAGTATAATGAAAACTGGTTTAATTATTTTCAGTGAGACAGCAAAGCAGATTGATGCGCTTATCAATAATAATTGTTTATTTTCTTGCCTTATTGTATCCTTTGTTAGCCACTGAAAGTGCTGTTTATGATGCAGGAAAATAAAATGTCTCTTAATGAAGTGATATATTATTTTCAGTTCTTTTTAAAAATATATAGCAAAATCATCCTTGTGTCTGCCAGTTTACATTAGAAACAGCTTGTGCATAAGGTTACAGAGCCATTAGCACTGATGCTTTTTTGTAAGAAGGCAGTGAGTGGACACACAGAGCCTGTTTTAGATACAGGGAGTGCATGATGAAAAGGTTTCAATCTGCAATGAATTATGAAGCGAAGGATTTGGAGAATGTGGAGAAAATGAACAAGTTCAAACTGCAGTCTGTTGTCTTCCCAGTTTCAAATACGAAGTGCAGTCAAGTTTTTTTGATTTCTCAGATAAGTCACCTGCTATTGGACTTTAAATACTTTTTGAACTGAATTTTTCACAATTCCTTTTTTTCAGTCCCTTTGTACTTTATGTAAAAACATATTGTCATAAAGATAGAGCAGGAATGAAAGAAAGAATGACATGAAGTGTTATGGGTTTTTTGTTTCTTTTTTTTTCTTGTGTGTGTGGTGATTGGGCATCTGCATGGCGCATAGGCCACCAGCTTCTCAAGTTCTGCCAGGAGCGTCCTGTTGCTGTACTCAGTAGAATAGCTTTGGCTGAGCAAACAGGCTAGATCACCCATTTCAGAGTATGCAGAGTCACTGTATTCTCACGGGATGTGGGAGATGTGACTTGAAATACATTTGTGCGGAGAAGGGAATTGAATTTGTTTCCACTTTCTGGATAAAACGCTGTAGTCCTGCAGTACCTGAGTAAACACAAATTGTATTTATTTACACGGTCTCTAAGAGATGCTTTGTTTTGGCACTCCCCTGTCTTATGCCCCAGTCCTTATCTATTCTCAGGTAATTTGAGGACAAACAGAACTATTTTTGCTGGAGAAATTTTTATGTTTCTGTCAAAACTGTCCAGTGGTGATGTAGTTGTTAGAGGTTTTTGATAAATTCTCGTATTTCAGTTGCCTGTAGCGGGTGACTGCTTTGAGACCAAGTGCATGTCACACAGCGGTGATATAAAATTCTGCTTCTGACTTAACTGAGTCAGGACAGTGTGATGTCTCTTTTGAGATCATAATTTTGATGATCGCTTTTTGACCCCCCCCTTTCTGAAAATACCATCAAATGAGGCTATTTGTAACTGAAGTCTTGCTGCTTTGTTGTGCCACACCATAAATGTAATAAAGCAACTTAATTTAAAAAAATGCATGATGGCTGGATCTGCCGGTTTGTTGATAGAAGGGTAGTAGAGATGTGAGGTTTTTCAGTAGCATGTGAAATTATAATTAGGAAATGGCAGCATATTAGTAATTAAAGATGAAAAGCTTAGGGACTATGCTACTGACAGTGTTGTGGACATAGTGAAAGGGGGAGGAAAGTAGAATGCTGTCCTTTTAAATTGCTTATATAGTACATTTTTTAGGGTTTCAAATTAGAATAGTGTCTCCTTTTACAGCTTTAATTTTCATTATGTGAATATTTTTTGTGTTTGCAATATGCTGTTATTATGTGATAGCTGATCTGAAAAAGTGACAGATGTTGGGTGTTTTAATTTAAATTCAAGATAGAATTTCCCACTGTGAACCAAACATCAGTACTTCTATATGGAACCTCTAAAATGATGCATTACATGTCTAGGTGACTATCTTAAAGCAGTAACTGAAAAAGGGGAGTAAAAACATTCACAAATGTTCTGAAGTTCATGTTGAAAGCTTTAGCAATCAAGATAAATATTTGTAGCAAAGTTATCTTTTTTTAATTTCCATTTTAAAAATGTGTGAATTTGACAAAGAACACTTGTGTGTCTATGTGTATTATGTGGAACAGGAATGGGAATGGAAAATCTACAAGTCTTTAATGGAAAGAGAAAACAAAATTGGCTAAGTGTACTGGTAAGCCATATCCTTGGCTTTAATTTCCTGCAATGTTAAACTTGCGTTTCTAAAGCCAATCTAGCAGGTAGCTGCTGCCAGATATGAAGGGAGGACTGCTTCGCAGATCCCATGTCTCATGGCATGCCTCCAGCCTATCTAACCATTATTTGTGCTTCTCTGATTCTGCTGTGAACTGATACAAGGAACTTAAGCTGGCAGAAGGTAAACAGGAGGAAAGAGAAGAAAACCTAGTGATTATTTTTCTGCCAGTTTAGGCATACAATTTCACAGAATACTGTTCTGTTTGGTGTCTTTCAGAATTTTTTCTTCTTTAATGCTGTGCCAATTCAAAATATAAGTGTGGATGAATATCACTAGTTATTGTCATGATTTGAAATCCATAGAAAAATAATGTCTTAGTCCTTGTGTGCTTTCTTTTTTACAAAATAGATGCATTTAAAAAAACCTAAACTTTTAACTTGGTGCTAAGTATTATCAAATATTTTTTAAACATAAAGGTAGGAAATACCTTTATCTTGTTATTCAAATATAACATGTTTTGGAGAACTCTTTTAATTCATAATATAGCACAGCTGAAATCTTTCAAAATGTTGTTTTTGGGTGTGTGTTTTTTTTTTTATTGTGGCAAAAAATTGATCTATTGAGAAACTTTGTCACATAGTTTTCCTTGCATGAGAAACCATGAAGCTTCTTCAGCATGTTGGTTTTGATCTTGGTAGACAGTTGCTGGGTTTGTCTTAGTTTTGTTCTACAACTGTGTGCATGTAGGGGATGCTAAAAAAACATTAGGCTTGTCTGTATAACGGAGGTGTTCTAAACTTTACTCTTTTGAGCAGAATTTAAGTTTATGAACTAACCTTTGTGGGTTAGGATCAAGACTCAATTTTTTCTCTGTTCTGCAGATAGATACTGCTTTGAGTGAGGTTTTTATATAATTTGTCATACTTTTACTTCATCATTGATATGGTTGCAGAAGTACAAAGCTTTTCAATACATATCAGTTTATAACAGATATGTTTATTGAGAGAGGTTGTCTTACTCATTGACTCACAAAGACTAGCAAAATAGCAATATCCTTTAAAAAGTCTGTTATTGAACTGTTGAGGTGAATATATACCCTCAATAAACTTTGATTCCTTGATGTTACAGAACTCATGTGTTCTTTACAAGTTATTTTTAAAGCTGTTAAAATTCCAAAAGTGGTAGTATTAGGAGTGCTAGAATAAAACAACAAAATGAAACACTAAGAATTAGGTATACTATTGGAGGTTTTCAAGCAGGCCAGAGCTCTAACCTGCTTGGTCTGATTTCAGTTTTGACCTTCTTTTGAGTCGGTGATTGGACAAGATGACCTCTTGCAATCCCTTTCAGCTTGGATTAGTCTATAATACTGTGACATTAACACATGAGAATTGAATCCATTTCTGAATACCATCAATCTCTAATACAGCTCAGGATACTTCTATTCAGGAACAGCAGATTTGGTAAGAACAAATAACTTCCTGTAGAAATTTTCGTTAACCTATCCAGAATACTAAGTATAATTTGTTTTAGAATATGACATACAGCATTCACATATGTGGATCCATATGTATGCAATATATAAACACCCTGACTTTGGCAAATACAGCCTTTACATAGGAACAATCAGTAATCTAACTGTAAATGCTATAACCTTTGTGGCAATATACTTGCTTTGTAAGGTTTTCTTGAAACCTGTTGTTTCTGTCAAGATAGAGGCTCCTATTTTATGTTTGCACTTGTATTTTTGACTGAATATTTGCAAGGAAAATATTCGGCTTTCTTAAGTTACTGTCAGTTTGAAAGTAATGGAGCTGCCAGGTTTTATGCAGGTCCGTGTGACAATTTTATATAAATTGCTTGATGAGTTTTCATAGTTGCCAGTAACTTTCATATAATCATTTCCACTGAATTAGAGAAAAAAATACAGTCGATTTTCTGTTGGTGGAAATGTATTGGCTTGGCAAATTTAGAAAATCAAAAGTCTCTTTATCTATAGACAGCAGCTGGACAAGCTTCCTACAGGCTCTTTGCTCGCAGCATGGCTCAGCCTTGGGGAAGGGAGGCAAAGGACTACTTCTACAGATAACACAGCTTGTTGATTCTTCTGAATTTATAATGATACCATTCTTACAACATACCCCATCAAATATCCTTCAGTTTGGAGTTTTAATCTAAATGAGTAGAGCTAAATTTTAGCTGGTGGCCTTGTAGTTTGGAAAATTGTATATTTAATGAGTGAAGTCTTGAAATACACAGTTTCCGAAATGAATGCTTACTTGACAGGCTTTACCAAGTTCCCAAGTCTCCTTCCAATATTAGAGAATAGAGCTTTTGAGACTTTTTTCCTATGAACTTACACTGCATGGTTATTACGTTTATTTTATCTATGAGTCAACAGTTTTGAAACTGAGTTTTTAGAAGCTGCAGTACAAAACTTGAGCAGTGTGTGGTAGAGGTTGGTTCCTTTTGCCCCTGTAAGCCACCCATTGGAAGGACCACGCAGCTGATCATGTGCTAGCAGGTTACAGAGGTATTTCTGAGATAGCAGTTGAAAGTGAACATCAGAATTTATGGGTTCTTCTCTAGTTCTTTGAAAGTGAAGATAGTCTGCCATTTAAATCAATAGTTGCAAACAAAATAACCAAGCTGTTTGCCTGTGGGCTATTTTTTTTTTTTCCTGGCTCAGTGAGTCTAAGGGAGAGATTTAGCTCCTAATAGAAGCTGTTGTTCCAATTCAGTGAGGCATAAGATTCATACAAAATATGGCTATAGCTTGTGGAAATATTAAAAATGATCTGTGAGAAAGATGAATTATGACTTGTAGCCTCTCGGTGCTTGATCATGTTGTAACTTTACTGAGTGCAATGAATGTTTTTAGAGGGTTTTTTTCAGTTAAACAGTAATTAGAAAACAGTCTCTTTCATTTGAAGCTTTTAATCAGTTCCAATTATTTGCATCTGATAGAATAAGCAGGAACTTTGAAGCAAAATAATTTGGTGGACAAGATTATTATATTTACTTTTTCATTGTTATTGTGGTCAGATTTGTGAATATGATGTCTGTTGAAAACAATTCAGTATAGATAAGCTAACAGCTCACAGTTTTTGGCAGGTGTTGCTGAGTATTATTACAAAATATTTTCTGTCTCTGAAAGAAGCTATCATATCTTATAGTATCACTGCATTAGGAAAATCTTATTTTTTAGGTAAATTTACACATTTTATCTTTCATGTACTTATCTAAAATCTGGATTAAGAGTACTAAGTAAGAATAGTTTGGGGGATTGTATTCCACTCTTACTTTGTACTGACCTTTTTATATTGTTCTAACTTGCTCCCTTTTCTCTGTACAGATATTTATCATTAGTATTCCTTGGTAGACAGAACAATGTGTTGGCGTGCTTCCTGGGATTTTCCCAGATAGTATATACTATACTATATATAATATACTGACAGACCTGTTTACCTTGTTAATTCACTATTGGTATTTTTTTTATTTTTTATTTTTAAAACTAAATTCCTGTTTGTCTATATCATTCTGCATTGCATTTCAAATTCTGTCATTGAATTTCATCCGTCTGTCTAGGTAACTGCAAAAAGATAACATTCTGTATTTCTTGTAGGCAAGGACATCTTGATTCTATACACCTACAAACTTGCATCAGTATCAATAAAATTGCACTAGTACTTTGCCTTTTGTAAAATAATAGCATTAATCTAAGAAATGCATTTAGAAATGCAGTTCTGCTTTAGTTTGCCATAATTCTGAATATATATTCTATTTTTCTTTAATATACTATACAATTCGTATTTTAGAGACCCCATTGAATTTCCATTGCAATAAATCAGATAATGTATTCCTTTGCGAGCTTTAGATTTAATGTTAATAAATCTCTAATTACTCACAAGACAGAAGAGGGACATATATCTAGGGGTTGTAATTGGGTAAATGTGGAAAATCAGAACAACTTTTTTGAAGATTATTATACTATATATAACTATCATAAGGTATAAGCCTATCAATCATTGTGATAGAGAAAATTAAGCTGTCAGGGGATTCTTCTGTACCTTTCTGGATTTAAGGTAAAAAAAGTGCATTTAATGAGCACTGTTACAAAAAAATAAAATCTTTTTGAGACTGTGTTGTATTCGTATTGTGCTAAGATAATTCCTGGTGTAATCTCATGAAAGTGTAACTGTAAGTCTTTCACGTTTCCACTTATGTCTGCCTAGAGGAAGCACTCAGTAGTTAATATCAGCCAAGCTATCTTATTGTCACTCATGCAAGCCCCTGTAGACAGACTTCTATTCTGTGAAACAATTTAAAGCGTAGAGATCGTGAACTGCTTTGTTGCTTAATTATACATGTTTTTTTGACCCTATGACTTACAAGGTCCATCTGTGAGACTTGGACTGTAACAGATGCTGCTCAAATTGGGATGAGGAGGAGAAGAGAAATTGTCTCTGCACAGACACCTTGCTATTTTAAATACAAATGAGGGAAAGATACATGCCTATTCATGATGCAGCTGCTGGTCTAGGTCAGATTCAACCCACAGGATATTTTCATTTAGTCTTGCTAGCCTTTCCCCCTGATGAGAAGAGAAATTGGGATTGAGACAGAAAAGCCTGAATGTCATCACACTTGGCCACAGCCTTACAGCAGTTTCCAAGAAGGGAAGAGGAAAACAAGACAGAAGTTTACTCAAGGAATTGGTGTGCGCTGTTGCTGGTTGGGAGAGCAGCAAATGTGGGGAGTAGACAGTGTTTATCACTGTCCATGAACACAGAAATGTCCATGCATGGCAGTGGCTAACTCTTTATTGTGGACTCTGTGTGGATATATAAGATGTCTGGGGTATTGTAGGTAAGTGTCCCTAATAAAGAATGGAAAAGATTAAGGAAATGTATATGTTTTTGAGAGGTCTAACATTCAAAACAGTAAGACAGAAGTTACAGTAACAAAGGGGAAAACTAGCACTTGATCAATATAATTATAAAGAGTTTCTAAAGGTAAAATGAAAAGGTTATTGTATAAATTTGGGAAGCAGGTGAAGGAGAGATATAGCTGTGCTCTTTCTAACAGATAAACAAAAAAAAGCTCAAACTGTTTTCATGCATTCTGTAAAGTGATATTCTCAGGAAGAGAATTGGGAGAAATACTACAAAATAAATAAAAATGGAAATCTAATAATGCATGATACCTACATAATATGGAAGGGCAGTTGGCCCAAAGAAAGGCAAGCTGAACATATGTTGTTTCCATGTTCCTCCCAGTTGCTGTTGAATATTCTAAGTACTGACAAAGATTAAATGTTTTAAACTTTTCTTACTGAGTTAATAGAACTGAACAGGAAGAGGGCTATAAGCCTTAACTCCTGTGGCTTCCTAAGGGTAATAAATACAGCTTTAGAAAGTATTAATGGAAGCTCTGACTCTCAGTGCACTTTTATTTTTTTGACTTCAACAATTGTGGTTGAGTGTTTGCACATGTATGCTTAACATGCTAGGACTGACTACACTTACAGTGAAGAGCGGTTGAGTAATTGAAGCAGAATTTATGAGGTCACTGTTGCACTTTCTCCATGTGTACTTCAGCCTTGGTTTGATCCAAACCACTCTGGGTTCCAAGGAAGTGCAGAAAGCTGACCCCAAGGGAAGTTGCCTGTTCAGACAGTGTTTACTTAATTTTGACACCTTCATTCCTGAACTTTGTGTATCAACATGTTCTTGTCTGTAAGAAATGTCAAACAGAAAGCCTGCTTTCGTATTTTTTCTCAATACCATAACATTGTCAACCCTGTACACAAAATTAGTGTATAAAGGAGGGTGTGCTAAAATACCCTTTTGCTGTGGTAGAGACTGTAGATTGGGGTCATGTGTGCTATGCATTTTGCTTTCCTTCAGAAGGAAAGCGGAGTCACAGGCTCTGGTAAAGGATAGAAATATGTTCCTTGGAGGAAGACCCCAAGTTGTGCAAACTCCTCTGCAGGGGAGCTTGGCTCTTTCACTGTTGTTTGAACAACTTTTATGAACTTAGTGTTTAGGCAGAACACTGTGTGTGTATATATATATATTTTTTTTTTTCTTCTGATATGCAGAACAGTCTGAACATTTCCTGGTTTTGTTCAACTGGGCTTTTGCATACTTTACCCACTTTCAAAATTTCAATGAAATATGCAAATGGTAATGCAGGTGATACTATCTGAAACAGAGGCACAGCAGATAAATATTATACCTCCTGTGGTATTACGGTGCATTATAGCACTGAGCAATAATGTGTAGGTGTAGTTCAATACTGTTTAAAGGCATAAGTCTTTCTCCTTACCTGAGTAATACTGTTTTAAAGGTTATATTTGAGTTGGGTTCTAGAATTTGTTTCAGCTTGTATCATTTGTTATTTGAGGATGCGGCAGGAGGGAAGTTATTTTATTTCATTACACGTAGGACAGATGTTTGCTCTGTACTGATTAAGACTCACTTTCAGTAAGAGGTGATGACAGTGGTAGCAGCGTATAGTCTAGGTGAATAGGCAGTTAACAGGAAAGTCATGAAGATTTATGTTTATGTGTTTCTGAGGTTGTTACTTCAGATGGTAGCTGTCTCATGAGATGGTAGAAGCAAATTATTTTCTGAAGCTTCACTGATCAGTTTTTTTATGTTTTGGATAATGGCAAAGATGCATCTTTAAGTTGTTTGTTGAATATTCAGACGTGATTATTTGCAGTTTTATCTTGTAACGCAGCAGCGCATCATGTAAAATTTTCTCTTAAATATTTATTGGACATGTAAGCAGGTTTGTATTTGAAGTTTACTCATTTCAAAAGAAAACCTCAGGACAATACTTGGGGAACCAGGCTGCACAACTGCTATTAACACTCCTGAGAATTTGTGGTTTATTTCTTAAAGCTCAAGTTAACAACTTTACTTCTAAGAAATGAAATTTTCTTGAGGTGTGCTGCATAACATAGCCAATAACAGAATGTGAAAAATAATTTAGTCCAGTTTAAGAGAAAACATTTGAATCCATATTAGTTTACTGGAAGCTTGTTAAATAAAATAAGAAGGTGATGGTCCTCTTTTGCTTATGTTGACAGCTGAAAGGAGTGAATCCTTTAAACAGGTCTGTAGTAAGTAATTAAATATAATGTCATAGTTGCCTAAAGTGTCTGATCTTTTCTTAAAAACAAAACCAAAGTATAACACAGGTCTACCTGTGTAGTACTATTCTTGCTTTGACTTGGGAACTGTTTCAACTCCAAGTTATTTTGGGCACTCGATTTCATGAGGTTTGCTGGACTGAAGCAAATTGTTAATTTATAGGAGAAGAACAGATGAGAAATAAGTTGGTTCTTATCTTGATATAAGTGGATTTGGCCTTTGTTCTGTGGAAACTATAGCTCTGGATCAGTCCCCAGTAATACAGAGTTTTGACTTCATCCCCTTGCTCACACAAATAACCGTTTGTCCACAACAACCATTTCAGTGTATTTATCTCATGAATAGAAAGAAAAGAAAATTTACCTAAAAATTGCACAGAACCCAGCGAGAATGCACAGAATATTTTCCTTCTTGTCAGCTATTTGACAACTGGGAATATATTTGTACAATTATGACAGCTTTTAATCTGTTTTTAAGCTCTTTGATTTTACCATCCCTTCATACTGTTCCTAACCAGATCTTTCAAACAGTGCTGAAAGAAGCTTGTTTATGAAGATTGGTAGATTATTTTTCTTGGGAAGTAATTCTAGTTCTGATTTTGCTACTTGTATGATATGGTGGGCAGTAATTTTTAAGACATCAGACATGGGTGAGTCTAAACTCTCACAATCGTGTTTGAAGATTCTTTGCCTTTCAGTGGACATCTGTGTAAAAGCCATGAAACAGGCTTCACTGCTACTTTTGGTCATTTTTAATATATTTTCAGAACTAAGGAGTAGTAATGCTCCACTGTCCACAAACTGCTGCTTCCTACTTTGTCTGTGTCAGTTTTCTTTCTATGATGATGTACTTGCCTATAAATATAGTATTTGATGTGCAACAGGGATTTATTCGGTGTTAGAGGTTTTTCTGTTGCGTAATTGGATACTAAAGGAACAGGAAAATCTCAAACGGTTTGTCCTTGTCTAGCTGAGCCAAAATGTAACTACACAATTTTCTACAGAGTGGTTAAGCCTTCTTTACGACGGATTTCTAAAATCAATCTAAACCATGTGTTGCATTGCTCTATGTCCTTTCTTGAGCTATGAAAGTAAGTCATCGATTATAAAACAAGTTAATGAAGTGATGGTGGTTTTTTCCTGATAGTAGCTTTGTGCAGGGTTTTTTTTGCCAGGTTGTGCAATGTTGTACCAGTATGTAAGTCCACAGTATGTGCTTGAAAAAAAAACCCTAAGGTAGTTTTAGAAACACAGTAACTGCTAGAGATTTTAGTAATATTTCTGAATGAGATGTTGAAGCTCTTAACTTAAAAGGGCTTTTTTTAAACATAAATAATTGTCCTTCATATTTATTTCAGGATTACATTTGGTTTAAACTGTGAAAGCTAAGGTCCTCCTTAAAGCCAGTGTCTGATGGTGAGCTGTAGGGGTGTTTTGGCTAATGGATGTGTAATGACTTATGAAAAGGTAGCTTGTTTTTTAAATTATTTTATACTGAATGGAGATGGCTTTAAGCTTTATAGCAGTGTAGATGAACTTGAATTTCACAGCTCTGGTCACGAAGAATGTACTTAGAGTTAGAACAGCAGAATTTAATCTTACGGCATCAGCACACTGTGGTTTGTGAAAGGAGAGATGGAGTAAAGGAGAGAAGAGGGAGTGGAGCTGTCAGCAAGAATGCTTGGGAGCAGACATGGTGGGAAGCTCTTCTTTCTTGACTCCCTTACTCCATCTCTTCAGAGCTTGAGACCTCCGCAGAAATTATCGTGTATAGAACTTTTCTGGTTGCTCTTGGTTCTCCTCTTGCCTGTTGAGTGCTCCTTTCTTCAGGAGGCAAATCTTTCTCTTTGTGAACCGATAGTCATTCCAGCTGAACCCCAAGCTCTGGGAGAGGAGAGCTCTGTTGATATCAAGGATTCAAGGGAGGGGAGAGTTTTCCATGGCTGCTGAGTACCTGTGGCATATGCCTATTTTGCTTGTATCTTAAGCTGACCTTGCAATGAGTTCTCATTTTGACCCTAGAACTTTTTCAGAGCTTGGCTAGTAGACTGCCAGCAGTCTATTTAATTTTTGCATGTGTATTTCCATAAAATGGCTTTCCTGAAGGAAATTAATTAGATTAATTATTCCATATTACTTGAATTAAGACCTGTACTTTGTTATAATGGAAATTCTTACACAGATCTCCCTTTCCAGATGTTTTCCTGCAGTATTTGTTATGTTATCTTTTTCCTATTCTGCTCTATGCATCAGTTCTTTCAGTTATCATCTTTGTCACTGCAACGTTTGGACAGAGACACTGTGATTAAATTCTTAGTTCTGCTCCCTACACATTGCTCTCAGTTTCAGGAAGGAAGCTGTTCATTATGGGCTTCCAAAATAGGAGGGAAACCAGTGGAACTTGTACCAGTGGCACTGCTTGATCCCTGTAAGAACTGAAGCTTCACTAGGTGCTTTCAGTTATACTACTGATGAATTATATACAGTTCAGGAAGATGGTACCACCTGATCTAAAATTTTGACGGGGATTCAGGCTGATTTGTCTTTCTGGGTTTTAATTCTGTGGTTGGAGTTGTTTGTATGAATGACTGTTTAAATACAGAACAAAATGCTATTGAGTTGCAGTGGCTTAACTGTCCAATTAAATGTCACAGGTAGAGGAGGATGATGATACTGAATCACGAGAGGAAGAAGAGAAGGAAGAACTGAAAAACTATTCAAGAAGAAAGATTTTTTCCAACTGGAGCCGCTATGAGGATACAGAAAAAGAGGGACAGAGCGAATGTGGGGAATCACAGAGAGGAACAGATTTCAGTGTTTTGCTTAGCTCAGCAGGTAAGCCTTTTCTACTCTGTAGATACTTTTTTAGTTTTGCATTTTGAAACGTTACTACTTTTCTGGCTGTTGTCCTTGATGATGAAACAGGACCCTAGGATATCATTCCTGTCTGCCTCAGTAAGTCTGCCATTGATGTATTTAGGAGTGTTCAAAGTCTCCGTGGGGATACAGGCTGCACCAAGCCATGGCAGATGGGGAGTAAAAGAGGGCTGCTGCATTTCTAGCCTTCTTGTGAAACTATGTATGGGTCTGAGTGTGTGCAGCATCCAGTTACTTTGAGTCTATTCTTGCTGACAATGACTTTCTTACCGATCTTGGTCATTGGGTTGCTTTCCAGAAAGCAAAAAAGGTTGCTAGTATGATTAAACACAGCAAAGCAGTCAAGCAGCTGCTTGCTGTTGTTTGTTTTGACAAAGATTTTCAATCAGCACTGTACAGATGTGTGCATGAATAGCAAGTGTTACTCTCCTTGAAAATAAAGATCAGTTGTTTTCTCCTCTTTAGAGGAAATAATAGAAGGAGGAGGTGGAGAGACAGGCTGTACTAGATCCTGTTTTTTTTTGTTTTTTTTTTAAGCTATACATGAATAGTATGGGCAGTTGCACAAAAATCAGGCACCTAAAATTATTTTAGAAACTCTTGATATGCCATTGTGTTGGAATACCATTCAGTAAAAGCTGCAAACAGTGTATTATGGGGTTTTTTTGAGCAGCTTGGAAACTCTGAAATCTCTCAAATCTAAATAATTGGATTTTTCAGGCACAGCTTGGAGGGGTTAGTTAGAAATTACCTACGGTAAAGAATCAAGGACCAGAGCTTTCTTCCTCTGTGCCGGAATCAATTTCTGAAGTTGTTTTGCATGAACATTGCAGAATTGGGCCTAAACTGTCAGTTTTAATCATAGGATTCCGAGATGTGTATTGACATCTGTGAACGGTATGTTGCATGGTAAACAGTGTTGGAGTCAAGATGCCTGGTATGGACCTCAGAGCTGGATAGGTAACATAGCCTGGGGAGCAAAGTAGATATCACAACTCAAAACTTTTTAAATCAAGAGACCCCCCCCTGAGCTGCATGTTGCTGTGGTTCAGCTTTTTAAAACAAACTTTAATATCTCTAACTTGATACTTAGCCTTCAGAATGTCTTTAAAATGTTCTGATGAATAGTACTTTTGAACTGAGCATATAAGGAAATACTATATATTTCTACTAACTTGTATTTTTGGTAAGTTATGCTCCAGTACAGTTATTACCAACCCATTTATTTTACTGTGTAGATTCTCTTAATGCCTAAAATTAAAGTCTTGTTAGTTAGTATTCTTACTAGTTATTAATTCAAAATCTTTCATTTAAAGAGTGCTTTACTTTATTTTAGGATATATTGTGACTGTTCTTGACATTAAAATAAATTGATAAGAAACAGTAATGAATTAAAGTACTTTCAGGGGAAGAAAAAAGGATCTTCTAAACAATAATGCAGATTTCTTGGAGTCACATAAAAAAAGCAGTGTGTGTTGGGGGGTTTCTTTGTATGGTTTCTTTGGCTTATGTGTGAAAACTGAGAATGCAGTCGTCTTTATTTCTAGTGGTCTGAGAAGAAGCTTGCACTTCTGCTTTATTGGATAATTTTGACTTCTGTTAGTATATTGCTGTGTAGCATTCTGAAGTTGCACAGTGGATCCAATTCAATTGCAACAAGCAGTTAGGGGAATACTGGAGAGGGAATGGTGTTAAAGTGCCATTTTTCATGAATGCAAAAGCTTAGAAAGGCCTCACAATTTACTATTAAAACATGACAATGTAATTAATGCAGCCAGTTAAGGATCCTTTGGCAAAAGCTCACATCAAAAACGTGTTCTCCTATGTAACATTTAGGTTCCATAATATTGAAAGCAGGGTCTTAGAGAGTGCCGTCCTTCAAGGTACAACTTGGATTTATTCCCAGAAAATATCCTGTTAATTGAATGAGATAGGGTAGAAAAAGTAGTTTGGGATAATGTAGTAATAAAGACAGAATTAATGCTAGTAGGCAAACTTAAATGGAGGAGTTCCTGATGTCCAAGGAATTAAAATTCCAAGCTTGGTATTTGTTTAGTATTTTGTAAACATGCTTCTACATGTAATTTTCTAGTTAAAATCAACCAAAAAATAGCAAAATGAGAAGGCTAATGTTCTGTGATATGGGTGTCACTTTGATAATTAGTAGGATTGGAGCTTTTAAATCTAATATATGAACATTACTGTTGCTTGAATTAAGAAAGTAAGAGAGTTACAGGTTGTTATACTGTATTTTTATCTGTAGTGGAGGAAAGTGGGATTTTTTTTTTTTCTGAAAGGGGGAGGAAGGTGTTTGCAGATATTTGCAGAGGGTAAGTCTTTAGGGTATTTTTATTTTACGTTTTTCAGAAGCTTCTGAAGACACACACTTCTTAGCTTTTTGCCTATACTTCCAGCTTGTCCCTGCCTGGAGCCAATCTCCAGTGCAGCACTGATTCTGTCTTTTCAATCAAATATTTAGGCCTGACTAGTCCCAGACCATCTATGACTGCACTCTCTCTCTCTCTGTGGTCAGCCTTTGCTTGCCTACTAATTCTTCTCACTCTCCCTTGCTTCTGTTGATTTTTCTTTTTGTCTGTGTTTCTGATTCCTGGTGGTGAGTCTTTTCTCAGCCTTTTGTTCTGAGCCAGCTCCCTTCCATATATATTCACTAAAATCCAGCTCTGTCAGATATATTCTGTCCCTTGCTATATCCAGTCTTAGTGATCCCCAGTTATGAGTTGTTCTGCCTGGAACTGCTCATTTGGCTTAATTTTCCTCTTGTCCCCTACCATATCTTCTTCTTACATTCCTCTTAGTTTCTTTCCTTGCTAGTTTCTTTCCTTCCTAGTCAATTCCTGTTTATTCTTTCAAGGTTCCAGTTCTAGTCTCCGCTACCAGCTGTTTTCTCCATCTTTCCTCCACACGCTCTGTCGGTATACCCGAAATCCTGCTCAGTTACCCAACAATATGAAGGGACTGGCCACTGTTTTCTAGTCTGGCATAGGTGAGGTTCCAGAAATATGCAAGAGAACACTTTTTGTTCAGTGTTGTACCTAATGCCTGTTAAATGCAGCCTTCTCTTACAGTGAAAATCTGGCTCTTCACTCATAACCAAGGGTTAGAGGAAACTGAATTCAGTTGCCTTGCACATTGAGATGACACGCAGAAGGTCACCGAGGATGGACTGTTTGGTTGTTAAGCTCCAGCAGATCTTGCCAAAAAATAAGTGCAAACTCTGATTTCTAGAAGCTTGTAGCTTGGCTAAATTAGGTCAGATTTTTCACAAAATGAACAGAGTGTACCCCTCTCATACAACAGCATTGTCCAGCCTGATTTCAAGTTACTGATTCAGGGCAGGAAAGTGGTTACAGTTTTTCAAAGGAAGAGCTTACAAGGGCTTTTTTCCCAGGTCCTTTGGTGGTAAAAAAATGTTCCAGCCATTCTCTGACTTTTTTTTTTTTTTTTAAAAGGTGGTGGTGAGGGGAGGGTGAGGAAGAACTACCTGAAGCAGACAATTGACATGGAAAATTTCAGACTGAATAGTTAAAAAAGCAGCCGAAAATAGTCTTAAGTAAGAATTGCCAGGTGGCTTTGATAACAGCTGATGTCACTAGCCTGATAGAGCTTCTTTGTTAGGTCTTATTATATTTGTGTGTAAAGTTGGGTGATAACTTTGGTTTTTAAATTGGTTTCTTTCCTTTTTTTAAGCATTTTATTTTTTTTTAATTAACCTTGAATATAGCAAAGTGAACTTTTCTGTATTGGTTTTGATGTCTAGCTGATATAAACTATAAGTCCATTGTGAAGCCTTCAGGGAATATGTCTTGAATCAATTTAGTAAAAATGCTGTTGAAGCGTAAAGAACAAGAGAAGTGGAAGTGATAGGATAACCTTACTTCGCTAGAAGAATCTTCCCATGTTTGAAGAGCTGTCCTCATTTTTTGACTCATGAGGGTTACGTGTCCCAAAATAGATTTAAGATCTTCATTAGGTTTTTGGCTGTGATGAGATGCTTTAGGTTTAAAAATATGCTTTTAAAAATCTCTTTACAGAGCTGATGAAAATGTATCCAGGGACCTGGTCACTTTCCTCTGAAAGTGGTAGGCATTACTAGTACAGCAGCCAAAAGCTGCCAACATACATGCCTCACTAACGGTGTGCTGAGTTGCAGGATGTGGTGATTATCAAGGCGAACAAATGTAATTTTGGACATGAATTTTTTTTTTCCCATTTGGTTTTTTGGCCATGGCTGAATAATTCTGATGGCCTTAAAGGGTAAGAAAGAGAAATGCTGTGTAGTTCAAATAAAACTGGTTTTGGTATTGTAAAAATATATAACATTTCTCTAGGTACATAGCACTTGAATACAATAGGAAATGTGGAATAAAAACCAGAAGAGCAGTTACTGGAGCATAATAGTAATGAACAGTAAATATAGGAATTGTGAGGTAGCAGTTACTTTCCATTCCCTAAAACCCTGTTGTTTTGGTTTTTAAAGTATTGCTTTTGGGCCTGTTTAATTTTGATGTCTCTTGCAATATATTGCTGCGTTTTTGTCATTTTCACAGTCGATACATACATGAGAATTAGCAGTATACAGAAGACCATTGGCTGTCTTGGAAAAGCTGAACAGATAAACTTGTGGAGCAAGGCTTGTGTTAAAAATAGGTTTTCCTTCAACTTTTCTATCTTAAGTATATAGTGACAGAGATTTGGAGGGGGGGAGAAAAGTAGAGTGAAGAGTAAATGAGTTTTCTTATTTTCAATGCTAATTCTGCTCAAACAAAAAGAATGGCAATGGCAGGGCACGGTTCAGATGCTAAAAAAGAATCCTTTGAGTTTTAAGTTTCTAGAGAATGACTGAAAATCAGTTTCTTTACAGAACTGCATAATTCATTGTTGATTTGGATTACTCTATATATCAGGGGTCCCACTTTCTGGTGCTATTTGATTGCCAACTTCTACTTCTCGTTTTGTATGTCTGCTCTGTGAAATTTTTTATGTCCGTACGTCTCCATAGAAATCTTGTTTCTGCATCTCTGTTTCTTGTACCATTGAGATATCTAGACTATTGAAGAATCATTGTTTATCAGCTCCGAAAGCATTATTGCTCTGTGCGAAAAATAGTGAAAAGTGTTTTTTAATTCTTTTTTTGCATGTCTTTATGACTATGTGTGGAACAGATGTGTTTTCAACTAGTGCATTGTATTTGATCAGAAATTCAACAGAAGCAACACTTCATTCATGTTCTTGCTGTTCACCGGGTAACATGAGCTCTGTGTAGAACACAGAAGTATTGGTTACTTCTTAGTACTTACCAACAGTTTTAAGATATTAGTACCACGTTACTGGTCTTGAAAGATTACACTGTTGTAACTAAGGATTGGTAGTAGGTCACTTGAACACTCCTAGTATACACGCTGCTGAAATAAACAGTTAAGGGCATGTGCTTTACTTTCGTCTTTCCTTATGTTCTCTTTTTTTTGCTACCTCATTCCAGAAATGTTTTCTGAGCTTCCCTGACATGCTCTCTTCTCCTGCTTCTCCTTCTAGCCCCATTCCAGCACATCAGAACTTCCCTTTCCTTTTTGATGGTTGTGTGGTAGATACCATTTCCCATCTGTGGAGGATCTTTATCCAAGTGGTCTCATTTCCGCATGCAAAGGTTTTCATTGTGACAGTCATGCCCTGGGCAGTCTGCAGCTTTGGACTTGCTGGTAGACCTGGGAGATAACTGCTGTTTTATATACCTGTAGGTATCTGAAATCAACAAAAATGTAGCCTCTCCTCCTCTCCCTCGCTCCTCCCTAGCCAAAGTAACTTTCCCAAACAAACACAAAAAAACCCTTCCACAATAAAGATCTGCAGTAAAATCACAGGACTTGGCATCAGTGGAAGCTGGTCCTCCATCTGCTCAGTGCTTCCTCCTGAACTGTTCCTAACATTACAGAAATTAATCTTTTTTGTTCTAATCAGACAAGTGGTTCTTTTTTTTTGTCTGAACTAAAAATAGGGAGTGCCAGATTTTAAGTATTAATTACATTTTCTTGATAAATGTATTTTCTTGTGATAGGTAATCTGTGCTCATTATATATGCTTTCATATCTGTACCTTTTTTCCTCCTAGGTTCTATCTAAAATGTAACCCAAACTGAATGATTGAAATATGGAAGTATAGTGTGATTCCATGACTTGTTATCCTACATTTATATGCATTCATTTCTTTTTTTTCATTTTAACATTTTGGCATCTTAGAACTATGTGACCGTATACGTGTCAGTGATAGTACTACAAAACTAATGGTAAGTAATAACAGAAAAATCTGAAAGGTTTCAATGTTTCAGAGAGATTTGTGTGCTTTATGATTTAGAATTGAATAGAGTAAGATTCACAGACAGGAGGGGTTAAGTTTTGTTCCCATTAAAATCAGTGCAGTAAGCTTTTCCTCATTCTTCTAACTTTTGACACCTTGATTGCACTCATTTATTCGTTAAGTTCCAGGTTTCTGGATTTAAAAAGTTTTCTGACCAACATTCTTCTCTAATCTTGGGCCTTATCTTTTGCTGCTACTATATATTGATGGTATTTCTGCTGGATTGTGTTTAAGTACGTTTTGGTTATGAAATCACAAATCAGTAAGTTTAAATGTGGAACAATTTGTCCTCATTCCTGTCTTGCTGTTGTCATACTCACTACTTGAATTTGTAGGTTTGAGAGCTAGATAAAAATGTTTACTCACCCATTTCACTGTTTCTCTTGTTTAGTCATGTCCTTTGTTTTTGTAATACCCCTAAATCCAGTTTTGTCTGACTAGGCCTTATGTTGTTCATCATGGTTTCTGCCACATCATCATCTCTGACTTTCCTGCCAGTGAAATCCCCTAACCACAAATGACTTACCCTTGACTTTTGTACTCGGACAGTACATCTAGTATTTCAGTCATCATTTTTAAAATTCAGTATGTTATTGCCATTACATTGCTGTTCTTTCTCCTATTTTTACTTCTTTTTACTTATTTTCTGCCTTTCCCCTTTCCTTCAGGTTTTCATTTTACTCCATGAACTTTGTGATTTTCCTTGTTGCTGTATATTACTTTTGATTTTAATCTTTTCCTTTGGATTCCTTTTTACACTTCTGATTCTGAACCACTGCTAAATCACCTGAGTTGGACTGTAAGTTTTTTAGAGCAGGGACTTTCTTTTGCTTGCCTGTAAAGTATTGGTTCTTTTCCAATAATGGTGTTAGTAGATATTACTTCTATGGTAATATTAAAAGATGTTGATTGATTTGGAGGAGCTGTGTTTGTTTTAATTGTAATGCTTTTGTTCCATCTCTCAGCAGCCTACATTAGAGAAAGAAATAAAAAATAGAAATAGAAATTTTATAAAATTCTGTAAAACCAGAATTTTTTGTTTATGGTAAGGATAAGAGTATCAGATGTAGCAGTTTGGTTTAATTGCAGAAGCCAGACTTCATTTACTGTGCTGTTTCCCATAAGGCTAAATTTTTTCCTAATACCAGTTTACAAACAAAGTAACTGTGATAGGAATGTTTCCTTGTTCATTGACGGATGCTCCAAAGCAGTGTTATGATCAGACTGCATGTGAACCACCATCAGAAGAGACTGACAGACATATTCTTCTAGCAAGATTCTCAGAAATTTCTTTGCAGGGAGCAGTGCTGTTTCTATACATTGGTTTTTGAAGTGAAAGAAGGGCTGTGAAATAGGCAGTGCTCTAAAGGGCACAAAGTGCCTATTTCTTCCTTAATCTCAGCTGCAGCTCCTCTTTTCTTCTTATCCCATTTGTGGTCCTGAAATTCCCCCTCACATTTGCTACTGATGGCTTGGGCTCTCCTAGTCCTTCTCTTCTCCTTTTAATGCTTTCTGAGTCACACCTATTCATTTTGCCATTGTTCTTTCCCTGATCTCATCCTGTCGCTCAAGAGTTCCCAGTTCCTACATCCAACTTCTAGTCTATGCTTCCTCTTGATCCTTCTGTTTCTGTACCTGTCCAAATCACATGTTGGCTTCTCATCTGTTTTGTGCTCTCTTGCCTGTTGTTCACTCTCAGCTCTCCTGGGAGTGGTGTCTTTGGCATTTCTGGCTGTTGTACAGGAAGCTGGCTCTTCTGAGCACTTAAAGGATTTGTTTTTTTTCCCCAAAGGGCTTATTTTTTGTTTAGATTTGGGTAATTTTCTTGAATATCAAAGGCATATTGAGCCTTGCCAAAGTCTTTGTTTCAAAACAAGAGTTGTATTAACTGTCTGTTCTACCCTCAAGGGAACTCTTCCATCCTGTTGTTGTCCTTTCTTGCAAACCAGACCCTCTGCATGTGTAAAATTGTGAACTAGAAACTCTTCTAATAAAATGCATGTTTGAGGGACAGAATAGGGTGCGAGTGGGGAGGAATTATGTTTTCTTTGGTTCTGACTCATTTTCAACCTTTACTGGAATGTGAATCAGATGACCTTCCTTTGACAGTACACACTCATCATCTCAGTTTATAAAGCGTGGTGTTTCTGAATCTGCTGCAGATAATTTGGATTGTGAAACTGATCATACTCTGTCTATTTCTTTTTAAGCTCTTGATTGAAAACAGCCTGTGATAATGTGGTATTTTCTCCTTGAATATGTGCGTGTGCTTCAACATGCAGAACGTGTCACTGAAAAGTGTGTATCAGCTATCTACAAAATGTAAGGGGGCAAGGTGGAAGAACTAATTTAAGATGGGAGTGCTTTAATAGGATGATATCATTCTACTGATTTTTGTCTCATAAAATTTTTGTGTCATAAAGGCTAGAGGCCATAATAGCAGATATTTATAGCAAAGAAATTTTCATTCGAGACACTTGGTTAACTTTCTGCTGGGAAAATGCTGACAGAATAGAGATATTGGAAAGCTAAGTATTTTAAATTGACAGTTCAGTGGTAATAGGAAGTAAACTAGGTTAGATTTTTCTGAGTAAATAAAGTGCTAGGGATGCAAGATAGTCCTCGGAGAGAAAGTCTATACAATTTGTACTCTTTCAAGAGAAGAGGCTCTGTTTGCAGTCGTCTTTGTCACCTTTCTGATGCCCAAGGAAGTGTACCAAAGTGGTTATAATAGAAAACAGTGCTTTTGCCCTGGCTTCTTTACTGATGGAGTCTTGTTAGAGTTATTTTTTTTTTTCTCTAGGTGTACTTTATGTTCCTGAAGTTGTTAGAGTTCAGCATGACAGATGACAAATGTTGATTGGATTTCATAACATAAGATTTGCTTTGGGCTAACCCACTTCTTGACTGAAATCCTTAGACACGGAAATAAGAGTGACACCACCATGACAGAAGTTATGCTTAACTAAAGGGGCAAACAGCCTTCAAAGGCAAAGAACATTCAAAAAAGATGTTTTGAATTTCTCATGTAGATATATTTCTTAATGCACATTGCTACCCTATCTGACTGATTGGAAGATAGACTTGTTCTGAAAGCCATTAACTACATCTCACCTGACTACCTTGCTGTCTGCACAGGGCTTTGTCATGCTGTGTCTGTGGGCCCAGGGGTGGGGGTGGGGGGCGATTAGTTTGAAAAATGCTGACTGGGAATTGGGACAGCTTACCCAACCCAGTAATATTAGGTCAGTCTAAAGACATCATTACTCTCCTTTGTTCGTTATCCAGGTTTTCCACATGATACTACGCTTCATTTTGGGGGATAAGTCATCCATCAACCTGGAAAAAAAAATTCTAAAATGCAAATAGGATCCTTTGACAAAGTCCTTATAGTGTGGGACCTTCAGCATTGCCAACTGTCACAGGCTTCTGCATGTTACTTCAGAGACTACTAACTTGATCTGTGTCCTGAAAAATCAACAAACCCTGCTCCTTGTCACCTCCTGTGTATGTAGGGAGCAAGTCGTAGGTGCTGGTTAATTATTGCAGAAGTCTGTCTTAAGGCCTGGAGCATTCAATCTCTCTCCATTGCTTCCCCCTCCTGTCGTCTGTCTTCCCCCGCCCCCCGGTCATTTTTTGTACGTTTTCCTTTTACCTTCTTATCTTGAAAAGCATGCTTTTTCTTTTCAGGAGAACAACAATATGTTTGCTGCACCTTTCAGGTGCCCTTTTCAGGACTACATTACCCCTAGGACAAAAACTGACAAGGAATTGTATCCAGCTCTTACTAGTGGCTGTGTTTTACTCTGTTTGAAAGGGACATGGTGGCTGGCACAACAGTGAGAGTGGAAGGTGTTTGCATGTTCCCTTTCATCTTATGGTGTCACCTGTCACTTCAGATGGGAGTGGGTGCAAAAAATAACTTCTGTGTAAGTGGAGAAACTGACTTTTACCCCAGGTAACAAAAGACATTCACTTGCCCAAAAATGGGCTGGCTAAAATGGCTTGTTCCAGCTGCAAAATTGGACTTGTATTGGCTTCCCCTGCTCCCACACATTAAGTACCAGAGAAAAAAATCTGTAGCTGTTACCAGTCACATTTGTGAATTGGCTTCATTTGATGACATTTTTTAATCTCTAAGTAACTTTATATGTAATTATTAATTGCTTTAGTAGTCATGTCAGTCACTACTAAAACATGAATTCTGATGAATGTGGCTATAATTTGTTTTGGGTTTTCTCTTCCTTTTGTGTGTTCTTAAAAGGAACCTAGTGGATGTCTGTGTTTTGTTTCTTGCATGTCTCTGCTTTTCTTGCTTTTATGGAGTGTTTAGTTTTGTTGTTCTTTTTGTGCAGCTGTGGAGTTCTTTATCGATAAAAATGTAATGAATTTGAAGTTGCTTTATATTTTGCTTCTCTCTTGATAATAAATGAAGATCACCTCCCCTCTTCTGAAGAAATGAGTTTGAAAGACACTTCAGTTATATTATAGATTTGGCCCATCACCAGATATGGATATAGTTGCCTGATTTGATGGCATGAATGGTGCAAAAGAGTTGGCAGGAACAATAAATGGAACAGCTGGTGAGAAGGGAAAGATCTTGGGGAATCAGAGAAATACTAGGATTGGCATTGGTAGTAGTAAGGGAAGAAGCAAGAGCTCCTTTTTCAGTGATAGCATGCGTGTGTTGGATTAAATTGGATTAAATCCAGATGCCTACTTCTGATTTATCTTAGTATACATTTGCAGTTAGAATATTGACAAGTATATTTTCTAATGCAAATAAGAGACTACAGTCTCTCTTGCTTTAAATTTTCTCTTCTGTAATTCCACATGATTCTGTCTGCCCCTTCTTTTACCTTTTTTCTGTTGTTCATTTTATAATGCCTTATTAAGGGTTCGTTTACTCTTATTTTTATATAGCGTCTTTCTGTCCCACAGACAGCTTTATTTCTCCGAGTTGTATTTGAATATGAAAAAAAGAGGAGGAGGGAGAGAAAGAAGGAGTAGAAATCTCCGAGAAGAATACTCCAGACACTTAGAGGAAAATTGCCTCCAAGTACAAGATGACTAAATTAACTTGTAGAAATGTAATCTGAAAGCATCAGATCTCATACCTGTAATTTACAAGCACACTTTAGCTTGTCAGAGAAAATTGATCTTTATAAATATCTCTGTGTAAAGTAACATTTAACTAGAGACAAAGCATTTTAAAGTCTTTGATTTGGTCAAGTTATCTTTGTGTTAAACTCCCCACCCCCTCCAACAGCAACAATACAACAACAAACTGCTGGTGATTATTTGTGTTTAGTGCCTGTACTTCAAAATAGTTTATCTGTATCTGTTCATCTGAACTTTAACGATTTTCTTTTGGCTGTTAATTTATTAAGAGTAGAGTCCAATAATAGTTCTTGGGGGTTGCCTTTTTACAAACCTTTCTACTTTTAAGGTATTTTACCATACTGCCGTTTGCTGCTGCTGCAGTGATTATAGGAACCTGAGGAAGTGAACAGTGGAACCCCTTTGGGAAGCAAAATTGGAGTATGAATTAAGGTCCTGCGTTTACTAACTTGCTTGGTAGAGGGAAAGAGTATTTATGGTCTAAATTTTAGCATGTCCTGGAGGACATTTTTTAATTTGAAAAAGCTGCAGAGAGATATAATAATTTTTACCTCACAATTGCAAATGCTTTACAGTGAGAGATGCTATAGAAAACTTTTTTTTTTGAAGAATCTAGAATAAAATAATCTGAGCTATATTCCTGAGGCCTGTCAATCTTCCAGACTGGTTGTAAATTGAAATTATTTCATTCAAAAAAGGCTAGTGAAATAAGCTTGTTCTGTTGCAAAAATAACTCACTGAGCAAGCTATACTATATGATAAAAAGCTGCTGTAATGAATTTTTGAAAACTGAGGCATTGAACAACTACACTGAAAATGTAATTTCATGTGACTAGAATTCATTTAATCATGAAAGGAAAGCACAATAGATTAATCCAGGGAGAATATAACATGGACAAGGTATATTTTGGTGACAGTGATAGTGTACACCTACGATATCAGTCAGGAGGAGATGACGTCCACATAATGGCAATAGGGATGATTTATCTAATTTACATTACAATAGGTAAAAGAATTCTTGAACAGCCTGTTAAGGAGAGTATGTATAGGTGTTTAAGAAAATGACTTTTTTTAGAGTCTGTTTTTCTGTATCTGCTTCTGACAGCTTAGCACTGCTAAACTTAGATATGATTCCATTTCCTCCTCTCCTTGCAACACTTTTAAAAATGTATATAATTTGAATAGTTAGGTGACACAATATTTGCTGTTATTTGTTTTTAGACACTAGAAGTAAAATACTACCAACAAACATCTTTGAATTACAGTTCCTTCATTTGTTTAACTTGAGAAATGTGTGAAATAGCAAAAAAAATCAGTTTCAGTAAGTTTTGCGACAAATTTGAGGAAGTGAAACTTGCTGTTGTTTCTTTCCCTAACTCAAATCCCCTACTACTTGAAAAACAGTGGACCAGGTTCTCTCTAGTAAGTAATTGTCCATGGAAGGCTAACACCAGCATAGCCAGTGAAATTCGTAGATTACAAAGCCAAAGAAACCGTTTGATTGGGTGAACTTTTCTGGATAACATGAGCAGTCATAACAAAGAAAGTTATGAATTAGTTATTTGTTGAGTTAGGGCATGTCTCTTAGTATAGCTACTGTCAAAAGCTATTGTCAATCTTGATTTAAACAGTTTCAGTGACAGAGAATCCCCCAGAGCTCTTGGAAGGTTGTCCCACTGGGCTCTTGGATTGGTCCGGTGTGCTGTTACCTTCACTGTTAAAAGTGTGCATCTTAATTCCCCTCTAATTCTGTATAGCCTGAGGACTGCAGAGAGTTGCAGAAAAAACACAAGTGACAGATTAAACTCTGTGCAGATGAAGATTAAGTGATGTACATGGTGTATGTGGGGAGAAACAGTCCCCTATCACATCTAAAGACATCTGAGGTGATTGTTACTACTTGCTAGTTGAAAGCAAATGAACCCTAGAAATTGGGAAAAGAACAGAGAACAAATCAGAAAACGCATCGTGGTGTCACTATATAAAGCAGTGACACAAGCATATTGTGTAACTTTTTCCGATTTGGATCCAAGAGGCTCCACAACAAAACAGTAGTACCAAAAAGGTACAGCAAAGGGCAGCAGGACGACTAACGGTATGGAAGAATTTACATATGAAGCATGGCTGAGGATGGCATAAGTAGAGCAGAACAGGGGTCTTCAGCCTCAAAGACAGATGACTGAGAACGGTATGGTGTAGCTGTCTGTAAAATCATGAAAGGATGGATATGGAGAATAAGAAATTATTATTGTCTCTTCTAGTGAAGGAAGTAGGGAGTATTGAATGAAACTGTCTGGCAGCAAATTCAAAACGAGGAAGGTTTTTTTGGATGTAACTCACAATTAAATATGGAAGTTTGTCCACAGGATCTTGTGGAAGCTTAAATTTTGCGCAGGTTCAAAAAACAAGTGGAAAAATACTTTGAAGGTTATCTTATAAATAAGATATCATCTCTGCCTCAGGAAATCCCTGAACTACAAATAGCTAGAGGCTAGCAGAATATTTCTGAGGAAGTGTCCCTCTGTGTGCCCTGTTTTCAGGCTTCCCTAGACTTACACTGTTGGGCACTGTTGGGGAGAATTTGGGGCTATATGGAGCCTCTGATTCGATCTGGTGTGACCTTTCCCAAGCGATATGCTTCTTTCTTCCCTGTTTGTAATCTGCAGAATCAATAAATTAATATTTAAAGTTTGAGATGGTGATGGTGTCGGTTCAAAACTGGCATCCTGTAAAGGATTCACTTCTGCAATTTTAACATTTTCAGCAAGCTTGCTGACTTCACCACTGTTTGATACAGAAGTATATAGTAGGGGGGTAGCAAGTTGAATTCCTCGTAAAGCATCAATACTGCTCAATGGGGCAGACTATCCAAATGGGTATTTTTCATATCTTATAATTGCAGGAATATTGAAGAAGCCTAAAGAATGTCTTTCTTAAATACTGAAAAAATGCTATCAAATCAAATGAGTTAGGTAAATATAGGCCCATGTGCTTGACATCAACCCTGGGAAAAAAAGAATGGAAAAGCTGATACAGGATTTGATTAATTAAGATTTAAACTGTGGAGGCAGGTCTTGCTGGACCTAGAAGTTGGTTAAGGACCAGCAGCATCACAAGCAAAAGAGAGGGATGGGCTGAATGGATGTTCAAGTCGAGGCTGTAAGGCTGCAGCTTTTGAGTTACGAGGAGCACACAGTTAGATCTGCTGTAACAAAGCTTCCTTCTATGCAGATGCTGCTTTGCTGTATCAGGCCCCTTCACAAAGCAGTTTGTATCTGCCATAAATATATATAAGCCCTCTGCTTTTGTTTTTAAGTCAGAGTTCGTATTGATAGAGGGCTGAACGTCTGTTGCTGTGCATTTTCTTCTGTAGCTATAAACTGGTTTTGCTTGACCTGGCTTTGCCTGTTTATTTCACAACAAAGGGATATGAATATAACTAATATTGGTCAATTTGGCTTTCTGGAAGATGTCTTTTTACATGGAAATGGAAATACTGCATAATATTACCTGCCTGTATTTACAGTGCAAATGGTCCTGAAGTGTTTTAGTGCCTTTTTTCTTATTACAATAACTCTCAGAGGTGGGGGATTATTTAATGAAGGGGCTTGAGAGAGATGCAAATGGCCATGGTGAATTTAGTGTTCATCTGTAATTCAAGGTGAAATGGACGTATTGGACCAGTGATTTGACTATAGGAGCAGGAGTTCTGGATTTCACTCCTTGCTTTCTGTTAGGTTATATAAGTTATATCTCTTAACAAAAAGAGTAAAAGCATCTTATGTTTTACTTGTAACGTAATAGTCTTGAGTAGACATGGAAGTGAATGCAGAAGATAGGCCAACAGTTTAGGGATATGCATACCTACAAGTCAGTGCTGCTACTTGTTGGTTTCTTTTAGCTGATAACTGCCTAGAAGGGGCAGTTTGGACTTTTGGTCTGTGTCTCATTCGCATAATTTCTAAAAGGCTCATTAAACCATGCTAGGTTGCTTTGATGTTTGTTACCTGCTGTATTAGTTGGGAAGGGGGTCCCATTTTTATGTAGCATGCGTGCCGTTTTGTTGAACAGATATACTTTCTTTAGGCAATTGACTGTCATTAGTTTGTGATGTGGTTTGCTCAGTTCACGTAGACAAGCAACTTAATACAGAGAGGAAATGAAAAGGTATCCTTGTCAGATGCTTAGTGATCCTTGAACAACTGATTATGAAAAAGGCAGAAAATAAATATCGACTCACTGCTTTCAGGTGAGATAATTTTATACAATTACACATTTTGGAAAACATTCTGTGATATATTTATTTCTGGTTGCACAGAGGCTTAGGTTTTGGAACTTGATAATGAACTGTTAACTTATGTTAATGTATCTGAATTTTTTGAAATAAGTGAGAATAATAATGCACTTAAAAATAACATTTATCTTGATGAGAAATTAAAAATTATTAATGAAGGCATCTGAAAAAAATCTACCTTTTCTTTTAAAAATATTGCATAATTGTATCTAGTCTTTTAAAAATATTGTGTCCAATTCTCCTTCCTACAAGAAAGCTTTCTGCTTGTTCTTAGCCCTCTCATATTTTCAACAGAGAGCTTAAAAACTCTTAACTGCAACTCTCAGAAGTTTCTGAAACACTAAGTTTTGAGTAAGCTTTTTGAGAGCTTCATTGAATAATAACCTGGTCTTTCTTAAATAAGCATGTTGGCTAGCTGTTATGTTTGGGTTTTTGGGTGGGTTTTTTTTTTTTTTAAGCCATGATAAACAGTATCTTTTACAAAAGAGGAGGCAAAAAATGCACACACACCATCCAAGGTAAGAAAACTTATCTAGTGTGAGAGCAGTAATTGGAGAATCAAAAGTTGAATTACAGTTCTTATTTTTCTCTCTCTTTTACTTCCAACTCTGAACCAGATTCAACAGATACAAAGCTGTCTTCTGCAATCAGCTGACAAAAGCTGTGTTACATCTGCTGCTTGTTACAAGTGTTACTGAGTTGTAGTAGGCTTTGATGGTTCAAATTATGGAAATCTTGAACTGGTGCCATTGAAAGTTATAGCCATATTGTTTTGTTTTGTATTGTACAGAACCTACTTCTTAACTGATGATTTTTTCCTGGTATGTTGGATGAGAGACAAAGCATCAGTGCATGTTGTATAGGAGCAGTGAGGAGGCAGGATGAATTCTTACTGGATCAATGTAATATGTGAAGTGAGGCATAGGAAAAATAGATCGGGAGATGTTTGACTGAGCAGTTGTGAAGAAAGCAGTTGGAGTGAGCTACTTAGAAAAGGACAGAAATTGGGGAAATGTAGAGAGTGCTGGAACCTGTCAGCAACAAAATGTCTCAGTGATAAGTGCTCTAGCAAAAATTGCCATCAAATACTGCAAGTGGGAAAGTAGAAAAGGGTTAGAATAATGGAAACTTCTTTGCCTGTATTAAGCAGAAGACTTAAGCATGAATGTTTAGAGAATATGAAACGTTTTATTCGTCCCCTGTAATGGCAGTCAAGAGTGGGATCTTGTATAAGGAATTTCAAATATATGAAGTATTCTACACTAATATGCATGAGATGACCCCTCTCTTGCAGAATTTGTTTCACATATCTTTCTTGGTAGGAATTTCATTATTTTGGGAGTATGTTGTTGACTCTTGATGTGAGACAAGGCTCAAGCATAGTATCAACTTCTGTTTTTTGGTCTCATGGTATTCTGTCAGTCTTTAGAAAGTAAGTTTAGTCTTCTAGCACTTTGTAGAATTCATAAACCCTTTCTGCATAAGTGAAGGGTTCAAAAGAGGTGTTTGTGAATGGCAAATTAGCCTGTCTTTAGCAACCCTCAGGCAAGAGAGAGATTATTTTAGTAAGTTAGCAAAGCATAAAAAGAAAACAGGAAAAGGTTTGATACATTAAATAAGAAAGACATGCTAAATAGAAATGAGGGAAGTGATACAGAAAGAAGCAGAAGAAAGATATTTAAAACAATGCTGGGAAAAAGAAAGATTACATCTTAGTAAATAGAAAAAATGGTGTGAAACCGGTAAAAGGACAGTAGGAGCAAAGATGTAGGTTTTCAAAACGTACAAAATTGACCAAAGTGATACTATAAAATGGTGTGTTAAATGGTATATGACTGTTTATGCTTTTTCAGTCTCAAGGAGTGTGGGTTTTTTGTGTGTGTTAGCACAGGTACCTTTCTCCATGACTCGTAAGTGTAGTTTTTTGACTAACAGATACTATGTTTATTTTTCAAGCCCTATTAGATGTTAGAATCTCATTCTAAAATGTTTTGCATGTTATTTCCATGTAGAAATCACGTCTATGTGGCTTATGTAGTGGATGCTCCAAATGAATGAAATAACTGAGGTACCTGCATCATCTTTTTTTTTTATAGTTTTACTGGGGCACTAATGTCCAATCTTCTCATTGAAACTCTGTACATAGTACCTTGGGGTGTAGTAACATGGTGCTGTTTCCTTACTGTGCTGTAGTTTACTTTTCATAAATAACTAATCAACACTTCTAGCTTTATTTAATATCCTTTTATAGAAAGAAAGATTCATTATCCTATAATAAAACATATCCTTTTACATTTACTGCTGCAGTACAAAATGTTTGCTTTGCCAAATTAAATAGATAATGAAGTACAGCAAATGGTTTTTTGCTAATATTAACAGAAGCATGGCTTTTTATTAATTTATTTTTTCTTAAACAGGCATGCATGGAAATATGTATTAGAATATTTTGAAGGATTTAAATCTTAGGAAATATTTCACTGTAGTATAAGTCAAGAAAGCATTCAATAGTTTTCCTTTGAATAACCTTAACATAAAAAGAGAGCTGTTATTTGAGCAGTATAGGAAATCTAAGAACATCAAATATTTGCCATAGAAGGATTTAAACTTCAGTATCAGTAAAAAGAAATTTAAATTCATTGAGTTACTGTCCATACATTAAAGTATATATTGATGTGATAATTAAAACAGTGTATGAAATAAAAACTTACCTAGGAGATACTTGATTGAAGCCTTATCTGTGCTCTGTCAGAATATACTGAGACTCACTCAGCAGATAGGAAGCTTTTTTCTATTTGAAATGCATTGTGCACTGTCGTCTTGTGATTTCTTTTTCCACAGCGTCTTGTTGTTCACTGCTGCTTCGTCTTGTGTTATTGGTTGTTTCCAGTTTATTTCCAAGTATCTCCAATATCTGATTTCTTCCACATTCAGTATTTTTGTTTATCCTGCCCTAATCAGGTAACAGAAAAGAACCTGTGAACTTTGCATCTTCCCTCCACCCCCCAAAAAAATGGAGAGAAAAAAAAAAAAAGGCAAATGCACTGACCCGAGTTAACTCAAGTATTCAGCACCCATTTAAAAAAAATCACTTAAAGATTTAGTATCCAGTAAATTCCATCTGTTTTCTGTAGCTATTCCAACACTGAGAAGTTATTTCCCTACACATTTTGGTAGCTTCCACGTTTTAGATTTTTGTAGGAAATATGCAGGATCAGTAGACATCAGGTCTTAACTTTTAACCTATGCACCATTATTCTGTGAAGGATGATGAAGGTCTGCCTCTCTCAGCTCCTTATGCTTCTGTCAGACACAGATGTGAAATGCTGCTTTAGAACAGAGGGGGGAAAAAAAATACCAAAGGGTGTAGTGTTTTGTCATCTCTCAGGACAGTAAGCACGCATGGCATCAATGAGTAGCAGATATGAGCTATTCAAACTAGTCACTGAACTGACAGGATGATGCTTTTGTACATAATAGATCCATTAATTATTTCTTCTGATGGACAGCAGTGTCTACTAGAAGGAAAAAGCAGCAGATGATAATATTAGGTTTGATAGGTGCTCTGTGCTTGAACAGCTTGTCACCAAGAAGCAAATCCAGGAAAAAACTGCTGTTTTGGGATATAATCAGGTAAAATGGACCAGAGTTGTTTTGACATAGTAGATGTCATGTATAGGGTTAAAAACTCCATTCAGGTTAAGGTCTATTCATAGCTAGCTTTTTATCAAAAAGATGTTCCAAAAGATTTGCTTTAAAAATCATGGTTTGTGTTTTGCTTCATGTATCCTTTCATTTGGGGAACCTGGCTGTAGTCTTGTGGTTTTTCATTTATAACTTAAAGTGCAGATTAAACCTACACATTCGTGGGGTTTTTGGCTTTTTTTTCTTTCCTTCTTTTTTCCCCCCTGCAAAAAGAAACCTTAGTGTTTTTAAAAAAAACCTGTTTTTCAAAGGATGCTGTGTATGAAGATGATGTTCAAACTCATTACATACTTTGTATCAAACAAAGGCTTTCTGACTCACAATTCCATTTCTAATTTAGAAATTTAAATAGTCTGATTTAATGTTAATCAACGGCTCTCTTGAAGTTAACATGTATATATTGGAAAACTCACTTCAATGTAGCATAAGCCCTTCATAAATCTGTCCTAAAATATGATGGGTAAAATCTTCATTCACTGTACCGATGTTGTTAGGGGCAACGTGTGCTGACTGTGGGGAAAATAATGCAACATTTGGAACTTTTCCTTAGAATATAGTGTCATTTTTTTCCCATTGGAACCTTATTTTCTGTAAATTTTTTTTAATTCATTGGCAAGAAAATGTTTACAATAAATTAATTTCTTTTTTTTGCCTTCTGTACATTGAAGGTGAAGAAGAGATAAAATGATGAGAGAAAGACAATAGACTATTTACTTTAGAACTGGGGTGAAACATGAACCACACCAAAAAGATGGTGGGAGAAGGGGCTACTTCTACAGGTTTGTACTTGTTTACTTTAAGTATGAAGAACCTCTTTCATGGTTTGCTCTAGTCTTGTTTCCTTGAAACAGCAAAGTTATCTTCATCTTCCTTGTTATGAAGTGATGGAGAGCACCTAGATAAAGCTGTTTTGGTTTATCCAGTCAATAATGATGAGCACGGTTATGTCCTTATATCACATCAAATAACTTTTGAAATACCTTTGGCCTTTAGCTTGCATCCTGTCTAGCTCCAGACCAAATCCAAGCTTAGTAGCATACGATGGCTCTCACTTTAAATGAAAGTTGTCAGACTTGTCTCTTTAGATAAGGAGTTGAGTTGCCAAGGATACAATGGGTACATGATGTAAAGTCCATGCTGAAAGTACTGGAATGAGGCATACTTTCTAAAATAATATTAACACTTTCTTTCTCAAGATTTCTGTCCTGAAGTCTACAATGCGTATCTGGAGTTGGTAGCCTAACCTGAACTGAAAGTGTCCTAAAGTTATTAGGATATTTCATAAAGGTGCTAGTTCTTATGAAACCCTTCCAAGTAATTGGAATCTGGCAAGGCACAATCTGTGTGTGTGTGTAGCAATAAGATAACTTTATACAGTTTGTATTCTCAGATAATCTTTCAGGAGGCAAAAAATGAATACTAGCCCCAGTCTGCTTCCCTCTTGCAAATCACAAAACAGGGCACTCAAATACCTACTCTGTGATTATCCCCAAAAGAAGTCCCAAAGCGCAAAATAATTGAGCCTTTTTTTTTTACACAATGTGCATGAGCGCACATATATATATGTGTATAAAACCCCCTTTTTTTCCTTCTTCAGAACAAGGTAAGCTGAGCTATTTGTATGTTAGTATCAAAAGTATTCTGCTGTCTCAAGGTTGGAGTTGAGGGTAAACTTGGATAAAACAGCATGTTAAAATTTAGGGGATGATAGTGATCCTGACATCTTGGTGTCCAACCTGAGTCTAAGATACGGAGATGGTTGGTGTTAAGAAATCAAACTCTGAAGACGAAGCTGGTTAAAATTTTCAACCTTGAATATAGCACAAAGAAGAGGAATTGTATTTCTAGCATGGTGTTCTGAAAATCTTTTCTGTTTGGTCAAGCTACACCAGGAATAAGCTCTATATATAAAGTTGCTTAACTAAAGGGGATAAATAACATATCCAGTGGAGAATGCTGCTGGTATGTCTGAAGTAGCAAAAGCTTCAAGTATGAGCAACCATAAACTCCATAGGGCCTATAGTCTGTCTTGTGACTGGATGTCTACTATGTGACAGTCAGCACTGTAGTATGTGATTAATTCTTGCAGAGTTTGGTTACTTTGCACTCACCGAATGGCGTGATGAGGGATTCCACGTCTGTAAATAACGTCAGTTGAAGTTCTCATACCTCTAAACCAGGAGTAAGGAATCACAAGGGACTGGCTGCTTTGCTTCATTTGGTTCACAGACGTGTCATTTTCTGTATTACTTTCTGATAACAGAAGAGTTAAATTGTAGTGAGGAAAAAGTCCAGTACTTCTTGGACAGACTTCTGTTTCAGTTCCCTCTGTTTTTTGAGTGGTGTTATGCATGTACACATTATAGCCAAAAACCTCAGAATAACTACTGTGTAGCTTTGGTTAACAATGTAGTGAAACTCTGCACCTGAAAATCAGATATAGGGTGAATAATGCACTTACCTGTTTTAAGAAGATTACTTTTTAAAAGTTGCATAAGAAGTGAACACAGAAGTCAGCTTTCCTTAAAAATGTTTTACATTTTAAGTGTGTAGCTTTTGAGGTGAAAGCTCACTGAAATTTCATTGCAATCTCAGTGAGATTTGATATTTACAGAATCAAAGCTGATAGCTTTGCAAATAGTATTAAATCATGTACTACTGTCAGTGTTAGTCCATTCATGATTAATAATTATGGATTCTTCAAGTCTAAAAGGCCAAGTGTTACCCCTACTGTATGAAAGTAATTTGTCAAATATATCGGGGGAAAAACAATTTTCTAATAAAACTGAGTGATCAGTAAAGCCATATATCAGTGAAATGTTTCTACATATTATAAATGCATGTGGTAACCACTAATGTTAGTACTGTAAATAAATTTGAAAAAAATTAAAGGAAGATATAGTGTTAGAGAACACTTCTAAGCATTTTCCTTTTTGAGAATTTTATCAAGTATTTATCACTTATCTAACAAAGAGCTCTGCACATAGAGATCCCATTTTTACCTTTTTTCTGAATGTCATTCAGCTTTTATAGATCTGTATACCTATTTCAAGTGAGTTGATAACTGCAGTGGTTGCTTTTCAGAGAAAAGCGGTGTATTTATCAGAATTTTTAAATTGCTGAAGAGCTAATGTTCTGAAGAAAATGTCATCATTATTGCTGCTTCTTTTTTCGCTTGCAAGTAGTTCTTGCTTTTGTGAACAAAATTATTTTCCTACTTACTCTTTATCCTTATTCTTTTTGCACTTTTTTTTTTGAGGGGGAAGGTTTTGTTGTGACCTATATCAATAATTATTTGTTATTGCAGATTAAATAATTCTGCTTTCTCAGTGGAATATGTAATTATCTTCCAGCTAAATTAAATTCATCTGCTAAACTATAATTTCCAGTGATCAATATAGAATACATTGTACGTTTCTTTAAAAGAAAAAATCAATAAATGTCTATATAAATGAGAACAGTCTTCAAAGTTTTAAAATTTTGCAATCGATCAGATAATTAACAGAGTAAATTTTGACTTAAAAACATGACAATCTGAATCTTAAAATTATTTTGAATTTAACAGGAATATCTGCTAGCTTTCAGTGAAAATAGATACTCTTGCATTTCTTAAAATAAGACGATTCCTCACAAAAAGGGTCTTCCCTGTAGTCTGAAAACTGGTTTAGAACAACAAACTCAAAGAAGTGGATTGAGATGGCTTACAAGAAAAGGAGGTTTTGTTACCTAGGAAATGAGTGAGTATATGTACTTGGCACAACTCTTATCATGTCAGACATCTGAGGGCTTTTGTGTTTCCTAGATTTTAGTTATGACAGTCAAGTTCAGACTTGAGACAAAGTGGCTTTAATATGAAATCCTTTGAGAAGAAGACAAATAATTTGTTTTCCATTTTTCTAGTGGAAGTGTTACTAGTAGATGTATTTGGACAGAATGCTTTAATAGAAATATATAATAATGATGATTTAATGTTCTTTCCAGGACTGTTGGTTGCTACTAACATTTTGTTGGAAATTTTATTCAGTGAAATTTTACTAGAATAATAATACTAGCAATTAAACTGTAAAATCTTTTTTGAGAAAGGTAACTAGTGTGCTGGCAAAGGTTTTAGATAATATGTTTTATAAATCATACTTTTGGCATTTTTGTGTATTAAAATGTGACTGGCTTGCTGTGGTTTTTTCCCTTTATTTTAATATTGGAAACACCCGGAGATTTCTGCTTTTGTCTAATACAGTATTAGGGAGGGTAAGTAATGAGTGTTTCACAAATATATGAGCTTCAATTATTTTTAATCACAATTTAATTAATGGATCAGTATTTGTGAATATGCTGTCTGTTTGATTCAGTTAAATTATAGCAGGGTGCTGTTACTCAACTATGCAGAGTGGTAACAAGTTATGAAACCATATCGAAGATTGAACAGTTTTGCGTAACTGTGGTTTGTTAACTTGTGATATCTGATGAATATGTGCTCAGCAGATGCTGTCCAGATATCTTTCAATTGACTCTGTTTTTGTAGACTATTGATATGTGCATGCACAAGATGACTTATGACCTTGGATTGAATTTGTCTTTGGCTTTACACTAATGTGGAACCTCTCCCTCCTCACCTGTGTTAAAAGGAAGTTTTACAATTAAATTTTTTTGTTCTAAAGATAAAGAGTGATAACATTGTGATCACAAATTTTAGAAGAGTTTGTGGGGGTTGGTCTCAAAGATTTTTAAGTTTTGCCTGTGTGCACTCTTTCTCTCCCAACTTGATCATTCTAGTTGCCATAACAACTTCATAATAGCAGCGCATTTGCTGCTGTAGTTAAGGTTGTGTCAGCACTTCCATTATAAGCTACTGTTTTCAGGAATTTGTAATTTATCCACAGGCTTAAAAATGACATACAGTAAGCCTATGTAATTGGTTTTAATGTACAGTACCAATTTTTGAAAGCTGCTGTTGTCTGATCTCTGACGGCATGTATAAAATAGCATATTGTTTCAAGTGTTTTTTTTTTACTGAGAAATAGCAAAATATTTTTAGTCTAAAACTAATTTTGACTGGTACCCATCTGCCAGAGGTATGAGAATCAACATGTTCTTTTGCTGTACCACAATGCTCCATCATGCCTGTATCCAGTTAGACCCATCTGTTCCTGTTAGTTAAAAGGTTAGTGTGAACATGGTGCTTTTCTGGGAAGTAAGAAAAATATAACCTTTTATTAAAAAGAATTTCATATCTCATTAAGAAATAAGCGTTTGACATCTTCAATACTTTTATAATTAATTTTATGTTAAAGACTAGCTATATTAGATGGTGGATGATTTTTGAAATGCAAGAAGTAGAGGGGGAGTCTATTAACAAAAGCTAGTATTAAAAAGGTCAGTTATTCATTGTAGATACAGTTCCTGTTATAGAGTTTTATCAAGGAATTGTGCATAACTTTAATGCAGGTTTCTGAAATCTCTAGATTGTTTAACCTGGAAGACCCATCTAAGCAGTTAAATAATTTGCCAAAGATCTGCTCCATGCTCTGTAACAAGTGATTCCACTAGGAGCTTGATAAAGGGATCGTTCAAGGACTTTACTCCACCCAAATGGATTTTGGTTTTTTTAAACACATTTGTTTCAGGCAAATTTACAAGGCAGAGCACAAACTGGCTGCCCTGAATAATTACGAATTGTATATTTATAAGGATTTGTGGGGGGTTTGTTTTTTTTTTTTAACCTATCTTATTGCCAAATGTACTGCAAGACACTTGCCCCTAAAACAAAATGATGCCTTTTTGCTGTAGGAAAAAAGAAAAGAACATTATGGTAGTACGTCATACAATTTTGGAAACTGCTCTGTAGTATTGTTACTCATAAATTAGAAGTGAACAAACATTATTCTGCTTTTTAATCCCTTATTGCTTTTATTTTATTTTGAATTAAAGTCTTCATTTACATAAAATTACTTAAATGTGAAGCAACTATGTTCTTTTTCAGTTCATCTATGTAACTTCTTCACTGTAATAACATCTAATTGCAGGTATTTAGACATTTGTATGTATCCCTTCAGTTGACTGATGTTTGAAAAACTTCAGCAACAACATGCAACTTTAAAGGAAAGGCTCATTTGATTTGATTTTAATGGTCCGTAGTAGCGTAGCTATTAATTTCAAAAGCCAATTTCTTTGATTTTATTTTTAAAGGAAAATCTAGTTTAAACTTTGAATGTATTAAATCTAATTTAATCATCCTATTTAGAAAGTATTTGTTTAAGTATATCCTACACTGAAGAAAGATTCTGGGTACTTCTCAACTGAAAAATACAACTAGTTTTTTTTTTTTTTTTTTTTAGAAGCCCATCGACATCTTTGGCATAGACTTTCTGTTTGATTCTAGACAGGTGCAGTATTCAACCTGGATTTCCTATGTCCAAACACTACCATCCTTTTATTGCTTTGTTTTTTAATGTATTTTCCCCTTCCCTCCCAGAATCTGATTAATTTTTAGCCATTTTATATTATGTTTTTGAAATCATATTCACAAAATTGATTTTGTTGCAAGAAAAACCACTTAACTCCTGAATAAAGAAATTACTTTAAAAAGCTGCATCATGATGGTAGTTGCAAATTGTATCTCTCTTTCTAGGTTTTACAGAAGTCTGCATTGGTTCTCCTATCATCTTCTGTTAGTTTCTACTTTCACTCCCTCCCCATCCCACTACCTGAATTTATGGAGCTTTGGATTTCAGAGAGTTCTGTTACCTGGAGGATTAATTTTAAACCTTAGCATGAGTGGTTTATTCACCTTAGTTGTTTTCTAGGTTCTGTGTTCTGTTTTGGTTTTAATTTTAAAATATTTTTGCCTCTTTTTGATAAGTAAGAATTCATGGAAACATTTGCATCCTTTGCAGATTTCATAGCTGTCAGAAGTTAGTGTCTCATCTCTGCGACTTCCTTGTTTTGAGTAAATATCTGAAGAGAATCCTAGCATAATATTAGCTTGGTACTTTTCTTCACAGTACTCTTCAGATGAGAGGGAATATTGAAAGGAATAGTTTAATGTTGCAGGCTGTGGGTAAACTATAGTCTGTCTGCATTTATTTTGAAATTTGTAATGCAACTCTGTGGAGCTATTAAACTTACATTAGTTAAAAGGGTTTGCTAGAAATTCTCTGTACCAAAGATCTCTCTTCTGTTAATGAAAATTGGGTTAAAAGATGAGGTTTGTCAGTTGCATTTTGGAGCAGCAGTATAGAACTAATAAAGTCTGGGGTTTTGGGCTAAGTTGTTCCAAAGGCTCTTAATTTTTTTTTCCCAAAGATATGCACTATGTTGATCTTTAATGTATTCAAGATTAGGTAGTGAAAGTATCATCTATTTATGAAGGGAAGAATTAAATGGAATTACAGAAATCGGAGGTTTTGGGTTTTGCTTTTTTTTAAGCCCATGTTTTGCAAATTGTAAAAACAATTATCCATAAGTGCCTAGGAACAGCTTGTTTTCAGAAAGCAATCTGCTATAGATCCCTTCTCTTCTTACTTCATGTCTTATATAGTTTTGAAAACAATTCCCTTCAAAAATACTACATTGTTGCAAAATTACTGAGATTAAAAGAACTTTTTGGACATTCACTAATGTAAAATTTTATGTCTTTGCTTTCTAGTGGATAAACATTCATTTCACTGAAATGATATTGTTCAGCGTTCAGTTGAGCTTAGGTTCAAGTTTTGTTAAGTTTCAGTCTTATCTGAAAGGTTATTAGTTTCCTGTATTTTTTTCTAGTGTAAAGAATGTTCTCTCTGAGCCATGTGCGTAGGTCTGACCCAGCAGATTGTCACACATCTGAAAAACACATTCCCATAATTCAGGTGGTTTTATAGTGGTGTCGTGTGTTTCTTATTCTCTGCAAAGGACACAAACAAAATTTGCCAGTTTCCCAGTGAATGAGGAATGATTTCTTGAAGTCTTCCAGGAAAGGTAGAAAAACAGGTCTTGTTCAAGAAGCTCTGTGATCTTCCTGCTGTATGTCTGCTTTTGTATATGTATTGTGTGGGAAAATAAATCCTTTCTTCCTGCTTTCAGACTGTATGCAGGATTTTTTAAAGACTCATTTTCTAAGCTTAGCAATTTTGAACTGAAATCAGTACACAAAAAATATAATTTGGGCTGCCTGATAATTAGGACAGAAACAACTAAGGACTGCTGCAGTGGTACAGTTTAAAATTTAGCTCATTATGCAATGAATTCATAAAATAATATTCAAAAATATTGGAATTTTAGTTATACTCTTGCTAATTTTGTATGTTACCACCCAGTCTGTTAAGTAACCTTTTCTGGTTTATACATTTTGATCCTATAATTTTGCTAGTTTAAAAACATCTACTGGAGCCTTTGCCAGGAATAAAAAGAAAGAATGAAGTAATGAATTCACTTTCACAGGCTAGTTGAAAACCAGTTCTAACAATAGATCAAGAAAGTCTAAAGGAGAAAGAAATCCAGAACTGCTGTCATTTGGAAGCGGAATATCAATGAATAAGGCACCATTGAGAGTGCATATTGAAAGGCCAAAGGATTGGAGAAGATGAGAAACTTTCCTATGTCCCTGTATCATGACATACATTGTCTTGCAGTTTTATATGGATGAAGGGTTGTTCTTTGGTTTTGGATTGGTTCTTTTACATTTTAGTCAACACTTTAGCATTTGATTAATGAATCCTGGGAGTTGAGCTTCATCATCTTTGCCCACTTTTGGAGGAGGAACCCCAGGATTCTTTCTCAGGAGAAAAAAACCACAGAGAGATGCCTCTTCAAAGGTAATCTATGAAAATAGTTTTTGTATTTTTTTTATTGTTGGTTTGTTTTGTGTGTGTGTTTTTTTTTGTTTGGTTTTTTGTTCATTTTTTTTGTTTTTTTGTTTTTTTGTTTTTTTTTCTCCTGGGGATTTATTACTGCAGAGTTGGGAACTGGAAAAAAATAAGTAGAACACCTTTATAACTGTTTATGACAGATTCCACATTGTAACTCTCAGTTAATGAACTGTTTTAAAATTATTTTAGCATTTTGAGAAAGGTTGTATTTTGGTACCAGATGTATCTTTATGTTTTAAGGTTGCTATATTTGTGGAAACTAAGGGAAGGAGGGAAAAATAGATTACAGTGGATATTGTTTGCAATATAGTCCATCAAGTATCTACACTTCAGCATTTCAGTAAGGAAAAGGAGGGCAAACTAACCTATATAAAAATGCATTACTTATCTGTTTACATGCGGGGTATTTTAATTACACTCAATTACAAGTTTTTGAATTGCATTTTTAAAAGTTTATCAATCAAAGATGTCCTAGGAGAGAATTAGCCTCTTGGTGAGTAGTACTGGGGTAAAAAATAGCAAGATGCAAATAGCATCTTCAAACATCTATTTGGGCATGCAACTCTGGTTTTGTCACTGAAACTGCAGGTCAAAAAGTGTTCCTTATACCTCTAGCTGTTGATTAGTGGCCAGTGCTCCTTTCTACATGTGGACTGGGAATGTACAGTAGGAAAGACCCAATAACTTTTAATAATTATCCAGTTATTTAAATGGTACTTGACTGTAATTCTCTTCCATTTCCATTCAGTTGGGAAATTATGAAAATATTAGACTTTGTTTTTCCATTATGTGCTTTTTTTTGTGACTCAATGTATGAATGTATTTGTCAGTTGTATTATATCATGCTTTATGCCTTATCTCAGCCTTATTTTTAAGGAATCTTTGTATTTTCTTTTAATTACACAAGTGTCAAGTCTCAGAGGGGAGCATAAGACTCATGCTTCTGTTATTCATCAAACCGTCTTCTGCCACACTACAAGCATCCTGCATACTGGCAGCAAAAGACTGCTATCTCAGTACCCTTCTGTCAGCCCACGTGTGAAGTATACTTGGGTAGAAAATGAGAGATTTGCAGACTAAAGAGGCATGGGCATCAAGAGCTGGGTGAGAGGTGATAGGGCTGTGCAGAAGCCCAGAAAAAGCCTCAGGCCGCATCTTGCAGTTGCAGTACCTGTAGGACAGGGACATGAGTCTTACATGAGCTGATACAGATGTATGCCTGCGTTATCACTGAACTGGATTGCCCATTCCCATTGTTTTGCCTAATGCATGCACTTCCTACATTTGATTCTAGTATGCTTCAGAGAACTGCTTTTTGGGAAAGCCTGCCTTGTTGATTGCCACTTTAAAATAGAGTCGAACATTAAAATTCAACACTTTCAAAATAATACATCTATTCAGTTAAAATGTCTCTGACAGAGACATGACCAATTGTGTGATGAGAAGAAACAGGAAGTTAAGCTGTGATTGTGTTCATCCTGAGCCTTCAAGTACCTTCGGAATTGTCAGGCTTTGCTTCCTGCTGGGTATTTGAATGGAGAAGGGTTCCAGGAAGCTCTACCTTCAGATGGAATTGGCTGTGCACACAGGTGGCAGTTTTGTTGTTCCATCCTTTGTCTTTCTAGGAGGTTTCTTTGACCTGCCTTTTCAGGATGGTGCATCTTCCCAGACACCTGTTTTTTACAGTTTGAATTAATTTTTTTCGGGTAGCTAGCCAAGAGGCTTTTTTTTTTTCCCCTTTGGGGGTAGGGGAGTGGGAAGGGTATTACAGTATCATGAAGCATACAGTTTAACAGAGACATTAAAAAAATTAAATCTTAGAATATAGAAGTTGAATGTTATCTGTGTGCTTTAGCTTTTATTTGGCTGGTCCAGGAAATGTAAAAGAACCACCTTCTAGAAGCAAATGGGACCTATGAAACAGCTGCATGCTCTTTCAGTACCTTTAGGAACAGATCAGAGGAATGGGAGCAATTTCATAGAATCGTAGAATGGTTTAGGTTGGAAGGGACCTTTAGAGGTCGTCTAGTCCAACCCCCCCTGCAATGAGCAGGGACATCTTCAACTAGATCAGGTTGCTCAGAGCCCCATCCAACCTGACCTTAAATGTTTCTAGGGATGGGGCATCTACCACCTCTCTGGCCAACCTGTTCCAGTGTTTCACCACCCTCACTGTAAAAATATGTTTTCCTTATATCCAGTCTAAATCTACTCTCCTTTAGTTTAAAACCATTACCCCTTGCCCTGTCACAACAGGCCTTGCTAAAGAGTTTGTCCCCATCTTTCTTATAAGCCCCCTTTAAGTACTGAAAGGCCACAATGAAGTCTCCCTGGAGCCTTCTCTTCTCCAGACTGAACAACCCCAACTCTCTCAGCCTGTCGTCATAGGAGAGGTGTTCCATCCCTCTGATCATTTTTGTGGCCCTCCTCTGGACCTACTCCAACAGTTCCATGTCCTTCTTGTGTTGAGGGCTCCAGAGCTGGATGCAGCACTCCAATTGGGGTCTCACCAGAGTAGAGGGGCAGAATCACCTCCCTCGACCTGCTGGCCATGCTGCTTTTGATGCAGCCCAGGATACGGTTGGCCTTCTGGGCTGCAAGACATTGTTGGCTCATGTCCAGCTTTTCATCCACCAGTACCCCCAAGTCCTTCTCCACAGGGCTGCTCTCAATCCCTTCATCCCCCAGCCTGTATTGATACCGGGGGTTGCCCCAACCCAGGTGCAGGACCTTGCACTTGGCCTTGTTGAACCTCATGAAGTTCTCACAGGCCCATCTCTCCAGCTTGTCTAGGCCTCTCTGGATGACATCTCATCCTTCTGGTGTGTCAACTGCACCGCTCAGCTTGGTGTCATCTGCAAACTTGCTGAGGGTGCACTTGATCCCACTGTCTATGTCATTGATGAAGATATTAAATAGTACCGGTCCCAGTACAGACCCCTGAGGGACACCACTCGTCACTGGTCTCCATCTGGACATTGAGCCATTGACCGCTACCCTCTGGATGTGACCATCCAGCCAATTCCTTATCCACTGAAGAGTCCACCCATCAAATCCCTGTCTCACCAGTTTAGAGAGAAGGATGCTGTGGGGTACTGTGTCAAAGGCCTTACAGAAGTCCAGATAGATAACATCCATAGCATTTCCCTTGCCCACTGATGTAGTCACTCCATTACAGAAGGCCACTAGTTTGGTCAGGCAGGACTTGCCCTTGGTGAAGCCATGCTGACTGTCTTGAATCACCTTCCTGTCCTCCATATGCCTTAGCATAGCTTCTAGGAGGATCTGTTCCATGATCTTCCCAGGCCCAGAGGTGAGGCTGACAGGATGGTAGTTCTCCGGGTCCTCCTTTCTACCATTTTTAAAGATGGGCACAATGTTTCCCTTCTTCCAGTCCCCAGGGACTTCACCTGACTGCCATGACTTTTCAAATGTCATGGAAAGTGGCTTGGCAACTACATCAGCCAATTCCCGCAGGACTCTGGAATGCATCTTATCAGGTCCCATAGACTTCTGTATATTCAGGTTCCTCAGGCAGTCATGAACCTGATTTTCCCTTACAGTGGGATGGGCTTTATCCCCCTGGTCTCCGTCCTGAGGTCCAGTGGCTTGGGAGGGGTGAGGAGAGAGGGTACCAGCGAAGACTGAGGCAAAAAAAATTGTTGAGTACCTCAGCCTTCTCCTCGTCTGTTGATACTAGGCCACAATTCTTGTTCATCAGGGGGTGTCGTGGTTTAGCCCTAGTCAGCAACTAAGCACCACACAGCTGCTCACTCGCTCCCCCCACCCCAGTGGGATGGGGGAGAGAATTGGAAGACCGAAAGCAAGAAAACTCGTGGATTGAGATAAGAACTGTTTAATAATTAACATAAGATAGTGATAGCAATAATGGTAATGATAATAATGATTATGATAATAATAATATAATAAAAAGGAAAGTAATGAGAGAGAGAAAAGAAACCCAGGGGAAGAGGGAAAAGGAAAAAAAAAAACCCCACAAGTGATGCAACCACTCAGCACCTGCTGACCGATGCCGCCAGTCCCCAAGCTACGATCGCTGCTTCTCCCAGCCAACTCCCCCCAGTTAATATACTGGGCATGATATCATATGATATGGAATATCCCTTTGGCCAGTTTGAATCAGCTGTCTTGGCTGTGCTCCCTCCCCTCCCAGCTTCTTGTGCACCTCGCAGAGCATGGGAAGCTGGAAAAGTCCTTGACTAGTGTAAGCACTACCTAGCAACAACTAAAGCATCAGTGTGTTATCAACATTATTTTCATACCAAGTCCAAAATGCAGCACTATACCAGCTACAGTGAAGAAAATTAACTCTATCCCAGCTAAAACCATGACAGGGGGCTGTGCTTTCTTTGACTTTCCTTTTCTGGTTGACATACCTGTAGAAGCTTTTCTTGTTATTCTTTGCATCCCTTGCCAAATTCAACTCCAGCTGCACCTTGGCCCTTCTGACCCCATCCCTACACAACTAAACAGCGTCTCTGTACTCTTCCCAGGATACCTGTCCCTGCTTCCACTGCCTGTGCAGTTCCCTCTTGCTCTTTAGTTTGAACAGCATGTCTCGACTCAGCCATGCTGGCCTCTTCCCTTCCTTGCCTGATTTCTTACACCTAGGAACTGAGAGTTCTTGCGTTGTATGGAACGTGTCCTTAAAGATCTGCTAGCTTTCTTCTTTTCCCTTGCCCCTGAGGACTGTTTCCCAGGGGGTCCTGCTGGCTAACTCCTTGAAGAGCTGGAATTCTGCTTTCCTAAAGTTTAGGGTCCTGACTATACTCCTAGCTTTTCCTGTATCCCTCAGGAGTGTGAACTTACACCAATGCATGATCACTGCAGCCCAGGCTGCCTCCAATCTTGACGTCACTGATGAGCTCGCTTGCATTGGTGACCATCAGGTCTAGTATTGCATCCCCTTGGGTAGGGCTGTCTATTACCTGGCTCAAGAAGTTATCCTCAACGCATTCTGGGAATCTCCTGGATTGCCTACAGCTCTCCGTGCAACTTTTCCAGCTGATGTTGGGGTGGTTGAAGTCCCCTGGTTGGATGAGAGCCTGTGAGTGTGAAGCTTCCTGGAGTTGGAGTAAGAAGCCTTCATCAGTATGCTCCCCTTGATCAGGTGGCCTGAAGTAGACACCAGCCACAAGGTTCCCTTTTTGCCTCTTTCTCTGGTTCTTACGCATAAGCTTTCGACCTCTTTGTGGTTATTCTTCAGGGACGGCTCTTCACACTATCAATTTCTTGATGTGGAGAGCAATGCCTTCGCCCCTCCTTCCTCGCCTGTCCCTTCTGAACAGCCTGTAGCCATTGATAGCCACATTCCAGTCATGGGATTTGTCCCACCAAGTTTCATATGCTTTATCAATCAGTGAGATACTAAGAATATTTTGAGACTATTTTGTGTATTAGTTGAGTCAGTTAAAAGACATTTGAGTGCCTTTTTTTTTTAACATCATTCATTGGATCTATGGAGAGATATTCATGCTTCTGAGACCTCCCTCTCCATCATCCACTTTCCTGTTATCTCTGTAACAAAACCTGTAAAAAAGATCTTAAATATATTTAAAAAATACATTAAATATATTATGGCTGACAATGTTTTCTGTGTAGGAGAGAAAAAGTGCTATTTGTTTAACTAATTAAAGATGACATTTATCTTCAACAGCCTAAGAGATGCTGCTATCTGTAGAAACACCTTGGTGAACAATCTCAGCTTTGAAGCTAGTCCAAATGAGGATGGCTGAGTACAAAATGTACCTTCTGTTATAAAGAACGGTTCCTTTTGATCAGGCAACCTGCTTCTCAAAGTAAAAGAGATTATGAATGTTCTGTTGGTATAACAGAATATAGTCGTATAATTGGAATGAGAGTCATTAAAAATGTACGTTGAGCATGTTGATTTAGACATTTGATTTCCTATGTGTGTTCCAAATCACTGTAATCTTCTCTGCAGACCATGCTGGAAGGATGACTTGAATGTTTATTGTAGCATTTTGAGGTAATCTGTAGGATATACATACAAAAATATTAAATTAAACCTCATTTAAAGAGTGGAAAGAAAATATTGTGGCCATTTGGAAGTCCTTTATTTGGATATTCTTGGAGTAAGCAAGCACCTTCTTTGGTGATAATGATGTTCAGAAAAATGACATTGGAGTAATCAAACATGGAAGGCTTGTCTCAGGTAAGCCTCAATTTTATATTACTGATAGTGACTTTGAAATAATAATTTTTTATCTGACTTAGGAATTTCTCATTTTTATAATTTATACTTGAATTTATACTTGTATAAGAACTATAATCTTGTAGTGGTTGTGAGGGCTGCTTCTTTAGTGAATAATGATGACTGATAAGTTTTTAGTGGAATTTAAAGAAGAACATCTTGAAAGCTAAAAATAAATGCTAGCATTTAGTTCTTGTCTTGAAGCTATTGGGGTTTTAAAATTATTTTTTAAAGAAATTAAGATTTTAATCGAGCTTTGTTTTATGGCACTCAGTAAGAAAAGCTTTTGATAGAGGCAGAGGGTCAGGTGGCTCGCTGCTGGGAATTCTGTGAATGTGACTGTTGCCCAGATAGTGATTTTTTTATTTATTTATTTTTATGATCATGTTCTTAAATAGAATAGAAATAGTGATGCCACTAATGGAATCTTCTAAGGAAATTCCATTTTTAAAAATGAAGTTAATTTATGTTTTTTTAATAAAAGAAATTAAATAATAGGAAGCTGTAATATTAAACATTTCTTCTGTAAGTATGACAGACCCAATTCTTTTCTGGTGTAACTGGTTGCATTTTAACAGCAGTAATGCCCATCTGCTTCTCAGGTTTCTTGGCAACTTCAGTGCGCTAAAAGTTATAAATGCTTCAAATGATACTGCAAGTTGTATAATTTTGGTTTACTGAAGCCCGTATTGGAACACACTGTTCTAACAAACTGTAACTAGATATAATATGTATTCGTATTTTTTTTGTATGTGAGTTTGGCGCTGAGTTTTCTCAACATTTATGATTAAATAATAAATCTATTACTTAGAAACTTTGGCATTCAACACAGAAAAATAGGCTATTGTAGAATGCATGTATTAAATTGTAAAATATTATTTCGTTGGGGTTGTGTCTTTAAAAATTAATTTATTGTCCGGGTAGACACTTACTGTAATTCTATTTATCGTGATGAAAAATCAGATGATAGGGGGTGTTTTGCCATAATTATGTTCCTCTTCCCATTTTTGCACTACTGATCCATAACTGTCACTTTGGTGGAAAACCCAGGAAAATAATTTGAGATAATGAAGACTGGATAAAAAAGAAAAATAAAATGGACACTTTTTAAAAACCAAAAAAACCCAAACTACAGAAACTCTGAATTTGGCCTGGTAAAAAGAGATTACTCAGCAGTTTGTAAACCATGTACATCTGGTTTTGATACTTTTGATAGGTGTAGAAGAAAGAGGGTGATCCTGGTGTCATCAAGGAACAGAGCAAGAGTCTGCTGTGGCAAAACAGCAGAGTGGAAGCATGCGAAGGCTCCAGCATAAGAGTAACTAAAGATGCCATTCTTTTCTAATTATCTCTGCTACTAATTGTGCTGTAGGTTTATGAACAAATATGAGTAAAGAAAATAAGCAAGGAATTGTCCTGCTCCTGAGCAGAGAGTAAAGTTGTCAACAGGTGAAAGCAGGAAAATGGAAGCTTTGAATGTCTTTTTTGGCGTAAATCCACACTAACTAGATCCCCTCTGACTGGACAACTAACATATTTGACTGCACTTGGAAGTGGGGTCTGTTAGAGAATTCTGGAAATGTTGTCAGGTTCAAAAGTCCATTTAGTTGAAGTATTAGGGAGGAGAGCCTGTCCTTCTGTTTTACTTTGCCCTAGGCAACTACTCGTGAGCACTCATGGAGGTGAGATACTGTGTGGTGGACCATCAGTCTGAAAAAGTACAACCATTTTTATGTTGTAAAGGAAAAAAAGATGGAATGGGGGGATTTATCCTTTGCATGTTTGATGACAGAAGCTGTATGGATGTTATAGGATCACAGGATAATTCAGGTTGGCAGAGTCCTCAGGAGGTTTCTAGTCCAGCCTCTTGAACAAAGCAAGGTCAGCTGTGGTCAGACTCAGTTGCTCAGAGCTTTATCCAGTAGGAATCTCAAAGGTTGGCAGTGGCACAACCTGCTCCACTGCCTGACTCATGATGAAAAGGCTTTTCCTTATATCCAGTCTGAACCTCTCGTTTCATTTTATCCCTGCTGTTTCTTGGCCTCCCCCCATGCACTTTGGACAGCCTGGCTCCATCATCTTGATAACCTCCCTGTAGGTGCTGGCAGGCTGCTGTTGGGTCCCCCCCAAAGTGCTCTCTTGTGCAGGCTGAACAAGCCTGGTTCCCTCAGCCTCTCCTCCCAGGGCAAGTGCCCCAGCCCCCAACCATCTTGGTGGCTTCTGCTGAACTCGCTGCAGTTTATCGGTGTCTGTACTGGGGGCCTAAAACAGAGTGCAGCATTTTTGGTGTGATCCAACAAGCTCTGAGCTGGCTCCTGAGCAGCTTGCTGCCTGGCAAGGCCCTAGTTGCAGGCTGGACACATCTTTGTGGTGTAGACCAAAAGTAGCATAGCAAGTACATTGCAGTGAGATAGATTTTAGGTTGTAGATGGGAAAAAAACTCTCATGTGAAAACAGCCAAAATTTTGAGTACACTCTAAAGGGGCTGGGGAGTATCTGTTGCTGAAGATCCTCTATGACAAGTTAGAGAAACATCTTCCAGGAATGACGTAGGAATAGATGAGCCTGCTTGGGAAGGAAAAAGGTCTTAGATGATCACCTGAAGCCTCTTCAAGTCCTGTGATTTCACAGTAGTCTGAACAGGAACACAAAACCCCCACATTTTCTTTCAAATGTTAGTTTAAGCTAACATTGCGTGAAATAATTATGTTCATATGACGAACATAGCCCTACATACCATAAGTTGTAGAAATGAAAACAGAGGAAAATATATGAGCATATGTGTCGCCATTTCTCTTCTGCATTCCATTTCAATGTGTGTATCTTAAACTGAGGAAGTATTAAAGTTCAGTTCTTGTGCAAGGCTTGTTTAGCAGTACCCTTTTATATTTCTCACAGTTAATGGTATTGTTTCTGTCTTTTGTTTGATTATTTTATTGTTCTTATATATTGTTTGTTGATTATGGTATATAAAGTCTTATCATATCACTGACAGTTGAAAGAAGAAATGGCTGATGCCACTAGCAGTCCTAGAAATTACCACTTGTAATTCTTCGCTGTTTCTCTTCATGATCTGCCTTTTAAAGATTTATTTCAGAATCAGATTGGTTATATTGTCATCTTATTAAATCTTCTTTGAGTTAATAAAGTATAATGCAGTGAGCATGATTTAAATTGTACACATGATTATAATAAAGAGTACAAGTGTCATGGTGATCAAATAAAATTAAATTATATATTGGGCATCTAGATGACTGTAATTACTGTATTTTTAAATTTTGATTACAACACAATAAATAAACTTTATTAGAAATCTTTATTAGAAATTAGGAGCAATCCCTCTTGTCATTTGTGTCCATTTAAGTGATAGACTTTAGATTATTTAGCACCAATATTTGTATCAGAAATAGAAATTATGTATGCTATGTAGGACTGATACTTCCACATGGTGTTTGTCTCTGAGGAAGCAGAAATCTGCCCTGGGAAGACTTCTCTTCCCCTCATAGCCCCAACCAAAACCCAAATCAAAAGACATCTGTCCCACGTGTGTATGTGTTCTGGTGTGTTTGGCAAGTATGTGTTAGGTGTAGTTAGGACCAGGCTTGCTACTGCTTTCACTGCTTGAACAACATACATTCATTAATGGTTGTGTTTAGGTAAATATTAGATAGCAATATCAAAATAATAAAAATGGAACGTAATAATAAAAATGTATTTAACACCTCATTCCTTCCTCTGCTCCCCAAATAAATAATTGAAGTTAATCAATACAAGTTTTTTTTTCTAAGTCTTGAGAATCCTTTAGTTTGAGGAAACATTGATAGACATTACTTCTGCTATGCTTGTGTTCTCAGAAACATTTTAGTATGTATATATCTGAAAACCTTCCTGTTTGCCATTTGTATGTTTAAAAGGGACAAATTAATCAAAAAATATAATTTCTCCTTTTGGGGATTTAATAAACTTCTATACTTTGCACTAAATCTTAAGGACTTAAAGGCTAAAGGTATAGCTCTATAATTATGCTGTGTATGTAAATAACTGTCTTTGCATGAATAATCTTGCTGAATATATATATTATATATTTACGTTTGCTTAATATTATCTATGTATTTACCTAAGTGTCTGTTGATGTTACAGAAAAAGTGACTAATTCACATCTAATACTAATACAGAATCTTATTAAAAGACAAAAGCAAACAAGTAGGAAGTAAGTTCAGGATGCATTCTGTGATTGTCCATCTATTCATGCAGAATTTAGGCATATTAATTATTTTATTGGGATAAAATATGGAATTAAGGCAGCTATTATTATCTGAGATTAATCCAATTAAAACCAGAGAATATTTGTAGTAAAGCAAAAAGAAAAAAAATATGCAATGACTGCTTTCTGCTGCTTTCTGATCCTCTCCTCTTGCAACTGGTGTCTATAGCTGTAAATGTGAGAGACTGTTAGGACTGTAAATATGCTTTTCCTCTCTGACATGTTTCCTGCTGGTTGCTTGGTTACCAGTACTTTGCCACGGATACATGCAAGATATTAGCTTATTCTTCTTCCTTCACACTTTGAGCTTTAATGAGAAGATACATGATCAAAATTAATTTTTTTTAATTTCTCTGCCTCTGGCTATTAAGGGTTAAACGGCTTATTGTCCTAGAAGATTTAAAAGTAATTATGCATAGTTTATTGACTTTATATGGAAGAACAGGATGCTCCACTATATATGTATGAGTCTTTAGGGTTTTTTTGTTTTTTCTTTTTTTTAATATTAAAAAAATCAGAGAAAACCTTAGAGATGAGGGCTTTTGCATATTATCACTTCTGGTATTTCAATTTTTAATGGTTCATAAAAATAATAAAATTGGGGGTGGTGAAAGAGTAAACCTAGAAGAGAGTCTTAAAATTACCAATATTTTTTATTTTTCCACACTTGGACAGACAAAAGAGAATTCTGTTCTTTCTGATTTAATCTCACACAATATTATAATTTCAGGATAGTTGTTTTTCTATTTGTAGGTTCCTCCAGACTTAGGTACAAAAAATACTCTTGTGTATCATTTAATGAAGTTGCTACAGTTTTTGCAGAGTTTTTATTGAAAAAGGTATAGCTGTTGTTAAGTTTTATCAATTTGACAATGTATGCGTACTTTAAAATGTTTTCTTTCCCTTTTAAAATGTGTGTGTGTTAATTTGTGTTCAGACCTACACACCAACCAGAGCAGACAAATAATTTCCTCCCTCCATGTTGTTATATCGCACCCTCTCTCCCCTTTTTATTTTGGTGTATGTCTTTATTCAGGATGTGGTTAAATAGGTTAAGGAAATTGGTGCTATCCTCCAAAATATGAATGGTTTATTCATGTTTCTTCTGTGCTTGTTTGAAAAGATATTTTCATGTTCCGTTGAATCCATATAAGATGGCTAGACATTGCGTTACTTTCCCAGTTAGGAATTTTTTGTTCATGTGATGGGTCACACCCAGAAGGTGTGCATCCATATTGGACTAATTTCCCATGTGCTAGAGCCTTCAAAAGTGGTGTTGAGAACTATGTTGAGATTTTCTGCTTTTGGGAATTCTATCCTTTGTAAAGATTTAACTACATTTCTTGTAACTGTCCTTATGCAGCCTATGCACCCCTCTTCTTTTATTTCACCTATAGCCATTCTTAACTAGTTGCAATGAAAGAACTGAATGACTTACTGTAAACTGCCATTATTACCTTTCCTAGTGATGGTGGTCTTTGCCATTTCTCCTCTGACTTATCCACAGTATATTGTTCGTGTCAGGATCACTACGGAATGACATGTAGTATTTTAGGTATTTTTATCATATATGTCACCATGGTACCTAGTAGCTTTCTGGCTTTCAACTAAGTGGAATAAGAGGTTAAAGAATGCAGGTTAATATATGTTTATTTATTTAACTGCCTGTTTTTAATTTTTTCCCCATATTTTCCATGGATAGCTATGGAAGTAGGAAACTGAATTAAGGGATCCTTATTGAGTAGATGAACACAAGCATGGTCATGTCCCCTCGATCTTGCCTCCTCCTCCTGCCCTCCCCTCTCCGTCCCACCCAAAAAAAAGGATTAATATTTGATTTGTAAATAGCGTACCTGAGTCAAAAAGGCAAAGGTATAAACAAATTGAGAAAATTCTTTAATGTCAGTTGAAGGTGTGTTAATAGAATGATTATTACTTGAGAAGTCCCAACTTTTAAAATCAGTCTTCAATGCATTGAATTGTGCTTTCTTAAAATATTTTTTCTGTGCATCTTAATATTGGTAGCCGTTTTCTAATTTCATGAATGTTAACTGATACATGTTACAACTGTGCCATTTTACAGTAACTTTTGTAGTAAGTATGGCTTGGGGTAGATGTTGGAAGAATAATGGCATAGTGATGTTTTCTGAAATAGATGTTCACTAACAAAAAATACATTTAGATAAGATTGCATATTTAACTCTTTAGAGTACAAACTTCTTAGTCGTTTAAAAAAGGCAATATCAAAGTGTATTTTGGTATAAAGGAAAAAGTAGTAGATCTTAATATTTCAACCTATTTTTGACATGTCCTTGAGCAATAGTACATCTCTTACAAAAGTGTATAGAAATCTGTAAATGTTTTATCTGCCTTATGTGGTTAAATTACGTACATGCACATGGGCATATGTAAAAAGTATTTAAAAGTTGACCTATGCTTTACTTGCCAATAGTTATTAGACCTGTGATTTTCCCCAAATTATAAACTCTAAGAGCTCCCTTATTTCATAGTTATCTTCTTTTGAAGTTTTTAATGCAGATGTGTTTGACACTGCTTTCAAAAATTAGTCCCATCTTGAGACTTTTGAAAAAACCTGATAACTTATGTTCTTTTCCAAATTCCATTTTCAAAGGTGTGCTTCACCTCATTTTTCATCCCCTAAATACTTAAATATACTGAAGTAATGGCAGTAGAAAAGCGAATGCAGGAAAAACAACTTTTCAGACTCTCAAAATATCTTCTTAAAAGGTACACTTCTTGCTAAATCTGCTAGATGCTTTAATATATACTACACAGTAAAAAAATCTGCATTTGTAAAGTGCTTGAAAGAATGTATGCAAAAGGTCACTGATCATTTTAGGAGAAACAGAATATAATAAATTTCTATTAAGTGCATTTTCTTCTGTTTTTCTTAATTTTTTTCTTTCCCTCTATCTTTTTTAAAAAAAATCTTTTTTCAGCAGCTAAAGCAATTTAAACTTTTCTTAGCCTAAACCTTATACTGTTACTGTTCTACTTTTCTTATGGTTACATGTATTAGCCTGGGACCATAAAAAAAGAATCCCTGCTTAGGGCTTCCAGAGTGGAAGACAATTTATCACAAGCATGAAGCAATGCTTGCATAGTGGGCAAACTTATTTCCTTGGATTTTCTACTTATCTTTAGTGAAAAATGGTATGCATTCAAGAACCCAAAGCGTTGCAGATTGCACAAGTGGATTAGGATTATGAAGTTTCATTGCCATGCAACATAAAAGGTTACCTTTTCTCCTTAGAGTGGATCAGAAAGTTAGGAAATTCTCTAAAATAAAATGAAACAATGCTTAAAATTCCTTCTAAATTCTTTCTAGGATAAAGTAATGTAGGATGGTTTTTGGAGAAAAGGAAAGATGGCTTCTGCAAAAGTGTGAAAAATACTAATCATATGGTGAATTCCTACTGCATCATGTTAAAACTTTAAATTCAATAAAAAATATTCTTCCCATTACTTATGAGACAACAATAAAATTAATTGTATTACTACCTGTTTGACATTTTTAGATTTAAATAATATTTTCAGAAAAAGGGAATAGATATAAGTGAGTTTAGGTGCTCAATGCAGGGCAAGTCTGATTCTGATTCCTTCTACTTTTGCATTGAAAAATCTAATGTAGATAAATGTATAGGTTAAAGTTTAAAATGATTCTTTGTTGAGGTAGTTAATTATTTTACAATGTGACTTCTCTTCCTTTCTGGAAGATTATGTGTGTAATAGACAAACTGTGCCTGTAATCTGATAACTTCTTTAGGAGCTACCAGGATCATTCTGATTTTTGGACTATTGCAATTAACTGCCTTAATAAAGGGAGAAAAAAATTCTTAAATTGAACTACACAAATATCAATCTTTACTTTTTTAATGAAATTCAGTTATCTCTCTGTTTCCATAAATCAGGTTTAAACTCTTCACATTCTAAAGATAATATCAGTAGTAAAACTCTGGAATTATTTAATTCACATTGTAGACTTGTATATCATGCTAACTAAACTGTATACAAACACATGTGGAATATGTATGTCTACTTACTGTTTCTTAAGAAGCTGTCCATAGTGTCAGATAGTGTCCGTGGTTTTATGATGTATGAAAATGAAGGGCACAGAAAAAAATCTGTTGCTTTCTTTTTGTAGTTTATGAAAACAGAAAGAGATGACTGTCCGGTGGAAGAAAGTAACTTGCAATAGAATGAAATGGTATTGAATGCAGTGTAATGAAAATTGGAAGGGTATTATATTGTACTATTTGTTAGGTTATTTGGCCCCTTCCTAACGCTATTCAGTTTGGGTAAGCTTCTTTGCTCAGGGTCTGTGTCAGTTGACACTATGACAGCCAGTCTTGGTGGTTTGTATCTTGGGGTTATTTGTCTTTTTGTGAATTGGACCGAGAGTCTCTGGCTTATTTAACTATGTGTTCTTGTACAAATCAGGTAGTGACAGCTGTGGGATGTCTGGTCTTGCATATAGAGTCATAAGAAATCCGGAGGTGAAACCTTCACTTTCAAGTTTTAATCTTCTCATCTGCCTGGTCTCTCCACACCAGAGGGTTCCAGCATTATTACTAGCTTCTGCTGGTTTCTCCAGTAATCTAAAAAAAAGAAGTTTCCAAGCCATGATGTGTGTTTGTATGCATGTCAAGTGACAAGGAAACTGCTTCAAGATGATGTTTAAAAAAAAAAAATACTCTAGGTTGCATATTTTTCCAGAGGAGATTGGAAGCAGTTCAGGTAGTATGTGCCCCATCCTCAGTTCTGTGCAGGCCTGAAGAGAAGCCATGGGCTGACACTTCTTGTCACCCCAGCAGAAGCAGCAGTCGGGAAGCATCTTCTTTCCTCAGGAGCATGGGCGACTTAAAAATTGTGCCCAAAAGACTATGTAACTTTTAATCTTAAAACATGAGCAAACTCTCATTATTCATTTTTGAATCCTTTTCCTTCATAAACTAGTTTCGACTATTTGACTTTTTAGTACCAAAGTTTCTACAAAAATTGCAAATACTTCCTCTTACACCACTGTCAGTAGCCGTTAAGGAATGGGAATGTGTCTTTACTAATGGAGCTGGAGGCATGTATTGATTTGGAGCTTTATGGCTATCTAGACATGTATTGACATCTGTAGTTCTTTAATTGCTGTTGTTTATTCAATTACAAACAAAATGATTGCTTACGACTAATCCTATCCCAATATACTATTGGTATCGTATTAAATTTTGAGGGGAATTTGCCCAAGAAAATGGTGCAGATTTTCTAAATGAACTAAGTTAAGCGTATTTAATAAGAGCAATAAGATAAAACCCCCTCCGAAATAGTACCTTGAGATGAATTAAGCTTTTATTTAGAGTTCCTTACTTGGCAGTTCTTAGAGGTCTCAAAATGCTGTCTCCAGTGGTTTTCAACAGTGAAAGGCAGAATGCTGCTTTAAAAAATGCCAACTCAACAGAGTGAAGAGTGGGTAGCCTGAAGGCAGGGGAGAGGCTGAAGTGAGCATAAAGGCTTCTTTCTTTCCTCCAGTTCCTCAGTTTAGTTTCAGTGTTGTCATCTGTGTTCAGGTAAACAGTTGACTGAAATTTTGATCTTAAAGAAAGTGGAGAAATAGGAAATTCACATTGTGGTTCTGGTATTAATTTTTAATGCTAGCTTTATCTTGAGGTTTGTGAACGTGTTTGCATGGCTGATCATGTTTATGAGTGACAGCATCCTAAAGATACACATAGAACAAGCCTTGTCTATGCTGCTCTGTTATTTTTAAAATGTTTCCTGCTGAGTCTAAGTTTGTATTACCCGCACTTGATACTTTGTATGTGTCTAACCAGGTGTTGATGAAATTCCGCTGGTATAGATTTAGTTTTTGTTTCTAAGATGGCATATATATCAGAGGCTCCTTTTAAAGACTGAATTAGAGAGATTTAAAATTAAATGCTCCCTTCTGTAGCCCTTAATTTCAACGTTAATGATGGTAACAGCAGAAATAATCAGTGCCATTTCCTCTCTCCACTTTACAAGCTTAAGGAAAATCTGCATCACTAATTTGTTTATATAATGCATTTTGCAATCTAATTTACTAGACGCAATAGTACAAATAATCCTTTGAATAGCATTATAGATTAAAGGACAGACTCTGCCACCCTCATTCATATTAAGTTATGCCCTATTTTGCAAGCAATTCTTTTAGTTTTAATAGGACCACCGTAGGGGTAGAATTCCACTGAAGTAGAACCTGTTTGTTTCCCTTGGGATTTAGTTGTATAGTTTTAAATTCACTGTACCGTTTTATGCTTTCTCATGTAAGCAGCTCTGTATAATTAATGGAAGTGTGAGTTTCTTAGAAAATATAATAATCTTGTTTTCTGAGATTGCCTTTCAGCTTGCTTCCGTCCTCTGTCTTTCTCCCCAACAGATAGTCTGTTTCTTCATTTACCTGTAGAGGAGTAGAATATGTGTGTCAAAAAGCCTTGACAGTAAAAGAATCTGAAAGAGGTAAAAGAGGGTTATTAAACAGTCAAGTAAGGCAATAATAGCACATTTTCTACCCCTCCTCCCCATATTTTATTTATTATTTGTTTTATAATAACATCTATATGCTTCACAGTAAGATGCACTGGAAGATATATTCTTTTCCCTGAAGACCTTATAGACTAGGTATTCAGAAATGTAATATATTAAAGTTCCTACCAAACTCAGCTAAGTTACCAGGAAACACAATATATAACAATTAAATTAGAAAGTAAATGGGCATTAAGGTGTCAGAAAAATTCAGATGTTTTTCTTGATTTAAATGAAATTTTTTGTGAAGGTTATAGCCTTCTGTCTGTCATATCTTAATGACTTCATTTTGGAAAGTCATTAACATGAATCAGAGTAAGCGGAAGACTGTGTAGTCAGCCCAAGATTTGACAGTGACAAGGAAATTTTTTAATAATGCCATGAGATAATACCCTGATAACAAAAGGGGTCTTTTCTGAAAGCTCTTAAAGACAGGTTTTCCCAGGGGCAAGAGAACTAATGAGTTTATTTTCTTTATAGTTTGTTTTTACATGCTCTTTTCTCTGTTCCTGGCTTTTTTTGTCTGGACAATTGTGAGTCCATGCTGTTACTGTTTAGACTTACAGATTTGCTGATTGCTCTGCTGGTTGCTGTGGTTTTTTTATTGAGTAAGAGTATGAGTTTTAATTGTCAGTCCTTTGAGAAACACATTCAAGGGCTCTTCTTTACCTGATAAGTGTTGGTCACAAAACTTGGCCTTTCATATGTTCAAAAGCTTCACTTGGTGTTATATTTAATTGAATTTGCCAAATAGATCAGAAGTTATGTAGGTATGTGATGAAGTTACAGGTACGTATGCCAGACAAATGGTATATCTCATGAACCATGTTTCCTTAAGAATTATTCTTTTAAGTAACTAAATATGTCCCAACATGAACTAAACTCAGTGTATGTTCTTTTATGCATTTGGTGGGTTTTTTATTGTTACATTTTTGTGCCGTTGTTAAACATGTTGGACATACATTTTTAATATGATGTTTGTCATATTCCTTTAAAATAATTTCTTGCTGAAAGATCGATATCCTCTGAAAACAAGTCTTTGTATAAATTGGTTATTGCTTATTGAAGGCAGTGTAAATTGTTTTAGTTACTTAAACTATCCCAAAGGTTGTACGGAAGAAAACACAAGTGTTTTTGGAATAGTAGGGAGTATGATTCTAATCATATCATTAGTACAGCAAGCTATTCCAGCCATGGATGCAGTTAACTACAGCAAAAGATACTTTCCTTTTATCTGGGATTGGTAGAAAATACTCCCCCTTTCTTTCACATCTCACTTCAGTCCTGTAACAATTTCAACTCTTCTCTTTGTTTTTAAATTCCAGATTGTTTTCATTCTTTCGTATGAGGATAAACTTAGGAGAATATCACATATGGACATGTCTTTTTCGCATTCATTAGCTAATGTTTGTTAATTGTCTAGTTAATGTCTAATCCTAGAAATAATTCACAGGCTCGTGAGTCTGAGAAAAAAGAACCCATCTATCATAATTTGCCTGCAAAGATTCAGATACTGAGGTGGCCACGTTATATGAGGCAGCTGCATGCCACAGCCTTGTTCTGTCCAAATGCGGAACTAACATCAGCAAAATGCTATTAAATATATTTTGTAGTTATTTTGTCCTCCAAGTGCTTAGTTAGATGTTTTTATTTTTGACTACTCTTGATTCATCCAGTGAAGACATGTGGCACTTAGGGGCAGGGATGGAAGAAAACAAAAATATAAAAAAGGCCCAAAAAGAATGGCTGTGTTGGAATTTTCTGTCTGGATTAGAATGTCATTTGAAGGGTCAACTTTTTATGATTGAATAGAATAGCATTTATGAATTGCTGAAAGCTTTTGTTGTTTTGTTACCGGAGAAGGATGAGGATATAGCAGTGACGGATGCCTTAATTATTTTTTTTTTGTGCCAGCACCTGCAACTGAAAATGCTAGATTCTTGCCAGCTTTTAATAAACCACTTAATAGGACTTGAATTTTGGGAGAGGATAGGCATGACACAATATGCTGGTGCAGTAAAATGCAAAATAGGTCCCTCAATTCAATAAATTTCTATTTAAAAGTGCAAACATTATTTCCAGCTCTAATCCTGTATTACTGTAAAATAATGAAAAATATTGTTATATATTAATAAATACTGGAATACTTAATTTTAGATTTTTAATACTCCATTTTGAGGCTGTTTTGAAGTATGACAGATCAATGACTAAATCATTGGTACTTAGTATAAAGATACAGAATGCTGGTAACTAATAAGGATAGCACAACAGTGCAAATGAAAACTGTAAACATCATGATCCTGATTTTTTTTTTCAGTATAGAACAGTCTTATTGTCATGTTCAATTGTAATCTGCTGGTTAACTGTCCTTCTGAGTCAGCCATTATATCACTTATGAAAACAGAAGCACTTAGTTACTTTCACTAATTCCTGTCCTCTTTTTTGATAGAATTGCTGTTGAGCTCTATTTCTGATTAGCTGGGCAAGAAATAGCAAAGCTGAGGGCTCTTCAATTCAGATATAGAAAACTATCACATTTGTCATTATATACTAAAATCCCAAGGGCTTGTTTTGTTTTGAGTTTGTTTGTTAGGCATAGAATTTTAATCTTTTTCTCCTACCCAGGCTTTGTAGGGGTTTTGGGTGTTTTTTAAAACATCTTGATGTGTTTATACTTATATTGATGCATTGACTCTTAATTAGTGGGTGTTTATTTTTTTTAGTAGATTTTTGTTAGAGAGGAGCAAACACTCCTGTCTGCCTTTCAAATTCAGTTGATATTGGACTTACATATTGACAAATAGACACACACATATGCGTATTCTTACCGTAAGCTTAATTTCTTTGGGAGACCAGGCTAACACCTATGTCAGTGCAGAGGAAAATACAAAATTATTCCTGTGGTTGAAAATGAAGAGAGTTATTCCAGGGGGAGCAGAGTCCTGACAATATGTGTTTGAGAATGCAATAGAAGAACAGGGAGCAGCAAGGGAATTGCAGAAGAAATTCGTGTTAATGTAGCACAAGTGAGACTTGCTCTCTAGGATTTTTGAAGACAGAGAAGTCTAAAAAACTGAAATAAAAGGTTTATTTAGAAGAGGACAGCACATCTCTCACTTTTTTTTTTCAGTGATGAAACAGCATTGTTTTTGACATCTATCCCTCATTGTTGGAAATGAGCTTTACATCCTTGTTTTTGATTTTTTCACAAATTTGACTTCAGAGATGATTACTCACTTCCAACCTTTGTTTTGTATGGATTAGAATGTAAAATCAATCGAATGCTGTGTAGCCAGTTATGACTGACTCCCTTGCTACTGAAGATGAAGTGAGATACTCAGTCTTGCCAGAGGTTTTGTTTTAGATGTCAGAGTCAGTGAACACCTATTTAGTTAATGAAAATGTCTTTGAAGTCCTGACTATGGTCAATGAGGCAACTGGTCCTTTAGGCATGGAACAAGCTAGGAAAAGGATACAATTCCATATAACTGTCTTAAAAGTGTACATGTATATGCACATCTCATGTATTTTGAGGAGAAGAATTACAATACGGAGAATGAAAACCACAAAATACTAAAAATTCATCATAAAAGTTAATTTTAAGGGACAGTCCTGCCACAGTTAGAGAAAGACTGCTGTATTTAGCAAGTATTTTATGAAGCTTCTGGTATTTTAAGAGTTTGGTAAGCCTTGTAATATAGGCTTTATTAGGTAGGCTTTATGAGGGCAAGACTACTGTGTGACAGCACAAGCACTTTACAGTACTTTCAGTTATGAATTGTTTTAGCCATGCATAGCTATGTGACTTCTGCAGCACCATAGCTGATATTATGCAATTTAATTTACCTACTGAAGAACACAATATTTTAATAAGGCCTTTGATTTTCCAGGTGTGGAGTATTTGTACTATGGAAGTGGAAGACTTAAGGGTAAAGTGTTTTTAGAATGTGTCTTCCTTTTAGAACAAGTATCTGTGCCAGCCTACACACAGATACTTAGAGCTGTTTAATAATTGCTTTCTCCCATGAGGCTCCTTGGCACTGAAATAAGAACCAGTATGGTTAACCCTCATTAAAACAAATAGATTAATTTCTTACTAAAATGAAAGACCTCTTTTTAGTCATTCAGCTTCATGCTATTTAGAAAAATGTTCAATTATTAAAAGGCTGCTGTAATTTAATGGACTACAAAGACTCTGCACTTCATTAAATTGTATGAAATGCCATGTTGTTTCTTGATACACAGATTATTCACCTTATTTCTCAAACTAAGTTTCCATCTTATTGGATGTCAATTTAAGTCTTAAATTTGACCCATAAACTTTGAAAATTAAAATACTTTCTCTGTAAAGTACTCATAAAGAGAATGGTGAGTATTTTCATGAGTCTTAAGTCTTGTAACTTTATGAGCAATGTTTCTTGTGAAGTAGAAGTGCAGTGTACTTCCTTATTTATACCAAGTTGGAAACATGTAAACTGTAGGCATCTCACTAAAGCACCAAGAACAAACGGCAGGTGTTGGAGATGGTTACATCTATGCATGTGGTTGCCCATGGACAGGCTCCAAGTGGTCCCGGAGTGAGCCAGCTGCACTCTAGAAGTCATGCGAGCAAATCCAGTATGTTGACCCCATGTCCCACATGAGTGTTGTTATTGCTTTGTTGTCAACTTTTTGTCAGCTGACTGCTTCATCTCAATTTTGACTTTAAATAACACTGAATCTAATCGATGGTTTATTTTAATCTGAGGCTTATATCAGAGGAATACCAGAGAAATAAAAAGTACTTAACAGTAAAAAAAGCCAAAATAAATGAATGTTTGGTAATAAGTTTTACTTATGTGGTTTCAGTTTACAGGATAAACCTGCTTTTTCATTCTGTGGGCAGGGTTCATATGATCACACTATGCTTACTGCAGGTCTGTATACAAAAAGATCTCTGAGGTCTCTTATGTGCGGGCTCTGGACGCATCTATGCTGGTGTTTTAGTTTGAGTAAGAAATGCAGTTTTGAAGTGAATCTCAAAGTCATCCCACCCTACTGTGGTTTGGTTCATACCACACATGATCATTTGGTTTGTACAGATTTTTTTTTCCTTTAGAAATATTCCCCTACTCATAGAGAGCCCTTCACTGGAGACTTCTGAAGAAAACTTAGTAAAGTTGTTTTGAAAGTTGGCAAGCTTTTATTTCCAGTGTGTTTAGCTTAAGAGATAGAAGCTATTTGTGAGAAACATTGCTATAGGCAAGCTGTTCCCAAATCTGATGTACTTGCTTTTAGGTTTCAGGATGTACTAATTTCAACAGGTTTACTGTATTTGTTTATATATCTTAGGAAGTTTGTGCTTTGTTTTGTTTTTTTGTGAGACTTATCTATAGAGTTATGTGACTTTTGTTAGTTATCCAGTTGTGTCTTACACAGAGATATGATGTTTACTTTCTTCAGCTGCGTTGTTTTTAAAGCAAAGCTGCTTGCCTCTTCCACAGGTAGACAGTTGGCTTAAATCTATTCTGTGTGGACTTTCACCTTAGTTGACAACTAAGCTGTCTTTTTTTAAAAAGGATAGTTCTCTTTAAAAAAAAGACTCTCTTGACTATAATAGGATGTGTGCCTGTATAATTTTGTGTATTATTTAATTTCAGAGTGACTGACTGATGGTTTCGTAGTGTATTTTATGATGGAAATTCTTATAAATAAAGTGAAATAAAAATTAAGCAGTTTGGCATCACAGAAATGTATAAGGCATCATAAAGATAATTGCAATAATATAGACTTATTGATGGAGGATATTTTAAATGATATTTACTTGCTGTCTATCATAAGGTTTCAAGCTTCTTAGTAAATGGTGTTTTAATACTGTTTGCTCTTTCATTTCAGCTCCAAACTGTGTACTAGTGACTTTGCTGACTTTCTGTGCAAGTTCCATTCACTCTGATATGATGATCTTTACTGTATTTTGAAGTGAAAAGATGAGGAATACTGCACCAATGCTGATTTTAATAGGATAATAACAATAATAAAGTGAGGGTGTTCTAGGTTAAATTAGAGAAAGTATAAGTTTAGTTGTTTTTTAATAATTCATCATTTTGGTTGAGCCACGGAACTTCTTAAGTTAGTTGTGGGGACAGAAAGCTGTTGAGAAACAAGTTTAATTGAAAGGGAAAACAGTTTTTGCAGAATGGAGGATTAACAAGCAAAACAAGTTAGATAGCATTCCAGACATTAACTCCGTTTACATATCAGTTATGCACGTGCTGAAAACAAAAGTTCTATGTGCATTTATCCAAAATTTTCTAGAACAGCACTTATGTGCAAAGTAATTTTTGCATGGATTAAAGTGTTTTATTTTTTAAATTGAAAATTAGCGTTAGTAAACCCAAGATCGAGATTTTTTTTTTTTCTTTCTACAGGATAAATCTCTCTAGTAGCAAACTGATACCACAGATATGTATGTATATGTTTTTAAATATTGTGACTGTATAATCCTAGTTTGCAAAGAAATTAAATGGCTGTACCCAGGAGGACATTTCCTGAGAGTTCTATTAGTAAGGACATGCTACGTTTTCATGATAAAACGCGAGTGTCCTTTAAACAAAATGTGTGTCATCTGAAAACTTCACATTGCTTAACTTTCCTGTAACTAAAGACAGATAAGTTGTTTTTGTTAAAATTACTGGGCTGGATTTTTCATTTAATTGTCTTTACCATCTTTAAAATTAATATGGTCACCCATCTGATATTTGTGTTCTGATTACAGAAGGAAAAAAAATAAATATTTATCGTTTGAATGTAGTAAAAAATGGTTTGAATAATGCTTTGCTGATGAAAATGGTGCATTTTCTTCAAGCTTAGTAGCTATTCTTGTTAAAGCTCTTTGTAACAGTTAGCGTGCTCTCTTTGCATTGTTTTTTGTTGCCTTCTTCCTCCCCTTCATCCCTGAACATACATAAAAAAAAAAATTTATTTAACAGTTCAAATTCCAGTCCATGGCTACTCTGCCCCAATTTAATCAGAAAAATATGTTCTGAAATATTTATATCTCTCTCACTGAGGATTCACAAATGAGTGCTTTTCTCTAAGGCTGAGGAAAGAGTGTTAGTAAGGGAGAAGTGATTGCTAATAGTTCTGCTGTTGTGTTATGCTGACTTCATCACATGCAGGATACATGCAAGCCCATTTCTTACTTGTGCTTTTATATTACATCTTCAGCTTTGTAAACATTGTACAGACTTTCTCGGGAAAGTATTTTAATTCTGAAGAGTATGCTTAGTTTCAAAGTAAACGGATTCTTTAATATTAGCGAGCAATGTTATTTTCAGACCTTCAGTTCTAAGTAATTGAGCTTGTTGCAGTTTTATTTCTTCAATTTTAGACACACAGTTGTAGGGACTCAAGTAATGCTCTGATCTTTAATGGAGCTAGTTTGTCCTGCTTTTCCGTGATTTATAATTTCTCTTCACTGCTCCTGACAGCATGTATCCATTTTTTTTCTGCTGTGCCAGCTCTGATGCTTCTTGGAATCTGCTTGCTAAAATGGCAGGAAGTTTAATTGACAAACAAAAAGCAATACTTTTCTGAAGGTTTAAGAAGGTAAGTCAGCTCAGTAAAGATTCAGCACGAGGGAGGATGTGCAGCTACACAGCTAGGACCTGAGCAAGAGGAGGTGTGAGTGGAAGAGCCCCCAGAGCCAGTGGAAGGGAGAAGGTATATGATTTATATAGCTAGAGTGTGGGTGGAAGGAGGGGTGAATGGGACAGTCTTCTGACATGATTGAGCAGTAGATTCTGTGCCAGAAGCCCAGTGCTTACAGCTACTGCCTGTATGTTAGCCACTGCTATGCTGAACCCTGCGATTTATATACTTAACGCTAGGTGTTAAGAATGACAGCTTAGATTAGCATAGAAAGCCCTCTGCCATAAACTTCACACAGTAAATATTTGTGATATGGGAAGCTACCTGGTGTTTTTTAGAATGGAAATGTAGGATCATAGATATCACTGTGTAATTCCTAGAATGAAGTGGTTTGATTTTTTGCGGGTAGCTTGAAGTAAAAATTGCCACTATTTTGTATTGTCTAATTGCGTCCTTCATATTTTGCTAAACAAAATGTTATTTCCATTTTATCAGCGTAAGAATGTTATGTAAAGATAATGGAGCTGAGGGGTAGAGGTTGGTCAGAGTACAGATTGCTGGGGACTTGTTCAGTTGTGGAAATGAAATTTCTGGACTGATTGAACACTATTTTGGTGGAAGTAGATCCCAGTACATTTTTCTGCACTTCTAAATGCAGCTGTTTTGCAGAAACATGTCACTCATTTTAAAATGAGATTTTTAAATTTTTTAATATTGTTCCTTAATTGCAGTTTCTGAAACAGTTTGTTTTCACTTTTAACTAGTCTGTTTATTTGGAATGTGACTCTTTTCATTCCAGATCTTCTTTTGTGTTTCTGTTTTACATATGTTTGGCTATCTGGTTTTGTTTGTTTGTTTTTCAACCTTTATTGAAACTTTCGTTGTATTTCTGCAGCTAAGTAGGTGTTTCAAAAGATACAAAAACTACTAGTAAAAGTTTTCATTTTTATATTAACTTGAGCCACGTATTGCAAAATATGCAGTTGAAAAAATAGAGAGGAGAAATGACAAAAGATTCTGGCACATAAATGTCAGATTTACTCCTGTCCTTAAGTTCTGACTACAGGAAATATTTTTGCTTTGTCAGTACTTCATAGGTCTTCAGTAATAACCAAGTCTTGTTTTAAGGTATTATTTTAAAGGAACTTTTTATTGGAGCTAAAGCTTAAAACTTGTGGTTTTTATTTCATACATGTACCATATAAAGACCATTACCTTCCTTTTCTCTGAAAACTTGCAAGGGAAGGTATGTACTTTTGTGAGAGTAAGCATCGGAGTACAACAGCTTCTGTTTCAGGATCTTCAAGTTTTTCATTAAGACTAGTTAATGTAGTCTTTCATCATTAGTCTATTTAATTTACAAATTTTATAAATTATTTAAATATATTTTAATTTAGAAATTTATTAGTCTATTTAATTTATAAATAGACTAATAAATTTTTTTAATATCTGCTGAGGATTGTTGTAGATTAGAGCAGAGAAATGCAAAGAAACAACATATTGCCAAGTAGGGTAATGCATACGTGGATTTAGGTACGAGGTATTTTAAAATGAGAATGTAGTAATACAGCAACTTTTTTTTCAGGCTTTAAAAAAAATTGTATTTTGTCTTAGATTCTTTTCAAAAATCTTAGAAGAAAGAACTAGAATATCATATGATGTTTTCCATACATAAGAAAACCTTTAGAGCTGCTTAAAGGGTCTGACCTTAGGAGCTAAGAACTGCTGGCCCACAGGGAGAAGAAATCACTTGTCACCATAATGTTAGTTTTCATATTCTTAGACCATGAAGTTCAGATTTCTATTCTGAAAATTAACTTCTCTTTGGCTATCACTTCAGTGACAACAGCATGTGAACTAAATTCTCTGAACCCTCGTTCATTTTTCATGTTCCTCTCCAAGGACGTAGTACCCTGAAATCAAAACTCCCATTTTACCAAATACACTAGTTCTCTAAGTTATGGTTAGATTTTAGATGAGAATTACAGGTCATGCTTAGATGTCATATGCTTCAGAAATAGAAATAGATGCTGTTAAAACTTTTGATTCCTCCAGGATTTATTTAACAACCAGAAATATTTTTTCAGTAAGACAGAAGCCACTAATATTGCATTCACCGACTGATGGAATGAAAAATGCATGGGGAATTTTTACATAGCCCACTGTTCTTTCTATTTCTGGGTAGCCGTAACATCTGTACATGTAGCAGTCTTATTTGGGCTGCTGATGGAATAAAATATTAGCTACTTTAATAAAAGTCTTAAACATAAAAAATTTGTAGGAACTTTTATAAAACAGCGGTAATTTACCAGTACCTGTCTAGAGAAACAAATTTAAAATGTATCAGTATAAATTATCTGATGAGCCTTTACTATAGGGACATTCATTATCAGACTTTTGGGACTACATTCTGTCAGTGTAAAACCTCCAGAGAAACCCAGGAAGATCACAGCAGATCAGTTGACACAGTGTTCACCAAGTAAGCTCACTTTCTGACTAGATGTTTGATCTTGACCATATCTGTTCTTCATAATCCTCTACTCAAAACTGCCTCTATTAATTTTTCATATCATAGAGAACACCAATGAAGATCAAAGAGGTAAACAATCCACAAAATGCACATGCTGTCTGTTTCCAGCTGACTTTTTTTCTACTATCAGGAATGTGTCTCATTGAAAAACTATTGAAAGAGACACTAAGCCCTTATCATCGCTGGAGGCATGGAATTTGTATCTTCTTATCTCAGAGGAGGAGACCTTATTACTTCCTGCTTCCAAAGAAGAAAGGAGGTGAATTCAGTTGAGGGAATTGAATGATTTCAGCTGCTGTCTTGTATTCACATTGTTCACTTTATTTCCATTACCAGATTAAAAGCAATAGCAAAGGTACCTCCTTTCATAAGTATCCATCCAGCCAACATAAAGCTGCTGAGATCCTCACTTCAACATATTATATTTCTGTATTAAGCACCTTTACAGGGTGCTGCTTTGACCTTTCAGTAGCAGTGAGAACATTTAGGAAAACACTGCAGGGGTAATGGCCTATGTATGCTGCCTGACTGTGCAGTTGTTCATATATGAAGATGTCTGGCTTACAAAAGACGTTTCCTGTGAACAAATTCAAAGACTACCAAATGCAATCGGTCTGGTACAAGAATATAAAAGGTATCAAAGGAAGCCTGCAAACAATATATAGCTAAAGAAGAGGGCTGCTTTTTTTCATTTGAGCAGCCTCTTATGAAGGTACCCCTGAAAAAGTACACAGTAGACCTTTTTGCTATGTTGGCCCTGTAAAATTTATGGCCACAGTTCTGGGCTCACAGAAGCGTGAGTAAATACACTGTTAATGGATGCCAGACTGCACTGTGGAATCAAGTTCGCAGTTTCCAATATGAACTTGGTCACCTTTTAGGTCACCTACAGCCATGCAGCACCTCATCCGATAGCTTTTTTTCATTATTTATTTATGGACATGGAAGAAGCGAAATGAATCTATGGTCCACATAAGTGCATTGTAGAGAAACTGCATAAAGGTTTTATTTTTGGAGTGCAAAACTGTCTGGAATTTTGGAAGATAGGCTTAATATGGAGTCATGTTTTTATGATTGAATCAGCTGGTACACGCTTTTCTACCTTGAGCTATTACTGTCGAGTAACCTAGAATTACTTATAAGTCAAGGTAGGCCCAGCAACTTTGTCTTTCCTAATTATTTGAAACGTACAATCTATATGTTTGACTTTCAGGACACACCTGATGACAAAAGCTGGAGGAAGTAATTTTATTTACTATAGCCAACAAAATGTTAACGACTGTCTGAATTAGAAACATTTTATTACACCTTTTAAACTCATCTTCTCTAATTGTAGAAAGAAATCATACAAGAAGATACGTTTTCAAATGAAAATATTTAAATGATAATGTAATCAGTGTCACATTTCTCTTTGTACTTAACATTATCAAATACATTGGATTATGCTTTCTCCATGTAGTCAGTGAACCTCTTCCACAGTTTGTCTGCATCTAGCATGTGTGTATAGTACTCTTCAGTTGACAGTCTCTTGACATTTTCATGTTCATTTACAGCAGTGTTGTACAGAGGCTATAACATTTCTCATTACACCAAAGTGATGCGAGTCATGAATCTGGCTCTTCTCTAATGAGATCTCATTCATCTGGTAGCCATGTTCACTGCTACACCTTTTCGTGAAGGATGCTTTCCTTATAGCCATGAGGAAAAAAAGTCTTTCTCAAGTACAGTGAACTCATCTACTGAAAGAAATTGGTGTTAATTGAATTATTGAGCTATAGCTGTAGTTTTCCTCCATACATTCTGTGATTATTACAAAGACGTTTGCCATTTTCATTCAGAATGAAAATTTTAGAGCAAGTTCCTTGATTTTTTTTTAATTATTTTTTTATTTTTTTGTTAGGGGGTGTTATAAGCAGCCACCACCTCCAGCAGCTCCTGGGGATTCCTTCTGCTCAGTCCAGAGACCCTGGGGTCTCTCCAGCTCAGGCCGATGAATGTGGCTGCTGTTTTCCCATTTGCAGGTTCAACCAATACTGAGAGTAAGTCTGGCTTTATGCTGGGCTGGTGACTTCTATCTCCTTTTTATTACCCTGCTTGGAAATTCTCTCAGTGAAATGCAGACATGATAAACAGAAAGATTGCTCATGAATTCAGTAGGTGGTATTTTCCAAAATTTCTTGGTGTGCATTTTGACAGTCATAGAAAGAGAGCTTTTTTCTAAAATTATCAATTGCCAAACTGTTTTTTATTCTTCTGAACTTAATAAATTTAATTGAGGCTGACAGTATTTTTCAGAAGTATATTTTAAATGTGAGTCATTTTCAGCTGTTGTGTCTACATTTTTTTAGAACCAGAGATGCATTGCTTGTCAGTGTTTAAGGGCGTTTGTGTTTGCATTTATTTACCTTTTTTTTTAGGTGCAGTACTGATAAATTACGGATCTAGGATGTTGTGCTACTGTACAGTGTAATAAAAAACATTTCTAAAAGCACAGCAATCTGTTTTTTGATCACTAAGTACAATAGGATGAGAACCCAGTGTACCTTATGTCCTCCTGACATTAATCCAGGAGTCCTGTGATAGGCTCCCCACCATCACCTTTGAGGGTATAGGGATAGTTAAGTTTTAGTTTGAAATGTGTATTTGACTACAAATATGTGATCTTCCCAAATTCTCCTTGGTTTTGCTTTTCCCCTCAATGGTTGCTAATTCCTAGTTCTGAGTCATCCATCAAAACTGGCCTTGCAGTACGTTTACCTTCTGGAATGACTCATCATGGATTTGATGTAGGTAAGGAAACTGCAGCTGGCAGGTTGGAGAAGTTCATGTCTCAAAACCATATATGAATAAAGTGCAAGTGAGCTTTGACAGTTTTGACAGTTCAAGAATATTTTTAATATAAATGGAATTATTTGCAGTAATTAAACTGACCTGAATAGACCTAAATCTTTTTTTTTTTTACTTGCAGACCTTGAGTGTGGTTTGGCTTTTTTTTTTGTGGTTTTTTTTTGTGTGGTTTTTTTTTGTTGTTTTGTTGTGTTGTGTTTTTTTTTTCTTTTTCAGTGGGGTGTGAAATCCTGTGGTGAAAGTATCATAGACGTCTCATGGTGCTTTGGTCACCTTTTACAGGTTCCCTGAGGGGTAGTCCATGGGACCCATGGTTGAAAACCACTGATACAGAGTACTCTGAGTAGAGAAATTAGGAATGGATAAACATGTTTAGTTGAGTTGAAACATGACCTTGAAATTTCATTTTTGTTTTCTTAATCTTAAATCTTAATTTTTTTATATATATACTTTGATTGTTACTTCATTATAACATTTGTTTTGTCACTTTTTGTTGATGAACTGAACTTCTGCTTTATCCTGAGTATTTTCTAGTCAGTGTGATGAATTACTCTCTCCTGAGAAGGCTTAGATATCTAACTCTGCAGTTTCCTGTGTGTGCTGTTTTGTATTCTCAAACTGAAATATCTGTAGAAGTTTGTATGGGAAGTACTCATTTCACTTTCACTTTTGTAACTTTGAAAACACATACAAAAAAACTACTGTGGAAGGAAAATACATGTCAGGGGACTGGTTCTCCTGTAAACCTCTGCATGGTACTACTGGACAGTTATGCTGAACCTCGGAATGCTTTGAAGCCTGTCCCTTGAAAACTGAAAGGTACTCAATGGATATGCAATACTCCTGGAAGAATTTGTGGTTTGTCATTTATCTGAAGATTTGAGCTCAGATGCTTGATTTGTTAGAATTTGGGTAATTCATTAGCAAGACTGTCATTCATCCAAGCGTTTTATCTCTTTTTGCTTCTGCAGTAGCCGTAGTCTTTATTTTTAAGTGATGTTGAAATGATTACTTCAGGCTTCAGCAGGAAGATGCTCTTCTGGTGGTAGTAGGACTGGCAACAAATACCCATGTTAGATTTTAGTGCTTGTGTGTAGATCTTAAAGTGCTTTACGAAGAAAGGTTAAAGTCTAAACGGGCTGTATTTTACCAGTGTGAGAACTGGCACTGTGGTACCATGGATAGTTCTCTTGGTAACAATGGAGGGAGGTTTTTTTCCTTTCCATCCTCTCCCAGTACATTCCTTCCCAGTGGAGAAGATTGTTCCCTTTTTTGGGTTGACCTTCAGATGTGCAACAAAACTGCTTGCTAACTGGAGCCTGTGGAAAAAATCATCTGGCCCAGAAAAAAGGATATCTCTGAGGTTGTACGTTAGGCTATCAGTAGAGTCATGAGTGACCTTCTTGTCATCCTAAAATTTTTGGTAGATTCTGATTCTTTTCTAGTCTCTGAAGCTTAAAATCAAAAGGCAGAAAAGCAGATGTTAATTTAAAAAAAAAAAAAAAAAAAGTAATGACCAAAACCAGAAGAAGTATTAAACCCTCTTATTAAAACCCCCGAATGTGTGTTTAGAGAAAAGGTCATTCATTTTTCACCTGTAAGAAAACACATGCTCGAGAGCAGCATTTTGGTGAAAGCTTTTTTTCACTTATGCTGTGAAGACTATTATTTTTCCTTTTTACATATATATGGCTAAGATTTATAACTGTTAACTCAAGCATCTTTTACTTTTTCTAAGCACATTTTCATTGTCTGCTAATCCTTGTTCTCAGATTACTGAATGAACTTTGGCTCTGTGTTATTGCAGGTTTGTGTTGATTCAGTGGGAAAGATGTGTTATGAAACCTTTCCCTATGTGATTGCTGAAGAAAAGTGACAGTCAATTGATTATTTTGTGGAACAAAGTAATGATAATCCAAAAACTTGCTACAAATCTCAGTGTCCCCGATACTGCTTTTTGCAATAAATTTTGATTATATCAAAAGTTAGACAATTTGAGCTGTTCAGAAAAATTCTGCCCAAATTATTTTTTCCAATGAGGAATGCAGTTTCTGAAAAATTGAAATTTTTCAGAGTGCTGTGCTTCCATTGCTTAAATGCTAAACCTTATTCAAGTTCTGTATTGACTTGGTATATACTACACAGTGACTTCACTTTTGACATGCTAAGTGTGAATCAAAATTAATATGCCCAATAAGGCAAGGCCAACTGAAAGCATTTCCTTAAAATGGTTAAATAAAATAAAAATATTTCTACTTGATAATAGAAATATATACCCAGTACTAATCTTTTTCTAAAAAAAAAATAAAAATTTCCTGTATAAAAAGAAAAATGTAACTTTTTGTTCTGAAATACTATTTTCTCACCACATTCAAAATGAAAACAAGCAATGAGAATAATGTTTGATAGATGCCTTGTGTATTTCTGCACGCAGTGAGATGCTTACCACAAAGCAATGCAATTTGAAAAGGCAGAGAGAGTACTTAGTACTTTCTATGTGATTTACAGGTCACTTCCTGTTGACTTCAGCAGGAGAAATTCATTGAATTCAAAGAATTCGTTGATCAGCACCTGCTTATTATGTTCCAAGTAGGCTAGAGGGACTTAAAGTACCATAATCATGGGCAGAAATCTGGAAGAATTGATTTAAACAAGGTAAAAAGCTCAAATAAACAGGGCTAGAACAAGTGCGGTCATGGATGAATGAATAGGCAGGAAAGGTGTTAGCACAACATTTAAATACATCATGAAGTAATGTCCTTGGGGGGCGACGTTGTGTGAGCCATTTTTTTTTTACTTTATAGAACAAGATCATAGAAAAATCCACAAGTAAACAACAATAGAGAGTAAATATGTCTAGTGAATAGCTATGATACAAATGATTTTTCATTTCAGCCTTTTTATTAGCAGAAAGCTAGCACTGTCTTCAATATCTTAAAACCTGAATTTTGATATTGCTATGATGATATTTAATAGTATGCCAATACTGTGACAGAAAATAAATCCTCCAAATGAATATTTAAAAATGAACACTAGAGTGCACATTTCAATTTTGTGCTGTTTGAAAACAGAAGATGGTTAAATAAAAATCAGTACTTTTGCATTATTCAGACCTGCAAAACACTGTATCAGCGGTAAAGACATAGGCCAGATGGTGTTTGCCATCCAGAAAACTGTAATTCTCCATTCTGTATCATCCCTTCACGTTTTTTTATTTGTGGAAGAGCTGTAGTTCTTGTCACTACCGTACAAGGAGAACTTGCATAAGAAGGCTATGGAATGTGTTGCTAAGAAGTATTGTAAGCTATAGAATGTGGAACGCTGTGGTGTGTTCAGCACAAAAGAACAAGTGCAGGGGTTAACACGGGGGATACTTGTGTTTTTGCTTGAGCTAACCCAAGCTTTATTTACTTACAATAAATTTGTTACAAAAACCCTCAAGGTACCCGATACAAAAGATGAGCAGAAGTTTGTATGTGGGTACAACTTGCTTTTTAACCTGACCCGAAGAACTGTAGATAGTAAGTAATAATTTTTCTCCTTTTCACATTACAGAAGAACTCTTAATTTCTATTAATACAGGTTTTGAAACTTTGCATTGACCAGTTTATCTGTAGTAAGGGAACTCCACTGTAGATAATTATAAAAATCAAAATAGCACATTTCTTGAAAAATAAACATGAGCTTCTGGTTCATGAATTATTTTTCATACAAATATAAGTTGGACCAAGAATGTAGTGGCTTTCTAAGCCTTTGGTAAGACAAATCCAGTATGCTGCTTACTTGTATTTTTGATCTGAAGCGAATGCTTACCAATCCCTTGTTAATTTTAAGTTGATGTTCAGAACTCTCTGATAAGCCATTACACTACTATCTTTGGAGAGTTATGAGTAACTTGCATATGCAAAGAAATACTTTCCAAGCTTTTGCATGCTTATAGAACTGGAGCTTTACTAGATTAACTCTTTGCTAATTGTAATCCTTGTCATTTTATTAACATAGAAGAAAATCCTCCTGTCTTGTTTTCTGAAGCTACTTCTCTTTAAAAATCTTGCAAGCTTGTGTTAGTACCATGACTTGTCATACCTTGCAGAACCCTTTATAAATGTAAGAAAGCCAAGCCTTGTGCTCACTATATCAAACTGCTTGAACATTTTTAGGCCTGCACCTTCATGTATAATTTATGAATACTTTTGAAAGATAGTCCCATAGACATGGCATACTGTACCACTTGCATGAATAGTGAATTCTGCTTTAGGGAAGAATGGTGCTAATTTGGATGTGATGATATTAAAAATATCCAGGACAGCAGCATAAGGAATATTTATTGATTATATAATTACATTCTTTGCTGTCAGTGTTTTATCAAATACAGAGTAAGGAATGAAACTGTAGTACTAAGAAAAAATTAGAACAGATTTTTTGGGTTATGAAATTCTAATAATGCAAGTGCTATTAAATAATGTTTGTACCATCATCAAAAATTAAGACTGGCTTTAAATGCTTAAAATGGAAGCTTGAATAGTCAACTGTCAAAACTATTGTAAACTTTAATGACTTGTCTGCTATAAAAATTGGAGAGAAGGGGGAGGGAGAAAGGGAAGTTTTCCAGTGTTTGCGTGGCATGTAAGAACTACAGATAGCAGACATTTTTTTCTCTAATTGTGTCAAGTTAGTGGCTATTATTGGAATAAAAATAGCAAGCTGCTTAAAATAAAGTATTTCTTAAGTTTGTTCGTTTGTTTGCTCTAAGATTGCTGTCTTGTTTTGGTTTTGGTTTTCTTTTCCTTGGGTTTTTTGTTTTTTTTTTAAAGTAGAAATTTTTTGGATGGAGGTACAATGTGGAATAAAGGAGGCTTATATTGTATACTCCTGCTGTTTATGGATAAGAAGGATATTTCATGAATTTTGAAGTTTTCAGACCAAATATTCTGAGTCTACTTACAGAAAACAGTGGTTATCCTAGTGTAAATTTATGCAATGCAACTGCTCGTAGTTAAGCATACCAGTTAGATGTGAAGTTCTCTTAGATGGAAAAATGCAAGAATAAATCTGATTTAATGAATTGTGTGACATTCTCACCTCCCAGATACAGTGCAGCAATACACTTGCATGCATTGTTTACACAGGAGGTAGAATGAACAATAATCCAAATAAAGGATAATTAGGAGGAACTTTGCTTAAATAGGGCAAGGTAAAGAACCTAGGCCAGTGAGTGCTGTTCTGTGACTTTACCAAAATATATTAACATGCCATTCCTGATGTTCTTCTTTCTTGTAGCTAGCATGACATGAAGTATCTAAACAACAGTAGAAGTTTTATTGCATTTTTGAAATATATATGTTTTACTTAAGCTTTAATGGGGAAGAACTTTCAGGTTCCTAACAGAATTGAGAAAGAGCCATCTACAAAAAAAAGTGGTAGTTTAGTGGGTAGAGCACTCTGCCAAGTTTAAACCAGCAACTGAATTTTGAATCTGAGCTGTCTAATAACAAGTGATCTAGCTGGCATTTGGAAAAGTTTGAAATCTTGTTTGGTTTTATACAGTAGGACATTCATTATATTTGGATTTGGAAACACTGTAAAAGTTGGTCTTCGTGTGTAATTTAGAAAAAATGAAAACTTCCTGAATAAACTGCAGAAGTTATGCAATCCATTATGGAGTATTTTTTTTAACTTCTCACAATATCAGAGCTCAGAAGTGTAGGATGTTGAATCACTGTACTGTCTAAAGTATGAATGAAAGGTGCTGTTTTCAGCTTTAACCTCAGAGTTATTTGTCTCTCTTCTGCATAAAACTAAACTGTTCATCAAAGTACTCATTTCCTGTTCAAAGGGGTTGTGTGAGCTTAGCAGTACAGTCTGCCCCAAGGTCTCAAGGCAGTATTTTTCCGTAACAGAATCCATAGGAATGCATCCTTCTCCCCTCTACCTCATTCTCTGATGCCCATTCACTGCGGCTGCTGCACAGCGGTTCCTGTCAATAGGCAAGGCAAATCAGGGATCTTTCTGGATGACTGGCTTCCATTCTGCTTCAGCCTTGTTCCTCTTGTTTCAGATTCTCTTCATTCCATCTCTTCTTTCCTCACTTACAAGCCAGAATCTGATAAGAGTACCTTGTGCCAGCACATGCAAAAGGATTCCTCTTTCGAGTCCTGCGGTTTGACGTTATGCAAATCTTCCTTTGTGGGTGGGAACCTTGCCATTTCTACCAGTGTTGAATTTCAGCTGTGCTTCCTGCTATGAACACATGCTGTACTGATACTAGCTGCTTACATAGTCTTGGAGAAAACAGGGTCTTCATACAGGGACAGATTAACAAGGACAGGTTCCTTAACCTGTTGGTCTGCAAGGATGAAAAACTCGACTGTTGAGCTACTTTTTCCTCTGTTGGGTCCAGGCATATGAAAATACATGAGTCCTCTCCCTTTCACCCAAAGGACAGTTGTCTGCCCCTGTCCCTAGGGAGAATCTCACAAATTTCACTTCCTGCCATGTCATACTGGTGCTAAAAAAAAAAAAAAGTCTTTAGTCTTGAGTATTCATGCATTGTTTTGCAGCAATCTTTGCCTTTTTTTTCAGCCTTTCTCTTGAGTGATATTGCTCAAAAAACAGTATGCTCTATGGATTTTTGTACTTTGCCTAATCTACCAAGCTGGTTGCAGTGACATTTAAAAAAAATCACTAAGTATGTTATAAATTAGTGACCTGAAAAAAATCACACTAGAAAATGTCATAAAGCATCAAGAAAAATGTAAATATTTAAGGTGGCTAGCTTAGACTTAATGAAAGGTTTAAGCTTAACCTACAGGGAAATCAGTAACTTCACACTTAAATATCATTTTATTGTTTATTCAGTAAAAAAGTGAATAATGGAGAAGATGGGATTGGTACTTACGAATTACCAGATCAGGTTACTATATTTGGGTGAAATTTTAAATATACTATTTTGTTCAATTAATTTTATTTTACTCTTCTGCAATGTTTGCTGCATCCAAGAACTATAATCATTAAATTTTAATAAAAATTACGTCTGAAAAATAGTGATACATTTAAAAAAAATGTGGAAAAGTTCATTAGAAAGCAGAGAGAGTCTGCTTGATGCTGTTTATACAGTTTCCCGTATGGTAATGTTGTCTGTCATCTTACACACCCTGTAGATGTAAAATGTGCATTGTCTTGACAGAACTCTTAGCTCCAGATTAAAAATAAATTTGTGGATTACCTACTTTGCCTTCATATTTTTTCTGCAGAAAGGTAACTAATTAAGAGAAAGGTAGAGCTCTACAAGTAAAAAAAACCTAGATATTTGCTTTAATTTAAGGTTGGTTCTATTGAGTTAGACCCAAGGTCCCTCTGGAGACACCTAAGGTAAAGCACCTGACCATGCTATATGGTATGCTGCTTTTCCAAATACCTTCTTGACCTGCAATAATTTATGTCCCAGGGACTTCATGAGCCAGATGTGAAATCTTTGTATTTAAAAATAGTTATCTTATATCCTTCCTTGCACCTGTGGAAGCTTGTGGCATCTGGACCATCTGATGGCATGGAGTCCCACAACCTAGCTTCGACTTTTATAAAGATTTGCCACTTTTTATTCATTTTGAGTGCATTCCCTGCTGGCTTCATTTGATGCCTCCAAGTCTTCTGTGAGAAGAGGCAATGAGCAGTGAGTCCCTATCTGCCCTTTTTGTGCCTTTCATGTTGTTTAGATCTCTGTCATGTTCCCTTGGTTCCCCTCCCTTAGCTTATGTTACTAAATTGTTTCTCATACAGGAACTGTTCCATGCTTTTTCTCACGCTGCTGTATTTTTTGAGATTAGGCTTGGGGAAACCAAGACTCTGCACAGTATTCAAGATAATAATACATGATAGGAGTGTAATGATGTTCTCTGTGTTGTCCGCTATTGCGTTTTTAATAATCCCAAAGAGTTTGTTTCTTTGAGCGCTATGGAGCACTGACATTCTGATTCTGAATGGCGTTGGTCAGCTCTGAACTTACTTTGTATGTGAAGTTTGAATTGCAGCATTTTGCATTTTTGGTATTGAGCTTCATCTGCCATTTTAAAATCTACTTTCTCAATCTTGTGAAGTTCTTATGTCATTCTCCACAGCCTACCTTCATCTGCACTACCATGAGGAGCTTAGTAACATTAGCAAACTATGTTACTTCATTTTTGTCATCTTTTTTTCTCTTCTGTTTTAATTGAGTGAAGAGGTTAAACAGATACAACCCTAGAGAACAGTACTGGTCATTTCTTTTAATGTGAAAACTGACAATTTACTCTTTCTTCCTACTTTTAGGCAATTACTTATTCATACAAAGCCTCCTCCTCTTTTTGCTGCTCTGAAGTCTTGGGTGGGAAAGGGAGTGGGATGTCAGTGAGAGGTTTTGGAGACACATGTAAATGATATGAACTAGATCCTGCTTATGTGCATGATTTTTTGCTTCTTTCAAGAAATTGTCTTAGGTCATGCAGCAGAACTTTCCTTTTCAACTACGGTGTTGACTCTTCCCCCAGATATTATGTTTATCCACATATCCGTTAAATTTCTTACAGTTTCTACTAGTTTGTCCATCAAATACATTGAGCTGGTACTGCACTGTCCTCCTCAGTCTTCCTTTCACTGCTCCCAGTATTCCTGTGTTGCATTTAGCTTTTTGAAACTTTAAAGGCTTAAACGCATTCCAGTTTCTTCTTATTTCTTAGTCACCTGGTGTTCATGCAGAAGCATGTATACTACTGTTTGTTTTTCTGAGCCTCTTCAAATATCATTTTATTTGTTCTGTTCTCCTGTTTTGACTTTTGTTAACCTCTGCTTTAGCTTTTAATAAAAAAAGAGATTTTTTTACTTTTTCTTTTTAAAAAAAATTGTGTTCTTTGGCACTTGTTGGCTTCACCCTGCTCCTTATTTGAAAAACTGGCATCTGACCTAGATTTCAATAGGCTGCAGTTCCTCTATATATCAAATTAGTTCTGTTTTTCTTGAATAGACACTGTTTGTTCCAGAAGCAGCATTAGTTTCCAAAGATTCTTACTCCTTACTCCTTTTTCTGCAGCGTTTTAAATTTTGAGGACATAATTTAGCCTTGATCCTGCTGTTTGGTCAAATTCACATTATTTTTTTTAAAAATTGTGACTAGTAGTACTGTGTAGTTTTGCCAGGGAATTAATTTAAAATATTGTTCTTTTGAATCTGGTTACAAATATGCTTTATAGTTTGCAGTGCAGGTTACAAATATCGTTGATATCAGTATGTTTGCACAGATCTCAAGAACTTCTACTGGTATCAGTAGAAGAATGTTATTTAAAATATTTTCTTTGAGATATATATTCTGCTGGTAGTTAGAATTTTTATGCTGAGCTGTTGCATAAGCCTTCTGGAGTTTTTAATACATGGCTGTGCAACCTACTGGTGAGCAGCAGAACCAGGCAAAAATGTAGGTTGTGCTAAAGTATTTGTGGTGAAGGCGTGTTGTTTGGAAATACCTTTCGTGTTCTTGGTAAAAGACAGGCTTTGCAGTGACTTGCAATATTATTGATCTTAATAGTATCTGAAGAAAATTAATGGATGTTGAGTTCTTACAGGGTCTTTATCTGTTGTTTTTCTATTCTCACATTCTGAAAATTGCTATTACTCAATCTATGCTTGTGGCAAATTGCATAAAGAGCACATTGCAGCCTTAGTCGTAGTAAAAGATAATAGTTACGGTGTGTACTCTGCTGAAGTAGAGAAATTAAAAAAGCAGAAATAGAAATTAATGATGTTACTAAAACTGCCATGAAGAGTCTTTGGAAGCTTTATGTCTTCCAGAAGTCTGTTTCTCAGTATTATATGCTGCCTCACTGTGGAAAAATTATTATATCTGGATGATTATCTGTTTATGATGTTTATAAAATTATTCATATAAAACCTTTGCAGAATGTATATTTCCTAGTGTTGGAAGAATAATATTATGAATTTGTATGTATGTAAGTCTCCTTTTATAGGAAAGAAAAAAAGAAAAACCATTAGGTGTTCTATAAAAGGAAATCTTCAGTAGTATTTACCAAAGAGATTTTTATATTAAATGAGCATTAACTGTAGATAGACAATATATATGTTATATATATAAAAATATCTATATATATCAATTTTATACATACATACATCTATATATATAAAAAAAATCTTGCATGTGGAAACACTGTGTAAGGAGAAAAGACGATGATGTTCCAAAACACCCAGTCTGTGGTTCTTGCTGTTTCCATGCTGTTTTCAAAATCTTCTAGTTAGAGCAGCCATGACATGGATGGGTGGGAGTTCTTCCTCATGCTTTTTCCTCCAGTTTGAGAAAGATTCACTCACACCTATTCATTCCAAAAGACTGGTAAGCTTTAGTTTCGCTTTGCGTTTGGAAGTTAGCTCAAAAATCATGACTTAGTGGTTGCCCACCTTTTCTTTGATCTATAGATTTCTGTCTTCTCTTGGACCTTCTACATGAAGTCTTGCACTTTTAAAAGGGAAGGAATATGTTGCTTATCTTCCCCCCAACTCCTCAAGAGAGTTGCTCAGTCTTATATGAACCATTGATGTTGGATAAGATTTCAGGCATCAGTCATGCCTAAACTCTGCAATTCAGATTGTTTTCTCTGCAGAAAAGTGTTAGATTGGAGGATCTGATTCTTTTTTTCACCTTAAAAATAACATCTGTTTCCTCCTGCATTATTGCAACCCATGAAGGTGACTGGTGAAACAGGCAGGTAGCTTGCTTTGATATTATATCCTTCATAAATGGTGATGAACTGGGGATCAATATAGAGAGAAAGGGGTATCTTGCAAGTTAAACTATTCTATTCTTAGAATCTCTTCTAAAGATGGACTTTCTGTGGAGAGAATGTTCTCAATTCAGTAACTTGCGAAGAACTTTCACTAGTGTAGTAGATAGAGGGTGCTTTTTGCGATATTTTAGGGGTCTCTGTTAATTTCCCAAATGTAGCTAAGTTATAGTTTTGTATTGTGGTTTATTTGGTTAGCTGCATGCTGCTATCGTAAATTTATTGCATATTATTTAGCTGACTAAACAGACTTGTAGACAGAGGCTTGAATTCCCAAAACAAAATAAATGGGAGATAAACAAAGCTTGGAAGACTCCAAATAAGTTTATCAAAATAATTGGTGCTTATTTAGAAGGTAAATTCTGATTAAAAAATGGGTTTAGAGTCTTATATTTGCCCTTGCAGTGCTTCTTTACAGTCACAGCAGTGTTAGAAGGATCCTGTTACATTGCTTGTTTGTTCCCCCCCTCCAATTTGAAAACCTCTAAGACTATAGAATATTTTTCCTCTGTCTTCAGTAATGTTTTGTCTTTCATTTTTAATAAATTAAAGAGTTAAAATGAACAAAATCATTCCACTGTCAGTTTTCCTACTGAAAACCATTTTTCTTCATTTTTTTTTAAACTTTTAGACTCATATAATTTCACAGATTAGAAAATATTTATTACAGATTGCAGGTAGGATTTGTTTGATTTTTCTATTCAATGAATATTGGTATTAAGAGATAATTGGGCTAATGAGCCTATGAAACATGTTCTATTTATATCAATTGATTTAGCTTTAAAATATAGTCAAGTCTTAGGAAAGCACGGTGGTTTAGATCTGCTGTTGTTTCATAATAAAGTTATATTTTATATAATAAAGAATATTAAGGCTTATTATGAATGTTACCAAAGACGGTGTGTGAGGTTTACCTGAATGGCATTATTTTTAGCTACTCTGTATTTGAAGACCAAGTGATATTTGTAAGTAATATAAAAACTATTCACATGAATAAAAGTTTGTTTTTTTTATGTTGGAAGGAACTTGGAGTCATTGCAATACATTTGATTAGTATTCATGACATAAAAGGAAGTTATTTTCAGGGTAAAGGAATTTGTGAAAAGATAATTGGTTAGACCAACATTCTCATTAACCTAATTTGCATTAAATGTGCTACTGTGAATTGTAGTTATTGCTTTTCCATTTGAAAGGCATGCCTTGTTAACTTATTTAAAGAGCCTAGTTAAACTACAGTTTAAGTCATACCCTTTAATTCAGCAATACAATGTCAAACTTAGGATCTGTTATTACCAACTTTGTGAGTGTGGAGAATCATAAACCAGTTCTTGATCCCAGTGGATTTTCCTGATGAAGTAGGTTTATTTAGCTGCTTTACATCTAGTCATTCTCAGATCCTGAAAGCACTCGACTAGTCCTTTAGTTTAATTTTACTCCTTTATAAGAGCAGAGGAAACTCTTTATTTCCTCTGTGACACAGCACGAGAAATAACTGAGGGAGTCTTGGGGATACTGGAAGAAGCTATTTATGCCTTTGTTCTAATAGTATGAAGACTTTGAGGATCACTTGATTTAATTATTTTTCAGTAAAACTTCTTTACATATGTAACTAAATTGAGCCTTTAAAATATGAGCTGTTAAAACAAATTAATTTGCGCATTTTTGTACCCATTTTAAAATCATGAGACTGAAGAATGAATTTGGATTTCTTTAATTTTCAGCATTAGTTATTACTTAATAGCAGTATTCTAGAGATTTTGAAACAGAGGGATTTATTTACTGTTATGCTGTGTGCAGTGAAGAGGAAGGCACCTTTGTCAGCAGTGAGTTGATTGTGCACGCTCAAGTTAAGTGTTTGCATCTGCAGATAGACACATAAAGACATGATCTTATTTGTCTATATTGGTGAGCGTACATAGCCATCACAGAACCTGGTGTTTGTGAATATGAACTAAACATTTCTAAAATTAGGCGGCTTCTTAGATATCTAAATGTTAATTTCAGTCCTTAATTTTAATTATTTGCACTTGTAGCATTTGACACTGGTTGTTTTCAAAATAGTAGTATCTGGAGGCACTGATTGTAAAACAAAGCCTAGTTGATCAGGCAAGGTTGTATGTCAGCCCAGTAATGCTGAACAAAGTTGGGTAAACCCAATGAAAACAGGGAGATGCAAATTCAGTCTGGACATGGTAATGGTTGTAAATATCTATATAAATACTCAGCTGAGAAAGTCACTTTCTTGCTAGAATGGTTCTGAAGATGACGATGATGGACGTGCCAGGTACACAGTGTGATTAGTGTATGAGTACATTGGATATCCAATGAGCATACATGGAATGCAATGAATTACAAATGCACTTCAGATAGAACAAAAAAAAGAAGTCATAGCCAATAAATTTTACATTGCAGCTGGGAGATGGTTGGGTCTCCCCTTTTTTATTGTTTGGCAAAGAAGTATGCTGATTACTATGCCATTTTGCTGCTTATTCATTTTGTTTGCAAAACAGAAGCTGGCTGATGGTTGCACTATTGAGTAAAATTGCTGAAAGTTTGAACTCCCCTATGTTTTGGGACAGGCAGACACTGGAAAAGAAGCCAATTTAGAGGACAGCACATTATATGTTCAGATTTTGTATGCAGGTTTAAGGGCATGATTCAGGAATTGTTAAAGATATGAATGGCAGTTATGATATTGAGAGCCAAATGGGAGTTAGATAGATACTCAGTTGTTGGTAATGCCATTGAAAACTTCCTGTAGTGCATTCATTCTCTATTAGAGGTTGGGAAAGAATGAGCTGTTGCTCCTCAACTAACTGCTGGACTAAATCCTAGCGACTTATAGGTGATGTGCAAATCTCAGGATCAAATTTCATCTCCTTCATGCAATAATACAACAGTTGTTCTTTTTTTTTTTTCCCAGTAGAGCTCCTGAAACAGCTTTTTGTTCTCAAACTGCATGGTCTAAGAAGGTGTATGTCCTATACTCTGCATCAGTGACATCTTTGCTTTCTGTTTTTCTAGACCTTTGGCCATTGTCTTGCAACCCTAATCTTTCATGTTTCCTTTGTCACAGACCTTACTAATTTATTTCAGTTCCTGGAATTCTTGTGATTTTTTTCCGTGAATAAATTTATAGGACTGTCTTTTGCAACCCAGCATGGTACTGCAATAGAAATATTGTATCTAAACCAAAATAATAACCGAAGCCCCCCAACAGTAAGAGGAAGTTCCTACTGTCTTGGAGGAACGTGTGATAGGTTACATATGTAGCTTAATTAGCCCTATTTCAGGTTTCTTTTAATTCAGTCCCTTATGCATACGAATTGGAGTTTGAGCTTCAGTGCCTTTTTTTGATGACATGCTGGAGTAGGGACTAGTTCAGGGAAGAGAGAGTCTGGAGAATTTAACTACCAGACCAGACCACAAGAAGTCTTTTCTTGGCCTGTACAGACTGATTTTTAGGACATTTATTATCCATTTTAAGAGAGATTTGCATGTTGATAAGAGAAGGTCTCTCTACAGCACATTCAAAGCTGTTCATAAAAAATGCACTCTGTGAATACTGTACATATTCTCAGTATGTTGTCCAGATCGGGTTTTTCAATGACAATCTTGCTTGTTGACATGGCACCTAGCACCTCCTCATTCAGTGTTGAATTTGTTGCACCTTTTTCAGTACTGTTTTACAAATAGGAGATTAAAGATCTTTCTGTAGAGCTTTGGCTTAAAGAAGTTTAACATTGTGAATGCAAGCGGCATTAAAATTAAATGCAAATTTGTTGAAGATGTGACATTTACTGATTGAATTTACTTCTGTAGAGTTGGGAACTTTGAAGAGAGGTTGTTATTTTTTTGAAAAGTAAATATTTTTTTTATTTCCTCTTCTGTAGGAGATTCCTTTACACAGTTCCGATTTGCTGACGAGAAAGAATGGGATAGAGAAAGCTTATGCCATAAGCAGGTAACAGAATTATCATTCAAATGAGTTTGTATGGATAATCGCCTGGCACAGAACACCTAGGCAGTTGTGCTTTCAGCAACAAACTGTTTAATACAATAATAGCACTCTTTATTTTGCCTATTTTTATTAATTTGTCTCTGATGCTGGAGGTTCTTGGGTCTTGTCCTTTTTTTTTTTTCCCTGTTGAAGATGAATCAAAGCAGCAGGCTAGGTTTTTAAGTAACGTTGGAAGAAAAGAACAAGCAAATCCGTCCAGTGAAGGGAAAATAAGGGACTGTCACTTTGCTTTACTGACATATCAAGTCAGTCTTCCTTTTTCAGCAGTATTCAAGAGAAAGGAGATTAATAAAATGACTATAACAAACCCTATATGAATATATTAATATATTTGACTATGAAGCTTGTTCTAGTTCTTTCAAATTAACAGTTCATATCCTCTGTTTGAAACTTCACCTCCAAACTGACTATGCTACCAACTAGGTTTTAGATTATTTGTATGTGGATTCTTTATGCTGGAATAAAAAGGGGCAAAGCAATAGGAGTCTGTTTTCTATATCAGGATACTGGAAAGTGTCTTAACCTCTGCAGCTGTCTTCCTTAAATAAGTCACCTAAATTATTGCAAGATAAATGCTTTTGTCTTCCACGCTTTTCTTAAAATTGCTGCAAAACTGTGCTTGAGTGTTTCTTGAAACATACATATGTATTCAAATTTTAAAAGTTTGCTATTTAATTCCTAAAATATTGACAATAATTATTCCCTGAGAAGTGATATTTAAAGGTACTTTAAAGTTGGAAAGTCAAATTAAAATGAGGAAATAAAATCAAGTGCAGCATTTGTTTAAACCACCGTATGTTTGTTCAGTGGGATATAGTCTTTCAATGAATGTGTATTTTTTTCTTATCAGTTCCTGCCGCTCCTACTGTGCAGGATGTCAGTATCCAGTACATGAACTTCTTGATCATTTCCTCATAGGCTTGTCATTATAGCATTAGGTGATTTGAACACATTAATTAATTTCTGAATGGCTAAAACCACTGTGAGTAGAGTGAAGTTGCACATTGCCAGTGGATTTCACAAATGTTGTTCTGGCTGCCAGTGACTGCACAGTTCTGGAGCCGGTCCCACGCTCTCACTTACCGTGTAGTGTGCTGTGGTGGGCACGCTCTTCTGCCTCTGTCCCTACCAAACTGTAGTCATTTGTCCTGCCCCATCCAAACTCGTTGCTTCAAACTCTTTCCTGTCTTTCACTGTTCTTATGTCAGTTTGAAATAGTTTACTGCCCTAGTCACCATTACGCTTCCTTTGATTTCTTATTTTAGTCCAGAATCCTGGCCCAGGTAGTTTCATAGCATTATCTAATTTTTCACGCTGTCTCTGGTCTTCAGCCAGTTATCTCCTTTTTGTTTCTGGCCCACCTTTCTTTCCCCTGAAAGCTGGATCCAGGTCTAATTTTCATCCTAGATACACTTTGCCAAATTCCTTGCCTTTGCCTCTTGGCTCACCTGTTCCTAGTTCTTTGCCTGTCTATACTTTATGTACAAGACTACAGAAATGTAAACTGAAGTGAAGTGATTATGATGGAACAAAATAAAGCAGAAAAGGCATAAAAAGAGTTGCAGAATGACTAGATATTTCCCATTCCCTATTATTTGTAGAAGGCAGTGGCAAAGCATTAGTTTCCAATGTGGAATGGAAACGTAACAATGACATCAACAATAACGACTTTTCAGTTTACTAAGAATATTATCATTCATTGTTACAAACAGTGTATCTAGATTTGCTTTGTTGTATACTGATAAAATGCAATAAAAATGTTTCAGAACATGGTCTGCAATTTAAAAATCAAACAGGTAATAGTAATTTGGATTTTTCAGTAAAAAATGGCAATTTCAGCAACAAAGTATGCCTCTACTTATTTTCTTGAACAAATAACTATGTGTGCCATGCAGTGTTCATAATTTATTAAATACTGCTTTGATCCCTTTGTTTTTTATGCAAACACCACTTCTAGTGAAATCTCTACTTGGATATTGAATTCCTTCTTTCATTATGTTATTTCTCCAAATTCCTCTTTTCCTCATTCCTCAGGCTTTCCTCCTCTTCCCTGTCTCCATTTTCACCTTTATTCACAATATTCATTCACATTAATCTTTTTGCAAGTGTACTTAGCTCTTCCCAAATGCACTTGAATGTTGTTCAATGATACTTGACTTTTTATGATTTTTTTTTTTACGTTACCAAATTCATACATTTCCTTATCCCTTGCAAATGTGCGGAAGCCGTGTTTGATCTTCAAGATCAGTCAAAAGAACTGCGTTTTCTGAAGCTCTAGTTCATTGCCGGGCAACAGGAATTGCTTGTTGAAGACTTTCTGAGGTTACTTGTACCAGTGAATCATCTTTGGTGATCAGTAATCCATTGTAAAATAAAGTTGTTAGTAAAGAAGAAAAATTTTAAGCATCAGATATTTAAATTGTTTGGTCCTTTTACTCTCATTACTGGATACCAGAATTTGGATACAAGCAACTGTTAAATCAACTGCATTGTTTCTTTTTTAAATTTATTTTAATTTTGTAAATATGCTATTGGAACATACTCTGTCTTTGATGTTCATTCTTGCTGTGTGTGCAGGTGTCAAAAGCCATCCTGTCGACTGGCTATTGGGAGCAATGTGAATTCTTTTGACAAATCTTTTATGATATGGCACAAAACACTCTCTCCTAATTTATGAGTATTTAGACTTCTAAATGTCTGTGTCAGTCTATACCACATTAAGAGGGACAAATTTTTGTCTCTTTGAGCTAGATTTAGAAGCAGCTTCTCTACTTCCATGAAAATGAGAGTATAGACTGAACTTAAGCATTTTGTTGTCAGATTTTAAAATATGTGATGGATATCGAATGATCTTGTTCATTGATGGTGAACATGCTCAGAATGTCCTGCTGTACTGTGAGCTCAAAATCTGTTTAAGTCTACCAAAGTCCAGGGTGTTCTGTAAAAACATCAAATATTGCTGGTCCGTTTTGTGTAAATTTATTTTTAATAGTTTACCACCAAAAAAAAAAGGGGTCAAGAGAAAAGGAAACTTCACTACCTGTCACATTAAGTGGCAGTTCCACCTTTTTAGCAACTAGGCAGCAGTAGAGTATCTTTCTTGAAATCTTGAATATAATTTTAGAAGTGAATGTAAGTGTAGTTTGTTGCTTTTGTAAGCATCAAAACAACATTTTAACAGATGGGCAGTTACAAAAAGTGCCATGTTGTTTAGGCACTGAAAACAGTAGAGCTACACACAAGCTACATTGTTTGATTGCTTAGAATATAGTATCAACTCATTAAAGAATGGAGGTTCCCACTGCATAGAAAGCTTCACAGATTAAAAGATGTTTGAGTTGGAAAAGCCTCTTACGACATTGTCAACTTGCAGAACTATTTCCTACTTTGGATTCAATTTATAGCTTGTTTTTAAACCTTTAAGTGATTATTTGCCCTGTAGGTGTTTAATTTAGCCAAACTGCTTTGTACATGGGTAATTTAAAGCTATGAATTCCTGTATTTCATTAGATTGGTCTTCACATTCCTTGAATGTGTGGAACAGGGGGTGTGTAATAGATTAAAGTCATTATTGGTTTGTATTTTTTTTTTAATACAAGCATACTCTGTGTTGAATTATATTTCAGTTATCTGCACTTTCTGTTGACTGCCAGTCTTTGGTCCAGGCCCTTCAAGAACTGCCTCTACATCTGAGGTTGAATGTTGCTGCTGAACTTGTGCAGGTAATGCTGTGAATTTTCACAAGAAAATGCAAACATTTTGAGTGAAACAATCTATGCAAGAATGACTACTTTAAACTTGGTCTTCAAACATAAGTAGAATGTATTTTATAAGTAATACATTCCTTGAGACCGGCATGTCAAATGACATGTAATGCAGGATAACCCTTGATCAGCACTTTTTATGCCTTGTCGGCTTTAAACAAAATGCTTCAATATACAGCACATTAGATTTGAAGCCAGGTATCGGAATGTTTGACATGGAATGATTGCACTGTTCTTGTATTTGCTTCTCTTGTTAGCTGCTGTTAAAAGCTTGCACCAAAATTTTGAAAGTGCTTTCACATTCTTTCCTGTTAATATATTTTAATTGTGATTTACTCTTCTACATAGCTAATATCAACACACATGTTTACTCCATGAATCAAACTTACATCTGTGTTAGAACAGGCAGAACTGTCAATCAAACAGGTGAAGAAAATGTCATTTATGCTCCAGTGGAAAAAAAAAAAAAGGCAACAGAATATTAGGAAAAAATGTCTCTTCGGGCTCCGAAAAAGAAAATATTCATGTAAGGGCAAAAGAACCAATGAGAGTTAAATATAAAAACAAAATTCTTAAAAAAAAAAAAAAAAAAAAAATCTATCTCTTAAAGCAAGGAAAAAGAAACGTGACCCTTACAGAAGAAATTTTTCTTCTCTTTGGAGTTGCATGAAGTGTTTCTGTGACTGACACAACTATGCTCTTTCTTAAGGGAGCTCAAATGTGTCTGTCTGCAGCTGTCATGTCTAAGGGAATCTGCAAATAAATGTTAATTTCAAATACAGTTTTCTTAAGAGTTCTAGTCACGATCTTTAACTTTTATCAGGGTTATAAAGTGTGTGTTACGACATTTAATCTTTGTCTTGTCGTTCTGACCGGTGATGTGGTCATCAGATATGCTGCCGTGTTATTAATGCCAGGGCATCCTGATAAAAGCAGAATCTGTGTTCCACAGTTAAATAATGAGTTGCCACCTCTTGTTTCACGATTTGATAATGTTTTGTAACAGCTGTATACTATAACTTTTGCTAAATGACTTTCAGCGACCTGCAGTATGGTTTGCTTTCAAGACTGGAATTTTGGAGGGAAGGCCTAACATGGGATAATGTTTCTAACCAAATTCTGACTTCAGTCAGTCCAAAATTCAGAGTATTGATGGGATTTCATTATAGAAGAAATAAAGAAAAGTAACTCTCCGGGAAGTATGTGTGAAACAATGGAACTTGCTGATTTAGCATACAATCTCATATTCCGTAATAAGGGATAAAAGGAGTTTGTATTTTGTAGTTGCTTCTGTAAAAGTATCATTAAGATAACTTTAGTTTACTTTTACTTCTGAATTCAGTTCTGCTGAAATTCATTGTACCTTCTTAAATGATCAAATGTAGGAAGCATGTCTTACAATCCAAATTAGACAGAATAGTAAAAATGAGTCTTTCTAATGATTTACTCCAAGTACTTTCTTTTACTCTTAGGCATCGACACCTGTAGAACTCCCACTGATGAAATCTAAAATTACTGAAGACGGCAAGAGGAGAGAGCTTCTGTTCCGACAGCCTCTGGCTCCAAGTCAAACGGTGTCAGTTCCCCATCCCGTTGGTGATTCTGTTGCTCCATCAGAGCCTGGAAGTAAAAATGGTCCTAGGGCAAGTGCAGCAGCAAAACCATTTGAGAACGCCCATCCACTATCAAAGCAAGAGACTGACCCTTTGGATGAAGAACTAGATCGTCTCCTAAATCTAGATGCTCCCGTTGATACAGAAAACAGACCTGTGTCAGATGCATTATCCTACAACGTAGCAACTGAGAAGGATTTGAAAATGGATAGTAAGGAAAATGGTAAGATTTCTCTCCTCCCCAGCATGCCCTTATTTAATTTCTGTTGCTCTCTGTTTTGGCGATGTTTTTGAACTCTTGATTAGCCAGCCAACAGTACTGCTGTCATCATCTCTGTCATGCTGCGTTTCATTTATCTGGGGCTATGTTCTGACCCATTTGTTCCTTTTCAATTTTAACTCCCCACTGAACTAAAGTTTTACCATTGTCAGTTCATTTTAAGCATTAAGACAAATTCTTCTGCAGAACAGTATTGGTCTTATGATTCAGCAAAATTTTAAATTGAAAAAAAATTAATGTACTGCTAGAGAATTTTAGTGAGAGGTAGATGCAGTTTTTAGGTAACATTATCAGTCTTTAGTTCACTGTGCTAATAGTATACAGAAGAATTGACAGCTATTTCTGATGGCTTGTTATAAATGCTCTTTTCAAACTTTACTAGCATTGATTTTTACAAAATTAAGTTTAGTATGAAAACAAAACATATACAAAAATTTTCATATTTCAGAAAAATCAGCACACCCTTCCTTTGCTTTGCTTTCCTAGAAGTTATACTAGTTTGTTAGTTTTGATGGAGATGGTTTGCTGGTCCTCCCCAGTCTACAATGCTGTAAAAGCATTCTTAGCATCTCTGATTTTTTTGTGTATGATTTTCTTGCTAACTTAAAAATTAAGTCCAAGATGGTTGAACATGTAAGATGTCACCACAAGCAATACAGCAAGCCTAGTTACTAAAGACAATCTTGAAATGCTCTTTCATTTTAGTGGTATGTCACGCTTTCCACTCCAAAGCATAGTGTAAACCCCTTAAGAAAACAATGCCATCAGAATATGGAATCATATCATGCTGTACTAACCCTGCAGGGCGATCTCCTGTTGTGGCCTCCAGCTCCTCTCCTACATTAAAGTCAACTCTGTGTCAGGCAGGATTGTGAAAGATCACAGCAGGGGGATCACTTATCATCTGTCTGCTGCAGACCAGGCCCTGCCCCACCTTGAATCAGATGGAAGCCGCATTCCTCTGGTTGAGCTTATTAAGCTGCCTCATTGGTGGTTTTTTTTTATTGTTGCTACTATTTTTGGAATATGACTTGCTATTCTTCCAGAAAGAGAGATTGTGTTTAAATAGAGTCAGTTGTGCATTAAAAAGCAAAATGATCCGGGACAAAGAGCCAGTATGGAATTGCTTCCAGATTTTCAAGTCTGTTCTTTTCACTTTTTAGACCCTTTAAAACTAGATATGCCTGAAGAGAAGAGTACAGCATCACAGCAACAGCAAAGTACATCTAGAAATGTTACTGAGGAAGAGCTTGAAGATTGGCTGGACAGCATGATTTCCTGACGCTCACGTTTTCTTATGTGAATAACTGAATATAGCAAACATTAAGTAGAAGGTTGATCTTCCTTTATCTTATTTCCTTTCTCTGTTTCACTTTGTTCAGTATGCCCAATGCCTGCTTTTCTTTGCTGGCACCTAAAATTCTGTGCAACCAAAATTCATTTAGATGTGATTGAAAATTGTCTAAGAAAGACTGGTGATATTAGACAGGTCTAAAATTTGTGATGAAATCAGGATTTTCTTTGCTAAAGATGCAGGCTGCAGCACACTAAGAAAACAGCTATTTCAGCTTGTACTTGCTGTACGCAGTCCTTAAAATAAAGCTATGCATGAACAATGAACACGTGTGGTTTTAGTCACCCACCATCCTCACGCCACATCTCCATATTGTAGAAAAATGAGAAAGAAGACAGCAAAGGTAATATTTGGTTTCTAATACTTTATTGCAGTGGGCACTTTTTGTTAGAAGAAGGAAAAAATGCATAATCCTAGCAGCTTCTACTTGCAGATGACCATAGAGCATTGTTTTATTTTGGCCTAAGATTTAAATTGTATTCATTTTGATACAGTGGATGTCTTTTAACAGCAGCATCTAATAAGCTGTTATTGAAGGTAGTATATAAACAAATTTCAAGTGCCATTTCATACAGAAAGACAGAAAAGCAATACAGTTAATGGATCTGTTCATCTAGAACACTAACATAAATAAAAAGTTTGCATAGCTATGTCTACAGAGGTTTTAAGGCACTTCATGTTTCAAGGTCGACGAAGTGTTTGAAAATGTTTTCTTTTTAACTGCTTAAAGCTTTTTCAAGCTGTATCTTAATACATTCACTAGCAAATACGGGGAGGGAAAATGGGACAGCAGTTAGTTCAAATACTTTTTCTGAGGCATGGCCTCTGATGTTCAAGTTCTTAAATGTCAAATGTTGTGCAAGTAAGACACCTTTTAGCCCTTTCAACTGTACTGCCAAACGCTAGGTTAATGTTGTGGTTAAAAAGTTGTTATTATTTCAGACCACGTTTGAACTGGAAGGCTTAAGTTAATCCGGTATAGTTTTCTAATTAAAATTCCAACAGAAGACCTGTTTCATATGTGGTAGGTACAAAAAGCCTATGAAATAGTGTCAAATTTTAAGTATGTCTTGAAGTTTAAAGACATTTAAAGCAAATACAAGCTGTGAAATTACACCATGAAAAGAAAAATTTTTTTGTATACTGGATCTTAACAGTTCATGATTAAATAATTTCGTTTTGTGATATTAGCCAAGTTGATCCTCATACTGTTTCCGGAAGCAGTCCCCTGCTGGGAAGAAATCCCAACATCTTTCTTGGTACATCTTCCACACAAATGACTCCTGAAAATGATAAACAGTATTTATTTTAACAGACACCTTGCGGTTAGTGCTCTAGATAAACTGTTAACCATAACCAGGTACTGTGCCTGTTACCATGGAGTAGAGCTGTGAAGACACTGGAACGCAAAGAACGTTTGCAAGAGCACTGTTCTGCACCTTTCCTGATTCAGTACAACTGAAATTTAAGCCCTACTGGAAAAACTGTGTAAGTGTAAATTAATCAGCCTAGTTATATCAGAGCAAACCTGTACACAATTCGTACATAGGAAATGTGTTTGCGTTTGCTTGGAAAACATTGAATTGTGAGGTACTTTTGTGGAGTTTGCGTAACAGCTGCTTATTTGAGACAGGATTTAACTGTATCTTATTTACTTTCATATGTATTTACATTTAGGGTGTAACAACACTAAACGTACTACACGCATCCATATACCTATCTATATATACACTGGATAGGTAGATAGAGTGGATATATATGGATTTAGGCTATAAATATAGTAGCTTAACTACTTAATCTTTTGGGAATAAACTACAACTGGTATAGTTCAGGGTTTCATTTCAGAGTTGAGATGACAGTAAGATAACTAGTTAAGTGACTTCTGACAGAGGTCAGTGCTGAGCAGAATAGCACACTACTGCAGCCCACCCCCTCCCTTTTTTTTAACCCTTCCTTTTCTTTCACTCGCAGGAGACTCTCAGGGGAGGTGGTATCATCTCTCCTCCTTGCTGGTACATCAGTTCCACCTGGTGGTACACAGCTACAAGGCTGGGGAAGATAAAAACCTTGAAAGATAATCTTAAGAAAAAAAAAATTGTTATTTTCTACTCACCTGGCCAGTATGCTCAGTTTCATCCTTGTTAATGAGATACATTAAAAAGAACCTGAAACAAGCACATGAAGCAGGTATGAGCGCAGAAAACGTAACATCTCTGCCTGACCTTTCCTAGGCTGGGGTACGTGAGGGAGATTATGCTAACCAGCAAAGTAATGATCTTGCTAGGCATCTGCAGTGCTTATGTTAAAGGAGAAACTTCTATCCTCCAGCACTTCTCCTGTGGAAGTGCTAACAGATGTAAAATCTGTAGAAGTGGAAAAACATGGTTTAGCATTTTCTTCATTTCAGTGCTAGGAGCAATAGCTGACTTAGGCATATGCCAACTCCTGTACACACATGCTCCAACATTTCACCTCATCTCATAAGCTGAGCCTATCTATCATCTCACGTACCTGTGCTCACTCAAATGTAGTGAGCTTGAACTAATTAGGAAGGCTGTAGAGTACTAACAAGGGTCTGTTTAGATGTAACAGCTCTCAGTTAGCCACTTTGGATGCAGTGCCTTTGGAATTAAACTTGGTATGTGCTGTCATTGCAAAGAAAAGAATGTATACTGACTTCAACATTTGCTAATTAAAGGGCAACCTGGTTAGAAAGACTTCTGCTAGATATTCTAATATTAAGGAAATGGCCATTTTTAACTTGCTGTGAATTACAGGTTCCCATACACCAATTAAGCAATTTGCTATAGTAAGAAAAGCTTGGCAGTTGTAGGCTGGTAAGACTATGGGTGTTAATGGAAATTTGCCTCACATAAATAAGGTGCCTTAATGTTGCAGTGTCAGTTGCTGTGCAAGGAGTAACGCAGCCTCCAAGCGAGGAGGCACACTTTTTTTTTTAAATTTAAAAGTTCAGCTGCAGTATGCAAAGCCAGACTTCTAGAAGATACCACCAGTTCAGCTCCTTTGGTTCTGCTGGCACAACAATGATAATTATATGAGCATTGTATCAGTAACTAATGCCACCAAATTAACTTTTTAAATATCCTCTTTGATCTGCTCTGTATTTAGTAATGAAAGATCACTGTCTTGGGAGTCTGGGCAATAGTCAGAACACATACAGCTCCTGATTGCTTCAAGGCTTCGGAAAGCTGTGCTATCACTAAAGAACTATAGGATCAGACTTGTGCATTACTTTGTGTAGCTTATCTTTCAGGAGTCTTCCAGAAATGCGTGCGTGCGTTTGTTTGTTTTTGTGTTTTGGTTTGGGTTTTCTTTTTGTCAAATTGAGGCTAATTTTCAATGGTCTCATCAACATTATCAACCCCTCAGAAGTCACAATCAAAACTTCCAAACTAAAGCAACTTATTAAACTGTGGTTCCCTATCATTCCACATATCTGGATTTCCTTCCAGAGGCATAAGGAGTTGGTGTGCCTTCAGGTCTCATTTCACTACGGTAGCTCATGTAGTAAGGTGAGCACTTTAGAGAAAACCAGCAGTGTGGAGTGGAGGAGGGGAGACCAGAAAGGAATGGAGACATCCTTCCGTTCTACAGCATTCTGTCTTAGGATTGTCAGCAGTATGTGCACCTAAATTACTCTGGAGCTGAAAGGTCTCTTTATCATAATTCCAGTAGTAAAATATACTTACAGATAGTTTGCCAAGTTGTGTTCTTGCAAAGTATGTGTTTCAAAGCCATGTGGGGTTGTGTCAAAATAGTCATTGCCGATTCCACAAATAAAACACTTGGTCTGGAAACAGAAGTTGTGGTTACAAATGAATTTTAACTCAAAGACTCTATTTTAACTGGTAACAATCTAGATGAACAAGAGTAATGAAAAATGTAATGTGCTTGCTCATACCTCCATATCTTCTCTCACTTGTTCTTGCTGGTCTCTTAATTCACCAAAAGCATCAATAATCAGACCTAATTTGAATGGAAAAGTAGCAACACCTCAGTGCTTAGCAATATTCATATTTCAAGTAATATCTGTCAGACATCCTCCACTGTTATCAGAGTTTAGCGTACTTAGGTCCAGGTTGAACAATTCAAGTTACAATCTATCAATTTCCAGATGTCTAACACTTGCTTACACTGCACTCCTAGCAGTAACAATTTCTCTTACATAAGAGTACAATCTTGAGAGTGGAAAGGCTTTTCTGTACTTATATTTTGGTCAATTTAAGCTTCCATAATCTCATCTCTCTTGTTCCCATGAAAGAATTTAGTTTTCATTCTCCTTCTCCTGGAACTCTTGTATCCCAACTTTTGTTCAACAAAGATGACTCTGCTCCCACAGGCCCCCCCCACCAGTTTGTGATGCTGCTTCACATTTGAAGCATTATTCCTCCACTTCCAACATATTAAGATTAGAGTTGGATCATTTTGGGGACCGTGACATTCGTAACTGTTTCTCAGTATAGATGTATTACATTTTTTCTTTGCCAGCCTTAGGTCAGTTTATACAATGAGCGTTGAATACTGACAGTCATTGAAGAGGGGTCTTGTTCTCTGTAAACCACAACTGCAAACCAATTAAAACTGCGAATCAACCTCTAAAGAAAGGAGGAAATGGGTATGTTGGCCATGGTGATTTTCTCCATGTCATTTCCCCTTTCCAAGGGGAAAGTCTCCATTCCCCAGCCAGCTGTGGTGGTTCCAAACCAAAGGTGTGAAGGGTGGCTACAGCAAGGCTGTCCAAGTTTAAATGGTTATCACAGGAAGAACAGTGATCCTGCCCAGGCTGTGTCATTGCTGGATAGTTGTCAAAGTGTTCGTAAGCACTGTAACCCAGTAAGTTATGTTTCTTGTGCTTTGTCTTTGTGTAGTACCTGGGACAGTGCATTATTTATGAAATAATTATAAAATTATTACTTTCAGAATTTTAATGATTTTATCAGCTCAGAAATAAGTCTTTATAGCAATACTGCTAAATTTACCTCAAACACAAATATGGTTTAAATACATTGCAGAACTTAAGTAAACAAAACTCTGACAGTCTCTACTAAGGTAAGTGACGGTACCTTGAATAATGGCCAGTAGGATAACAATGACAAAGAAGAAAAATGTGATGTCAAAGACAATTCGATACATTTCATAAGGGTCTCCAGCAGGATCCTCGATTTCATCTCCAATGCCACCACCAGCTCTTACACCCACATACATGTGGAACAGGTAACACTAAAAAAAGAGAGAGGACAATTACAGATATCTTTACCATGAATTATTCTGTTTGGGTTTTTTTCTTTTTTTTTGTTAAATGATTCTGCTCTGCTAATTCTGTTCACAAGTTAGAGTAACGAAGAACACATAATATCATTCCTCATGGATCACACACACTGCACCAAAAATCTGTTACTGTCTTAACTAGTGTGATTACATCTTCAAGTGCACTTGCTAAGAGAGGGAGTCAGCATCAGCTGTTACCCTCTCCTCACTCCCTAGGTCTTACTTACCAACTAAGACCATTTGGGGGGCATTTTTCTTGCATTTGTTACTGTATTCAACTATATTCTATCCCTTATATTAATTCCTAAGGTTCTAGCTTGCTCTTGAGTAAGCAGAGGACATCTTTTAAAGTCTTGTAATGGTGTTTAGAAATGTTGGCAAATATTGCCATAAAATAAATAGCGGCATATCACAACAGGTAGATCTATCTGTGTTTAGGTTGTTTCTGGATAATTTCATTTTGCAATACTAGATGTCTGGTTTAGTATATTGTAAATTATTTATGATCTGGGAAACATAGCCTGTGCTTAGTTCAATGCAAGAGAAATCACTTTACAAAAATGTTGCTGTGTGTGATACTTTTTGAACATATAAGTCTATATGGAAAAATCTTAGGATATCTAAGCTATGTAAGTATATTAGAATGGAGTCTTCTGCTGGAGCAATATACTACTGATGTTCCTGAATCAGCTACAGAATCCTGTAAACCACCTTCAGTCACACAATGTGGGTTAAAGACAACAGAAATCTCTAAGTCCAGCCCATGTTCTGAAGTCACATTAGACAGCAGTGCTGCTGTTAAATGATCAGCATAAAACCTGACAAGTCTGGTCTTTCATAAGGAAACACTAAGCAGAACTATGCATCCATTTTCATAATGCAACTTTACTGTTGATTTGAGATGCTGGTACTAGTTTAATCATACTTAAAAATGTAACTTGGAATTGATTTACCTCACTTGATAGATTGGTTTAAAATGTAATATCATTTCATTATTCTAATTACTCCTACATCTATTTTATGACCAGACCATTGTATCGAGCTTGCAGAGGGACCAGTTAAATAATAATGCTTGGACAGTTTTCATAATATCTATCATTTGCATACCTGACTTGCACTGAGTGTTTGAAAGAAAGTTCAAGAATAGGGAAGATAATTTTGTGAAGTCTATGACACACCTCTGTTCTGAGGTATTTTATTCTATCTTTGGCATAGAGCTCAGGGCAGAGAGTGACTATCCATGGAATAAATGAACTGGCCACAAACTCAGAATACTACATTTTTAATACCTGAATTTGTGCTGTTTTCTGTATACAGTAAGAAAATCAAATCCTCTTCATACTATAATACATATCTGTAGAGTATCTTTTAATACGACATAACAAGGTGGCAACAGGTGGAAATCAGAAGGGAAATTAGTAGCATTAGATTATCACCCATAGTAAGTTTTAATTTTTACCCCTTCTCTACTCACCCTTGACTTCTAACTAAATGACTAAATTACTATTTGTGAGCAGTTTGGAGCCGGCTTTTATAACTAGTGCTAATAACATCATATACTTCATATAACCTAAATATGGATAGGATAGGAAGAGCTTGCACGCTTGCAAACATTGGGAACAAACTGGGTTTATTTGTGCTGTGACAACACAGCTTCTTTTTGCAGGCTGACCAGTTTGTCATGAAATTTATTCCATACACTTTAAAAGTTTGCCATCTTCACATGTAAAAGAGTTGCAGCAAAGCATATGCCACAGTAAATACTGGAGAAAAAATCCAGAATATCTTCCTATACTGGTGAGTGTCATCTATCTACTGTTGAGTTTAGACCACTGGAAAATGCAGAGGGAATTTCAAGACCATTCACATTTTAAAAATGACATATAGCATACAGAAGAAGAGACCCATGGATTTAGCAACAAAAACATCCCTCCTTGCTTATCATTTTATCTTAAGTATCCATTTGAAAATTCAGGATGAAATTTGAAGCACGCTAGTAATGTTTCAGTTACCGTCATCATGTCATCACATTTCATGTCTGGTTCATCTTCATCTTCACTTTTGTTGTAGAATTTGCGGAAGAAGTTGAATGCCACAACAGTGTAAAGATATACGACTACAGCAAGGAGTCCTACAGTAAGCACAAGCTGTGTATGGAGACATGACATGAAAGTAGGTTTCAATTTCATTCTGTCAGAAGAGATATGCCAGCTCACTGTATTGCCTTAAGTATTGAAAATGTATCATATTGTACCTCTCCCAGTAAGGAAACTAAAGATAGCAGTTATGATAGCTTTGAGGTCTACCTATTGCTTGGATCAGCGTAGAGGTGTTACTTTACCCTGCTTTCACATGAAAATCAAAGGGAAAAACAGTAGCAAGAAACTGAAGTTGTTTCCATCGTTCTAAGCTATATGCATACAAACTATATATCACTGAAGCAATGTTTCCACTACTTAATTTAAAAGTTATATTCTAGTAACTTGAAAAACTGGATATACAATGAAAATTAAATGATAAAAAATAAACCCCTTTAGTTAATGTGATAAATAATTTCAGCTGGGACTTATGACTTATCATGACTTATCATTGTCTGTTTTCTGTTCCAAAGCTGGTTAGAAAAGCCATCGATAAATGGATAGAATATTTTTTAGATAAGCAAAGAGTAAGTAATTTCCAGGTCCTGCTTTTAAGCATATAAAATCCCTAGGTGAAAAGGTTTAGCAGTTAATGAGACTAGATTATACTGTTGGGGTTGGCATTAGAAGATGCAGCTCTCGAGAGGAGTTACTGAAGGCTACATATTTTTAGAAGTGCAACAACTGGTATTACTTTTTTTAAAAGAAATGTAAGAGTATTGAATGAGCTGATGGTCAGTTTATCACTTTCTGCACATCTGTAAGTATGCTCCCAAAGCGAACATTTCAGTTGAAAAATCTGCAGCTGTCTTTCAGTGTTCATATTGATGAGCAAGAAAAACAACAGGATTAGAAAAACTAATCTTCACTTGTTAAGAAAGTATACTAAAAGCTGTGGTCTTCGGTTGCAGCATTTTTGTCAATTATGCTCAGTTTTGAGTATTACATTTAGAAAAATCTCATAAAGGAAATATAACAATCATTAAATTAGAAGTAATATGACTGGTCATGCTGGAGGAAAGTGAAGGGGATAAAACCAGAGATTTCATTTGTTTGTGCGATGATACTGAAAACATTCTCATAGGTACTATTTTAGAAACTTCCTTTCCTGATAAGGGAAGAAACTTCCATTGGTCAATTTCTGCTGAAAGAAAGGATTAAACAAACACAAAGGATATATCAAAGTTAAGCTAAGGGGACAGTCTTATGCCTCTTCCAAAATGTTATGTGGTTTAAAATGTTTTGACAAGTCTAACAGGGCATAAGAGTGGGCTTAGAATATACGTTACTGCATTTGAGGAGGAATGGAATGAGTATGTTTGAAACTAAATTTTGGGTAAGTTCTGTTAGATTTCTGAAATGTAAGTTAAAAAGTGTGTTAGTGAGAAGCTTGCTTTTGTTGTTATGCTAGCTAGGAATGTAGAGCCTTTAGAGATCAGAGAGTGATCCCCTACATAAGTTTCAACAATTAGTTTTGGAAGTAGATTTTATTAATCTGATTTTTGCATGACAAAGTGACATATAAATATATTCCACAGTGCAGAATGCCCACACCTCTAAGCACATTCTTACTAGCTAAGTACTGACATCTCAGCACCCAGATCATGATTACTGCTGTAGCTAAGGAGAGATTGTGAATTGTTATTAGTTATCACCAATCAGTTCATCATTGAGCACAGAGGAAGAGCTGGTTAGGTCATAATGCATATTCCTGTATTTTTCTAAAATGAGGCATTTTTCTGCTAACTTCTTTAGCTATCAGCACTCTGTGGGTATAGATTATTATAATTTCATAGGATTTAACATGTATTAAATGTGCTGCAGAAGACACAATGGGATCTATTCTTTAATCTAATCATGATCAAAATGGATTGCATTTCAATATTTCTTAGGTACCATAAGATTTTTTCCAGTACTGTTACAAAACACATTTGTTTTCAGATCTTTGCATGTAGCGCTAACCTGTTTGCCATTGTGAGTGACTGAAGACAAAATGGTTCGCAGAGTCTTGAAACCCATAGCAATATCCAGCAGATGAGCAGCAAAGAAGAAGTTGTTGTAGTGCCCAAGGATAGACATAGTCGTGTACCAAGCTAAGTATAAAAATGACTGCAGAGAAAGTGAAAAGTGGCAGAATGTTAGCAGGTGCTAATGTGCATTACTGGATCCAGAATATAGCTTTCTTTTAGTCACTCAAGTTATGAAATAAAGTAATGCTATCATGATCTGATTTGAATCACAGCCTGAATGTAATACCTCTATTTTACATGTTCAGAAAGACTGTCTTACTCTGTCTGTTATCATATCCACTGTTCATTTAAGGAGTGTTTATTGCTTAGTTATGCTAATGAGACCTCTATCTTTACATATTCAAATGCAGTCTTCAGCATACATGTTATTTACATCAAAATCCCCTACCTTAAAACTGCTTTGGTTGGGGGGCTTGTTACACAGTACTTTAAATTTTAATACTGATTCTGAGGAAGAGAAAATGCACTTTATTACTCGAGACACTCCACTCTGTTTAAGTCGCAGACCATGTCAACCAGGAGACCCAGAAAACCTAAGGCACATGATACAGCTTATTCTTTTAACAAGCAGTGAACCTGAAGCCACTTTCATGTGAAAGCTCTTACTGAAGAAAAAAAGCTTAGTGTGTTTTTAGTGCACAGTGCATTTATACATCTTCACTTGATTCACCTTGGCCTTCGTGTTTGTTTGGGAGTGCTCAAGAGGATGCAAAAAGAGGACTCACAAAAAAGGGAATTTTAATATAAGTGTGGTCCTTTCAAAGGAGAAGGTATGAAAGAAAAGAATTAACCATCCATGTCAAACAGATGATTCAAGAATAAAAAAGGATAACTTTCGGTAGACCATGCTTGATTTTAGAAAAGACACCTTTGGTTGCTGGATTGATTTCTACAAAATTAAATGAATGTACCATTAAATTCCAAAATGCCAACATTGTATTAATGGTGAGGAGGTGCATATTGCCCTTCAGAATCAAAAAGAAAATTATAACATAAATTAAAGCAATTTGCTACAACACAAGACAGAAAAAAAACTATTTTAAAATGGCTCTGTAATGGAGTATTATTTGTGTATGTTTGTTTAAAATAAAAGCAGATGGTAGAAGACATACAATCATGTTTAGAGGAAATCAAAGCATATTCTTCTAGGCTAACATACTCACATTATCAGTGAAAACAACTCCGAGCTTCCAAATGTGGTACTTTGTATCAATGGAGCTTAACCTAGGCAATACAAAATATTTGAAATGCATCAATGTCAAAATTAAGTATTGAATTCTGTAAGTATAAACAACAAACTAGGTTTGGTACTTTGCGTTTGTTTGCTGAAGGTGGTGATATAGAGTAGCTGTTTATTTTTTGAGTGATGCAGGTGCTTCGTTTTCCAGACAGTGTTCATTAACTCTGAGCACCCCTACACGGTTTCTAAACCACTGAAACTGGTGGAACAATTTCATTAGGACTGATACTGCTGTGGTCCAGACTTAGAAAAATTAAAATGTGTGTTAAAAGTAGTGAAATGCAGAACCCGAATTGAATTCAAGAGATAAGTGTTCTGTCCAGTGTTAAATGTTGCCAGAATTACCGAGAGAAAAGGCAATGCCTTCTGCAAGTTTATAAATATTTTATTAGCCATTAGATGACATGTGAACAGAAATCCTTCTTGTGTGCCTTAAGTATCGAGGAAACCACTCTCTTGTAGGAGCCTGAATCATTTGGGACTTGGATACTTTCAAACTCTCATATTCACTGATGGATTAAGTCAGAAAAACATCTGAATTTTTTGTAGCTATGTGGCATCTAGATATTTGTTATGAATACTTTTTCTGTCCTTTGGTTTATAAACTATATCTGTTGTAACACCTAAAGAATTTTTAAATGCTGCATTGATTACTGTTTAAAATAAAAGGGTGCCTAACTACATCAGTCAGCATTGACTCGTGTAATTTTTTGTTCTTACATTTCTAACACAAGTATAAGTACGTTTTAGAACAAAAAAAAAAACCAACACTTTTTTTTTTTTACTTTACACTAGGAAGACTTCTCCATTTGAATTTTCCATGGTGAGGAAAACATCACTATGGTTTCAATATAAAATCTGTTTTTATCTTTGACAATGAAGTTATGCCAACACGTAAGTTGTCTGTGAAGTTCAGAAGTCAGTCATACCATGATACAAGAGATGCCTCTTCTGGTTCGCTCTCTTCCACTGGACTAAAATCAAGGGCACTTTTGTCCAAACCCAAAAGTTCTGCTATGCGCTCTGCTCCATATAAGTCTCCATACTTGTTAATAACCTAAAAATGGAAGAAGAGAAGCTTTTGCTCAGAGAAAGACCTCAGTGCCATTCACCCTACTTTAAGTCAGTAGTTGTCAGAAATTTAAAAAAAAAAAAAGTCTTTTACAATTAACACTACTGGAACAGTCAGAACTCCCAGGAAGCCAGGCGGGGGGAGCATAAAAAAGAAAAATAGAAGCATTAAAGGCTATTATCTCAAAGCTTATGTATAATTTGCCGTCATTTAAGCTGGCATGTTTTTCTTTTTTTAGGGGGATGAGGGGGCTTTGTATCCTAAAGATGACAATGACTGTAAATTAGACCTGTGTGGCTGATTGACAGCACAAAGTTATTTCAAATGCCTGAGTCTAGGAAGGAAACCACAGCCTTCTGTCTTCCTCCCTCCTCCCACCTACGCTGCAGCTGCCTGTTCACTGAGACATTTACCACAACAATGACTTCCATAAAACAAATTTCAGTTCTCAATTGTCTGTATATTTATGTGTACAGAAGTATATGACACATAGATATCCAAATTAACTGAATAGATTATTGCTATGACTAACATAATAGAAATATAAAAAGCCTACCTTCCGTTTTACAAATTTGTCCCAGTAATTGTTAGGAAAGGACCTACATGGATAAGGCAAAGATATTTCAAGTTATTTGACTTGTTAGGGGAAAGAAAAAAACAACCAAAAAACCAGAAAATACCATGTTCCTGATCACTACAGATTCTGGTACAATTTCATTCACTCACACACTGCACTTTGAATTACAAGAACAATTTCTTTTCATGTGGACAACAGCTGTTATTAATCATAATTTGCTGCAATATCCTCTCTTCCCCCCCCCCCCCTTTTCTTTTCTTTTTCATGTCCACAAAGATGATTGGCTACAAAAGGACAGCAGGCTAAATATTATCACCTAATGAGCCTAACAACTCAACAGTAGCAAGGTTGTCACTGTGTAGCGTTCATCTCCTAAATAAATACTTTATTGCTCCTAGCCATAAAATCAATATGGACATAGATTTTCAGAGGAAAGTAAGAGAGTCTTGTAGCATAAATAATTTTTAAGTTCACTGAATTACATTTCAAATAAAGGCTGAATGCTTGGGAACCTGTGGACAGTTTGCCAACATAAAATTAAAAATTAAAAAATGTTAAAAATAATCCAGAAAATTGCAAAGATCATTTGGCAGGGGTTAGCGGTAATCTTGTTCTCAGGTGCATCATATTGTTGTTACCAGATCTGACATCCCAGAACAAGACAAGGTAAAAAAAAAAATTTTGATTCTAAAGCTGCAAGACAGACAGTTCAAGCTAAAGAGCATTTTGCATCATCTGCCTCTGAGCAGCCATGCCCACATTGGTAATTAAAAGAAAAGCTACTGTGTATAAAAAAAGAAAGAAATGAAGCAATAAATCTTAAATATTGAAGAGGTGTCAAGGTATCTCTTATTGAAAATTCCCTGCTTTTTTTGAGAGTAGTGAGCAACCAGTGAGTTTTATCCAGGGAGATCTTACAACAGACACTATGAAACACATCAGCTGGGACCTGCAAGAAAAAAAGATAGTCTTCTCTCTTATCAGTGACATTTCCCTGATCTTCACCTTGGTCATAAAAAATATTGTTCTTGAACTGTCTTAGGAATAGCAGTGCCCAGGGATTCCTCATTCTGACGGTCTTACTGGCTATTATGTCAGCTTTGAAGAATGCCAATTAGCAGGAAACACTGCAAAATTTAAGATTTTTCTCTCCCCGTTTCCTGGATGTAACTTTCAGTTGAGCAAATATGCAGGAAGGTAAAGAAGAAAAAATAACTGCTTAAATTAAAGGACAGTATTGGTAAAACTAAAGCAAGTGTTAACGTCAGAAGAATGAGGTTCCAGAACACTGTTCTGCTGGGATGTGAGGCAAACTTTGCAACTACTATTAAGTGCTTGATTTTTTATTTTTCTGAATTGAAATTCTGAATGAAATTACTCCAGATAAAGGCAAATGGTTCCAGTGACTCAGATGGTATAACCTGGTCCAATGCTCTATGTTATTTCTTTCCTTGTTTTCTCAGACTTTTAAGCAAAGTATGTCTCTAATGTAGCCAGCTTGTGTCTCTCTCTTACCACAAACATCTAGCAGTGCTGCATTTATCAGGGTACCTCTTTTGCCTTTTTAATTATTTTTTTTTCCACTTACAGAAAGCACATTTCAGTATATACATAGCACTGGGTAACCTCCAGCAGTGGTTATCCTGATGGTACAATACCTGCACTAAACCTCGATAGTCAGTTCACATCAGAGGGAAGGATCAGTCTGCTTAAATTAGCCTTAAACTTCTATTCAACTTCAGTAGATAGTGCAACATGCTGAGAACAGGCTGTACAGCATGTCAGTTAGGATAAGCTACAATATATCCCATTAATTCATGCTGCTTTTTGCTGAGGCTAAACTTGCTGATGTCTACACAGCTTGCTATCAATAGTTAAAGAAACAGGTTGGAAATTAAGCGAGCTCTCCAGTTTCCCAGATTACCTTCTATTGTAACTTTAATAATATGTGCTAGTCTGTATTTCTAAATAAAATTCTTAAAATTCAGGTGTAGGAAAACAAAGCATTCAAGAATTTCTGATACTTTAGACATTCTAATTTTAATGAAAGTACTAAGGACACTATTTATAATGTACAAAACTGACTGATAAGATAGATATTTTGGCTACTTGGCAGCATATTGTTACTCCAATGCATTTAGTTGATTATTTTTGCTGGCTTGTTTTTATCTAAAAATTACTTATATGCGTGCACATACTAGCCACAACTACATTGGGACTTGTAAATAACTTTGCTTTCTTCCAGCTTTCTGTTACTGTCCTTAAATTATGATAGCATTAGGGAAAGACAGGAATCTAAGCCTAGGTATACTAGTACAAAAACATGATTCTAGTTGTTTTGAAAGAGTAAATTCTGAAAAATAACCTGTAGACAAGGCTTTGTTTCAAGAGAAGAGAGTTGACTTGCTCTCTTTCTCTGTGTCATTCCTACAGACTGATGCAGCTTACTGATATTTTTCTTTTTCTTGCCTACACTTGTATCATTCACTTGCAGAACAGCAGGTGAGTCTCCTAGAATCAGTATATGACTACTACGGTCTTTGCTAATGCATACGACCTGACAGTAATTCCTGTCAGACCTACTCAAATTCTGGGATTGCTATATTACACTAGATTTATTTCTCTTGTCTTATACAAATTTCGTTAGCAAGAAGTGGGAAAGAAAGGCAGGAGAATACTGCTATACAATATGAATGTGAAATTGAGTCTCTGAAAAGGATAGAAGTTCTTTTTAAAACTTTCTCAGTAGTGACAAATGTGTGACATGCCTTGGAGAGAGCTTGCAAGGTAAGATAAGATGCACAATCCTTGCAAACCCTAGAAAAATGAAAAGGAGGTAGAATATACTTGTTATCATAGTATTTGTTAAATAAGCAGATAATACATGATTTCACATTAGAATCTACTACTGTAGCATCCAATATAAGGTGGAAAATGCCTTTCTTTTGGATGAACTAGGTGGCAGGTAGACAGGGAAGGTTCTCAATCAGTGACTTAATGAGCTATAATATTTATAAACAGTTTAAATATAACCATTTAATTTTACATACGGAGTATTTATAACCAGGCGATCCCATTGTCCTTTAATATCATCTTCAGATGGCTGTTCAGTTATGTATAGTCCATCAAATTCCAGCTTTCTAGCTACCTCCTTTTCTCTCTTGAATACAACCAGAGGGACCTATGAAAATGACAGTGTACATCTTTGTCATGGTTTATATATTTGTAGAAACCATGATATCTACCTACAGTATTAAATACTCTTTATAACACTGTATAAGACCAAACATCACACTAGCACCTCCCACAAGCACATCAATGCCTAGCCAGTCTCTGAGTAATGGCCACCCTGGAAGTCAAGCCCCCCTGCACCGAGTTTTTATTGCCGAGAATGACATTACATGGTATGGAATATCCTTTTGGTCTGTTCAGGTCAGCTGGCCCAGCTGTGCCCCCTCCCAACTTCTTGCCCCCCCCCTCAACATACTTGCTAGGGGATGCACAGGGTGGGTAAAGCAAAAGAGAAAGCCTTCACACTCTGCAAGCACTGTTCAGCGCTAACCAAAAGGTGGGTGTGTTACCAACACTGTTTTAACCACAAATCCAACAGACACACACTGCTATGAAGAAAGTTAACTCCATCTCTGCCAGACTGAGTACATGAGGAGAACATATTGAATAGTGAGAATATGTACACAACTAGGTACAAATAGGTATTCCAGTATTAGCTCCAAAAATCACTTGGGACACAGTTGACTTTAAGAAATAATAGATTAGTAATAAGATTCAGAACTTGCCTTTAAGCAATAGTATCCAATCACACAGACAAAGGAGATGATAGTATGAATAACTGCCAGTGCTCTGAGAGCTGGTGCCATGTAACCTGTACTTTCTTCTAAAACAAAAAACACCATGCCCTCCTCCTCTTCCTCTTCATCAAAAGAGTTCCAGAGATTAGAGTCTTCCTCTACTTCATCAAGTGGCTCTTCTGTCACCTGAGAGAAATTCAAGCACATTGAAAACACACAATAAACTTAAAAGCTCTTCTTTTACTATAACGACAAATGATGTTTGCAAAGCCTGCTCGTGGGAAGATGATAGAGCGTTAGCTTGGAACAGTAATGTCCTTCATTTTCACAGCAGAAGTCTCCACATCATCTCATGTCACTGAAAAGAGAATCTAGAAAAAGCCAGTACAGGCATGTGACAGTTTAAAAATCTCTCCTTTAACAGTGCCATAGCAAAACCAAAACAAACAATGAAAAAGTTATGCAAAAATGTTTTCTTGGAAGAACCAAGTAATGACAGGGTTATCTAATATGACTGAATATAGCATCTGTTTTGTAATCTACATTATTCTTGACTACTAGGGTCTAGAAACAAAGCTCTCATGTTAACAACTTGTACACTGTCCATAAATTTTTATTTCATGACTTAATTTAAAGCTTGCAAATTAATACAGTATTTAATCAGTATTTCATAAATACCCCAAGCCATAAAGCTGACATACTGCCCTAAATTCTTCCATCGACTTTAAAAACCTGGCCTTTAAAATAACAGCCCTAAGTGCCCTTCTTCTGACAGGTTTATCTGAAAGCTGAAGTCCTGTTTGGCTCTCACTCTTTCCTATCTATGACAGACAGACTTGTACTGATAAACACAAACTTTTGTCCTCACTCTGCAGTAGAATGGGTTGTTGGCTGACCCACAAGACCCAATGAAAAGCAGAAGAGAGTGGCGAGAAAAGGACCAGCATAGGCAAAAGCAGACTTCTGCATATACCTTTGAAGTCCATCTTCTCTAGCCATATGGGGTGGAAAGAGAGAGGCAAGAAAGGAGCCTTAAATAGTCCTGATGGTCTTTCTCCTGGAATGGTGCACGTACATTCTACCCAGTTTTCAAGAGCCTTTTGCTTCTTTACCTGCCCTGTCTCCAAGACTATAACTGTGTTGTAGGAATTGCTTTTAAGATATTTGAGGTCAGGATTCAATTACTTCTAGACTGAATGTTCAGCCAGCTGCTTTTGTCTTCTCTGCAGTTTTTGGTTGTAAACAACAGAACTAGAAAATGTAATATTGGAAAACACAAGATTCATCAGCTTATTGCAACTTGCACCCTATATCTAGAAGGAGAAGATCAAAAGGGTCGGATTTCAGGATAAACATAAATGAGGACTTTTCTTACAGACTTCAAATCTGTAAGGAAAGTTAAAAAAATGAGGCTTTTGTGGATGGGAGTTCTCTTTAGTGAATTCTACTGCTTTTCATGGATAGAGGTTGTGAAGATTCAGGAAAAAATTAGTGAAGGCTGCTGACGATGTTCTACTTTGTATCATTGTATCACTAGTACCTGAAACAACTCATTAGATTCGGGTAAAATCTGAAGAACTAATTAAAAAAAAAAGATTAAGTTTAAAGTATGGATGTATAACCTTCTTCATCAGTGATATAAAAAAGAACTGTAGCTTACTATGGAAGGGCTTCTCTTGCTTTGTATTTCTTCTGCCTGCTCATACCAATCACTTAAAGCCCCAATCCCAGTACAGAAATACCTTCGTCACAACAGTTGCTAACAACCATATTGGCAATGACAAAGAAGAAAATGGAGCAAATAAGTATGAAAACTGAATTATACCCCCACATGGAAACACAGAATGGGAAAAAAAAATACATTTGATGTTCATTAGAGATCACTAAATTCATGAAAAAATATGAACAAAGAAATTAAATAAAGCAAGCACTCCTCGCCAAACCCCAGGCCTGAAAGGCATGGAAAAAAAATTATGAACAAATTAAGTATAACTAAAAAGTATTAACTCATCTAGTTACATTGAGACATTAATCTGATTCTGAAATTATGTATAAACTATTTCCCAGTAAAAAATGAATGTCGTCAGTAGGGTTCTTTAGAAAAAGCAGAATTATAATAATTGAGAATAATCAGGTAAAGTCCCTCAGTATCTTTAAAACAAATGAGGGAAAAAAAATGCAACAGTTTTGACATCTGAGTTTAGTCGGATTTCAGATTTCCCATGACAAGATTAACAATCCAAACAGTAACAGATTTATGTGAATAAATGAAAAAATGCCTAGAAACACAAGCTCAACTATAAAGGATGAATGAAATAAATCTGTTTTCATTCAACCTGAGTAAAATAAAAACAGAATAGGTTTAATATCACAAATTTTAGTTACAAAATTTAAAATATTACCTTACCTTCTTCATATCTAAATGCTTGAGTTCATGTTTGAAGGGCTTGTAATAATGGCTTTATTAAACAAGCCTGAAACCATCATTAAATATTCCTCTGGAAGTTACCAAAAACATTTAAAGAACAACGCATCATCTTACCTTGTAAAATAGAAGAATAAAGTTGATGGCAAATGCAACAAATAGAGCAAGAAACCTTAAATTATAAAAATTTCTTGCCAAGTAGTGCTGAAAGTAAAAAAAAAAAAAAAAAAAAAAAAATTAGAGATGGCCTGTAGCTAATATCAAGATAAGAAAAGTAGGCAGCAAGGTTTCTAAGAAAGGGAATACATAATTGTGTTGCCTTCATACACCAGTTAAAATTAGCAAGGGCATTTCTTGGCAGCCTATTCACCCCTTTCATGGTAAGTGGGATTAAAAATAACGAGTTTAAAATTGCATCAGGGAAGACTGACATAGAATATTAAGGAAAACTTTCTAGAAGGAAGTCTGGAAAAGAAATGCTAGAATACTGGAATAAACTACTTGACAAGGTTTCAGAGAGTTCATCATATGACGTTTTTAAGAACAAAGAAAAATCTTATAGAAAATAGAATTACAGATTCTAGAAGTTAGATTATGGAAAATAGGGAGCTCCTAACAAGGAGCTCAAGAGGTTAATCTGTCCTGTTAGACCAAGATAGGAGAAATTACACACACAACCACTTTACTTTTATAACTCTAAGAAATATTATAAAAATCACAAAAGACTGAATACAGCCAGTCATTTGAAAACTCATGCCAATGTTCCTTTTATGATGAAATTTCTTCCTTAATAACAAGTGTTCTATATTACATAAATAAAAGTTAAATGAATAAAAGAGTTAAGAAAAACTTACAAGCATTTTTGTTTGATAAATTTCCAAAGCTTTGAAGAAGTTAGCCATGACAGCCTCTGGTTTCTCAATTTTTTGTCCATGCCTTCGCTTCTTTTTCTTCATTTTCCCCTCTTCTAGCTGCTCAGATTGTACTTCCTTTGCTTTATCTTGTTTCTCACCGTCTTCCATGCTAGAAGAAAGCTTATCTAAACAAAAATACCTAGCCAAACTTCGGTATTGTGAATGCATTCATTTAGAAGGAATTCTAATTCAGAAGGCATTGAAAGTTAGTTTTGACACTGGGAGAAAAATTATTGTAAATAAAAGACTTGAGGTAGACAGTAAACCCAGAGTAAAAAAGTGGCCTTAGTTTCAAATGATATGCAAGAAGACAGTTGTTGAGGGGAGATCAAAAGGGTAAAAAGCCAAAAACCAGGCACAAGTTGCTGCGCCAAGTGTGAAGTGGATAACGTTTGCCAAAACCAGTGATGTACATATATACTCAGTACTCAAAAATGTTAAGAGTTCACGTGTAGTTTCCTGAGCTTAGGCTGATGAAGAGAAATAAAGCTTTTGGGATTTGGTACATAGTATCATAATCGAATCACGGTATCATAAAATGAATTCATTTCAGTCAAGGCAATCACTGTTTTTACAGAGATGAATGAGTAATAACAAGAAAGTTTGCTCTGGAGGGTCACACACCTTACAAAGTATGTAGATGATGATCATTCCTCCTGCACCACTGAACTGCCTTGCCTTTACGAAAATTAAGTATCAAGACTGTATGTAGTAATAGGGGAATTTAGTTACTAAACTTAAAAAAAAAAAAAAAAGCAAAGCTGAATTTCCATATGTGTAAAAGAATGTTGATGCATCAAGGTGGTTGAAAGTTTTAGGCATGAGGATAAAGAAATGCAGTATGTAGTTCACTTTATCACACTACTACTGCAGTAGGAATCATACGAGGGGTGTCTAAGAATGTGCTTGTCTTCTACCAAAAAAAATCCCTGTTGCAGCCTCAGAAATTTAAGCCATTTAAACTCAAATTTTTAAGTGGAAGGCAATTTGAATATGCTGCAAAAGGACTTGAGAGGAGAATTAAGCAAGGCAAACAACAGAAGACAACAGGGAATAGGGAAAATAAGTCCAATAAAATAATAGAGGTAGAAACAGATCATGCTGATGGAAAATAAGAGGTGAAAAAGCCTAAAATAAGAAAATGAGTGGCACAGGAGATTTTGGGCAAATTCCTAGATATTTATAAATTGCTTCACTGAAGAATGGGTGAATATGCTACTAGCGTCTAAATCAGGAGACCAAAATCAGTCAACAAAGAAAAAAGACGAGCAGTGATATGATTTAACAAAACGTTTAAATGGGGTCATTTGACCAATCTAAATATTAACCAACTTAGTAGTACATTGTAACATGGTCTAGATAAAACAACAGTTCTGAAACTGCTTATTTGGAAGTTGCTGTCTTCATACCAAGTAACATTCATCACCAAGTTCTTTGGATACCAAAAAAACCACAGAAGACTTTAAGTGCACTTTTTAATTTCTGGAAGTGCTCTAAACAATGAAAATAATAGGCTTAACAACTCTGCAGGGATTGAAGAGAGAGAGACAAATCATATCAAAATAATTCTGTGACAATAAAATGCAAGAAGGGGACTGTTTAATTGATGAAGTATGTTAGACGCAGCCTGAAAGGTACCAGACAGGAAATGAAAATATACTGAACCATCATAGATAGTGTTGATGGCATACTTTAATGAGGTAGCAGAAGAAAAACCCCAAACAGCCCATTTAAATGCACAAAAGTGTGAGGATATATATATGTGTGTACACATTCTTGTCCATGTAAGACATACATATATACATATATGTATATACACATAGATATACATGCACACATATAAACATATATATACAGAGGAAAAAAAAGGATGCTTTTCAGACAAGCCATACAAACTGTATCCAGTCCTAAAATATTGACCCCAATGGCACACTTAAAAAAATTAACTTTGGCAGATAAGAGGAGAAAGATAAATGAGGCTGAAGTAAACATTTGAAACATGAAGCAAAATAGAAAACAAAGAGAAAAAAAAAGATGTATAGCTTTTGAATATGTAAGAATCTCTAGATGATCTTTTGCATGTGTCTACAAATACTTCAAGGGCATTCATCAGGCTGCAAGTCTGCAATGTGGCTGCAGGTCTAGAAAGACAGCATACCCCTTAAAAGTAGGATGCTGCTAAAGCAAGGTAAGCATTTTAGAAGTTGTTTATAAAGCAGTCATATGTATCTGCTGTCAAGTTCACAACTTGAGAATGCATAAAACAGCAATAATAAAAATTGTTGGGTTAGTCAAATCTTGTGTTTCAATGATTGACTGTTGTTGCCTGAAAATTACAGTGGGTAGTAGGGAAAGTGTAAATAGCAGTAACGACAAGTTGCAGAGTTTTTTTCAAGACTGGTGCTTATTTTTAAAGGTAGATATGGGTATTTTTAAAAAGACAATGGCCACAGATTTATATATGCAGAATTGTCAAGGGCCACAAAAATCAGATTACTGTTTTCTTGTCCACTGAGATGGTCTGCCACCTCTTAGGGACTGTGCTGCTTTTCAAAATACTGATGAGAAAAAGTGTACATAAAGTGCTTTAAATACTGAGCATTGCTTGGATTCTCTCTGGCCAAAATATCTAGCATTAGAAAGGGCAAGGAATTAAACAGGAATTGTGTAACATTACTTACTCAGCCTTCTCAGCTTCTGCTTTTCTTTCTGTTTCAGCTTCTTTTGCAATTTCAGATATCTGCAAAAAGTATTTTAACTGTCAAAATGGATCCATTCAAATAAAATTTTGGTAACTTCAGTTACTGTTTTCTAAGAAACAAATAAAACAATTACCACACTATATTTTTATACCACTCTGCACTTCTAAAATGTTAGATTTTTAAAAATAGACAGCTCAGACTAGATTTTAACAGTGAAAACTGCATAAATTCTTCTGATAGCCTTTTTCAGTATAGTGTTATCAATACTGTGACTAGCCCAGTTCACCGAACAACTTCAAGTAATTATACATGGTTATCAGACAGATTACGTGACCAGTTGAGGATGAAGGTAACTATATCCAGATCATACCCTAATACAAAAGTCACTCACAAAGACTCAGTGCAGTTACTGATTATGTGGAAAAAGACCATCAGTTTGCCTCATTCCAAATATGAAACGAGAAAAAATATAGCATTTCAATTTTTGTTGAATTTAAATTCAAATCAATTAATTGAATTGAAACAATTTAATTGAATTTGAAACAATTCACTTGTTTCAAGCTAAGAGTGATAGCATCAAAAATCTGAAAAAGATCTGTGCAATTTTCAGATATTACAAAATCCAATTACTCTGTCAAGATCAACTGATGCAATTGAAAACAGAAAAATATTTAATACTTATATGACGTTTTCTTCAAACTATTATCTGAGGTGGGTTGATGGTTCATTAAACCTTTACTGGCACACCTCTCAACCGTCTAAGTATGTGTTTACAACATTCCCTTGAGATAAGGAAAAACCAATACACAATTTTACAGATGGCTAACTGCAGCAAAGAAGCTGGGGCCTGGATTTCAAACACCTTTAGGCTCAGTGTTGCAAGACCAAAGTAAACTCACTTCAAATGCAGTTTGAGTATCTAAGCTTCACTGGAAATCAGGGAGATGCAGGCTCTGAAGTCCTAGATTCACAAAAGAATCTGAAGTGCCTAAATTTGTTACCATTCACTTTTGCAAAAACCTATCTTAACTCTTTATCTTCTTCTTTATTCTGTCAAAGTGCTTAGACACCAACTGCCTATTGGTGTATTCTACATTTCTGGTTAATACATAAATACAGTTATCTAAACTTTTCCCCCACTACTCACCTGGATGACTCCCTCTCGCATGTAAGTAGTGAAAGGATTTTTGAAAGAATTTACTAATCGATCTTGCCTTGCTTATCTCACCTCTTATCTGTGGAACCTCATCTAGTACACGTGGTAGAAGCATGTGTAACTCTTCCACAGAGTTTCCCCTAAAATCTCAAGCTGGTGGAGGGTAATTCAGAGATCACTCGATGATGCCTAGTTCTTCTAAGGGGTAGGGTGGGGGAAGAATGAATAAATCCATATCCATCCTCTCCATCCCTCTATCATATGCTCTCTCAGTTTTCTCCTTTCCAGGCTGAAGAGCCTTAGCCTACTTAATTCCATACACAAGATTTGTTCCATATCAAGTTTTGATAACTTTTGACCTTCACTGAAACTTTTTCAGTTTTATCACATTCTTTTTGAAATGGGGGAACGTGGCCTTCAAGATGCAGATTTAATTTGGGTTCACGGAGCATAGTAATATTCTGGGGTTTCCCCTCTCTCTACTCCTTTCTCAACAATTCAAAATTTCAGTTTGCTTTTCTGATGTGTGTTGACTGACATTTCCATAGAACTGATACTTCTGTACAACTCTATTATATTCCCAAGATTTTATACCCAAGCAGTAACAATGAGCTTAAAATCCAACATTTTACATGTAAAATTATAACTTCTCCTCCCATATCCATCACTTCACTGATTTTCATCTGCTATTTTAAGGCACCTTTGCAGTTAGCTCTTGATTTTACTGCTACGAATAACTTAGATTTATCGGCAAACTCTGTTAGCTCACTACTCCTTTTCTTATTTGTGAATCTGCATGGCTCTGAGCACAGATTCTTGTGGAACTTCACAGTAAAAACTAAGTCCTAACAATCTTCATCATATACAATTCCATAGATTATTTTTCAGTTTCTCTGGCTATATGATAATGTTATTGACCTTATCACTACACAATTGCTTTTCCAGTATATAGAGGTGAATTTCTGTTTCTATCCATTTGTGTAAGTTTTATTGTTGTAAATGCTCAAGAAAGACATAGTGACTTCCTGAAGGGAATCTGTGACTCTTACATTGCTGTTTCTTCTTTGAGCTCTACTAAATAGTTATATCCAGTGCTCTAACTGGATTACTTGAGCTGTTCTTATACACAATGTGAATAGCAATTTCCATAATATAGAATTAGTATAAACATTATTTTGGCAAGTTTCACTAGATAACATATTAAAGGTGAAAGCCGCATAAATGGCATAGCTGTCTTCACATTAATGACTCAAAGCATCTGCATAAATTACTGAGCATTTTTGTCAACAGTTACAAACAAATCTGAGAGAAATGTATAAATCAAAGTAAACCAAAGAAAATTCTAAAATATTTACTCAGACCTGCTAAGATCCTTAAGTTAAAATAGTATTTTTAAATACATTACATCTTTAAAAGACTTATCATTTTGAAGCACACACATAAAAATGAATAAATAAATAAGAAAAATAAATGGAAAACTATAGTTTGATCTAGGCAATAAACAAATCTGGGAGAAAAACATACAAATGAAGACAAAATAATGAACTGAGAAGTTGTACAATGGAGGTTTATCTTGAAAATATCTGGGAAGCATACCGTAAAGAGGTGGATTAATGATGAGAGGAAAGATATTTTTGAATAACAAGTAGAAACAGATCTGAAGTATAGAGTAAAATATAATGCATTCCAAATATGACAAATGCATTTGGGTTTTGACATTTAGTTCAATCCATTTTTAAACAAAATGATGAATTATATTTAGCTCAACTGAGTAGAACAAAATATATTGTTCATAAAACAGAATAAAAGTAAAGAATGATTATGTGATAAACATGAAAGTAACAATAAATTCAGGCAAAATTATTTCAAATAATAGGAAAAAAGGATATTTTATTATATGTGATCAGTAAAGCATGTAGAAAAAAGATGATAATGATAAGCCATTATTATGGAGAAAGTAGATTGTAAAAGTAATTGAAATGTACTGTGAAAAAATAGGGTATGCCAAAAAACAAGACTGTAAACCATTTAAAGCAGAAACTGTGCCTAGAAAGCTGCTAGCAATTTTTGTTTTGAATAAGGTCCAAATCAACCATAACAACAATTTACTGCAGGGAAATATAAACATATCAGGCTGAATTCTTCTGCCATGTAAACTCTCCTGTTTGCTTTTAAAAGAGTACAGGTTATAAAGTATGTTCTCATCAAGAACATTTATTAGTCAGTTAACTGGCAAATAATTCAGTTACTAATAGAAAATTCAGTAATATATTTGTATTATTATTATTTTCTGCAGAGAAATACAAAATCTCTTTAACATACCTGCAATCCTTTCTTCTTACGAACTGTGTTTTCTAAAGATGACTGGATATCAGTACCAAGGATTTCTGCAATATCTCCAAGTCCAGCATCATGACCATGTTTTGAGCCACCCTCTTTCTTTGTATGAATGCCAAAAATGTCTGAGATGATGTCAGCTTCTCCCTTTTCACCCTTCACAAACTGCACGAGTTCAGCTCTGATGCCATGCTCAGCGCTCTCAGCTTTTTCTGCTTCCATAACATCATCATGGATTCCAAACTGTGTTGGGTCAGGCATGTCCCCTAATATTTTAGTAACTTTAATGTTTTTGGCTCCTTCAACCAGGCCACCCCCAAATACAGTGCTCCAAAGAATCTGGAAAATTCCCCACACTATAGTAAAGAATAGTTGGAACATCCCTACAAACAGGAACCAGAAAAAGGAGAAAAACACTTTCACCATCTCTTTTACTGTCATCTTTCTAACTTTCCTGTATTGTTTCCTTAGGTTCTTCACAGTGACCATTTTAAAAAAGTTGGCAACATTCTTCTTCACTGCAGTACAGGCCATTGCAAAAGCTGAAGCAGATTCCAGGGACTTCTCTTCTTCCTCATCATCTCCAATATCTACTACATAACAAGGCTCTGCCTCTTCCTCTTCCTCAGGCCTCTCAGATGAATCCGTTTCAGAGATCTGGGATGCTAACTGCATTTCAAAGATCGTGTCTTCACAGAAATTCACAAAGAGTTCCATTTTTTCTTGCTCTCCACCTTCATTTACAACATCAAATATGAACTGCCTTTTGGATTCCTTTACCTGTGGCTTTTCCCACTGCATTCTACTGGATTCACTGATTTCAAAGTAAACTCTTTCTATTTTCTTGGCTCCACCCATTATTTCAATACGGCCAAGGTATGGTTCAAAGTAATTAAGAACACTTTCCGCAGGTTCAAGTAAGCTCTGAAGGCGTGAATCATTAGGCATGTGCTCTGAAAGGTTTGTTAGCAATACTGCTACATTAAATCCAATGTCTTTGGCTGGTTCATGGAATCTTTCCACAAAATCAACATAGTTAAACATATCATTTTCATCAGCTTCTGCACAGGACAGCAGGAATTCAATCTCTGACTGTATGTATTGTTTTTGCGCCTCCATTGATTTTTGGAATTCCTTCTTTGAAATGATGCCTTTACCATCTGGGTCATGCTCTTTGAAAGCATCTGAGTTAGTCAGATCTTTTAACTTGAGGAACATGTCAAAGAACTTCAAAATCATTTCTACATTGCTAGATGATTCTACAAGCGTGTCTACCATTTGTTTTCCAATAGTTCCATTTACAACGTTACCTAAGTAGTGTGTTAAAACAGGAAGTTATTTGGCATTGCTACATTTTAAATAAACACATTTCATATTCATGCTGAGAACAGAACAAAAATCTTAAAGTTCTTAAATCTTCGTAATTTTTTTTCAGCCTGCTTTTCTGTAGCAGCCCTCTTTTTCATGACTATGTATATTCCAGAATAATTGTTAAATAACTATGAAATAGGTTTTTTCCTGGCATTACACAAAGACACTTAAAAAACAGGTTAATGAATTATCATACTTTACATTATGAAGCTGAGGTAATCATATTTGACCATAAAGAAAACAGGTCTAACCTTCAAGCAGTGACAAAAGCATCACTACCATATCTTTCAGCAGATCTAGCAGTTCTTTAAGCAACTCAATCTGAGCAGAGTCCTGTAAAAAAAAAAATGGAGTATAAAGCTGTTTTTTCTCTGTATTTATCTAGAAAACTAAATACATTTGGAAAAAAGCAGTATACAGGATGGTTATCTAAATGTAGTTCACATTCTTCAGCAACACTTCTTCATTGTCTTTTTATTATGATTACTACCAGAAATCTTATACAATATGAGGGTAACTTACTACAGCAGAGGTATTAATACCACAAAGATAAGCTTTAATAAAGCATTAAGGAGTACCAAAGTGCAGATAAGGGACAGCAGAAACTCACAAAATTGGTTACTCCAGAGATCTGGCAGTATTGATCTCAGAAGGAATCCATCCTTTCTCACTTCACAGGGAATATTTAATGGCAAAATGCATTACCACTCAAACAGAACTAGAACTATTTAGTTTAACTACAGAACACGATAAATCTAACATGGATTTGTGACTAACATTACGGACCTAAAAACCGTTAAGTATCCTCAAAATTCTGATATATTTCAGTAGGGTGGAAAGAAATCTTATGAGTAAGTCAGAGGGTAGCAGAGACACTGAGTAAGAGTGAGGAAATGACTCTCTGCACTGTTGCATTCAATGCCTAGTGCCTTGAGTGTATGGGCACCGTACGCAGAAGTCGCAAACGAACATAGAAGCCTGAAACTGTGCAGAGGAGTGGGACTCCACAATGCCCCACACAGTGAAACGAACACTGCCTGTTGCCCTCCTGCTCAGTGCCTGTGATGAATTAACTGGGCAAGGTGACTGACTGTCACATTCCCTCCTTCTTTGGATCTTTCCCAGCTTTTGTCTTGCCGTACTTAGTTGTAGCATGGGAACCATGCTTTTAACGGTGCTTCTGCTCTGACAGATCATCAGGTTTTGGCAACAGGGAGGAAGGGACCAAATTGCCACCTTCATTATTGAAAGGTATAACTGAGTTGGAAGCAGTGAGTTTGATATTAGAAAACCTGAGTGCATGGTGATGATTAATGCTAAAAGGAGTGATATGAAGATGCTAGACCTGAGATTCAGTCTGGGACCATTACAATAGGCCCATGCACAATCAATGGGTATCAGCACATTAACTGCTTTACAGCTTTCAACATTCACTTGACTGTAATTTATAAACATATGCAAAAAAGGATTACTTGACTGCTGAAAATACCTGTGAAAGTTTCATCTGCATATTGGCAAAGACATGAAGAAAGCCAACAACTGCATCCCACAGCCTACTATGAGCCAGACTCTGTTGATTACCTATGCAAGGGCCCTAAAAAAATTAAGAAAAACACATTTTTATTTATTTAAAATAAAATAAAAGAAAGCAAACCAATTTGCTTTCCTAAGACTTCTCCCTAAAAAATTAAAAAAAGAAAATTCAGGCTTCCATGAAGCTATATGAGAAAGCTTCCCAAGGCCTCTTTGGTATCTAGTGCATAAATACTTGATCTTATTATGTTAAATATGCAGCCATTCACATGTTTTAGTATTAACTTTACACTGGGCCAGTGATTCCACGTAACTTTCTCAAAATTTAGAAAAATAAAGCCAAAGGATTTACAAATTTATGATAGGACATGATCAGGCCATGTAATCATAGAAATTCACTGTTAGTACCTTGAGCAAAACATTTTGTTTACCTGGATATATTCTGTAAGGGAATTGAATATTTGTTTGGTGACAGCCAAAGCTTTAGAGAAGTTACGTTGTCCTGATTCATCAATGACATCCTTTCCTGAATAGTACCAATAGAAGTCACTGATTGATTCCTAAGAAAAAAACAACATTATACTTTCTAATTTTGGATTCTGTATGCAGTATTTTCTGCCTCCATTAGTTGGACCAGAAGCACATGAAATTTAGCATTTCTGAGTCAATCTATTTCTCATGACAATAACTTTTTGTACTTTTATCTAACTATGCTCCCTGCAGAAGGGAACAATGAAATATATTAACAAACATCTGGTTTCACACAGAATTCTGAAAGGTCATCTATTTTAAAAGGAAAGAAGAGATGAAATAAATTAAACCAGAATTCTTTATTTTAGATATCCCTGAAGAGAGGATTTTCACATTTGATTGCAGTAAAATGTGAATTTGTAAAAATGAAGAAAAGGCAAGTATGTTATTTTCCTCTTTTCTTCCTCACCTGAAGACGCAAGAGATAGTCAACTGTACTAATAATAATATTCACTGTTGTGGTGTTGCCCATCTGAGTACGTAGGTAATTTTGAAAATCTGAAATTAAAAGGGATTTGTGCTTGGTTAGTACATAAAGGAATAAAAAATACAAGGTTATTTTCTTGTTTTCATAGAGACATAAAGAATACATTCTTTTTAAGCACCTTGTTGGGTACAGATGCTTATGTGGTGGAAATTGAACTACAGCAGATCACAATGTATATACAACTGAAAGTTGTTATCCACGACTTGCAACAGGCTTTACTATTAATGATTGGCATAAAAACTGAAATTATATTAAGACTTAAAAATTCAAATTGAGCTCTGCAATTCATACTGTTGGAATGCCAGTTTCCCCTCAGAAAACTAAATGAATTCGAGGAAAAAACCCATTAGAATCATTTCTGTTCAACTCTGTTTAAGAACAGACTCATCACACATTTTCCCCAAAATCAATTCAGTTCACTTACCGTTGTTATGCCCTTCACAGAGCAGTTGTAAAAATCTAAATAGATCTCGAGTAAATTCATCATGCTGCAACACTTTTTCGCCTTTAAAATATATAAATACAATGATTATGTGACAACTGGTATCATTAAATATGCAGAACATATTCTTACAGCAACCTTTAAAACTGGAATTCTAATAAAAAACAGTATTATAAAAGCATTAAAGCAATTGAAAAGAAACAGACTGGTAACAATGAAAAGAAAAACTGACAAAAAGCAAAGCCAAAATATTTAGCACTCCAATGCATCCATGGTTAAAAAAAAAAAAAAAGAAAAAAAAAAGAAAGCAACAGGAGCAACAGGATATCTAATAAGTAAATGGTTAGTCATAACTAAAATCATGCCTTAAATATGAATGACACTTCTTTAATAAGCATCAAACTGTTTATCCAAGCTGAACACACAACCTGCTGCAGATCATAAAGCTAAACCTAAAGATATCTGGGAAGATGCAATGAAAGATTTCTCTCTGTATTTGCAACACATTTTTGCAAAAATAGTATCAAAAACTGTAAACCCAAACATACCACGCTCACGAACGATGACTGTGGATCAAAGAAAAATAACAAGAACACAGGATAAGAATATTGGAAGTTAAAATGTTTTTCTTAAAAATTATTGCTAAAGATTTTGTAAATATAAAGTATATTCAGAACTCAAAGCCTAGAATTACTTATAGTAAGTTTATCAACAGAAACCTCAAGCCACAGTAAATAACAGTTCTAGTTAAAGAAGAAAGCACAAATAATGTTTTAAGCACTACTGGAATCAATTTCATTCTACTTACGAGTTCCTTCTTCAGTAACCATTCCCAGGCCTTCTGCTTTATTTTGTCTCTCAAATGCATTCAAGTCAAGAACACTTATATTGGAAAAAAAAAAAAAAAGAAAAAAAAACCAACCAGGAAAAAGTACTATAGTACACAACAGAAAATTTTTTCTTCTAGGAAATCTCAGGAGGCCTTCAATAACTAGTCTTGACCCACTGTGACATGCATTGTCTCATATTTAATGTGAACATTAAACAAAAGAGCTTGGGATGAAAATAAAGCTCCAGTGTCCATTTCTCAAAAGAAATGAGTCTCAGCTCAGGTCTCACCATTTACCTAACTTCACTTCCAGTAATGTCATTCATGGTTTCATGTATAAATGAAAAGTGGAAAAGGAACTTGAAATATTACTCTTTATATTGACTTAAACCTGCCTTGCAAAAGGACATTACTCTAGTTATTTCTCAGTCACCCTGTTTCCCACTAAGTTATCACTGCTATTTCTATTATATTGTTACTGTATATATTATGATTATGTTATTCAGAAGACATATATGGAATCAGAGATTCCATACCTTCCAAGGTCAAAATACACTGATACCTGAATTTTCTTTTGCTAACTTGGCATAGCCAGGCATGTGGAATAGCAGATGATGATTCTTCTCACCACCCAGTCCAAATATAATTCCATGATTATCTAATTTTTTTCAGTTAAACAGCCATGCAGTCACATATTCTACTATCTAGCGACATCATTAAAACCAAAAGAATTTTTTAAAGCATCATTTTCTTTCTTGTCTGTGTTGAAATTACTTTACCAAAACCTTTTTTAATGAAGTCCTGAATAATACACATACACAATTGGTAATATCATCACTGCAGGTCCTGTTTGAGCAAGTCCTTGCTAAACTATTCTACATAAATGGAAAAATTGCAACGTAGATGTTATTTAATTAGGCTGCAACTACTCCAATAATTTCTGCAGTGCAGGTCACCATTCCTTCCACATTTTTTCCTGTCTTCATGCAGCTTCTCTACTTCTAATTCCCAGTCTACTCCTTCAGACACCTACTGTTGCTTTAAAAGGCTGAGAAAGGAGGTTGTCTACTCTAAGAGTAATCAGAAACACCAACGGTTGTCCACCTTCTTTATGGGAGTCCTCTACCTTAACTAATTTGAACTTCTGGTTTATCAAGGGAATGAACTACTATAGTCTCACCGGCCACATGCCATATGTAACAAACCTGATACAAATGCAGAGGATTCAGATGAAGAGACAGAGATTATGAAACTCGTCAGAGATGTGCAGAAACTGAAAGCTCAGTAAAGCTCCACTGGCCTGTCTGTCCTTCAGTGATGGCTTTTCTCCATCCTTAGAACCAGCCAGACAGAAAACTTGAGGGATCTGGGACCAGTAAAGGAGCCATTACATGTTACTTTTCTGCCTCTCCAAACTAAGCCTTCAAAGGCATACATGGTCTTTGCTTTATTTTTTCCTTTGGAAGAATACTCTAAAATATTAACATACTATTCCTCTGATTCACAAAAATTTCCCACAAGTGTTCTACAATCTATGACTCCTGTAATTTAAATCTAACAAATCCACCTGCACTGAGCAATTACCAACCTGAATAAAACTGAAACTGTAATAACACAATTTATTCTTTACCTGCAGGACTGCATCAAGCCAGAGAGACTTTGAAAAAATCCAGCATCCTTTTTCTCCTTCAGGTAGTCTAGCATTTTCTAGAGAGTATACATTTTTTGGGGAAAAAATAAATTAAAATTATATGAATTAACAACTTCCTGAATTATCATTTGAAATGCAAATCACTGGCAAGCAATAATATCACCGTTATTGTACCAAAAATACCCTGATATTTCTTTACTGTTTAGCTTAAAATGCACTAAAATAGAAACACAACAGAAGACTAAAATTCTGAAAATTACTTGCTTCCTTTATACAAGCAAGACTCACAGTAGTTAGAAAAGCATTACCTGTTGAACTATGGTATTCCCACCATTTAGAATAGCAATACCAAGTTTTAGTGTTTCAACAACCATGGGTCCTGTATGACCTGTCAAAACAAGGGTACAGTCATTAAAACTTTCAATTATGAACTATTTAATCAGAAAAGCAGTCTGGAAATATTACCTAATATAGTTGTAATTGACATTTATTTTGCCTCATGATATACCATACACAGGTTGCTTATAATATACGTATCATAAGTATAATGACATAATACACTATATATACGTATAGCATTATACCTATGATATGTATATCATGTATACTTTTAATACTTCACAGAACATTACCTTTGCTTGCACTAATCATCTGAAGGACCATCTCAGCAGCTCCACGATCATGTAAGCGAGCTTGCTGATACAGAGTTCTCTGTTTTTCCATTTCTTTCTCCTGGGTTTGGGAACAAAAACAAGAACAGACTACAGACTGGAACTGATTCAGGAAAAATAGGAAGATGAGAAATCTGAAGTTGTTGAAGGCCATCTGCCTCTATAATCCATGGGTTGTTTGATTCCAAAACTTCAGAACACACCGTCTTTCTTTTATATAGTAAACCAGCTCAATACACACTGTGTTATTTTTGCATTTATTCTAATGGACATATTTAAAATATTAGTGGACAATTTAAAATACATTAGGCAATGAGAAAGAAATGTTATTTAAACTCTCACCTCAAATGTCTTTTCTTTTTCTTCTTCTTCCTCTTCTTCTTCTTCCTGACAGCTCTTTTTATGTTAGAAACAGAAATCACAAGATTTTCCTTATTATGAAACATAATGCCTATTTTTACTATGGTATTTCTACAAAAATTACCAAAGAAATTTTTTCAAGCAATAATTAAAGGCATTAAGAAGGTTTAAAATCCCTGTAATTGTAAATATTTGTGCTCATCCACACTAAGAAGCTGATACTCCCTAATGTCCGAGTACTTCAGGGTATTCATCCAACTACACATACACCCTGTAACTGCAGGCTATGTGTTCTTGTGTCATATCTCTATTTATATCCATAATATTTATCTTCACAGTCAAACTCTCCTCATGTGTCAGCTGTAATTAATATGTTGCAAAAATTGATTGTCAGCCTATTTTTGACAGACTTCAAATATTAACTCCAAAATAATTACCCAAAGCATAAAGATAATTATAATATGTTAAGACTGCTCATGAGTTAATCCTGGACAAAATAAAGTGCCAAGTGATATCAACAGGATTGCACCTACTGGAATTCTATAATATTATTTTAATATAGGAAATTTCTCATTATATATATATAACTCTGAACAGCATTGGCTTCATTAAAAGTATAGAAATTACTAGTATCAAGAAGTCCACATAAGAAACAGAAGGAAAAGGTTTAAAAAGCATCTAAAATTAATGGGAAGTACCTAAGTGGAATGAGGGATGGAGCTTGAAATGATATATTTACCTTTGCCATCATGGCGGAATAGGCAATATATAAAGGATCATCTTCTAGTTTGCTATAAAGAGTAAAAAATATTGAAAATTATTTTATGATGCAGTAATAAAAAGATGTCATGCTCCTACTAATATTTAAATGCAATTTTTATTAAAGGATATTTTATTAAAGTAGATACATGTCTACTTGAAATGCTACTACACTTGAAAATTGTATTATAAATGTATTTTCTTATCTCAAACCAAGTTTCTGTAGCTTTTTAATTGAACAGTTTAGAGGTATATTTGAATATCCAGCTTAGTCATGTTGGATAAGTAAAGACCACTGGCTGTTGCAGGTGCAGAAAAGTATTATGGAGATATAAGTTAGAATAATTGTAACTGTCAGATGGCAAGATCATGTTAGTCATGCAGAAGAAGTATATGAAGCACTGGAGTACTCTACTTACACAAAATACATATTGTAATGAACAATTTAAATTCAAAACAGACACTGGCACTGAAAGAGATGCATGCTAATCATCAATGAAACCTTTTCTGACATACTGAATAAAATGTAATGAATACCAACAACAAGAACACACATCAGTTACCAGCAGAGACCAGGGGAGGGTACTCTGAACGTACCAGCAGTTCCTGTAGACTTTACGTTTCTATGAGAATTCATGCTCAGTTATTTCTGTATTGGGTATTTTACCAAGCTTTTAAAATGTCAAAAATAAGTTAATATTTGTCTCAACATAAAGGTTATACCAAGTTTAAATACATGAAAATTCTAATGAAACTGAGAGACAAAAAAGTATGCACCATGCACAATACTGAAATGCAGCTGTGTTAAATCACTTCTGTAATATTATTAGAAATTCAGTTACTGTGTGCTTTTACTCAATGTGCTTTTCAACACAGCTCTTTTTACCTTCTCTCTGTGAGAGCACTGCGACTAAAATACAGGATAATCTGATGAAGTGGATCAGGCTGTTTTTTCTCGGTCTCTTCCTCTTCTTCTTCATCTTTCTTTGGAGGTGTCTGTCTCAAGATTTATATCAGAGTATACAAATTAAGCTTCATGAGTAAGAAAAAAATTGAGTAATTAAGCTTAGGAAAGGATTTCAGTAGTTTTATTCTGTCCAATTTGTATTAACTTCCAGTACTGATCTTAGTCAGCAGCCTACAGCATGACCTGCAACATTATGTGCCTGTATGACTCAGAAGGAGTTAGAGTATCTGATTGTTATTCGTATTTGATAGTAACATTAGAAGCTTCTCATTTGCAAGCTATTGAGAATAAGATAGCGAAAATCTTAGGGAAGCCTTATTCAGCAGAAATTATGTGTTTCCAGTGGACCAGAACTGAAAGAAAGTCCCAGCTCAATTATTTAGCCCGATAATTATTGGTAAATGGAACTATTTTTAATAATATCATCAGATACATCCTATTCAGACTACCATTTGCTACAATACTTTCATATATCATTTTAGGTAACCTTGATTCAACAAATGTAAGGATTGTTCTTATTGTCAACTTCAAACAATTTTTGGCAGTTTGAAATATAACATAGCCAGCGCTGGCAGAAGAGCAGCATATCACCTTTACTTGTGTTATCACCCCTTTGTAGGGTTTGCAAGTATTGTAGAGTTATTGTAATTATAGTAATAATTGTAATTACAGAAGTTCACTTTACTTCTCTAGTAAATCTGAAAGAACTGTAATCACTGTTCTGATTCACGGCCTCATTCCTTTCTTTAGAAAGAAGCAACAAAGTCAAAGACTGTGACCATATAATTGTCCAGAGTATGAGAAGAATATATCAGCTGTAATTTTGAAAAATCATACAACCTTCTATACCAGTAGGTCTTTAAAAAGCACAACATGACTGTTTTTGCTAATACTGAAGCATCTCCTGATACATATTCATGTGATCCATGAAGCTATATATTCATTTTCATTGCGTTTAGATACTATGGAGATAGGTCCCTTGGAAGTATTTGAGACAAACTAACTACAGAGAGGGAAGAGAAAAAGCAGTAGGCTTTGTGAATCAATATTCAGTAACAAAATGCTCATGTTTACCAATCACTTTTATCAAGTACACATGTAAACTAAATTTTTGCTGAATATGGCTGCATATATTTATTTCTCCTTATGATGTATCAACAAGAAAACAGCAAAATTAATTTGTATCAAAGCTGAAAATGTTAAAATTAAATATTATGCATCAACAAAAATTTTAAAAAGGGGAAAGGATCAATTGTGTCAAGCTTTAAAAAACCAGTAAATAAAATATAGGAACATAGGAATTACCATAATGACAAAAATAGTCTGACAGTTTATCTAATCCATTTCTCTTCCCAGGAATGAGTATCACATAATTCGTCTGAAGGCATAAACCACCTTAATGCACTTCAGTGTGCATCACAGGATGAATGTCTTTTTGACCACAGCAGAAAATGACCTTATGCCTCGAAGCATAAGGATTAATATTTTATAAGTTTATGCATATGCATACAGTACACAAAAATTAAATATAGGTTATAATAGATACATAAAATATACACTAAAGTGGGCACTGAAAAATATGCCCAGTTATGTCAGTACTTACAGCCAAATCCTGAACTAGTTTCTCCTCAAATGAATATTCCTCTGTTTCTATCCAATAGTTCTGATAGCCATGGAGGAAGAGGTTAATAGAACGGTGCCTGGGGGGGTTGTGAAAGTGAGATCAAGAGGGGTAACGGAACATAGTATAACAGCTCAGGTGGTTAATGATTAGTAAGGATACGTATTTGTACAATTTCTGATCCTCTGATTGGTCAGTCAAACAAAATGCAAAATATAACTAACATTCAGTGACAAATCTGCATGTACTTTTGAACATTCTTGCTATTTTTTTTTATACACCTATGCATACATTTTTGTTTTGAAGGCTTTGGGTGAGCTAGGATACATTATACATGAAACTGCAGGAGTGGAACCTTAATGCAAGAATGAGAAAAATACACACTTGAACAGACTGAGAATGAGTGGGTGGGATTTACACCTACGAGATGTAAATCTAGTTTACTAGATTTAGGACATTGAGACAGCAGAAGTTGGCCATCAGCACCAAAATAATTAGCAAGTGCTTTCCAGCACGTTATCTGCAGACAATCATTGCCTTCTTCCACACAGAGAAGGCTAACCTCAGCTTCTTTTCTTTTAGTTCCAAATCAGGGCAGTATTAATGTGTCCTCAAAGAAGCTGGATTAGAAATACACAAAACCTGCTCTAGAAAATGACCAATTTTAGAAAACTCTTAGGCATATTAACTACTACTATACAGCATTCATTAATTTAACTTTCCACAGAAAATACAGCTCGTGGCAGTAAGACTACACATAATAATGGCCAAACCATTCCATCTTTACATTTGGGGGAAGGTTTTCTTTTCAGGTGCACTACATGAAGTTACAAAGCTTGTTCCACACAGCCTTTTCATTTAATTTTATCATGTACTACTAACAAAAGCTATATAAATTTGCTGTATATACGATGACTTGTTTAAATACACTGTGCTTATGAATTATTATTTTATAATGGAATAGCTATTGAGCCAACCTTCTAGGCTCTCCTCCTGACACTGGTGCCATTTTATTATCAAATTTCAAAAACTGACCAATCAGAATCCCCTCTGAAAATTGTACAAATTCATGTTTTATGATAACATCAAATCATGGCTGGGAAGGAATAAGTGTGCGCATAAGGAAGAGGCTCTCCACAAGTTACATTACCGTTAACTTGAGTATAAGCCTGTCATACTGAGTTTTTTCATGTACTTTTTCCAGCCAAACACGTTGAAAGGTGCTCAGGAAGAAATTGCTAATTTTGTGTCTGAAGAAAAGCATATAGGTTTTCATTGAAGAAAGGCACAAGTTAAATTCAATAAAGTAGTCAGAAAGAATGTATTTGTAAACTGTGTATGAAAAATTGCCATGTACAACTTCGCTGTATCTATGTGCATATACAGATGACAGACAATTAGACAAATTTTTTTACAAATTAATTTCCTTAAAACATCAAACACAAATACACACATCTCAGAGAAAACATTTATCACATAAGACACTTTTTGATGTACATTCATTAGACACAGAACATGAAGAATTAGTATTTCCTAACTTAACTGATGGTTTTTTCCTTGAGAAATAAAAATATCTTAAAATACAACTATTTCTTTTGTATCTCCAAGCACTTCTCAGAAAAGGGAGTCCTTGGAATATTTATGGTAGAAGTTAGATTAATTTTTCTGCACATCAATAGACATTTCAATTCCTGAAATATCTTACTGGAATTCCTAAAAGCTGATACATATAAGAATGTATTTTGAAGAAAATTAGATTAAAATATGAGATTAACTTTAAGTTATATTGAAAGCCACCTAAATCTCCAGAAAATTTTCAAAAGAAAGAGCTCATTATTCACTGAAGATATTAATCTTATCTAGGACAAATGAAAGGGTACCACCATAATGATTCTAGCATCAAATTTAGAACTCAATATAAATTAGATAAATCATATAATTTAGAACTCAACACTCCCAATATAAACTGAGGAAATATAGAAGATAAGAAAAGCTGCATTTGAAACTCTGGTTCAAAGGGATTTACATGACTCCTAGAATTAATCATACCCCACTTTAAATAATCTCCTTAGGGTTCAGAGATGTCGTAACAACACAATCAATTTAAATGATGGAGATAGTTATAGGTGCATAATAGTGTGATAGCCTTATTTTCCTGTCAAATCCTATGATTTACCTAGAAAAAATATGTCTATAAACTAATGAATTTTAAAACTTTGTTCTGCACCTATCAATTGAGCAATATACCTAAAAGTCCCTGCTTATTGCAGGGGGGTTGGACTAGATGTCTTTTAAAGGTCCCTTTCAAGCCAAACCATTCTATGGTTTTATGATTCTAAGTCCGAAGTGTTTTTTGACTCTTGCCTGCTTTGAAGTGCAGACACCACAATTAATTGGCTAAAATAGTTTTATGACAGTTCATTTCCAGAATCTACAAGAAGAAATAACTGGACAGATTTGCCTCACATTCATATTTAAATTAGGAGTAAATTCCACAAAAAAAATCTACCATAAAGTTTGAGAAGAACCAACTTCAATCTTTTCAACACAGAAAAGTTTCTAGTGAAAATTACAGATAATGTAAATGTTCTACTTCAATGAGTATTACTCCATATTTTCTTGAAAATGAAAATACAGATTCATAACCCATTTTGCCCCTTGGCAAGTGTTCCATCAACCTCAAAAATAATAAATAAAAGGGGTTTTTAAAGGTAAAAATAAGATGAACAATTTTTATCATTTGGGTGCTCATATATATTCCAAACATTTTAAGAATTTATAAATCCAGAATATGGTTGTAAAAAAAAAAGAGGTAACAAAAATATTATACTGAAGTGGGTGCTCTTCATACCACTTCCTCTTGTTTTTCCAAACACAATTCTTGAAGATGAAATGGTTGTTACTAGCCAGTTTGTTCTTGTACTTAAACCTTTTTATTTCTTTGGTTCTTCAAAGATTGCCTGGTGGCAGCGTGACAACTTAAAGAAGCTATTATACTCTAGAACTACTACTTTTTGTAACAGAAGGATGTGTGCTTTTTACAGTATAACTGGCTTTTTATTCGTTTTGGACAAACCTAATATTTTTCCAATATGTCAGTGGCACAGCTACAGACCTTTAGCCAACAACATCAAGCATGTAGATTGGCTTTAATAAAGGCATTCAAAAATGCAATGCAACTCTTCTGTTAAATACTTTGCAAACAATCTTTCAACAAAAATATTAAACATGAAAGGTGAAAAAGTGCACAAGAAAGTGAGAAGCAAACTTAATTAAAGATGTGCTTAGGCTGTATCTGAATAAAAACCAGATTTGTTGAGAAGGAACAGGGTAAAGGAAATGACCCAAATGCTGCATGGTCTTAATATTCCATTTAAAGCAGTAGATGGATCCAGGCACAGGATGCACTTTATCTTGGACTTTGTGGTATCTACATTCAACTGGAGTAAGAAGCAGAGCAACACACAAGTCCAAAATATCATTCTGCACTGCTCAGCCCCAACAGCCGCTTTAATGTATATAACATTCTGATGTAGTAGCTAAAGATTGTCTCAGACAAGCTAAAGAGCATGAAGCGTTCATGCAGTAGGAGAGGAATAGCCGTACAGAGTTAAAAAAAAGAGAAAAGAATACAAACACAGGAAAATAAAGAATAAAAAGAGCAACCAATCAGAGGCAAAAAAAGGACAGAAACAGCAACATCTTAACAATTTTCACAGATAACTTGAGGAACTATACAGAGTAACAGCTGACAAAAATGAAGCATTTTGGTTTTGAAGCAGTGTAATTCCTATGGTCTTTTCCCCCTCTGGTTATTTGTCATGGGACAAGTATTTTGCTACTGTGAGGAATTAGCTGATAACTAACCAAACCTTTTGTCTCTTAAACAAAATTACATAGGCCTAACAATCAATAAACTTGTAGGTATACACACAAGCAATATTTGCACCCAGAAATGTAAACAAAAGTTACAAAAAAATATACCTTTAAGCCATTTACCTTGGCAGGTTGTATAATGGTGCCATTCTGAAACACGCAACAACAGCCCTTTTGCGTTGTTTTGACAGGAGTTTGTGCCAAACAGCTTTCTTTGATCTCAGTGGTTGCTCAACCTATGGGAAAATATCTTCTAGTATATAAAATGAAAACTCTTCAACTTCTATTCAAGATTTTCTTTTTAGCTAGCAGTTAATGTAGTTAGCAAATTTGTAACAACAAATGTTACAAACACTCCCCATCATATGAAAAAAAATGTTCTTTTGTGGTTTTATTTTGTTTTTTGTTTTTAAATTAATAAGGAAAAGTACTGGGGGCCTTATATATAGTACCTCTCAGTTTATACAGAAAAGCTCAAGATACCCAAGTATCTCATGTGTGGGACTCCTTGGTAAAATTCCAAAATGGTTATTTTGTCTGTTTCTAACTGCATATTCAGTCATTCATGTGAACAAATTTCTGTGCTATATCACTTGTGAATGAAATGTATTAATTTTATGTGCGAAGAGTACAAATGACTTTTTGTATTTAAATTGTATCATTTGAATGAATAGGCAACCGTTTCAAAAGTTGCTACAGCATCCTCAGGTACAGAAATAGGAGACGAGCTAAAGCCAGTATATTAAAAATAAGGGCACATGCAAACATCTCTTCCTAAAATTACAGAGTTTTCACCTATTAATGGTGATCATTTGTATACTATACTTCTTGCAATTGTTCACAAAGTTTTGCAGAGGCAAATGCATCCCCGAAGCTAAACTGAGGCACTTCAACAGATTACATTAAAAACTTTGCATGTATAAACATCTGTATGTGCATGTATGTGCGCATGCACACATGCACAACAATAATTTTTATCTGGAAACGTTAATAATGACACTCACTGAAGTCAAAATAAACTCTACAAGGAAAAAACCTCATACTATTTTAAAACAAACACAGTATAGACATTTAACTTTTTACCTGTTCCAGATGATACAGAGCAGCTGATATCCTCTGCACACGCTCCACGTTTCTCTCAGGGTCAGTAGGTTCATCACTCTTCAAAATGTCTTTGTACAGATTTAACTGCCATTTCACAGCTGGATCATCAGACTAAAAACCAACATATTTTGTACGTAAGCTGCTAAATGAATTTGATTACCACCACTATTATCCTCATAGTATAATAAAGAATGTTATAGATACTCCCACTTCATCTGTCCCCTTTTAGTCAAAACTAACATCTGCTAGCTGTTCAGAAAAATGGCATTAGATTCTGTATACTGTTGGGCAACTGAACTCAATTCTTAAGCAAGGTTCTCTATTTTTATTTCATGAAACCAAATAAAGCACCCTGGGACTTCTGTATCCCATTTAACTGCACTAAAAATAAGGAAGCACATCTAGTACTGGGGCTGAGTTTAACTCCTTGCAGAACTTCTGTACTGACAGTGGAAAGCTGTTTTATGGAGTCTATGAAAGACAGCTGGAATTTCAGTAGGTGAAGAGTTACAGGTTTTGGTTTTTTGCAAGACAGAAATAAAAAAAACACACTAGAATTACTTAGTGTGTCCAATTTAAATTTATGTATACACAAATTCATAGCAACCAGACAGTCATCTCCCATGACAGACAAATGAGTTACTGCTATTATGTTCAAAGACTGTAGGCAATGATCTAAATTATTTATTTTTACAGAATGATGAGGACTCCATTTTGGTAACACCTTTAGACAGTGTATTCAGCATATAAATAGCAGGAACATAAATCTACTTGTAAAACTCAAGTGTCAAGATGACAAGCTTTTCTTATTTTATCATAGTCACTTTAAAATGCATATATTCTTAGAAATACTATTTAATCGTTAGTGAAAGTTAAGTTCAAGTAGAGAAGCTGCAATACTATAATTTTATTTTCTTCTTGGATCGGGTTCATTCTAAGTAATTATAGCTTTAAAACTACTCATAACTCAATTCTTTACACTTGTCCCATTCTATAGGACTTCCTGAAACTTGAAAATACCAGCCAAAGCTACCAATAAACTAATTATTGTAATGAAAAAATTATGAAGAAAAAAGTTAAAACGGCAATTTTTCTAATAGCTTTTCACATTCTCTTTTTGTTTTTTACATATCACGGTAAACAAAACAATTGTAATTTCTGTGTTTTAAAAGTGCACATCAGCATCTTTAAGACAGACTTTTTTTTTTGTATTACCTTTTCCTGCAAATGTAAGTTGTTACGTAAATGTTCTTTGACTTCATCATCAGTGTCCCTCTGTAGAAAGGTAGAAGTATTTTTCAGTTTAGATTATGATTCATCTCATAAAAATATGTACAACATAGAACAGCTATTATTTTAATACTGAAACTTAACCTCTTTTGTTTTCAAAGTACATAAGTTACCAGAAAGGCATGGGACAAAGACTTTCTTTAATTCTGACCACAAAACAAGATTAAACTTTGAAGAGAATTAAAGCTAACTAATGGTATTTCAGTATTTGATCCAAATGAATATGCATATGTAAAAATGCACATTGTATTCAAATGGAAAATGACATTAAAATGATGGCAGGTGTCTATATACACCACTTTTGCTTGTGAAAGCACAATTAGCAGCTATAAATGCTTATAGTACATTGATTAATTATATTGACTGCTTAGATATCTATGCCTCAAAGTTCAGTATATGAAGTTCTGCTCATTTTGCATTAAAAAACTATTACAAAGTATACACTTACATGGCTGTATCTAGTCTTAGCCAAAGAGATGAGCTCTTGGTCTCCAGGAGTGCACATATTCAAACCAATAGGAAGCATCTTTTTAAGTGCAGCTACAATCAAGGATGTTTGTATGGAGTACAAATCCCCTCTACGTTTTGATTTCTTTCTCTCTTGATCTTGTCCTCCAGACTGTAATTAAAAAAATAGAAAAGTAAATGACTGCAATTCTCTGTTCTCACACTTGTCCAACATGCTCTTCCCCTAATGGTCCAAGGAACTATGTTCCTGATGTAGTACAATTAATTAAAAATGCTACATTAGGGGAAGGCTGTATGTACAGTCTTGAGCGGGAAATGTAAAGGAATACTTTTGGTGTGCGCCAACGCAGAAACTGCAATAACAGTAATATTTAATAGCAGTGACATACTTCTGTGTGCATTCATACAAATCTAACTATATTTTCTGGATCTTACCTCTCAAATCAGAAACAACCCTGAAATTAAAAGCTGAGTCAGTCTCTGGGGACACTATTAGTTCTCAATGTTACAGAGATAAATTCAGGATGTTTACATTTTTGTTAGAAACGTACATAAAGATAGCTATCCAGGATCTGAATGAAAGAATATTGTCTGATTTGTCTGAACTGAAAATTACCAGTACCTAAAAGGCTTTGATTCAATGCAATAAAATGCCAATGAATTAGTGCCTTTGGGAAAAGCACTGCCCCTTTGGCTTTGGCTAATATAAGTAACTCTGGGATGAAAAATTAAGTCTTTTGAATCTTTGGAGATCATGAGTAATAGGAAAAGGAAAACAAAAGAGACAGAGAAGTAAACAGCACAACAGAATAACATCTGCCCTATCGTCTTGTAACAGACAGTGTACAACAATATTTCATACACAACTTTTCATTTATGAGACAGTGAACCAAAATCTTTAGAACAGACCCATATATTTAATGAACATATGGTAAACAACAACATAAAAATAGCCCAGTTCTGAATTCTGTACCTAGATTAAACTCCTACTACGCTGAAGGGGAGTTTTGCCTAAGATAAGATTTCAGGACTAGGCCTCCAGGCTTATACAACACTACAAAATAGCAAATGCTTGCATTTAACCCTCCACATCCTTTTCCCTCTGTCAATTAAATTTTACTGACTATTGTTTTTATAATACATTGTGTAGTTCCACATAAGGATACAGCAGAATCCATTGCAATTCATTATTTACCAATTATTACCACACTATTATGACAGTAATTACTGGAAGAAAAAAGGCAACCATACGTATTCTACTCAGTGGTAAATTTTGGCAGATTCTGTCTTCTAGATGGTGAATCTCTGTGTATGTAGCTGGTGTTGAGCATTTTGCAGGTCAGAGGGAACACACAATGGATGTGGCTTCCTTTCTTAAGGAACTAACAATTGCAAAAGAGTACTTTGCCTCAAAGCTTTGCTTTTGGAAGTGCCTTAGAAATAGCAGTGATGTAATGGCCATAATAATGACATTATTTGTACTCTACATTGACAGCAGACAAACAAATCCCACAATGTATCACTGTATTCCAGTGGCGTCACTATGCATCTTCAATAAGGAAGAACAAAATGTATAATAGATTTATTAAAAAAAAAAAGGAAAAGGAGAGATACTGGTTTACTTTTCTCTGTCTTTATGCTTGAGGACATTTTACGCATCCAATTTTATTTTCATTTGAGATTAATAACTAGGTATGAACAAGATAGGTGATCCTTAAAACCTGAACATTTTTAAAACACAAAAAGAAGATCCATTCTGCCTTTGCCATCAAATTCTGCTCTCTGTGAATTCACAACTCCTGCTGATAAATGTGTAAGTAGAGTCACAGACAGAAACCTAAATGACAATAAAATTATGTCTCTTTCAGTTCTAATATGGATCCATATGAGTAAACACAATACCTTCATTTCATATGTAAAGGGAATTTAATTGGTTATATTTTGCCTAAATAATTAACTGTGGTAAAAGCACCTCAACAAGAAGAATGATATAATCTGATTGCCTAACAGCACATAATGATTTTACTTGTCTGAGGATTTAAACACACAAACTTTTCTTCAACAAACATATAAGAAAAAGAACTACAGATTCTCCAGTAGATTCATAATAATTAAATATACAATCAAAAAGAAAAAATACTTCATCTATACTTAAAAAAAAAAAACCCAGCTAAAACTGTCTAAGATGATGGAATTAGTATTTTTAGTATTTCCAACCCTCCTTAAACCTTCAATTCCCCGAGATTATCATGAGAGCACTCATTAAATCCTACTCTATACACCTGGGGAAGTTTGACAATAGCAACACATGAAATCAGGTCTATTAGTTGAACACAACTGCTCACTTTTTAACTTATGCCTACAATGTAATTGATTAAAAACTTTTCACAGCATCATGTGTACTTCTCAGCACACAGGGTGAAGGGAAGGATGAAAGGGTTTTATGCTCTGTTTTGCTGTTCATTCTGCTTTACCACTGAAGAACACACCACAGGTCGAAAAGTACTCATCTATATTAGAGATTCATATTAAAAAAAGATAATATGAATGATGCAAAGGAAGGTGAACTACGGTTCACTGGAGACAAAGCAAGCTTTGAATACATTAAATACCTAAAAGAAACAAGGAATATTCAAAAGCTTTGTCACACCTTACATCTTTAGTAAAGATAATTATAATTTTGGAAAAAGTTAGGATTTGAACTCTATATCTTATTTAAACTTATTGGTTCTAATACAATATTCTATTCATCTACAGGCAGGGTATAGGTTATAGGACATTTCTCCCATATATTTTTCTTGAATATCATAAGCCAAATACATGTTTCTGACAAACTCTACTTAGGCATTGCTTTTACAATGTCTATTTCAATATATTAGCAAAAATAATCAGAATGCAGAAAGACAGCAGAGGCGGAATGTACATCCAAAATATTTACAAAAGGTAACTTTATTACATTTTCACATTAAGCAACATGTGGGAGTGCCAAAAGGAATTTCAGCTGCCCTGGTCAAATACTACCAATTTAACTCAGAGAAAATTTATAGTAGGTGAAACCTGGGCCTTCACTTTGTGACGCCACTGCTATGATCAATGGAAAGAATGCTTGGAGCCTAATCATCTCTAAATCTGAGACAAAGACACATCATGCACTTTGACCTGTACCTTTACTTGCATGGCCTGTATGAAAGAAAAATAAAGGGAAAAAAACATAAGTAAAAGAGATGAAAAGATGGTAATTTTACAAGTTAGTAATAAACTTACTCAGCTTTACCAGGACAATAAAAATATTATAGTTTGTAGCTAAAACAATAGACTGTAAGTGTATTATCAAATGAGATGTTACTGAAATAATTTTTATTCGGCTTAATCCTTATTGAATGATTGAACTTTTGAATTTATTTGTCACTATTCAGCACTACCATTTGTTGCTTCAGCACATAAAGAAGCACATCTAGTAAGTAAGCACATGAGTATACTAATTACTGCATCTTTTCCCAATATTGTTAGAGGAAGGAAGGTGTCTGGAACTCTGGATAGTCCAATAATGAAAAATATTCACATTTTCACCAAAACAGCTCTTTCTACCTCTTTTCCCCACCAAAACATGATTGAGAAAAATTATGCTTAGAAATGGAAATCAAACTATCACTGTGAAGATGCAGCATTTCATTTAGAGATTTATTTTTCCATTGCATAGTTCATTACCGTTTTGAAGACAGCCTGAGAGAAAACTTGACTTAAACTCATATCTCTCAGCAGTACCCATTCTGAGAACACTATTATAAACTCAACTATAACTCTCATACATACCCAGGTTTTTTTCCTGTTTATTATGTTAATACCTTAAATACACTTAAATAAACATGTATTCCATAGTCAACACTATATTATCATTGTATAATCTTAAGAAGATAACAACAAAACCATGTAGTTATGGTAAAATGGCAAAAAATTTCAACTGTTACTCAAAAGAATCCTTGACCAGGCATGGGAAAATACTATAGAAAACTGTTGGTTAAAAACAAACAGAAAAAAACATAAACACAAACAAGCCCCTCCTTCTGTGATAGCCCTGATAGTAACTTTGTTTTCTTGTGATACTTGAATTAGCCTCAAAATGTTGAAGCCAAGCTATTCTTAAAATCTCTTTTTATATCCTACTATATTTATATCACATAGTGAAGAAAATCAGCTACAAGTCAAGAAAGACTAAAAGACGGATCATTAAATCGTTAAGCATCTCAGAATCTTCAATACCTTACTCAGACAAATAGCAAATTTATTTGAAAATTTCAATTGCATGAAATATGTAGACGCTGCACAGACATGGCTCAGCAGATATACAGTGAAGGTAAATAAAGACAAGATGTTAATCATATTTCATTTATTAGAGATGACCATAAAAGTAATCTTCATCATTTACCATAGTATATCTAAAGAAAACGTATTCTATGCAACTGAAATAGTCTCAAAGAAGAGATCTAAAATTCTTGCAGAAAATACTAACATAAAACCCTCTAATTATCGTAAATTTGCAAATAATGTGTTACATATTATAAATGGGCACAAACCACAATGTTGTTTTGTAATAAAAAACTGGATTTTATGACTGCCTCAAGCTTCTATAATTGGTCTATCCAAACGCTTTTTAAAAATAGATTAAAAAAAATAATAACAAGGGCCAGTCAAATAAAACTTCAGTAGGATATGCAAGTGTTTAGCAACTGAGGTTATATATCCAGCCACACAATCATTTAGATTCCAAAACTTACACAGAAAAATTGCCCACATATGTATTACACATTTATTATGTACATGTGAATGTACACATTTAGTCTTTTTTATATCAATTAACTGTAAAACACAACAGGACATCATTGCATCTTAATCAAAATGCTATTTTATCAACAAACCTATGAAGCGTTCAAAAATAACAGATCAGTGGAGTTGAATGTGTTTAAATTCTCCATTTCAACACTTCGATCACAAATCTGTTATTTCAATGCAATCTAAGTTACCAGTCTCTCTCAGACTGAAAGTTCTCTAACTTACCATTCCCCTCCGAGCAATCTGCTGCCATTTTTTTAGAAAAGAAAAATTAAAAAACTTGCTCAGCTGTTAATACATTTATTTGATAAAATATTAACAAAGTTAATATTGTATAATCAAAATACAATGGGTACTTAATCAATTTATTGATTGTAATGCTGAATCATTTGTTACCACGGCTATTAGCTACCAATGAATAATGTAAGCCTAATCCGTCATCCTCTGCACATTTTTTTTCTGCATATGGCATGTAAAGATATAGAACCTTCCCTACATGACATATCACAGCTTACACACTAGTACTAGCACAGTACCTTGTATCTTAGGAAAAATACTAAGTCTCTGTTGTAAGACAGACTTGTCTAGAGCAGTCCAAAATCAGCATGGGGCCTTACTCCTTTAAGAGCCCCCAAACTGTTCTGTCTTGAGCCAACTGTTAATAGCCAGTGTTCATATTCACAGTTATCTATACATTCTCATGCTTGATAAACACTGGATATGACTGCTTGCACTAAAAATAATGTGAATAAGGAGGAACTGGTGATACAGAGGAAAGTGCTAATTATTCTGTTAGCATACTACTTCCTGCGCTAAATGTTAATATTAAAGCAAGAAATTATAAAAATAATGTTCCCTAATTTAATACCCTCTACTGATTATTCTGAGGATACAAATAAGTATCAAAACTTGTAAGAAAACATGAAATTCCGTTACTTATAGGATTTCTTGTTTATTCTAAACTATGCAGTCTTAAAAAAATTATTCACATCTAAACATATGCTTTAATGAATGCACTGGTTTTAGAGCACTTACATTATATGTTATGAAATGTTATTAATTTCCTGCTTAGAAACCATAAAAATAAAACCAATAAAAAGCTTCTAAAAGATGCCTTGTGTATTGTGTCACGGTATTTAAGTCATCATGAAACAAATGCCTATCTAAATGATCAGCTGTTCTGCAATCACTCCTGCAGATACAGTACCATGTTAATTAAACATTCAGTCATGAACAATACAATCTTTTATTTCTTCCTATATTAGCAATAACCATGCACAGTGTCCTTTAACGCTATGATGTGATATTAATATGCTTACAAAAATTATATGCACATTAAAAGAATTTATAATCTCCCTGTATTGTATACACATATGAAGAAAAGCACATTTACATATGCATCTACCTCCCTGTTATGTATAAATATATTTATACAAGTATTTATACATCGTATATCTGTATATGTAAATATACACAACAGGCATTTGAAAAAGTGACCTCAAAACCAAACTCTGTCAAATTTGGGTCATACAGGTTCTTGATGTTAAACTCCTGTGATTTTATCCAAATTGAAGCAGTATGAGGGATACCTATTCTTTATTTTGTAAATATTTGTTTTGTCATTCCTGCCATGCCTGAATGACTAAAATATGACACTAACAGTTTACATCATATTATCCTATATAGCAATAATACAGTGAGACACAATTTAGATTAAATATGAATGACCTGATTCTAATCTATCACATTTAAAAAAAAAAAAAAAGTACACCTAATTCTTGTCTCCTCAGGCCAATTATACCCTATAAATGTTGAAGTGTACATATTAAAAGTATGTGTAGTGACTGCCATATGATAAAAGTACACAGCTATGTGTTAGACTCTGTTATCGTGCAATTGCTTATCAAATAGCCTGGACTGTGCCCACTACTCATCTTGCTAATGAGGATAATACAAACATTTCCATTCTATCACACAATTTCAAGGAGCTGCATCTTGAAAACAAGAAAACACATTTAAAATCTTCTTTTCTCCAAATATGGAATTCTCTATATAGTTTGAATTGCTGCTCAGTGACAGTCATGAACTAATGATGAGCAGAAAATCTGTTAGTTTTGCTTGTAAACTTTCCAGTATCAGAGTTTGGCTTAAACAAGTTACAGAACTTAAAAAAATGAAATAGAAAAGAAGCAAACATTTTTTAAGAGAATTAAGAAAAGTAACGGCACATTTTATCTGACTCTCTATTGCCTAAAGTTGGACTTAGAGTAGCTAGGTTACAGACAATCAAAATATAGTGAAATACAAAACAATAAACACCACTACTTCTCTGGAACACTTTCAGAATAGGATTACTCCAAACACATTACAAATATGAATAAAACAAAGGGTTCTTTTCTACATTTAGCAATACTAATTTGGAATTAGACTTCAACTGGCTTTAGCTGAGTAAGGCAATCTTCCTCAGCTAATGTCAAAGTGGCATTTTTTACCTCGACAACATGCATTTTCTCTATTATACAGGTAACAAATGTACTTTCCAGCCATCATGTCGGCATCCTGTCATATTGAAAATGAGCAAAAAAGAAATGAATGTGGCCATTAATAAGAAACAAGAAAAACAGTGCACATGTGGCACACTATATGAATGAATAAAGAGGTATATGCAAAGACAGCATTCCTCATTAAAGTTGACAGAACAATACTGATGGACGTTCACAAGAAAAAGATCAGGCAACCAATGTTTCTTCACTTGCTTTTATAAAATAGTGTACCTTTTTTTCCTGAAAGATCAACAACCCATATTGTATATTACAACCCATATTCTCTTGTATGTGTAACTTCTTCAAATCAAGACCTCTATTTTAATCTTGTGTCTTTCACTACTTAGCAGACATTTAATAAGTAACTCTAAGGTACATAGCCTAGATTTTCCATAGTAGTTGTCATGTCTATTATCCAGAAGCAAAACTGTATTTTGTGTGTTCTACTAGCACAGCAGCTGCTATCTGAGCAGATTTTCAGAGCTTTCTTACAACATACTAAACCCATGCTGAAGATTTAACTGATCCACAAATTTTTATTAACTTACTTTAGACATCTTGCTCTTGGTGTCTCCTGTTAAAAATGCCAAATTGTTGATTTCATTCTGAATCACAAAATTCTGTTCTTCTCTTTTGAAATTCTAAAAATTGGGGGGGTGGGGGAGAGGGGGGGAAAATCACCAGAAGTTTAATTCATCCGCATGTACCACATCTGTATTTAAGATAGAATGAAATGGAAGAAAAAGTATACACTTTCTTACATGTGATTTACACCACAGGATAAAAACTTCAGCTACCATTCGAAAGAGTTCATCAGAATCTGCATCTGGTTTCTTTAGCCAATTGGCTCTAATTACAAAAACAAGAGAAATTTAAAATAAGACAACTGAATATAACAATCTCTATTTAATAGATCAGGTTACATTTATACAGTTAATCTTGGAATTTAATGAGAATCACTTCAATTTTCCATTACCACGGTTAGAGAGACCATTTTTCATGGCACTTTAACTTGTTTCCAACGGAACTCCTGACTCTTGACTTATTTCTGCCTGCTCCTCCTCCCCATGAGGCCAACACATGTTTTTGTGCCTATTTTGTGAAGCAGACTAGAAAACAGACCTGGCTGAAAAGCAAAACTCTTTCTCTGAGTATTTCTCCATTTCTTTTTTTTACTTCCCCATAATAAAACATTGTTATCAAAACTTTGTGTTGATCCAAAAGAGAACACTATAATGGGTGAAGGAGGAAGAGTACAAGGAAATGAATGAGTGGGTAGAGCTGTTAAGAACTGACTACTTCAATTTGGAGTTTTTTTTGTAATCCAGGAACTAATACAACTTCAGGCTGGGTCCGTCTGCACAAGGATGCTCAGAAAACTTGGACAAATGAACTAACAGATGCAGTCCTCTTAAATGTCTCTAAATTAAAATGCATTAATGTGACCATACATAAAGCAGGCATCTGACAACAGACATGGAAGGAATTATTACGTTTTAACTTATGCCCATTAACTCTATCTTTCTAGTTGGATTTCTCCACAGCCCAGTTAAATTTGTGTTTTTTAAAAATTTGAAGTGTTTCCTTGCCAACAAGGTCTGACATAGTAAAGCCGTGAGTTCATCTAGAAAAGCAAATAATTCTTAGTGTAAATTGGTTCACAGCATAAATAATCATGCATGCAATGAAAATGCTCCTAACTAGCCCAATATGTACTAACACCTAAAAAATATAAGTGGACAATGATTGTGTAAAGAAGAACAATGTTTTTAAGGATAAGATTAAGATACTGTAGATACTGAGATACTATAGATAGTTCAGATACTCTTCTGAAGAGCATCTTGGGGTCATGTTCTGGGACAAAGGAAAGGGAAAGTGTAGGCACAGAATAATCCTTCAGTAAATGGTCAAGGAGAAAAACTTCCAGTAATTCCCAAGGCAATACAATGTTTTGCAAACACTTTTTATTTCCATCTTAAAAAAAACAACACAAAAGATTAACATCTTTGTGGTACTATCTACAAGTAGAATGATTCAATTGAGGCAAAATAGTTTTTCACCCCTTCATTAACTGTTAAGGGGTTTAGCCATTTTTTAATTTTTGAAAGGCCTATCCATTTGTAATGTCATTGGGCTGCCATGGCATACCTAACAAGTCTGCTCAGGGTATGCGTTCTCAGTGATAATAGTGCAGTTACAATACAACCAAATAAGCAAAGTGCGTGTGAGAAAAAGGTGTGAATTCAAGGTACATCATTCTATAAGTTAAGAATCTTAAAATACTCAGGATCTGATTCTCAGCATAACATTAAATGTATTGTGTTCTTTCTGATTATCTGATCATGGACCCCAGTACATTAACTAATAAATATGAGTTTAACTATTAGTTTTTAATTACCTGTTGTTGTCTACATAACGTATCAACATTGGATAGAAGGCGTAAAGGTCTCTACAAAGAACAGCAAACTCATCAAGAATGAGTAGCTCAGCTTCTTGGGTGTCAGTTTTACTGTCTGCTCTCACTTGCTCCTCTTCTATCACAATCTTTATAGCTTTCTTCTTCAATTTCTCCAGCGTTGGAATAAAGTGAGTTTTGAGCAGATCAGGCCTGGCTTTGCTGATGATGGGTTGAGCATAAACTATACATAAAAATACAGATAATCTTATGATTAATGCACAATGGATGTTTTCTATTGTATTAATATGAACTCTGCAGTTCTAGAAAACGTAAAGGTCATAGTGCTTCACATATTTCTGGAGCATCATAAAATTATTAATAAAACTATGAATATAACTTTGTAACAACTGTATGTATTGAGAGATAAGAAGCTAGTTACTGGGAATTCGGATTATAAGTATTTCAGTCTTATGTCAATTAAACTACCATGGTTTTGGCAAGTCACGTCTCTAGCTTAGAACCTAAACAAAGTAGTGATTGAGACACAAAGCCTTCACAAAAATACTGTTGTGGGTTTTTTGGGGGTTTTTTTTTTTGTATACAGTGTCAGAAAATAGTGAGAAGACAGTGTTCTGTAAGAATTCCTTTACCTCTTTTGCTTTGGGCAAGATAAAATGCAGAGAATGAATGACTAATTCAAGATCATAGATCTATTTTGTACAAGCATCAGTCATAAAATGCAGGCTACTTGAGTTAAAAATCCCTGCAAGAACCACACTAGTACATTATCTCCTTATGTAGACAAACCGCCACTACAAAACTGCAAGCAGTGGTCTCTACAATTAAACAACAAACTTTTTACTAAATTCTAATGGAATCCTTACTATTATTAAAGACCTCCCAGTGTTTAAAATAATACTGAAAACCCAGTACCAATGGGGCATTAAAATTTAGCAGGAAATTATTACCTTTACATAGATTTTCTTGAACCATCTTATTGCATATTATGCTCTTACACTGTTTAAGATGAATGATAAAATTTATATACAGTAAATTTCTCTAGCTAGCTAGCTACTAAATGTTACAGAACATCTTGAGAAATCTTTCTGCTCATTTAATATCTGGCAGTTAATCAGGCAAAGCAACTAATTCTGAACTTGGGTTACTCCTGGGATTATGTCATCATATACACTTTCTTTCCCTTTTGTCCTGATATTTCATGAACAGAATTCAGAGGACTTATACCCTCTACTGCAATACTCAGTTCTTAGGTCTCTTGAAAATCAATGGGTTTTACAAATCCAAATTAAATGCTAAGGCTCTTACACAGTCCATAGAGAAGGTAAGATTTTCAAAATCTATTATATTGTATAGAAAGCTCTCTGCTTACAGTGATGCTACAATGCATGCATAAAAATAACAACAAAAATATTTAAAAAATTAAAATGCTTTTATTGTGACTTCTCTACTCTTTATCTTTCTTTCCTGCTGTTTTTAATTATAATTTATTATTATTGTATCACTGGGTAAGATGGTAAAGTGTAGCAAAGTAATTAAAAATTGTTAGGTACAATTACTCTTTAAAAATACAGTACCTGCAATTCTTTTCATCCAAGATGCTTCATCTATTCCCAGATTGTTGTTAATGATTTTCAGAATGTTTCCAAGAATGATGCTCAGATGCTCAGATGTTACCATTGTACAGCAAGGCCCAGCACTTTGAGGAACACTCTCAGACCCTCTTTCCCACCAGTAGGATAAATAGTTGCATAGCATGGGTAAGATAACCTCAATTACATGAGGCATTTCAGTATACCTTGCTCCAGACTCTGCTAAATCATTAATTTCCTTTATTAGTCCATCCAACTGAGGGATCTCTGGACACATCTCTTCTACTGTATCAGGCATACCTAAAACTGCAGGTAAGGGTAGAAAAGCAAAAGACTAATTAACAAAATAAAAGAGAACATCTATGTTCATCTATGTTTAAACCCTAAATACAAATAACATTGTCACTCAGGTTTTTTTTCTGTCACCATCTTGGGCAGACATAACTATAGTAAGATTTTGGGACACACATGGGTCTCTCATCTCATAAATTATGTCTTTCTGTTGATGTGCATATAGCACTGATGTAGACAATAGCTGCCATAAAGCTATGGCTTTACCATAAGGTGTCCTGCAATTATCTGGTGAGCACTCCAGCTATGTAAAAGTGCAGAACTGACAGCTTTTATCAATATTGGATAAACTCTGGCCATTGTTTCCATAATCACTCACAACTTTCACATCAGTTTGCAAAAGATTAAATCCACCTCAGGGAAGAGGAAACAAACAGCTCAAAATTATGGGTGAGATTAAAATTAAACTGTACCTAACTCATGAACTCTGCACATCTATCTCCCAACAAAAATGCCACGAAAGAATTCCAGTTGTCAGTTGCTTGCATTAGAAACTGAAGGGTGCTTATTCAGCAATTAACAACCCATCATAGTCTAATGCCAGTCACTCTAGCAATGCTAGTCACTCTTCTTCCACCAGTGCTTCTTCTATAAAGTAGAGCTGACAGGAAGGGTGGGCTAGCACAAGCTTTTTCATAACTGCTTTTATATGGAAAAACATACAAAGCATAAGGCATCAATCTACCTACTTTTTTGTTGTTGTTGTTGTTTAAAGGAACAATGATTTTGGCAGGTAATGATTCTTACACAGATCAATGAGGACAATATTGAAATACTTTAAGATATGAGAGTCCATCAAGAGTAAGTCGGGAGAGAAGAACATCTGTGTAGAAGGACTCATGCTCCTTTGATTATGGTTTCATGAAATTAAAGTTATATTCTGTCAGGAGTTCCCTATACCAAACTGCACTGGAGTACTGGTAAGACAACAAAAATACAGATAATTTTCCTGTTCACATAAATAAGATACTACACCTCTTGCATGTTGCTAGTAAGAACACAACTGTACAATTTGCTAAAAAATTTTTTAATGTAGATATGATCTTCAATTAAGCTTCAAATATTACAGTATGCAGCTTCAGGAAAGAATTCAAACATCATGTTCAGAAAAATATCCAAATATGCTATGAGAAAGGGAAAAATGTTAACATAGTCTCAAAAAAGCAGAGCAAGGCTAAAAATACAAGTAATGAATGAGCAACAGTAGTTGTCTACTGAGGCATATATTTGGGGTTTTTTCATTATTACAATTTTTTGTATTACTATTAGTTGGAGAGGAGCAAAGACTGTTTTTCTTTGCATGAGGAACAGTACTTACTTGCTCTTTCTCTTGCACTTTTTGTGTTGAAGACAGACAATGGGTTGTAATGGTTGAGAGAAGGTTCCAGGAATGCTACTGGAATGGCTGCTGCAAGAGACGCTAAGCACTCACCAAGTGCGGGACGCTGCCTGTATATGAGACACCAAAAGTTACCCGAGAGGAAAAGACTTTCACTAGGCTTTCAATGTCTAGCATGCATTATAAAGCAGCATTAAAATTTATTGCTGATTTAGTTTATCTTTTTAATGTACTAGGAACTATTTGACAGTTTTGAAAAGTTGTATTTCTCACATGAACAAAATTACTGGAAATTACAGCGGTATAAGAAACATAGTTTTTAAAAAAAACAACCTCCACCAAGTATTGTATATGAAAGGTAAACTGCTCCACAGTACAACTGTGCAGCTACAAACTATAGAAAACATGTCTGGAATATGCACAAAGAATAGATTACTAACTGCATATTCTTATTATACCTTCAGTTTGCTTAACCAAGGAGCAAATGCATATAATCAATAGGGATTTGTTTTGGTAGTCATACCCTTTTTCAAGATTTCACTTCTTTTCTGTGTGTGCACATATATATTTGTTTCTTTTGCTTCACACCTTATACCATTTACATAGTCAAATAATGAGAAACTCTAGCGCTACTTACTGAAGACTGATTTCATGACTTTATGGCATTCTGTGTGGCTCATTCTGAAAGGGGCAATTCTGCATTCCCTCACACAACCTTCCCATGTTCCTATTTGTCTGTTCTGTGCTAGCACTAAAACTCAGATAGCATCTTAATAAGCTGCATGAAGGAACTTGTTCAGCTAAAAATAAACCTCACCATAAAAACGAAACTAATCAAATCAACCAACAGCAACAAAACATACTCAGCATCAGGCTGCAGAAACACTATTTACCAGAAAAAAAGAAAGGTGTGGAAATATACAGATGAAGGTGCAAAAGATGCTGAGACTGTCCTTTTCAGCATAAGACCAGACTCACATTGGCTTAAAACTAAAGCTAAGGTACTTTTCTGAAGTTCTGAAGTACTGTTTATACAAGATGTGTTACAGATTTTGTTACACTTGACATACAGATTGGATAAAGATAGCACACACCTTTCATCCTTTGAAGCTACATGGTTTTTTTGGAATAGACATGGACCTGCTGGAGCAGGTCCAGAGGAGGGCCACAAAAATGATCAGAGGGATGGAACACCTCTCCTATGACGACAGGCTGAGAGAGTTGGGGTTGTTCAGTCTGGAGAAGAGAAGGCTCCAGGGAGACTTCATTGTGGCCTTTCAGTACTTAAAGGGGGCTTATAAGAAAGATGGGGACAAACTCTTTAGCAAGGCCTGTTGTGACAGGGCAAGGGGTAATGGTTTTAAACTATAGGAGAGTAGATTTAGACTGGATATAAGGAAAACATATTTTTACAATGAGGGTGGTGAAACACTGGAACAGGTTGCCCAGAGAGGTGGTAGATGCCCCATCCCTGAAAACATTTAAGGTCAGGTTGGACGGGGCTCTGAGCAACCTGATCTAGTTGAAGATGTCCCTGCTCACTGCAGGGGGGTTGGACTAGGTGACCTTTAAAGCTTCCTTCCAACCCAAACTATTACATGATTATATGATTGTTTAACTTCCAGGAATAACAACAATCTTTTTAAGATTCCTTTGTGTCAACAAAGCCTTCCTCATTGTATGACCTAAAGTCAAAGATCATGACCCATCTACTACCTCATCTTCAACTGCCTATGTCAGTTTTTATTTCATGCCCATGCTGGAATGTGAAGAGATATGCAGCTATATACCCTCCAACTTCTTTTGTTGCAGAAGAAACAAAAGAAATTGGCAAAGGCAATGGCTTTACAGAATTGAAAAACATTATATAAAAGGATTTTTGTTCACTTGGGTATTTTACGTAACATGATTCACATAATATTACTCTATTTCAAGGGTGAATGCTCATTTAGTCTCTGTACAGAACTACTACAGTTTACCGCTGTTTTACTGCCATCAAAGAAAAGGAAAATGCAGAAATCAATTACCACAAAATTAAAAAGGAACTATGTGTTCCACCTATATATCTATGTCATTTTCCTTATGTTCTGACCATCCATATAATGTACATTTTGCAATAGAATACATGATGCATTAGTAAGATAGCAACCACAGAACATTTCATTAAAAAATGAATTTTTGATTTGAAAAGACTAACATCAAGTGCACTGAGGCTATTTAATCACATGCATGACAATGTCATAATGCATACCCATATTTCTATATGAAAGGAGGATATAAAGAAGCCAAAAGAGAAGGTGAGCAATTATACAACAAGGCTAAGAAAATTACTCTAAGTACACAGCTATTTTCTGTCATATGAAAGTCCTAAACACGAGAAACCAAGGGAAAGCCTACAATTCTGCAGGACGGAAAATAGAAAAGATAAAAAGAATTTCAGAGGAGATAGTCACTGACATAAAAAGCAAATAATGTAAAATAAATCACTCAGGGTACTGAGTGGTTCAACAGAATTAATGGAGTAAAAGGTACTTAAAGAAAAGGCAAATTAACCTGTTAGACAAAATATTTCAGGAAGACCACTGACTGGAAACATTTGCTCCAAGCAATGAGGAAGAACTGTCTGAGGTTGATGTGCAACTCTTGGAGGAGGTGGAAAGCACTTGAAATGTAATCAAATCTATCTAGACTTTGAAAAAACGAAGCAAGATAAAACAGCACCAACTGATGGTAGTCATGAAGAAGCATTTCCTATTAGACCATTGTTATAATGGACTTTTCTGGTATTTGGCAGTCTTCATTTTGAGAAGCCTCTAATAGGTCAAATAGAAGTCTTAAACTGAACAATCCAGATATGTATGTATGACTGAATACAGCAGTTAATTTTGTCATATTTAACCACATACATTAAAAAAAGCACTATAATTTCTTAACTTATGCAGGAGTTTGCATTTCTCATTATTGATACAGATTATATTTCATCATTTGTGCTAAACATCCTTTGGAAATATATTTCTATAAACTGACGAAGAAAAGACCAGGACACCATAAAGGGGCATACAACTTTTGGGTACTGGGTATGAAAAGAGAATTTTCAACCCCAAATTTAGGACCTAAATTTCTGATGAAGGGAATGAAAAGAAATGGGTACCTGGGTATAGAATTCATAGTCAGAATGCCCATAGCAGTAATACTACACTTGCCAGTAGAGCATTAGGGCTCGAAGTAGTCAAGGACTACTGCATTTTGCATCCAGTCCTCAACATTTATGAGCCACAGAGACATTTAGAGAAGAAAGGTCCACAGAGAAATCAGAAACATCTCCAATATCCTAAACAAGCTAAACACTCTGTACAAAGGATAAAACTCTTGACAATGGAAGTTTGTCACAAGGAAACAGCAGCAATCCCAATTAGTATTAGTCCGGAGCCCCAAGAGCCAGGAGTCTTGTAGAATCAGCTGAAGTATTTCAGCCATGAAAAGTGATATTCACCTATGAAAGGTGAACTACAACTCATTCTGCAATGGAAGGTAAAACTTCCTAATGTCCTGCCAAAATTCACTAGGAGAAAAACTGCACTTTGATCCTAAATCTGAGCGTTGTTTAACTTGAATAACTGTTCAAGTCAGCTCAATCATTCACTTCTAAGTTCTGCTGAAATATTGAGCAACATGTTTGAAATCCTACCTCCCACCTAGACACTGATGTCTGCCTACAGGCTTAATTTAAAAACCTAAGTGAGTCTAGTGAAAACCAAACTAAATGAAATCCACAGTTGGCAACTTCTCACACAGCCTTAGAAGACTAATTTGTTTCCTTGGATATATCTGATCTGATCACTCTTCCCTTCAAAGAAGACAACTGCAGTAGGAAAAGGTGATGCTGCTTATATCAATGTTTAATGTAACTGTCCAGTGCCTATAGCTCTTGCCAATCAACTGGAGGCCTGTGCTGTGAAGTCTTCTCATCAAAAGACAACTCAAACACAATCACCTTTTATTTCCTGTGAGAAGACCCTGACTGCTAGTTAGAGTAGGGGTAAGGCACTTCCTATTTTGCCCATCAGATCTGTGTCAGAGAGTATTTAACATTTTCAAGCCCAGAAAGAGAAGAAAGAAGAGTATAGCTTTGTAATTTAGTGATGGACGTATAAATGACTGGATGTGAACATACACAAGAATGAGCTTGTGCACACATGTACACGCATGCAGAGTGGGAGGAAAGAGAGAGTCTGTCCACCAGACTGCTCTTGCATTCTGCATGGAAGAATTTACTGAATAAACTCTGGAAGGAAGGAAGTGGAGACCAGCATTCCTCATACTAGGCAAAGCCTCTCCTAACCAGACTAGAAAGTTGTACTTCCTCCAGTTTAGTCTCTCTCTCAGGCCCTGTGGATCTTAAAGTTTTCATTAGAGGAAAGATCATGAAAAGTGCCTAACCTAAAGCCTTCAGAAGCATAAGGAAGGGTTATGATTACCTCAGCCCCTGTCTTGTGACACACAGACCAACAATTAGGGTTCTCTTTTCAGAAGTAGCAGGTATGGATTTGAGCCTCTCAATGGAAGAGGATCTAAAATCCAGGGCTTGGAACATATCATAGAAACCAGATGCTTAAAGGAATTGTAGACCCTACTCTTTTTAAAATGCAAATAACTGGTAAAGTGGTTTGCTTTGTAGAGTTAAGGGCTGTCAGAATGTTCTACATATGCTTAGGATTTTATGCTCAGGACAACTATTTCGAGAACTCTGTATAGACTTAGGTGTGAGACAGCCACAGCCTACTTAGTACTCAGCCTACTTACCACAGCAACATGCAGTAGCCAAACTCTGGGAACCTTAATGGCAACCCATGGAAAAAGTTAGCTTTCTGTATGGGAAAAATAAACTCCCTGCAGATACACTGCCGTATGCAGGATGAATTGTTTGCTTTTATTTAGTTTTGGGTTGGGTTTTTTTGTGTGGAATTGAACTCTAAGGCAACTACATTCCAGTTAAAGTGTCTGTTAAACATGCTCACGCTGTTTCAGACACACTTTTCATTCAAATTGCTTTATTACCTAAACAACGCACTCCTAAAGAAGAGAAAATTTTACATGCTGAGTTTTTCACTGAATACCTTTCAACATAGATGTTCTTCCCAGTCCCAAGGGAATAGAGGCTACAAAGAATTCTGTAACATGAAACTTGTACATCACCCACTAGAGGAAAATAAGAAGTAGATTATCAGTATTTATTCAGCTAAAGACTACTTTCCAAATATTAAACATTTGTTTTATGCATTTTGATAAATGGTGTCTAAAACTCTTAGCATATTTATCACTGAACATTCTAGGCTGTACTCCACACGTTATTTATCTTCAATTTCTCTGATACGTGGTCCATCATCTACATTAATTTGAAAACCTAACAGATCATCACACATTCCAAGAGGCCAGCAGATACTTTCTAATGTGATATTGCAGGTTATCACACTTGCAGAGTACAATTTTAAGCTAAATCATATCAGTCTGTGTGTCTCACCTCTAGGAACATGATCTAAAGGCTCCCTACCTTTTTAAAGAAAGTCTTTTCATGGTTATCAATCTTTTAATTATATTCCGCTTTGGAACTGTGATCACCCAAATATTTACAAAATTTTGGAACAGCATATTGCTGAATTTCAGTAATTTTAAACTAAATGATGCTAAAAATAAGGAAAATTTAAATGAAAAGAACTAAATTGGTTTTCAGATGTAAGGGAAAAAAAACCACAAGGAATTAATAACGAGCTATCTCCTTTAATCTAATGAAACAAAAGTATGTAACAAAAATAAGCATAATTTAATTTTCTATAGGAAATTACTCTCATCCACACAGTTGGTAAGAGAGCACTTAAGGGGAAATTTTAATTTCTCTCAATGTTTGGAGAAATTTTGTACATAAATTGACTTGAAACTTACCAAGTATTATCTTTAAACATGCAATAGAAATAAGGTACTATGCAGCTAATTTCAAATTTAATGCTGGAAACGTGTGTTATACTGAAAACAGAATTTCATCCTTTGATTCCATGCAATCATTACTAAAAAGCATTTGTGTTATTATAACACAATAAACTTCAGAAATAAATTAGAAGACTTACCAAGTAAATCAATTCCAAACTGATATTGGGAAATATGTTCAAAAATTGATGTCAAGATTGGTAACAATGCTACTGTAGTATAATTGATATTCTGTGAAACACCCTTGATTTGTGTTCGTGAATGGGTAAATTTTCCAAGTTTAAGATTTTCTGAAGTTTTTTCCAGGTCTTCTGCTGCATTTTCAAAAAAGGCACGCAGTCCAGCTTTAACAAGCTCAGATCCTGATTTCATAACAGTTCTGAAAAATAATAATGGAAAAATATTAACTTTGCATTGCTCTTTAGTAGTTGTATAGATATATACGTACATGCTAGTTACATTCTACCAGTCTTTGAAGAGACACACATGTATCAGTGAATTTTACATTATGAACTGAAAAGAAGTTACATCTACACAGCAGTATAAGCAACAATTAACTTGGAGTATTTCATACACAATAACAACAACAAAGACCTTGCTTCCTCAGACTTGTCTTTCCAATTTTTGTGATATGCTTTCAAATAACATAATGCCTTCTCAGCAAACATTACAGTTGGTGAGAAAGCTCCTCCACACAATATTCTCAAGAAAAATAACCCTTAATCCCTAAATTTTCATGGAAGCCACAGTAACTAGGTATGCAAGTCAGGATACATGCTTACCTATCTTCAAAGCACCAAACCTAGAAAATGCAACTGCAATACCAGCATCACAGTCTCATTCCTTAATTTTTTTTGCACTCTACTCCAACCCCTTAATGAAGCTTTCCAGTGTTGTTATTCACAATGAGTTCATTGTCAGGCTGCTGTATAACATAAACAGGCCAGAAAACAGCTCAAATTAGAATACTATCCTGGCCTGTGTTTTAATCTACATAAGCAGTTCAATGGTGAACAGTAAAAGTTAGCAAATGTAACTATGCCCATATGTTAATACGTTCTGCATACTTCTAATGCCAAATTTTCCAATAGGCACTAAACTGCCTCAATATCTACAGGTATCAATACCTGCAGTTCCAAAGTTTGTCTCATTTATATCTCCCAATAAAGTCTTCAAATGCCCTTGGAAACGGTGACAAAAGTTTTCAATGTTTTAATGACAGGCATTGAACGGAAAAATGTAGATGAAACCCTTTACATGAAATCTGCTAATATGGAGGTCAGTATCTGAATTATTGATGCTGCTAATATCATTAGTTACAAATAAGGAATAAAAAATACAGAAACAATCTAACTGCTCCTGAAAAGCTCTGCAACACCTACATAGTTTGTAGTTGGTACAAATGTTGCGAACTTACCGTGTGTCAAGAGACTGAGCTAATATGTGCAGGCAGTTCACCATTGTAGCAGAATCACTACCTGGTTAGAAAGAGATATCATGAGAGCACAGTAGTATAGAAAATGTAGGATAATCTAATGATCCAAAATGTCATTACTGGAGATGCACAGGTTAAATAAGACATGACATAAGACACCCAACTTAGGTAACTGCAGGAAGGGTTAGGTCTGGTTCTAGAACTTCAACTTTCCATTTCTTAAGTCCATTTCCATACAGGAACTAAAAAGAATAACTAGTGTCTACTTATGGCTCATTTTCATCACTTGACCCTGCAACATTCTGAACTTTGTGTCTTGTAGTACCTACATTTCTTTTTATAATTTTCTTTCCAACACCTTTGAAAATGGTATGTTATTTTTCTCTACATCCCCCTAGTCTGTGGAGAAATTAATCTATTGGATTCAACAGTTGGATGACAGAAGTCAAAACAATTAGTCTGAGATGACTTTTGAAAGCTAAAAGTAACTGCAAAGGCATGAGATTTTTTTATAGGAGTCTGAAAATCTTAAAGGTGCTATTTTTCACTGGTCCAAGACCTTACATATTCTATTAACTGCTAGCTTCAAAGCCATGTTCAATGCACACACTAATGGTACTGGAAGTTTATGCATAATTTTATAGAATTTTGCCTATAGCTTGTGAAAAGCTTCAGGTAAGATAGAAGCAGTGGTTATACATTCTTTATATTTATATTATATAATTATATTATATATAGAATAGAGTATAATATTATATATTATATATATTTAACTTTTATCAAGATCTTTCTTAACAACTTACCAAAAAGTGAGATCCTATGTCTAACAAGAGCAGCTAGTTTGCAGAACAGGCTAAAGTAGAAAAGAACAGAAAGAGCAAGAGAAGACAAGACAAAGATTAAAGATTTAGTTAGAATATGAGATAAACAGTAGAAGGAATATGAAAGAGAAAACACAGCATAGTTCCTGGAAAGTATATTTTGAATCATACATGATGGTAACAGTCAGTCAACTGCATTAAGCAGAATAACTTTTTGAAGCTTCTCAATTCTGTCATTTTCTGAGCTTCACTGCTTTAGAGATGACTTGAAATGTGAAACTTTCTTTCGATTACAGTGGTTTCTGACAATTGCATATTATATGGTTGAGTCATTCTTTATGGCTATTATTTCTGAAAAAGAAATTTTTTTTCTAAAAACAAGAAAAACTGAGTAACATTTTAGTGTTTTACTTGGCATTCTGCAGGAAATGAATGTTACAAATCTTCATGCTATTTAAAACAATTTGTAAAGATATCCTTTGTACATTAATAAATCTGTGTTTAGCCACCACTGATGATAAGATGAATCCTGAAATATATACAGACTAGAAGAGCTTCTGGCAATTATGTCAGAAACTTGCACATCTAACCTATCTGTCAAAATAATAGGATAATTAAGAGAAAGGATAAATCACCAACTCCCTAAAGATTGAAGGGGCTACTTCAACCTCTAAAAATAAAGACAGCTAGGCAGACTTGGTTATCATCTGTGCTATACTTTACAAGTGGCATGAGGACATAATAAAATGAAGCAAATATACTTTGGGAATTGGTATGGTCTCCTACTAACAATAATTGTCATTGTTATATTCACAATAGTAAGGAAACACTATACTTCCTGTAAGATGAAAATAAAGAGTCACTTTTCTCAGTGAAGAATGGACAAAGAACTATAAGATATTTCTGAACTTATAATAGCAGATATGCAGGCTAGACATCTAACTTCCTTCATGTGCCTTTGTAACGGCATTTCATACAACCCTAGTAAGCATCCTTCTAGCTTTATTAAGTTGACCTGACTGACTTTAGGGAAGTAATAGGAGTATTCAGAGAAGCAGCATGAAATTAAAATGAAATTAAATGAAACTTCGATGCTTCTGAACCTGAGCTGACTTCCCCAGCTACTGGAGGACTATCTTGCACATTTGTGTATAATATATCTGAAAGTTCAGTAAAGCAGAATCCTAGGGACTTAACACTCACTCCTATGGGCAACTGCTGTATAAGGACTACCACCCACCCAGAAGACAGAAACAAAAGGGTAACAGTAATTTAGAGAAATGCAAAAATACGTTGGAAGGTAAACTGAAGAATGGAATCTAGGAAGTTCAGTGCTAGGCCTGATGTTATGTAACAACGAGTAAGTAACCTTTACTTTCAAATTTTATATCTATTTTTCCATTGGAAAAAGTAGTCAACTCTGGTCAACATAGTGAAGGGAAGCAAAAGAAATTTGAGAAACTGACAGTTAAAGTAAGAAAGCATGAGAGTAAAATACATTTTGAAAGATTATGATACAAAATTTCTCAAAGAAAATAACTGGCAGCACACCTTTACGGGGGAGAAAAAGATTGGCAACAAAAATATTAGATGACAGTCATAGTTAAAAACAAATTAAATATTAATTTTCAAATGTTAATTGCAGAAAAATGAAATTCATATTTTTTGTAAAGGCAACACATTATAAATTAAAAGGCAACTGTCTCTCTTTAATTGAGTTTTCTAGAATAACTTTGAGACAAATGGCTGATTCCAACCAAATCTGAAACAGTACAGATGTCTAAAAATTATTAAATTCCAGCAATTTTTGTGTGGGGCAGAAGTAATTTTGTAGAGAAGGGAGAATCCATAATTACCCCTAAAAAGCTGCATCATGATATTTTCACACTTTTTGATATCTGAGAAGTTAAATGTGAGACCATTTAAATGACCCAACAGTAGGATAAGCTTCAACCAGAAACTGCCATCAACAATGAAACACAAACCCATCAGAAACTAAGTTATTACTTCAATTGCTTGCAGAATCATTTATTAATGTTTCTGATGTTATCATCCATAATTATATATTGTAATAGATACAATTAGTATATATACTTAATTAATTAATTATATATTAAAGAATACCAAAATGAAGAGTTCTATTCACTCACTGCCATTCTGATACAGCATAAGCTATTCACTTTCCATTTGAGTAAACTGAGCTTTGGAACTATCTTTCTCTTTAATCTAAGAGACCTTTAATTATCTGTATAGAACCCTCCTGTGTATATCTTAATTTTCTACTTACCTTGCTACCATTTCCTTTTCCTTATTTGATGCATATCCACTGCTACTGAGTGTTTTTGTTGGAGAAGACAGGAAGTAGAGGCAGTGATTTGTAAAGTACTGATCAACTAATGGTAAAAGAACCTAAGAAATACAGATACAAAATGTATTTTTCACAGAGCACAATGATAAATGTAGCAACAATGCTCTGATTGGTCAAAGTTCATTCAAAGAATTTTAGAAGTTCTGTAACAGTTGTATTTTCTCATTTCAGACACAAAGTCATATAAATTAAAACCTTAAGTCTTACTATTTTACTTAAAAGTTACGTAAATAATAAACAAAGTTACACACAGATCTATCTATTTTGGATCTAATATTGCAGGCTTACTCTTACATTCAACAGTGATAAATATCACTGAACTAAGAGGATCCCTCCTCTCCGCTATTTACATAACTGTCCAGTACAGATATAAAGGCAGAGGGCTTTTTTTTTTTTAAGACGCTAAATTAAATTCTAACTGTTCCTTACTTCACATCGGATTGTTGAAAACATTTTTCTTATTAGATACACAAATGTGTATGACATGATTATGCATAGGAATACTTCTTCCTGTTAATTTAATGATACTATGCACTTCAGCAATACACTGAGGCAAAAATTGTCAGAAATAATTTGTATTTTCAGTGAGAGTATTTAATTTCATGTAATAAATAAGCTGCCTTTTAATTTCTATGTTCCTTCTCATGTAGAAGCAGATATTGAAATATTGTAAAATATCTGAATCCAGCAAATATACTGAAATATTTTTGAAGATATTCTGAAATATTTGTTAACAACATTTAATTGATTACTTACCATGAAAAAAAAAAGGAAAGTTATATTTTTGTTATCTGAAAAGCAGTCTAACATTACAAATTTCCATGTTCTGTATAAAGGAATGTATGTGTATATTACTTGAAATACTAAATAACTCACTTTGGCAAAGAATTTTATTTCTTGGTCATGTGGAGATTTTTCAGTTTTTCCACTCGTTACAATGGCTTCTGCAAGGAAACAATCAAGGCAGACATGAATAAGAAGTTGTCTAATAATAAATAATACAATAGCTCTTTGATATAGCCATGCAAACTTAGTTTTGCTGAAATACAAACAAAACAGCAGAAACAGTTTAGGTAGTTACAGATGTCCAAGAATTCAAGCTGTGAATTAAAAGACAGAATTTAAGTTTCTTAAATGCAATAAAAATAGTGATCACTAAAAATTTAAACATATCAATTCAAATATTTAAATATCAACAATTTTAATTATTTTCAAAATAAAATCTGCAGCTTACCCAAATGCGCAATAAACTCTTGAGCAGAATCAACATATTTTAAAATTTTCTTCAGAAACTTAAAGGCAAATCTCTTTTCCATGGATGAAGCATCCAACTCCATGTCATTCAGACCCCTGTTTTAGAAAGCATTAAGATAAATAGCATTGATGATGACAGTATTACAAATGATGACAGTATTATGAAGCATTGCATTCCTTATTATCTTTTAATTATGGTAAATTTTCATAAGAAGGAGAAAATAACCTTCCATAGCAAGTCTTTGTAATCAACTACATAGCAAGAAATATTAAAATCAGTTCATGTTTCTCTAAGAGGTATAATAGCTTTGGATTAAAGTATCCAATATATATGTATTTTAGGAAGAACTTCAGAAAGCTATCTTATTGCACAAATGAAGACATGGTACATTTGAATCTAACAAAGCAATGCATTGGCCACTCAATTTCTACTGCTGGCAGATTAAAGTGCCAAATGTTTAGGAAGTCAGCAATCACAGCTTTACAAAGTCAATCTAAGTACTACGTTTCATTATTCACTATTAAACTTCATTTTTGTCCTAGAGTTTTATGAAAGACTGAAGTCAAAATGACTTAAGCTACTAAATGAAAACCTAAATGCAAGTTTCAAACTACTATACTATTCAAAGTATTTGAAAAATTTCAACAGTATGTGATACTTTCTAGAGAGGCATGTATTATTTAGTCTTTGAGATAAATTCATGACCTAAATCATGACTGGTGCATGCATGATATTAAAGAGGAATAAAAACATGTGTCGTTGGCTGTTCCCAAATTTAAAATATTAGATTTCATTTTAGCTAGAAATGAAACCTACGTCACTGATATTCTAAAAGTTTTAGATCACAGAAAAATTTAGGGTGGAAGGAACCTCTGAAAGTCATCTGATCCAAGTTCCATCTCAAAGCAAAGCCAAATCCAAAGTTACATCAGGTTGTTCAGAACCTTGTCCAATAATGTACTGAGTATCTTCAAGGATTGAAATCTCATGACTCTGGAGAGCCTACTATAATGTTTGACCGCCCTCACCATGAAAAAATAAGGGCGAAATATTTTCATGTGTCTAACTGGAATTTCCCTTGTAACAAATTGTTACTTTTGAGGAGATAGTGTTTGACCTCATTTTCTCTATAATCTTGCATTAAGTAGCTGAAGACAGCGGTAAAATCCCATTGTAGCCTTCTGTTCTAATAATGAAAAAAATCTAGCCTCTCCTCAGAGCCTCTCCTGGCACAGCATGAATGCGAATCCCCCAAGCATCTTGGTGGCCCTCCACTTGATTAACTCTCTTGTCAATGTCTTCTTAGCAGTGGTGAATCAAAAACTGGACAACATACTCTGGATGCAGTCTCATAATCGCAAAATGGAAGGTGAAAAAAAATCACCTCCATCAACCTGCAGACTACACTTACTAACACAGCCTAGTATGCAGTCAGCCTTCATCATCACAAGGACACATTCCTGATTCACGTTCAACTTGCAGAATTCGAAGTTTATTTTCTGCATAGATGCTGTCAGGCTCAATTTCCCTATTCCTGGGGTAATTCCATCCCAGGTATAGGATTTCACATTTACCCTTGCTCAACCTCACAGGAGTTCTGTCAGCCCATTTCTCCAGCCCATCAAAGTTCCTCTGAAAGGCAGCCAGATTTTCCAATTTATTGCTAAGTGTTCATTCCACAAAATTGCTAAGGATGCATTCTGTCTCTTCATCCAGGACGTGAACAGGGATTTTTTTTCTTTTTCTTTTTGAAGTCACATAACTATAGATTTTTAATTTATTCTGTTTTCAAACATACTTGTTTTTACAAGCCATTAATTATTTCTTCTTTGTTTCCTTGAGGTTTTGTTCTACATTTGTTTAGTTTGCAACATCTTGAAAGTCTCTTTATTCCAACATTAAGAGGACTAAACTATACTTGAGATTTTCAGTTGATAGATGGTGGCCTGCACCCAGGACATCTACTGGCTTGCCAAGTGAGGAAGTAAATGAATAACATTAAGGGGAACCTCTGGTTACCCATAACGGCTACTTCATTTGCTTCTGTATGGACTCTTCAAACAGTAGTAGATAGAAGACTCTCCCTTTATCAATTAGAGAAAATGACCTGGCTAAAGGAGATGCAGAGACTACAGAGGGTTTGAACAGTGTGTCAGAAGTAGGGAAGAAGTGAGGAACTGGTAGTTTGTGGCACTGAGGCAAAAGCAAGATAGGAAGAAGAGAGCAGGAAAGTTGCTGGACTCACTGTTGTGGTATGGAGGAAATGATCATTTGTCCTGAGATTTCTTAGCACTAGTGTAGGAGTAAATTAGGGAGAATAAATGGAAGATTAGACTAACAGTTGAAAAACAGCTATGAGGTGAATCCAAGGTAAAAAGTAATGCTGTGGAAGAAGGCTGATGCAGCAGAAATTTTAACAACAAAAACATCTAATACTAAATATATGTTCTTGACCATGTCAGAACATGGGTAAAAGGAGAGGAATGGTTATAGTCTGGGGGAACAGAAGCAGGGAACCAAGGAATACATTCCAATCCCATTTTACACAGACATAAAAGGACTCTAACCTCCCACCTTCGAGTTTCATTTGAAAAAGAAAAAAAAAATTCTATTTGAAGAGTTTGAATATACTTTTATGACCTCCTATTAATTGATATGTCACATGTAATCAAATGATTTGGTATGTATTAACAGCTAAGTATGGTTGACAGGCATCTCCTGCTGCCTCACTCTCACAGAGGATAATGCAACTAAGTATTTATCTGTATTTTCAGTGAGATCACTGTACATATCCTCTTTTTTGTGTTCATAGTAAGTCATGGTTGCTAAGAGATTACATGTACTTACCTAAATATTGAAAGACATTGGTAGTTCTGTTAAGTAACTGTCACGGTTTTAGCTGGGATAGTTAATTATCTTCACTGTAGCTAGTATAGTGCTGTGTTTTAGACTTAGTATGAAAATAATGTTGATAACACACTAACGTTTTAGTTGTTGCTAGGTAGTGCTTACACTAGTCAAGGACTTTTCCAGCTTCCCATACTCTGCCAGGTGCACAAGAAGCCGGGAGGGGAGGGGATACAACCAGGAGAGCTGATCTGAATTGGCCAAAGGGTATTCCATATCATGTGATGTCATGCCCAGTATATTAATTGGGGGAAGTTGGCCGGAGGAGGCAGCGATCGTGGCTCGGGGACCGGCAGCGTTGGTTGGCGGGTGGTGAGCGGTTGCAGCACTTGTTGTTTAGTTTTGGTTTTTTGCTTCTTCCAAGGTTTCATATCTCTCTCGCTCATTTTTTTTCTTTTCATTATATTATTATTATTATTGCTGTTTTATTCTAATTATTAAACTGTTCTTATCTCAACCCATGAGTTTTCTTACTTTGGCCCTTCCGATTCTCTCCCCCATCCCACAAGGGTGGGGGAGTGAGTGAGCAGCTGTGTGGTGCTTAGTTGCTGACCGGGGCTAAACCACAACAATAACAAAGGTGACATCAAAACAACTTGTAGAGGTTTAAAGATGCCTAACAAAATACCATGTCGTTTCTAACATATACTTGAGTAAGGCCTGAGAGTTTTATCTGTACGCTATAAACACCCAAAAGTGTTTCAAAAGAGTTCTCAACAAAGAAAGAGGAGCAAAAATCAAAACAGAGGCAGATGGTATACGTAAAGTACACACACTGTGCCGCCTATACGTTTCCAATTATAAAGAATTTCCATGTTTTAATGATTAGTCCAATGTTTTTAAGAATGACATTCTGGAAATGTGATAATTGCAATCAGTCCTTCAAAAGATTTTATATATACTTAAAATATGCACATATTCATCTGAAGAAAACACTGAGAAGAGGATAATCTTGATTCACCCTGATACAGACAATTACTGCAAACTCTTTGCCCATACCCCATAGAGAGTTTAAACAGGCTTTTTCAAGTGGACATGTCCCATTAATTAACACTGAAAACATTGTCTTCCTAACCCGAAGAGATGCGGCTGCAAAGAGATATTAAAACTAATACTTGAGCAATACCATTGGTATTTCAAAGGACCATTAATTTCCAGGAACTAAACCTCCTTTTCTTATTCAATGGATCTAAAGCAATTATGAAGGATATAAAAAAGTTTGGTGGCACATCTACATTTTGGTTTCAGGCTGAGAGCCTACATATGTGTCAGGAGGGAATTTTTCTCTGTAGTGATTCAGAAATGTATATTTAGAGCTATATTCTAATATCTTAACAAATTATATTAATTGTTGAAGCCAACAAAGTTACCTATTGCAGATACTAATCAATTTGAATAAATTTCTGAGTGCATACTTTTGCTAGAGAGACAGACTTGAAAAGCAGGAATAAATTAAAACAAGTAAGATCTAACTCTATCCATGTACGGAAAAATTTGTTCATGAATACAGTTTAGTTGACAAAAATCCTTAATGCCAGCAAAATTGGCATTAGGCAAATTGGCTTTGCTTAATTGGCAAAAAGCATTGGCATTGCATTGGCAAAACAGTTTCCTATGTGCTCAGGTGTTTCATATACAATAAAAGATTACACTTATAGTATAGTAACTCGAAATCCCATCATATAAAGTAAGAAATACAGCATAATGAGTTATTTTAATTTCATTGACAGTGAAGTCCCTACAGGCCAGATTACTTCCAGACACAGCAATTCAAATTAGAGTACAATTTCTACTTGAGCAGAAGTTAAGAACGAAATGCCCACAAAATAGCCACTTCATCTTACTGCTTCACAGAACTCAAACCAGTATTTTTCTTAAAAAATGGATTAAAAAGCACTTTTACATAAATGTGTTTCAGTACCAGACCTCAGATTTATTTTCCCATGATCCTTACTGACACTGCAGGCTGCTAATCTAGAAGTTTTGAATAATCTGCTTGTTTAATTACACTACTCTTGCATTTTCTATTTACTATGATCACATACTTATTAGAAATATTACCTGTCCACACAATTTCAGAAGGGTCTTTCTGAACATAAAAACAACAAGGACTCTGATTTACAGAAAATATGACAAATGGTAATTATGTTAATAACTAAGAGACTGCAGTGAGATAAGGACAATCATCATGGTTTGTGCACTGAATGTAAGCAAGTATCTCAAAAAAAAGTGCAACTTACCGAGATATGATTATACCATTGACTTGAAGGAATTTAAACAGCTCTTGTGCCTTTTCACGGTCCCGTGATTTCTCCTTGGCTGTCAATGTGTCGTAAGGAACCAATAAAGGATGACTACCTCCACCTTTAGTAAGTTGAAAGAACTGTAAGTTTTTCTACTGTAAGATTTATTTTTGTACAGTAAGGAACTATTCAATTTTGATTGCCTTATACTGTCTTCTTTCAGACTGTTTCTTCTCCCTCATTTTCCATGTCTTTCTTGTGTGGTTCACAGGATTCTCGCTTACCTTTGCTTTCCAACTCCATTTTCTTCTTTTTGGCCCATATATTATGGTAGTTTTCTGCCATTACCTCAACCATTCCCTACATTACCATCAGAAAAAACAAGATGCAAAATTAAAAGGTGACAATTAAAAATTCTGTAATTCTACATAATTTTGCAGTTTTGAGTAAAGTCTACACTCTTGTGGTAAAGAAACATCACAGTTAAGTGTCATTTCTACATTTAGCTGTTCTTTGAAGTCAGCACAGGCACAGGATACACATATATGACATACTGTTTACAGCCCCTTCCCTAGCTTCATGACAACTTTTTCTAGGATCTCAGGAAGAACCAATGGAATAAAGAGTAGGAATCTCTTCTTTAAATATGTAAATAGTATGGTATGCACCTTTCTACAACAGCATATCATAACCACAGTCACAAATACACTCATAAAACCAGACAAAATTCAACTTATTAATAATAAAAACCAAATCTATTAATTGTTTTCAGCACAACGTATGCAAAACACAGATACAAACCTGAAGCTCCCTAGAAAGCACCACATTAGAGAGGTCAAGTGGCGCCGGGCTATACCCATTTCCCTATGACAAAAAAAAGATCATTATTTTTACATAAAAGTACCTCAGGTAAAAGAATCAAATATTCAACTACATCTCTATTGTTGATCTGATTAGGGTAACACCATTCACATTTTTAAACTTTCTTGTAGAAACTGTGTTCACTTTTTGTTTTGCAATGTGCTGAAGACACACAGGATGATTAACAGAATACATCTGCTGATGTGGAAATAAGAAGGTTGCTGCAGATACTTAGATCTCTCTATTTGCAACAGATGGCAAGCTGCTAAGAACTATGCTTTTCAGCCTAAGAGAGAAGACCAGTCACGAGGCATGCAAGATGTGCCTTCAAAACATGACAGAATAGTGTGGCAGCAGCCTGAATGAACCATATGCTAAAGATATCACAACAAAAAGTTAAAATAGGTTATTGTCTTGTGGAATTTACAGGCTAAGAAAAAGGAAGAGTGTGATACATTTATGCAATCTTTAAATGTGTAAAGTGTGAAAGCTCCAGTGCAACAAACCTATTAGGCACATGTTAAATGTGAACGGTCACATATAAAACAGTGATTTCCATCATGTACTGAAGTTAAACGTGTGCTGAAATCCTCTACTCAATCATGTCTTTATCATGTATCTTCTTGGGGAAGAAAGCCCAACTGCAGAACAGGTTCAACTGGCTGGAAGCTTAGACGTCAGAGACAGAAGGACTCCCTGTAAGGGACTGAAGTTTGCTGAAGAGTTAAGAAATGCTGAAGTATTGTCTTGTAACGGAGTGCTCAGGGGCCACTTTTGGTAAGCAAAACTGGTGCTGAAGGACAAACCCAACCCAGACTTAAGGTGCCTGAAGCTGATGCTCACAGGATCAGTGCTGGTGCAATTTTATGTAAGGAATCAGCTCGTGACACATCTTTGCACGTTCCTTGCAGAACTGCTTATGGCAGTGGGACTCTGCACTTCACTATACTGAAGCACAAATGTGTGTTTAGTTCACCCGAAGGGGTACAATAAAAACTCCCCAACACTTGCCATAGTTATAAACAGCTTTCCCCCCTCCAAGACACAGACATATTGAGCAGGAGTCTCAACATGCTATTACAAAAATCTACAAATGAAAAAAATAGTTTATATCACATCAAAATGCTAAGTACTATAAAATTACCTGTAAATTTTGCCTGTAGATTTAACAGAAATTATTAAATGTGCAATCATATTTGTCAGTCATAATTATAATTTTGATAAAAGCCCATTTCAGGCTCTTCTGTTTGACCAAAAAAGAAAATTACCAGATTTACTTATTATAAAATAAAAGGCTTTAAATACTCTGACATATATTCTTTGAATGACTACATGAAACCTCTCTTCAGGTCTTCTCAGAAAATGAATAGATATGGTCTCCGACAACATTATCATCTTAAAAGTTGTTGTCTTTTTGCAATCCGCTTTGTAGTGTTACTGCCCAGTTTTTATTATAGTGACATGACTTTCAATCTCAGAACTCTAACATTAAAAGTTTCTTTTCAGTAAAAAGAATATAAGATTAATATAATTTTGTAAAATTTCTTAGTAAATTAACAAAAAGGCCTTTTGCTTTCTAAATTTAAGCAATTTCACCTTACCTGGCTAGACTGAGATATGCTGCGGAGCTTTTCATTTTCACGTTGATGTATTACTGCTTCTCCTCCTTCCTTGGTCCTTTCTAGGCTCCATCCCATGGCCAACATGGTTTTCAGTGATTCTCTGGCAGGCCAACGATAAATTTCTTTTTCCTTTGAAGAAAATAACGTAAAATTTCTCTGTATTTAACAAGTAGCAAAAACTGAATAAAAATAATCTGTCCTTCGTTATAAATTGTCACATTCCACAAAAGCAAACAAAATTTGTATATCTGAAGACATGATATAGGTCTTTTTACATGAGAAAGATGCTTTTAAATATTTACAAATATTTTTGTTTTATTCTTAGTGGCATTTATTACTGGGATATGTGTTACAAATGAACAGTACTCAAGTGAATCATAGAATCATAGAATGGTTTAGGTTGGAAGTGACTTTTAGAGGTCATCTAGTCCAAGCCCACTGCTTGAGCAGGTACGCCTCAAGCAGGGTGCAGTGCTTCACTACCTTCACTGTAAAAAAACTTTTCCTTATATCCAGTCTAAATCTACTCTCCTTTACTTTAAAACCATTACCCCTTGTCCTGTCACAACAGGCCTTGCTAAAGAGATCGCCCCCATCCTTCCTGTAGTCCCCCTTTAAGTAGTGAAAGGCTGCAGTAAGGTCTCCCTGCAGCCTTCGCTTCTCCAGGCTGAACAACCCCAACTCTCTCAGCCTGTCCTCATAGGAGAGGTGTTCCATCCCTCTGATCATTTTTGTGGCCCTCCTCTGGACCCGCTCCAGCAGGTCCATGGTCCTTCCTGTGCAGAGGGCTCCAGAGCTGGATGCAGTACATCAGATAGGGTCTCACCAGAGAGGAGTAGAGGGGCAGAATCCCCTCCCTCGACCTGCTGGCCATGCTGCTTTTGATGCAGCCCAGGATACAGTTGCCCTTCTGGGCTGCAAGCGCACATTGTTGGCTCATGTCCAGCTTTTCGTACACTAGTACCCCCAAGTGCTTCTCCGCAGGGCTGCTCTCAATCCCTTCATCCCCCCAGCCTGTATTGATACCGGGGGTTGCCCCAACCCAGGTGCAGGACCTTGCACTTGGCCTTGTTGAACCTCATGAGGTTCTCACAGGCCCATCTCTCCAGCTTTGTGAGCTCTGGAGCAATAATGTAGTTTGTATCTGGAAACTTATTCATTGATTCCTCCAGCACAAAATAACAAAAAATTGATGGCACTACAAGTGATATGAAATTAGTTAGGCAAGTATGTACATTTGAATGCATCACAACATGAGGCCTTTTTTTAGTCTTCCTATATTTATATCCAGTCATGGATACAAAACATTACTGTTCTATACACCTCCTCATATAAATACAGCCATCAATAAAAAATTAGGGAACAGACTGTATTCCAACATTCCTTTGAAAAGTAAAGGTGTTATAGGAAATCTGAAAAGTTGTGGCACAGAAAATTCTGAGCATGTCATATTAAGACTTCTAAAATCAACCTAATAAAAGTATTTCAGTTCTTAACATAAATAAGAATTTTTATGACAGTTACTTAACATGACAGTTTTTATGGAAATACCTGATTTTTAAGTTCAAAAGTTCTAATCTCACACACTTTAGAAAATTCTCTTTGAACTGCTTTAATAACAACTCAACCAACAATTCTTCAGCTCCTCTCCAAAGATTTCAAAGCAATTTACAAACCTTGGGATATTAAACCTTTTGAATCCCTCCTGACTTTTGTCATCTCCATTTTCTGAACAGGAAAAGTGTGGTAAAGAGGGACAAATGTAATTGACTTATTTGAGTCACCCAATGAATCATTGCAAAAATATGTAACAGAATTCAAATTCAGTTCACTGTTCTGACAATTAGAAGACATTCATGCCCAGTCAAGAAATTCAAATAAAAATGCATTCAAAATAGTTTAAATGTTTTTCCCCATTTTCAACTGAAGCATCTCCTACGCTTTCTTTAAATTTTTCTACCATCGTTCTTGAAGACAAAATTGCGTTCAGGTAAGTTAAACTGCACTTTCATCTAAAAGCCGGGAGTTGCTGCCAGTCATTCCTTATCCATGAAGGCTTGAAAACCCTGTGCTATTGATACTTTGAATACAACTTAGCCCAGGCCTATGAAGACTGCCTAATGGAAGCAAATTATACAAGACTCTCTGTAAGAGTAACTAAACAACCAGTTTAGCATATAGATGTTGCTATTCTTAACTGTAAGAATTCTAGTCTGCCTCTCTTCCTTTTATAGCATATATTTAAAATGGATTTGCAAAAGTATGCAAATCAATCTACTTTTTGTTAATGAAGCTGAAATTTCCTCTCTTACCTTTTCGGTTAAAGTTTTGAAAGGTCTCATTAATGGGTGAGTCTTCATATTTTCATCCAGTGAAACACCATATTTCCATCCACTATTAGTCTGAAAAAGAAAATACACCAAAATGAGAACAACATAGATGAGTAATGGCAAATTAGCCAGTTTAGTTTGTCATATTGAACTGCTAACTACTCCAATACCTACTCAGTGCCACAGAAATTTATGTTAAAAGAGCATAAATCCATTTGTGGATATACTGGAACAGAACATGACCCAGACAGATGAGATGCCATCTATGAGTAGTAGGTCTCATGCAACCAGTTCTGAGCCTAATATACATTGGCCCCTTTCAGACAGACACATATATTAAGATGGTACTGGCTAAAGTAAAAAACTGTGTCTCTATTCTCTGCGAGGCTAGTCACCAACACAGAGAAGAAAATGTAACTTTAACAGATCATGTACTAAAGAACATAACTTTAATGAATCCTAATTAATATTAGGATTAACAATATTAATTATTAAACAATAATAACTTAAATTTATGGTTTGAGATTAATGTGCATATATTTACATAGCCATATATATGTATAACTTTCTCTACAAATTTGAATACATAGCCCCACAGAACAACAGAATTGTTATTTCTATATAACTGTTCTATAAAATTGCTATTAATTTGTTATTAATTGTTACAATAAATTACTTAACCCCACCTCTATTTTTTTCCTTGAATGAAAGGGGTTTAAAATTCATACTTAGGTTGAATGAGTTACTCATATCCAAACACTTCCAAAATAGTTATCAAAAACTGCAACAACTCCATCAAACTTCAAATTTAACTCCAAAAGTTATATTTATTAAGATTAAAATCTATATCCAAAATGTAACACTAAAAAGGCCTTTGTTAAATGTTTCACTGTAAAATTAAAAAGATAAAAAAATCACTTAGTATATCTTGTCTTGTATTATAGCAATTTTGAAGTAGTGAAACAAACACAACACAGTGACAGAGCACTCAGAAAATTACAGAGGAAATCAACACATAACAGCCTTCTTAAAGCTAAAAAGAAAGAAAAGGTATAACTACATTTTCTGAAATAAAAATAAGGACATTAGATTTCCCAGGTATTCTCTAAAATCACAGAGCTGTGGCAGTAAAATCGAATCTCTGACTCCCAGTCAGAAAACGTCATTACCAGGCAAAATGAAGCTAAGATCTAGATATTCTTACTCAAAAAAACCAAAAAACCAAACCCCAAACGAAACCAAGTGCCCTTTTTTCATTCCCCTCAAATTTCTGTCCTAATAAATTTTGGCCACTTTGAAAAAGTGACAAATTTCAATGCATTTTCTTGAGCAAAATGTTTCTTCCACATATCCCTAAAGAAATACACAGACATTAATGTACTCCAAACAAGGGCCTATCGGTTAAACTGTCCAGTTTTTCTTTCAATATTCAGCCCAGGTATTATTTACTAGTTCTTTTCTGACAGTTGCCAGTCTTAAAATAATTCCTACCTTATCAAAGGCCCATTTATCATGGGAATGTTCAGCATACTTGCTGACAATATACTCCAACTTTTCAGGAAGTACAAGGCTGTAAACAAAGGGGAGTATGGTCATTCAATCATAAGTTACTGCAGTCTGATTTATGAAAAAAAGGTCAGCGCTAATCAAAATGCTTCACCTCCATATTAAGGCAAGACATTTGGCTTTCCAATTCCATTTTCTTTAGAAGAAATGACACAAAACAAAGCAGAGCTATGATGGCATTTACAGGGAATCTTCAAATACATAATAGTTGCACTTATTAGCAACTGACATCACAAGAAAAAAACCTACCTGCTTCACCATAACCTACAGGTATTTTTCTGGGTAATTCCTAATACAGGATAATATTATTATGGATGTTTCATATTGCATAATGATGGAGGGGTAAGACTTTAACAGCAAGAATCATCTAGTGATCCTCAGTTCTTGAATATAAAAGTATTAGACATCTGTATTTTAAAAGCACATGATTACTAGGAAGGCTAAGTGTCTACGATCTGCTTATTTTGCCATATCAAGTTGCTGCAGATCAATTCACAAAACTGAGTGAAGATTTCATAAAAATCAGGCAATAGGTCAATTGAATCACTTACCAGATTTTGATGATCTTGTACCATTTGTCATAAGCACACTCTAAATAATGATAGTATCAAACATATTCTAGGTGTATATATCCCAAACATTTGAACTATTAGGTAATAGGATACATAATAAGTATAGAATTTACTATGTACTCTGCAGATAAAATGTGGAAATATTTAACATCTGTACAGTGATGAGAAGAATATGTTTTATATCTGGTAAACAGGATATGTTGCAGTGAAGTATGTGGCAGCAGGAAGCAAAAATCCCTACACTACTTCTGAAAGGTACCAATATCATTAAAAAGTCAGTCAACAGCCTCCCTACAGAGGAGAAAAAAATGTTAATAAGGAATAGTATAAAAATATTTAAGGAAAAGAAATCACTATGATTTATATGACTCACTTTGCTGTGCTGACAGGTTTGGGATCAAAATTTCCTTCTGGATCCACTGAAGTCTGCTTTTCCAAAGTTGACCTAATTCGTGTATCTAAATAATCAGGGGGCAAGGCACCAGCTATAGCACTTAGACAAGGCAAAGCCATTCGAAAGAGCTCTGGATCATACTTCTGCAGGAGAGATAGGAACTGGTTGGAAAATCCAATAGAAAAACATGCAAAATGTTAGTGAAAACCGAGCAGCCATATGTACAAATATTAGAAGATACAAACAAACAGTAAAGCAGATTTAAAAATTTGGCATAGCACAAAATCATTCCTGCATGACATCTATTTTTCTTTACATCAACTTGATAAATTTTTAAGACTACTCAAATTAACATAAAAGTATGCTGACACCTGTATAAGTATATAGAATACAAGTGTGACTGTTAAGCTCTTTGGGACATTAAGGCCTGCATAGGAAGGGTCAAGGGTTTTTTGCCTAGTTATAGAAGTACAATCATCTATAAAATACTTGGTTCTAAAATGACTAATTCCTATCTTAACTGCAGAAGCCATTGTCATTTCCCCCTCTTTTCCCCTAATCTATTTCAGTTTAAATCATGCTGGTTAAAGGAAATTGTGTTTTGCTGTAGCAAAGTCAGTTCATTACTTTTCAAAATTGTCCTGCTAAGAGATGAACTAGCACATTTGCTCTTCTAAACAGTCATTTTAGCTCTGGACAGAACATAGAAGTACTTGATATATACAAATATAAGGTGGAAGTATATTTGAAGAATCTGTCCCTAGTAATTTGCCATGAAACATATTCAAGGTCAATTGTTACACACTAGATTATAAAAAACGTGCTGGAAGAAGTAGCAGCAGATAACTGTAGGCCAAGGTTCTCCTTCCAGCTCTCAAACAACATTCTTAGTATGCTTAGGTGAAAAAAGAAAAGAAAACACTTCTCTAACTTTTAGATTCCCCATCTGTAAAATGGTCACAATGATACAGCTTTAAAAGGCTTTAAGATTTACTGATGAACACTATGGTGCAAGAGTTTGATGCTATCATCATTATTTAATAAAGTTTTACTCAGATAGCACAGGCATCTTTTTGATGTTATGACACAGGCACCAATCAAGCATTTATAGGAAAAAAATTTTACACTGCAAAAATATTTTTCTTCCTTCCTTATTAGAAAAACTATATGCTTCTATAAACCTGAATGATTACTTTGTGTCAAGAAAATGCTGAAGAAGAATTTCAAGTTCCATTGAAAATACTTGCTGATAAAATTATATGTTTATATCACAGCAAGCAGAATGCCTAAAATTTTCAGGCTTTAACTTCCTCTAGTTCTGTTGCGACATTCTTTAGTGTGTATGGCACAAACAAAAGAAGTGAGATCACAGGGTAAATTGCTTCCACTAAACAGCTGGAAGCCATGAAAATACCAAACCTGTAAATACCTCAGTACAAAACAGAACAATGGAGAGTTCTGTAGCTCAGCAGATTTACACAACTCTCCTTTCATTGGACTAACAACCATTTACAGAAAAATAAAAATGCTATTACAGAGGGCCACTAGTACTGGCAGAAACATATCTTCATTTATTTGTAAAAAGCTAAGAGGCACTAATTGGAAACATTTCATTGTGTCAGGCCTTCCTGACACTCTTTGCACTTGTGACAGCAGTAAGAGAGAGGTAAATGGCTCTAAAATCAAATATAAATAAGGATTAAAAAGCCATTTTAGAATAATGCAGAGACCATATTCATTTCCATACTGCAAATCAGAATGCCTAGAGAAGCAATCATCTAAATCTGTTGATTGGAACTGGAGCATAAATTCAGTGAGATGCAATGAAAAAATTCACTACTGTCCCACAGTGAGAACCTGATCTTTAAGCACAGTCAAGTACAGAAAGTATTTACTCAGTAAGGCATTTCTATCAGAAATGTGACTTTTTCTTACTCGGAGAAAAAAAGAGTAAGTGAAAAAATCCCAAGATCACACTTCGGAACAGGAAAATGAAAAAATGTTGCATCATATTTCTTAAGGTGGGCAATAACCAGAAAACTAACAAAATACAAGTGTATGTTTGAAAACAGACAATGTAATTGTGCATACACCAACAATTTGACAAGCATATACATACATTTCTTAAAATTAATTTTATCTCAGTAAAAAGTATTTTAAAAGGTTTAGTAGAGCTAAGAGGAGAGGAGACAACACTGACTTGTTAGTGCAGCAAGCAATCTGTCTCATTACTAGTGTAAGTCTATATGGGTACATCAAGATAAAGATTTGACATTTCATTAGTTTGAAGAGAATCTTTCAAGATTCAGCATTCATTTTTTCCTTAGAAAGTTACTTCATTAAAAGCATTCATTGCCATATCTCCCATATTAGGTGAAAGAATTGCTAAAATAGGAACTTTCTGCACTTGGCATGGTGAATTATCTTTGTAATGCTTTTATAGTCATCCCATACTGTAATGTGAATTACAGTCATTACCTTATGAGACAAGGAATCAAATATTCCCCAGAAAAGTTTTTCAGTTAAATGTAATTCTTCTTCTGCTGCAATTCCATAGCTTCCCATTCCTGAAGGCAGACAATAATATTTCCAGCACTGCTCGTAGTGATTTGTCAGAAGCTAGATTTTCAAGAAAATAAAAATGCGTGTAAAACATGGGTATTTAACAAAATAACACACTGGTTATCGAAGTCTGAATTGCCAGTATCTGTTAAAACAGTTACATGGCTGTTATTATTTATTTCTGTCTCTTCATTTCTAATGGCTCATAAAAATGATCTTTTTTTCTTCTTTTTCTTTTTGGGACAGCAATAGAGCCCATGCTGTGAAAGTATAAAGCCTGTATTATTTCCAACTGCTGCTGTGGGATTCTCAGTGATAGTGAGTAGCAAAATTACAGAATTTCAGGACTGTCACTGTTTGAGTACAGATTAGCTCACAGGATAAAAACAGAGACAGTGAAAGGGGTATAAAACAGGACATGATAGATTCTGGTAAAAAGTTTTACAAATTCAAATTGATTTTACTTCTGTCATTTGTAGTTGATGGCCTCAGTATTATTCAAAATATTGCAAAAGACACCTGCAGTACATCCTTTTAGCTGTGCTTGCTCATCTCTGGAAAACCCTATGGAAAGAACTATTGTACAGACAATCTGTAACGTACCAGTTAAAGACCTAGTATATGTGATTATTGGTGCGTTTTCCACATCATTTCAAGTTTCTACTTGATTTTTTCTTTAGAACTAAAAATTCCTATCCCATGGGAAATTCTAAAATTTCTTTTAGCATCAGACTAGAATCTTGACATTTTAATTTTTCCTGCAATATTTTTTTAGGAAGGGAAAATAATAATAAAAAACCCCAAATCAAACACTCCCCCTTCACCACACTTTTGCTCCAAAATTACTGATGCTCCAGAGTATGTCTGTGAATCTGCAGCTCTGCTTTAGAGTATGACAGAATTTCACTTCTGCCATAGAAAGACCTACAGACCTAAGATCAGGCCCTTTTATCCCAAGAGGAACAGGAATCAAACCTGACAGAAAAATTCTAAATAAAAGTTATTTATCACCTCACAATTGTAATTCTCTATTTACAGAACAAGAAGATGGATAAGACTTCAGTTAAAGATTGCTCAAAAATAAAAGGTGAATTCTGTTCCTTGTATCCTATTCTCCGTAGACTTCACTCAAAATTTATTCCAGGACTGTGCACCCTACCAAGAGTTATTATAGGTCATATAGGAGAAGAAGAAATAGCAAGATAATGCTAACATTTAATTTGATACTTTCAAATATTCTTTTGCTGAAGCAGTGAAAGTCAACATTTCACTGAACAAATTGTGTAATCAACTTACTATACACTGTTTGCATTAGGCAAGATTTCACAAAACCTTTAATCATTATATTAAATTTGAAAGACTTTATGAAACAATAACATGATTTTGAATTCAGAAGTCATTTCACATTGCTTCACTCTGCCCTGTTCTGTTTTTAAAAACATGACTATAACAGATTATTGTGAAGCAAGTTTTATGCTGAATGCATGTACAGAAATTAAAGCATTTACCTTGAGAGGCATTTTACAGTATTCATTGAGTAGGGGTACATCAAAAACTAGCCGTCTCAACAGCTGTTGTAGCATAGAGGGACGTAAGTGGCTGTAATTTAAAAAAAATAGAAATTCTTAGTAAAATTCATACAGTCCAGGGAAAATGAAATAAAGATTGAAATCAATTTGCATATTGGAATTCAAATCACTCATTAAAAGTATTTTGAAAAACCAGTAGTAGGTGCCTAAGGAATCTCACTCTGCCTCATCTACATATAGAAGGATATAGCACAGAAAGATCTGCTACTTCTGGACTCTCTCAAGTAATAGACAACTTGTATGATTGTGCCATATGACAGCAGAGGGAAGGGTGCTGGATTTTTTTTAGAATACACAGAGAGGACAATCTAAGCAAAAGAAGCAGAATATTATCCTAACAGAACAGTTTCTGAGATGACACTAAAAAGCAACAAGACACTCTAACTGAAACTGATGTGAGAAATACATTATGATTATTCTGATAAGAAATAAATCTCAATTAGAAGACTGAATAAATTACCCAGCATTTCTTTTCTAGCTATTTAATTTCAGTGATGTATAGACTCACAAATCAATGTAAAAATGTGTCTTTCATATCTCCCCCTCAGTCAACACTTTCTTCAGGCTGAAGATTCCTGGCCTACTAAGCTGTTCCAAAGGAGTGAAATTATTTCTTATATTGATCCCTTTTGTTAGGCTTTTCTGAATCTTTTCCATTTCTACTATATACTCTTTTTGGCAGGGGTCCAGTGCTATGCACAAACTGAAAATGTACACTGCATTACCAATTTCACAGTCCACTGCACAGACAAGTAGCACTGCATTTTATGACAAAGATCAAGAATTATGATTCAGTTGGCAAATCTACATTTCAATTCCTGATATCACTTCAGTGCTCAATTCAGTTTTAGGATCAGTTTTAAGATTTGGAGAGTGGGGAGTAGTTTTTCTTCTTCTTTTTTTCTTCTTTTTTTTAAACTATGTCCAAGGTTCTTCAAACCACAATCAGAAATACAAACATGTCGACCCCTTAAATCCCCAACACATGCTCACTGTCAGACTTGCCAGACCATTTTTGGTAATTACTGGGGTTTTGTTTGTACAAATAATGAGAATTCATCCTGAATCACCATAAAGCTCATATTAACATGACAGCTTGTATAATGCAGTACGCATAATGGAAAAATCAAATCTATTTTCTCTTAGGAAAAAAAAAATCTATCATACACTCTGGTCATTTATTTCATGCAAGAATAAAATAATCTTAGTTCTACATGATACACAAAGAAAGAAATTATTAAAATACATATACCGCACAAACGAAATCAGTTTGTACACAGGTATCATACATACTGGCAAATAGCAAGGAGGCATTCTTCAATAGTGTCTCTTTGTGCTTTTGTAAGGGAACGTCCTTTGGATAACCTATATATTGTGTGAAGCATGGAGTCGACCAGAGAGGCATGATGCTCTGTTCCAGAAAAGAGGGGAGCACATCTTTTGAGCAATGGAAACACAGCTGAACAAATATACCTATTTAGTGCAAGAGCTGCCTCTGTGGTACTTAGAGAAACCTGTATGAAGCAATAAATGATTGTTAGCATCATATGGAATAAAGGTTACTAAATATGAAGTCTATAAAACAAAATAATGAAATATTCCTTAAGTCCCCTTAGCGGCTGGGTGCTAATATGATATTCCCAGTATACACATGAGGACAAAAGCTATTTTTTTTTTAACTTGAGAAAATACAAATCATCCACTTATCTTCTATCTCTTCCTACTGTACTCTGAACCAATAGCAACAAAAGAGAATATGCAGCTTCTTCCTTTAAATCGGTTAGCAAAAAACACAAAGCATTAAGTAGCACTTTCATCTCACTTAATTTCTTCATGCCTACACATATATGAATTTTCAGTGTAATTCTTGGAAGCACACATGAAATAAAAGTAATCATTAGGCCTATTACATCCAATGTATATCCAATGTTCTTACTGTATAATTAATGTAAGCCTGTACTAAGTTTTAAACTACATTACACTGTTGCTTCATAAGGTGATACTGAATGCTTTAAATCAGACTTAAGCACTATAAATTAATAGTAACTGAATTATTACTGTTTGTGTTTATAGTGAGCCTATACTACCCTTTTTTTAAAAAAAAAAGCTGTTTTGACTTGAAGTTCCATTTCTTACACTTACAGAGCCACTATATCCAGCCACTGCACCTAAACTTCATGACAAAATACTTACTGTATCCAAAGAGGCAGAGGCTCTTAAATCTGGTAAAAATCCAACTTCCAGCAGGTGAAGGAGGAAGCTTTGGTCCTTAATACCATAAACACGGTCCAAGAAGAGTACCATGGGTGCTTTATGATCAGGACAGAAATTTGCAGACATGTCTGGCTCATTTACTGTGCCATCTACACAAATATATAATGCAATTTTTAGTAGTAGATAACTGATAAAACAAGAAACACCAAGACAATGAAAGACACTATAATTACAGTTAATATGTAAAATCACATGTTCAATGCAAATTATATTATTTTTCAGTTTTCTTGTATGCTGAAAAAGAATACTAAGTTTTTATTATTCCAAAACCCTGTTATTTTGCAATTTATTAATCTTTCACTCTTAAATGAAAGCTTAAGAATGAATGGTAAAGTATTCTATTTGTTTCATTACTATTACGGAGAATGTTTATATGGTAAAATTAAAGATAAATATTAATGCAAATATTAAAAATATATAGTAACTGTGAAGTCAAAAAGGTTAAGAATTTTAATTTTTGTCTCCTGTAAACTAGACTAGAAAGAATATGTAATCCAAAGGGAAGACAAAAATAACACAGAAGTTAACTGTGTAACAGATAAACCATCTCTGACTGTAAAGGGGAATAGACAATTCTTGTGAAACAGAAAGGACTCTAGAAGGAAGGGAAGGAGGATAAAGTTATTTTGCCCTAGAAGAAATGACAGACTGGTAGTTTATAGCCCATGGAACATGGAGACATTAATAGGAAACATAGAGAATATATGCCATAAAAACCTCATCCTCTGTTGCATTTATGCTTTATAGAAAATGTCAGTTTGTATGGGTATCTTGGAAGTTATTTTACGGAAATAAATCCACCCTGGATAACTACATTGACTGCTTCTAGGAGAGAATCAACAGGCACATAACATACAAGAACACCATCATCAATGCAGTTCTGAACACCAATTCTGAACTATTTTTGAGTTCCAGAGTGAAGAAGGCGAAAACTCAAGAGTCTTCACTGACTTTCCTTTAACAGGTAGTGTTAAGAAGGCTGTTAGTTCCACTGACAAAAACTCAATTTCAACCTCGATGACAGGTAGGGATCCAGGTACAGATAGGGACCTGCACAGTTTGATGCACAGAGAGCAGCAGGTCCATTCCATGCCCTAGGTTCAGGTTTTCTATGTGTACACACAGTACACAATGATGAATCAGAGTAGTAAGAGAAACAGACAGGTCCTACAGCAACACAGCAGCATAGACTCAATGGTGGCAACCGTTGAGGTACGGAGGAGGACATAAGTTTTGGGGAAGGAGTGTATCTACTTGGGAAGGAAGGATCTAATCTTTGAAAAGAAGAACCACTCCTCCACCCCATGTCAGTATGTCCCACTGCACATAGGATTCTCCTGTGGTAGACAGGGTCTCCTAGGATATGAAGAAGCAGGCAGTGGAAGTGGGAGATTGCTGTATTAAGCACTAAGCTGGGTGGCTTCATGATGTGTAAGAGGATTCCATGATAACTTGTCTGTACCTTATGGGAGGACCTTGTGGAGGCAGGCAGAGATCTCGAGTCTCAAAGGATGGGTGAGACAGTGGTGGAGAGAAGGAGGATTTAGTTAGATTGATTATGAAAGGGGGAATTTTTTTGGGATGAGATGAGCAAGCGCAGAAATAGCCTGCACCTTAATAAAAAAGAAATCAGGATTCTAGGATTGAATATTAGAGGCCAGAGTGGAACATTATACCTACAAATTGGGGAAAAGAACACAGGTGTGAAGGAGCACCTTCTTCAGATCGGGACAATCCCAAAGCGAATATGTCTGGTTTTCGCTTCCGCTGAAAAGCCCAGGGAAGAAATAAACAGCACAGTTCCAAGAAACAGGAAAGGCAATTAAAATGCAATGTGCATGTGCAACATTTTAATCAAGCAGGACAAACAGGACTCTATACTGAGTCATCAGTGACCTGGAGAAGGAAGCAAACAAAGGAGCCTAAAAGTCTGTATACAACACTAAATTCTTCTGTATGGTTAAATCATTAACAAAACTCAGTGGGCAAAGTAGAGACAGCTGCACTTCAATGCAGACAACTGTAAGCTAATGCATCTGCAGAAAAATAAGACATGCCTACATGATGCTGAGCTTGGAACTGACATTACAAAGAGATCCTGAGGTCATCACTGAAATTCTGTGAAACCATCAGCTCAATGTGTAGCAGTGACCAAAAAAGTCAAAAGATATTGGGCACCATCAGAAAGGGGTATTCAGAATATGAGAGAGGGCATGATTTTGCTGCTATGTAAAATACAAAATTAATACATAAACCAAACCATGGTGTGCCCATATTATTCGTACAACCTGCCCACGTCTTCTGTACATCCCACAGCTGTTTTCCACATCTCAGGACTCCAGAATAGAGATAGTGAAGGTACACAGAAGGGCAATTAAAATGATTCAGGCTTTAGAGCAGTTATGATAAGAGACCAAGAAACGTTGAGGTTCTTCAATTTGGCAAAATGAGGACTGAGAAAGGATATAACTGAGATTTAGAAAATGATTAATGTAGCTGACAAGGTGAATGAAGAATTGCTATACACCAAATCCCAAAATACTACAATTCAAGGCTGTTAATTAAAATTAGTAGAGTGTAAGAGAGGTGCTTAAAATGCTTCTTTATGTAGTAAATAGTGAAGTTTTGGAACTTATTGCCACAGGAGTTTGTAAGTACAGACATTATTCCAAAGGGATCAGATACATTCTTGGACACCAGGTCCAGAAACAGATATTAACGGGCAGAGAGGTACACTCTAATCTTTCTAAATAAATGACTCGATGATGTGGAACAACAAAGGGACTGAGCTCAAGTTTACGCATTCTGCCTAAAGAGATAGTGTCTCTACAGCCACTGCTGGAGACAAAGCATTAGGGTGGATGGCCCATTAGTTTGATCCTGTAAAGTATTTCTTCATGTTCTTACATCCTGGGCTCCACAGGAGTAACTAACTGTTCTACTGAAGCAGCTCTAATTGATACATATCTAATTAAAATCTGAAGAACAGTTCTCTGCTTGTACTCAACTCTAATAAAACTGCTCTTTTACACCTGAAAGTTTATGTGCCAAAAGATTTCTACAAAAGGATGAACTGGTCTAATAAAAGTATTGATGTTACCTTTGTTAACTGTTGACAGCTTTAGTGGTATACTTATAATCCCAACCAAATCTTCAGTTGGCACTAGAGATCGAAGGATTGACCTGATTCGAATAGCTTCCCCTTTTCCACTTTGAATAAGCTGTTAGAAAAAGTTTATCAATTAAGAAATTTAGTACTGAAGGACATAAGAAAAAATTTCCTCAAAATACTGATATTATTTTTTCAAACACTGGAAAAAATGCACAGAAATTCAATTTATCCCAGCACTGTAATGGAGTTGCCCATTTTCAGCTGATCCTACTTTTGAATCTGTCCTAATTTTGATATCATATCAATAATTTCCAATATTATAAATTCCCAATAACACAAAAAAAACCCCACATGGATAAGGTTCCTAAACCCATCAGATAAAGTGATGAAACTGAATATTTGTGAAAGACTGATGTTACTTACAGAACCTACAGTGCCAAGTTTTGAGCTTGCCTCTTTTATACTATGTACATAACATGAAACTACTATCTCTGGCAACAGACAGCTACATACAGCTTTACAGCTAATAAAGTTAATAGCTTTGGTAATAGTAAGTACAGAGGCTACAAGCCAAATTTCTTGCTTCTTGCTGTATTGAGATACATACTGTATTTTCACCTGGATTTATACTACTAAAGAATTTTAAATACTGACAAGCAAAAGTCAGTCTAACTAAAACCAAGTCTTGCATTTGGCTGTTACAGGTATTACACTCAAAACAGTTATTTTACATATTTTTCCATGTATTCCTGTGGTGTAGATACCATATTTTGTCAGTGCACACAAAAGCAGCTCAGTATCACATTCTTATAAAAATGATTTTTATGGCTTTCTAGAGAACAGTAAAGGGCCAGTTTCAGAAATTTCATTGGTAGTATAAATGTGCAACTCTAGTAGTTCATCTTTGCTTTGATTCCATATTCACATAAAAATTCTTAAAACTTTAGATAAATAAAAAAGCATAAGGAATCAAAAGACCATGATTCTTTATAAACAGCTTGCAGGGAACACATCTGTCTACATACAGCGAGAAATGCAATAAAGTCCACCTTCTGAAGGGAAGAAGCCTTTGAAGAGAGAACAGTTTAGTTAGACGTGCAGTTCTGTTTACAAACCTTCTACATTTCTGAGTGAGTGACAAAATGAACTCACATGCATTTCTGGTGCACAGCGTCCAAGTAAATCTATGAGAGCTGAGTAAAATGACATGATTGCATTGCCCATGTGCACAATCTCCTCCTCATCACCATCATCATCACTAGAAGGCAAACAATACCAGTGAACATTTTTGTTAATGTAAGTTTATAGCTCCTCTCTGGAGCTAGATCCATGATCCAGAGACTATTAATCAGATGTACTAATTTCCTCTGGCTCCGGATTACAGGATTTTTATGCCTAAAATAAGCATGCAATTGAACAGTAATAACTGACTTCACATGAACCTTCCATCTTCCTCTTTCACTTTACATTAGCTTCATTCCATGACAGCTTTCCCCTTTGCTTTGTCCTTCAGGCTTCTTCTCTTCTGTAACTCTTATTCCACTTTTATCTAGCTCATGCTTTATGAATTCCATATGACAACTGCTTGTGGGTGTGAATCTCTAATGCTCTATGTTTGTATAATGCCTTACACAACAGGGCCGATTATCCACATATTGCAAGCGTGATTAAACCAGCTATTAAATCATCATTTGCCAAAGAAGCATTCACATTTACTTACCCTTCTCTTTTATATGCCTGGGAGGGAAGGTCACGAGCAGGATTCTCTGAAATCCTGATAGCTTCCTGCATAGCTGCCAGCAAACCATTTCCTCCTTCTCCCCTAAGGTCTGGTCCAAAGCACTCTGGCCGTCGAATAAGGAGCTTGACAACAACACTTGCATTTTCCTCAACACTTTCACCTGAGGACCAAAAAGCACTATACATACTTTCTCCTGAAAGGTATCCCTAAGTCAGAAGACAACTGTATTTTCCCCTGAATTTTACAAAACATAAAACAAATCTTGATCCTTATTTTTGAAAACAAAAATGTATCGAGTTGGCAGCATTGGATGTGCTTTATCAAAAATGTACCGAAGTTAAAAGTGACAGTGTAGACTTGCCTTGCAAAACTTTTTCTATACTCAATCTAGAAAGGTTCACTTTAGAAGGTTAATTTGCTTTTTATGGCAAAGACTACTCTCTCTGGTACAAAGGCTAATAGTCCCAAGAGGTAAGAAGTCTGCTGTTGGGGAGGCCGGGAAGGAAGTTTTGACTCCAGCCAACCCTCCCAGCCTCTTGCTCTCTCCCCTCTCCTGTAGGACAGGGAGAAAATAGAAGGAAGGTGTGATGACTCATAGATCGAGGTGACAACTGTCTAGTAGCAAAAGCAAAAGCTATGCATGCAAGAAAAGCAAAAAGACTAATTCGTTCACTACTTCCCAGGCAGATGTTTAACCAGATCCTAGAAAGCAGAGCCTCAGCATGTGTAATGGTTGTTTGGGAAGACAAGTGCCACAACCACAAATGTCCCCCTCCTCCTCCTCCTTTCCTTGAGCTTCTATTGCTGAGCACAACATCATGGTATGGAATATCCCTTTGGTCATTCTGGGTCAGCTGTCCCTGCTGTGTCCCCTCCCATCCTCTTGCCCATCCTGAACATACTCTTTGGGGCTGGGTAAGGAGGGGAAGGGGCAGAGTGGGGAAAAAAAAAAAAAAAACAAATGAGAAAGCTCTCATGTTGCACAAGCACTGCTCAGCAACAGCCAAAACATTGGTATGTTATCAACACTATTTTAGCCATAAACAAAAAGAACAGCACTACACCGGTTGCTATGAAGAAAGTTAACTCCATCCCAGTCAGACCTAGTACAGGGCGTGAGAGTTATTTGATTTTTAATGAGCCAACTGAAGCAAGGAATGTTGCTTAACATTATGTCTTTAGTACTTCATCAGTGAAAAACTCATCTCAGAGTTTAATCATCTCCGTATGACTAAAGAATAACAAATTGTATTTTAGGTTAAATATACTTAGAGTAAAATCTCCTGATTTTTTCCACTGCATGTTTGAATATTCGTTAAATCTTCTGCTTGCTACTTAAAGCCTGAAATTGAATACTTCAGCTTTTCTATATATAAAAATCACATTAAAATCAGTTTTAAAGGTCATGGCTTGCCTGAAACAGCCCTATTTATAACAGCTTAGTGTGGAAAAATGTATGTATATTTGAAAAGGGAAAAGAGTGCATTTAACTACTGTATAAATTCAGTACAGGCAGAGAAGCTGTAATCTAGATGCTTGCGGAATAGAAGTCATTAGGAAAAGGAACCTTCATATAAATGAACTCTTAGTATGTAACTAACTGCTTCGTGGACTGTAGTTAGTGGCATACGGAAACATGATAGGAATAATAATTGGGTCAAAAGCTTAGCTCATGGTTAAATGCAACTGTTCAGAAATTCACAGTGGCTACCTTAGAAGAACACTGATAATCTGTAGGAAGATATGAAATTAATGGGACATGTAGGAAGAAAACAAATTACAGGAAAAGAAACAGTTTGCAGTCACTGAACTTGTGATGTAAGTAGCTTGGATCATCAGTATCTATATTTTACAAGCAAGCTACAATACTAAACCAGTATAAAAATGCAAGTAGCAAGTTTATATTAAACTGAATGTTGCAGCTTTAGCAGCCACCAAAAAAGCGGGACTAGAAACTGTGGTTTAGCTGACAGCAGCAGTGGTGCTACCAGGAAGTCAGAGACAACAGAAGGCAATGGTAGGTGAGATAACTGGGACTGACTGGCTCTAGAAAGAACAGCTAAATACTTTAAACATGTCAGTCTTATATTTTTCCCCACTTAAAACACCAGTATGATCTTGATATGCAATACAGGATGAGAAGAAATGGCCCCAAGTTGCGCCAGGGGAGGTTTAGACGGGATATTAGGAAAAATTTCTTCACTGAAAGGGTTGTCAAGCATTGGACCAGCCTGCCCAGGGAAGTGGTTGAGCCACCATCCCTGGACGTACTTAAAAGACATGGAGATCTAGTGCCTAGGGACATGGTTTAGTGGTGAACTTGGCAGGGTTAGGTTTACAGTTGGACTCAATGATCTTAAGGGTCTTTTCCAACCTAAATGATTCTATACCCTAACTACTGACTTTGCACAGCTTCTGACTTTTTTTTTTCTTCCTCTCTCCTTTTCACTCACCTTATTTTCATATCGTAAGGAAAAAGCATGATTTTAAATCTTAAAGTCAACAATTTTAGTTTCACTTGGTTAAAATCTTCTAAGTGGAGGTTTTTAAAATAATGAATTAAGTACAATCTAATCTCAAAAAAATTTACTACATACCTCTCTATAGTTATACAAATGATCAACAAAACATGCACAACATTCAGCTACAGTTACCAGATGCTCCTGAATGCTTGCATGTTTCATGTATTTTTTGAGGAGGCAAATACAAAACCCCCTTAAAAACTGTAAGGGGCTGTTTGAATTGATCTTGCAGAATCAAATAGCAAATACAAATAAAATTAGAAAATGTAATTTAGTTTAATAAAAGCACTATCAATATTATTTTGAGTGGCTCATTTCCAATACAGTTTAGATCTAGATGTTAAAAATTTATCTTAATTCGGGCAGTTTGTCAAGTTAGTTTAGCAGCTCGCTCAATAGCCACAGACATCAACTAATGAACACACTTCAGGTACCTTTACTGAACTGAACAGTAAATATGTTTATTGTTTCTGTTTCAGATACCATTTGCTAATTTCAGACCAAGAGTATGTGAATAGAACAGCCAAAATCTAAAAGTTAGACTGTTCAAAATTATTTCCCTTCTGGCTGTCCCTAGCTGTCCTTCAAAACACTTTCCAACTGGCACACCAGATAGGTGGTGAACAGACAAATCTTTTGATCTCATCTAATCTCTAATCTAAATTACTAGTTTGATGAAAAAAATCCACATGAACTGGAGGATGCTTTTTGTTTAGTGTCATTCAGATAATCTAAATTCGATTTAGCATATTTATTTAATAAATTTCACAGGAAAATTGTCCACAGAAGCAAGTATAGGGCAGTTATCAAAGGAGAAAATTTTTTCCTTTTTAAGACACCAGATTTAAGGTACACAGTGAGGGTGCTTTACAAACACTGATCCCTCAGAACTATGTAAACATGTGACCTATTGGAAATTTGCTTTTTGTAATGCAAAATGGCTTAATTACAAACGTCTAAATCTCCCAGTGGTATAGTGGTCAAGAAAGGTCTAAAATCAGTGCTCACCGGTTATGTTTATAACCAGCATATGTGGTATATGTAAATACCAGTTTACTTACTGAAAGAATTCCTAACATCATTTGCTACTTTAACAGGTTACTCTATTAAATTATGCAGGTTGCAAAAAGGGTAAGGAAAAAATGCAACTAACTGAAGATTCAAAAAATTACAATAAGCAGCATATACCAATAATCTCGTATTTGTCATGAGAACAGTATGCATTAACCTCTCTTCATCCATTAACACATTTTTATGGTTAGAAAAGTAATTTTAAGGAAACCAGTTGATGGAATCTGGATCTGAAATTACACTTACTGTTAACAAAAACTGCAAATCTTAAGAATGACAGGTAACGTTCACCCTCTATTGGATTCCATCCAATGTCTGGATATCCTTTAGCCAGCAATACTGGACAACTTTGCAGGCCACAACCAGCCAGGTAGGTAACAACCTACAATACAGAAGCAATCATTTATTCATGTATTTAGAAATACATTTCTAAAAATAAGCATGAAACAAAATTAACATAGTCCTCTTTTTTTTAATAATAAGGTTTTTATATCCTAGGTGTTTCACCTGAGAAACTATCAAGATAGCTCATTATCACATCAGTCTTAGTTTCTAGTTCTTGCTTTTGATGATGGTGAAAGAAAGTCAAGCACTCTTTATTTCTGAAGTTACCTAATTATATGATGACACAACAATACAACAACATGAACAAATGTGGAATGTGAAAAGTAGAATAAAATATTGTGGAATTCAGATCTTTTTTTATAGTACATAACAGTTAAAACACTATTTAACAACTTTAAAAATCACATCAATAACCATGTATGGCTAATTTGCTACAATAGCAAAATAAATATTGCATCAAAAGTTTATTCACTGTAACTCCAATTTTAATAGATATGCAAACAATTATATTTTTCAGAAGACTGATAAATATCAGTGAATAGTTTTAAGAGTCTGAAACCAGAAAGCTTAAAATTTTTGGTAATATGTAAATTCCTAACACAGCATTTCTTATCAAAAGATATTCTTAAAGAAATATCTTTAAGAGAAATCTTTGACAAATGATGACAAATTTCATTAATTATAGTAAACTGGATTTCTGAAACATGTACAGAATGATTTCTCAATCATTTAAAAGGAAATTTGTAGATACAATTTGCACAAACATGATTTTTTATTTTACTTAAAATACACGAAGGACAACATATGAACATGATTATAGTACTTAAATATATTTTGAAATAGGTAATGAATGTCAAGAACCTTTCAAGAACCTGTAAAAAGAGATGCAAATTATCATTTCTTACAAAGGAAGGCAGCCAAAAACAGGTGACAAAAGGGAGATAGGTTCTTCTGTTTGGAAAAAGGAGATATGTTATTCTGCTTAAGTGCCCTATAGCAATTCCACCATCCATGAGATCATATTTAGTCATTATCTAATGCCCTAAGAGAGAAACTAGTTATGAATTCAGGAAGAAAAATTCTAGTTCTGCTGATACAGTACACAAGTTGCCTCCACAAGGCTGCGATAGAGGAAAAAGGGGCTGATGTGAAAAATTTGCTTATTACAGTACGCAGTAAGGAAGTTAGTGCACTCAGTAGAAAAAGTATGCAATTCCTAACAGGACTCAATAGTTTTCTAGTATCCATTCAGAAGATATGAGTGAATACACAGTTGTAGGAGTCTAGAGATGCAGCTCGTATAGAATGTGAGAAAACTGGCAGAATAAATCTCTTCTCCCATCTTTTTTAAGATTTCATAATGCTACCACCAAACACCATAATTTTAATCTATTCAGTTTACTACAGTAAGTCATCAGGCTGTGGGATACTTTGCTTGTGCAATTCTCCACCTTCTACACATTCACACATTTGCAGCAAAAGGAGATCAAATTTGCAATGGCAAAAGTTCGAAAGTTGTTATCTACATGTAATTTATTTGCTTTAAACACAGGTTTTATGGTACAAACTTTAGTCACACAGAAACACTGTATCATTCTGGGAGTAGGGTATGTGTGCCACATTCATCGAACTGATACCCTATACAGTATTTGTTTTTTCTTGTTATTCAGTATATAGATTTATTTACTGAATAACATCCACATAATGCACTAGATAAAGTTATTGACTCACCAAAGTTAATATGTTACAGCCAATACATTACCGTTCTTACAGCTAAAACAACTGATGAATTTGGGAAGCCCAGTCTGAGACACATACAGCCTGATTTTTCAGCATAAAATGCTGTGTATGTGCAGTTGATCTATTACTGTTTGAACATTCAGCACTTGTCCAGTGCCAAGTATTCCAAGGTAAGCAATCAGTAAATGAGGAACGTGTAGTTAATGGTCAACAGTGAAATTCCATTTAAGTGACTTGCCCTACAGTATTTTCCATTTTCATGAAAACATGAGGCAGTCACTGGTGGCGTTCCAGTCACTAGTGGTGTATCCCAAGGGTCAATGCTGGGGCCAGTACTGTTTAATATCTTTATTAACGACAGGACAGAGTGCACTCTCAGCAATTTTGCAGGTGATACAAAATTGATAATTGTTTTAAATACTACCTTTATCTAATTAGTATATTCCTGTGCTCTCTCACACCCTTCCCATTCATATTCTTGTCTCTGTCTTCTCTTAGCTATCCCCATCACACATCCATTTATTTCTATTTCCCAACTTTTCCTCTCCCAAAGCATATGGTGATCACAACCACCTGCGCAACCAGTTCTACTCTCGTCACAGGATTCTCCCATACTGCACTGAGGCTCTCCCTGTGTGAAGCTATCATTTAGGTGCTTAACTGTTCTCCTCCATTTATATTAAACCTTCCCTTCTCTTTTCTGTTCCCCAGTGCTGTGCTAGCACTTATCACACCTCCTTTCTTTCCTCCTCTTCTGACTGTGCAGCCATCTTCCATCTCTTTATCTGTTTTCCTTCCTGGATATACAAAGAACTTTCATGCCTTTTTTGTATCCTTTTACCCACCATTTCTAGTTCATCCTGTCTCTCCTTACATTTCCCTTTATTCCTAACCACTGACAATGACCTGAGTCCTGGATTCAGTTTCCTACTGCAACTACCCTTAAAATCCTGTTCCAACTTCCCTTCTTCAAATACCTGCCCTTCCATTCTCTTAGCTCTTACCTCCATCCCCATCAATCTCTATGATTTAAGCCAAAGTACCTGCTTCCTTTCTTTGCATTCTCCTCTTAATTTTCAAATCTGCTCCTCCCCAAACAATGTTTCCTGATATGCCTTTCTCCTGTTTCACACCTTTTTTCTTGTCATCCTTTCTACCTGATAACAATAGTGAAAGGATGCAGAACATAGAAATAAATCTCTTTTGCTGTGATTTCCACTAAGCGTAGAGCAAAATCAGGGAAAATACTGATCAGTCAATCTTACCTTCAGACAGCACATCCCTAAAGCAAGTATTTCTGAGGAGATCATATCCAAAAATTACTATGACCAAACTTGCACATTTCCCTTCTAGCACAGGTGCACTATTTAATAAATAGGTAAATAAGTCAGAGTGAGCACCTACTTTATCGAGATCTGGCTCCTCCAATGCTAATGCAAGCTCGTTGTTGTCCATTACAGAGGCTGCTGCAACATCTAGTGGTGTCGAACCTCTCATTGAAGGAAATGCTGCAGAAAAAAGTTAATACACAGTACTTAAATCCAGTCTGCAGTAATCACAGTCATACAGCAGAGGGCAGCAATCACACTGGAATCTAGAACATAAATGTATTAATAGTATGTTGTATGGCTGTTCTTCAATCAAGAATATGGTTAACTGTTTTGACTAATGTTAAAATAAATGCTGAAATTTTTTTCTTACTTAAGATCCATATCTATAAACATACTCAACCATGCTGGTTTTAAATGCAGACTAAGAAATCAGTATTAACAACATAGCAAATCAGAGGAATACTATACAATTTCTTTAGCGAGCAACATGTTAACTATGTAATTCTGCACAACCCTTTCAATTCATGATTTTAAAATATGCCTATATTCAGCTAAAAGAGACATTTTCAAGCTTCAGTGTTATGTGTTTTCTTTGTTTTAGTCTTATCCCATTTTCTGGGTTCAATATGGGCAAATGCAGGCATAAAAATGGTCACCATGAACAGCTAAAGCACTGTGAAATCACATGCTATCATGCCTTGCTACACCTTATTAATATAGCCGTCTATCTAGCCAAGACAATTTGCCTTGTGTTACAAAATCTAAAGCATGCACATTAAAAACCATACATTCAGTGTTCCAACAGAAAAATATGAAATTCACATCAGTGGCCTAAACTTTAGAGGGAAGGGAAATGAAACCAGATGAAATAGGCAGAAACTAGAAACGGTTAATTTAATCTTAGATTTCCAATCACAACTATTTTGAATGGAAAAAATGTCAAACTGTATGGATTTAATCCTAAATTTTCCTATGTATTTAAAAACACAGACTTAGACTATTCTGTTTCTAATACAATTTACAGACACATAAGGATGAAAGGAAATAGGAAAAAATGAGTTAGAGATGAAACCAGAAAGTGGTTTAAGCTTCAGAGAGGCTTCATCACATGCTTCAATTTGCTATACAAATTAGATACTAGTCTTGTGATATCACAGTTCCTCCTGGTCTTGCTTTTAGCTGTTACAGCTACATGACGTACCCAGTCCAACACTGCTGTTTTCCAGTAAGTAACTAAGATGCTCAAACATGGCCTTTTGGTTTTGACGACTAATTCGACAGAAGTAGCACAGGAATCGACAACAGCTTGCCACCATCTTAGGAAAAACGATCTGCTGAAGAAGGAAGTTGACAAAGCAGTGAAATATGTTAATTACCAATCTGTTCCAATTCTTCGTCCTGCACTCCTAACAAGGCAAGTAGAGCGAAGTTACGAAGATGATAAGCAGCTGACAGTTGCTTTGGTTCTAACTTAACAAAGGAGCCATGTTTCCTTTTAACTTTTGTATTCATGAGGCCATTAGGCTTAAAATGTTGAAAAATAATTTTGCAGAGGACTATAGGGGACATATAATGGAAAAATGGAGAAATAATTCTCATCAAAGCAATGTGCGGAGTAGCAAATGCAGTTATACAAAAACTCTGCCTTAGCACCATTACGATAACAAGCTCAATCCCCAATATTAGGTCACAGCAGAATAAAGAACCTTAGTTTATCCTCCCATACTACAATAAGAATATACATTCTTCATATAAAACATTTCTACAAGACTCCTATGTTGTTCGGTGCATAGGCCTGATAAGATAAAACATAAAATTGCATTAACTATCCAATGCTTTTAAAACCAAAACCAAACGAACCCCCCCCCCCCTTTACACTTTGCTTGCTGCACATTACGTGCAAGAATTTCTCCTCTGAAAATAAAATTATTTCATCTGTAGCACTCATGAAAGAATGTTTCACAAGTTGCAATTAGTCATAACATCTTCTGAGATGAACAAGTTATGCCATTCTCACGTTTTACTGAAAGGAGCTGAAAGGACAAGATCAAAAATCATGGGACAGATTTTTGATGCTTGTTTAAAGGTTTTTTCTATCTGATTTATTAAATGTACCATTATACAGCACCTTTTTTAAACTGTCAAGTTCCATTGCAGATCTATGTCCTAAGCATACTCACAAAATTAATGAGAAAATTCATTACCATCAAGGAGAATTCTTTTTTAAATCAATTGACTGGCACCCTTTAGGCACAAGGAGTAATATGTTCTATATATTATATATATATTCCAGAATATCCAAGGTGGTATCTGAGCATTCTAATCACAATATGATGCGTTTTTTTCTTCCTATGACATCCTGCCTCCTTCACTTCATACCTTTCAACTATAAATAACGTTACTTATATTTTATTATAATAAAGTCTAACAAATGTTGCCTTCTTTACAACACAACTCTAATTCATTCTGAGAAGTGCAACCTTTTCACTTAATGGGACAACAATCTTGAAAGAAAAGTGATTATGTAATTAAAAGCTATATGATATGTATTATCTTTTCAAGACATCAGGTGCACTTCCTAACTTCCAGAGGCTTGATTAATGGTAGTTTTACTTCAGCACAGTTTTTTGCCAATATATGTGGCTCATTTGTCTATTTCAGTCATGAAGGAGCTATTAGGTACAAGCAGCATTATATATGATTTCTGTTCCTAAATGTAGGGTAGCTGAAAATGAATGAAAAACATTCATTCATTCATGAAAACATTCAACAAAGATTCAACTATCCATATTTACAGGGATTTTATCAGAATGTGTGACATAGCTTTGTTTAGAAAATTACAGCAACAATACTGTTAAAAATTGTCATTTTACAGATTCCATATTATTGACAAGAACACATATGAATATGGAATTCTAAAATTTTCAATCAGTAAGAAACAATTTTGAAGTAAAATGATTCAATTCTGACATCCAAAAAGGATGTTGCTCACAATTTTCTGAAAATGAATGAACAACCAACACCAGAAACCAACATGACATTAAGATTCCAAAATTATAAGATCTAAAGACACAGGCTTTAAAATAACTATTTTAGGCATTAAGATACACGCTAAAACCTAACTGTGATGGAAATGTTGAAAGCTTGCCCAAGTATTTTCTGGGATATACATTTCACCAATGAAGTACCTTTCCAGCGTTTTGTTAGCCAGTACTAGCAAAATACCTCTAAGGTACTGAGATACCTGCAGCCAAACCATATTCCACAGATCTCCTCATCTGTTTCTGACTCATTTATTAACAGCACAGCTGGAAAGAAGCCTTGCATAAATTTTCTTCAGTTTAAACTGACAAGTTTTTTTACCTTCTCACTGTTCCTTCAGAGAAGTGTGAGCTATAACATTCTCACTACATGTCTCAATACATGATAAAATCACTTAATCCAAGAAGCTGGAGATCTACCTTAAACCATCTCCTACCACAACCTAGGAAAATGCCCAATCCCTAAAACAGAGACTACATTGCATGGTTGCTCATTCCATCTCTTGAAGCTTTAACACTCAACAGAAAGAAGTGTCCATGAAACTGGAAGGAGAAAACAAAAGGGAACATACTAACAATCTAGCCCTGAGGAACTTGCTTGAGAGCAGGAGAAGCAGTGTTCTAGGGCCTGATGCCACCACTATACTTGAACTGCCTATAAGCGACTCACTGGACAAACCCACAGAGAAGTTCAAATGAATATATAAAACCATAGCTGGCCAAGGCATGCTCACTGTTTCTGGCCCCACTCCTTTTCATTCAGAAGAATACTTTACCTGGCTGAGTGAAAGATCTGCAGCATGCACAAACATGCACCTTTTCCATATTACAGCCTAGTGGTTCTACCTAGGGTCAACAATCCTTCAAGTGAGACTTCTCTGTCAGTAGAAGTTAAGCATGCCAGCAGGAGATCAACACACAGCAGATGTCAATCATTTTAAAAGCAGTACTTTCTCTCCCTGCAAGGTTGCAGTTCCTATGAAGGAAACTTCAGGCTTGGAACTCAGAAGCAACACATCTCTGCCTGTATAGTTCCTTGCCCAATGGTTTGTTCTGCAAAATCTCCCCACTGCAATATCTAAAATCTGTGCTAATGGTGTGCAGAACTCTTTGTTAATGAGCCTTGCTGCTGTAGCCCTGTGATGCCATAAGAAAATCATGGGTTCTGAATCATGAGTATCTAGAAGTTTCCTCACTTAAGGAGAAAATCAGGCACCGGAGTCTGGAATAGATCAAATTCCAAACACACACTATTTCTTGTCCTTACTGCTTCATAAGTTTTCTACTTCTATGCCAGTTCCAGTTCAGTAGGTAAAGTTTTGGATTCCTTCTGAGGTACCTACCTCTCCCCATGCATTTCATAAAGACAGGGACATAAAATAGGACATTTTGGGTGCCCAGACACATTAAATGCTGCAACACCAGGTTACCAAGTAATTTTCTAGGTCTGCATTTCCTTTGAAGGATATAATGGTAATTTCTGTAAAGTATTTTTGTAGATCTGTACTGCAGGTCTACTAAAATTTTCTATGAAAAGATTTTTAATAGAATTAGAAGGCACTGTGGGGTGTTTGTTTTTTCGGGGGGGGGGGGGTTCTGTCACTTTTAACTATATGTACATGTTGTTGCAAAAACAGAAGGTTGTGACACCCATAAATTAGCAAAGTATTAATCATCTTATAGTTAATTGTAGCTTGCCTTGAACTCAAATGTGAGCATATTAAAACAGAATAACTAAAACCAGTATGTGAATACTTTTTAACACTGTGATGGTATAGCCAGACACAAATACAAGAATTTTACAGCAGTATATGAGCTATGTGACTGAAGAGGCAAAGAAAGAGGGGGGTAGCTGCACACAGAAGACATTCAAGTAATGAAAAGTTGCCAGACAGAGACGAGATAAGCACAGGGTAGTAAAATGGGCTGAAAATCATTCCAAATACATAAGAATAAGTGGCCAGGCAAAAGAAAAGAAGATAAGCAGTATTGGGATCAGAGGAGACCCCTCTTTTTGGGAGGGAGACAAGAGCATAAAAACATCTGGCATAAGCAAAGAGAAGAAAGAAGATAAGCCCGCTTCACTTCTGACTTTCTTCAGTAGACTAAATGTCCAGTTAGGCTTCTCAAAATTTATTCCACTCTGACTTTAAACTAACACATATGTATTCAAGCATAATGCTAAGAAATGGGAAAATAAAACACTGCAAGAAAATTATTGCTCAGTTCGAATATTTGAATTTGAGCATTCAAAATTAAGTTGGTGTTAGTCTCTTATTATAGTTTATTGCTAATAACACTTTATCTAAGATGAAGAGGTACATATTTCCTAGCAGAGCTACACCTCCCATAAATGCAGCTAACGTATATATTTAATTTAAAATAAGAACAAAACCTTTTAAAGTCCTATTAAAAGACAAATGAAACACTTATAACCTCTCACTCAATTTTTAAAAATCAAGTCCTAGAATGCTGGGCTTCCCCCTCTAGTACTATAAAAACTGTTCTATTTTTAACATTAATCAATATTTCCATTTGGACAAGCAAAATCTATCTTACATGAGGGAGATCTATTTTCCTTCAGATACTTCTTCTTAAACATTCTAGTATACTTTTGGAAAGGTTCAAAATGCAAAACACATAATAAAATTACAGTGAAATTACCTGAGATTTATCTCCTCCAAGCACATTCACCATCACATCCATAACAGTCTCATGCATACCCAAGACTCTCATTAAGTTAGGATGCTGATAAAACACCTTGTTGTTCATTATATCCCTAAAATGGAAGAAAAGGCAAAAATGTGTTCTTAAGAAACACCATTTTAATTTAAATCAATGATGCATTATTAGACATTTCAGAAATATGCATTCATTGTAGTAATATAATTTTAAATTCTTATATTTCAGCATAACACAAAAACACCTGACAACTAAATGCTTCACATTTCAGTATGTTTTCTTTCCTCTCATTTTCATCAATTCTATATAATAAGAATCTAAACTTTTAAATTGTTTCAAAATGGCATTTCTTCATCTTTAAATTGCTCTTACCATCTGTTCTGTTTAAAGAAAAAATAGATTCTGTGATGATCTAAGTGGAAAAGAATATATTCTGTTATGTTTTAAGTAGAGAATGGGGATCAAGAAATCCAGATCTAATCTTGCCTCTACAGTAACACCCCTTAATTAATTTTCTCAGTTCAGAAAGTAGAAGACAATAAATAGACTTAATATTCAAGGCTATCTGTTAAATGTGTTTCATCAATATTACCAAAATTAAGACCATCTGTCAGAAGATGTAAAATGGCATACAATCCCCTTAAATAGGAATATTTTAACATCTTCACTCTGCCCACCATCCTCTCAACATGTTCAAGGATTCGCTATATTGGTTTCATAATCCAGAACACAATTTATGTGTTTCGATAGGGAATCCAGGGATTTCTAACATTTTAGGTCACCCTGTTAAAAACAAATGGCAAATAACAGACATCATGCCTGCTTTAAAGAAATACAGAAAACTGAGAATGGAAGATGACTTGTAATAAAGCACCTCTGCGAAGGGGGCTACACACACGCTAACTTTAGACAAAACTCACCCTTTCCCCCTCCTAGAATTCTCAGAAACTTTACAAACTCAGCATCAGGGACAAATTAGGTAATACTGCCACATACTAACTAATGAGTTGCTACCATGACTTGCTCAATTCAACTGAAGAGATAAGTTTTTGCAAGTTTTACAAAAACAATACAATTTTTACAGTGAAATAGTAAGAATAATGGAAATTCCTTACAACTCTTGTAAAGGAGAGAATTTGTTCTATGTTCTTGATGAAGGACAAATAAATACAGTTCTCAGGTAATTGTACTCTCACTGTCTCTCTTTTTAAATACACCATTTCAATTGAAGTAAATAATTTTCTGTGAATTTTTTTTTCCTTCCAACATTAAATGGCCTAATCTGGCAATTATTCACATGAGAGGAGTAACAGACATGCAGGCATGCACCATAATACTGCTGATTAACAGATGTAATTTCATAGCACAGATGCAGAAAAAATATTCTCACATTAGCAGGCATTACATAAAGGCAATTTCTTATGATTCTAGTATTGTAAAGGATAAAATAAGCAGTATTCTGTGTTCAAATACTTTAAGTTGCCAGATGATGACATAATAAATACTAACTGGTTTGAAATATTTCAGATCACAACACCACTTTGCTGGCTCTACCTAAGTGTGCGCACAAACTTTCCAATTAAAAGGACACCAACAAGATTATTCACTCGTGCATGAAATACAACGTGAGCTGTAAGTTTGGGAATGACGTAGTTTGACACCAATAAAGGTTTAAGTTATCCGTTTTCTCCAGAGCCACTAAAACCTGTACTTTGATGAAGCTTTAAGCACTAGACTTAACTATAGTAAGAAGAGTCCGTTTTCTTTAGAGAAGAAAATGCCTTAGTTCACAGAAACTTTGACACATTTGATACGGCTAAAGAGATCAGTTAGAGGCATCTTGGAAATACCTGTGAAAATGAAAATTTCTGGTACATATCTGCATTTTAGTGCAGCAGTAATTTTCATGCAGGACCTAAAATTAAAATATTTACTAATATAAAAAAAAGCTTTACACAAACTTAAAAATAAAATTATGTTGATTCCATACCCTAATCCATTAATCATTAGCAATTCCTCCTCTTTTCCCATCCTGACACTGAGAAGTGAACGAATCTGGCCCAGTGCTGCAAGCAGATTAATGGTATCCTTCACAGAGGCAGCACTAATAGTGTACGCTTTCCTCAGAGCTTGCAGTAGCTCACCAATGCTGTCATATTGCCTACGAAGGAGGGTATACATAATCCGAACTAATTCTGGATCTTGAATCTCATCTTCCTGGGACCAGCGCACCATAGTCTGGGATATGAGTTCTTTCAGTGTAGCTAAAAGAATAAAATACACAAAATGTTACTAGCTATTACGACAACAAAATGTCCAAACCATGTATTAGAGTAAAATATTAGATAACAGTAGACAATGAGGCAGTTGTAAGAGAGCAAAAGAACACAAGCAGGCTGAACAGGATTTTTGAACTGGAAAAATAATTTTTAGATCTTTCAAGATAAGTATGATGCTCTTGAGAGATAGAAAAACAAGAAACATCTACTTAGTGTTCAAGTCAATACCAGCACTGTTGGCAGTGGAAACTTCTTAGTTGATCATGACTCTAAGAATCATCCTTGTAAGTTAAATGCTATATTTAAACTTTTAATTTATCCTTCACTTCTACATCAAGATTTACAAAATAGCACTAAGTGCAGCACAAACACCTTTTCATTAGGAATAACTGAAATCTAATTTTATAATGCCAAAGAAACATAATATTTTTCAGCCTAGGTTTGGAATACAGAAATTGGTAATTAAGTTTTCAGTAAACAGTTTATTGTCTGACAAGTATGAGTTCAATTACAGCAGAAATATTCATGGATGTGAGCTCAGCTTGCCAACTAATTTTGCTGGGGGGAGCAGGAAATAAAAGCTGTTCTAAACTTACAAAACTGCCAGAAGGGAGGATGAGATAGCTGCCTTTTAAAATCAAATCTCCAATTCAGGGCCTAGCCAGAGTGGCTTGAGCAGCTTTTGCTGCTCTTTCACTTGATGAATATTTTAACTATTTTGTTGTTCAAACAAAGTATCTACATTGTCTTCAAAAAGATGATCTACCTGGAAACATCTCAGAATTATATGATGATGCAAACACATTAAGGAGTAGGAGATGCAAACTGACTTAGAATAGGGGAATTTAATCTGTATTTCCCATCTGTTTGGGGAAAGTCACCTGTCACTTTGGAACACACCTTCGAAAAAAATTGTATTGTTTGGAACTACACAATGCATATTGCTTGAAGCAGTTCTCTTGTATACATTACACATTCAATGACCCTGAAAACAATTTTTCTAAGCCCAGAGTTTAGGAATTTACCTGAAAACTAAACACATGTTCCAGTCCTTGTACCAACAAATATTCATTGTTGATATCAAGTAGAACATGAATAATCACCTTCCTTCCTAAAACAATGCAAGTTTCTTTCCTCTATTTCCAGCAAAGTTACCTCTTGACCTTCCCAAAGTTCTTCCAATGGTAAGAACTGCCCGCTCCCAAATTCCAGCACAAAAGTTTATAGCTAGTGTATATCCATTTATTTTTGTGTCTACGCTATCCTTTCACTTGCTAACTCTTTCCTTTACAGTTTACTTAGTGATGTATTTACAGAAAACCATCATTAATTCTCAGATTTTGTTCAATAAACAGGCTCTTCTCTGTGGGGACAGATTCTGTATTTCATTAAGAGTGCCCTGTTCTTAGGGGCATGTTATGAATGAAAACATTAAACAAGCTTTGTTTCAAAACACTTTATAACTTTCTTCAATCAAAACAACTACTTCTTTCAGTGCAAGAAAGCAATCTCCTCTTCTTTGATTCTTGCACTAAACTCTTTTCCTAGAGTAACCAGTAATTTCCCATAGCTTTCCAACTCATTGAGTGCCACTGATTTCTGGTTACATAAATATAACACAGTTTTTCTGACAGAAAGTCAAAGATATTATTAAAGAATATAATTACTTACGCTGGCTTTCTGATTGGGGGCGAAGGGGATAAAGAGCAACCTGAAGTGGTAAACTCAAGGAGGAGTTAAGGTTTCCTCCTGAGAAATTATGTTAGGTCTTTGATAGCTCAGGTGATGGCGTCTCTCACAAGGCTAAAGGACAATATGTGCACAAATTTTTGTCTTTGTTTTTCAAACCTAGTTCCTCATTTCCTTAGTACTACCAGAAATATATATTTTTTCAGATTGAAAGGAATATTACTTTCAAATTAATGTAATATTTTGAATTTTTTTTGTTTGATGAGGGAAAATACCATATGAGTCACTCCAAATAGATATTTTCTACTTTGGCGACAAAAATATTATTTGCACTGACTTAATTATGAGGGCGATTTTACACACTTGAGTTAACCATCAGATATTTATATATATAACTAAAAGATTATTACAATTTTTAGTACAAACAAAATATTCCACAAGAAACACATTCTCGTGACATGAACAAATGAAAACCAAATTGTTTCCCTAATACTGAATTGTCTACGCAGAGGTTCCCATATGTAAGTGCAACAAAGTAGTCCTGTGTTTTTCAGAGCTTCTCTTGGGAGTTTTGAAAATGTTTCTCCATAACAAGCATTAGTGTTTCTTAGGTTTTAGTACCTTTGAAGGTTTTGATTTTTTTCTTCTGATAAGCTTTTAAGTAGCATATTGCTATATGTAATTACTTTTAGGCAGTATGGCAAATGGCCTTGGAGAAATCAATTAGCCATGTCTTTGCATGAATGAATTTTTGGTTGAAAGATAAGAAACGGAGGGTAGAACTAAATGGTAGTGATCACAAAGAGGGAGAAACAGCAGTGAAGTTCTGCATATATCTTCTTGTGTTCTGTGATGTTAAGCACTTGCCTTCCCTAAAAGGCCTAAGAGGGGGATAAGCAGATCCAAACAGGTTTGATGATACAAAGTTATGAAGGATAGCAAATATGAGTGTAACTGAAAAAAAATGCACAACTTAAAAGGACAAACTGGGCAATAAAATGGTGATGAAATTCACTTTAAGTAAAGTCACTGTAAATAAAATGAGGTAGTAAAATGTAGTCCTCATTTATAAATAGAACGATGAGGTGTTAACAGAGATAAGATCTGGCAGATAGATCTATGAAAATCACAGAATCACAGAATAGCTGAGGTTGGAAGGTCCAATCCCCATGCTCAAGCAGGGCCACCTAGAGCCAGTTGTCCAGGACTGTGTCTAGACAGTTTTTGAATATCTCTAAGAGGGAGACCTCCCTGATCAACTTATAAAAATATTGGCTCAGTTATTGGTATCAACTCATATTCACTGGCAGTCAAAAAGATCAAATCAAAAGCCAGGATTTATTAAGAAAGGAATGGTTAAAGCAGAGTACATTATGCCATTATGTTAATCCATAGGTCAGTCACACATTTTCATCCAACACAAGAAAAGGCCATCAAGTGAAGCCCATTCACAAGAGAGCTAAGCCAAAGAAGAAACGTGTTTCTTCACATAATGGATGACAGAATCCTGAAACTCCCTGCCAAAAATGTGGCAGATGCTAAAACTTCACATTTGCTCAAGTGGAGACTACACAAATATCTGTCAGAAAGATACAATGCTGAACTCCTGCAAAGGGGAAAGCCAGAAACACTTGCAAAATTTGACAAACACTTTATTAATAATCCTTTAAGAGGCACTGGAGGTAAAAAACTCCAGAAATAAGAATATAGTTCTTTCTAGGCTGCTCTTATGGCTCCTGTGTATCTTAGTTTAGGTTTAGCAGAGTCTTGCTTAGAATCTCTTTCTAATCAGACGTATTGTAATAGTGATCTGTTGTTTCCTCCCCTCTAATCCTTTCTATCCTCTTTTGCCCTATACTGAAATGGAATATATAGTCCTACATGAAAGATTCATATTATAATAGCAGATATCCTCCCTAAGCTACAGGTACCTGAAGAGCCATACATAGGTGAGCCTGACAGCCATAGTTTCTATTCCCAAAATGCATGAACAAGATCATTGATCTCCCTTCATTCCAAACTGCACAAAAACTAAAGAGCAGACATATCACTCACGGTCTTAAATAAAGTCTTTCTTTGCCATTTCTTGTGTGTAAGGGGTACTATCCTTTTTATCACACTACAAGCCTCTGGCTTGGGGAAGGAGGTGATGGGCAGGCCAGTAGATTAACCTGCAACAGAAGTTGGGAGCAATCTCAATACTGGGCATGGTGACATCAATAACCAGCTGAAATACTTGCTAATGTTTTTCCAATTTTTAACAAGAAATTGCAGTGCCTTAACTATCTTTCAAGGCTGCATGATAAGTCCCCCATATATATGCCTAAATTATGACTTGACAGTTACAAAAGTGCTATCGTCAAAATTAACACTCATTTATTGCCTCAATGTGTTTATTCTCTGAGTTCTAGCTTGTTTTTAAAAACAAATTTTACTAATTAATCATTAACACTAGTTTAAATCACTGGCAGTGCTCTCCTAAGATAAAAGTCCATTTGTGAGTAGATATGAATGCATGCTTAGAGGAAAGGAAGATTTCTTTGCAGAAAATAGTTCCTTCCTGTGAATATTCACACCCTGAGTATGTATGATCAGATGCTCAAGGCAAGAGTCTTTTAGCCTTGGCAGCAGGTACACACCATGCACACCACCACCCCTCTTCATGAATATAAGAGGACTGGGGTACCTCAGGCACCCATTTCCTTTCATTCTCTGAATTCCAAATTTCCTGGGTGTAAAGGGGAAGTGCACACATGGACTACTTATTTCACAGTCTCCAGCTGCAGTGAAGAATATACTATAATATACTATACTATACTATAATATAAATATTATATAACTTTTCATTGTCCTTTGAAAGACTTCATCCATATCCATATTTGTACTATGCATCACTCCAAGGAGAAGCCCAAACCTGAAGAGATTATCTGAAATTTCTAGAAAAACAGACACTGTAGAATCACTTGTCCAACCTGCACTTCTTGCAACCCAAAGCTCCAGTATACGAAATATGTAAACTGCTCTGTTCCAAGGACCAAATACCATGTGCCCTGAGGCTTTAGGAGTGAACGCTTCCTGATGAAGCCTGAAGAAGAAATGACACTTCCCAGACACTGCGTAGGTCCTACTACCATTAAAGAGAAAGCAGATGCTAACAGATGAGTCACTGGAGAATAAAACCCTTTTTCATGCAGCACATGAGATTATGATAAGATTTAATGTATTTATAACCTAGTATTGAACTTAACAGACCAAAATATGTTTTCAGGGCAGGATAAATCCTCTCCGTTGGTTTACAGAACAAGCAGATCATGTAAGAGGTGTCCTGAGCTATAAAATAGCATTGCTGTCTAATCTCACACAACTCTTGATGAAATTCTTAAGTCTGAGATGAAATTAACTGTTCCAGGTCTGTACAAGGGCCTACTGCCAAACTGAGCAAACTGGAAATAGAAGAGGAGCACTAACTACTGTTGTTGGTTGGAAGACCAACCTCAAGTCACTTGCATAATTCTGCAGATGATATTTAGATGGTGTTATAGAAACTTAGAGCTGGCAAAACCCAATCTTGATTTGCAAAGGCAATGAGAAAACTCAGCAAAAATTTATGTTCTAAAGGAAGACCTGGAGGAATTTGGCTTTTTGCCTTACTTATTCCTCACCATCCATAGTCACTACTAAGTACTGAAAACTCATAAACATATGACAGCTAAGACAAAACTTCTGAGATTCAAACTACACATCAACCTCACTGGGGATAATACATGGCAGTGAAAGCCAGGTGAATTGCTCAAAGAGGTTCAACAAAATGTTCATGCAGATGGTAGAGGAACTGCAAGCACAGAACCCATCTCACCTATTTAGACCACGAACACTCCTCCTGTTTTAGGGAATAGGGTATGACAATGTACATGTACAGTGTTCTGGCTTCAGCTGCGATAGAGTTCATTTCCTTCACAGCAGCTAGTATGGGGCTATGTTTTGGATTTGTGCTGAAAACAGTGTTGATAATGTGGAGATGTTCTGGTTGTTGCTAAGTAGTGTTTACACTAGCCACGGACTTTTTCAGCTTTCCATGCTCTCCTGGGTGCACAAGAAGCTGGGAGGGGGCACAGCCAGGACAGCTGACCCCAACTGACCAAAGGGATATCCCACACCATATGACGTCATGATCATACATATAAAGCTGGGGGATGAAGAAAGGAGGGGGGAACATTCGGAGTGATGGCATTTGTCTTCCCAAGTAACTGCTATGCTTGATGGAGCCCTGCTTTCCTGGAGATGGCTGAACACCTGCCTGCTGCCACTGGGAAGTAGTGAATAAATTCCTTGTTTTGCTTCACTTTTGTGTGTGGCTTTGTTTTACTTATTAAACTGTCTTTATCTCCACCCACGAGTTTTCTCACTTTTGCTCTTCTGATTCTCTCTCCCATTGCACTGGGGCGGGGGGGGGAGTGAGCAAGCAGGTGGGTGGTGCTTAGTTGCTGACTGGGGCTAAACCACAAAAACAGAAATACTGCTCAGAATAAAAAGTCTGTGATTTCAAATGTTTTGGGGTGTTTATGTGCATGTAGGTATGTTTTTGTGTATATATGTACCCTAAGAAGAGGTAGTAGAAGGAAGGAACACGAACACTTTGTTTTGCTAATAGTCCTTCCCTGCCAGTAACAGAATCAGTTACAATAAATAATTTATTAGAGGAAGTAGAGCCAAAAGAACAATATACCTTCAAAACACAACATGAAATACGGCAGAAATTAAATAATAATGACAAATTGCTACTCAACTGAAGCAGACAGAACTTAAGATAACTTCAGGATGCAGGACTTTCCTGTCTTCCATTTAGAAACAAGCTCTGTTTTGCTCCCAAGTAGCAAAGAGGTTCAACTAACCTCTGTAACAAACATTACAGGAAGGTACCTGTAACATTTTTTATTTCAGTGCTTCCTTTAATTATATTAGTGTATCTTTGAGACCACAGTAATACATGCAAGAGTCTCTTTTCAACTGTCTTTTGCTAAAATGACTGCATGCAGTTATCAACTACTTAATGCACATGCATTATTTCTTAAATTGGTTAATCAACTAAAGAATATTTTTCAAAGCATTATAAAGAAAAATCCAGCTGCTGTATAGGACATCCCTCTGTGGTTATGCACATGGTTGGTTTCTCTGAAAATCCAGCATTTCAGAGAACCAAAAATGGTTCACATACAGTATAGCACTTCTTATAAGCTCTTGCAGCATTTACAAGTTAAAATTGATTGAAAGCAGTAAAAAAAAAATAATCATTTCTTCTGTATAAAGGTATATAACAAAAAATATTATACCCTGTAAGTGTTCAAATACTTGCTGGAAAATGCTTCTGAATCTGGTTGTAGGAATATGAAGAGAACTTGCTGAAACAAATTCTTAGTCTTTCTCCTTCTTTTATGCCATTAGGCATGGTAAAGTAATAAGAAGACAGATATGAAATATGGCAAGCATATGGCATTTGCATAAAATGACATTTGTTGTTATTTATAATTTACTCTTCTACAGAAAAGAAACTTTTCATCTTTTTGTATTACAAAACCTATGAATTACAGTGCTACGTTTATCCATCATTCCTCTGTGTGTAGAATAACCTTGATTCAACTACCTTTATGTTTCTTACAAGAACTAACTTTAATTCAAGAGTAAAAACTTTCATTACCATCTGTCAAGCTTTGCACAGCTTTCTCTTAATATGATATGCGAAATGTATATAAATGTTATCAGCTGATACAGACATCATATGAATCAAGTCCAACCAACCTCCACAGTGCCTTGCAACATGTAGCATCAGGCCTTTTTAAGAAGAAAGCTCATCAACCTATCTGCTCAGCATCAACCAAGAGAGAGCTTGGACTGTTTGGTCTGGAGAAGGGAAGGCTCAGGGGCAATCTCATCAATGTATATAAATACCTGAAGGGAGGCTGTAAAGAAAAGAGAGGCAGGCTCTTTCCAGAGCCCAGTGACAGGACAAGAGGCAATGGGCACACACTGAAACACAGGAGGGTCCATCTGAACAAAAGGAGACTTTTACTGTGAGGGTGCCTGAGCACTGGCACACAGTGACCAAGGAGGTTGTAGAGTCTCCATCCCTGGAGATATTCAAATGCTGTCTGGACATGGTCCTGGGCAACCTGTTCTAGGTGGTCCTGCTTGAGCAGGGGGGGTTGGACCACATGACCTCCAGAGACCCCTTCCGGCCTCAGCCATTCTGTGGTTCTATGAATCACTGCCACAGGGCATTACAGATCTGAAAACAGATGAATAAAGACTATCTATTGGCTTACTCTTAAACACCATTAAACTAATTAACTTTAAATAAATTACTGTATTGTTTCAACAGTTACTCTGTTCTCTGTTGTGCTTTTTCAGCTGTGCTTGGTGGAAGGACTGTTTTCAGTGATGTAATATACATTGTCCCACATATATTGTTCCTAGGTCTGTGGATTAAATTGTCTCTCATCTCATTAGTTTCAAAACATACACAGAGACTAAGTGTTTTGAGTTAAATATTTCTATTTTTAAGAAATGTTAATAACAATATTACTCAGCAAACACACAGGGATATCCCAGTCCTCCTCCTCTATAATATTCTGCTGCAGAAAGGAACATTAAAAAAAACTTCTGCTAAATGGTGTCTGTTCTTCTCATGTATATTTAAGCAACATGAAAGCTCACTGTAAAGGGCAATGAGATTTATAAACTACAAAGAAAAGTTTTCAGGCAAACTGATGATATCTAGACAGTATTTTTCTCTGCCCTCTGATTTTAGAGACACATGTTGAAGATCTATAGAAGCAAAGAGCAGAATAAAAACAGCAATACGACATTCTGGAAAATTCTGTTAACTCAAGCTTTTATAAATACAGAATTTGTACTTGTGAAAATAAACATGTTCCTTCTGTTTAATAAGTCAAATAGATTGACTATTTCTTTAAATTTAGAAAGGCTATGGTATGTACATATGTACATGTATGCGATGCTTGAGATAAATCAGAACAAGTTATTAGTTTTTAAGGAATGTATGTATTCATGATCACCAAATGAAATAAGTGAAAGCCATCCCTTTTTATACAAAAACCAAGAACTGTAAAACCATTTTGTCACATATATATTGGTACTGAGATGCATACAGCTTCTCATGTAGCAAAGAAAAATGAAATGGAGTTAAGCTGTAAAGAAGAAAGTTTTTGCATTAAAAAAACATATATAAATGGAGACTTCTCAAGGTTTGAATGCTTGAGTCTAGATTATTGTGCCATAATTAACTTTTTACATTTCCTTGTAAAGAATATGCAAATTTTCAACCCCAGAGTTAATGATCTGGATCCAAAATCTTCCACCCATTTTAACTTCTTGTTTAAAAATGCATCTAACATGTTCAGTATATAGGATAATTGTTCTAAGAGGTAAAAGGAACTTAAACAGTTAATCGTCTTCAGTCTGCTACAAAGTTTTATTAGAAAATACACTCTTGTGGACTGCATACACCTTTAACACTTGCATCGCGGAAGTATTTACGTGAAAAAAAAAAGAAAAACACTTACTAGGAGATTTCTCTTCTTCCTCCTTAGGTTCTACTTTTTCTGCTTTTGGTGGACCTTTGATTTTGTACATTAATGAACGGAGTTTGCCAGTCAAGGAGGAATCTTCCTCTTCCTCTTCCTCCTCTTCTAGTGGAATACCTTAGCAGATAATAAAACTGGTTAAAACCAAAACTTAACCTTTGAAGATTAACTCCTTCAATATTTAAACAATATTAAAATATCTGCAGGTATTTTTTTTTAACCAGCAAATTTGATAAAGGAAAAAAAAGATGTAGTAAGGGCAGCAGCTTTAACATGTTAGCTACAGTAGGACCTCTCATATTATGTTTATTTCAGTACACACACTTCTTATACCCAGATTTATAGTATTATTTTTTCAGTATTATGACCAAAAAGGTGGTATTTTTTGAAGATTCTACTATGGCAATAATTTTGACTCAGAGTAATATATGATTAAATATGTGATCCTTTGTTTCATATTGCAGAAAGTAAGCTAAAGAAAGAAGTGTATGGCTGTATCTCACAACATAGTACAATTTTTCAGTCGATATATTTAGCAGTCATAAACAAACATTAACTGAATTTAAAACTGTAAGAAGGCAGATGTTCAGAGATTATACTGGTAATACTTTTTTCCATGAAAATGTATATGAGATGGGATGTCATTTTACAAGGTAGTTTAACAGAGTCCAGTTCACTACATTGCTTCACAACCATTCAAAGCATTTTCGAATCTTTCACACCTCTTAGCGATGATCAGATACCACGTGTTATGTGAAGAAGCACAGAACATCTCAGCAGGTTCCCTTCAGACTAGAGCTAATTGTGCCTAGTTGAAACATAAGCTTTTGCTGTTTGCTGTTTTGCTGGTCAAAGTGAAATTGAGAAAAGGAAAAGATTTCCAGACAGAATACTAAAGAGATACAAGCTGGAGCAGAGGGAAAACAATAAACTGCAGAGGATAGAACTGGTATGAAAAAAAGAAATTAAGAAAGGAAAAAAAAAGAAGTGAAATGTGGCATCAGGTCGGAGAGACTTTGCTGCTGGCAGCTACCATGGGGAAGTAGTTGAAGTTATGACTAGGAGTGACTAAATGACTAGGAAGAAAAAAATTCAGAGGCAGTGGGAGAGAATGAGAGAACTAGAAATTGAAATTGGAGACTACACATGGAATTTAAGAAATGGGAAAAGTGAGACTGGCTGGACAAAATTAAAAGCTAAGAATAAAGGAAGGCTGCAGTCAGAGTCTGGAAAAAGTAAGAACAGGAAATGTAGCCAATACAGAGAGGAAAGAGAAAGCAGACAAGGATGTTAAAGAAAGCAAGAAACTATCTGGCATTGAAAAGAAAGCTAGGCCCTGGAAGCAAGAGAGAGAGACACTGGGAGAACTCTTGAGAAGCTGAAATGGACAGACAAGAAGAAATGCACGGAAATGATGAGTTAAGACAGTGTTGGACTGGAGGAGATGGGGTCTGTGACTGCTCCAGATGGGGTCTCATTCACTGCTCCATATCATTCATCATTCATTCTGCATCCTCTTAGAACTGCAATCCATTCAGAAGCTGACGATCTCATGTTGCTACTGGCTAATCATTTAATTCAAGTGGCAGAGGTCTATGCACTGGAACAGATGGTTCCAATGCAGATAAGCGTCAATTTGATATTATGCAATAAAATTTGTTTTAAATTTGTTTGTTTTGTTTATAACCAAGAAATTACACACAAAAATTATGACAGAGGACTATTATTTTGCTGGTAAAATTAACCACTCACAGTTAGGACATGCTAGGATTAAGACTCCCTGAGTAATTTTAATTCAGACTATTTGCATATATTCATTATGAAGCAGCCTTTAATTACTTGATTGCGTACATATTTTTCCACTTAGACCATAAAGCATACTTAGTATTAAAAAGCTCATTAAATGTTCCAAGCGCAATTCCTATTCATTTTATCTGCAGCTGTGATTGCTTAGTACTGATTTTCAGGATAAAGTCAGGACACAGATAATGAGGAGCATTTATCCATAGTGACCACCTATGCTAAATCTGTACAAAGTAATGAATATGTTTTTGTTTAGAATCCAGAGGATCATTAAACTATTTTCATGATGAGACTGTGCTTTCTCTATCTTCAATTCTCTCTCTCATTCAACGTACACATTTATAATGTAGTAAACAAATAAAAGTACACCCGTAAAAAGAAAAAAAACCCACAATCAGTGGGGCTTCACCTCATGAAAAGATGAAGAGTTATCAGGAGCTAAGCTAACTCAATAATAATACCAGCAACAAGATTTCAAGGTAAAATAAATATATTGCAGAGTTAAGACATTTCCAGTAAAGTTGGGGGTCTTCCATAATCTTCATCCTGGAGTCTCAGAGAACTCTCCGATGCCAAATAGGCATTATCTTTGAAAACCAGAGGTCAGACCAAGTGCTAAGTAACTGAACAATGGAGATGACAGTATCTATCTTAATAAAAATGGGGAGAAAGACGAGTAGCTATGAGGATATTAACTATTCACTTTAACACTTGGAAGAAAAATGCTGGAAGGAAAGAAACAGTTTTTTGGTAAGCACTTAAAAGCAAGGATGAATACAATCAACACAGGAGTGTCAAAACCAAATTACATTAAACCAACTGAATTTCCACCTATAATGTGGCTAACCTTACAGATACAAATCTTGACTTTAAGGACTTCTAATACTGTCTTATACAATATCCTCAGAAATAAGCTCATGAAACACAACCTAGATACCCACTGACCTACTCATCTTTGACTGAGTCTAAGGCTGAGGTAGTTGAAAATGGTAATTGGCTTATCACAAAATCACAGCTCGACAGCTGCTGGAGATTCTAATATGGTACTCAGAAATAGCAGCACAAGATGAAGCCTTAACAATACAAGCACAGAATGATATGGGAGGCACCATGGCTACAAACAGAAATCACAAACTGTTAATTACAGGTTACTAGAAGACTGCAATTCCATGAACTAGGTAAAACTGGTTTTAGGGATAAGTGAAGGAAGAACTTGCAGACTCTATTAGTAAACATTTAAACGTGACCTCAAGCAAACAGAAGGAGGAGGAGGAGGAAGAAACTCTTAAGATTACCGTGCTCTTCCTGGGGAAGAACTTGAGATGCTGTCAATTCACTGTAACGAACCTGTCCCCTTCTTCTTGAACATGATGGGTGCCATCAACCATAGGACCAAGAAATGCCCTGGAAGAGTGACTACCAATATATCTACCAAGTAGGTAGATATGAAAAAGCTCATGTATATCAGTTTTAACTGCAAAATTATTGGGAATGAGCAGTAATGGAGTAACTGGGTGACTCAGACTATAAATGTTAGTGCCATTGTAAATGGACTAATAATTCCATAATTGTCTCAATTAGACTAAGATCTCAACAGACCAACAAAAGATTTTTGGCATCGCATACAAAACATGATTCCTTAACCCACATAAATTGTGCAGGGTACCTGATATAGCTCACCTTTGGCAAACCCTAAGGAAATTCAAATTCAATGATTGGGACAACTCAAGCTGTAATCTGCAGTGCAATAGTGTTTTACAGTGATTGACCACCACAGTTATGTATACACCAGGAAACTAAGCTAAAGCAGCAGCAGCACCCCTCACCTAGTGTTTTTTATTAAATTTTCTACTTCTCGACTTCACAGCAATAATGTTCTTTCAATACCTTTTATCTGCTTGTACACATACACATGCCTACATAAATCTTTTACGGTTTTCTAATTAAGTCTAAAATTGATATATAAACAGAATAATACCAGATAATATTTAAAAGATATGTAACAATGAAACTTAAAACCATGTGCAGGTTTCCCATATTATTGTAATACACACCAAAGTCTATCAGGAAAGTCACCACTAATAGATCTAACAAAAAAACTTCATACTAGGTTTGGTTGGTTTTTTTTTTTGTTCTTTTTTTCAGGTAAAATGTCAAAAAGACAAACAAAAAACATAGCAGAACCTTGCCACTCACCACAGTGAATTAGAAGATCATCATGAAATTCATATAACTCCTCCCGAATCTCCTCTGGACAGGGACAATCCTCTCCCAGTTGAAAATTCAGCAACATATTAATCTTTAAGGGAATTAAAACATAGTTAAAACACTGAGATAGCCTAAGACATAGTCTAATATGTAGCCATACTTTACCTGTTCATAATCAAATTAACATAAAACACAGATTTCTAATACAGCTTAAAGGAAATACTAATGCAATGGTACTTTGTAAGCTTTAATTATGATTAACATCAAAATACAGTAACACTTAATAATAAAGCTATTTCCTGGAGGTAGAAAAGACTACTTCCAACATACAGATGTCAGCACAACACTAACTTCATACTAACTTTTAGCAACTAAAATCATCAAATTGTCATCATCTTGAAGAACTGGATGAATCTCAGCTCCTCAGCATTGGGCAGTAATGTTCAATTTTTACACACTGTTGAGAAACCCTAAGTCAATTTTGGTTTAGAACTTGAACTCTGGAGTACAGGTATAAGCATTCTGACATTCAGTATTTTGTGGCATCTTAATAAATTTTATTTCAAATTCAGTTTTGGTTCTTCAGCAGTTCCAATGGTAGCTTAGAAATTAGAACTCTATTTTATAATCAGAAAGGGTTTTTTTTTTATCTTTAGATTCAACCATTTGTTTAATATTACCTGTTCTTGAGGGGGAGACCGAAATTCTTTGGTCTTCTTGGCAGTCAAAGCAGCAGACATGTTCAAGGCTTGCATGAGTTCATTGTACCTGTATTTCTGATTATATTGCAATTTTGATACATAACGGTCTGCAAATGATACAATTGCTTCCACTCTATGTTGTAGCTCACAGTCACAGAAATAATTGAGTAAATGACACATCTAGGATAGAAAAAACAGACTCTAAGTTCAAGAGTTTAACAAACTAATTGGGGCAGAACTGCAGTGGATACTGCAACAGACTGTAAAAATGAGAGACTTGTTTTCCCATGTTTTTCTTTTAACACCGTAATGGTGACAAATTTATAGTTTTATTATTTGGTCAATAATACGATATTGCATTCACAGTCTTTCACTCCACGCACTCAAAACATGTAGAAATCATAAAATCATAGAACAGTTTGGGTTGGAAGGGTCCTTTAAAGATCATCTGGTCCAACCCTCCCTCTTTTACGATACACCTATGAAATAAGTAAGTATTTTCATATCTATTTTGAGTGTAGATACATGTAGGAAGAATTGCATCATCATCAAGTTTGGTTATTAATGTGAAGTTTTAAGGCAAAGTGGAATAAAATCTTCAAGATTTCAAATCTTACAAACTAGAGAACAGACAAAAAGCACTACCTTTCTTTCACCAACAGTAGAACATATGTAATACATTTATATTAAATGGTCACCTGAAGCTTAACAGATTCTGGTAATCTTGTCTGCAATAAGCCCTTTGCAGGAGCTTTTGTTTCTTTTATTGCTTTCTCCCCAGCTTCTACAGCTTTTTCTTCAACTTGTGTAACTTCTTCCTTCTCTGTCCTCTCTTCTGTTTCTTCCTTGTGATCTCCAAACACATTGGGATCAATGAGGAGTAACACCTGCTTCACATCATCATCATCAAAAACCCCCATTATGAGCAACGTTGCTATCAGTTTAAGAACAGGAACAAACTGGAATGCAACCTGTCCTCCAACAGGGTCTCGTATATGAGTACCACTACACTGTACTGCCTCTGTTAGCATACTTATGGCCTTGGATTTAAGTGTATCAAGGGGTATCTCTGGGCTGGATGTCTGACGTTCTTCACTTGTCACAATAAAGCACGGAGTAGAAAAATTAAAGCCCGGTTTCAGACAAGTGCTAAGCCCTACTCCAGGTAAACCATGCTTCTTTGTTTCATCAGGATATAGTTTAATAGTTCGAGTTTCATCTGTAACTGGAATGATAAATTCATTGTTCATCATGAGCTTGGCTTGCTTGGCATGTTCCAAATGAATACTAATGAGCAAGTCATAGAATCCAGAACGTAGGAGTCCAGGTAAGTATTGATTATCTATTGTATAAAATAGCTGAGATATGTCCACATGGCTACAAAGTGCATAAGCAACTCTAGTGTTTCCTAGAGCACTAACTGAACTATAGAGTTTTAAAGTGTGGTAGTGAAACTTCATCAAATCTTCTTGTTCACATAGTTCCAAAATATCAACGCATCTGTTATGAAGTAAAGAAACAGAACACCAGTCAATTTCATAAATAATAATTTTGTAAAAGAAAAGTTTTATAATCTCTGCACATTTTGGTCAGTTCCACTTTAAACCATTAAAATTAAGGTTGATAGTGACTAATCTTAACATATGCAACATTAAACCACAGTAAATGGTGGTAATAATTTTATGAAATTATTTACAATTAGTACTCCATAGAAAAAAGAAAGGAAAAAAGTCAGATAGAGAAGCTTCTTCGGAAGCTATGGTAAGTTAGACCTTGTTTTTAAAAGAAATGTATTTGGAATGCTGAAACTCTGCAGTAATACTGTCACTAAACAGTACCTTTATAGTTTATTGGGGATTACTGTTTCATTTTTTCCACAAATACAGTATTTTTTACTCTTTTCTTGAATTCAGTTTTATTAATGATAAAAATGGTTATTGAATTATTAAAAGAAGCTGCAAAATAACTGATAAAGGTACAGCAGTTAGATTATCTTTCTGCTATGCTTTTGTTTATAGTTTCATTTTTCACCAATTACAATATTTGATATTTGGATACATCTTTATTACCCTCACTCTGAAGATAAAACCTAATGAAAATCTAAGTCAAGATCTCATCAATAAGAATATAAAAACTTAATTCATGTAAATTCAGAGCAGATGAAACAGGAACAGATTACGTATTTTTATTACAGAAAAAATCAGCGAAATAGTACTTGAATGTTCTTTATATATTTTCAAGCTGAGAAAATCTCTATGTTGAAAGACCTAGAGATTTAAGAGATATTATTTTATAATTTAAATAAAATCAAATAACCATGTTTTCTCTTATGTATGCAAATGTCATCACATGGCATTAAAATTATTCAGCCTCTTGTATCTACTTAAATCTCACGAATATGATATAATAGCAGATAACATCAGAAATTGTAAAAAACTCTAATGTAAATATTCTCCAAGGCAGATTTAACCAATACCCAGCTTTTAATACATTTTGTCCACATCAAGTCACTGTAGTTCCTTCCAAATGTACCTGTTTTCTTCTGGGATATGAAGTGCCATCATCTGCAGAGGTTCCGAACACTGCACAACCCAGCCATGACGTTCACTGACACGCTCAGTTTCTACTTTTAGAAAGCTGTTTGGCATCCTACTCCATAAAACAGGTGTAATTGTTTGCACATCAAGGCGAGGGGGACACTGAGGAATTGGATTTCTTTCTTCACTTTTAAAAATGGCGGCTGATAAAGGCATGGTATTCTGAAATGAATAAATGTGTTATAATTATTTTTGTAACATCTAATTATGAATAAACCTATAATAGCAAAAAGAAGTATAATTTATTGATAGCAAAGAACTCTATATATGAGTTATTGCAATAAAAAAAATCAATTAAAAAGCCCCCAACATTAAGGGGTTTAGTTAACTTTAGTTTATTTTGACAAATGCAGATTAGATTTGTTGAACAATTAACTTCATATAATAATTACATTTACAGAAGTAAATGTAGAAGTCAAATAAAAAGTCACACCATTGATTCAATCTTCCTAAACAAAGAATTTCCATGGAAACAAACAGATTTAAAAGAGGACCTTTATAGAAAATATTTCAGACCTTTAATTTACCAAGTTCAAACTGAACCAAGTTAGTGCTCGTAGGCTGTACAAAAGTTGCTGGGAAAAGCTTTGTGTTTGGTTCAACCTAGAAGAGAACCGAGATGAAAAAATTTAAAAAATTAAAAAAGCAACAGAAATCTCCTCCCAGAATATGATACAATATAAATTAAATACTATATAGCTTATAGTTCATTATCAAACAACTGCAGACACTGTATTAGAGTGTCAGCTAGTGTCTACCTGTATTTTACTGCTAATATAGTAAATCATTTGCTGAGTTATCTTTATAGGCCCACCTAACTTTCAGGCAGCCGTGTCTGCTGCCTTATGTGCTCTCAACACTTTAACCAGAACTCTGGTAACACTACGTGATTCTTCTCAAACATATCCAAATTCAACACCTCATTCTAGAGCAGCTCCTTAAAAATCCAGCCACTTTAAAGCTACATACTTTGGCTCTTGCTCTAGGAAAAGCACCCCCAACGAAGACTGAGGGTAGAATACAGTTTTTTAGATCACCACACATCTTTTAGAGTTCTTTCACATTTTATGCTGGACAAAACAATTCACTCCCAAAAAAGCTCAAAAACAAATTTCTAAGACAGAGGCAACCAGAGGGGGATAAGAGGAGGGTGAGAGTCCATCATTTGATCAGGACAGTGCAAATCTTTATTTCCTATTAAGATTACTGAATTTCTGATCCATACTCCAGAAGTAGAAGAATATAATTTTTTAAAAGATCTCAAAGATCTCATTATTTCCAGGCTTACCATTTGTCTCATCTTATAAAATCACAGTGAATCACACAAAATCACAGTGTTGCAGTTTTAAAGTGTCTGGTTGGGTTTGGGATTTTTTTGGCAGCTACATAATCCTCATTTCCCCATTTTAGCTGGACTCAAAGTACGTGTCAGAGTAGTAATACCAGTTTATTCTGAAGAATTCTCCATGAAATCACCCATCCCTCCTGCCATCAAAAAAAGAATTGAAAAGATACTTGTAGAATAGTATATTATTAAAAAGATTTCAGTGCTCCATGGTGGCTGAAAGAAGGTACTCCCTATATAATCAGTTAAAGGTTTCAGGAGTTCAATTAAATATTTTAATCACATCATTGTGTATTTTGTGTACTATGCATATATATTATACATACTAAGTGCAATTACAATACTTGGGCTGTGAAGGAGTGCAACTCCTAAATTTGAGGATAGCAAACTATCAAAAATTCAAACCAATAAACTGAAAGGGAGTCACAAAAAAGAAGTAAAAAGTATGTATTCTTTTAGATGAGAAAACAGCTCCAAAACACAATATAACTTAAACAAAATGTAAAATAATACCATATACTGAAAACTCTGTATGTGGAATAAAGGTTTTTCAGAACTATGACTATTGGGATAGACAAAATAAAGTATGGCCATGTATGTACCTTCTAAACTTTTTGATAAGGAGAAAAAACACAAACCCAAATCCAGAAACAAAAGGTACCCTGGACTGAAAGACACTACTAATAAATGTGTCTTCTATTTCATTAAAGCCTGAAAGTAACTGACTAAGACAATATAACTCTCAGCCTCTGACCAAACAGATATTTCCTAGAAATAATAATTGAATTTGTAATTTCTAATCTTTTTGAAGGTCAGAAAACCATTACTAACTCAGAATAAAATAAAACATCTTATAAACCAATGTTTAAGATCTCCTTCCTGCTATGAATACCTTAAACATTGGCCTGACAATCAATGACAAAATCTAATATATATATGTATACACAATCTTTCATTTGCTTTTCTGTTACAGACAGTAGGTTTTTTTCTGAATATCACCATGGCATTCAATAGTTAGATCAAGAACAGCAAAATTGATTTCTTCTCCTCAATATGTTGACCTGTGGGCCTTTTAGAATGAAAAAGGCATACAAATATTGTCCCTTTGCTTCAGTTAAGAAAACTGTAAAGTGCAAATGTTTACAAGGTTAGAATAATTATCCTGCAGCCTCTAGACCAGATGAATATCAGTCATTTGCTGCAATTTGGGTGAGAGATTAGATTTACTGAAGTATTTTAAAGATTTCATTTTATAGTAAAAATATTCAAGAAATGAAAACTACATAAGAATATTTTCACTACTTTCAAAGATAGAGAAAAGATTTAAATTACTCAAAATAAGCAAAAGTTGAGAAATATTTCACCCTCAGACATAAAACTCCTGTTAGAATATACCATTGTATCTTTACAGGAAGTGCTGGGTGTTCTAATTTTTCAACACACCGGGTGCTAACAGGTTTATTGAAAAACATTTCCAAAAGCAACTCCAGGTATTTTTCCACGGAAAAGAGAAGAAAGAGAAGAGAAATAATTGTATTTTCTGAGATTATTTTAAATTTAGTACAACGAACACGTAGTTACATTAATTGCAAGTCATAAGAGGAAAAACCTGAAAGTGTTTTTTACACTAAAAGCAGTAACAGGCATCTTCTAGATCTATATTTTCCTAGATTTCTTTGCAAAATTAGAAAAATATATAAAGGATATTCCCGGGGGGGGGGGAGGCGGAACCACCAAACTTCCATGGTTTTGTTCAGAAGCTGTCATACTGATTTCTATCTAGCTAAAAGAACAGCAAATCATGGGGCTTAAGCACTTTCATATCCTGTTTTCTTTTCCCAGAATGTTGACATTTAATACCCTCCCAGCATGGCACTGAAGTCTCTGACCACTCTTACAAAATATACCAAAATCAGAACTGCAAGATCATCTCCCACCCCCATTTACAGTCTACGTGCAACCCTGCTGCATTCATTTTCAACAGAGTCAGTGTACAAAGTTCCATTAAATTTAGCTGAATAACATTTAAGTTTTATCTGCATTACAGATTTGTGGGGCTTTTGTTGACACAGAAGTGATGCATTGTTCCTAATACTGGATAATCTCTTACACAGTGGATGCTTTACTACGGACAACTGATCTTACTAAGAGCAAATCTCATCAATCTGTTGCTGAAAATTTCTGTCAACTACTGATCCATTCACATAATGACTCCACATTTTGAGAACATTAATAGCATTTAGGGCCCACTCCATTTATTTTGGCTTTGCACATTAACGCATATTTGAATTTTGGGTTTTGAAACTTATCAAATCACAAGATCTCCAAATCATAGCTATCCGCAGAAGACACAAACCCTGGTAATAATAAACTAAATTTATTTTACCAATCCATACCAAAAATTACTATATCGAAAGTCTAATTTTGATCCTATGCTAATTTAAATAATTATTTCCCCTATATCATGTAACAGTTTTAGTTGACAAAAAATATTTTAAAGAATAATTAACATTATAAACCAAGATTCTGAATCATAAGAATTGAGAGGTGAAAAAATATTTTTCTGAACATATCTACCAATAGTCCTTCCTCAACATTTGAAACAACTGCAAGAAGTTGCAAAAATGTAGCCTTACAAAAAGAGAGAGAGAAAAAGTGGGATAAAACAGAATAATATAGCAAAACATGTTATTGTCACACGAATAGTGTTCAGTTAGATTTCTGAACAAGAAAAAACAATTTTATAATAGTATCAAAATGACCAGCTTACTAGATAGCTTCCTGAAAATCTGATAATACCTGATAACAAGTGCCAAGCTCTTTTCCATTGGCTGTGAATGACAACATTCCAGTAGCCAGGTCAACAAAGCATCCAATTTCTAAATCAACATTACTGCGACCTGATCTCTGGGAATTAGCAATTACATCTCCTCCCCAAACCATATAGCAATTGCTCCGCTTCACACTGAAAGAACAGCAAGAACAAAGAAAACAAATCATAGGTCACACTGAACTTGACTAAGTGTTCAGTGAAGATGTACTTTTCAATGGGCTAATAGAGATCCTCAAAGGTGCTTGTGCTGCTATTAGTTTTGTTTTCTTATTAACAAACCCCCTTCTTTTTAATAATGTAAGCATCATGAGTAAGGGATCAGACTAAGTGCACTTTTTTTCCCCTTTTTTATAATTATGAAACAATTTCACATACTTCTATGTGCTCATGTAAGATACATTAAAACAAACAACAGGATCATCCACAGTGACCAAATATGGGTGTTAAAAGAATGAAGCATTACAAAACATTCTTTCAAACAGAACATTAATGATAAATATACTCACTTTAACAAGTCTATGTAAAGCAAATTCATATATAAATGAGCACAGAAAACTCCTACTCCATAATCAATTTTCTTATTAGTTTAAATTAACGTTTAAAATATCAAACTTGTGAATAATTCACATTTGAACAAGTGTTAAAATACAGTAAGTGATAAATAAATCCATACCTTTCATGAACCCTGCCTCTCTCATCACCTAAAGTAACTGTCACGGTACAATTTTTATTTAGATCAAAATTCTCACTGTAAAAATGATAGTCTGGTGTTACCCAGCCAACCCAGACAGAGGATGGGTCTTGGCCAGCAAATATCCGTAGTGAATAAAAATACTGAAAAGAGGAAAAGAACATATTAGTAATAGAAATCTAAATTATTTCATCAAGGAATACTCAAATGGTGACTAAAAAACCTCCTATATTTCAATGTTTAATAACAGTAATTCACATTCTCTTAATAAGTCATTTAAACTGCTCATAAATTAAAAAAAACAGACTAGTGGTTTAAGATAGTGAGGTTTATGCCTCAAGTCATACAACTCTGGGCATTATTATTTATACAGTGTTATATCATAGCAAATGAATAAAAAGGCTTCTTTCCACAGATCCATTTCTAATGAACATGCTGCCACAACTAAATCTACTCCAAAAAGTAAGAAGAACTACGCATCTCAACATATTTCCTTACCGTAGTAGAAGGAGCAGCAATTTCTTGGCTGTGCTTTCTAAAGGTAAAGGAATATCAGTAAATTAATTTGGAAAAAAAAGAACAGTAGTAGTAAAAGTACTCATTATTAAAACTAAGTGTACTTACAAGCTAACTCATGTTTGATGGGTACTGAGTATGCACGAGTAAACTAAGTATGCAAAGACTGTACAGGATACAAATATACACCCAAAATAATTGATTGCAGTTAAGGCAGAAGTGGGGGTGGGGTGGGGAAGAGATATATTTACAGCAATTAACTAAAGATGAAGGCAATGCTGGAAGTTGCTGAACTCAGTAGTACCTGGTATCTTTAAAAATCTGTCCCACAATCTTTTTTTCTTTGCATGGATAGTCACTTTTCCAATAACAATGAGCTATTGAACAATAATGTGGATGAGAATTAATCCAGTGGGCAAAAGATTCTGAGCTGGTTTTCCAGCCTGGCTGAAGAGCTTTGCAAATCCCAATAATTTTGAAAGGATGGCAGCTGCTTAGCAATGAATAACTATAAACCTTGTGATGTGCCTCTTCAGAAATGGTTCTCTCTTGTCTGGATATAGTATTCCACAGCAAAGTTGTGTAATAAATTTATTAAAACCATCAAGAACGAAAAAATCTCAGTAACATGCATCCTATAATAGTGTGTGCTTAGTGCAAAACCAAGTATGAAATCTTGAGTGTACAATAATCAAGAATAATAGAACATATTACATTTACATTGAGAGCATGGAATTGGATAACTAAAACCAAGTCTAACCGTTTCTGGAAAACATCAGATGAGGCATTTTCCACACCCATGCCAAAGTTGAATGATGAGCGGAACTCAATGGGCATACTCAGACGACAATATATCATGTCTGAATTGCTGTTCTGTGTGCCAAATGTTTTGTGAGTAACTTTTAACCGAGGTGGACTCTCAATGGTTCCATCAATTCTCCATATCTAAAAATAATAGAAATCACTTTAAAATAATAATATTCCAAGAAAAATGCTGAAAACTTTCATTAAGAACTAGAAGATGAGATAACTGAAAGAGCCAACTTAAGTTTTTCAAAATTAATTCATTTCAAAACTATGCAACTTTCTTCTCTGACAGGGACCCTAGCCTGAAGAGCAAGTGAAGCAACAGATTCAGTATATCCTGACTACAGTAAATATTTTCAAGTTGTTCCATACAGCATTTAAAAAAAAAAATTATAGATTTCATTAAATTAATTCACTTTGAGTGCACAAGTCATTGAACAATTGCTTCACAAGAACCAGTAGTTTTCTACCACAATGAGAAGAAATACCAGTTAGAATCCTTCAGATGATCTTTATGAAGTCTGAGTCTGGTATTATTTTCCCTTGTGCTGAAAAAGTGAGTATGTTTTTAAATTCAGTGACAGGAACATTTCAAAAATTTTGAAGACAGGAATACAGTTGAAATCATCCTCAAACTGAAAAAAATGCTGAGATCATTTAGTTGGAATTCAGTGAAGTGTATTTTATTTAAGAAGGAAATGTTCAATGTCAAGTATTAGGGAATAATTGCCTAAACACCTAAATTAAAGTAAATGGCCTTGAGATTATAGTAAAAAAAACTGATCAGGAATTCAAACATATCATTTTGGAGTATATTAATATGGAATATTTTATACAAAACATAGGATATATTATTCTGCTCTAGACTAGATTCATTAGGGAGCTGTGGAATTTCTATCACTGGTGCATCATAAGAATGAATGAAACCGATATCACTCAGCGACACCACGGGTACAGTTAAATGTCCCTCAGATTAGTGAAGTGGACTAAATCAGTCTCTGCTTAGCTCACACTTCAATTACCTTAAGAGGTGCTGAATTCAGCTGAACAATTTTTAGATATGTAAGAAAAATGTATAGTAAAGAAGGTTTAAAGAAATGAAAGCGAATATAAGATAGAATATAAACAATAGTTCTAAGAAATCACAACTGACATGTTTCAAGTAGCTAACCACAACAACATAAATTAGTAAGACATACAATAGAACAGATAGGTATATCCATTTGAATGGTAATGCTACCATAAATGAAGTTGGAGATAGACAAGATCATCTGGAATTATCTAAGAGTGACTTTAATAGATTTATATGACAAACTATCTGATGACAGTAAGTATTAGTAAGGCTTTAATGTCTGAGCTTGCTAAACAAACAGTTGATAAACAGAACAGGTGTCTCCCCAACATGTAATGTTACCTCAATGTGAGGATGATTTTTTGGCACATTGACAAATGTTGGTAAGCGTTTACTAAACCACATAGCAACATCTCGGTTCATGTTGACAGCAAAAGGTTCAAAACCTTCTTGAAGGCCACACATTGTATAAAACTTGAATGTACTGGCATCCATTCCAAGGTTCATACGACCAATCTGAGATAGACCCAGTGCACAAATTGGAACAAAACCTAAGAAAACGATAGAACAAAAAAAAAGAAAAAACCAACAGTAATTTATTTGAAGAACACAAGCATTCTATTTTGGATCCATCTAATGTGAACTAAACTTTAGCTCCTACAAATAATGCACATGAAGTAAGGACAGTAGCAAGTGTTTAAAGCCACCTTAAATGCTAATGTCTAAGTTGAATATAATAGCTACCAAAAACCCTGAGGACTTAGGCAACGAATGGACATTACACACACTATCCCATTTATTTAAACATTAAACCAGTTTAACAATTGTTATTAGTAAGTAGCAGTAGATTTATGTGAAAAACAAACCAAAAAATGTCAAGTCAAGAGGTAGTTTTGTGGACGATCAGATTTGAAAAAACAAGATTTGCTCAAGTCAGTTATTCATTTATTAGGAGAATCCATTATCTTCATCATTTTTACACTAATAAACACACCTTTATACAAGGAGTTTGACACTGGAAGACAACCTTGGCTAGATCAAAGTTATTAACAAATGTTAAGTAAGCTCTCTGAGGGCACTGAAGTTTCAAAAGGACTTTGAAATGAGGTTCAGGTATCTCAGTACATCTGTTCAAAATTTAGTTTGTCATCAGTAGCTGTCTATTTGTTGCCAACCTTCATCTCTCCATCATTCATGATGGACAAATACACACTTCTTTAATACTGGCATTTTTTATGACCAAACTTTTTTTGTCTCCTTATACCTGTAGCAGCCAATAGACAGGGATGAAAGGCTGCTGAATTATTTCTCCATCTCTCAAAAAACAGAACTTGGAGCAACTTCAGGGAAAAGCCAACAGTTCAACCTCTAAAGGAGAAATTTTCTCTCCTACACTTCAAGCCTTCAGAAAAGCTGTCTTAAGGCAGTTTGTCATTCTCTACCATTAGAAAACTGTATCAATTGTCAGACCAAAGAGGGACAGCGAGCAATTGCAAAGTCTTCTGGCAAATTCTAAAGGGCATGAAGCTACTACTGGTTGGAGGAGATATGCTTCCAAAGAAAATGTCAACTAAGAAATAAAACAAAACAGTTGGAAAATATTCACTGCCTCCTTCAATACAGCCATGTAGATACTACTGTTCAAAAAAGCAAAGGCCAAAAGCAGAAGAGGAAAAATAGCCTAGGAAAAAAAAATTACAAATCAGACTCAATTTAAGTTGCAAAGATTTGTTCTTTTGGTGCAGCCTCTCACCACATATTATTCACTTCGTCCTTCACAGGCAAGAACATAATAGGTATATGCTCCAGTGAGATAATCAGAGACTACATTTTCAGCTTTTGGGAATTTTTCAAGTTGTTTATTATTACCACTTCTTCGTAATGCTCAAGTTCAGTCCTGTGAGTAAGCCTAGCAAGGCTCGAAGAAAATTTACCCATTCTGATTGCTGAAATCCCATTAATAACTACTTGTGGTTAAAGGAAAAAAAGAAAATAAATTTGTGCCATATAAGTGCTCTTAAAAAAAAATTAATGAAATTAATATGTAGCACAGTCTGAAGGCTCACATGAATGAAAAATGATTTCTCAGCTCACTAAGCCATTATGACAGACTAGTTCTCCTGGTTTTTGTTTTGTTTTGTCTTCTCACAACCGTGTAACTGTAAAAAGAAAATTACCACTTTCTATTCCAAAGTCAGCAAACGCAAGTTCTGAACCTTTACTGGTTATAAGCAACTCTCCATTCAGAGTAAAGATAATTGATTTGTCATCCAAGTTTATCATACAACCAACCACGTCTCCTGGTTGCCAGCTTCGTCCAAAGAATCCACTGCCTTGATGCCAACGCTGGCCCTAAACAAAAAAACCAAGCAAATAAACACCATGCTAAAATTAAAAAATAAAACACAAAATAAATAAAATATAACAAACAAATATTTCACCTTCCAGGATGCCAAAATAATTTGCCAACAGTACTGATCATGGGTTTCAGGTAATGAATTGAATTATCTTAATTATTTCACATAGAGAAGCTAAGGCACCCTAACTTCAGTAATATGCAAACAGCAGTTTAGAACCTGGATGATAACCAATGTTCACTGGATTCCATTTCTCACATGCAGTGTTCATTATCAACCTTCTGGTCCTTGAGGAGTCAATTTGGGGAAGAAAGAATGTGCAGAAAGCAGAAAAGACAGAAAAGGGAAAACAGAACTGTGGTTCTCTCTTCCAGTCACGGAAGGAATTTTATTTTCATAAAACACCACTTATTAAAAAAAGGAAGTGAATGCTGTATTTTGTTTATGCTTACGACAGACTTTTTACTCAGTTGGGTATATCCTAGGAAGATAGATATAAACCAACACACCTTTCTTAGCATAATTTCAATAACCAGAACCAAAATGCAGATACTATCCAGCATGAAACAGAGCTCACAGATATCTTTACATGAATCAAAACTATTCCAGTAGTTGATCTGGAGTATACAGAGGAAACCGATACTGGAGTTCTCTGCTTAGCCTGTTCATAGGTCAAAAAAGATAAAGATGTACTGACTTTGCTTCCTTCAAATACAAATGCTTGGTCATCAGCTCCCAACTCTATATCAGGTCGACAGCCTGGCCTGGCCCAGCCAACACGCATATCTCCACCTGTCACAGCTTCAAATTCAAAGTACCACTTTCCAGACTTCACTGCGTAAGACTGTTCTACTCTGAAAAATCGTATCTTGTCAATGCTGACTTTTTCCACTGTTTGGTCAGCTGCAAAAATAAACAGAGAAAAAAAACCCACCTCTTATAATTAGATGAAACTCTAAATGCCACTGTTTAGCTTTTCACCTGTCCCCAGTATTTTCTATCTCTGAGAACAGCCATTATCTACCATTGCATGTTTAAGAACCTTCACAGTAAATGGTAAAAAAGGAGAAACAGTAATTGGCATACAGAGGCTAGCACATTCTAATTCTGTACAGGATGACTGATTATCTGCTATTTAGAATCAGAATGTTTCAAAATATCACTCAGTGCAGAGCCCCAAATGCAAAACTGACTAGAGGAAACCTCAGAAGTGTAAGATTACTACATGCAATATAATCCAATGCAATAATGCAGTATTACAATACAACAAAATACTTTCCTACACAAGTCAATACATTTAGAACATTTTAAAAAAGAAATCAAATAAGTTTTGTTTTGGTTTATATTTCTGTCAAAAAATTACAATGGTATAGCAAATATGATGAAAACCTTCTAAACAAGTTTCTGCTCCTGATCTCAATGAAAAAGATTATTGAACTTGGTGTACTACTTTGACTACTTCTTAGGAACTGAGTTTGACTTGAAGTAGTCAAACCTAATCTGCATACCATGTAGAAAAATTCTTTTAAATTAATCCCGTATTATTTTCTTTCATTATTTCCAAATGAAAACCAGTATGTCCAGTCACACTCCAGACTTTCTCCAACCTAAAAATCACGGAAATTAGAATTATCATATTATTAACTACAATCAATCTTTTAAAAACCAAAAAAGCCGAGTAATATACAAGCCATTTACAAAGTATATTTGCACCTTTCATTAAAGTACGCTGCAAAAATACACTAGTATTAATTCATATCTTATGTTTTTCCTATCTATTTCAGTGTTTTATGTCTTTTTCCCAGCACTGAGGGAAAAAACTGCCATGATTCTTATTGGAAGTACATACCTATCTCTTGGTCAGGTGGCTCAATACTATAACCATAGCCCGCAAATGTTCTAACAGCTTCACGGAGGCTATCTCTGTTTGATTTTTTAGTACGTTCATCTAATAATGCATATGGCACAAGCCGAGGATTACGTTTGTTCTTAAGATCCTAAAAGGGGTTATAAAAAACAAGAAGAAGAAAAATGTATTTAAACATCACGAAGATTTTCTATAATGAGACAGAGTGTATTCTGAAATAATGTTAAGATTACAGGAGAGAAACAATATTGATGAAGAACAGTTCTATGAATGCAAGCCCAATTGTTAATATTATAAAAAACATAAAGACAAGAATGAAAGAGAAGTATGGAAATATGTTCTCTTACATCCTGCAGCTGCAGCCATGGAGGTCTGACAATCTACTCAGACTTGCATGGGCAAGGCTTCTTTTCCTGTTCCCCGCCCCCTCTAACTTTTCCAGACACCACATGACATTCAGTATTTATCTTCTTATTTAACACGCCCAACTGATGTTCTAGAAAACAAAATCTTCTCATGTTCTTTATTACAAATGCGTCTAAAGAAGTCCTTACCTGCTGAATGCCATAGGTCCATCCTTGCTTTATTCTGTCTTTTGCCCAGACATTATGTGCATTTTCTGCTAGTCTGTCAACTAGAAATTCTTGAGCAGGTAACAATTTAACTTCAGAAAGATCAAGAGGGGCAGGTTTATATCCATTTGACATCATGTAACTGTAAGTCAACAAAGGAAAACAGAGAGTCAGAATACCCCACTGATGGTGTTTAAAGTTTTCTATGTGGCATTCATAGGGTGGAGTACACTTTCTCTCTCCACTTTTCAATCTCCTACTCTCCCATTTCTTTGCAAAAAGCCTGCATTGCATTTGGTCATTGACTAGGATATAAATTGTGTTCTAGCAGAGAGTCTCACTTTCTACCTACTTGCACCCTATCTAATAAAATGTGACCCAGATCACCCTAAATAGTTGCTATGAAAAAACCAAATTGTTATTAAATGAGTACTCTTTATATTTTGTTTATATTTGTCATTTAAACCTTTCCAGTAATTTCTATTTTAAAGATCTGCATGATGACTTCTTATGAAAATATTTTTAATGCATTATAAAGTATGGTATTTTTTATATACTAGTCTGTAAAGTTTATATACTAGTTTATATCCTAGTCTGTAAAGACTGGATTTTTCCAACAGAGGAAAACATATTTTAACTATTTTCTTTGCACTTTTTCATTGAATAAGTTTAGTATTTTTTTTCAGTAGTAGTTATTACCCTCTCCAACCCTTTTACATAGTATAAAGACTACTCTGCTGGTTTAGACATATGCAGACTCTCTCGCTCAAATCAGATAATTTCCATTTGTTAGGATGATTCATGTAGATAGATATTTTAACAAGGGTCAGAAACTAAGTCTTATTTGTTCTGTTAGTGAAGACAATAATATCAAAGCACTATTATGAATGACTGCCCGCAGTATGAACCTTGGGAAATGTTCTTTTTTCCTTTTTTTAATTAATGCCGTCAACTGGATCAGGATTACCATCTCCCATATCATAAAACCTATCTCTTTAAAAACCTAACTTTGTTTCTCATGGATCAAGCTGTTTCAGGAAAAAAGACACCTTGTGGGTTGATAAACTGATGTGAAATGGCGCGTATCCAAAGCACTGTTTCTGTTTTCAAGTTTTATTGCAGGGCAGGTCCCAGGAGGACTATAGAATCCCCACAGACAAGGCTAAAATACAGATGTAATCCTTGATTAATCTTCGCCACTTTGGGGGTGATTACTACTGATGACTTAAAGATGTCTAAATAAAAAAGATCATTTATCATTTTTCATAGCTCCAACTGCCATAGTTCAGCTACCAAATAAAACTTAAAGCAAAAACCCAATTTTATTTTATGCAATAATCTATACATGCAGATTTCCCAGAAATGTGCAACATTGTAAGAACCGTAATTTTCTATTTTTTTCTCTTCTTTAAAGAAATGCATTGAAAATGTCTCTGGAAATGTGTGTATGTTGAACAAACCTTTTCTTGGAGGAGAGGGAAGGAGAGGCGCAAATCAAAACAGGAGTTATGGGAAAACGGTATACTCTCTTTCAGGTAGATTAATTTACCATCATATACATATACTGTTCTTCGCTATGTGATAGAAAAGCACCAAAATGTTGCTTTTAACTTTGGAATATCTATTCTAAGATCATGTAACACAGATATAATTGCATGTGGTTTAAGTATGTGACTATTTGTGCCTCCGTGAATCACTCCCCAAGGTGATGCAATGCAGCAGTATTCACAGTCAACCATCATCACAGGCAAGGTAACGGACCAACCATGTGCTCTGTAAGTCCATATTGGGTATGGGGTTCATACCAAGTATTTTTTAAATGACCTAACTTTTTTTGTTTAATTAATACCTTGTAGTTACAAATAATATATAATAGTTATCATAAGGTACATACTTTTTAGGAAGTTTGACTTTTTTAAGATCTTCCTCAGCTGCGGGATGAGCATGAACAATGTGACATCCAAGGGCCAAAAGGGTTCTGCCAACATAAAAAAATGGCAGCAGTGAAACACAACACTATAATGTTCACCAATTTTATAAATTTCTTTTGGTTTTAGTATAAATACGCAGAACTAATGATATTTAAAGACCAGGGAAGTAATTCAAAGTAATGGAATTTCAAAACCCAAATATTTTAACTTATCAAAAATAACAAATAAAACCTTCAAAGTCTAAAAATATACAAATCTGTGGCTTGAAAGTTATGCCACTTTATTAAAACCAAAAGGATTTGGTGTTGCTTTCTTCTTTGTATCTCTGTAGAGACAAGATTTTTCGAAATTGCTCTGAATGTGTTCCTGGAACTTCTAGCAAAGTTAGCAAAACACACTGTGAATGAGATATTCTAAATGTTTTTGTATCTTACAAAAGTATAAAGTGCTTGAATAAAAATGAAAAAAAAAAAACAAAACAACCAACTTTATTTTCTCTTAAATTTAAAGCTCACTTGAGGGTTTCTGTTGACATTTGTAGATTATAATTCTTCTCTGTCTCAGGTAATTTTGAGAATTCCACAAGACAAGGATGATGCCTTTTATTATCATCCCGTATCTGTAACAAAGCAACAGAAAAGAGTACTTTCCTGATACCAGATTCAAGAGAGAATCAGAGTAAAAAATCAGTTAATTCTTTGCAATAATGAAGACATTGTAAACAATACCATTTATCTTTGCTCAATGACAGTGACCTATCACTATATAAATGAACTTTCCCATGATTTATTTATAATGCACACTATAAGTACTCCTCCATAATCAACAAAATCAGAAAAAATAGAGCTATTTCATATGTTCTGCATAAATACACGAAACACAAGAAAGCAAGCCTGTAAAATCAATGAACATTTCTGCTGAATGCCTGTGCAATATATGGTCAATAGAGCACAATCTGATCTACTGTACACATTCTGATTCAAAAACCTTAAAGAATCATTTGGTAATGTTTTCCAAATTCTACTGGAATAATAAAGCAGAGCATTCTTTTTCTCATATCGACATAAGTCTTTGAATACTTATGTGACACTTAAGTAAACAAGCTCTTTCACTCAATGCCATGTGCGTCTATCCTGATGGCGATGGAGTCACGACATTTCATATACAAAAACTTTTTTCAATTGCCAAAGCTCAGAAACATTAAAAAGGTTAGTAAAGCTCAGAATTTCAATAGTAATGACATTTTAGCATATAGTATGATAAAATTATTGAAGAAAAAGGTAACTCAAGTCCTTAAGTAAAAACAGCAGAAGAGAATAAAAAAGATTATTCTGAGATAGGATACAGTTGTGATGGGCACATGGAGGACTACCCCAGTAAATCTGAATTTGAAAAGAAGCAAGATGAAGTAATCTAAATTCAAGGCAGAATACAGATTTTAGAATTTTATATTATTAGGTGAAGGTACCAGTTTGAATATAATTGTTGAATTTAATATAAAATTCTGAATATCATATTCTTGGCCTACCCTTTTAACTGTTTTTCATTTGGTGACATCCATTGGGCAGGGAATGCCTTGTCATATGCATTTAAATAACGTTGACCAGATGACCTTACTTTCTTCAAGCTGTTAGCATTATTATGATCCCTTATAATGTGGTAAAACCTAAGTTTTATCTGTAACTAATTAAATAAAAAACCTGAGCTTTGAGGAACTTGAATGTTTACAAAACTCACCAAAACCTCTTCTCCATTATGAACAGAAGCAAATTTCCACAACGGACTTTTTACTTGTTATCTCTTTGATCCCCAACACTAGACTAACCAAAGAGTTAGTTGAGGGGTTACCCACTATTGATATGATTTTAAGTAGAATTCCATCTTGGTATAGCTAGTGTGTTTCCCAATTAAGATATTTTTTCAAATGGTTAATTACTTATAATGCTAAAATATGTACCTTACCTATATTCCAAATTTGCCTTCTAATCACTAGTTAATATCACTGTCTCCTGCCAGCTTACATGTTCATCTATTGTTATTAATGTATAGATCACCATTAAATAGTCCATTCAACTTCCAAGTCCAGGTTTTCTGGTAGGAGACTTAACCTAATATAGGTGACTGTACCCAGACAGGTCATTCAAAACATACCTTGCCATATGTCCAGCCCAGTTCTATTTTATTCATTCCCCAGAGTTCATGGATATTTTCAGCTAGTTTGTCCCTGATCTTTTCAAGATGAAAAGGAAGAGCAATCTAAGAAAAGAGCATAACAATTCCACAAATAAGAAAAGGTTCCAGTTACCACACCTTGTAGATCCAAGATCATCTATTTCAGTTAAATACACCACAACACACAAATGGTGAATTGCTAAGAAAGGGGACAAGCTAGCTTAGTTTTTATACTGTGAATTTGAATGTTGTTAAAACATATTTTACCATTCCATTATTGCATACTTAACATACCTGACTGGTGTCTATTGGACACGGGATAAAGGAAGCTTGGGAGAGGAATTGTGTTGTACCCAGCAAATCCCTCACTCCTTCAGAATCTCTCTTGTATTCTTTCACTGGTTCCAGTTTCATCTTCTCTTTTGGAAGCAATGCTTCATAACAAGGAGCATATCCAGCAGGAGGCAGAAATTTAAACTCTCCATGACGTCCACCCAATAAGAAACGAACTCTGTGCAATTTTCAGTGAAGAAAATATACTCTTAAATAGTCACCACATACTAACATTATAAATAAATCATTTAGAAACATAAACATTTATTTGAATAGCATTTACAAAAATGTAGGTGTATTTCATACTTTGATAAACACCAAAGAGTTACCAAGCATTCATACTAGCAGGTACTATCAACAACACCATCACCTACCCACTATTTTTTGAAAATTTGTTTTGGCCAAAGCAAAATTAATTATTCAATGCAGTTTCTTACTTAAAATCAAATGGTTGTAAATTGTGAAATTTTTAATGCATATAAATTATTTGGAAACACAAATCTAATTTCAGTTGGACTGTTACTCTAAAAAATCCCATAGGGACTATTTATATACCACTTAAAAGTTTTGAAGTAACTTCTCAGTGCATTCATGCAGGCAGTTGGTACATGAGTAAAAAAACAGAGGACATGGTGAAAACAACCCACTACACTCATAATACATAAATCAAGCAAACAAAATTATACCAAATACTACAACTGGGAATGAGTTTCAGAAGCATAACTAAGATTCGTATTAAGCCCCTAAAGTTTTCTGTTTCTCCTCATATATATTTTTCATATAAATTTAAGAGTATACCAGGAAAAACAAAAAAGGAAAACTATCCAACTTCATACTTTGGTCCTCATGTAGGCAAACTCTAGAGGTAAACAACCACAGAAAATTAAAAATAATTGTTATCTCTAGGAAATAGACCATAAATTTATTGTGATGGGGTGACCAGAAGAAGCCTATACCACTTTTTACTTACACTTTCAGAAATACTAGAACTATCAGATCAACATATTTCATTGACAGTAAGACACATTAATAATATAAAGAGGAGAAAAATTACAACACATAAGTTTTCTCAAACAGAATGTACATAAGCACAAGTAATAAATATCTGAAACGGTTCAATGTCCACAAGAAATATATTATTACTTACTTCTATTAAGCTTGAGCTTTCTAATTTCATTTTAAAAAGTCATTGTTTAAAATATTTGAATGATCCCAAGGCAGCTAAATATTTGAGATGACAACTCTGAGCTTAGACCTCTGTTTATGGCAAGCCCCCACACAGATCAAAATACTTTAAAAATAAAAAGGACGTCAATTTTATTTTAAGACCTAGAAGTCTAACTTCCTGGATAGATAAAAGTCAAGGAAAGAATCAAGACAAAAAACTCACATGTAATTTTTCCCTTGCCGACCACACCCCAGTAAATAGTTCCTTGCTTCCTGCCAACTTGGTCAATTTTTCAGAGTTGTAGCAAACCATTCAATCCCACCTGACCTTTATGATGTTCTCATTCCTTCCGAGGCCTGTTTTCTCCCTGTTATTCACTGCAGTATCTAAACCTCCACACAGGCCATATTCTCCTAATGCTGCACACAATCTTTTAAAAACCTGAACACTCCAAGAAGCTGTGGCTTTTTGACTCATTTTAAAAAGAATGTTCAGATCTTTTGATTTGAAAAACTTGTTTTAATTTGTCTGACCTTAACCTTAAAACAAACCCTCCTGAAAGTAAAATATAAAGCAATATAACTCCTAAAAGACAGCTATAAATAGTTAAACAGATTGAGTTAGGTTAATTACTACTCCTTTTGCTTCATTTTGGAGTTGGGCTGTACATAGGCAACTGCGCCTACCATTCTAGCAATTTGCTAGCAGCTATACTTAGTTTTCGTAACCTGAATGACAAGACTATGCTAAATAGTCTTTTGCTTACTACACAGGCTGTCTGTGAAAGACAAGACCCCCATGATAACAGTATTTAATGTACCTCATGTTTAATTACTAAAAGCACCAGGCATTTACTTTTAAGATACTGCTTTTCATGTCAACACATCCAGACCACTAACTTCCCCGAAAACATGTTAGACGGCTCATTTAAAGTTCATTTCATATTTCATTTCTTTATCTCTGCATTTACACACTATTTAAGAAGAGGTTAAATAATTCTGAATAGAAGAAAAATAGAAGAAAAGAAAATGAATTCTCAATACAGAGGTGCTATTTACATTCCTTGATTATTTGAATGGCCATATTATGGTACTACAAGTAGAGCTCATAGCACCATTGGAAGAAGGAGGAAAACATGGATAGATAGGGAGAAAACGCCACAGTAAAAAACAGAATAAGAGACAGTGCAGGTAAGCAACTGCTGACAAGGGTTTAGAGAGGAAAAATTGATGATGGAATGATGAAGCAGGCCCAGATTGAGAGACTGAGAAAGTCACAGAAAGCAGAGGAAAAACAGATAAGCCACAACAGAAGTGGAAACAAAGGAGTTTGTGCCCAGAGCAGAACACTCTCTTCCACTCATGAACTCAGGATTCCCATGTAATAACATTTCTCTGATATTAAGAGACACAGAAGATGACATATAACCTGCTACTGCCATCAGCTACTATTAACTACAAGGAAAAAGCTCCCACAAAATACACAAACAACACTGAATAATAATGAAGAAAAATAATTACACCAGTTTAGGCATATTTCTTGCAGAAAAAAGTAATGAACATTGTCATGGTTTTAGCTGGGATAGTTGATTTTCTTCACTGTAGCTAGCATAGTGCTGTGTTTTAGACTTGGTATGCAAATAATGTTGATAACACCCTGGTGTTTTAGTTGTTGCTGGGTAGTGTTTACACTAGTCAAGGACTTTCCAGCTTCCCATGCTCTGCCAGGTGCACAAGAAGCCGGGAGGGGAGGGGATACAACCAGGAGAGCTGATTCGAATTGGCCAAAGGGTATTCCATATCATGTGACGTCATGCCCAGGATATTAACTGGGGGAAATTGGCCGGGGGAAGCAGTGATCGTGGCTCGGGGACCGGCAGCGTCGGTCGGCGGGTGGTGAGCGGTTGCAGCACTTGTTGTTTAGTTTTGGGGTTTTTTTTTCCCCTCTTCTTCCAGTGTTTCATCTCTCTCTCGCTCATTATTTTCCTTTTCATTATATTAGTATTATTGCTGTTTTATTCTAATTATTAAACTGTTCTTATCTCAACCCACGAGTTTTCTTACTTTGGCCCTTCCGATTCTCTCCCCCATCCCACAAGGGTGGGGAAGTGAGCGAGCGGCTGTGTGGTGCTTAGTTGCTGACCGGGGCTAAACCACACGGTCCTTTTTTGGCGCCCAACGTGGGGCACGAAGGGTTTGAGATAATAACAGTTGCGGGTCACAGCATTGATTCATCTGTTCTCGATATTAGTTAGTCAGACCTACACCATGCTGGTTTTGAAGTACATGTTAAAGATTGGCGTTGGGTTTTGTAGTTTGCTGTGCTCTGCAGTGGTTAGAGATGTTTTGCCTAGGAGATTTGTTATTAAAACACTGGCCTTGAGTTTTATCGGTTATTTGGGTCTTGCATGGAAGCCACTACTGTACTTCGGCTACCACCTCATGGAGACAATTAGCAATTATACCTCCTCTTCTGAGAGGTTCTTTATGGAGGAAATACAGAATGGCACCTTAGCTACTGTCTTCTGTAATGTCTCCTCCTTCATTACAACAACTTTTCAGTATCTTGAACATCCTTGGGTAGTTAAGATACATCTGTTGATATTCCTATGGCAGATTGTTTCGGTTTTGTCTAAGGTTAATAAGCAATTCAAGAATATCATCCAGAGATCTGCCCCAAGGCTCGATAATTATGGGTGGCAGGGTATGTGGGATAGTATGAGCAAATGCCTGAGACGGTGGGCACCTCCAGTGTTTTGGGACTTCACCCCTGAACAAGTGCAGAACCCTGAAAAATTAGTAGAATATTTGGAGAAAGTATGTTGTCACCCTAGCAATTCCAGAGAGATACAAATCACTGCAATGTGTTGGGGCCTGGCCCATGCCTACCGAGCCCTATTCAACAGTATTCAGTACCACCAAGGGAAAACGGCAGGCCCTGCGGCTACTCCAAGCCCAACGACAAGCACTGTGGCCCCTCAAACCCCCACAACAGGCGCTGCAGCAGCTCCAAGTCCAACGACAAGCACTGTGATCACTCAAAACCCCACAACAGGCCCTGCAGCTACTCCAAGCCCGACGACAGGCACTGTGGCCCCTCAACCCCCGACAACAGGCACTGCGGCGGCTCCAAGCCCAACGACAGGCACTGTGACCGCTCAAACACCCAAGACAGACACTGAAGCTGAATCAGAGAATCAACCCGTGCCAGTGTCAGTTGCCCCTATACAAAAGAAGAAATCTTCGAAGAGAAAGTCAACTCATTTAGAAAAGGATGATGGAGAAGCAGTGCCGTTACTAAGAGAGGAGAAGGAAGAGGAAGAACTCGTACAAGAGACGGAATCTACGCGATCCCTATCCTTAAGTGAGCTGCGAGATATACGAAAAGATTTCAGCTGTCATGTAGGTGAGCATGTTGTCACCTGGCTGCTCCGATGCTGGGATAACGGGGCCAGTAGCCTGGAATTAGAGGGTAAGGAAGCCAAACAACTGGGATCCCTTTCTAGGGACGGGGGCATTGACAAGGCAATTGGAAAAGGGACACAAGGCCTCAGCCTCTGGAGGCGACTCCTGTCTGCTGTGAAAGAAAGGTATCCCTTCAAGGAAGATGTTATATATCGCCCTGGAAAATGGACCACCATGGAGAAAGGTATCCAGTACCTGAGAGAATTAGCTGTGCTTGAGGTGATTTATGGTGACCTGGGTAGTGAACAGTCATCCAAAGATCCAGATGAAGCGCAGTGCACACGACCCATGTGGCGGAAGTTTGTATGGAGTGCACCGTTGTCCCATGTAAACTCCCTGGCAGTAATGTCCTGGAAAGATGAAGAGGCACCAACGGTAGAGGATGTGATTGATAAACTCCAGGATTACGAAGCACATGTCTCTTCCTCCCTCATCTCAGCTGTGGAGAAATTGTCCCGGGAGTTCCAGCAAATCAAAGAAGATATGTCCTACTCCCTACCTGTACGGACCAGTATCTCGGCCATTAGGAGTAAGCGTCCTTCTGCTCAAGAGAGAAGATACACACCACGGGGCACCCTATGGTTTTACCTGCGTGACCATGGAGAGGACATAAGGAAGTGGGATGGAAAACCTACCTCGACCCTAGAGGCACAGGTACATGAGTTGCAAGGAAAAACAATCACTCAAGGGGGGACCTCCAGGAGAGTTGCTGCTCCAGTTTCCAGTAGGCAGTTCCCCAGACAGAGGAGTAGAAGCGCTGATTCTATCTGTGATCTTAATAGAGAGACTTCTGATTCCCATTCACAAGATCTGGAGTGGGAAATCCGCAATTGGAAGAAGAGGGAATAAAATAGTCCAAATCCTTCTGAAGGCTGGTTTTGCCATAAAATAAAGTAAGGTCAAGGGACCTGCACAGGAGATTCAGTTTTTGGGAATAAAATGGCAAGATGGACGTCGGCAGATCCCAATGGATGTGATCAACAAAATAACAGCCACGTCTCCACCAACTAGCAAAAAGGAAACACAAACTACAAGGAAAAAGCTCCCACAAAATACACAAACAACACTGAATAATAATGAAGAAAAATAATTACACCAGTTTAGGCATATTTCTTGCAGAAAAAAGTAATGAACATTTTCAAAAGCTCTTGTACTAATGCAGCTACGTAGTAGGGTCACTTTCAGAGAATAAATGAAAATTCATTTATTAAGTCCTTCCCAGGCTTCCTTTATTCATAGACTCATTAAGGTTGGAAAAGACCTCTAAGATCACCAAGTCCAACTGCCAACCCAACACCACCATGCCTCCTAAACCATGTCCCGAAGTGCCACGTCTACACATTTTTTGAACACCTCCAGGGATGGTGACTCCACCACCTCCCTGGGCAGCCTGTTCCAATGCCTGCCCACTCTTGCAGTAAAGAAGCTTTTCCTAATATCCAGTCTAAACCTCCCCTGGCACAACTTGAGGCCAGTTCCTCTCATCCTAGCACTAGTTACTTGGGAGAAGAGACCAACACCCACCTCACTACAACCTGCTTTCAGGTAGTTGTAGAGAGCAATAAGGTTGCCCTCAGCCTCCTCTTCTCCAGACTAAACAACCCCAGCTCCCGCAGCTGCTCCTCATGAGACTTGTTCTCCAGACCCTTCACCAGCTTTGTTGGCCTTCTCTGGACATGCTCCAGCACCTCAATATCCTTCTTGTAGTGAGGGGCCCAAAAATGAACACAGTATTCGAGGTGCAGCCTCACCAGTGCCGAGTACAGGGAGACAATCACTTCCCTTCTCCTGCTGGCCACCCTATTCCTGATAGAAGCCAGGATGCTGTTGGCCTTCTTGGCCACCTGGGCACACTGCTGGCTCATGTTCAGCCAGCTATCAGCCAGCACCCCCAGGTCCTTTTCCACCAGGCAGCTTTCCAGCCACTCTTCCCCAAGCCTGTAGCATTGCATGGGGTTGTTGTGACCCAAGTGCAGGACCCAGCACTGAGCCTTCTTAAACCTCATACAGTTGACCTCGGCCTATCAATCCAGCCTGTCCAGATCCCTCTGTAGAGCCTTCCTACCCTTAAGCAGATCAACACTCCCACCCAATTTGGTGTCATCTGCAAACTTACTGAAGGCGCACTCAATCCCCCTCATCCAGATCATTGATAAAGATACTTAATAAGACTGGCCCCAACACTGAGCCCTGGGGAATACCGCTCGTGACCGGCTGCTAACTGGATTTAGCTCCATTCACTACAACTCTCTGGGCTCGGCCATCCAGACAGTGTTTTACCCAGCAAAGAGTACTCCCATCCAAGCCATGAGCCACCAGCTTCTCTAGGAGGATGCTGTGGGAGACTGTGTCAAAGGCTTTGCTAAAGTCCAGGTAGACAACATCCACAGCCTTTCCCTCATCCACTAGGCGAGTCACCTTGTCACAGAAGGAGATCAAATTGGTCAGGCAGGACCTGCCTTTCATGAAGCCATGCTGCCTGGGCCTGATCCCCTGGTTGTCCTGCACATGCCTGGTGACCTCACTCAAGATGAACCACTCCACAATCCTCCCCAGTACTGAGGTCAGGCTGACTAGCCTGTAGTTCCCCGGATCCTCCTTCCGGCCCTTCTTGTAGACAGGCATCACACTGACAAGCCTCCAGTTGTCTTGGACCACCCCTGTTAACCAGGACTGCTGATAAATGATGGAGAGTGGCTTGGCAAGCTCCTCTGCCAGCTCCCTCAGTACTCTCAGGTGGATCCCATCCGGCCCCATAGACTTGGGTGTGTCCAGGTGGCTGCAGCAGGTTGTTTCTCAAGCATTCAATCAATCAATTCAAACATTCTGTTTGGTCTCTGTTACTATTCTTACCTGGGAGGTTCTCTTAACTGTGAGATGCACAAAGTATTTATGTATCACAGAAGGAAAAGCCCCCAGAGAACTAGTTATCTGATTTACTTCACCTCAGAGAAACAAAGATTTCTTTTTTCTTAATTGCTCAGTGTATGAACCACTAATAACCTGAGCTTTCTTTCACTTATAAAAGCTATATTCTGTCTATTCTGGCCATACCAAACCTTCACTTATCGATAATTACTATGTATAAAAGAAACCCTCCTTTAAATAAAAGCCAGCCCTTTGCATCTTTTAAATCCTTCACCACAATCTCTTACTCCACTCCTGATTATTTCTTCCAGGTTTGGCAGTTTCTGGCAGCTATTGACATCTAGACCATTAGCATTTTTTCATAGTGAAAAATTTTCGCACCTTATCCATATTTTATGCAGAAATCATGCTCAGCCTACAAAAGACAGAAAAATCCCAACCTTTCTTGCTGAGGAATTCTCCTTAATTATCTTTATGTCTTTCCTTCCTAAAATTGTTGCCTGTCAATATCAGGAATAAAGATGCTCTAAGATGAAGTGAACATAAATTGGTCATTTTATAACAGTGCAACAGCTAGTCTTTTGTTGTTGTGTCAGCTTTGTAATGTTAACACAAGTATTTTGGCCACTTAAGTAGACTGACATTTGCAGAAGATTTTCTGAATGAATTAAAGGTAAGATAACAATAGAAGCCTGAAAATGGTAAGTTCAAATCTCAGTATTTTAGCTACAAAACAGGTAAGAAATGGGCAATATTAGCAAAGAGATTCCAAAACTGCTTCTTATCAGTTCTTTGTGTTTCCTACTGTGAATATAGTATCAGTTTTCATGATGATTTAGGTTTTTTTACTTCCTGCTGAGTAAGCCAGTGAGAATGTTAAGTAGTGCCAAATATGGTGCTGTGTTTCTAATGTGCTTTTTTTCCCTGATAATTGGAACAAGACAAAATTAATTTCCCCTAGGTCACCAAATACCCATAAAACAATAATTTTCAGACACCGTGACTTGGTCAAATTGCTAACAGGCTCACATTTCATCCTTATGTGAAATCATCACTAAACAAATCAGTACTTTCCTGCCCCTCTCCTCCCAGCTGCTGGTTGGGCAGAACTGAAACAACAAAACAGAACAAATCATACATAACTGTGGACAGTATTTTGTGTGACAAGACAGCAAAGAAAACAACAATTAAAATAAAGTTTTACTTACTTTACACCTGCTGATAAGCTTACAACAGGGAAGAAAAACCCTTCTGTACTGAAGTTCTCAAACATTCCTTGTACAGGCTGTCCATTAATGCGGAATGAAATGCTGGGTACACCTAAATCCAAGCAGCAGCTAACCACATCATCAGATGCTAATAAATGCTGATTGACAGATGCCACAGCTCTGGGTACTCGACCTAGGATAAAAGTAATCAGAAGGATAAAAGTAATCAGAAGCTTTAAGCAGACTCTCATAGTTTTAACAATGGAATTATTTCCTCAAAAACACCATCAAGTTTTTTGTTTGTCATCATGAAGACATCATCTTGCCTTCATCTCTTTTATGAACGGTTCTGCTTTTAGAGACAGTGAGTCAACATTCTTCAAACTGATATGTGGCAGAAAAGTTCATAAACTGAGCAAATCACTTGAGATTTCTGACACTTCACAAGACAGAACATGCTCAGCTAGAATCTCGCAAGTTCACACTCTAGCCTGATGCAAGAGCACTGAGGCACAGTAAATGATGCCCTTTTTATAAAGCTAACATTGATATATCAAATTTTTTTTTTCTTTAGTTATTTGTGAAGTACCAGATTCACATATCTCTGAATATTCAGTGGTGAGACACTGGAACAGGTTGCCCAGAGAAGCTGTGGATGCCCCACCACTGGAAGTGTTCAAGGTCGGGTTGGATGGGGCTTTGAGCATCCTGGTCTAATGAAAGATGTCCCTGCCCATGGCAGGGGGTTGTACTAGATGATCTTTAAAGGCCTCTTCCAACCCAAACCGTTCTATGATTCTATAATTCTACTGGAGCTGTGATTATGACCAATATCCAGGTTTACAGTATCAAGCGGCAGAATGGTATAGTGAGTTAACGAAAAATGGATGTAGAATTTAATAGGCCAGGTTTTCTTTATCAGCCACAGCCATACAATAAACAGAAGGAGCTTCATTTTCCCTACTTGGAAAGGTGGAACCTTACAGCCAAGCACAGGGCTCAGCAATTATAATAACAATTAACTAGAGGTAATATATCTGTAGTAATCTAACTATACACATTCACAGATAACTGCAGTTTTTCAATCACACTTGAGTATCTGAGTATATTTTTAGCCAAGGAATATATCTCTTCAGAATTCCTTTCAAAACGATTCCCTTGAAAACATTGTATTTTAACTGTAAAGTAAATCCAATTAAGCAGACAAGCACTATTCCAAATTACTGTGTTTGGAACTTTGTAAGAACAAGTGAAGTCAACTGTTCAGGACAGTTTAAGAACTCTGAATTTTCCTTTACTGCAGGACACAAGATTTAAGACACTTTCCAGCACTGTATTTCTGAGGTTCAATTAGCATTTAATTTTGTATTAATGATTTATTCAGCCATTTCTAATGGAGTACGTTACAGATGTCTCCCAGTCTACTTCCAAAAATCATTATTTCTGTCATTTGAGAATTGTCCAGTAGTACTGAAAAAAAATATTGAATTATGTGTGCACACACAGATATTTTATATACAAAATTGTGTGCTAGAACAACGCTAATGTAACTGAAAAGTCAGACACACTCAAATTAGGAAATGTTAGAATTAAGGCCATAAAATCAAATTCAGCATATTTATGTACGCTGTATTTACAACACACCTTTTAATTGCATGGCCCCACACTCTTATTTTCTGAGCAATGGGGAAATTAATGATTTTGCCTACATGCCTTGAATAGCATACACTAAATAAAGCACAAGCCACAAACTGAACAAGCTAAAAAATAACCGTCATTTACTGTATGCGAGAGCGATCTGGAAGGAAAAATAACATGCTACTTCATAACTACAGACTGTCCACACAAGGACTAAAATAATGTCTATTTTTTCCCCCAAATTTCTGAATGCTCATGGATGGCTACATACTTGAGAAACAAAAACATTAAATTAAGACAAATCTGTAGAGTGGGCTGATAACTGAAGTTTCCTCTAAGTGTTTTGAACAAATTTAAAAATACTTTTACAGGAAGCATTGAAAGCTAAATTCCTGGTGAAACAAATTGTTACAAAATGTCCTTTACAACAAAATGTTACAGTCCCAACTCAATGTTTGAACATTTCAGAGAAAAGGTGGCACAAATTGTCTAATTTTGGAAAAAAATGTCCATGTTTCCTTCCAGAAAATGAACTCCATTTTCAACTCAATTCTATCTTGAGGCAGAGACCCAGCCCATAAATTTGCTCTCAAACAATTTATGATTAACAAACGTGTCAGCCAGAGAAAATAAAATCTTAGACCATTATTAATACAATGTTAATAAAAGGTGATCCTCTGGTTTCATCTATATTATTAATAAAATCTTGTATATGAAGGAAATACCTTTACCAATTTAGCTAGACTGTTGTACATTTTAGGTACAAAACAAAATTGCCAGAGCTCTGTTTTAAATATTTATGAAAGTAGAATACATATGTAAAATCTTCTAGAAATTTTAGCAACTGTTACGCTTCCTACTGCTTTTCTTTCACCTTTCATTACTTACTGATAGTTCGATTAAGAATGATGTTACAAAGATTGCAGATGATGTAATTAAGGGTATACAACTAACTACCTAAATACTTTCTTATTTTATAGCCTTATGCATTATTTATTCTCTGAGTTGTTCCTTGTTTAGAAAGTATTTAGGAACTTTAAGAAAGCAAAAACAACTATTGGCATTTCCTGTGTTGCCATTTAATTCTTACAACTAGCCAATACCAGTTTGCTGGTTGTTTCTATAGGAACATACATTGACATAGTCAAAAGGCATTCTGCTGTGACAAACCTGTCTGTTTACAAAAAGTATATTCTAGATCCCTTTCCCTGGATATAGTACTGGGGGAGGGATAACCACACAAAAACCCAACAGCCTTCCTCATAGCTCCAAAGCCACTTTTCAGCTAACTGTGCACCCCACAGGGCTCTCACTAATCCCTCTCCAATCCTAATCAGATTATTGTTTTCTCCTTTTTCCTCAGTGGTTATTCTTTATAACACACTCATTATTACAAAAATTATTTTAACTGCAACACTTCATATGAGCCCTCCTGTAAACTCCTTTTAATCTTTTAGAGCTCTTACTTAAATCTATCCGACTGCATGGGCAGTGACTTCCACTTTTTTGTTAACTCAGCCCACTAACATCTTCAATTTGCTTGCACAAAGAATGGCTAATAAGACCACAAGTTTCCTGTCACTGATCCTTAAGTGACCACAAAATATGCATTTCTGGGCATCCATTAACTCCCTTCTTTACAAACTGCAAGTGTAACCACTTCACTGCAGTACTAATTGAGAGTCTCCTAGATTAAGACACACATAAGAAGCATTCCTAGAAACACTCTATTTTTTCTGCTAAACCTATATTAGATAATAATATGAAAAATATTTTTTCAAACAGCATAGCAACTACAGGTTTTCAGTTTGATATTACACCACCGAAATTTATGTTCTAAAAACAACCAAAGTTGGTAATAGTGTAGCAATTCTTATTTCTAATTGCGAGAATTTTCGTTTATGAAGCTATTTATCAAAATTTAAATTCAATTTATTAAATATATCAATAGGTGTGAGGATAATAATGTGATTTTACTTCAACTGTAGATACAAAGTGAAAGAATAATGCAAATGTAGATCCATATACAATTAATTTGTCTGAGATCAATACATCTATTGATTTTGAACACACAGACTTTAGTCAGTATTCATCTAGATCTGGAAAATGCCATTTGTGATCAAAATCATGAAAATAGAAGCTATCTGCTAAAAAGCCTAATTGGTATAATTCAATATTGACTAAAATCTCAGACAATAAGTCTGATCTGAAATTCTAAATAACTTCATGGTATCCTGGAGTCCTGAATGCTGCTCATTATAAAATAGCATGCTATATACACACAGGTACTGAAGGTAAAGGTAGGTAACTCCTAAATGTAAGGTTAAGTGGAAGTGAAGAAAGTACTTACCAGACCACAGATGAAGGCCATCAAAACCATAAGAGTACAGGTCATCACCAACACCATTGCCTCCCCAACCTTCTCCACCTCCAGGATAGGGGGCATAACCTGAAGTAGAGGCCCATCCAACTCGTAAATGGGTGGGTTCTGCCGTCAAGAATGGATCAACCTGATCAATTATTAACTCAAAGTACCACTTCTTATATTGTGCAGAGCCCTCAGCAACACCCAAAAATATGTTCGGCCTTATGCTAAGAAAGAAAATGTAAGCCAATTAGTGTAAACACAAAACGCGACATAAGAATTATATTGCTGTAGAATAGTCAAATTCACTTGGCAAATACTATAAGAGTACAGATATCCACACTTTGCTTATAATATTTAAAATAGTGACCCATTTTATGACTTTATAAAGCTACTGTAGATTCATCTTCTAAGGTATAAGTTCCATGCTTTGAAAAACTTATAGTCAAAAGCAGAATAACAAGATCATTTCCTAATATAAAAAAACAGCAGTGAGGTTGCCAGCAAATCAAATCCCTCTTAAAACAAACAAGTACTTCACAGTATATTTACATACTCCATAATAATTATTAGGTAAAGCCATGCTCTGTTTTGAATGAGAAACAAGCAACTCTCATCTCTCCATTCAGAAGAGATCTTACTGTTTATTAGCAATTTGTATTTGAGCACAGTTTCCATTACAATTGCCATATTGTTAGTAAAAATGGGTTTTTTAGAAGTTAATACACAAACACTTCCTAAAGTGTATGTCACAATTTTGAAAGCTGTGGAACATCTCTTAGGTTACAGTATTTTCTTCAATTAATTATTGAAGACATCCAAATTCCATTTTTTCCTAATAAAACAATAAAACATCACTATACCTTGTCACATCATTAATCAAACGTGTTTGCAAGAGTAAGTCTCTTCTAGGCAGTAGATTGTCACAGATCAAATTTTGATTGGCACGAACTGCAACTCCATTACAGACACAGAGAGAGCAAAGCACATCGAGAACCTTAAAAAAAAATAATCAGAAGAAAGTCAGGTAAAGGTAGTTGCATATACTATTATTCAGTTGCTAGCTTAATTTACATTCAGAACAGACCTAAAGGAAGGAATATAATACACATTATCATTATTGTTTTCCAAATGCTTTTCACATCTATGGACCAAGTGTAGTCTGTGTTACTGATAGAGGATATAAAACATTCATGGAACACAAATTCAGAGCAGTGGGTTTGTAAAATGCCTCAAAAAAAACTTCCTTTGAGATCCCTTATTCTCATTTTGATTAGAAAAAAGCAAAGGTAGAACAGCTGTATGTCAACTCTACAATTTTTTTAATTAAATCTCATTAAAAATTTGAAATTTAAAATGAAATTCTTTGAGAAATTTACTGCAGCCCAAAAAACTTCCTGAGCAAAATTAGGGGACAATTCTCAACTGCAATTCTCAGACTGCTTATGAATCTGTTCTGAAAGCATGTTTTCAATATGAGAAGTAATCAATTTATTTTTAAAATGAAAAACATTTAAAAGAATTCACTATAAAGCAAAACAGAGTTTCAGAAAGATCTTATTCTAAAATTTCAGCTTTCTTTTCTTTGGTCACAGTCTGAAAAGTGAAAGAGATTGACATAATTCTCCCACAGATTACTCGAGCAAAAGGTTTGGAACACAGAACACTAACATAGTGTTGTTTAATGCTGAAGGACAAAGCTGCACACTTTCAGAAAAAACAGAGAAGCTTAAAGATGCACTTGAACTCTGACAAGCAATCACTGAGCAATGAGCCCAAACGGTCTAAACTCTTACAGACCATCTCCAAGACAAAGAACCATCTTCACGTTGTCGATTACCATTTTGGAAACTTGCACAACACAAGGAGCAGCAGAACAGAACATTTTAGCCGCTCCTGTTCTCTGCCCAGTGGATTAGCACAGAACGACCCCCAACAGCAGTTCAAGCTAATATATTGTGAACTTTGCTATGTTCCACGCCCACGCATTTTCCTTTCTACCATCTCTGTTATTGGGCAGAAACCTCCAGCAGAAGGATAGAGGTAGTAACTTAAATAACTGCAGAAACTCTGAGCAGTACTCAGCTGTAAAGTGTCTTAATAACATTAATGATTATCAGTAACTCAGGATTTACATATAAACTGTTTAAATAATCTCTATGCACTTGTTGACCGTATTTCTGACACACGGCTTTTCATTTAAAAAAATCCTTCAAATCAATAATTTCCAAGACAATTTTGGTTAATAATATTACTGTTTCTTATTTCCTAAATCACAACAGAATTTCTAATCGAGCAGGAGAACAAGATATACTGTTTCTGGAGTAACAAATAAATTCATTACTTCACATTACTTAATTACTTACTGATGTTTAGTCAAAGACACTACAAATGGAAATGCGCAAATCTGTTACCCAGTCTCATTCTTCTCCTGTATATGTTTTCCTTTTCTGCTTTAAGTTCTCGCTATGAGGACTACATTAAGATGCTCCAGTTGAAAGGTTTTCTTTGCAGGTGACTGGCACAGCACAATATTCTTGCTAACAGCTAAAAACAGTACACTAAACTTACCACTGTAATTTCAACTTTTTTCTTATGCCTACTCATATCAGTTCATACTCCTCAACCATGCTTAAAAATACTTGTCTCCTTTTCCATATTTTTTAGTTGGTTAGGTTCTATGTATTACCTTCTCCTGTAAATCAGTAATTTCAGCTCACTAAAACTTTCTTTGTTCTTCCTCCAGGTTATCAGTCTTTGAAATAAAATTTTAATTGAGGAAGGAAACTCACATCAGAAAATCACACATAAAACTATATCCTCCTCTGTGTTGTGATGTCATCCTGATTGCAGCCAGAAACTGTTCAACTTTTTCTGTCATAATAAATTGCACATTGATGTCTAAATTAATTTCCACCATTATTTCTTCTGGTATAACTCAGGGGTTTTTTTCTTTCTTCTGAACACCTGTGTTTTCAGATATTTGGATTATTTTTCTCATTTCTTACTTTATTTTGGTTTTTTCTGCTACTATTATTATTGCTTAAGTTAGGAATGACTTTGCAGGATTTAGTTCTGTCTTTCTGCAGATACAACAATGGTACTTCACAGCTGCTGCAGAGCACTGCATCACAAAGCAAGCTACTCTGTCCACATGCTTGCAGCCACCAGAATGCTTCATTTTCTCTGCAAATCCAAAGTTCTGACTGGTTATCAATATTTCTTAACTATTTGCTTGTCATATATATTTGCTGTATTTGAAACTGAAAAGCAATTACATATTACACGTTTTTTTAATCTAAACAAAGCAATTTTGCAGATATACTTCAAGGCTATTTTATTCTTTTAAAGGTACTAGAATCACGTATTTCCATGTAGACATTTCTCAGTATTTTCTCCACAAATCACTGTAAGATTATCAACACATCCTTAGTTTTTCCAAACATACCTTGTAATTGCGCCCGTGTTTATCCAACAATGAAATAATGGATTTGATGTGCTCCTCAGCTATTATATTTAAAGCTTCTGGACTTTCAATCAAGATGCAGTGCAACACTTCCAAAATACCTGTATGAAGGCCACAAAAATAATGTTGTCATTAAATCATCTGCGTAACTGAACACAATCTAAAGGTTCAGTAAATAACAGAGTATCTTAAGAGATGCTATCTCTTCTCCAGCCTAAAAAGAGAAAACACTTTAAAAGAGTATTGATATGACTATGGTGTGAACCACATTAGACATAAATGCATTATGAAGCTGTTAATTTCTGTTTTCTTTTGAAAATAGACACAATTTTAAAATCACTTGAGAAAAATGCAAGTTTCAATCCTTTTTTTCCAATGACAGATATAAAGGCTAGTACTTTGATATTTTGTTGAACACCCCATAGTATAAAACCCCACAATATAAAAAAAAACCCTCTCTCTCTATATATATATGTTATTTGTACTTGTGCCCACAAACAGCTCTGGTGTTATTCAATAGCAATGGGACAGTCTTGATACTGTCTGACCCAATCCATTAATGCACCAAAGTCACATTCAACATGGACTGGATGTGATATTGCACATACTAAATGTATGGAACCAAAAATGCCACAAAAATGTCTGTTTAAATTAACACTGCTCAATTAAAAAAAATGCAGTGTATTTGTTTTCTAATGTGTGCTGTTTTCAAGGAAAACTGCTCTGACATTTATAAGACAGCCGTGTATGGTGTATTGATAGTTAACTTACATTGATAAAAGCGAGTCTCACCTGAGGAAGATTCTAATCTGTCCAATTTACTTATTAGCCAATCGAGGTTACTGGAAAACTGAGTACAATTGTTTCTGTTGCCACGAATGAGAGCAGCTGGAAAAAACCCACAAGGTATAATTTTATAACAGGAGATTTCCTTTTTAAATCACCAATGTTAATCATATATATTTTAACACAATTTTTATAACAACTTCACAAAATAATAAACAGACAAATCCTAAATACACATACGTTATGATAATTTGAATATCAGCAACTGACATAACTTCTAAAGAGCATGTAGTTTTTGAAGTTGACAGGGGTCTAGTGGATAAACAAGTATTTCAGAAAAAATATTATTTTTATTTATTTTTTTAATTTATGTTTTATTTTATTGTTAAATTTAAATAAAAATTATCTATCACCTTTGGTGCAAATGTTAAGCACTGTCACGATCAAGAGGCTGAAACATTTCTTTTTCTACTTCTTCGTACCAATGAGCGGGAAGATCATATGCAGAAGTTTAAGCTCAAGTGCAGGTTGGGTGTACTGCTCTTTAGTTCTACTTTCTGATTAAAACATGTTATATAGAATGGATAGCTTTTAGTCTTCAGCAGTGCAGAACACTATCTTATTTGATTGCACTTTGAAAGTTCATCAGCATTCAAGTATTTCAAGCAATACTGATTTTTTTTTCCAGAAGTTATTACTGATCATAGAAAAACAACAAAAAAAGCGTTTTGTATACAATTGTCAAGGATTTTTATTATGAAGCATTAACTTAGTATTTATTACATCAGAACAAGTGTGTTCAAGATGTACCTGCAGAAGAAAATCAAGACAAAATCTGAAAAGGCCTACATAGCACTAAAGAAGTTTTTTTCATCCTACTTTTCTTTAAACTTATAAGACTGTAGTAAAATGCAGGCAATGGTATCTCATTACTTTCTAAAGCAATGAGAAGATTTCACCAGAATGACCTGCAAGTCTGTGCTATGTGGATAACCTCACACGTCAAAGCACTCCCCCTGGTTTGTTTTATTCTTGTCCTAAGTCTCGACTTGTGTATTTTACTATGGTTCGGGACTAGCTTTCTTTGTAATGAAATTAGAATGTATTTAAACTCCATGAGAAGACAAGATTCTCCCAAATGAGGAATTATGCAACTCAGGTATCAAATTAGTAATTTAAAGAAATACACATATACATACATCTCCTACTCTATAATTTTGGCCCTACTACAACACAGAAGCAGTTCACTCTAGAAAGCATAGCATTGAAATTGGGAAAAATATTTTAATATCTGTTTTATGTAATTATTTTTATGAACATTTAAATCTAAGCCTCAACTGACACACATGGATTCAGCAGACCTACAAGTTCTGACTATTACTTTTAGGCTTCTCTTCAGCTTCATATATAAAGACTGTTTTCCAGTTTTTCGAATTTTTCAATTAATAATTCACACCTATTTGCATACCACAGATACATTTACATTTAAAAAAAAAAAAAAAAGATACGCTTTTGGCATACTGCACCAATGCTTTTCCTAGCCGAGATTTATTTTTCTGCTGTATCATTGCTCAATAAACTGTTCTCTGTAACAAATATCAGTAAGGATATGGAAGAAATTCTGTAGTTTACATGATAGAATGAATAACACACAAAGTATTCTTTGGTGGTGAAGCAGCAAGTAGAATATAAAGAATACATATCCTGTTTTTTTACATTAGCAGATTATTGAATAACTTACCTAACAATTTGTAAAGGAGATTCAAAATTTCTTTCCATGCTGTACCATGTTCTTCTCTTGCAATTCCTGCAAAATGAGCTGCGCTGTTGTAGTCATTTAAGCGATCAATGCAATTCAAAACTAGTGCCAGCATTCCCTAAATGCATATGACAGAGAGAAAAGCGAACTGTACATGAAAAAGCATTTATTCTTGTCCTTTTAGAAGATTTTTTTCCAGTACACATTTAGAAGTTGTGTCATCTTAGATTAAAAAAAAATACAAACTGTTGTGCTTACAGGATTTGAGTATGTATATTTCTACATCAGAATCATCCATTTTAGAGAATGATCCTATACTGTTCCTTACTCAGCTAAGTATTATAAAAAGTAAGGAATAAACAAAGCTGACAATAAAGGCTTTTATATTTTTTGTGAACAGACTCCTTTTTACATTAAATCTTCCTTACACAGCAAAAAACACCCCATTTTAAATTTATATAGAAAGGAATTTTTGTTAATTAAAAAGGTGTAAATTTTACTATCTAATAAAATATCTGTAAAACAAACAAGTTCAAATACTAGAATAGATTCTTAACTTCAGTTTGATTGGAGACTAAGATCATATTGAAAACCAGCAGGCAATCCAAGCCTGTCTAAAAACACTATAAAATATATTTCCTATTTATACAGAAGTGTAATTATTCCATTGTCAGAGAGGAGCAATTCTACAAATACATAATACATATCCCTCTCTAAAACTAGCATTCTTCACTTTCTAGAGATAAAAAGTTCCTGTTTCACACCCTGGTGGACAGAAAAGACATCAGAAATAAAATCTATCATTGATCCAAGTTTTGTTATTTATTTGGGGTATCCAGAATGTATAACTTCTTAGAGAGAAAAAGAAATTTCTTCTCACAATTGTTTCTTTTAAAAATGGTATCAGCTTAAAGATGCTCAGAAGTATTAAAACTGAATATTATGAGACAGCAATGTGGCCTGTGACAAGCGTGGAAGTGAAAAATACATAACAGCAAGTTATCTTATGGCATTACAGTCTCTCTTTCCCCCCCACCCCCCCAGCTACAGAACTTTACATTATAAATCATATGCATGGATCCAGATGACAATGTTTAGGTTTGTCTCAATGTTTGTGAAATGATCCACTTAAAATTAAAATAGTGTAACAATTCCTCTCTCTGTACCTCTTCTTTGAATAGATTTTGTCTGTTTTTGAGTGACCGAAGCTTGCTTTGCTTATCTTCATGTTCCAGGTCTTCTTCGGGAAGCTGGAAGTAAGTAATTAGGTCTTGCAGAGTCTGAGCCATCTCCTCAATAGGCAGGGCAGCAGGTGAGAGTGTTCTGTTATTTCCACTATAGAAAACAACGAGAAAGACTGGCAGCATTATTCATTTTCCCACTGTAATTTACAGTATTACGTAGCAGCCTGTTTTCTTTTGGTATATAAATTAAGTCTTGTTATACATATGACATATATATATGAGCAACAGCTGATCTGAATTGCAAATCATTCAAACATCTATTGTTTGGGTGCCCAGAGCTCAGAGCTTCCTGAAGTGGAATCACGTTTCCCTTTCTGCACTGAGAGAGAAAATTATTAAAAAAACTGAAAAAAATGAGCAGAAGAAACAATTTAGTCAGCAAAAAGATGAAACAGGGATGAAAGATGTACCGAAGTCCTTTCTTACAGTAATTGACTTTTTTTAGATACTTTAAATCCTACTGATGACATAGGCATAATGTGCAGATGGACTAAATAGTAGCACTTATTGAGGCTGTACACCACCCACCTTCTAGAGAAAGAACACAAAAGTAACAGGTAATCCTAACTATTAATTAGGTCTTCTGTATCAACTCTCTATAGGAAATAAAGAAGGGTGGGATTTAAAAATAAAAAGCATTTCAAGGAATCTCAGTTGTCAGTAAAATAATGTCTCTTTCCTGTTCAAGCATTTGCTCAATGTTGGGTGACAACCCAATTTTTCAGGGACTGACTCACTATTATACATAGTATAATCTAGGAGGAGCTGATTGCTGGCAGAGATGGCTCTGTTTTTATATCCTCAGCACAAGAAATAAAAACGAGTAGTGTAGTCCCCTGTGATACTGAAGAAGTAGTGTTTTAAATGCAGTCTCATATGGTGCATTCTGTGGAAGCAAATTCTTAATTATCCACTAATTTTTCTTTATTTTTTCACCTATTAGGCAGTAATACAAAGACGACCACTTGATCATCATAATTAAAACTTCTGCGAAGCACTATGAAAAAAGTACTACATACATTCTTACTGATTTCATTGTGTATTCTTAGGCATTGATCTCAGCAATTATAAATTAATATGCATTGACACAGAATTGTATTTTACCCCAAAAATCCTAAAATTGAAAAATAAATTTCAGACAAAAAGATATTGTATGGAAGAGCTACAGTGAAGGAAACATGGAACTTTCACTGAACTGAAGATACTTGTCTTGGTGCTTGTGAAAGAGCTGTTATCGTGCAAGTTTAGTAATGTAGGATAAATGTCATGAACAATTTACTCTAAGAATAAGGGAAGGGGAACAAAAGTAACAAAAGAAATAGCATAATAAAAATATGCTTCAAAATCCCCTATATTTTCAAACTAACATAGTTAAAGGTATTATTCAAAAAGTCAAATACAAGCACACATGTAAGCCAGTTTTCAGGACATTCCCTTCACTATCTGAATACTAAAGCCCTCATCAGAACAATCACTTTACAAATATTTCCATGTAAAGTCTCAAACTTATTGGTAGCTAAGGTCTGTCAAATTTAAGCTAAACTGATAAGTGACAGAAAACATTCTGAACTTGACAAGCCAGATGATATAAAGCAGTAGAACAAACCTTTTTAAGCGCAACATATACTTCAAGAGGACTGGAAAAATTTCAGCTGAAGTGAGTGCATTAGTATGGTGAAAGCAAGTCAAATTTTTATTCAGAAAATCTATTTCATAAATAATATTGTTTAAATACAGGCTTGAATCCAGAAAACCAAACTAGGGATGAAATATGATAAATACAGTATCTTTTCATGCTCATTTTGTCAATGGTTCATTAAGATTCAACATCTCCTGAGGATGCAAAGGCTCTTCAGTCAGCAACACACAAATTTAGATAAACTGCTTTAAATTATATTCATGTCCAACACATTTGTTTTGCTATTGGCCAAGACTGCACTTTTCCATGAAAAGAAAGGTATTACACATGTGTGGCAAGGATATTAGGCAACTACTTAACAAGTACAGCTCTTTGGATAACCTTCTTAATAAATCAAGATTATGACAGAGCAAGTCTGGTGTCGTATTAAATTGTTTAATTTCCCTGACTTTCTAATATCCTTTGTAGTATTGACGCCATGCTTAAGGTACTCATATATTGCATGTTACACAATGCCCAGGTATCCAAGGGCTTCGGTGTTTTGATCTGTAGAAATAGCCATCATTGCTTCCACATTAGTTTTTCAGTTCTATTATACAGTTAGTGGAACAGCCCAATCTCGGATAATTCTTACTGAGGTATAATTACTAACTGCATTGCTCTGTAGTACAGCAAAGATTTGGAAGATAAATACTATTCAGAAGGTAATTCTACTGATTTTGAAGTCTTAGAATCACAACTGGAATTATTCCTTAAAATCAGATATAGTCACTGTCTCTCTGCTGAGACGCTGTTACTGATTTTGAATACCCATAAATCCATTCCACTGCAAATAAATGTGTTGGTTTAAACAGGAGATTTAGGAATGTTCACTAATAATTTAGCTGGGAGAGATAAGTTAAGAAGTTGTTCCTTTTACCATCTCAGCTGACAGTTAGCCTTCTGCCCTAATTGTTGTTGCTGCATATAATCTGTTATACTGCATACAGTTCAGCAGAGAGACCTGCCTCTCCTCTGATCTTTAAATCTTCCAGATGTGATCAGAGGGGTGAAAGAGAAGTAGGAGGAAGTAGTAGGATGGGTGATTAAAAAGGTACAGGTAAAATGTTTCAGCCCAGATTTTGAAGGCAATAAATTGGTATTCTCCTCCCAGAGATGTAGGGATCTATTTTGCACTTCCTACTATTGTTTATTTGCATGGAGTTGGGGCTGCTGTGGTTTCCCATTCTATTTTTGATCTAATAGTATTAGGCATCAATATTCCTTTCAATTAGTTTGAAAAATTTGAATAGAGTTAGCTATAATATTTGGTCTAACAAGAAAAATAGAAAAATAAGAACCTTTTTATGAATATTGTGAAGTTCTAGCTACTGTAGAATACTTACTAATCGAGTTAAACTAAGATCATTTAGCATATTTTCTTCAACGTGGATTATGATCCAGTTTGCTTCTGGCTTCAAGGTATTAGATTTCACGTAAATCATCTTAAATAAGCTGTTTTAGCTATTTAATGGCATTACTCATCAAAATTATGTAAGTCAGTAAAAATATATTGCTAACAGCTTCTAAATACAAATACTTGAAGCAGGAAATAACATTTCTGTTAGAAAAATTCTTATCATTTCAGAATACTTTAAAAAACAAACAAAAAATGATTGTATATGAGATGGTAACAACTACCTTATAAATTGGCTGAATAAGCTTGTAATATTGCGAATGATTCGAGCAGCCTGGGATTCCTCGTGCTGACATCTTTGCAAGGTTAGACCATCATCCATATGGCCTTCTTGGTGTAATATAACCTATTGAAAGTCAGTAATTATCACAATAATTACTTAAAAAAACATTGTGCTTTTAAATATTTTGTAACATTTCACTACTGCACTGAAAACAGTAATTGCATATATACTGAGCTACTACTTGTTAGTCACTTTATCTGAACACCTGTTTATTAATTACAAATTAGTCAGTTTCACATAAAATTTATTCAGGGAAGACATTTTAATGTACCTTTATTCTCCCGCAATTCATTAAACATATATGCTTATCAAATATTTTCCAACTGAAACAAAAAATGTCATTCTTTCTATATTCTTGCTGTCAGGGAAAGAGGATCTTCACTATCTTAAGCATCATTTACTAAAGGATTCATGCATGAAATGACTACTGACAACAAAATCAAGCTGGAATGACAAGCATCATAAAAATTACACTGCAGCTAAAGGAGCAACAACATTTATGAGTAACTTCTAACTCATTTAACTATTCTCTACACATTATGTTGGATTCTTATCAGAACCAGATGTGAACATCATATGAACTTCAAGCAATAACAGAGATCCTTTGGTGGGTTTTTAATTTTTCCCTTTAAATAAATACCCAATTTCACAAAAAGCCAGCATAAATTTTAGGTATTGCAAAAATAAGTCTTGATCATTTTGAGTAATTAAAAACTTGCAGCACTTTTGTAAGAATAAAATGTGAGTTATCCTGCTTCTTTGCCCAAGACGTAACCTACTGAATTCTCCACTGAAAAAATATATTTTTTTAGCTCTGAGATAGTAAAAGTTTGCTGCCCAACTTCCCAGTTAGCTGAGTAATTCTGAAGGCACTGAATAGTTAGCAAAGCAACTAATAATGTTATACAAGTGGTTACTGCCACAACTGGCAAGGTTGTTTAGCAACAGTTTTTTGTACATACTAGATATAGATATACCAAAGCATTGGAAAGTCATGTTTTTCCATACTTGGCAGGATCCAAAGTACACATGTGATCTGTTCCTTCCAACATGCTGAGAAAGGGCTTTTAAAAGAGGCAAACATCACCTTATGAGTTTATCTGGACCCCAGAATCCAGGGAAATGTGATGGAGAAGACTAGGAAGACATTTTTGAATGAGTATATTGACAATATTATCTTAAAGGAGACTAGTTTACATATGGGTCATCTTTCCTCATTGTTCCAAGTACTTCTTTACATACAGTCACACTGTGGGTGACTTTGTTAGCTGAAATATCACTGTTTCCATAAAGGAGGGTTCTGGGGTCTCTTAACTGAACAGTAACTAAAGAACTGTTCTTCCCATCACAAAATTAGTAAGAAAACACTTGACAATAAGATAATGTTTCCCCAGGCCATTGCATGCACCTCCAGAATTTGTAGCTACAGAATGGTAGAGGAATGAAAACATTTGACAGACAGGCTATTAAAGCTGCCACGCCTTGCAGAGTAATTGCACCTTCATCACTGTGTAGCAGATATGCACTTTTCTCCTTAAGTATGCAGTAGATCAGGGAATAGAGAAGTCTTTTAGAAGGACCTAATCTTCCCTATTTCTCTGACCAAAAAAAAAACAACACCCAAAACCTCAAGTAAATCATCCAGAAACACCACAATGTCAAGAAACTGCTATTTAGAACTCCAGTAAGTAGATCGTGGCCAGAAGCATCCAGCACTGCCTACTCCAATTCCTCAGATAAACCACTTCCCTGCATATAAAGGGGCTGCTTGTTGAGGTACAGCAGGGCATTGGTATTGACCAACACCCTGAGCAATGGGTCTCCAGGATGTGAATCTAAAACATGTAGCACACGTTTCTCTGTTCTCTGAGATCTAGCATTCTAGAGCTCTGCAGGAGTTCATAACTTGCACAGAAGCAAGCTCTCAAACTGAAAAGACAGGCATCCATCACTCATGCTGGATGGTAGAGGAACATTGAACAGAATGTTGATGTAAATGTCAGCACTACCTGACAAAGTCTTGAACCCTCGGTTACCAAGATTTCAGAGAGAAAGAGGGAGAGAGAGATACAACAGCTCAAAATTCTGGCAGAAATCATGCAACAGAAGCCTCATAAACGATGCCAGAATTTCTTACATATTTGTGTCTTGCAAAGACAGCATGATAACTAGATACATGAAACCACACCAAAGCCAAACAACAGAAACTTTTACTTGGCATTTTGAGTATTTTTTAACAGAACTAATCCCATAGTTGTTTCCTCCTCTCTATAGATTTGCAGCAGCTGTCAGTGATCATAGCTAGGTTGTGTGAAAAAAAAAACCCCACCCTTTGTTTCTTGCAAAAATAAGGTATTTCTCAATCCTCCTAGGGCTACTGAGGCATGTTACAAAAAGTGCAGGTCAGGTTGAGAAGGATTACAGTAACTGAAAGTGAAAATCTGACAAAATGATGGTGGAGGTTGCATATAAAGCTGTGACTTCACTTCTACTGTAGAAAAATAAATTTGATATGAAATTTGAAGGGATATATATCTCTAAACTTTCTAACAAAATTATAGTCTAGTACCAAAATTGCAGAGAATGAAAAACTGTTTCTTGCCTCCATAGGAATATCAATTACAGGAAGCGAAAAGGTTTGGGTTTTCTTCTGTTTGAAGGGACTTAACAGGAGAGAATTCTCTGGGTGAGAGGGCAACAAAACATTTGGAGTCTTTGAACAAGAATGAAACAGTTTGAAAGGAGAATAAAAGTGACAGGCAATTATGGAGGTTCTTTTAGTCCCTTGCTGCTGAGCAGAAAACTGGGGAAAAAAATACTAAACTTTACGGGAAGCTATTGCAAAATTCTTCACTGAATACAGAGGAAGAATCTACATGACACCTTTTCAAGAAGTAAAATTGGACCTTCTGAGGAAACAGAATCCCATAGACAATACTGACATGGGAAAGGGAAGAGGCCATCATTGGGTGATTAAATCTCTTATCAAGAAAATACTGAATGACTGGCATACAAAGAAGAATTTCTCTGATCAGCCAGGTTGCTGAGAAGAGAAGGGGTTGGGCACTCACTGTCTGTTTATGACCATGTGTGCTGCATAAATAAATGAGATTATGCCAAGGGTGTGCTGAGGACCTCATTTTTTGTATTACAGTGCTTGTGCATGGGTATCCTCTTGTGAATGTACATACATCCAAGTAATTAAAGAAGAATTCCACCTTCTGTTCAGTAAAGACTTTTTTTCTTTCTCATGTTCTAACAACAGGTTCAAGTTGTAAAAATCTATGAATACAGAATCAAAGAATCATTTGGTAATGATGCAGTTATGCAAAGCTAGTACTAAATCCCTTAATTCTGAGTGAAATGTAAACATAATTTGAAGAGATAGCAGGTCATATGCCCCTAATTAAGAGTATACTCATGCCCTATAATCAAAGGCTGAGAGAAAGACCTTCTTGGTGCCAACATCACAGTTACATCTAACATTTTGGCAGAGAATTGTTCGTTAATATCCGTTAGGAAACTCGAGCAATTTCTAGGGCCGTTTCTTAAGTAACAAATTTAATTACCATTTCATACAATATACTCAATTAAAAAGTTCTAAAACACCAGTGAATGTAAGATGACTTACAGGTTTATGCCCTTAAACAGTTAAATGTAGATTTAAAAAAAAAATTATTTGACCATCCAAATCAGGAGTTTCCATATTTTACTGACATGTCAAAAATAAAAATTGAGCCCAAATTAATAATTTCTTCTGGCAAGAAAAATAGCTAAATACATTTCTTAGTAGCAAAGTCTTCAGTTACACAGTTATGTTAATATCCACCATTGCTTTCAGTTTTAGAACGAAACGTTCACACCCTTTTCAATAAAACAGAAAAAAAAAAATTTAAACCCACAATTGCCACATTGATAGAATGGCAAAAAACAGGATAGACCAGAACTGTTATGCAACTAACATTCATTTTACAAGTACTTAATAAAAACCTCAAACATTACCTTTCTTTTCAAGGGACCTAAACGTGCTGATTTTGCGTCTTGTGCTTTGTAAGTCAACCATAAGGCACTGGCCACATGTTGGACAAAACAGACTGAATCACCGTACTTTATTTCTGGGACTCCCATTCCATCAATGTCACGTTTAAGACTAGAATCCTGCTTTTCTTTTAGCTCCTAAGAAGATAAAATAAAAGCTGTTTTTTGATATCTGTATTGGAACAGGATAAACCATTGAAATGTACACTGAAACACATTCCAACACTGAACAACGTTTATGCTACTTATATTGTTAAGATGCAGCTAAATTTCATTTCACATAATTTGTTTCTATCCAAATAATTAGTCAGATTCTGATTAAAAATAATTTCAAATCTGAAGCATCATTTTCACTGAAGCAAGAAAAATCAAGTAAAATCCATTACCTTACCATGTAAAGATATATTAAAAAAAAATCTTTAAATATTTAACTTAACCTAATCAATCACTGAGTTAATGATGTAATTAAAGTTTGTTTAGTAGAGTCTATAGAACACTCTATTACTAACATTTTATTTTAGCTTAAATATGAAGAAGAAAAATAAGCAGAAACATATTTTGAAATTTAGTGAAAATATTTTTATGCTAAAGAATTTTTTGCCTATAAATATATACAGATAAAACCTTCACTTGGAATAATGCTTCTGTATTGCAACAACCAGCAAAGAAGAAAATATTCATTTTTAAAATAGGTACAATTTGGCTTTTACATTTATTTTGCATTTGCATTTCTTAATTTTTTTACATTTATTTTATTTTTCCATTTATCCTCTTTGTAAGAGGAATTGAATTCTTTCAAATCTCTTTTAAAGACACTGCTCAATACTCGGCTGGAACACCTAGCATAATTTTTAAGCCCAACCTATTTCTTAATCCCATTATTCTTCATTTACAACCAGAGGATTTTAAGTCTCCTGCACAAAAGCAAGTATCTTTTTCTCTAAAATAAAATAGTTTTCCTTTCAAAACTGAACTCAGGAATAAGAACATAATTATGCAGCAAAGTCTGTAATAGCAAATTACAGATGCATGTGCATGTGTGTGATTAAACAAAAACTCTAAGTAAATAGAGTAATTCGATTATATAATTTTTATATGATTTCAAAGGCTGATGGATTTAACCTTAAGCATATATAGTTGCTCATTTGTTGCTAAGTAAGCAAAATAACATTAGACATTGATACAGTTTAAATTATACGTGTAAGAGGTTTTCTTATTCCATTTCAACTTACTGAATGTTCAACATCTGTGGAGTAAAGAGAAGTTCTATTTTAACTATGCTAATCTTCTTTCATTTATATGGAATTTAGCTGTCACATTTCAACAACAATTTTAGTTGAAACGTATAGCACTATAATGCCAAGATGAATTACCATTACAGTATCAAGACTATGGGGAAATCATGTCACATTGTATTTATGAGGACTGCACTATCATGTACAGATAAAAATGAACTCTTTCAATACACATTTATGGTGAGGCCATTAAATGAAAAAATACAATAAAATAGCACAAATTCATTAATCGTCAGCAATTAATCATTTGGCTTTACATAGCACCCTGAAGATTAAAATACTTTTCTCAAATATTATGTCTCTGTCAAGAATCAAGTGTCAATGAAAGAAATAATAATGTGGTAACAAGTGATCCTAACTGAGTTACTGTTTTAAAAAAACTGAGTGATACTAATCCTTTTTGACGACACTAAACAAAGAAAAACCAGGATTTTTCGAATTTCAGAAATAAAGCTTTAGAGTGATTTGGGGGGCATGAAGGCCGTTCTCATTTTAAGCAATACAGTATAAATTCCTCTTCGTGATGTTTTGCTCTTTCTGCTCTGTCCAGTTTCTCTAGGATTTCAGCCAAGTCATTTGATAGCAGTATGCAAAGAGAGGGTGTGTTTTCTAACAGCTGAAAAGTATAATCAGACAAAGGTTATCAGGAGAGAAGGGAAAAAAAAAAATCTCTTATCTAGATATTTTTACATATCTTAGCAGCAAAATATCCGAACACTTTCTCGTTCAAAACCCTCTTGTCACCACCTATTCTCAGTTTAATTTCCTCAGGCCATGAATGAATCAAGTTGAAGAAAACAAATCACATCATGGGTCTGGAAGATGGCAAAGGAAAAAGAACAGTAACAAAAAAACAAAAAAAGAAAGAAGGAATGAACAAAGGAACTTGAGGGCAAAGCTGTCAAAGATTTTCACAAGATATTTAATACACCAGAAGAAGGGCAAGATTTAGAAAATGAGAGAATTCATAGAATCATAGATTCCTAAGTGACAGAAGGAAGGTAAGGAATGGCAGTGTCACCAGGACAAATAAACCCAACTATCTTTACAATGATTTTTCAACAGTCTTCTTGTAAAAACACAGTAGGGAAAAAACTCTTAATTTCTTAAGGGCTTGTTTACGTACCGCGAAGAATGGTAAGACAAACTGACTGTTGAACTCCTACTAATCTAACCTACATAAGCTAATTAAAATTGTATCTTTTGGTGTTGCACACTGTTATTGCATTAAAAGTACTGCCATAGGTTACCCCAATTTAACAAAAGAAAAAGATAAAATGTCTACAAATATAAGAGCAGGGGACTGATACATTGAGCTTGCCTATCTTGCTAGTGGGCTTACTGTACTCTGTATACTTTGCTGTATACATTCCTACACCCCAGCAGGCAAGAAGCAAAAAAGGTGCTTTTACTTTTACCTTCTACTTTCTCCTCCCATATAAAATAAGTAGAAAAAAATAGCTTAATACTGTATTAGAAATGCAGTGCTTACTGGGAAATGATAGCTGTAAAATATGAACTTAAAAGTAAATACTGGAACTTTTAGAGACAATTGTAGGTAAAAGAATCTGTAATACCTATCATCTTATTCCAAAAACAAATTAAATGTTATGATTACTACTAAACTATTACGACATCCTAATGCCATGTTAAGCCCCTAAGATAGCTACATGCTGGCAGTAATATTAAAATGATATCAAATCCTTCTGCATGAGTCATCTGTGACTTTTGAATGTGTCAGAATGTTACTTACTCAGACTACACCAATAATTTCTTCATTGTCAATTGTATATACTATCATGAATATAAAATACGAAATCGCAACCATTAATTCTGAGCTATAATAATTTTTAAATAAACAGATATTTTTAAATATGCTCTTGTTCTTCACTGTGTTTATTCTCAAAGAAATTTATAAGCACAATCAAGGTTCTGCTCAGCAGAGTGTACTGAGCCAAGTACTATGCTGGAATGAGAACATCCCATTTCAAAACAGGATTCCATCTGCTCTAGGGAAACTGCTGTCTCTGTGGTCACAAGGCATTACAGAACTGTTGCCTTAAAATATAAAGGTTGACATTTTAAAACCTTGTCAAAAGTAAGCTCCACATTAAACTCAACAAAAGGCATAATTTGGGGGGTTTTCCATCAATTTCTGATGCTTGTAAGCTTAGTTTGCAGTAATTTGCAGTAAATAGACATATATTGCATACACTGTTTTCATTGAAATCAGCACCTTAAAGTTCTTTACCATATTCTTTCACTTTTTTAAAAGCTACTTTCTATTCTTATTTATGTAAGAACATATTAAGGAAAACTCTGATTTGAATTTTATAATTTAAAATATCTGTTTTGATTTCCAGTATTACCCAGCAAAAGGAAACAAAACAGTGAAAGTAAATACATTATGAATGCAATCACAGGTTTTGAAAAACAAGGAACACACAAGACTGCTAAAGTCATAAGTAACAATACTGAGGATGAAGGTGTGCTTTTTCAACATGAGGGTCTCTAGAAAAACTGCTGGAAAAATAAAGACTTTAAGTCATGTGTTACAAGCTCCTGGGAAGCCTTTGGTATACTCCACACAGCTCTACCTACTGTCAAAGATAATCTTTTTTCCCACAAAAAAGAGACTTATACCCTTTTGCTGGATTCCAAACTGGAAAGAATACCTCAGTGGAGAAATGTTTTATTTCCTTTTGGATACTCTCCAGCAATGTATATTCTGAGCAATCTGGTCTGAATTCAATGTTGACCCCACCTGGAGCAGAAGGCTAGACTAGATGAGTTCCCAAGGTCCTTTCCAGTCAGAATTATTCTATGATTCTACAGGACAGGAGTGCTGTAAAGAGAAGGTATTCCAGCACCCTATTTTTAAGGACCTGTACACAGCTGGATAGGAAGGTATTGGACAGTTATTTTGAAATTTCCCTTAATTCATGCATATTAAGGTCCAAGCAAGTGAAAATATTTCTTCATTGAGAAAATGAACGAGAGAAAACAAAGGTTTATAAATACATATGTGAAGAAATTAAGATAACCACACCTGCATATATCTAGTCTAACTATTAGTTCTACAGTTCTTTTTCCCCTCAATCTGTATGCAATCAGCACTTGGCTTTAAGAGTCCTTTCCTTTCTTACAGTCCAGATCAATCTTAGGATTTTATTCACTTCCCAAACGTCACCTTTCTTTTTCAGGAAGAGTTATGATTGCTTGTTCACCTCACCTTTGGAAACACTAACGTCTCTACCCATGGGCCAGTGCAGCTCTCACTTGCCCAGACAATAAGCAACTATTCTTATTCTTGGCACAGGCAAAAGCAAATTTATAACCTATTGTTAGATAAAAATATTCTTTTCTACATAGGACAGCACAAATCCTAGGATGATGAGACACTGAACTTGTATTTCAACCATATTATGCATAAACACAGTAGAATGGATGTATGCATTACACAGTCATTATTGACTTCTGCATAATACTTCTATACTTCACCTTAGTCATTTTGGGGATTGTAACAAATTTCACTAATGTGCCTTTGAGGCACACTTCAACAAAATGAGTAAGAAAATAGGGTATGTTTATTCAGTGTAACAGAAATTATTTACTTTATGAATATGCATACATAAACATAAAATTAATATACTTAAAATTTATACATTTATATGCATAGATGAAAATATTAAGAAATTGCAGGACAGCTGGTGTCCAATTAGGCAGTGAGTATGTTATAGGAATTCAGGCACAATGTTAAACCAGTAACTGTGGCATTCCTGGCATATTCACCATCCTTACCAGGGTGCCATGATTTGCCAAAAATGGGAAAAAATTACAGGTGTAATAAATGTCCCTGCACAACATCATACCTACAATCTACACTGCATAGCCTTTACACTGAAGAAAGAACCAAAAACTATTTGGTGAGCATCTAGCAATCTAAGGAAATTTCCTGGTAGTTTTTCAATTTTCATCGGTTAAAATAAAAATTCTCAGCATACCACATGCAGTCCTACTAATAAAATAAACTGTTATTTTAAACATGCTAAAAAGAAGTATTTGCTTTATTATACTAACAAAAGTCTACCATCTGTCAAGACCCTTAATGCTAGATTTGATCTAGTATATATGTAACTTTAAAGATTCTTTTTCACTGCCCTTCAGGGACCATACAGCATTCAGAATTACATGGAATATTTAACTTCCCATACTTAATAAAAAACTCTATTGTAGCAGCTATGGCAACTATTTACAAGTAATATCATGAAAGCACGTAAAAACTTTTCCTCATCTTTGGTGTAAAAACCTTCCACTTTCTGGAAGAAAGTTATTAATTTCGCCTACCTCCATAATCATTCTTCATTCTCTCTCACTTGTACTATTTTTCTCAGCTGGAAATGATGAAAAAGCTAGTAACATGCAATTAGCAGCTCACTAAAGAGCACAGTTTGAAAACATATGGTTTAGAAATCACTGACTACATTTTTCTCAGTGTGTTGATAGGTGAACTACAACTCACCTATCAACACACTGCACAAAGAATAGCAAGGGCAGAATTTTGCCCAACTGAACTGAATTCAACTGAATCCAATTATGACAGATAGAGGCAGAATGATAAACATTCTAATGAGATTCTGTCCAACTAAAATGATTCTATAATGATTAAAGCATTTATATTAAACCACTGTATCTTGCATTGAATTAGTTTGCAATCTTGGTTTTTTAACCTGTTAACAGTTTAGTTTACTTTAAAATTTATTCATCATCCCTATTTTTCCTCAACAAAACCTTTGTTACTCTCAACTCAGGTTGTTTACTTTTGTATTTAAATGCATAATCCCTCTCAATTGCTTCAATTTAGAAATTACAAATAATACATGAAGTCGTCGAACCAACTCAGATCTAATAATTGAATGCCCCACATTTAAGACAAATTTGCATGGCTGTTATTTACCTTTGATGCTCTAAAGCAAAAGGCAGTAGACGTTGTGTCTGATTTCTCTCTGTCCAACATTGCAAGTCCTTCATCTTCATTCAGAGCCAAGTACTTTCCTGTTGTAATATGTCGGAGACGGAAAGGCTGTCCCCATCTGATGTTACTTCCACTCCAGCTAAACATATGAGGCATCAAAAAATAATTTATGAAGTACGCAAAACTAATATTTGTATTCTGGGCTTTAAAGGACATTCAGAAAATAGAATGTGCTATATATATTCCTTTTTGTTTTTGATTTCAATATTTGCATTAAAACCGATGCAAAACTGTAAATACATTTGCAAAGGGAACCTTGGAAGGGAGTATAGATTTAATTTTCTTGTTTCTATACCCTCCCTCTGTTTTATTAGGGTGTTACATATGGTGTCGATAAAAAAAATCCTATGTTTCTGAAAAATGCTGAAGCTTAAATTAACTACTGTATTTCAGTTGACTGCCTAAACAAAAGAATTAAACTTAAGTGAGGATTCAACATTCCAAAGAACTATCCTACATCTCTGTTAGTGATGAGATTATTACATTTGCAATCACAGACACACCAAGAGTAAAACAAACATACAGTTCAGAAGGCCATCAAAGTTAAAACATGTTTACCCTTATGGTATATATTGAAACATCACTTGAATAGAGAAGGAGTCTAAAAAAAAACCCAAAAATCAGAAGACACCCATGGGGGATAGTTCTGATTTCCACCAGTGCTTCTATAATTCCAAGTGACAAGTAGGAAAGCATTTTACTTTTGGACAGAAGCAATGTCTCAAGCAGATGTATTTCATAAGCAACACTGCTTTTGATATGGGACACAGACCAAAACAAAAAACAACAACAACAACAAAAAAGTCTTAAAATATTGACATTCCCCATATGATTATACTATGGTAGATTACTTTTTATTATTGACAATGAACATACTGAAATATATCATATAGCAGGACAAATATATTACTCATGTTCTGCCTTCAGGGGCTGTAACCATCGAATTGCTGTTAACAAAGCTGCTAACAAAAAAGTTCAAAAAATATCAGTACCTTATTCGAAGGGGTTCTACTCTCCACAAAGACCGGGCTCGAACGCCAGCTCCTCCGGTTTCATAAAGTACTTTCCTACAGAAAAGATTCAGAAGATCATCCTCTTGTGTTTATTTGTGCTACAGAGTATTTGGAACTTACTCCTCTGTAAACTGTATGGGAGTCACTTCTTCTCCCCAGCTAAACAGATGGAGTCGAATGGACAGAAGATTCCTACTCATCTGTGACAGCCTGATACACAATCTGAATGTCCCAGGTAAGTTAGGCTATTTCCATTAAGCTATTCTTTCTCAGGAGTTGATAAAATACTTTGCCTTCAAAGTGGCTGAGAAACTTCTGCTGTTACTTAATCAGTCATAAAAATAGGTAATTCATACAGTTCCCGAGAGGTTAATCTAAATTACTAATTCTCTTAAACACATATAAACACAACATTAAAATAAGTATACACATTTGCATACATTAATGATTATCTGCATGAATATGACATCAGAGAATTCATTTCTAGAATTCCTTCTAACATTTTTATTAAAAGACAAAAGATGGTGATAAAACAAAATTTTTTATTATAATCCTATATAAAACAGATAAAATTTTATATTTGTTTTAGAAAACTCAGAGAAATAAAAAACAGCAAGTGAAGGGATTCAACCTTTAATATAATCTACTTTTGAATTACTGGCTGGGGGTTAGTGACATGTTTTAGTGCTGAAGCTAACATTCTACTCAATAATCAAATACAAACAAATACAAACTATGATGCATTAGTCCCGTTCACAGGAATAAATGTACAAAAGTTTTTCACCTTTCAGTAATCATTCATGTCTTGTCATCCAAGCACCAGAATTTGTATAAGCTTTCTCTTATATAATGCATATAGGAAATACAATGGATAATAGGAAAGGTCTTGATCTGAAACTCAGGATACACAGAACCTTTTTTTTTAAATAATTATTTTTAATAATAATTTTTTAAATAATAATTGTATTTGTTACATTCTGCAACAGTAAAAATTTAGGAAATAGTAAACTTCTAATCAAATACTTTATTTAGTTATAATAATAATTTGGGAAGTTTGATGTGCACCTTACCTATTTTAAAATATTTTAAGAATCTCTTAACTAAGTAATTTCTTGTACACATTTTTAGGCTACTATCTGCAGCATTACTGCTATTGGGAAACTGTATTGGAGTGAAGGCCTTGCTTTCACAACGTGACTCCCAAGCTGTCCTCCATGCTGTACTATGTAAGGGCTTATTGCACCATCATTATACTATAAATTGAAATGTTCTGTTCCTGGTAGCAAATGCTCAGTGGATGCTATAACTTAACAGAAGTCTGTTCACACAGCAAAATAGTACTAGAGGATGACACAATTATTTTTTGCTATGCCTGCTTCTTCACTTGAAAGAGTGACATGACAAAATCTATGTGTAAACTGTGAGTGTGGTCAGAAACTGAGCCCTCCAGGCAGATACCAATAAGAAAATCATATTCTTAATAGTTGTACTGTATATACTGCAGTACATTCATTCCTTTATGATTTGAGCAAGAAAGAAGGGTTCAGACATACAAGCAAAAATATTTTAGATGCAAACTAAACTGATTCACTAGCTTCTTTTCAAAAGTGCAGAAAACTTTCAAAAGTTTGTTGGGTTCTTTAACTTTTCTTAGAGCAATATAAACAGACAGCCTTTTTTGTATTTCTAAACTTTTCTGGCAGTGGTTCTTTCTGTTCATATATTTATTTATTGATAACTAAACAAAAGGTTGGTTGAACCTTTCAGCAAGATTGATTCACACTTATTCCTAAATGTTTTCATCAATTTCTAATGATAAATTTTGTTGTAGTTTTGTCAGAGGTAAGAACGGTAATTCATATAACTTTTTAGTCCTTTTCCCAAATGAAAAAACGGGTGAAGAAGATGAAGAAAACGGTTCCACTCTTCCTTGTTTAATTAAAATAACTCGAACTGACCCCAAAACCATAAAGACAGTCAAACAGAAAAACAGAAATAATCTAGAATGAAAAATGACTGTATCGTAATGTGATTAAAGTACTAAAAAAAAAAAAAAGTTCAAATGGTAATTTTGTTCTTAGGGAAGGATTTTCTTTATACCTCACAAAAAACAAACAAAATCTAGTAGTACAGTAGAGAAAGGCTTTTATTATTTAATAATAAAAAAAAAAGGTTCTATGAATCCTAAGTTTCAGATCAAGACCTTTCTTATTATCCATTGTACTTCCTATATCCATTATATATGAGAAAGTTTATACAAATTCTGGTGCTTGGATGACAAGACATGAATGATTACTGAAAGGTGAAAAACTTTCTTACATGTATTCCTGTGAACAGGGCTAATCCACCCTAGAATGCATGGGAGCTGGACCCTCTATTGTACTTAAGTATCTGAAAAAACGTGTAGCAAGGGAATTTAAAAATCTGCCTTCCTGCTCTGGTTTACATGACTAGATGCTGCACATGCATACATAATGTCACAATCTAGCTGTTATACAGTCTATTCTGAATTAAAGTAGCATTTTGAATGCAGAATTTTAACTGGCTTTTCCGATTGTCAAATATTTCTATTTTTTCAAAAGTGAACAGGAAAAAAAAAATATATCTCTCTGGTTAGCATTGTTCTTGTGCAACTATGGGACCTGGAACTCAACCTGTGAAATGAAAGTTGTGGGTTTTTTACCTGAGCAAGTGTTTCTACAACTTTTCTTCTATTGAGAACACTTAAGGTTTTAATTTATCTGATATTCTGCTTCTTGATCAACGCCAATGCATTCCAGAAAGAATCTATATATTAACATGAAGTCTACTGGAGTGTGACAGACCATTTCCATCCAGTATCTTCATAAGATGATGGACTTGCAGATCTACACCTGTATATTATTTAGGAGCCACTTTTAAGAACACACATGCGATTTCAAAAATTTCAAAATGACAGTTAAGAGTAAGAATATATATTCCTCATAGTAAAGGCAGTAGCATTTCCTACACATCTTGTCTTCCGTAATAACGTTCTTGATACTCTAGGATCAAAATACAAAATGACAACAAAAAAACTTAGCAATCAATTCATCTTCATTTCCAGACTCTATGAATATGATCTTTTGAGGTCCCTTCCAACTTGGGCTGTTATACAATTCTATGAATATACTGAATACACAATAACTGTCTGGAGTTTTTCTTTTCCATTTTCATCCTAGGTCCTCTTCGGTCCTGTTCACCTTACTGATGTTACTTTTGACAGACTCTAATTACCTCTTCTTAGCTAAACTCAAAACTAATCATTCATTTCCATACTCTTTGACCTCCTTCGTTTCTCCTTGGCCCAACTCAACCATTCCTTCATTGAAGGAATAGCATAGATATGCCTCTGTTCACCTTTTATACTTCTTAAATTCCCATACTACTTAAATTCTCTAACCCTCTTCCAGCTTTTTCTATATGTAACACTGTACTAGTGTGAGTGACCGGCTCTTACAGTAACAAAACTGCAAGTAAGAGAATTGCTCGTTTTCACCACAGCATCCACATAACATTTTCTTCATCTTCTCCTTGATTCCATCCATCCACCCATCCATCTATCCATCCATCTTATTCTGATTTTTTGTCAAGCCTGCCTTTTTGATGTTCAGTAATTCCATCCCCTGTATTTTCACTAGGCCTGTAATAAAAGACCTTAAGATTCTTGGCAGAGAATAGTCATTGTGTAAATGTTAAGGAGCATTCTCTACAGAAACCTTCAGAAAATTAAATGTCTGTTCTATGAAAAGAGAAATTATCACTCTTGTCTAACTTAGTTCATTTAATAGTCCTAATGAAATGCATAGAACTGATTGAACAAAGAGATGGAAATAAACACAACCATTTTCTACATTTTTTTCCTCTATTCCTATTGCTATTTGTTTTTTTTCATGTACTTATTTTATTTTGTATAATGTAAATGTGACTCCTACAACTACGACACAGTACAAACATGGCCTTATGTCTATTACGCAGCTCACAAATCCAAAAGATAGGACAACTCCAAACCATCAATCTTAGCACACTGTATCACTATCATACATTTGAAAGTGATCAATATAGCATTCACATTATACTCCTATTTTAGGAATATAAATACATAGATTTCATTCAGAAAAATAAACATTTTTTTTTAATTTTACACTTTTATTTACACAGTTGTAAAAAAATGGAAGCAAAGCTTAAGGCAATAACAATACAAGCCAAACATATATTAAGAAGAAGAACATACAGAGCAACAGGACTCCACAATTATTTTTGGCTTTAACTATATCTGACTTGTAGATAAGTAACAGCAATAGCAAAGTATAGCATTTCTGAACATTCTGAAAAGGCTTGACACCTATTCTAACCATATTAAGACTGGCTGTTTATAAAATTAGTCTGACATCTGTTCCACACAAGGTACCTAGATCCTAATACTTTCGCAAGTGTTTTTATACGAGGTGTGCACATTTTCACACTCAGTGCAAACTTTCTTTTTTCCATGCACGTATGAAGAGAACAGCAATTAAAAAATTAACCAACAAGTGAAGTTTTCTGACATTCACTTTGGGTTTTCTTTTGGCTTTGGAGACATCTTTACTCCACAGAAATGTAAAAATGGAAAATTTAGAGCTGAAAAGTTTACTTGACATAACTGAATGTCACTTGTGGTATCATATTGCCTAAAGCATAACTTATTCGTCACAACAGGTATAGAGGACTTATTTGTTGAATATGATTTTTAATGCTGGGGTTTTTGTGTATTCAAATGATTAGCTTGCTATGCTTTTGATTATCAGCAAAATGCAAAGTTAAATTCAAATAATAAATCAGCATAATATATAACAACGTATATTTAAGTTTAATACAAAAGTGATTTAGTCTAGCTAATATGATTTAATTATCTTAATGTATTAATCAAATTTGAGAGAGCAAGAACTTGCAAAATGGTACAGAATATATAAAATATGAAAGTCACTGTCTAGGCTAAATTTTCAGAGATTTTTTAGGGCTTTTTTTTTTTTTAAATTACCATCTTCCCTGCTAATGCTTGCTTACCTCTGCTTATAGTAGTACACATTAAAGACAAACAACATAATAGGCTGAAATCTCAGTGGAAATCAAGTACTTGAATTTCAGCAATAAAAGAACTCATGACTGATTTTCTGCTTATTAGGTCTCATTTTCTTGTAACAATGTCACCGCCTAATTAAAGATTGCTGTAAAGAGTGTTTAACCTATCTAACCTCAAATTCAACTGACAATCAACAATCTATTTCTTTTTTGAGAGAAGGAAATGTATAAAAATGCACCACCACTTACTTGTGCTGTGAATCATTCTGATCTGTAGATGGAATTGTCAAACATTCATCATGGCCATGGAAAAAACGTACTACATGCCCACCAAGAAGATATCCTGTAGAAGAACCACATTTACTCATTAGCTTAAACATTGACAATATGAAAATAACACCCTCAAAAAAATTTAAAAAATTCAAAAGACCTGGGTGAAATGTTTCCAAATTTTCACTCATAATTGAAATTAAACAAGAAGAACAAATTTAGTATGACAACATATTATTTTTAGTATATTTTTCAGTTGAAAATATTTCTTCTGAAAATGAAGCCAAAAAGAAAGCAATCTCTTAACATTTAAAAATCAAATTAGGATTCTGGGACAAAAAAGGAAAATAAAAACTTCTGTGACATTTACTCTTTTGCAAATTGAATGCTTTAGGTAAAAGCCAAATCAAATATATAATGCAACAGTTTCCTCCCCCTTAATACAATTTAAATGTTCTCAGTACAAAATAACTTGGTGAGTTCATCAGTTTGTTCTGACATTTATAATTTGTGTCAAAATCAAAACTGCACAGCAGCAGCAGGAGACAGAGGACAGAAAACCACTTAGCAGTTCTGAAGATTAAGTTTAATGGAAGCTAACTTTCCAACCCATTTAACACAAAGACTACAGGTCAAAACCAGGCACTTTGCCTCACAGAAAAAAAGGAAAGAAAAAAACGGTGTAGGAGGAGAATGATTCATCAGACCCTCAGTCCAAACTGTTCTGACCTTGTAAGTGAAATTAATGCCTTTTAAAAGAACAAACACACATAACTGAGAAAGGGTAGAAGGAAACTTTTATACTGTGCAGCTGATTCACAATAAATTTGTAAATTGGGAAAACAGTAACTGGCAATTATCCTGTTGTCAATTAATACAAAGGTCAAAGCAAAGAAAGAATGCAAAAAAAAAAAAAATACACTTTCCTGATATTTATGTTCCATAAAAGCACTTCAAACATCACAAAAAGTATGTTGTCCAACTTCCAGTCAATTTTAGACTTAGGAAATCCCACTTTCTCAGTCTGTCCATTCAACTTGTGCTAGGCTGCTAAGTCTTTTGTCATACGATCATCCTTCATGTAAACCATTCTGAGAATTGTGTATACAGCTAAACCTAAGCCAAAGTAGTTGGGAAAAAACTGACACACAGAAAACCTACTTCTCTGCTTACCCCACCCTATCCCTTTTTTTATTATTATTATTATTATGCAATTTTGAATTACGTAACCAATTCTGAGCTACACAGTACAAGAGTTCCAAGTACAGCAAAAGGCCACTAAGATGATTAAGAGGCTGGTGCATCTCACACATGAGGAAAGACTGAGAGAACTGGGAGTCTTTGACCTAGAGAAAAGAAGGCTCTGGGGGGATCTCATCAATGTAAAGAGGACAGAGTCAGGGTCTCTTCAGTGGTGCCCAGTGACGGACAAGAGGTAACGAGCACACAAGAAACACAGGAGGGTCCATATGAACATCAGGAAACACTTTTTCACTGTGATGGTGCCTGAGCACTGGGACAGGTTGCCAAGAGAGGTTGTGGAGTCTTCATCCTTGGAGATATTCAAAAGTCATCTGGACATAGTCCTGGGCAACCTGTTCTAGGTGGCCCTGCTTGAGCAGGGGATTTCACCAGGTCCCTTCCAACCTCAACCACTCCGTGATTCTGTAAGCACTTAGGAAATTTAGCTGCCAAATCCCTGCTGTTACAGAAATCTAAAATATACCACTGATCTTCCATGATCTCTCTGTGTAGCTCATTATGTTTCCGATTTCTTACAAGTTTTTTAATTTTACTATAGGATGGCTTTTCTGTTTGCTTGGTTTTGTTTTACCTGTGAAACCTGAGAACACGGGGACTTTTCTAGGTTTAACCTCTATTCCATTAATGTCCCATGACGGCAGGGGACCAGACAGCCATTTATAAATATACATCTCCAGCATAATACACTTCTTGCAACAAAAAGCAATGAGAAAGTATTACAAGGAAAATCCATATCCCATATGCTCTTAAAATGAAAAGCTACAAACACTCTGAGACAAGTTTCTTATGCGTCAGTGCACAGAAACACTGTGGGATGCTGATTTAAACCACTTGGGGTTAAGAAGGACTCAACCATAGTTCAGATAAGCCTAGTGACTGTCAGTCTTTAGCACCAGGGTAGTCTACTTCCATCAAGACTTAGCATAGCTGATCCCAGGGAAATGCAATGTCTCTTTCAGGTCCCTTATAGCTCCATTTCTTCCTATGATCCTGTATATTATTATATCATATATTATACCATCATGATCCTGACTTAAATACATTTACCATTCATGAATGTGGAGGGCTGATACTTCGAACAGACAACAGCAGAGGTAAAGTACAATGTTTGTTATGACAGTGTTGATGACAGAGTACGGCATTGAAATAAGGAGCAATATTGAGTGGATGACCCTTTCATTACAGAACAAGACATTTCTCAAACACAATAAGATGATGCTTCTCAAACATGGTTGTAAATAGCAGTCAAGTACCTAGAAAGAAATCCTGACCCTGTGGTGTGGGATTTAAGGCTGATTAAGAGGATGTGTTTAGAGAGCTCATTTTCATTGACTATTACAGAGAAACAATAAGGAATCACAGCTGTGAGATCTGGAAAGGATATTGAGCAAATATCCTTAAAAAACACAACTAAGAGACTGGAATAGGAACTATGAGAAACCTGCTTTCCATTTTGCCTGTACCTTTCTCTCTCTTCTGTTACCTCTGTTATAGGGTGATTGAAAATCCTACACAAAATCTAAGTTTACTGGCTTTAGTTATTCTGCAGCTCCTACTCCCCAACATTAAACTGAAGACAATAAACTCATCTTTGCTCTCTCAGTCTTCATTTCTCATGCAACTTTTTATGCTTCGCTATTCTAAAGTTACAGCACTTATTTAGCTTTTCTTCAGTTAATCTGGCTGATGTATCTGTATTTCCCCATTTTCCCTCGTGTTATTCTTCTCTCCTACGCTCATTTTCTTTATTTTCATTACGCTCTTTGGTTTGATGTTCTGACAGTGGTTTTTTTTCATTTTCACTCTTTACAAAAAGCAATACAAAGTCATCTAAAGTATAAACATTTCTAAATAAATAAAATTACAAACCTTCTGTAATACTGCTTCCTGAGCATGTAGGATGTACGTTCCATAGCGTCTGCATAAAGGAGGCATCCACCTGAATACTTCCATTTGACATGGAGAGATGCTGAAATAAGATGACAGCAACAGGAAACAGTGAATTTATGCAATTAAAAATATTTAGTATATTAATTTTTCAACAAAATAGAAATATATAATAAATATACGAATATTCTTTAAAAATTAGTAGTCACTTGCTTTTAAAATGAACTCTTTTCTAAATCTAATCAGCAGACTCCAGCTGCAGCCTAGGAATCTTCCACAGTTACAGAAATAAAAACTTCCCAAGATGGAAAATGCTGAAGTTCCCCTCGGCATAAAGACATGGTAACAGTCTTGTTCTAGGGGGGGAAAACCTTTCACTTAGAAAGAAAAGTGCATTACAACCAGGCATTATTTCCTAGATTAGAAAAAACTTCATTCATAAGAAACCCAACTATTTTCCCCAACTTCTCACAGCACTTTGTATTTTCCCACCATGTCTCCATTTACTAAACAAACAAACTTACCAGGTATCTTTCAGAGGACACACTGACCAGGATAAGATCATCACCTATTCGAACTTTTTCTCCTTCTGACCTTTGTTTAGAAGCAGGGTGTATTGTCCACCAGCATGCCTCACCTAAAGGACAAAGATACTTATCAAGGGTATACGAAACAGACAACTCCCAGGAACTTTAAGGATACCTTTAAACAACATTGAAACAACATAATTAAGAATTGTGTCATAGAAGACATTCACGTTATAAAACCACCTCATTCCTCTTTTCAATTCATTTGAATTCTTTTCCCTCAAAACTTTTTGTCAAGCAATCTTTGCATCACTGAAGCTGATATTTCTCTTTTCATGTTTTTTTAAAGCAACTAACCACTTACAAAACAGTACTCAGAACTGCCCTCCCTTCAAGGCTCTCACTGCCAGTAAATTGCTGACAGCTACCTAAGTCTTAATTATCACCTTTTGTGTTTTCTTTTGCTTAATGTTCATATTTAATTCACAATCTTCCATATCATTTCCACTCTAAGCTGCATTTATGTTGCAGAATACAAATTTTTGAAACAAATACTCCATAACTTTACAATATTGCTACAGTACAAATATCAGTTCTGGGAGCAGTTCCATTAGCACTACAGCCCATATGACTAAAGGATAGCCAAGCTTAAGGGTGACAACCATAGAACATTTCCTACACGTTAAATGTAAGATTCCAAATTACTTCGCGCACACACAGACACACACACACAGCCCCACCCACCAGTTCTGGGAAGATTACCTAATTTCTTCCACAATTTCACACCCTTCAGAGTTTAGTTAAGACCCTGAAGAAAATGCGTTGAATACAGCTTTCTCACTGGGCAATGCAAAGTGGGAGAAAATTAAACAAAGGCAAAATTGGTAGCATAAGACAAAGCAAAAAATGTGTTTGATCAACTAAGAAATTTCATGTAAAACCTCCTTAAAACAAAAATTGAAGGTTATGGAACTAATTATAAAGAAGACAATAAATACAAGTTACATCCCTAAATGTAAAAGTGTGAAGTGCTAAATCTTTAAAAGAGAATAATTTTAAATATCCAGTTGCTTTTCACTCAATACCTGCTAGGTGAAGAATACTTCTTCATTTAATAGGACAGTTTCATGGGTGGGGGAGTAAGGTAAGGGGAAGTGATATTACAGTGTTCAGTTTATGAGGTTTACAAGCATGCAGTAGTTATCAATATCCTCTGTGCAGAAACACAGCTAAGCATTCCATTTGCATGTTGCTTTTTATCTCTTACCTATGTGTACAAGGGTCTTTTTGTATATGTACAGTTAAGCAAATATCAATATGAGACAACTACAGATATTCATTACAAAACCTCACGGGCACAAGCAGACACATGCACAATAACTCTGAAAAAAACCCTATAAAATTATAAAGACAGATTTCACTGGAACTAATATCTGCCAATATCTGTCTGAGACCATCTTCTGTGTGGCTACAAACAACTGAAAGACAAACTTCACTCATTCAAAACAGGTGGTCATGTAGATAACCAGAGTCACCTGAAAAGGAAGTTTCAAAGATCACAATCCACAAACATTTGAACACCTACATTGGCTATGCCTCTCCATCATCAATTAGTCTATTCTGATTTTAATTTATTTTCAAAATAATGAAAAAACAATACAAACCACAGGTTTATATTAATACAACTGGCATTTCTTTATTTGAAGCTTCATATTAATGAGGTGTGTATACAGGTATTTAGATTTTTCCTTCCAGGTACATGTCTGGGCCTGGGTACTAGAGGGTCACCTGTTACCTTCTGATGAGTATTCATCACTTTCAATAACTATTAACACTACGTATACAGCAGCACGTAAACCTATTTGTGTCTCTTTGTGGCTGAGCTGCTTTTAAATTCATTTAACATAGCTCCCAGTGGCATCTCATAATTTATATGTGATTTCATGGAAGTACTATTTTTTTTTTTTTTACTATATTTCTGTCAGCAGCACTGTTACTGGCAGTACTCCCAGAAATCTATTAATTATATTTTAAAGCTTTCTCATAATTTCTTGCTTGTTTTGTATCTCTTCCACTCTGTCCCATTATTACTTTGCTCCATTTTATGCTTTTCTTTTTCTTCAGCTCTTTTAGCAATGTGCTCATTATGTTTTTTCTGTTTTCTTGCATTACAAGTTGCATACTTCTTTTGTTGCATGGTTACAATGTATATTGTGAATGCACCAATATATGGCTTTACTATATTCTGATTTTATTGAAAGTGCCAAACCATAAAAATAGAAAACAAACGCATCAAATTTATTTTATTCAATGGAAGTTTTTTATTTTGACCATTATCACCAGTGTTATTGCAGTTGTGGTAACCCAGTTTAATTGCAAGGCACTCTCACATTCTTACACAAAGTCAGTTAATTTACTGAAAGTCATCAGTATTGACAGTCAGCATTTACTTTCAGTCATCTTATTTCTAATGAACACATAAACATGGCATTCATAAGCTTACAGGGCCATTAATCTCAATGCCTCTTCTAAAAACAGAAACGTGACACATTTTCCTTCAAAAATAACTTGCCATACCTGCTGCATGTTCTCGTAGTCCCACATCAAATGCAAGTTTATCCGTCTGGGATCTTGATGATGTTAAACATGTCAAATACTGCAAAACAGTGAGGTTATTGAAAACAAAAAAAATCAGTATCCATTAACACTCATGCCAAATTAATACATTCACATTACTCTATCTTACTATCAGCTGGTGGTTAATTTTTCTGAATGAGCTAAGCATGATGTTATTTGTATACAAGCTCTTCCTGACTTTAAAACATCAAAATCCTTTTCCACTTCAGCACATATTTCTCTGTGTAATTTAGCTCCTACCTTCCAAAGTTTCACACAGTTCATCAGATAGGAACAGGCAAACATCTTATTACAGTGTTACTGTAAAATGTTTGCTTCATGAAAACAAAGCAAACATACCAAAAGGCAGTAATCATACTTGCAAGTCTGGTATATCAAGGCAACTACAATTTGTACGGTTCATAAACATAAGTAACATAGTTTAAAGACTAATGTAGAGTCTTCCAGTACAGGAAAAAGGAGGGAAGATGTTTTCTTGACTTCTCATTTCTTCAACCTCCTACTAGGCAAACTTGCATTGGCCCTAATAAGTCAAAGGTCCAGAACAGTTAAAATATCCCAGTTGTACAATGTAGTGAAACAAAATTTATACAAGGTAGCCTGAAGACAGCATGTTTATTGGCATAGTCTCTGGGAACTATGGGATGTTAAAAGCAACACCTTATCTTACAAAATATGATGGAAAAAATAACACATATCACAACAAATTCATTTGCAATAGCAGCAACTTGCTAATGGAATTATCATCAAAATGGATTCCTTAAGGACACAGAAATAATCCACAGCTAAAGGAGCTTTTCAGCTACATTTCTGAGCGAAACGGAATGAAGAATCTGAATTTAAAATATACAGGCGGCTTCCATTGTGTTGAGGCACCATAAGCTATTCAAATTTGTTTATCTAGTGCAGAAGAGAACTTAGAAAGAACATTCTTCCAGATATTTTTATTTTGATCAAAAGACGTTTGTTTGAGTTTCATGTTACTCATTCTATGCAAGCGCTCTTTCACTTACCATTTCACTAAACGAATGTCGAAGTAGTATAGCATGGCCATAAAGCAGGGTTCTGTGACCACCCCCTTGAGCTGCCTACAGAACATGACAAAGAAGGTGAGAACTCCACTGCACTGTATGGACTATGATCAGAATTACGTAACAACATGAAGAGCTACTACAGTTCAAGAAATAGGTGCAAATATTCAAGCAAACTATGAAATGTAAATGTTGGGCAAAAATCATAATAATGAAGCAACTACAGCAATAGCCAAATAGCTGCCATGGGAACAAATGTTGTTCCTGGTCAAAGGCTCTTATTGTGACCTAATTTTTATTTTAATTAAGTAAAAACATAGCATTTTCAAAAAAATGTTTTAAATTAAATAAGGTACTACTTACCTTTCTTATAAACTTCTCAGAAGCGTTAAAAAAAAATAATAAAGTAAGTATATATACACATACACAAACTGAAATCTGAAAGAGGAAAAACTCACCTATTGCCCCAAATAGTTCAAGCACATACTAAGGATATCTACTTGCTAGGATTAACGCTATCTTAAGCATTTACCAGATTCATTAAAGCAACTGCATCCATAATTTCAACCAAGCACATTTATTAATTTCAAATATGGAAATTTATGACAAGATCAGGGAGAGGTAAAACTGGATTTTCCATACGCTTCCTTTAGCAAATTTAACACGCATCTTTTGAGCTCCTTTGGATGACCAGAAGAAAATAAATTCCAAGTGAAGAATCTTAACAAGAAAGTTACCTACGGAACAGCAGACAACAAGCTTTATACGTTTTCAAGTTTGCCTCTCTCAGCCTTCTTCTGCATCTACCATCTTATTTCCTAGTTATTTATAAATAACAAGCCTATTCAAACTTAAATAAATAATACGACAAAGACATTAAATTCTTGATTTATCGTGTGCTTTCCACTGAAACTAAGTTTGTTGTTTTTTTTTTTTTCAGATCCTCAATCCCAGATTGTATAAAGCATTTTTTTAGGAAAGTGAGCTGCAAATTTTGCAGAATTATGGATATCAAGATTAATGTTAATACTAATTATACTATGGTGGGCAACATTATACTTCATTTTTTCTCTTGGTCCAGATCATAACATTTGCATTTGGTAAGTCTTGAGTAATAACAAAAGGTCTAACATCAGGATCCTGATAACAAGTTAGAAATTGCTGATTTAAGAATATCTAACTTTTCACGTAATTGCTTGAAACTGTTATCACACACACACAGAGCTTTTTTTCCCATTTAAAAGAGCATTTACTTTATGGTCTTCTTGTTTCAGGTATACTTAGGCAATCATTAAATATGAAAGATAATTCCCCAAAACATAACTTTAGAACAGGGATTGTCTCTAGTACGTTACATATTGCTAGAAAGGACTGCCTTTAAAGTCAGTTCTTTTCCTTGGATTCACATGGAAGGGACCAAGATAATTAAAGGCAGTTCCAGGAACTCAAATAACCGTTATGCATGTGTAGGCAAATGATTTTGCACTCTATGAACAATACATTAGTTAAATTACCAATTAGGTCAATAGGTTTACAAGCTATGTACAAACTGTGTTCTACAGAACACAAACTTAAGAGACATCAAGCTGAGGAAATCACTACATTCTGTAGCTCGACATATGGAATACTTAATACTCATTCAAAGGATTAAAAATGAATGTTATTTTCCAAACAGAAGGAATAAAAACCTAAAAGCAATTCAGCAGAGGTCTTTTATTACAACTGCAATAAAATAAAAATCCTACTGCTATTTTTCTATCTAATAAGAAAGACATTACCAAATAGGGATTTGGGACCTGGTTATGCTGGAACTTAATGCTGCTAACAGATAGGAGACAGTCTTATGTAATTTTTTGTAGTAAATTTTATTGAGAAATTTCTCAGAATTATATGGATACTACATAAAATCTCTTTCACAATATGATCGAGATCATTATATAAATTTCTCAGAACACCCAGTACCAAACTAAAAAAACCCAAACTCCTGGACAACAATTTTTGGACCCACACAGAAAATGTGTTAGATTATTGGTAAAAATTGGAGACAAATATAAGAGCGTTTTCACTGGTCATTCAGAGAACATAACATACTTTTAGATATCATTATAAAAGGCTGATCAGAACCAATAAATAAAAAAATTCCAAGAGCTCCACCAAAACACGTCATCCATAAAAAATTGTTTTAATAATATATCCTGCAGGAACTTATCACTGCTTGGGGAAGAAAACCAGAAAAACATCATGTAACCAGAAAAACATCTTGGGGAAGAAAACCAGAAAAACATCATGTAACAGTGTATATAACCCTTCTTTTATAAATTAAAACTTTTTTAAGCAACAAGGAAAACGTTAACAGCAAAATCAACTGTAATTACAGACAGGTTGTCAGAAGAAAATTACATGTAGTCAGTTTGTAACAAATATAGGCATACTGAGAACAAGCAATAAAACACCTCAATGCTATTTTTTCACTGAAAGCTTTTAAGCGAATCACTTGTAATATTAAGGCTGACACATTATAGAAAAAAAAACCCACCACTCAAAAAAACAACAAAACCCCCAAATCAAATAAGCTACGTTCTTCCTCTAGAAAAATCTGAAACTATCAGCAGAACTCTATTCCAAATGAAATTTAATATGGAAAGCAAGCCATTCAATGAAAGGATAGACTGGTGGAACCAAAAAAAGATTAATGTTAATTATATGAGGCCAAATCCTATTCTTAGCAATGATTTTGTATCGAGAACAGAATGCAAATGAACATTTTAAGATGTGCATTCCTACATTTCATGCTGTCATTTTTCTCTACACATATAACACCTATTAAAAGACAGCATTTTGTATTATTCATCTCAAAAATAGCTTTTTCTGAAATCTTGTTTAGAAATTATTTATTACCGTATCAATTTGCTTTCATGGTGCTAAAGATAGTGCCTCATAATACAAAATATTTAACTTGACTGGTAGTTATGACATATGTCTCAAAACAGAATCAGTTAACTTGAACTTAAAAAATAACCCATCCATTTTACTTGTTGACAGAAGCTAATTATGAGTCCACCTTCTCTGAATGTAACAAATCCTTGTGGTCCAGAAAGAAAGTTTTTTGCATTATTGTTCAGGCTTTCATTTTTTTATTTCATTCTTTCTATTTATATGAACTGCTGTGTTCCTATTACAATTTCCCCAATGGATGGTACCCAGCTTCAAAACAAATGCAGGGCAACGTAGTTTCGAAATAAATATGGTACAACAGACCAGATTTTCTTTTTTATTGTCTACTGCCCCCAAAGCAACAGTATGATCATTTTTCCTGAACACATTAATTGTCCTCTGCTGTCAATCCCAAATATAAATACTCGTATGTTACTAGTAATCTCAGATTACATCTTTCAGCTTAGTTTTTGGGTGAGTATTTTGTAAATACTAAAAATTGTGTTATTGCTGAGGAGTCCTAGAGGTGTTTAAATCAATCTTACTTTCCCTAAGCAAGTGCTTTTTTCATCAAGAGTTCCATTCTCTAGAAAGCAATACAATCACAACAATCAAGAATTACACTTTAAACTGAAGAAAACAGTGGAAAACAAGAGGTCAGTAACAATGAGGTCTGAAAACCGTGTATGCAAAGGCTGACATTGCAAAATCAGAGGTGAAAGAGCAGAACTCCAGCTTCCCTGAGCTGTGTCATGACATGGGCCAGTTAAAGATCTGGAGTGCAGAATAAACCAGCAGGTTGTCGTTATCCTGCCACTAAGGTACAGAATAAAATAAGGGTTCTTCTACTTCTCAAAAAGTAAAAATGACGGAAGAGTTTAACACCTGTGAATCAAATAGCAGCATGTGATGAGAAAACATTAACTGAAATACTGGAGTCTTTTGGAGCACATATAATGCACAGTCTTTCTATAGCGCATATCTCAACCCCAGGCAATCTAAACACAAAAGATGGCTACAAGAATGGCAATTTAATATGGAATTAAAACAATGAGTGATCGTAAGGCAGCAATTTATTTCCCTTTCTCTTTTCAAGCTCACATATTTTTTAAATAGAATCCATATTTGTTATTTCACTATCATATTTCTCTCTTAATTTGTAAGATATAAAAAAGATAGAAAATATTTAAGTGATTTTCATTTATAAACTGTAATAATAATTGTTTATTATGGTAAAGGCCAAAATTTTTATCTGATAATTTAATGGTTATATCATTTAGTCTATACACTATTTAGATGCTTTCCCAATTTGATACAAAAGAGTTAATTCCTGAGACGTATTCAAGAATTTCTCAATATACGAAGTTACTCTATTTTGCTAGTTATGCTTATGTATCACTTACTACCATAGTTTAATTTTAACACTGTACTATGAAAGAAATTTTAAAAATAGTAAATAAAATAATAAAATCATTGGTTTCATGGATTTGAAACAACAACCTGATGGAGGCCTACTACGCTACTGTCACAGAAGTTTTGAGTATTAAATGCATGAATCTGCAACTATTCTCTCAACACATAAGAAAATTTCTCATTAGAAATTACTTTATTCCACCACGTATACTATGCAAACAGTGTTCACAACATACACAATACCTTAGGGCATTTTAAGACACTTTCTGTAGTTTATCCTAAACTGCACTCCTACAGACTTATGGCCACTATCCATTGATCATAATACAAAATGCATCTCATGATTTTAGCCTGCTGAACTGCACCTTAGAGGATTAAAAGAGCATAAAACAGACATTAAGAATGCTCTCTCTATGTGTGCATACATACATTTCTATACGAATACGGTTTACAGAACTTGGTGTTACACATCCTGAATATATACCTCTCTCTCCTAATTGAACTGATATGATTTCCACACATAAAGTACAACAGAAGCAAGCTTACAGAGGAAAAAACCCCTGCATATTCTTTAATAGAATGAAAGATAGGTACTGAAGATGGCATTATAAAACTGCGAAAGCAAAAAACTGTAAAGTTTCACTCTTTCTTGTCAATCACTCTTAAATAGCAACCTTCTCTTCATTTTTTTTAAAATTTAAATTCTGCAGCCATGTTATTCAGATAAAAACAAATCCTAGTTTTGAGTTATTTAATATTTACTGATCTGCATGAAATCATGAGGAGTTTTAATCCAGAAGCATTCTAAACATCTTTATTATTTTATATAATTGAGAAGCCATCTTGCAAAGTGAAATTTCTTCCTTCAGAAATAAGAGACTCCATAGCTCACATTAATAGCTCACAATTAATGCCTGCAGCAATTAATTTAACAAAAAAAAACCCAACAAGGAAAAAAAAAAAAAAAAAAAGGCAAGTTCCGTCATTAATGTTAGTTTCTTTGGGATGATATAACGTTTTGGCAAATTGTTTGCTTTCAAATGAAAATTTTACAAATTAGATATATATTTGACCACCTTTACTTTTATCTTTTTGAGAACTAAAAATGTTTTCAAAACCAATTTTTTTTCCTTTCTTATTACCTAGAGCATGCAGTGTATTAAAAGTTTGAATAGGCAATCATTGCACAGCCCATCAGAGCTAGAGTTACACTTAGATTTCCTGCGAAAAACAAGACTTGCTGCTGGGTAATAAATGCTTAAGTAGTGTTTTGATGCATTTGATTTACAAATAAATAAAACTGAAAAGTTTTTTAAAATGGCAAATTGTTGCACAACAATGAAGAGACTGCAGAATGAATGGCAATTTATAAAGAGAAAAAATATTAAAAATTTATTCTACAGACATTTAATCTTTAGAAAAATAACATGCATTTTGAATGTATCACTTCTGCATAGATGGATATGACTTTCAAAATATTTAGTAAATAAAACACCCTTTTGATTGTCCCTTCTTGGATATATACTTAAATCATAAAATTCCCCTCCTCCCATATATTATGCTATTTTATTTTCGAGGATTGTACTAAAAAAGGAAGAAAACACTAAAACTGCATGCACAGTATATGAATCCCAGAAAGAAATCAAAAGAAAACTCCTATCATGAAAGAAATTCAGCATAAATTTATATTTGACCAAAAAAAAAAATTATAGTGAAATGTTATCTTTAAGTATATTTCTTTGGATAATACTGAGATTACTTGTATTTTTATGTTTGGTTTCTTACTCAGACATCCATTTTTTCCTTTTACTTAATGTGACAGAGTCTTAACTCTGTGTGTAAGTACAACAAAAGAATTACAACTCAAAGGAAATATGAGTTTTCTGGTCCTACATAAAATAAAAAGGAAAACTGACAGACTGTCTAGCTCTGCAGATTATTTGCATCATATTAGTTGACATTTAGTCTTATAAAATAAGTAAAGCCATAGAGTTTTATCATGCTCTGTTTGTAGGAGAATAAAAGTTCAATTCAATTCAATCCAGCTGACATTGGAGAGTTAGGGTCAAAGCAATCAAATTAAGATAAGTCTTCCACCCATGCTTTTAGACTATGTTGGGAAATCAATTAAACCACAGCACCATAGAAGATAATAGCAAGCTGATCTGATCAGGCAGCAAAAATCTGAGAGGTACGGTAAGCATCAATGCACTGAGGTTGCACACAAAAAATTCAAGAGTTTAGTCAACTTTAAGTGACTTACATGTGACTACTACAAAATTTAACTCTGAGAGTGAAATGCAGAAGATTTTTATTTACACAAGTTTTGTGGTTTTCATGGTGCCAGAAAGCAATTTTGGAATCTATCATAACAAATAAACATTGTAAAGTCTTATTTAATATTAATTTGTTAATAATACTTCACCCCATACATTAAGAAGTGGCATTTCCAGTTTTTTTTCAAATTTCAGTTGTTCACTGAATAGAAGAAAGCGATAAAGGTGATGTCACATTTTATTTTAAATTCCTAAAATTTATATACATGAATATAACAGAGCAACCGAGTGGAGACCATTGGTCAATTTCATTTACTTTCAGAGAAACACAAGCTCTACCTAAGCATATAGAACTAGACAATTTACCTAAACTACCTACTTACAAGCTATTCACAGATGCAACAGCAAGTGTAACTTCTAAAACTTCCAGAAGTATTAATGTGTAGATGACAGGTAAGTCTGTCTCATCTCAACAACTAGCAATGGGGTTCAGCTGATCGTTGAAAAATGATCACTGTTCATGCAGATCATTGAAAATACAGGCAAATCTGCATCTGGGGTTTGGATTAGGCTTAGTTTTTACTTATAACAGCATCACCTTTTGCCAAACAAATAGCTTAGAAGTTCTAAGAAAAATACAGTTCTGAAATAACTTTGTCAATAATAAAGAACGTATAATAAAGTGCACAGGGGTTTTTTGGCATCCTGATCGCTCCAGTGTGGAAGTCCTCTTTCAGTCATTCTTATTCTACCTTAGATTTGAAGTGATAATTCAATTGAAACTTTAGTAATATGAAACGCAAGCATAGTTACAACACACTACACTGTAAGCATTCCAGTAAGTATGCTTGTGCATACCAGTAAAAATATAGTAAAAGATTAAGAAACCCAAAGAAGAGAATTTTGAAATAACTATTTCTATCGCACAGTTCTTGCTTGCTACCACAGATTAAATAACTTGAAATTATACTGAAACAGTTTAGTTACACAACTACAAAGAAAAATATTGTATTTTTATATCTGAACTAAAAAAGATTTGTCACTTTGTTTCATTGATAGGACTTAATTTCTAGCTGTTAATTCATGTGAGGATAAATCAAATTAAACCCAAATACCTGAAATACTTTCTCAGCTCGGTGAAATAAGATAGAATATTTACATGATGAGAAAATTATTTTGCTTTCCCCATTAACAAATACCACTATAATACAATAATACTTTTATGGCAATGATTTATGTTTTAGACAATACTCTCCTCAGGTTCATAAAAGCCAGCCTCAGTCCAAGGGTTCTATTACTCCTTTTTCAGTATCCAGTTCTGGACTGATGGTAATAAGTGATCTCTGAATATAATGTTTCTGGGTTTTGTAAATATTTCAAAATAACAACTGCACCTGCTCCTCAGTGCTAAAGAGAAATTACTATGATTATATTATAGAGCAATAATGTCCCAGGAAAACAGGAAAATGAAGAATCTGCTATGACACGAGGCCCCTCTCCCAGAAAATCCTGGAGCAAGGAAAGAAATGAGAACAATCCATATTCAGAAATTTAATGTTCTTTGATGTCAGCTTGCTTACCCCTTCACTAGCATTATCCCCTGTGTTGGCCAGCATTTCTTGAAGGGCTCTGACAGACAGGGACTGTTCAAGGACAAAATTACAGATGCAAAGGTCTGGAGGAACATACTGTAAAAATAAATTAAACACTGTAAGAACAGATCAGCAGAGCAGGTGAAACAGGATGAAAAGTTTGAACACACATGTATGTTAATTTTAAAATCCATATTTAATGCTTACTCATTTGTTTTTTAGATACATGCTATTTCCCTGTATGAGAACAATATAAATCCATTCTTCACAACTTGGCAATGCAGTAGCTTTACTTTTCCTAGAGCTGTATTCCTCACAATAAAATGAAACATCTTCAGGTTCAAAGGCAAAAAGTTTTTCTCTACATATTTTTGCTTTCTTGTCTTTTAGAATGACACCATGAACATCATATTGGTTGTCTAAGATCATTAGCAAAACAGAAGAGGTTTATGATCTTCTTGACATATAAGGTTGACACTGGATCTTTTTATAGCTGTCACTAAAGAGCACGGATTCAGAATCTTATGATGATATGAACTATTTTAGGAGATCTTCTCAATTGTTGGATCAATATGCTTGCTGGTTTTGAAACATAAAATTTACGGTCACTTCAAAAACAGCAGACTTTTTTTCAATTTATTGGCATTGATGTGTCCAAGGAAAGATGTGTCCAAGAAAAAAAGTCTCAAGGGGAATCATCAATCTATATAAGTATGTGACAGGAAAGTACAAAGATGAGAGAGCCAGACTCTACCCAGTGGTACTCAGTGAAAGGACAAGAGGAAATTGACACAAATTGAAATACAAGAAATTATATTTAAACATGAGGATAAAACCCTTTTTTACTGGGAGCATAGTAAACACTGGCCCAGGTTGCCCAGAGAGGTTGTGGAGTCTTGGAGATACTCAAACTGTGACTGGACAGTGTCCTGAGAAATCTGCTCTGGCTGAACCTACTCTGAGCAGAGGGATTGGACTTGATGATCTCCACAGGTCCTTTCCAACCTCAACAATACAGTATTCTGTGATTCATGATATAGATCATGGCTCTGAATGAGCTTTAAAGTGGATATACACTCCTTTTTCTTTTTTAGATCAGGGTGACAGGAGGGAATAAAATTCTTGATAATGCTGAGTTTTAAGGTGGTGAAAAGGGAAATGATACAACTAAGAGATTTCTAAACTTGCTGAAGCAAAGTCTTTATAGCAAGCTAATCAAGTACAGTCTTGGAATTCCCACCCTTTGATCTCTACTATAGATTCTAATTTTTTTTTCATCGGTGTTTTCAGACACATTTTGGAAAAGACTTTTAGGCCAAAGACCTAACATTGAAATTGCATACATTAGACATATATATATATATAATTGTCACATATATTATTGAGGTAAAGTGAACTCTTGTATCTTTCTTAGGCAAATAAATAATTGTAAATAGTAAGTAGTTCATAATTTCATTAACTGCAACAGGAAAAACTTAAACTGTAATACCTCTCCTCGCTCATCTCCACTATGGGGTACTATTTTTTTTAGCATTCATTAACTGCATCTGTGTACATACCCACACGCACACACCATACTCTGTTATATAAACTCATACTATACATATATACGTGTGTGTGTGTGTGTGTGTATGTAGCATCCATATACATGCACACATGTGCATACAGATTGTAACTAGAAGTTTACTCTTTAATAGGTTACAGTCAAGGCCTCTCATATAACCAAACACAGAAAGATAATGTCATTTCTCAGTGAAATAAATTACAAAGGAATCTAGGTTAGATTTTGTGTCCCATATATGTTGGTAAAGTCTGGAAAGAAAGAATATTTTATTGCTATGAACATAAAAATCTATACAACATTAAGTAGTCTCTTCTTCCCAATGAACCAGACAGGTAAACAAAACCTCTGCGTAATACTTCACCCATTACTTTACTGCCTTTAATTGCACCTAGCAGGCAAATAAGCTACATCATTATTAAAAAGAAAAAAACAAACCAAACCAAAAAGACCCAAACAAAAAACCCAGACATTTTTCTGTTGTCATCCTGTGGCAACTTTCAGATTATGTAGCATCCATTTTATTAAGATGTTTTGTGTATGTATTAAACCACGTTGTCCCTGAAATACATTTGAATTTTAAAAAAAGAACCAACAACAATCTTTCTAATGTCTTTCTATTTTGAACATGGAACTTAAATTCAGAAACTAAACTGAAATTTTATCTGGGAAAAAATAACATAGCTGGTAATCTAGTTTTAATAAGCATCAGACTACCTCTGGCACTTAATCCCACTCCAAACTGAATATGACATAATCAGTATGATCCAATACCTACCAACCGAACAAAAGAACTCCCATCAGCTTCACTGGCCACTGCTCTTGTGCAGCACAGGCATTTTGATTTGAAAATTGTTGCAGCTCTTCCTTTAGTGCAATATTAATGAAAGACGTACTCTAAGACAATGTACTCCTAGTCACAGTTTGTATGAAATGTACATCTTAAGTTAACAGAATTAATTTTTTACTTCTTATTCTTTTTCATAGCCTATGGAGCATTCAGTTTTATTTAATATTGACACTGAGAAATATGAAATTAATTATTTTTCCACCTGTGACTTCGAGCAGCTAACCCCTCTTTCAAACTTGCATTGTTACACAATAAGCTAACACATGCACACTATCACATACCCCATTTCTGTGGTTGGATGGCCACAATTTTTTTTTAATTCCATTGACCTGAGAAATACTGATGAAAGGTAATTTATGTGGATGGTACATGACCTAAGTAGCAGCTGACCTCCTTTATTAATCTAGATTGCTTCTTTTAAAAAAAAAAAGTAAAAATAATTTAAAAATTAACTCTTGAATCTGTCAAGGTTTATTTGTTTTCTGGTCTTTTTGCAAATGATACTGTTTTATAAGTTTGATATTCAACAGTCTGTGTGGCAGATCATTTTACAGTCTTAATAAATACACAGCTAAAAAAGGTTTAATAAAATCTCGACCATCTGCTAATCTATGCTTTTTCCCCCCAACTCTGAGCAATGTTGTACTGTAATGGAATCCCACAAAAAAAAAAAGTACCAATAAGGATGTTCAGTGAAACAAGAATACTGAAAGGTGAGAGCTACAGGTAGAAGATGGGGAAATATTCATGTCAGGAATCTTTATGCTGAAATGAAGAACAAAATCTGTTCAGGTACAATGATAAGGCTTTAGGACAGTAAGAATAGGCATAGGTATTTATCCCCCTTCTGGCTATAGGAAATCAGAATGAACATACAGAAGTAAGACAACATTATTTTCAAGAATCATCACTAAAGGAAAAAATTCAAGTGGAGAATAAAATATTTTATTTTACAGGCATTTAAAGATATGCTGAGCAAGCATCACAGTGAGTGAATTTGTGTAGCAGAGTAAGTAGACTGATAAGATAAATGATAAAAGAAAACAGGAATCTGGAATAAATAGTTCTTCAAAGTCAATGAGAGTTTTTGAGAGTTCTTCCAGCACACCTCTGCACAGTCTTGTCCATACATACAGGAAGATAAACAAAAAGATTTCATATAGGAAACCTACACAAATTTGCAAAGTAAATCTGAAGAAACAATTGACAGTTCTACCCTGAGAGCCGCTCTTTTTGTAAGAAGAAAATGTTTATTTCTGAGATTATTTCTGAACAGGTCTTTCATGCAGAGTTACCAGTTTTACATCAACACACTCCTAACACTGAATATACCTAATTTTTCTGAATGAGGTGTTAAGATAAATAAAACTAGCTACTGAACTGGAAATGCTCAATAGATCTGCAAAAAACTTGACTCTCAAAATAACTCTATTTTCTTACAGAAATGAATCGGAGTCCAGGTCAAATTATTTTCATCTAAACTGATTTTGGAGGAAGAACAGAGAGCAGGGGAAGTATATCAAAAGGTCAAAGCTGATAGGAGAGGTGACATAAGGAAACAGATACAAGCTACACAGTAGCTAGAGAGGAGCAACACAGACAGTTATAGAAAAAATGAAGACCTACAGCAATGAAAAGGGGCCAAGCTCCAAGCTCTGTAATAAATAAAAAAAAAACCAAACACATACCCAAACCTATCAGTATGTAGGATTTCTCTCTCAAACAGCTCAAAATACTTTATAGAAAGTACAGAATAGAACAGCAAGCCATCATTTTCACAGACTTCTGATTGACCACAGATACACTCATCTGCCTTAGTTTTCCATTTAAAAGGGAGACACCGGAGAAAAATTTTCTCCTGTAAGGTACACTGTGATTTACTCATAAAACATAGTGTTTTCACAATTTGGTATTATTTATTAACATTGTAAAGGTATGTGCATACCTAATCATCAGTAGTGAAGGACAGCTACCCAACCTAAGCTAGTCAATAACACACACCAGTCTAATTTTCACTCATAGTTTCTTAGAATAGACAGTAAAATGCAGCAAGACAAAAAGTAAGGCCACAAGAATAACCAATGGTAAGGCCACACCTGGAGCACTGTGCCGAGATGTGGGCTCCTCAGTACAAAAGCAGCATGAAGCTACTGGAAAGAGTCCAGCAAAGAGCCACTAAGATGATCAAGGGACTGGAGTCCCTTATCTCTCATATGAGAAAGAGATGAGATGATGATCAATGTGTATAGATACCTGAACCAATGGTGCAGAGAGGATGGAGTTGGGCTATTCTCAGTGGTGCCCAGTGACAGGACCAGAGGCAATGAGTAGTACACACTGAAACATAGGAGGGTCCGTCTGAACACTTTTCCAATGTGAGGGTGCCTGAGCACTGGCACAGGTTGCCCAGAATGGTTATGGATTCTCCATCCCTGGAGATTTCAAAAGCCATCTGGACATGGTCCTGGGCAACCTGTTCTAGGTGGCCCTGCTTGAGCAGGGGGGTTGTGCAAGATGACCTCCAGAGGTCCCTTCGAACCTCAGCCATTCTGTGATTCTGTGAAGAGTAAACTGCAATGAAGTTTCTAATACCAGGCTTCTACATAAAACCCCAAGGTGGACAATAGATTGGCTCAATGCACGCAGTTAATGCTGGCTGAAACATTCTTACAAGCACATTGTGATGAAGAGAGCTTCATATCAAAAGATTTCAAGGAAATATTTTCTACATCAAAGAGACACAGCCCGGCAAATACAAAGTGGCAGTGGCAGGAGCACTGCAATAAGTTTTATATTGAAGTTTAAACTTGTTTCTCATCAGTTTTATGTCTATTTTGTCAGCCTATTATTATTGCAATATGCAATAATTATTATTTATTACAAAAATAACAGCTGTGCAAGTAGCTGTAGGGCAGTTTTAACCATTTTGTATATAATTATGCTAAGTTTGTGCTGCGTTGCATAGGGTGAAATGGAGGCCCATACAATAGCTAATAGGAAAACCCAACTCCCACATTACCCCTTGAATGCAGTTCAGTTTTCTGGATTCCTCCAGACACTATCATAACATTAAATTCTTGCAGGTGATATGCTTACTAATCAAATCTTTGCCCACAGCTTCTGGTCTCCAGTGTAAAAGAAACTGACATAAGCTGGTACAGGTTACTGATTTACTAGGTTTACTTTTACCAGACCTATAAACTATTACATTCTGTCATTAGGACAGAAATCTTATCTTAATTAGTTATAATTCCATTCAGGCATTTAAGCTTACTTGACAATTTTGCTACTAAAAGAGATGCTAGTATATCGGAATTACTTTTGAGGTATATTTTTCTTAGGTGTCAGTAGAAGTTAGCCTTGGTGCACTAGACTGTCAGCTTTGAAATGCAACATCTTTTCAAGTATGACTTTAAAACCAAGGAAAACAGCAATGAAGTAATATAATTAGATCACATTGGTCAACAATTCTGCTATTTCTTGTTTAGTATAAAAAAAAATATAATTTTTTACCTCTAGTTAGTTAGATTTTTCCCCTTACATATTAAGTATCAGACATTATTTAGGCAAACATCTTATGATAATTCAAAAAAGAGCCATATAGACAGGAGGAACCTAATTTCATACTACAAAAACTGCATTTTAAATCCAGTAACCATAACATAAATTATTAGTGAACCAACACTGTAACAGTTTTTACTAATAAACTGTAAAGAAATAACGTGTGAGTTGCTTATGGATTTATAGTAAAATTTGAACAGAAGTATCTTGTAATTGTTATTCCCTTCAGTATGTCACAAAAGTTACCAAAACAGCTAACAGCCAACCACAGAAATCCCATATTTTCCTCTTCAAGTTCCTAAGAACTTTTTTTTAAGAAATATACCTTCTCTTTCCTTGCCTCCCTTTCTTTTTAGCTACTTCTACCTTCTGACTTTTACTACATACAACTCTGATTAAAAAGTTACTCATGAAGTTACACCTTTTCATTCTGGAATTAGCAGATACACTGAGTTTTCTTCCTGTCTATCTTGTTATGTTTTCCAGAATTACTTGACTGGAAAAGCATTTTTTTCTTGATTTAAAAATACTTAGCCAAAGTTTAATGAGTGAAGAAATTGTTTCATATACTGTGCATAGATTTTGGCTTTGGTAAAGTGGTCAACGGGAGAAGAGAAGGTAGCAGAAGGTATCACTGTGATTTTCTGCTCTGGACTTATGTTGATAAACATGTCTTGAACCTTCTTTAATGCAATTTCTTCTTAATATACAGAAGAAAGCTAGCTTCTTTAAAAAGTAATTTCCAGGGATAAGGAAGGGATAAGGAATCCATCTCAGGTAAATAGTATCATTTTAACAGTGAGGACAGTCTTCTGCTGTCTAAAATAGAAGGATTTCTGTTATCAGCGTTCCCATTTTAGAAGCTTATGGGCAATGTCCATACTTTCCTTTTTTAAACCGAACAGACTGTGTCCTCCTCCAATCATGATTCTGACAGCACTTCCTGGAGCAATCTCCATTTTATCAACATTCTGATGAATTTGAATGCCATGACTGTACTCTGTATTCCAGCAGCATTGCCACAGAGGTAATAAAAAACCACCAGAATTTGCAGAGATAGTATAACTTCCCATCTCCTACCAAGTTTCTTTTGATTATACCTCTAACGGCTATGCTAGATCCCTTCAGCACATCATCACTCAGGGAACTTATGACTGTGTAACATTCACCATGACCTTCACATTCCTCATGGGGGACAAGAATACTTTCCCATTTTGCAAGCATATTTACACACTCATTTATTAGACTTTATACTGGCAGCATTGAAATATATCTCTACTTTCTCTTAATATGCAAGGCACTGCAGATCTTCCTGTATGTGGCATGACTACATCAATTGCCGGTTCCCCAATGTTTTTATCATCTGGAAAAATTGCATATGTTAATTTAAATGATGCCTTAATTCACAAAAATACTCAACAGCATAGCAGTGAGAACAGAACCCTGTATGATTTGATTAGAAACACATCTGTTCAATAACTATTTTTTAGTCCACTGCATGTGTGCTATTTCGGTTTTCTCTTTCTTACTTCATAACAAAAATTTTGACCAAATGTAAATGAAATTAAGTGTCATTGCTAAGGGTTGTTCGTAAGTACTGTACTCTCTGATCATCCAGATCAACCTTCTGTACTTCTTATTTTTCAGACAGATGTATTTACATGCCTCTTTCCAAATTATTCACTGTTCTCGGTCAAGACCAGCAGTTCAGAAAGCTCCTTGGTAAGCTTTTTTAAAGCAGTTACATACAAGTTTTCTGAACCACTAAATTTTAAACAAACTTCAGAAGCTTCTGTAGTATTATCTGCTACTAAGACACTTAGGAAATGTAAAGTAGATCTATGGCATTCTACAGTAAAGCACACCATTCCTCCTTTTCTTATAATAAGATGAGCAACATGCTGTCTTACAGATTGAGATGGTCATTGTCAGCAACAGATAGACCACACTGCAGTTGAGCTGTTGATAAATAAAAAATTTCCAATCGCTATCAAAGATTTTAAGACAATAGTTGAAAATACATATGTGAAAACTGACTGCTTCTACTTAAGCACGTGAAAATATTATCGGTGATTTGTAAAGTACAACGGAGATAAATTATCTGACTGAACTCTTGAAATGCAAAGAAATGCAAATGTAGAAGCAGCATAATTTTTCACCTTAGAGATGAACAAGGACCTCTCATACTGCATAAACAAACGCCGTGGATGTAACATGGTCATAATACCTAGACTAAAAATAGGACCACATGGCAACATTTCAAGAGAAAAGATACAAAGACCCCACTAAAAAAAAATCAGAAGGAGAAATAAATTATCAGGAAGAAGAGAAAAGAAAAAAAGACACAAAACAAAGAAAAGGAAAATGATGCAGAGAGAACAAAGAACAGAGGGAGGAGGTCCTCCTCCATTTGCCTTTATTCTTAACATACTGCTCTAGTACAGGTTTAAAATTTCATTTCGTCTCTCCTTTCTCCTCTCAAGCTCCTCTTAGTACTCCATTTTTTTTTATTTTTTCTTCACAGCCCTCTAGCTTTTTTCCCTTTGCCACTTGTTCTCTTTAAAACTTTTCAATTACCTAATATTTCTGTTCCCTGTACTCTCAACTTTCTGATTAATCAACAGTTAGAAGCAACACTTAATGCCAGTAACTAACATGTGACAGTGCTTCTAAAATTATCAATCCAGTATATCAAGATATTTGAACCTACAGCAGTAATAGGAATAAGTTTTTTAGTGAACTTAATAATGGTCTGGAGACTTAATCTTGAAAATATGAAGTATTTCAGTTACAGGAATTCTTTTAGATAGTTAAAGAATAGTGGCTGTTGACTGTTAACAGGTATGCCTCAAAGTATATTTAGAATCTCTAAGAAATCTCATGTTGCAGTCACAGAAAGAAAAGCATACAAAAGGTGCATCTAGCATCACATTAAAGAAACCGTAATTAAATGTATTCATGGATAATAAGTAGGTTAACATTGACTGATCAGTTACACCAGCTGAGAATATCGACTTCTTACTTTAGCTTCTGATGTCGGTTCCAAAAAGCACAGGCGATTCCCAAGTCCCTCAGCTGCCAAGCAAAACTTCCTTTGTTCTTTGTGAATACTGGCAACACACTGAAGTACTACTTCGTCATCCTGTCACAAAACAAGGTACAGGAAAAAAAGTAAATATATGGAAGTTACATACACACCATAATGCAAAGAAATCCTGGAACACAGAAACTGTTGAAAAGGAACACATTATACTCCTATAACTGATATCATGTACATATGCAGAGATTCTTCTGCTGCATATGTAAGCAGATGTTTATGTATGGATTTATATTCAAGACTATATCAAAGTGACAAAGACTACATACTGTCTCCAGGGCTTCCACAAGTGTGGTGTCCTTCTGTTGCTTTAGCAGTGGCTTGCTATGGTGCCACAAAAAAACTGAGTACACTGTTACTCAGTTTTACTCAGTAAAACATGTTTAATGTTTACAGTAAAAACCTCTTACTGTGATTTTGCAAACAACAGTAACCAAAATATAAACAAATTTATTTTATTAGCACAGTAAGCCCTCAACACAAGTCCTCTGAATGCACGATCTTAACTTTTAAGTTCTCGTTTAATTTAGAAATCTCTGAGTACAACCAAAGATCCAAGAGGCATTTTTCAAGTGACGGTTCAAATAAGTCATAAGAACTTGCTCCTCAAAAGACACATTCCAAGAATAAGAACACTTTGGAAAAGAGATATGAAACATCTCTATTGTTAATTATCCTAATTATTCTAAAAGCTCTTCTACAAACTGTTACGTGATGCAATGCCAAAGACATTTATAAAGTGCCAAACCCTTATTCACCTCTTAACATGTGATACTAAAGCTGATATAAGCGAGCCAGAACAGATTATTTTTAGTGTTCAACTGCGTCAAAGGTATATACAGAACTAAAAATCATTTTACTTTCCAAAACTTGTCCCCTAACCAAGAAAAACGCTACTTGCAGACTAGCATGTAGAACTTATTTTTATATAGGTATGTAACTGTTCACCAAAAGACACTGCCTTAAAAGTTTTTAAGGGGGTGGAAGCTGATAAAACGAGAGTGATATGATATGTCACTGTCCCATCCAGCTATGAAGTTATACTGGTGTCAATTATTATTGTCAAAGCAGATACACAACAGACGCCTGTACTGAACCCAGAGATCACTTGAACAATTACGTTCTAAAAGCAGCACTGCTTTTTCTAGTCCCTTTATGCAACTGCGGTACTATGACAGTAGCACAGTTATTGGCACTTGAAATAAAAGCTGGGAGTGACAAAGTAATTTTCACCAAAGGAATTAAGCGATGCGCCCTTTAAAATGGGAATTCAAAAGCAAGTTCTTCACTTGTGTGATTTTGCAAGTGTGTGCAGGTTATATGGCTTTCTTTTAGGTGACACTTCACTGCCTCCTTACTACTGAAATGGACATCTATTATATTTCAGACTAAGCAGTTACAGACAGTTCTTTCCTTATCTAGCTTTGCATAACAATCAATTGCATTTTTAACAGTATAGAGTGGGAATTCAAGAAATTTTTATAAACAATTCTAAGATATTTAGTCAAGTAGGAGGTAGACAGAATTAGCTAATCACTGCTAAACAAACTGATGTTCTTTTTCCCCTGCTGCTTCTGCTTCCATTTCTGAAAAATGCTCTCTGAAATTTTCAGCTTTCAAACTCATTAGTAAAACATTTCTGCTTTTTAAACTTCATTGTAATAAGTTGCAAAATATAAACAATACAATTAAGCACTCATTACTACATGTATAAGATAAAAATAAAAATATTTAAAACATTTTTCGTAATCTGGTTCCTGTATCAATCTTTGAACATACATATTTCAGATATTTAAAAAAAACCCAAAAGACTAAAATATGAATTTATAAATACCAAGATTTAAAATAAAATTGAGATTTGCCACTTAGCTTGCACTTATCAGTGGATTACATTAAATTACTTACATATAGCTGAGATTGTATTTATCCTCCCCATTACATTAAAGTATTCATCATTCCACAGAGGCATGTACACAGTGTCTACTGTAATTCATAGTTTTCTAAAAAATAAAATTATGCCTTCAGACAACATACATAAAAACTTACTTAAAATGAGAATTACTCAAATAAATGAACCATTTTCTTTTTAAATTCATATGTATAAAAGGGCAGGAATTTCTAGCATAATTAATATTTTAATTTTCTAGAATTCAAAAAATAAGCATTTCTTTTTAGAATTTACCTTGCATCACAAAGTCTTTATCTGTCATTAAATGCCATATCCTAAAAATACAAACACTGATAATGTCTCAAGTAAGGACTATATGCGGCATTCAACATCGATGCTTTACATAATTCCCCTAAACTTCCTATGTACCCTGCCATTCGTGCTACAACATTTAACAAACTACGTATTTGCTTCATAGGATGAACAACTTCAATACAGTTCCTAAAAAGTGGCAATAATAATGTATTTCAGAATGTTTTGGAGCAGAGTTTTAAAGAGTTTATTATTCAGGTGCAGGTGGACTGGGCATAGGAATTAGTGGAATCTGTATAATCCGCAAATAAGAGGATGACTTGCTCTTAAGATGACTCCATATTATAGTGTACTTACTGAAGTAAGATCATTCTAGCTAAGGTCTGATTTTGGTTTTCTGGCCTGAAGACGCTAATACAAATGAGTTTTATGGAGTTGTTATCCTATAATGAAATGGCAGACCATGTCTCAGCAGTATCTTGTTTTCTTGAATGTTCTCTCACATAAATTCTGGTATTCTAAAACTTTTCCTGGTAAACTCATTTTCACCTTCCTTTAGTTTTTAAATACACATGGTGCCAGAGCCATTTAACCTTGATCTTCACTTCTCTTATTAGAGAGATTATCTTCTCTTCCTATATATAGAATTTCACCATTTACTTCAATGTACCCTTTTTAGTATGACAAGGAGAAGCCTGCAAGCCCAATGAGATGCAGAGACTCATGAAATGAGCAGTGATGAGCTGTTAGTTACGTTATATATAGCCAATTCTCCAAGATAACCAAAAGCAAAGCAAAAGAAAAAAATCCCCACACAGCTTCCCTGGTATCCAGCTTGTCAACCAGGAATTTATTAAATTTAAAACATTTAAATTTAAGTGTTTTAAATGCAATCTTTCTCATCTAGCAGCTCTGACATTTCTGTGTTCAGAAATCTAACTTGTTCTCTTCCTTTTAGTTTTGGTGGGCTTTTTTGTTGTGTTTTGGGTTTTTTTGTGGTTTGTCAGGGGTTTTTTTGGGGGTGGGTGGGGGTTTTTTGTGTGTGTGTTTTTTTTTTTTTTTTAAATGAAACAGGTTTGAAGTGCATGGAATCACAGGTTGGAAAGGACCTCTGTAAGCAATGGTCCAACACCTCAGTAGAGAAGGGCTAATTTAGATCAAGTTTCTCAGATGATCTAATACGCTTAATCTAAGAAAAAAGTCCACTTCAAAGTTCTGATCAGCTTGAGGTATTATTACAGATTCACACCTCTCTCTCCACCATGTTACACCTCTTCAGATCAAAACTGTAATATGCAACGGTCATATCAAAGTTCTCTAAATTCTTCAAGGTCTTGCTTCAGTGAGTAATTGGGGGAATAATTTCAGGTTGATCAAAATACTTCTATGATTTACTGAGCACATGGAAAAATAATACATTTGCATACCACTAGGCCTCACAGAAGAAACTGCCTTCGCTCTTGCTCCTCAAAAAGTATACACATTTTAAGTGCCAATTACTAATACCTGGTTTCCACCAGCAGCAGCATCAATAATTACATAAAGTTAACTGTGAGATTAATTTTGTACTACCATAATTACTATCTATTCACAAATACAGATGAATAGCAATTATTAACTTTTTTTTTTTCTCCTGAATGAAGAGGAAGTCAAAATTCTCCCCTTCTGTCCAGAAATCTCTTACCTGGTTAGGACTCATCCATCAGTCCTTTAGCAAAAGGACACAGACCAGGTAACTCCAACCCCAATTCTAAGAATGTCTGTACATAGAAACACATTGATATTACTAAAATATATTTCAGATGGTAGATTCTGCAGGATTTCAGAACAAGTGTCATGTAGCTAATGTGTCATAATTCTGTCCAGTATTATTCATCCATTCACACAAAAGCATAACTTTTGCAAAAAGAAAAAAGACAGCTTTGGAGATCTGTTTTCTTTTTTTTGAAAGTAGGTAACTGCATAACCGTGTGTACTGAAACATGAATTTCTATTTGCTTTGGCCAGAGCTGAAGTTGCAATCTGAATTTGCGCTATATAGTAATGTCTGCATAGCCTGAGAACCGAAGGTCTTTCTGAACAGGGGTCACTCACTCAGTATCTTCTGCTTTTCAGACAGAACAAGTTACCAAAACAGAACTTGGCTTTTCACAAAAGTACGTCTAATATCGAACAATATCTTTAACTGCAAACTGTGATTCCTAGCCTTCAGCAATATAGCATTAAGCAGCGTACTATCTAATTTTAAAAAAAGAGTTTTTAATGAACCACAGTCCGGTGGTTCATTACCAGACAGCATTGAGTCTTGGTCTTCAGGCTGTCTTCCTCCTCAGGTTTCATAATAAAGTGAAGGTGAACTTAAATTGAGATTCCTGTGTTGGAGTAATAAGCCAAAACATAAACAAAATCTATTTTAATTAATTGATGACTTGACTTGCTGCAAAGTGAGTCAATGATCAAGGTGAATCAATGTATTGTAGGCACGACCTACAATTCTGCTCAGTTCACTAGTTTTTCAACTCAGAATCTGAGAATAAAGAAATTCCAACAGCTAATGAAACTCCTTCTTCATTTAGGTTGCATATATATCCTAGAATTAAGGATTATAGTCATTTATACAATACATTTAAGTCTGTATAGAGGTTGTATTCAACAATAGACACACTTGCGTATGTTTCATATTAAGAAGCACACAGCCATCAATACACTAAATATATACATGTGTAAAATAGGCAAATTTTGCTGGAAAATGACACCCTAGATTTAGTTTGTTACCTACATGTTTTGATGGTAGGTTTAGATTCAACATCTATCAAGTCTCTGTATTCTCTATTACATTGAGTACTGAAAATGAATTCTAAAATAATATTGATGTAACACCAAAAACTAATCACTTTTAGAAAATTAATCAGCTTTGTTATTAAACCTGTAGACTGTAATAAGGAGAAGCTGTTTCCTCAAAAAAGCATACATATTTTGCTTATATTTTCCCCAGCTGCACATAAACATTCAAGTAGGTGCTTGCACATGAATGACTAACTTTAATGTAAACTGATATGGAATTGTTTTGAAATTATGTTCTTCTGTAACACCATGGAAAAGTTTTATTTGATACTACCTGCTTTCCATGAAGAAATGTGTATCACTTTAAAAAACAACCCATATCTGTTAAACAAAGAAACTCAGAGCTCCTGTTTTCTATCGTAAAACAAGCAGGCATATCAAGTTGATGCTCTTTACGGGCCTTATTACTGTGAGACCATGACACTTGCTGATTATAGATCAGTGCTGCAAAGAAATGTACGAAGTAAAAATCCACAGCGGCCTTCACTCTTTGATAGCAACATCCTACTCATGTATCTTACTGTATCACAAAGCACAGGATATAAGCAAACCAACATCTTGATTAGCATTTGAACACTAGCTACAAACTGATTCTTCCACAGGACTGCATTCCTTTCAAGCTTTCTTGAATAATCTCGGAGAACAAGTAAAATTCACCAGAAATTGTCATCTACAGTGGCTGCATTTTTCTTAACAAAATAAGGAATTAGAAGCAGAGTTGACAATGCTCTAAGCAAAGATGGATTTTGTAAATTTGTGAGTGCCCACCACTTCCTTTCACAAGGGGAATGGTCTCACTGCAAAGCTATCTCCATGCACTTATATTTTTTTGCAGAACTTTGTCCAAAATGTGCAGCTTCAGTGCATGGCTAACATCACAAAATATTTTCAGTCATTTCTAAAAACAAGTACAGGAAACATACAGTCTTTGGCCCATTTTAAAAACAACCTTACAATCTTTTAATTGAGAAATAGAAGAGTATTTCTACTTTCAGGCTGGAGCTTGAACAACAGAGTTGCCCTAGGATATGGAACTGGATTTTCCTCTTCCTAAGGGAAAAAAATCTCTCCTGAATCTGACCCTATTAGAAGAATTTGAAGTGGGGGGGAGGGAGGATATGGTGGAAATCGCAATAGAAGAACATGCAAATCCTTGCTAGAATTTTATATTTGCTACAGTTTGGCAACTTAGTTTTGCAAACATCTTGACTTCAGAGTACAGAAAAAAATTTCTTATGCTGCCTATGATTTCTTCTCAGTTATCCAGGATTCAAAGTAGATGGGCACCATTATTTTCAGGTCAGGAAATTTTCAGACCCAGACATGACACGTGAAGTGGATCTGCCTTGCATGTAAAATTTTAACTCGCAACCTCCTCTGCTCTGCAGTGATACAGCTCAGCTACAGGAAAACCAAATTCCTGTGTTTATTTTGAACCTGGTTCCTACAAGCTCCATTTAATATTATCAAGCTCCTGCTTCACAACAGTAAATGAAGATTATTGTTCATCCTCATCATGTCATATCCAGCCTGTCTTTTCCAGGCTGAAAAGTCCTGGCCTCCTAATAAGTTGTTCCTCATCTGATTGTCATCCTGATCCTCATCTGACCTCTCTCCAAATATATTCCATTTCTAATGGTTTCTTTTTAAAATGAGGTAACCAGAATTCCATATACTATTCGAAGTATGGAAAAATTTACATATTTAGCAAAAAGCTGTTCTCTGTTGTGTTCTTTATTCTGTTCTTAGTAATTTCTAATATTTGATTGTGGTTTTTGGCCATTAATGAGTATTAAGCTGATGTTTTCATTGAACTATTATAATACCAGGATTTTACTTTTCAGTTCAGAGCCAATCATTTTAAACATGAAGTAGGATTGCTATTTTTCTTCCTCATGTCTATAATTTCACATTTAGCCTGAATTTCATCTGCCAATTTACTGCAGTTACTTGATTTCAGAAGGTCCTTCTGGAATGGTTCACAGCTTGCTCACATCCTTGCTACCCTAAAGAACTTCCTACCGTGAATACTCTACCTACTTATCCCTTTTCCCAGGCCCTCCCTCTCTCTGTTCCTCCCCTGCCACCCCCATGCTGTGAGCATGATCAAACACACTGACTGGTTGTGAAATATCTATCTTTGGAGACCTCAAAAACCAACTGGGCAGTATCACAAACAAGCTGCTCCAGAGATCCCTTCCAATCTCAGTGACTCTGTGGTTTAGTGAAATAAATTAAAAAAAAAAAAAAAAAAAAAAAACAAAACACCCACACAAACAAACCACCCAATCTAATTAGGGCCATGATAAACAGTTTTTAAACATACAAAAGAGGCTGCTCCAAAATGGAAGGGAATATTACGTTTCCCATGTGTAACAGACAGAACCAGTAATATAGACCTTAAACTACAGCAAGATTCAGGGTGGGTATTAGAAAAAAGGTTGCTATCTTTATCATTAGGAAAGGAGAAGGAAAAGTACTGAAATTGGGTAGGTTGTAGAGCCTGTATCACCAAAGGTCTTCAAAAACAGGTTATGTTAACATCTGTGGGTATGCTATTGCATGGGGTATAGTCAGTCTTTTCCTAGGTAAGGGAATATATGCGGCATGAGGTCTCTTAAAGCTCTGTTTTTTCAAAATCCCATAATTGATACATAATCCTTCATGGCCACTGTATGCTAGAACATAATTTATACCATACATTAAGAGTATTCACAACTTAATTCTGCAACAGACCCTCATGCTGGGTTGATCCTGACTCAAAAAGGTAATGTTGCCCTCTGTTTTCTACATATATATGTTTTCATCCTGTATTATCAGAAGGAATGAACAACCTCAAGGAAGAAAATAGAATAGGAAATATACTTTATTAGTCTGTCTTCGTTTCTCCCTATCATATTTGGAATATGTTTTATTTACACGCTTTTATTCCCACAATACTTGAGCACAAAAGAAGAAAGGCACTCAATTTGTAACCGCTTTATTTCCTTATTGGTGCTCATGTTCTCTATCCACCAACATTTGAAAACTGTATTATAAATCAAATCACAATACATATTCTCAAAAAGATTACCACAACTTCTGACACTTAGCTTCTCTACCAAATGTACCATCAGTCAGGATGCTAACAAAACAGAAATCACACTAATTTCCTACTGTTGAGTTCCAGAGAACACACATCCTGGTTTTACTTGCTCTGTTACAAAATGTGCATATAGAACTAAAGTTTCAACTTTAAAACTTTGTGCACACTAATGTTTTAATATCTTGATAACAGAAGTTCTCTTTTTTTCTTTCTTCTTTCTTTGTTATTCATAGGGTAGATCTCCAGCAAAACCTAGCCCTAATCTGACAGAACTTTTGTTTGAAGAAAAAAAACAAGACAAAGACTGGGACAATAAACGAAGACAATTCTTCATTTCAACAAGGGAATGAAATGCAAAACCACAATTAAAATAAAGTAAAATCAATATATATTTAAAAGTAATGTGTGTTCATAGAGATATTCCATGTCAAAGCATTTGCTGATAACTTAATTCTGATGCTCCCAGGTGCAAATATTTTGTACTTGCCCTTTTGCAAATCTGTTTCTGATTATAGATTTCAGGATCTATAGGGCAAACTATATACTTTTTGCCCTGCACTTTTCACCTATACTAAAATGCTATATAACAACATATAACTGTGATTTAAAAATATATTCGATTCCGAACAGGTTTAGTACGACCCTGAAAAGTTGGGAAAACAGAAATTGAGTCTAACTATTCTCATGTATAGTACTGTAAACTATGTAGAACTCTGATATCAGTAGAATAAGAAATGCCAAAATTCATGTGAGGAGTCAGATTTTTTCTTTTAGAAAACTGATTGCAAATTCACTTAAACAAAGGAAATAATTGTTAAAAATTGCATGAATGATGCCCATTAAAATGATATAAAGTATTTAAGCATTATTTTCAAAAAACCCCAAAGTGTCATAACCAGTTTTTATGAAAAAGGAAAATACTATAGCTTAACAGATATAGTCAATATCCATCTTCATCATGAGTAATTCACCAGCTTTAACAAAACCTGTAGGTTAGACCTTTGAACTTCTAAACAGTGTTCTGCAGGGAGCAACTCTAAAACTCAACTGAGCAACTCAAATGATAGTGAAAAGCACAGAATTGAGTGAGTAGTCAAAGTACTTTTTCACTTGATCTGACAGTATTTTTTTTTTTTTTAGAGTGATAACTCACTTTGCTGCAGTTGAATTTCACACCTTCTGGTATAAGGCTAACAATGTATATGAAACTGTGTGACACACATCCCTTGGTTGGCTACATTAAAGAAGAAAAATGAAGAAAGGTGACTCAAGTTAGCAAGTTGATGAAGCATACCAAGGCTTCCTAAATACTAGTCTAAAAATAAAATTAGTTACTTATATGTTTCTGTTGAATAAATGATCCATTTTTTAAATAAAAATGTCCATAATTTACTTAGTTTCCAACTTCTTAATGGATAAAGTCAATCATTCCACTCACTGTAAAACAGAAGCTTCATAAAACGCTACTTTAAAGGATTCCAATACTTCCACATTTGAAAAGAAGAAAACTTTTCAAACCTATAATCTTACACATTACTATTAGGATTTCTTACTTCAGTAATTATTATTGCAACACTTGGTAAGTCAAGATTTGCATACTTTCTCTCTTGTACATTGTGAAAAATTAATTTGCATATAAGTCATACAGAAAATAGTCAGTCCGGAATGGCTTTTTATTTCTGTTGCTGCTTTTCTACTTCAGATGAAGGATGTGGAAAATTCTGGCTGTTGAATTTATTATTTGCCAAGGCAACACAGTCCTAACTATTTAGGCTTCCTAATTAATTAGTTCATGAAAATGAAAAGGTTCTTTGATTAAATTTTACTTGGATTGTTTTGTTTCTGAGGCTACGATACAGAAAAATAACTTAATGTATTCGCTTGCCATCTAGCTAAAACAATTCAATTTGTTTAGCCTCCTGTACTAAGAAAACAGCTTAATTTTCCTGTAATTAATAACAATAGTTTGGTAAGCATGCATCACATGTCCATGCAGAAGTTACGTTCAGAGCAAAGTCTATATCTGCATCAGAAGTCTTGTTGCACGGTCATATCACTTTTCCTCTGCCAAATCCCCCTGAGGTACGACTCTCAACAAAAAATTCCTTGGGGGAAGTTTCCAAGAACTCTGCTGTGTTTATTTATCTACATATTTATTTATTGTGGAAAGGGGCAATTCCATTCTTAATAAACAAAAACATTGTTTATTATAACGTTATGACTGATACTGATGTATAGCATGCAGTATACAATTGACTAACTGAAGTTTTGGATATTGTTTTTGTTGAAAGAGTAGATGACTGACTTGAAAAAAATGTTTATTATAGATACACATCCAGTGTATGATATGGATTTTTTGCTTTGCCTACTCTGTCAACTTAAACTGATTTTTTTTTTTGGACTAATCATGAAAAAGAAGAAACAGGAAACCAAGTAAAACCTCAAAAAAAGGTTTTTAAGCCTCAAAAACCCCAGCAAACCCAAAGCACCTGCACAAAAGCAAACAAAAAATAAAATAACCACACCCTACTAAGCTTACAGACTTAGCTGTAGGTACTATAAATGCAACATACTGGTGAGGTATAGTATGTCCTTACTGATGACTCCACATTGATAAGCAGTCTCCAAAAATGACTGTGGATACCCATGCATGGGATTCTGAGATTCACTGAATACTGATTAGTTTTCAGAAGAAGCTTTCCCTTACCAAGCACATGGGGAAAGGTACATTACTGAAACGGTTATGTTAAGGAGTGGGAACCATTACCCTTGGTATGTCAACATGGAAATGGAGGAGGTGATCTGAATCTCCTCTTTGGACATAATCTAAGAATGTACATAGGGAAGGAAAGTTTATGACGTCTTCCAGGACAGATTCTTTTGTGTATTCTTCTATTCTCCTTGCTTCTTCAGATCAAATCAATGACAAGTCATCCGGTTCACTGACAAGTCAAGTATCTTTTTTTTTTTTTTTCTTTTTTTCTCTCCCCTCTCTCCTCATCGGAGGAGTACTAAACTTTCAAACCCCAATTTCATTTACAGATACATTCTCAGGTAAAGGAAGACCAAGTTTACTCTAAGCTTATCCTCCCTAGTTTGTGGGTGGGTGGGTGGGGGGTGCTGGGTGTTAGTTTTTAAACTGATAATATGACTTGACCTGATACCTTGCTTTTAAATCAGGGTTGCCACTTCTTTGCCGCTTTGGACAACATAGCTTACACAGGCTGCAGCCTAAACTGAACAAAAACATTTGCAAGTTCAAGACAGCACTGAAAAATAGATGGGCAGAAAGAGATTTTGTATGAACTCTGTTTCCTTTGGAAATCAAGAGACAAGCTATGTAAAGAAATATCTGTTCAATTAATATTACAACATTAAGTAACTCCTCAGGAAAACAGAAAATGAAATAGGATAAATAATGGTGAAGATGAATGTAAAGCGTCCTTCTTGTTTGTCTCAGGAACTAGTTGATGCTGATCCTCCCCTGTCTCATTTGTATTGCTAAAACAAAATACTACTTTAAGAAAGTTATATGAACTTATTGCAAGTAATATGAACTTCAATCCCATACTTACTCATAAAAATAAGAACAAACAGAACAAGGAAGCAATATGCAATACATATGATCCATATTGAAACTGTGTGAACACTTAAAAAGTTCTAAAATTTTAATAATTATTTTTTAACCTTATGTTTGGACATACTTAATTGTCCTAATTTAAACGTTCTTGTAGGTAACTATATATTTCTATTCAACTTCAAAGGCTGTTTAAGAGGTACTCATACTGCCATATTTTATTCAGTATTTCCATGTGTGAGAGTTTCAGTCATACTGCCAGGCAGCAGGGGGGAAAAAAACCAAACTGCTCATCAAAATATACATAAATCAAACATAGTAATAATGGAAAAAATTAAAAACCAACTGTAAACTGCTAAGAAAGATAATCAAGTTATCAGGATAAACTAAATTACTAAATTATTACTAGTTTTTTAAAAAATTCTACATTGCCAGTCATGAAAACATTTGTATCGGTTTTTGTCTCACATACATGCCAGTAAAGCAGACGTTTCCGGTTTAGAAAACTGCAAATTTTGTCTCACAGCAGTTACATTCTGCCATTCTGCCAAAAGAACATGACTCTTCTGTACATCTCTTGAGAGCACTTTTTCCCCCGCCCCACCATCCACTTAAAATGTTGAAGATCCATTTTTTCAGTAAATTCTAATTCACTTACTACATAAATTAATATTAGGGATATTATTTACTAAAGCATGTAACCAAGCACCAAAGGAAAGTTTAATATCAGAGTAAGCTTACGAACCAAAAAAGTTTCATAAAAGATTCAAATTATGTTTTTCATTCCTGTACTTTAAAAAGTTTATACAGCTCTGCTGCAGCAGGATAAAGTTTATTTTAGGACCTTCACACAGAAGCGTATACTACACAAATATTTTGGTCCCAAAATACAGACATCACTGTCATGCAGCTGAATTAGGAAGAGGTCACATGAATATATCATCTTAGGCTTTCCTTTGCTTTCAATGACTATAAATATATCTTCTGGCAAACTGTATGTGTTAATTTCTAAAACAAAAGTGTGCTTAGACACAACTGTCATGTTGCAAATCATCACAAAAACCATAAACAAATGAAGGAAACCAATATCCAGAGCAGATCTTAAATCAGTAGTGGATTCTCAGCAGTTTTAGCTTTATTTCCATTACTTGTTATCAGTTGTTTTTAAACATCTTTCTATAAATTAAAAACCTTTATTTGTTTGGTAGTAACATACCAAGGCCTTTCTTCCCCCCGTAAGGATATGAATTTCTCCCAATAAACACAGCCAGTTCACTGCAAATGGATCCTTACGATGACAGCAGTTATTTGATGGAAATTCATGCACCATCATCTGACAGTTCTCAGAAGATTTTAAAAATAGAGTAGGGGTTTCCGTTGTCAGTCTACTCCTTCAGCAGTGGTTGGATCAAAGCCTAATCTCAACTCTGGAACATACCTCCATATCTTATATCAGGTCATCAGCAAGGCAGAATAAGCAAATCATTAGACAGCAATAAAATGTAGTCAGTCCTTTTCACAAAAATTAATAGTTCTGAATGAAAAATTGCTTCAGAAAGTTAAGTATCTCAGTATTGACCATTTTGCTTCTTCTTTCAATACAATTTCCAGGTTGTAGACTTGCTATTGAAGCATTTACATAGTTTGCTGTCTTTTGTATCACAGCTTTCCCCACCTCTCCCAGTTCTTCATGGAAATGAGATAGCATGAGATAGTGACAACAAAGGAACAACCACACCAAATATCAAGACCAAAAGTAACATCCAAAATATTTATTCATTACCTGTCACAAAAGCTGAGTACTAAATATTCTTTAAAATCACTCCTTAGAACTGGTGTGTTTTTTTTTTTTTTCCTTTCAACTTTCAAACAAAGGCAGGAGAAAAAGAAGCCTTATTAACAGAGTTAGGGTGAACTAGCCATGCAGACCAGCTTGATGCAAATCAGTGGCAAAATAAATAAGTCCTCTCCTATCAGGCAGAGTCCTGTCTTGCTTTAAGAAAGGAAATTACTTTAAGTACACACGGTAATTCTCAGAATGGCAGATTGACTAAAAGAACCAAGGTATATCCTGTGCTGATCAAGGAAGTGGAATCAGCCAAGAAAGGTGTAACCTGCCTAAGTACCTTATCATTACCTACTGAATGGACCTGTTAGAGCAGGTCCCAAGGAGGGCCATGGAAATGGTCAGAGAGCTGGAACATCTCTCCTATGAAGACAGGCTGAGAGAGTTGGGGTTGTTCAGCCTGGAGAAGAGAAGACTGCGGGGACACCTTATTGTGGCCTTTCAATATGTAAAGGGGGCTTATAAGAAAGATGGAGAGAGAGTTTTTACCAGGGCCTGTAGTGACAGGACAAGGGGCAACAGTTTTAAACTGAAAGAGGGTAGATTTAGATTGGACATAAGGAATAATTCTTTTAGGATAAGGGTGGTGAGACACTGGAACAGGTTGCCCAGAGAAGCTGTGGATGCCCCACCATTGGAACTTTTCAAAGTCAGGTTGGATGGGGCTCTGAGCAATCTGATCTAGTGAAAAATGTCCCTGCCTGTGGCAGGGGGTTGGACTAGATGATCTTTAAAAGTCCCTTCCAACCCAAACCATTCCATGATTCTATGAATTGTGGTGTCAATATTGGCATGCTTTGCACCTCTGACATTTATGACCTTTGGCATAATATTATATGAGCAAATGAAGAAATGACAAGATTTATTAGGAAAGGAGGGTATTATAGTTCATTTTAATGGAGCATCCTTCTGGAGAGAGAAATGAATCCAAGAAATATTGCATATGTACATACTTGCATATAGTTTGTTTGTTTCCCCGATTTGTTTTACATCTGGTGCAAGTGATATACTGGCGGACTGACCAGTTAGCAACAGAAAGATATAACATAGGACATCCGTAACAAGAAATTTATTTTCATTTCAGCAATTAACTAGTAACTGGAGTTCACAAATACAAGAGACAAATTTTGGCATAATAAACTCAACCTGCAGGGTTTAACTTACAAATTTTTACTGTTTAACAGATGATCAGAAATATTAATGGAATAGCCAATGTCTTATCCCAATTACAGATGAACCAATTTAAAAAACTTGGCACCTGACAGCAAGAAAGAATCCAAATAGAAGCTGTGAGCCGTCTGGAATCTTAGTGCATGACCACTACCAGATTAGTAAAGATACCAACAGCAACAGACATTTAGGTCATACCTATTTCAAGTGAGAATGGGTGTGCACAGTATTTAGCATATTCTTTAAATCATGTATTCTGTATATAAGATCACTATTATCTCTAAACTACTAACTCTAAATATCTCAGATATTTATTTAACATCACAGTTTGTAAAAGAATGTAAGATTTCCCTTTTGGACTAACAGTTTTGGCTAGGAAACTTAAATAGTGACTTTGAGGCCAAAATCCTGTGGATCTTCTTAAAGAACCCAATACCGTTCAGGGTTTTACATATTGTCTATACCAATTGTTGGCAAAAGGGATACTTAGGGTACAGCTTTGAAAATCAGGGACCTCCAATGGGACAAACTATTATCTACCTTAAATTTTAGGATCTCAGAACAAATGGGAAAAGGTTCTACAGAAAGATGAAACAAAGTAGACATTTACTCAGTCTAAGAAGTTGCAGGCTAGGTGCTTTCTACATGAAGACAGGGGAAACCTTTTAAAATATTTTTTTTAAATAGTATTCTGAGAGAAGATTTTAGTGTCACAGTTACCTGAATTTAAGTCCTGCCCTTGCCAGGTGTAGGCAGCAGAACCACAGAAAAATGGGCAGTAGCATTTAAACACATACAGAGTGTTTGCAAGACCCAGGTCTCAGAACCAGAGCAAGCCTGTGAATAGTCAATAAATAGTTAAATACTACTTATCCAGTTTTTAGGAGCAAGAAAAAAAAAAACAAGACATGTGAGCTGGAATGTCACTGTATATAATAATGACATGTTTTAAAGGAGTTTTCAATCATGAAAACAGAGATTTAGACTAAATCCCAGGCTGCTTCCCTGAACTTTCTATAGGCAAGACTGAAATATGGCTGTGAATATATAGCAAATGAGCTGCCAGGCTTGCATGAGTTTGTAAGAATGGAATAGGTAGGAATCAGGTTCAAATGTTGACCTGCACACAGGCAGGATCATAAATTATACAGAGGAACAATTCTAAAGAAACTACAATACCTATGGTTATTCTTGACTAGTGAATATACAGATATATTAAGGCACAGGCATATATGGGTATATTCAATGTACAGATATATTAATGGAGGTGGAGAACATTAAAGAGCTTTTACGCACAGTGCTCCTCTTCAAACAATTGAACTTCTCTGATAATATCCTGATTGAGTGAATGTCAGAATGGTACATAACACCACCATATATATGGTAGTATACGTTACCTAGCAAAAACACCCTAAATTCTTGGCAAAGCTTTTAAAATTTACTAGAAAATTAATACATTTCAACAGCACATTCCATTCTGTGGACCTAGAGGCTAGATACACATGATTCATCATCAACCATAATTACTTCCCAATGTTAAACTGCAGAATTAAAAGAATCTTTAAAGTGAGCTATAGCACCTTCAAATTATTTTACAATATGCTTAATATGAGGCTATAATGCCTTTGAAATCCAGCTACATCTTTCATTTCTTAGTCCATACTCCATTATGCTGATACTGCTCTATGTATATGCACATACCTATTTAGTTTACCATGTTTTCTATCAGTAAAACTTTTCAAACACGAGTCTGCTAAGACAAATTACACTCCTATTTTGATAAAAAATTCTGAAAATCATAAATTACTGTCATGTATATTGAAACTTAACTATCTGTTACAATCCTGAATTATGACTTGCTGGAAAATTTATTTCAGAAGTGAGCTAATATTTTTGGCAATTCTTTAAAACGAAAACCTCACTATACTCAGTAATCATCCACATCTGTTACAGTTTAAAAGAGAAAAGGCATCAGATGCAGGCAAAATTCCAACAGAAATCTTTGAAACAGGATTTAAAAAACACAGGGGATATTTTAACAGCCCTCGTACAAAATACATGAAAAAGGGCAGAATAAAGTAGAAAAGATGGCACGGAAATAAAATGTGAAAATTGAAGTACATTCAACTCCTGCCATCCCATTTCAAGTACTTTACACATATTACTCAAGCTGGACTATAGAAAGTGGAATACTCAAGGTTTAGACAAGAAGTGGCAGTGACAGGACATTGTAAGAGCATAAATGAATCATATCCATCGTATATAACCTCGAAAATAAAAAATTCAAACCACCAAACAGCTGCATGGCAGTTTCCCCTGCATAGTGATTTTAGAGATGTCTTACAGTTATTGCTACTCCAGTAGGAGATACCTACAAATCTGCAAGCAGTAGCAGTGTTTAAAAAAAGTAACAAATCAATCAGTACCCTCTAGCAAACTGAGTGGAAATATGTGAGCTAACTACATGTTCAGCCACAGATGTCTTGCGTCAACCATGCTCTCATTACATTGGATCTACAATTGAGAACAACTACAATTAAATGGAATAGAATGATTTCCCATAAAATTAAGACAAATATTTCTCAGTGTCTACCTAATTGATATTACAAGTATAATAAAGACATATTTGCTTTGGGTTTTCCATAAATTAGATGGTGGACCCTGCCAAAGGAAAGTGCACTTAATTTTGTAATTAAGTTCATTTCTATTAAAAAGTCAGTATCACTGTACTTTCGACTGCTTCTATCCCAGATAAGATGTTAGCAGTGCTTGCTTACTTGCAAATTGTTTCATAGGGTTCACTTACGAAGTCTGTAGTATCTGTTCTACCAAAGATCACCCATCACACTCACTAGCAAATTAGAGAGCTAAACTTAGCAAGGGCTAAGTTTTCAGCAAAGTAGTTCATAAAATTTTACTAGTATTTAATAATCACTTATATCCTTTGCACTTTACAAATTTTAGTCACACAAATGATGTTGAGTTGGAATTGACCTTTAGAGACTCTCTACTCTTACTCCTGTGCTCAAAGCAGAGTCAACAGCAGCAAGGTGCTCAGGACCATGTCCAGTCAAGTTTTGAACATCTCCTGAAATAGACACTCCACAGCTTTTCTGGACAACCTGTGCCAGTGTTTGACCATTCCCACCACAGAAAAAATTATTTAATTTTCAGGACCAAGATTGAAGTTTTAGTTAAACTCCCTACACTCACAAGCACAAAAAAAATTTGCAGTTCCCTCAACTACCAGCACAGGCCCTCTGCCAGTCTAATACATGGGCCTCATACTTGCCAGCTAGTCCAGTTTGTAATTTGCTAGGCAAATTACACATATGTGCCTACACACCCCAGGTTAAGGGAAAATATAAACTCCAGTCCCCTGTGAGAAGTTGGTGCTTAGGCACACGGGCCCCATGAGCCATAGTTCCCACTCCGGCTGCTCACACTAAGACCCTCACTTCATTTCACTCACCCCAGACCTCCACAGCTTGCACCTAGGACACACAGGACCTACGACCCATAGTCCCACACCAGCAGCTGACACTGAAACCCTCACTTGCTCCAGTTGCTGGTACAGACACTAGTGCCCCTTCACCCAAAGTGTAATTCCAGTTGCTGGCTCAAATTCACTCACCCCATTCCATCCAGTAGCTGTCAATCCTTCTAAGATCCATGGCCCTTCCAGCTACTGATGGAGATACTCTTACTTGGTCCACTTGCTGGCACCACAGACACAGGGGCCGCTTCACCTGAGGTCTTATTCCAGTTGCTGGCTCCAAATCAACTCCCTCTAGTTTCCCCAGTTGCTAGCACTCATTTCTTACAGCACTCATGCAGAGAGTGAGATTGTAGAGAGTGAGATTACATGCAAGACAGTTAAGGAAGTATTTAATAGGAAGATAAACTGCAGTGATCAGGCACAGGGCTGTCAGGCACACATACTGACTGGACACAGTTTACACACAACCAGCCCTTTTTATATCCCCTCCTCTGTATCCCCGAGCACCACCTTGCTCTTCCCCAATGCCCTTCCCCTAAACATCTCTTCCTAAGTTTTGCAGAGTCCTCCAGACCCCCCTCAAATATTCAAAACCTTCATGTTTGCCTTCTTATCAGTTACAAAGTCCAGACTGGCCCTTCTCCAAAGTGCTGGCTGTAGTTTATTAATGGCCCATCAATTAATAGCTGAAGAGCTTTGGTCTTCGTCATTGTCTCCATTTTCCCATGTCTACTATGTTTCTATCTCTGTGTGCTTTTGGTTATCTACCAATCCCTCCCTCCACCCCTTCTTTTCTACCTAGTCCTTGTTTTAAGAATGAAAGGAAAAAGATTCAGCAAAGATTATAATGCTACATGGGGAAGGAAATGAGTTGGGAAAGATCCTGTAGAATGCTCAAAGTTTGTAATTTCAAAACCAGCTATAACAGGTGCACTCCTTGATGAGCACCTTATACAGCAGAGAAAGCTAACGGCTTCACAGCATGTTAGGTTTGCATATGATCAAAATACATGACCCAAGATGTATAGAACAGTAGTGGTTTTTTGATGCTACCCCATCATAAACACTGTTGGTTCAACTGATGGCTGATGCAGATACAGCGCAGCATACAGAGGTAAGTGAAAAAACACAAGTTTTACTTTTGATATCCTATTTCAAATGCAGTCACTCTTCTGTTTCAGAGAGTTACAAATTTTCTTCCTCAAGTTTACCAGTTACTGTTTGCCTGAACTTTCAAAATTCACGATCACACTGCCTGCTTCCATGAAAGCTTAGTTATCACTGGAGGGCTAAATTAGATTTTCTAATCAGGAATACTGAGGCTGATTTTATGTTTGCATGTGCCAAGCTGGATTCATATCTTTCTTGACCTATGAAGAACATGGAAATTACAAAATCTGTCACCACTTCAGGCTGTCTTGCAGGGGAACTGTTATATTTCTACTGTGGATTTCTGCCACAGAAATTACTGTTTGACAACCATGATTTCAAAATGTTAATGAATACGAAACTCATCTGGGGTAAGAATATTACTTAGAGTTATGAATCTTCAGGTATGCCATGACTATTTTTTTTCTAAATCTACATCCACATTTTGCTTCATATAGAACCTATAAACTTTTTGTTCATCTAAACCTGCAATGGATAAGCAAAACCTCTTGTTCCAATTTTATTACCACTGGGTAGATCAGTGAGTAAAGTTACTTTAACAGTGTCACTCATACTTGAAATTAAACAGAAGTAGCAGTGAGATAGCCAGAGATCTGGAGCGTATCTGCTAGACCTTCTCTTCATAGTGACTTTCACAAGAAAAACAGAGAGGCTTTAAACCAAAATATAGAAAGATAAATAAAATTTCAGTTTTTAATAGAATAATTTTCTTTGGAGAGGGTGGTCAAACACTGGAACAGGCTTCCTAGAGAGGTGGTCAATGCCCCAAGCCTGTCAGGTGTTTAAGAGGCAATTGGACAATGCCCTTAATAACATGCTCTAACATTTGGTCAGCCCTGAAGTGGTCAGGCAGTTGGACTAGACGATCATTTTAGGTCCCCTCCAATTGAACTATTCTATTCTAAATAGGAAAAAAATAAAGTTAGTAGGGGAGAACCAACAGTATAAACAGAAGAGCATAAACAACTTTTGCCTGCCCATTTTGCCCCTGCATACAGGTCCTTGCTTCAAAGTTTGGTTTTACGAAGTTCAACTACTTTTTGACTGGTCGCAAATCTAAGCACTACGAAAGTTCTTCCTGTCTTCGCTGAGGCCTCAATGGCTGCACCAGGTTCCTTTCAGAAGCTGCTGCCTGAGCTGCAGCCTCCCACTTGCATGTTATTTCCAAGTTACTGCTACACCACAGTAGAATCTTCCCACCCCTCACTGCTCCCAAGCTCAGTAGCACGAAAGGAACCATCCCTCCCTTCCCAGTCTGCCCAGTCCAGTCCCAGCTCAGCCATTCCTAAGAGACAATAACTGTGAACAAATACTGCCTATCAAAGATGGTTTTCAGGAAATAACTGTATGTTCTAATGAAACGGCTAGCACAGTCAGTTGTGTTACTAGTTTTGTTTAAGATTCACCTCAGGGAAGCTAGTGAAGAAACATGCAGCAGAACATTTATTACGATTATTTTACTCAGATCAGATTGAAAATTAATTTAGTTACAAGTCAGGTGACTGAAATTAGAGAATGGATAAGAAACAACTTTTCTATAGCTCAGATCAGACAAGACCAAAAGCTTGGCAATAAACAACTACTAGAGCAACTAGTGTGACTCTTGTGAGCACTCTATCATTTGTGACTCACATTTGAAACACTGAGATGTTACTAAATCTAGGATCAGAAATCTGCAAAAATCACAGCCGCTATAGCCTCAGTGTTTCAATACGTACTCAGACACTATATTTTTCTATTTCCATGCCTTCTATTTCATGTAGAGACTGGTGTGCTTTAAAATATCAGTCACAAAGCTTAATCAATAGGAGTGAAGTGAGGGCAAAAACTTGAACACAAAGAAATCATCCATTTGTTGAGAAGTTATATGGAAAGAAGACAACAGCAATTTCCTAAACACAAACAAGCTAGTAGGAATTCCAGCCACTGACTTACACAACGAAGACAGAGTAATACAACAATAGTACAGAGAAAAATATTTTCAAACTAACACACATGGCACCACCTCCTACCTCCTGTAAAATCTGGTACTCGCTTCCTTTCATACCTTACCCTGGCTTAACAAGTATTCTGGCTCTGCTACAAACTTCTTATTAACCCATATAAACATCATCTCAAATTATCACCTTGGAGCCATAAACGATCCAGGAGGTTGAAGATGATTAAAAATGGTATCACAGAATATAGCTGAAAAGAGTAACCGTAATTCCTATAAAAGTCCAGTAGTCATTAGAATGAAGTACAAAGCACAGATCTTAAAAATTATCAGATTTTTTTTTTAAATAAGATCTGCACATCTACCTTCTGTTATCAATTCTACCAATTCAATGCCGAACAACGCTTTACCACCACCAAATTTTTGCACCCATCGAATTTTCTGTGGTTTTTTAGATGCTCATTCATGATTAAATAAATAATATAGGCTTATTTGTTTACCTATTTATTTATTTCAAACTCCACACTGTCTCAAAATCACAGCAGTATACAACTTTTTTCTTTGGTGCTAAGGCACCAAAATTCAACTTCCTGGGTAAAATAATACAGAGATGTTTGAACAGTTATTACTGACGTTCTCTGACACTGTCATCTGGGTAGCTTTTGTCTAGAGAATACAAGTAGTTTGACCTGGAAGTCACAACAAACCTCTAGAAAAGTCTCATTCATTGAAGAGTCATACTTATCTTCTGAAAATTAAGTTATTATATAAAAAAACCTCTTTACTGGACTTGATTCCGTTCATTCAAGTTTCAAAACAACAGTCTTGAAGGTACACATTATGATGCATGTCAGATACAAATATTAGGAAGCAAAGACAGATTCTTCCCTGAACTCTGTTTAGGTCCACTTAACTTGTATTCCTGAGATAAAGTTCCCAAAAATCTGAATCTGGATCTCCATTTCCCGCCTCTGGCCCATTTGTAGGGAAAAAGGAGCCAGCCATGATACTTTCTACTATTATTATTTGGGGGTGGGTGGGAAATCTTCTGGACAGAAAACACTTGTATAAAGTTCTGTTCACATACTGAAATCTGTAAAATGCTTTTTAATCTAAGGATAAACTTGGTTGAATATTTTACTTCAATGTAATTGGAGGACCCAGGGGGCTCTGAGTTGATCTTGAACCAGATTCGGAATTTCATGTTAGTTGGTTAGCACTGATATTTCAATCTAATATGAATACAAAGTAAAAGATGAAATACCAATTTAAACTACCGCAGAGAATCCAAATATTTTCAAACTGTTTCTTGACTTTTAGCCAACTGGCCTACAGTAAGAAATATGAGATGCTGCGCAGAAAGCAAATGAAAAGGGCAGCTCCCATAGATATCAAATTCACTAGAAGCTACAAAATTTGTTTTACATCATAGCCCATGGAAAACAAAAGGTAAACATTTACTGCACCTAACACAAGAACTTCAGAGAACTGCTCTGCATAATTCTTTCTAATGGTGAAAGTTTTGGCTGATACCTGAAAAGCTAGTCAGAGAGAAGCTGCTAAATGTCAACAGTACCTTCAGAAAAGCACAGCTTATTCATATTTGACAAGATTTGCATTAGATTATTCTACTACTTACAGAAGACATTACAAAATATTTACAGTAACACCAGCAACAGGCAGGAAATACTTGGCAAGTGTCAATAACCCTGCCATTCTTGGCGGCCAAAATAATAACCATGACTCAACAACGGGTATTTAAAATGTTAAAAAAAAACCAAACAAACAAAAAAACCCCCCAAAACGACACATACTCCAAAATTATGTTAGACCATATTCTGCTTACAGTCACAGAAGATATTACAGCGATATTAATAAGGTAGAAATTATTTGAGATAATGCCAGCAAGCCACATTACCCTTACATTTTTCTTCCTTCACTGTAGTCAATAATGCACTATGCTTTAAAAAATATTTTTTCAACATCCACCAGAAACGGTTTTAAAGCCACAATAAAAGGACAGAATTTAACCTGTTTGTCTTCATGTACGTTCTAGGTAAATTTTATATGTATACGTGTATGCATGGTGGTGAACACTGGCTGTATGTTGAATATCTTTTGGAACATCTCTTTCTCCTCAGACAAGATTTTTAGGCGTACTTTATGGGCATCTACAGTTTATTAATGCAGTCAGATAATGTATTATTTGCAGACATGCTGTAAAATTTACATACACTCATATTGCAGAAAACACAATTGCACTGCAAAGATACCACTATCTTTTTTTAAAAAATGTTCAGAAGAGACTGCTGACATGATTTTAATTATAGTAGGAGAGAAAAAGCTATTTCAAATAAGGCTGTCTCACATACAGACAAATATTTCAGACCTCTTTGAAGTTTAATTGTTTTAGTCCCCTACAAAGGTGATATGCTCAAGTATGAAAAGAGATTGATACTTGCAGAAAGGCAGGTATGAAAATAATGATGTTAACTATCAAGTGTTTTATACTGCAATCAGAGTGGAAAAGCGCTCTCTGCCATGTTCAAGTTTTCTCACACCCTCTCCTCCACCTTCCACAGAGCACAGTTTTATTAGTTCAAACTAAAATTGGCTAGAATAATAGAAAACTTATAACCTGCTACACCCAAACTAGCAAAACCTTCAATTCTACATTCTTGGTTCTGTATCTATTCATTAGTACAGGGCACAAAGACGCCTGAAGCTCCAACACAATTATTTTGTTCTTGTATTTTCAACCATCTCCACAAAAGGAAAATATGCTTATGTCACCAATAAAACTTCTGAAGTATTCTCCCATTTCTAGATGAAGTTTTCTGTATCACTACTAACTTCAGCCATTCTTTCTCTTCCAAAAGGTTGCATCACTATTTACAAAGTTCACAGAACATCAAATTAAGAATATCACTTAACCAATCATTTTTTCATGGTCTTTGTTTCAATGGGAACTCAAAAGGTGCCTCCAAAGATTCATGAGAACCTACCTGATACTAGATTATAAATTATACTCTATATGGAACCAGCAAAATCTTAATGAAATTAGATGTGTTTCTAGCAGTTGCTCTTCTACATGAAGATCCTAAAAGAAAGCTTTCAAAAAATTGAACCTACATAGCCTAGCTATCAGTTCCTCTTTTTCAGTTTTGCACATCTCTCATGTCCATTCCTTGCATCATCTCTCACCTCAGTCTTTGTCATATATCGATTTTCTTCACTCTTTATTTACCATGTAAATCTTATAACTGCTTCTCTCTGTTTGTGTATTCTGTCTGCCTTCTCCACCCTATAACTGATGTTTCTGTTTCAGTTAAAGCAGAGTTCTGGTTACTTCTGATATGCATGGGCATACCAAATGCCCAACTAATGTTTTTAAAACTTACATTGTCTTTCACAATGCAAACAGACACATCTTGTGTGATAATTTTATACTCAGCTAAAGAAAACCGTAAAAAATGGTTTTAAAGTATGCAGTCGAAGTTGCTGTAAACTCTAAATTGCTGTTAGTTTTGTGGGTTGATAGTTGCCAAATCTCCCAGCCAAACCCACTAGAGCATATAAACAAATATGCACAATTTAATACACAATAGAGCTATAAACACTTTTTTTTAAGCGTGAGAAAATGCAGATCTGTCTGTTCCTAAACTGATTCTCTACTGAAAAATATGTAGCTGCGCGCTGTACTGGGTAGTGCTAATAGGGCTCCATTGAGTTAACCTGTTCCTTATTTGTAAACAGTCCCAAACATAAGACAAAGATCTCTTTACCCCTACACTAAGTCTGTTCTTTGAGGTATGCATCATATATATATTCCATTCAAAGCCCACTTCACATATGCTAAAAACAGTTGTTTGATCACCAATTGTCAGGATCACCAAATGTAACAGGTTAGAGACTCGTCTACCACAAGCTTGCCTCAGCTTACCTACAGGAGTCTGGGAGCCTCTGTTTAAGAGGCAGACATCAAAAGACCTCCATGTCATACAAACATATCCAAACACGAACAGCCTGTGTATTCTCATGGTCACGAGTGACAAAGAAGGTCATGGACAGTGGCTTTTACCACCTCTTCCATGCCCCCTTCTCCAGCCCAAATGCCAAGAGGAACAAAATGTCCCAGTTTTCGCTACTTCTCTGTCACTATGCCTCCTTCTACCTCATTACATAGTGCCTTACTGCTTAGCAGGATCTTTATTTCTACCCCTCTTATCTCTCCAGTTCTGCACGGGAGGCACAAATGGGTGAATATGATCTATTTGCGAGAGAGCAGCACCCTTCTTTTTTGCATCTCAAAAGCTATGTAATCTATCTCCTTCCTCATCGAGCCACTTCTCACACTGGCACCTCCTAACCTACTATTATCTCTCCTTATTTCCCAAGATATTAGCTCCTGCCTCAACAGAGTCCATGATTCTAATTTCTCACATCTAAAGAAAATTAAAGAAAAAGATGGAATTTCACCTGAGTTATCAGAAATAAAAAAGAAACAGAAAGCAGATAACAGAACTTGACAGGTAGCAAGGCACAACGTGATCAAACAGAAGTATTCTTAAGTAGTTATTTCACTAAATGTATAGGACAAGCAATGGGTTCAACTAAATTTGAAGGGCTTGTATCACTGAGCTATTTCACTCTATGCATTTCCAGTGCACAAATAATTAAGATAAAATTGAGATCACCTTTCCACTCTAAGTAGTACATCAGAAAACGTAAGCACTCGTAGCACCTATACAATAAACCAGACAGCATACTTATTTTTATAATATGTGAAAACTTAAACCTGAGAAAGCTTCTAGCGTATTTGTGAGACACTGCACATTAATTTCAGAGGTAAGAAAAGTACTGTCCTTTCTTAATGTCATCTGGTCCACACAGCATAAAACGTTTCTCTCATATTACAGAATATCATATGCAACATCTTGCTAACTGAAAAGACTACTAAAATATGACAGAAAACCATTGTAGGGGCAGTATAAAAATTCTGCCTCAAAATCATTAGATCAACTTACTGAAAAATCTAAATTAAAACCTAAAAATCATTTACTTTTTCCCCCCAAATCACATGAAACAGTGATGAGCAGAGCTTATATATAATATTAGTGCTTTCTACCATTTATCAGTAGGTTCAATTATAAATTTAATTTAAATAATAACTGAGGAAGTCTGTTATACGTACCATTATAATACACATATTATACACATAGCCTGCACTGAAATGCTAATCTTTGGAATTGTTAACAAATCCAGCTCTCTAAAAAAGCAGATTTTATTTGTAGCCACCAATAAAAACAAGGAATACTTTTAAGAGGTTATTATATTAGAACCTCCTAGTTCTTAATGTTTTCCATAGCTGAGCTGAGACATTATGAAACGCTATGGTATATGACAACTTTGCATCATACACCGTATGACCATCAAACACTACGGTGTTTGATGACCTGACATCATACACCTTCATCATATGATGAAGGACAGGTATTGCTAACTTACAGTGAAACCAATCACAGGCTTCATGATTATAATTTGGTGCAAAACTGAGCCTTTCCCCCATCCTTAGTGGAAACCCTATACAGCATATGTAATGCAAAACCTCCAAGCATTTCTGGTTATACTGCAGAAATAGCTGGGATATCCATTAGCCAATACACTGTTACATTATTTTCATATCAAACTGATTTTATTAGCAATAGTTTTTAAAAGCCACCAAGAGAAATCAGAACAAAGGTCAGAAAGCAACAGCTCTGTGCATGAATCTTCAAATAATATAGTAAGCACAAATAAAAGTTTTTTATTGCAGAAAATAAGCATTGTTAACATAAAATTGCTGCTAAAGCTTTTCAGCCAGCTGTGATTCAAAATGCAGCATACTTTGCTAAGTGAATTACATAAACTATTTTTTTATACACAGAAAAAAAATCAAAAAAAGGGTTACATGGTTAGCCAGAAAATAATAATATGTAAATACTTCTGTAAGTTCCATTAAGGCTGGACATGGATTAACATGTAAAATCAGCATAAACAAAACACAGCTGTGAACGTTGGAAAGATCTGGACTAATCTAACGCAAGCCTGAGAAAACTCCCTTATAGAGACTTGCTGAACTTTCCAATTCCATGTCACGGTAGTTGGGACATCAGGTTTCTTTTTGCATGACTGGCTTGTCACTTGTTTAACATCAAGTGTAAAAAACTCTTCGATGGTTCTACTGCATGCTAGAAGAGTTGTGAGAGAATATTATCTGAATAATTTCAGAATTATTTAATAACTCCAAACAAAACTAATTTTAAATTAAAGGAATAACTCTCATCATTGATAAAAGACAAAAATATTTAAGTAACTACAGAGTCATCTGCTACAGCTAGCACTATTATTTCATGGTGATTATATGTCATTTATATAAATGACTAAAATTTCTAAAATAGGTTTTATTTTTAAATATGTTGCATTAACTGGAGATAGTTTAGGACCATAATGAAGACTGGCATTTAGGTTTGCTAAGCCTGAAACTGCTTAAGGGATCTTACTATATTTTTATTTAAACACCTGGAGCAGTGTAGCATGCTTCAGGGAGATTACACCATTAGTAAATGTACAATCAACAGCTGAAGTATTCCATATGTATCCCTAATGAACATTATATGATTATTAAGATAAATATTCACAGATAATTTGTTCACATAAGCCTGTTCTAAACCACACATCTGGGAAAAATGTACATTCCACAAATCTTAACGCATTCAGAACAATCAGCCGTTCATGACTTCAGCATCCTTCATGGGATAGCCTTCATGTTAATCTTTCTTCATTTTAAAAAAATGTATAAAACATTTTGTCCCAAGATGTATTTTACCCTGCACTGGATAACATATGCTGAGAATTTAAAAAAAAAGCCCATCTCCCAAATAAAGTGCTTCCCCTCAGAGTTTTGATTACATATCTCAACCTCAGCATCTCAGAACTGAACTGGCTGTTCTCAACATGACCAACAAACTTGACAATGAGAGAGGCCTGTACTGGTTGGCATCTGAAGAGACTCCTGCCTCCCTTGTTCCTACAAGATTCTGTTTTGTTTTGTCTTCTTCCTTGCAGAAATCTCCCCAATATATCTTACTTAAATTTCTTCTATTTGTCTAAGAGCACAAATTCAGTGACTCTATTGGCACTTTTCTGGTTTTTGTATGGAAAGTACATAATTCTGTGTCTCTCCACAGTTTAAGTGCTAATATCATATTTTAATTCCAAAGCTTTTACTTGAGTATTTTCTTTTATTCAATGCTTTTTATTACTAAAGCTCTTTTTTATATTGGAACTGGTCAAACACGTTAATGTTCTACTCTTTTCTGCTTCCTGCTTTCCAAATAATCTATTTCCTAGATCTCAGTTCTCCTCTTGGCTTTCACAGACAACTTTTTAAAAATAAATAAATAAATAAAGCACAAACCTGATAATAAATATTCAAGATAATTCATTTCATAATCAAGATAATAATGGTATTTGTATTATATTAAATTTTATCATGTGATGTTCGATTAACATTACTAGAGCTATTTATCAGACAGATGTGAAAGATTATTGACTTTTTGAATCAAGACATCCTTTGTGGTCTAGCACACCAAATATAATCAAATATTGGTCCAAGGCTCTCTGATGTCATTACATAGGAAAACAAATATAAAAAAAAGAAATAAGCAGCTGACAAAATACATATGGATAAGTGAACTGAATTTTCTGTTCTGAATTAGGAAGTCAGTGAATTGAGCTTGAGGCAGGAAGTAATATGACTTGCAAATCTATTGTGGATTATGGGTCATGTGAGATAGAAGAACCAACCATCTAATTCTACTCCTTTCTACAGGTATAGAGATGTAGCTAGACAGAATATTTACTTAGTGCTTCAATTATTGTAGAAAAGAAAAAAAATTGAGCAAAGCTGTCTTATTTAAGCAGAATCTCTTAAAGGCATGTTTGGGGTTTTTTTAAAGAGAATTCAAAAATTATTACTCAGAAGACTTAATATTCTCCTTTTTTTCCCCTCCTCTTCTTTGCAGCTCTTATAATGTTAAATAAATTCCTTCGTTCACCAAACTTAAGAAAATACTGTAATACATCAGATGTTCATTTATCATTTATTCTACCGTGCTAATGTAACAGATACTCAATTTGGGGATACAAGGAACAAGTCAACTTGTTAGTACCACAAAAAAGGGAGGTAATAAAACTGCTGGTCTCAATATTCTCCCTGAAAGCCTGAAAATATTTACAAAAGATAATTTGTCTCACTGATCAGTAGTAGTTATGTGTTGTCACACACATTAAGACATGAAGAACTTATCACACTCTCAGTTAAAAGACTGAATAAAGACTAATCACAGGGGCACAGAAGCAATTTCTGCTTATGTTCATTTTTTAACCAAGGAGCTCTGCTTAGCAGAAGTTTACACCAAAAATATAAAGGAAATGAAAAAAATCAAATTCAAACTAGCACATATCATCAGTAGAATTAGTGGTAAAGGTGACTAAAGGAGTCAGGGAAACATTTATAATTTGATTTTTCATGTCACACAAATTTTAATCCAGGAAACAAGTTTTTGACGAGGTCTGAAAGGATGGCTCAAAAAATAATTTAGTACACAAAAAAATATAAAGATCATAGCTATGAAGCTTTCATTGACATTTGTATATTGGTTTGAAAATACACTATTTAAATGAGCAATGAGCATTTATCATATAACTACACATTATAAATAAGGAAAAGTCTCTCTTGGATCACCTGACAACAGACCCTTTCCAATTACTACCAGCCTTTAAAATTATGGTTTTTCCTGTTTTAGAGAGGAGATCATACTCTGAGAATTTACACAAAAATCTTTTAGTTAATATAACACGGCATGGTTTTGAAACGCAAAATCCTAAAAAGATTTTTAAAAATAATTAAAATAAAATATGGCTTGATTCTGTGAGGTTAATTTGCACATTTTTGGTCACTGATGGCTACAGAGAGTATAAAATAAATTGAATTTACATGGTAAGTGTTAAAAATATATATATGTGGTTCTGGGGCAGTAACCACAACTTCCCCCAAATGTGTTATTCCTGACAAACAGAAGTGAGAGAAGTGAGAGCTCATCAGTTAATGCAGCTTGTCTGGTAGGACTTGAAATAGATTTGACTTTACTAACAAAATGGTTGGTGCTATCATTCTAGAAGGCATTTAATCTTATGTTTTCCTAACTTAGAGTTTCACCTGGGAGCAGGATCCATGCTCTCTGACACTATTTTGTAAGCAACGTGGGACAAAGACAACCAATAATTCAAAGAAATAATTTCTGGGTTTAGTAAGACTCAGGTCCAAAGAAGTGGGACACTCTTTAAAAACACTGTATCCACAGTACTACATGTAGTACCATTAAAGCCTCTGGTGATACAAGCACATAACAAAACAATTTTGGCTATAATAAAATGTGTATAATTTTCAAGCTGTGCTAAATTTTTAGAGCTATGTCTTCTACTAAGTAGAAAAAACAGTAATTCTGAATAATGACTAAAAAAAGAGTAAAAAATTCCATCTATTGTAACTCCTATGAAAACAGTAGCATACAGACTCATTTCAACACAGAATGATGTGAAAGTCTCAGGCAAGTTGTCAGTATTTCAGTATGGCTTCATTATAATGACTAAGCAATAGTATAATAAAAGTAAAATGGAAGTGGAGACAGAAGGACTAATATCAGTTGAATTTAATGCCTTTGTAGATTGCCGACATGTTATCTGCTTAAGATAGAACAGGTATATATATTTAAAAACAAAAAAATATCTCTATTCAGTATGTACCAGGCATCAGAATTCAAGGAGAGACAGAACTTTCTGTCCTTGGAAAGCTGACAGACAGCTGACTGAAAATAATTGAAATCCACAAAAATATGTATCATTAGGTTTTGGATCAAATAATTTCAGAAGCAGTCAGATCATTGGTCTAGCTACTGACATGTCACTGTGATTTCTAGTGAACACTGTAGTTCTGAGAAAAGCAGAAAATATTCACAAGCAATCTTCCTCTTCCTTGTACACTCCACAAATTACCATGCAAATCTGAAATAGTCAGTTATCTTAAAACATTCTTCTGGAAACTTCCTCCTAAATCTTCAAATGTTCAGAGATTACTTTATTTCTCACATACTAGGGTGCAGAACTCCTTGCAAAACCCTTCTACATTTCTTATTACAAAATCTATATCCTCTAGCGCATTTAATTTTTTCTGAATATGAGACTTTCACTTCAATATGATTCTTTAGAATTTGTCACCTTTCACCTTCAAAATTTCTTATGCTATGAAACAGAACGAAAGGCACTCCTATGTACCTTACAGATTATCTCTGTCACAGCACTGTTTCTTTTCTAAAGGTCACAACTATTTCAGCGTCATTTCATGCAAGAATATTCCCATACTCATCATACTTTGTTTCCCACGTCCTGAACTTCAAAGGTGGCAATGGTACTGTTCCTGCAAATTGTGAGACTAGGGTCTGACTCATCCTCTTAGCATTCCTTTGCCCTTACCCTGTTTTTCTCTGCTTGTTCAGGAGGAAAACATGAAAAATTTTTCTGAAGTGATGACATCCTAGACCAGAGGATCAACTGCATTCACACTTGACAAAACCTTGCATAGGGGAAGAGGTAGGAAGGAAAGGCAGACTGTTAAAAGATTGGAGTAGATTCAGTCATTAGATAAAAGGGTTTCTCTACAGTGACAAGATTCCTGAAGAGTTAAACTGCATATGGTTACCATGGAGCTAAGACTCCCGCAGAAAAAAAATTACAGCATTTTGAAACATTTGTTGGAAGCACACAGGCAGCCAAATAAATGACACTGCACCACTTTCGGGCTTTATTAGGTCACTTAAATTCTACCTGCAAGTGGAAGCTCAGGGGAGGGATTTTTACAGGCTTTTACTGAATATTTCAGCCATAGCCTTTCTAATTTAGAAATCTTTGCTTGAGAACTGCAGATAAGTTTCTTGTGCAATGCAAAACTTCACCATATTAATATAATTACTTATTATCAACAATGGTTCCAAGTAAACTGAGGGGCATGCTTTAATTGCAAATAAAAAAAAAAAAAAAAAAACAAACCAAAAAACCACAAAAAAACCCCACAACCCAAAAAAAAGGCAAAAGAATGCTGACTTCAATCCTTCCCCTTCTTTGTTAGGAACTCCATTTCCACTGTTGAATTTGATAATGTAAATGGCATCCCATGCCTGGAAGAATTACACCTATAAAAATTATCTCTCAGTAGCTGGGGAAGACACTGTCTTTCATGAAAGGTGTTTGTCTTTTGCCTCAGACCTAATTAACACATACTCCAGGAAAAGAGGATTTGCCAGCTCTAAAGCCATGGTGCTAAGGGCATAGTCAAGTTTTCTGAGAAAATTTTAATATGAACTGTTCTATAATCTGCAGAAGTAAACTACCATGCACTCATGCAGAAGGAGAGTATAGCAGTTAGTTCTAGTTCTACCCTAATGGCCCCTGACTGCCTGTTCTAGCTTGGATACAAGTTTTCACCATGTACATCATGAGCACAAGTCATTTAACCTTAGGCCTACCTTTGATCTCCACTATACTCCAGCAAAAATATTTCACTATCTCACATAGCAAGGATAAGCATATTAAAAGACTGACATCCCTGTAAGTCAGAGACTTGCTTACATTTTCTTTTAACACCGTATTCTTCATAAACACACAATGGTCAGGAATGCCCTTCCTGCTACTTGAAGATGGTTCTCTCAATGACAGATATCCAGCTAAGACTGTAAACCTGATTTGGAGAGTTTTGGCCTATAGACAAGCTACAGTGCTATTCCTAAATTCTTCCTTCTGACTTGGCACTAAAGACATTTTTGCCGGCTGATACTGTCCCAGAGGGTACATTTCTGGAAGAGTCCTGTGCCTTGTACAATATAAAGCTGGGTGAGTAAACACTGTTAGAAGAACTAGGTCCAGTCGGAGGTAACGTAATCTGTTAACACTCTGCTCCATCCAAGTTAATTCACCTTTGTCTCTCATGTTATTCATCTCATCTATTACCATCACAATGAAAAGGCAGACAGCAAGATACTACACAGAAAAAATGAGATTTTAGAATTATTTATAGTCCATACTGAAATATGCATCAGAGTTACGAAGCAGCTCAGTGGTTCCAGAGAATAATTTGCCAAAGCCAGAGCTGTCATTTTTCTCTTAAGTAAAAACCTTTACACCTTCAGAGTCAGGAACCAAGATTGTTTCTATAAAGAATTAGAAAACCAACGATGAAACATACACTTTCTTAAACCAAGGAGAAATTTCAAACATTTTAAAACTCTTTACCCATTGTAACAGGTTCTCATGGGAAAAGTCTCTGAACGGGATGCACTGAAGATAGCCAGAGACAGCAGAGCATACCTGACCTCAAAGTACTTCAGAATCTGAAGGTCTGCAAAAGTTCTATCCACATCTTTTAAAAAAAATTAGTTCATAACTAATGGCGAAAAATGGCTATACATCTCAAGAATGTGATTTCAGGTATTTCTCAACAGAATTATGAAAGTGGTTGTCCTAAAATGTTTCTTAGGCTGTTTGATAGGAATCCATCAGAGATTTTCGTCCATAGAATTCTTCACCTTCTGACAAGGTGACCCACTTAGTGGATGAGGGAAAAGCTGTGCACGTTGTTTAGCTGGACTTTAGTAAAGCCTTTGACACTGTTTCCCACAATATTCTCCTGGAGAAACTGGCGGCTCATGGCTTGGACAGGTGTACTCTTTGCTGGGTAAAAAACTCTCTGGATGGCCAGGCCCAAAGAGTTGTGGAGAATGGGGTTAAATCCAGTTGGCAGCTGGTCACAAGTGGTGTTCCCCAGGGCTCAGTGTTGGGGCCAGCTCTGTTTAAATACATTATCAATGATCTGGGTGAGGAGATTGAGTGCACCCTCAGTAAGTTTCCATATGACACCAAGTTGGGTGGGAGTGTTGATCTGCTTGAGGGTAGGAACGCTCTGCAGAGGGATCTAGGCAGGCTAGATTGATGGGCCAAGGCCAATTGTATGAGGTTCAACAAGGCTAAGTGTCAGGTCCTGTACTTGGGTCACAACAACCCCGTGCAACACTACAGGCTTGGGGAAGAGTAGCTGGAAAGCTGCCTGGCGGAGAAGGACCTGGGGGCGTTGGTCGACAGCCAGCAGTGTGCCCAGATGGCCAAGAAGGCCAACAGCATCCTGGCTTGTATCAGAACTAGAGTGGCCAGCAGGCATAGGGAAGTGATCGTGTCCCTGTACTTGGCACTGGTGACACCACACCTTGAATACTGTGTTCAGTTTTGGGCCCCTCACTACAAGAAAGACAACAAGGTGCTGGAGCATGTCCAGAGAAGGGCAGCGAAGCTGGGGAAGGGTCTGGAGAGCAGGTCTTATGAGAAGCAGCTGAGGGAAAAGGGGTTGTTTAGTCTGGAGAAAAGGAGGCTGAGGGCGACCTTATTGCTCTCTACAACTACCTGAAAGGAGGTTGTAGTGAGGTAGGTGTTGGTCTCTTTTCCCAAGTAACAAATGATAGGACAAGAAAGTTGCACCAGGGGAGGTTTAAATTGGATATTTGGAAAAGATTCTTCACTGAAAGGGTTGTCAAGCACTGGAACAGGCTGCCCAGGGAACTGGTAGAGTCACCATCCCTGGAGGTATTTAAAAGACGTGTAGATGTGGTGCTTAGGGACATGGTTTAGTGGTGGAGTTGGCAATATTAACAGTTGGATTTGATGATCTCAAAGGTCTTTTCCAACCTAAAAGATTCTATGATTCTTCCCTATGATGCTATAAGGAGAAAGGATATTCCTGGAATTACTTCTTTCTGAATTTGAGTTAAATTTCCTTCAAAACTAAAATGTAATACTAAACAGAAATATAACCATCAAAAAAATACCCTTAAGAGTATCAAAAGCAGTATGAAGTTACTCTTTAACCAATGCTAATATATAGACTAGTGACTACTTGAGTACCTGACATTTCACTACTTTCTCTGAAACATTACAGAGAGTGACTGCACTGACACAAGACCACATATTTAACTCAGCATGAACCTGGGAAATATACTGCCTTGTACCTACCAGAACCTTGCCAGAAAATACCTTAGCATGACTTGGGGTACCAAACAGGCCAGGGACTGTTCCCAACAGGCAGTACAGATAAGGTCACCATGGGTAATTAGTTTAGCTGTATGCACATAGGCTGTGCACTTCCGCTTTGCCTCAAGGCTAGAGAATTGACTGTGGGTATTTCATTTACTAGCATAGTCAGAGACTTTGCAGCCTTCCAGAAAAATTATAAAAGTGTAGCTTGCCTCTTTTTAGGTTGGTCTCTAGGTTGAATTTATATTCTTTAAAATATGTCAGTATGGCCTTGCTATGAAGGGTGAGCAAGTCCTGGCCAAGGAAATAGGAAAGTATTATGTCACTGTCCAAGAAGTGGTTGTCACATATGTTTAAGGGCAACTCAGTCAGCAGGAGTATAAACGAGAGATAACAAAATTGTGAGGAAACCAAAGATCCAGTCATATGAAAACAAGCTAAACAAACTCATGTTACTTATTCCAGAAAAGTCAAACTGGAGAGGGAATAGAATTCTTCTTTATAAATGTATTGATAGGTGACACTGTTGGCACACATGAGAAAAACAATCTAGAAATACATACATTTAAGCCGAAAAACAGAAAGAAGATTACTAGATCAATGGATTGGTACCTTGATAAAAGCAGCAGGGGAAAAGATATAATTCGCTTTAAAATTAACTCCAGTTCAAAATGGATTAAATGACTCAAAAAGTTCTTTCCAGTTCTATGTTCCTGTGATACATAAATAAATGTTTCCACATGAAATAAAAGCAAATGCAAGACTAATCTAAGCAAAGATACTTCGAATGGATGCTGTGTGGTAAAAATAAGGCAGAAACAGCAAACAAACAGAAAGACTAAAAAGCCTTGGTGACTTTACAAGTCCAAAAAAGAACTTATGAAGACGGACTTTGAGGATTAATGACAGAAGAATTTCAGTGTTCTCAGTAAAGTAACTTTATCTAGTTGTTGCATTGTTTCTGTATTCAAGAAGATGGAGCCTTGCTCAGTTTTGAATGTAGATTCCACTTTGAAGTTTTTATTTTACACCAAAACTACCTACTTATTTATAATTTTCCATCAAGAGCAAGCAAACGCCTTTTAAGACTCCCAATTTTGGCAAGCCATGCACATCAAAAAGAATAAAAAGCCTGCCATTTCTTATAATTTCTTGATTTTTTTTATGATCTCAAGACACAGGAAGACAGTTGTTCTCACTCCAGTTTTTACAGCCTCAGGTAGAGCTAAAGAGGAAATGTGTACAAACTGGTGTCTCAATCTTTCTCTCTTTCCAATCTCTCCTTGTGAATATTTGCTATTCATGCATACTCACAGTGACTGAATGTAAAGATTCTTTGTCTCCCTAGTCAAGTCTACCCCCACACTTCCTTTTTTTTTTGATCGCTATGGTATTACTATCCTTCTTGTCACATCAGGAAAATCCATCTCTGTGGGATAATTGCACCTTAGTCTTTTCCCTTTTTCCTTATCATGTTAAATAATTAATTCTTCTGCAATGTATCCCTCCTTTAGCTGCCATCCCAGGGGCTGGTTTTTTGTTTTGGCTGGGGGTCATCTACCCACAGATACAACTTCCCTGAAGATGTAACCCACTACCTCTTTTCCCTCTTTTCTGTTTCATTTTGCAGTGTAACAACATTTCAGTTGTGTTATGATTTATTCCTTTTCATACTGACCGAAGTCTCATTTTCCTTGTGTGCTCATCTGCAGCCTGTCCATCCACAAATCAAGATACACTCTTTGTATCAGAGAATGTACTGTTTTCTTGTGTTTGTACAGCACCTAGTAGACCCTAGCCCTTATCTGGATGCAACAGTATTGACACTTTTTAAATCAAAACCAATCAAATATTTTAAAAAAGTTGCTTGCCAAGACAGTCTATATAATTGTATTCAATCACTAGACATTATTTTTGCTTACTTACATTAACACCACAGTTTGAAGAAAAACAGCTGCAAACATTAACAGAGTCCTTCAGAGCCTATTAATTAGGCTAAACCCCAGGTTTTAATCATGGCTTACCTGAGATGGTTTAAGATAATTGTCTCAAATTTGGCCATCATTAGATCACTGGACTGAAATTACTACTGCTCTGTGTACCATAAGGAGTGGTTGTTCTACTTGTTTAACGTTGAATCATTGTTTCACAAGCAAATCTTTAAATAAACACAGAAATTAAATTTCTGATTAATTTTGGTAGTTTAGCATATGTACCAGATCTCCCTTTTTGAATCTGCAAGCTTTCACGTTTAGTACATTTGCCTTCCAACTAATACTATAGAGCAACAGTACACTTTCATTACAAGTAACTACCAAGGACTGACCCTTACATATAGCTGTAACATTTTATCAAGTTCTACACATGAACATTTACCAACTTGCAAATAACTGAAGCCAAGGCCCGCAGCCAGTGATCCAAGCACAGCTAGTAGTCACAAGAGCCATGCAAACTATGCATGTACTAGACAGAAAGTAACCAGAGTGAACAGCAATTGCTATACATATATAATATTGTAACAGGAGAAGAAATACTTGGGAAGAAGCAGGTGTTGCCATTGCTTCAGACCACTATTTTAAGACAGCAGCACATTGCCCAACATTGTCTAAGGCAACATTTCTGCAGATGGTGTAACTCTTCACCTCATGCATCCCCCCCAAAAAGGTTACATGATCAATGTGCAGCTCTCCAACCATCAAAGTACTAACCTTGCATCTGGTCAGTATGGAAAAGAACAGAACCCACAACCATTTAAAGAAACCAAATAACGGTCATGTGTGTCAAGAACCCTGACTACATAAATCTCTCCTTGAACAAAGGGAGATAGAAGCCACTCTTGAGACACCACCTCAACCACCAAACAGCACCTGGACAGTGACATGATCCAATGGGGGCTAACTCAGCACTGCTAAAAGCTCACTACTTTCACCACGTTTATACAATATACCTACTTTTCAGTAAATAATAACTGTGTCTTTGCCTCTGTTGTCTGCAGGTGCACGTAAGAGGAATAGCTCAGTGACTTCTACTCTAACAACTGCAAGCTCCAGTTTACCATGAAAACACCTGGCTCAAGAAACGATAGGAAAAGAAAACAGAGTACACAGAAGTTGGTATCTGAATCTGGTGTTCTGAGATAGCTAACTCACACAGCTAGCTGATCGAGTGGTTTCCTACAGCAAAAGGGATGCACAAAAATAAAGGGGTTGGATATTGTTAACTGATGTAGCTTGAGGTCAGGATAATCTTCCATCAGCTCCCATGTTATTATTGACTTCTGTTATTACTGCTGCTGTCTGTTTTTTTTCGATAAACAAAGAAAAGAAACACAGATGTGAAAGATAAAAGTAGTAAATGGATTAGGATAGTTAGATTGCATGAACACGATAGATCTATGCAATTACATGTTTAATTTTCTAAACAGCACTAGAAACATTCTACTGATGTTGCAGATTACCTATAACAGAATATCACCACTATCATCTTTTGGCCATCATTTTTTTTTCTTTAAGATTTTGCCCCCCATTTTCTATGTTGTGGTAAAGACACATCACCCTTTAGAATTTTGTGATTTATGATTCTAAATGGTCTTCATATTGGCAAGGATAGGAAAGGTCATATTACCACTCTAATTGGCAAGTCAAGCCTTATATACAGGTCCTTATTTAGTCAATGATGTTATTTAAGCCTAAGGTCAACCTTGAGAGAAGCTGACTTGGGAAGATTCCTGGCAAATAAAAATGGGTAAGTCTTTCCGACAAAAACAAACTTCTGTCATGAAATGAAAGTTACATGCTCAGAAAGAATCTAGAATCTGCCATACCATAAAGCTTCCTGAATTTCAAATTAATCACGGAGAGACTGTACTTCCTGATTCAGCTTCTCTCAAAGTTAGTGATTTTCAATAATAAGGCACCAGTGGATACAACTTTACAGCTTATTGCTTATGCAGTGGTATGACAAGAAATAGGACCTATACTCTGGTTAGCAGTAAAAGGTCATTAACAACAGCTTCTGTAACTTATCTGCAGATAGGCTAGCTAGGGCATTCACAATGAGTCATCAAGTTGTGGCATTTCAAAGCAAAAATGAGCAAAAGCCTGAGCAAGAAAAACATTTTCTCTTCTGATAAAAGTATCTTCCTTAAGTAAATTATTTACCATTATCAAAATATTTTTCATAAATGGAAAGCTTAAATACAGGTGATAACCTTCTTTTTTCTTCCTTGAGGAAACTCATTACTGTGTAACAACTTAGCGATCAGAACGTATTCTATACTGGAAGAACAATCTGATTATTTAAAAAGTTTCCAATGAATGACATACAAGTTCTTTTAGACCTCACCATTTGCTTATGTCTAGCTGATTTAGTAGCTGCTATGTGCTACTCTTAACTTTCACAATCATAGGAGCATACCACACAGCGTAGTTAATTTTGTGCATAAAGGAGATCGGGTGCAAAATGTGCAAGTGAAACAATTCCGACTAAATGCACGAATAAAGCAAAGCAGCTCTTCATCAAGCCAAGTTTGATATATTAAGCCCTTACTATTTCACACCTTAAACTGAAGTAACAATGGCAGAATGTTCACTTCACTGGTGAAGAATATAATCCCACATCCTATACCCTTCTCCAGTAATACCATTATAGTCATTTCTATGAAACAAACTTTGGCTAGTAAGTTTGTCTTTTCAGTGCTGAATAAAATTGTTGCTTCAAAACTGTAAGGGTGGAAAAGAAGTCCTATAGTAGTTGCTGAGTTCTCCTCCTCTTGTAAAACACAACTTTATGTTAACACACTTCTATTATTGAAGCTTTTTTTTTGTAAGTGCACTTATAATTGATTTCATTATTTATGTACAAAGCAAGCATTTTTTCCATCTTTACAGAAGTCAAAATATTAAAAAGAAAGTTTTAAACACTACAAAAATACATCATTATTATAGAAAAAATACATCAACACCTTTATTAAGGTAAAGAAAAACATGAGAAAAAATGTTACAGGTTTGATTAGACACAAATTCAAAGATAATCCTATAATCCAAATATTCTACATTCATATTACCTGGTACGATATGAGATGCTATGTCACTTAACTGTACAGGTGGAAAGATTTTGAATCTCTAGAAGATCCAAATTTTACCTTATTTCCATTTTATGGAAGCAATTTTTAAAAGTTATGGATGTCTTGAGCAAAGCCACAGTACACACAATAAATAAATCACCAATAAAACCAAACACCTGAGGCAAACATGAATAATCAGCATTCCCAGTGATAGATGGAAGAGATTTATATCGATAAATAGAATTTCTTTAAAGGGTTGTAACAGCAAAAGGTTCACTAAAACTGCTAGATTTCAGTTTAATGAGGCTTAATTGCAACTTTTATAATAATCATCAATGATCATTGATTCCAGTGAGAATACCTATCCATTAGAATCAAGGTTTTGTTTAAGTGTTAGTATTGAGGCACTACTCAATATTCAAGCACGCAACTATTTTACCCCCTCACAGAACGGAGTTACGTTAAAGACGGTGCCAATTTAGTGTTATTACCTAAGACAGTCACCCAAGATCCAGTATAGTAAGTAGAGAAAACTCTTGACATTTTTGAAAGCTTTGAGCTCCCATTTTTTGTTATATTGTGTTAAAAATAAAAACAAACCCTAACAAAATAAACAAATGCATCTAACATCCCTGTTGAAACACCAGGGTGATTCAGCCATCAAAAGTGCTAGTCACCATCTGCCACTCCCTGTAACTTCATCTATACCAGATCACCTACAACTATTTCCAGGCATGGTAATAAAGTAACTACAATAAATGAAGATAATGAAAGCTGAATTCCACATTATTCAGGCAGGACTATTCCCAAGAGATCTGCAAAACCTTACTAGAAAGCAAGTAAGGAGGCTTAAATTCAGTCTACAGAAACTCACAACTCTTACAGAAAAGGTTTAGGGTCTGCAAATTACAAAGTTAGTATTGTTCTATGCATTTTAAAAACCTCACTCCTTATTAATTCTAATGTATATAAATAGCACATAAAGGAAAAAATGCAACGTTTTAAATGAAGGTTTGGCACACATTATTAATACAATCACTATTTAATTCCCACAGATAGTGACTGATCAGGAGATTATATCTTATTAATCCCTATTATCACTTCTTCCTGAGATGGTCAACATGTATGAAGCAAAGAATCTTCTGTCCTGTGAATGTTCTTCACAAAAAGGTTACCTGGTAACAACAAATGCAGGCATGACATACACGACCAGATTGAGGTCTTCCAAATTCTGAAGTCTACCTATCCCAGCTTTGGCTACATAGGAACTATAACGTCTATTGATTTTTATCTTTTGGAAAGTGCAACAGAAATGGATATGCATTTTAGAAGAAGGTTATGGTAGTAGCTTGGAGTATAATACTGACAGTTCCAGGTTTAATTTTTTTTAATCAGAATGTCAACTGACTGTGCACTGACTGTATTGACATTTCTATACACCATCAAACAGCTTCTGAATTCTACAAACTACTGACATTAATTATCTTTAATATGTACCAGCTGTATAGGTCTTCTGGGCATTTTCCATATGCAGAAAAGATGAGACAGTGCAGTCAATGAAATTCAGAGGGAGTCTTGGGAGATGGAAGTCATTTGGCCCTAAGCATTTTAGTTAATCACCTGAGACATTTTAGTATATATCCTAAGCTTGATGATCCTTGTACTTCTGTTTGTACATGGTACTGCTGATGCAATTTGAAAGCATGTTAAATCTTCAGTGTTTTAAATTAGTTCTGCATCTGCTGCTAAACAGCTGTTTCAAGTCTCCAATTTGAAATTCTATTGTTGGTACAAGTAATTTGTAAATGATTTTATTAAGTGCATTTCTTTTGCATTATATTGTTACTGGAGAGAATTCAAGTTGTTGCAATTCAAGGGAATTTGGTTTTCTGGTACAAGGTATTGGAAAACCTGGTTGAGTGCTGAAGTAGCTGAAATGCTCGAGATTGACAGAGATGTTTGTTGTAGACTAAAAACAGCTCAGGCGTGTGCTGACTACTCGTCTTACTGAGGAACTAGCACTTGCTTATTTGGATAAAAGCCCAGTAGGAGAAACAAACCTGATGTTACTACTGAATCTTTCACCTTATGTTGCTGTTGTCTCTGCTACTGCTTCTATTGGCTGAATCTGCCACTCCTCACCATAGACATGATGTGCCAGAAGAAGGAACTGGAAAAGAGAGGTTATCTGATCAACAGACTGGCCATCAGCTCCTACTTACAGCTGAACCACATCTGTTAAAACTGAGAGTTGACTGACAGCAGGTGCACAATGGCTGACAAACACATGTACATATGCATCACAGTGCAGATGAGATATTACTAAAAGCAGATCTAGGAGGGGGAAAAAAATAAATCTATTTTCCTGTAGGTTTTTATAATTCCTATGCATACCCTAATCTTGAACTACTTTAAACACACTCTGAGGATGTCACATATTTGCCAATAGTGCTTCAGAATGTTACTGTCATTTTCAGAAAACAAGTTTCCAAAAGTTACCCAAGCAAATTAAGTATTTTGGAGGAAAACGTCTTCTGCAATTAGAACAACATACATTCCTATTAAGTAATGTTTGGCACACAGTTTTAAATCTTCCAGCACCAAACCCACTACATCCTACTAACTCATAGACATAAGGAGTTGTCTGGTGACTTTTTAATGACATTAAAGACAGAATGGTAAATTTAAAATTTCTACACTGAGACAATAGACCAAACTACTCATTGAGGCATACATTAATGCCTCATATTTTCTTTCTGAATCTTTTAAAGTGTGTTCATGTTAGCAATTGTTTCCTTAAATTGAGATGAAAATTTTACTGTCTATAGAGGTCTGTGCTTATTATATATCTGCGCTGTTATTATATGCCATTTGGAAAAACATGTTTCATGAATTAAGTCAAGAAATATATGACTTTAAACTAGTGTCCTGTGACAGAATTCAGTATATCCTAAAGAACTGCATGTCAAATTTATTATTTTTCTTCTCCTCCCTGCCCACAACTGTTTTCATCTTTGGAATCTGTATCTAATGCACCTGGCAGCATTTGGCTGTGTGGTCACAGCACTGCCATGGGAACTGAGAAAGAAGCAATATTCACAGCTGGATTTCAGTATGAATCATACCCAGTTAGCATGGCAGGAGATTAGAAAAAAGGCACAGAGATCAGGCAACCCACTTGCTGCATTCTATAAAAATGTAGGAACATCACTAGCAAACCCACTCTTTATTACCAGAGATATTAATCCCCCTTCAGACACCAAAAGGCAGAGCTTAAGCAGAAGACAAATTCCCACAACAGCCGCCAGTGGGATTAGGGGGAAATAGGGAAATATATGCTTGGAGTATTAATTTATGATTATTGCATAGTCACAAATCCTAACAAAAAGGCTTTTAACTCACTAACATTCTAAGATGAGATTGAAGAGTTTTGCCTGATTGTAACAAATTGGATGGTATTTCAGCAGACCTGCAATGACATTGATACCCAAAAAAAAAAAAAAAGAAAAAAAGGAAAAGAAACTGACATGGAGTTAGTTGGATCTATCCCAGGAGTTAAATTGATCATGACTATATTAAATCTTGCACTTACTTTATAACAATATACTGTATTTATAATATTATAATACATGCAGTGATTTCTTTTTGAATTACCTTGTTTTTTTTAATTTAAGCTGTAGGAAGAAACAGTAGTAAAGCATGATGCTGAGTTCATGTAGTGCAATGTTAGTTTGGTTTTAACTGGTGTAGACTGGGCCAATACGAAGCAGCTTGCAAAAGTACAGCTCATTACATAGAATTACATATATCCCAAATATGTGTATATATGCCATATGTATGTATCATATGACATGCATACATACATATATCATACATGTACTATCATTACACATAACATACAATGTTGTACAACGCATCTCTGAACATTACTGCTCTACGTCCTTGTAGGAAAAACCAGGTTTACAGTCTATTCTATAGATCCATGCTAAACAAAATGTAAGAAAGGTATTGGGGAAACACACCAAACAATGCAACATCTCCAACAGCAGCCTGTAAAGTCAGGACCTTTAGAATTGTGTCCCTAACTCAACTACCTTCAATTTGATAGAAAGAAATCAGCCTTCACCTCTGACTAATCATGATGCACGTCTTCATTGTCCACCTCTTTTATCTGCAAAAACTTTATTTAGCTTTTTCTCCTTTCTGCCCCCTTTACCTGAGTCTTCCAATACACTATCACCTAGCAAATGCATTTTTCCCAGAATATTTATTAAAGGGGTTTTTTTCCTCATGACACCAGTAAATCTACTTTATAATTGTTTCTGTAACTAGAACATAAAAATTACTACCTAACAACATGCTGGATATCATTTCACTGCCTTCTCATATTCCCTTTTTGACTTCCTCTGTTATCTTTCCTCTTATTTTAATTGCAAGCTTTTGGCGGCATAAACATTCCTCTCCCTCTGTATTTGTACCACAAGCTGGGAACAGACCTTAAGATCCTAACCCGGAGAATAAGAAAGACCCAAGTATATCAAGACAAATCATGTGAAGTTCTGAGAAATTATAATGCAGTTGTGGCTATATCACTTACCCCTCTTTTCCTCAACAGCAGCTATAAAATCCCAAGCATTAAATAAACTTCAAACAACTTTCATTATATTAAACATACCAAACTACTTAAGTGTCTCCCTCTTCATCTAAACATGATGCAATTTTCCCAAAGAACTATTCCTAACCAGGAGCCTGAAATACCTGGTTAAATGAGACTATTTCACTCCAAAAGAAAAACTGTTAGAAATTAATTTAATAACTCTGATATAGATATCGAGCCACTACTCCAGTGTGTCCAGAGCTAAAGAACAGACACACTATACAGTCTGAAGGCATGACTGTTATGTTTATAGTATGGTAGAGCATTTGCTTAAAATTCTGCCTTGAAAAGGGGCAGCAGTTAATTGCAGAAGATCTTACCTTTATTTCATCAAAAATAAACACTCACAGCATATTACAGCATATGATGCACTGCAAAATTTGTCATACTGTAAATCTATCTTATAATATTACCCAGATCTTCAGCAAGGAAATAGTCCTAGGCAAAAAATGAGCATAACCTGTTTTGCATATAGCAACAAACTGTCGAAACCTATTCACAAAGCCAAGGACATGTGCAGGGAGTATAAGTGGTAATTCAATGGGTGAAAATAAACAGAGCAACGTTATTTACAAAGAAGGACGCTACAAGTTCTGAGAAACTTAACTCAGGATAAATTAACAAAATTAAGTATGATTTCCATGGTAGAAACTGAAGGATAATAAGGCAAGAAGAGTGACTGCAAGTAGCTATACTGGTAACAGCGTAAAACTTAAGAAGCAAAAAGATATCTATTTGACTTTTTTTTTTTAAATAGTGTGGAAGAGATATGGTGGAGTTTTTGTTTGGTTTGCTGTACAATTTTTATTCTTCTTAGAAAACTTAGAAGTATGGACTGCTATACAATTGTTAAAAATTGTGGCAATAGGATCAGAAGGGGGAAATTTAATGCACAGAGATAAACAGATGCACAGATACATAAACATTTAATTCAAAAATCACTTAAGCTCCTAATACACAGTGGTTCTCAGAAGCAACTCAAGTTTTATATAACATTATTCTTGCTTTCTTTTTACCCTTCTCCTAAAGGGAATTGGCTGAATAATGGACAACTACTGTATCATGAATTGCAGTACATTTCAGTGACAACAAAAAAAAAGTCCTAATTAATTTGAAAACAATACCACAGAACACACTCAGCTGTTCAAGAAGCATGCAGAACCTGTGCCAGCTCCCTAAAAGGGGCTTCAGGAAAATTCCACTAATTTGATCTTAAGGTGTTCCTTCACCTTTGTAACTTTTACTATATATAAATTTTTATATCACTTTTATATAATCTCATACACAACTCACTAAGAACAATTTCCATGTTTTCCTAGTTTTTAATTAATGACTGCTAAAAACTTCTCCCTAGAAATATCCTCCATTATTGTCCGACATTTGGACATTTGTCCAATATATTTGCTTGCAAGCATTTATCTGGTGAGCATTATACAGCAGATATTCGTACTTTACTGAGTCAAGCCACAGAGACCTGTGCTACAGAATATTGGCATACAGTTAGTGGCATAACTATTAGATATTAAGTTGGACTATTAAGGATGAATTATTTTAGTGTTTCCACTCACACATTCTTTTTTATGTCACTAGGCATACACCACTAGGGACACAGATTTGATAAAACAACATGTATTAAAAGCATCTAAAGAAGAACTGGTTTTATGACACACTAATCCTGGGTAAACTGAAGTGCTTTAACACAACTCCTAAAATAATAAAAAAAGGCATGATATAATCACTTTTTATATTTATATTTGGCAACAGTGAAAATGATTGAAAAAAAGAAAATCTAACTCATACTATACCTTACAGTTCATATTGTAAAACTGAAATAACTTCCCATCTCATCTGTAACATCTGAACGTTAGAAGAGCTCATTTTCAAGCAATATAGATAAGAAAGTGTATCCACATATAAATGTGTATGAGCCACCCAACTGTCTTGATTCTGAGCAGCAATTTAACACAGAAATGATCAAAAACATTCCTGGAAAAAAAAAAAAATCAGTAGATTCATTGTGTAAATCTACATAAATGGACTAGATCTTGAAAAAATTGAATCCACATATTCTATTCTAGGCCTTTGTAAGAGCAGTACTTTGCTATTTAAGTATAACAGATAACTACACACAGCCTATGACAGAAAACATTTCCCACTCCTGTCTGTAAAGTTTTAGATAGTGATTGGAGAGGTTTATCAGAACACTTAAAATCAGGTCATTGAGACAAGCTGTTAAAGGAGCAAAAGTCAAAGAAGAATCAATTATTAAGGCCTTTGTCATTCAGAGAAATGAAGAATTTGTAAGCAGCTGGGGAAAGAGTCACCCATACACAGACACATGCACAAAGGCATACACACACTAATACCCATACACACCAACACACACTCTGTTCAGATCCATGGAAAACAAGGCAAAACTTTGACTAATGTGTTATAAGCCATCTCAAAAAAAAAAAAAAAAAAAGGATTTATTTGTACTAAAATAAGTGGAAACACTTTCCATTAATGCGATGAATTTCAGGAAAAATAACAAAGCAATACACCTATTGACTAATGTTACCACCATAACTTGGACTCTAAGATGGCAAACAACTTTGACATGCTTCATTACAAGTACATTTAAACTGCTCCTGTGCTTTGGGCAGGGGTGTGACTTCCCCCCTGCCCCCCCCCCCCAATCATGCCCTCTGTTAGCAAGTGACTATATAGCGACTATATAGGTATTCCTGATGGAGGAAGACAAAAGCTATCTGCTCCAAGGAATCACCTCATATTTGATTAATTCGGGAGCAGTGGGAGTGACAGAGGACTTGGGAATAATTTCCAGAGAGGAGAGGACTTTGTCAATTTGTTACAGTAGTAAAGTCCCAGTAGCTAGGAAAGGCTCGAATGAGAATGCTTTACACTCACTCATTCACACTGCCAAGGGCAACAGGGTTCCCTCTATATCCCTCAGCATGTTATCTCAAAATAGCACAGGTTAACCTATGTGTTCTTACCTAATGCTGCACAAACATTACCTTCATTAATTTCTCATGTATTCATATCTTAGGAAGGGGTAACAAACAAACAATAGGGGGAAGTCTTATAAAGAACAAACATTACCAGGGGAGGAAACTAAGAGATAGCAGTATTGCATATTACACCAATGTAACAAGTGCTTTGCTTCTCCCTTCCATACACGACATGCAAGTAGGCACACACACACTGAGTATGCAGAGTCAAATCCAGATGAAAGCCACCAACTAGAAAACTAGGAAACAATTCCAAGCATTATTACAGAAACAAAACATCAAAGTTTTCCTAACAAAGACACAGCAGCAAGGTAGCAGTGTAAGAAAAAACTGCATGTATTTATATATTTATTTATATTACTACTGAACTTACAAGTCAGGGAAAAATTAAGAAAGAAAATTACACTGTATTAGTAACTCCTTCTTTTAAATGCTATCATTGCACAAAAAGACTTCACACAAGAACTGGGACTTACTTGAATGAGTACTGATGACATACTACTACTACAACCATGACAATGAAAGTGTTCTTGTCCTCTCCTCTCTGGAATTTGTTCTTAAGTTCATTGTCATTCCCATTGCTGCCAAATTAATAAAATATGAGGAATGTCTTGGAACAGAAAGTGATAGTGAAAAGACTTCCAACAAAGTTTAAAAATATGCCCATAAGTTTGCTGCTCCCTAGAAACAAATACAGGTATCATTTTTATGCATTACTGAGCTTCTAGACCTTCTATATGAACAGAGAGCCTAAAAATGATGCACAAAATTATTCAATAACTTAGATCCGTAAGAAAAAAAATCATCATAACTAACAAAAAATGATGGACAAAGGGAAAGTTTCACTTTAAGGAAGCAAAAATTATTTTACTAGACTTCTAAGAGTTAATTCTCTTGGTCTTTCAAAAAAATACTGGAGGATATTTTTGGACCAAAAGAGTTCTAATCTTACTTTATATCTCACCAATGAAGAGTTATCTCCAAGAGCCTAAAACATCCTAGAGCACTTCTGTCTACAGACTCAAAAATAAGAATATGGAGATCAACAATTTCAAAGGAAGAGTCAGCTACACAAGCCTGGGAAACATTCAGTAGCAATCCAAATTCCCTGAAAACATTTTGATCTGGAGAAGATCCTGAATGATCAACAATTTCACTGGAAGAGTTCTAAAGGGCTACTGTACTTCATGTTTGTTTGTATGTACAAACAGTGCTTAGGCAGCAATAACAGCTGTAAGCAGTAAGTACTGAAGACCTACATCACTGTAGCACTCAGGACCTAATAAATAGTTCCTTCCTCAGTATATTGCAAAACAACAATTGATCCCTTCTCCACGAAGGTGAAGGAAGTTATAATGGAGAGGAGACAGCAGTAGATGATATGATTGTTCACAGCAAGGAGAAGCTGGGGCTTCCAAGACAGAAATCTAGTCCATTTCTTCCCCTGTAAAAGGTTTCCTAACACCAAGTAGAAGGAACACTTCTGCATAGTCTCACTTCTGCTGTTTCCATTTTTGGCCCCCAACTCTAATTAGCGCTTTATTTTACCCTTTGGAAAGAAGTGCAATAGAGTTCTACTAGCATGAGAACGAGTCGCAGCAGCAGAAATTGCCATCTCATGTAGCACACACAGGCTATCTATGAATTTCGCAAAGCTTCTCACTTCATCACTGAGGAAGACTGTTCAGTCAAGGCAACATCTTAGAAAGTGAAAGGATGAAGGGCATTCATTTAAACCTCCAGTCTTGGATAAAAGCACCTTGTCCTAAAGGCTAAGTAATCTACTAAACTATGTAATACAGACACCTCTAAAAACAGGAGTGAAGGGAAGAGACATTGGAAAGGATACTTCATTGTGATTATCCATTTCCCTCCCTCCATGAAATTCTCTCAGGCTTAAAAGTGCTGATGACACTTCATCACACCTAAACAACTGACATCAGCAGCAGCAGCCATCACCACTCTCCAACCTTTAATTTCCCATAAATAAATAAATATTCCCAGCCTCCCAGAAATCAGCCTTGTAATTTCCTACTTTGGGCACTTAGCATGTTTTATTTTAGAGACTTATCCTTTTAGAGTTCTACCAACTCTAGAGGAGACTGTTTCTGGAACATTATTTGTGATAAATGTGAAGTAAAGGTAGTATGGGAAGAGGTGGGAATACACATATCAACAGCAGTTTTTTCATGCTAGTTACACAACAACACACTCTTAGTCATGCAGGGTAAAAATAATGAGACACACAAGATGACACATGAAAAGGATCTTATCCTCTTCCCAAAAATTAATGCACAAACACTACTTGCTTAAAAGTCCAAATTGGTTGTCATACTACATTTGTGTAAAGCTTTAGGAAAGAATGGTGTGAGGGCTCTTTATAGAAAATTACACAAAGTGAAGGCTATTTCACTAATTAACACCCCTTCCCAAAGAAATCTTTATGTCCTTTTAAAATAAGCTTATTTTAAGCAGAGAAAAGACCCCAAACATTTGCAGAGCCCCGACTTCAACATCTGTTGGTATTCTCTACACACAAGTGTGCTTCTGTGTGCATGTTTATCAGAAGAGGTCATCAAGGGCTTGCTTGGTTTATTCATCGTTTTAAGGCTCTCCTATTTGCAAAGCTTCTGTTAATGTCAGTGAAATCTAACCTAGAGAGAAGTTTCAGAGGTCAGATATTTGGCATGCTACATTTAGAAACCCAAGTACAAAGTTGACGAGGACGCTTCAAACACAGGGGATTACAGCGGAAATAGGTCTCCTTATACCAAACTGGCTATTGAGCAGATTCAAGGAAAAACACACTGAGACTGCCTGATGCTATTAAAGCTCATATTCTTGCTTTATTTTTTCCCACTGACTAAATCAATTCTCCCATTTGGCAAAGCCCAGCACAGAAATAGCACTTTATTTTTAATACAACAGAAAAGGAATAGACATGAGACATAAAATCATGTACTACATGACCTATAAAAAGCAGATACTTACAGTTCGTAGGAACTGTATTTCATCTTCCCCTCCTTCACCCCCTTCAGCCATGGCTCTTGAGGAGTCAGCTCTGCTGAGACTCTGATCGCCTCCACCGTCAGCTCACTGCGCTCGGTACAGCTCCTCTTCTCCTATCAGTATTAGCATATAGCTAATCCACAGCCATATAGGGAGCTCAGCTAACTCCACTGCACTGCAGACTGTCAGTCAACCCCCTCACTGCCAGAGCCAACTGCTCTGCTTTTCCAGCTCATAGCAAGCAATTCTTTTCCTTTTCTCTCTACCCTAGAGGTAAAAAACCCCTACTGTTAAGGTATTGCAGGAAGCATTGTATGCATCACTAGGCGTTGATTTCCCCCCACCCCCCCCAGATACTGTCTGGTCAAAACAGCAATAATGGTGAAGTGTTAATGAAAGCAGAGCTTGCACTTCCATTTTCACAGATCAGGGTACCCAATTTTGCACTGAAATGTAACAAATTCAGCAACTCTGAACCTACTGATTTGTGCAGCAGAAGGATATAAATCAGATGATCACAGGACAAGCTGATTTTGACAGCAGATATTTTCAGCTTGCTTACAATAACTTCCATTTCTTGCTTCTCTGCATAAGCAGCTGCAAATCTGATTTCCAAGATGACTTAACGATCTGAACCTACTATGTGTAGTTATTTGTGCTATCCTTTTAAATAGTATTAATACATATATCCTAAGGACTGCAAGGTTTTTATTTGCACCTTTTCAGAATTGCACCTGAATATAGAGGATGGTACAAATTTACTTCAAACACCCTATAAAACACAGTTATGTTAAAATAAAACTTAAAATAACTTTAAATTCTAGTTAAATAATGACATTTGTAATTAATGAGAATTGCTAGTTATTACTTCAATTTGGCAAATGAGTAAGGAAAAAAAATAGACCAACTCCAGAACAAAATTTACTCAAATGAAGGGAGGAAAAGAGAAAGGACACAAGGAAAGAGAGGAGAGCACCGAGGAGGCTCTAGCCAGCCAAGTCACTACATGATCTTGCATTTTGTGGTAAAGTTGCAACCACAGCCTACCCATACATTCCACTCCCGAGAAGATTACTGAAACTTTGTGCTGTCCATATTTACATCGATACATATCCCCACAGAGTATCATATGTAAATAGTTTTTTCTCAGTAAAAGCATGGTTTTGTTTTACAAATGAGAAACATAGGCATGAGGGTAAGAGAAGAATAACTTTCTTGGGGTCACAAGGACAAGTGTAGCACAGTGAAAACTGAAACTAGATTGTATATGTCCACAGCGAATACATTTATATGCAACTGTCCTCTGCCCATGGAACCCAATGCACACTGACCTCCTCCTCACCCCCCCCCAAAATAGTATTCTGATTTTTCATTAATTAAAGTAAATATAGACACAAGCCAAACCATGAGATGCCAAATAGTTTCTCTCCCTGAAGGACAAAATGCTTTGAAAAATGTTGTATTTCACTCCTTCTTACTACCCTGAGAAACTCTGTCCAAAAAATAATGATGAACCCATTACTCAGCAACAGGCAATGTCAGGCCAAAAGCAACTCGGCAGCCTCCAGCTGACAGAGTCACACAGGCTGGCCCTGCCAGTCTGTCCATTGCCCTTCCCCCATCCCAGAGTTTTTGTTGGTTGCTGTGGGCAGGAAAAAGATAGCTTTGCGCAAGACAAAGGCAACATGGCAGAAAAATATTTCTCTGAAGTGCGAGAAAACTGATTTGGTTGGTGTTCTGAACATCCAGCTTCGTGTTTGGTTTTTGTGGTAGTTTTTTACTCCAGCCATCTTTGAATGAATGTTTTATCTCTTTCCTCATCAATACAAAAACCAAAATTTAACAGATCTTCCTTATGGAATACAGTTATTCCAGAAAATGAAAAACCAAAAATCAGAGGAGTGGGGGAAACTTGCCTAAAGTCAAAGCATGCCACTCAGTGTTTTCACTGAAAAACAGATCAGGCAGAGAGGCCTACTGATGACACATGCTTATCCATACATTTATATTTATAATGGATTTGATACACATATTGCATGGCAAAATCTCCACATGCAAGGACAGCTTTTCTGTAAGGTCTTATATGAAACAACCTTTTAAGTGTACTACTTTACTTTGAAAGATAATAAACAAGAAATACCTTATAACCTGAGAAAATAAGCCCGAGTTGTAAGACTCATAAAAAGTACAAGCACTCTGTTTCCTTCACAATAGAAATCAATGTCATGCAGTACATCTGCTGGTCAAGTTTTATTTCAGTTATTGCAGTAAGATTTCCAGGTAGTAAGTTCTGAACGTGCAGAGCTGAGATGAATCCACCTGAATAAAAAGGAAAGGGGGGGGGGGGGAAGTAACTTTTCAAGTGTTTTCCTTGTATATTGGAGTATTCCAAAGTGCTACTTATGAAACTTTGAGACACTTCTTGAGTAAAATATTATATTTACATCAGTTAATATAGATAGCTATAGATACCTATGTCTGCAACTTCTAATAAGGCAGCTACAGAGGTTACCAATATTTTTTTTTTAAAAAACATCAACATGCCAGAATCTCACTATGCATTTTTAAACAAAAGACAAAGCATATGGAAAAAGGAGTATTGCTAATACCTCTAGCATCATAACAGAGATCATATAAGACACCTAAGATTCTGACTTACGTCAAATTTCATGAGCAGGTTTGGTTTTCTCTTTGTAAGTGCTTCTGTTTTTCTGTTTGATACTCAGCTTTACAAAGTAGCCTGTGCACTGTTTTGGGAAACAACTTCCTGCCTCGATAAGCAAAATACTTTGGTTAGATTTCATCTTTTTAAAATTGTCAAGTGAACTGCAAAACCATTTCATAGCACTTCTGTTCCTTAGAGTTCTGTTGTGCTTGGTATTATGCCTATATGTTTAATGAGAAAAATACTCAGTTGCTACAGCATAATGAAATGTACATCTCCTCAAGACATAGCTAGTTTTCTTCCAGGACTTCCCCATTGCTCTGAGATTGAGATTTGGCTGTTTATGGAACTGCACTTAATCAGAAGTCTCATTCACACAAAGTATAATGCTTTGCATTTCTAATTTCTTAACACTAACTTGTCTTGAAAAAAATCTTTTTTTTTTCTTTTTAAATTTACTGAAGCTACGATTGAAAGAAAATGACATCAGGTCACTGCAGTAAATCAATCCAAAATGATCACATATCACACACAGTGTGTATATATATATACAGTGACTCTGCTTTACTGGAGATGATGGCAAGGTGCAGCATTCCACTGTGAAAGCCACACAGGTCGAATAACCTGAATTGGGACCACTGTGTATTTTATGATATCCTATTCATGCCAATCAATTGTAAATCTATAATTTAGCACTTTTGCTGCTGAATACATTCTGGACAGACTCTATGGTATTTTAAAGCTATCAAAAGAACTTGTTTAGAAAACAAATTCAAGGAAAACTTCCTTTTTGTTTTCAGCACAAACATGCTGCCTGCTTATTCTCCGACATAAGCTCTTCCCTCTAATGGATTCAGACTGACTGGCTCTTCACATGAGTTCTTGATTCTAGGTTAGCTTTTGGCAGGCTTCACCACTGCTGCTGCCAAACAATAACTCAGAATTTTTATAGTGGCAGTAGCCTCGCAATAAAATAGTAACATGATTTTTACAAAAGGAACTAAACAATCATCCTGCTGTAACAAAGGAATATCTGAATCTAAACCACTTTTTGTTGTGTGTATTTTAGTTTTCTGAAGATTGAGTTACACCACCAATCAAAGACAGATCAAATACCTAGTAGAAGATATTTACAAAACCTGCAATGGTAAGTACATACATGCTGGCATTTTCAAAAGCATGGGTAATATCAGCTACCTAAGTTTCTGTTGGGTGAGGAGTCAAAATGGTATTCTCCAGTGATAATTGCAGGTCTAAGTGCTAAAAATTAGATGCTGCTTAAAAGACCAATATGTCTCTCCATTCTTAATGCTCCACTTAAGTTCAAAAATCTGTATAAATAGTTTTTTAAAAGCCATTAAAAGGAACACATTGTTTCCTTTTAAAAAAACTCACAAAAGTATTCAAATTTGTTATGTTGGCTATTTTCAGCCCATGCGTTAAGGCAGTGAACTACTTGTCCAGTTCACAAACACCAGGCACTTATTTCAAGTTAATATTCCATTCACAGAAAACTACCCCTATGAATTTGCACTTAACAAGTTTTTGTTTGGGTTTTTTTAATTCATTTATTCTAGAGGAATTAAATTACAATTGACAGTGGAAAACCTAGGATCTTAGTCAAGTTGAGGAAAACCACCAGAAGACCACTAGCCTGAGTAATTTAAAGAAAGAATGGTTTTATTAATTTACACGTATTTCCAAACTTCATCTACAGTTCTTCCTGTCCTTTTGAAAATTACTTTTGTTGGGGCTTTACACATATCCTGTGTCAATGCTTTGTTATATAGCACAAAGTTTCATTTTGTTTTTAAAAGTTGAGGCAATCTTTGATGCAATTCTTTATGAATACAGAAAGAATAAAGTGTATTATAGTGTCACAGAATCCAGAGCAAACTATCCGTACTGCTTGTAAGGCCTAATTCAGTGACTTTCCAAGCAACTTCAACATTACTTAATTCAAAATGAGAAAAGGACAGGATCTCAGAACAGATGCTCAAAAACTCATTCACCAATGATCAAAAGTTTATGTTAGATTGCCACCTGGTGGTATAAATTTTAAAAAAAAAGTCTCTGACTTAAGTTCGTAAACATAACCATTCACATTATTTTAACCTAAGACATTGGGAGTCTTATTTCCAATTTTATTACAGATTATGCAACATATTTTTTTTGCTTTAGTCTATGATGGTATGAACTTTGACAACGCATCTTCTTAATTTTTCTTCAAAAGAAGGAAAAAAAAAAAAAACACAGAGAAAAAGTATGCTCATATGTTTCTTCCTAAACTGAAAATGCTGATACATGAGTAGAACTTTCTCTTGTTTCTGAAACCACAGTTACTGCAATCCCAGTTGACTTAAGCTTGCCAAAACACAGACTTTCTACATCTCTCAAAAATCTCCAGTTCTAAATGGCCCAAGAAGAGCTCACAAACACTAGCAGACATTTCACTGTTTGGCCATAACTTCCACCTCAGTTCCCACCACAATACAACAATAACACATTCTTGTACACAAGGCACTATTCCCACACCAAATAGCAAGACTTTAAAAGACTCATTCAGTGCAATGTATTTCCCCTTGAAACTGGGGCTCAAGGAGTGAAAGGGAAAATGTATTTCACTTGAACTTCACTTCTATCTTGATTTAATTCAGACTAGGTTCTTAAAGCCAACACTTGCAATAGCAAATAAATTAGAGCTTAAATGCTATAAAACACTAGGACTGTGAATTTTGGTTACACAGAGTAAGAATTTAATTAATTACACTGAGTAAGCATGAATTCTGGTTTTGTGTCTTATAGCTCATAAAAAGTTACAAAATATGATGAGATTATCTCTGGGAAAACAAAAACCATTCCTAATCTCAAAACGACACCAACACCAAATTTCATTTTTCTGCTCCAAACTACCAAGTTTCTTGTGTATATAATACAGACAAACCTGTACTTTTAAGCTCGCTTTATTCTTGAAATATCTGTGTTTTCCTGTCATACATTCCCAAAATTTTATTCATCTGGCATATATCAAGCACGACAGTTTCAGCACTAATCTTCTAGAAGCATATAGACTGTTTTAATGACCAATTAGGAAATTTTAATGAGGGATTTTCAATGTTTTGAACAGAGTTCACTGAAAGTAAATTATGATTTTACACAAGTGCCTACGGCAACACATTATGAACAACCTGGAGTTTATGCAAAAAATTTTCAGCCCATCAGCCAGAGAATTGCACTAATTCAGTTTGGTTGCAATAAAAGCACAACTAACCATTTCCAAAGAGCTGAGAAAGAAAAAAGTTCTGAAGAAGCAATGCTGAGGAGCTGACTGCCCTAAACACAGAGTACTGACATAAGTCAAATGATAAATTATCAAAATATAACATGACAGATTTAAGGGTTAGCAGGTAGTTAGTTTCTCTTGCATCTACCATGTAGTTAAAGAATTACCACTATAAAATGCCAGACCATATCAGCTAATTATAGAGCTGCAACTATAAAAATAACTGATTTCTCTACATATCTGAAAGTTTTGTAGGTGCTAACTACCTGCAAGACCACTGGAACTACTGTCAATACATTTACTCTAATTCTTCTGATCTGAAGAGCTAAATATGAATAGATTTTATATTTACAGTGCTTTGAATTCAGCTGTGTTGTTCAGTTGTGACCAATAAAATAATTCTCCCAATACTGTTTTTGGACTTCCTCTGAAAAAATTGTGCAAGCACTCTCCATTGGATTTACTGTGGTTTCTGATTTACCTTCTTTTTCTCAGAGCTTTTCTACATAAATACTTAATTAGTGTACATAAAATGATTATATAAAAATTAATCCACATTATTAAACTCCAAAGAATATTTCAATATTCACTCCTTCTATAAAGAGAATTAACAGTGTGTTAATACCCACTCTGACTTAGAGAAAATGACTTATGGTCATTTATTGAAAATACCTAACATCTTTAATCGTTTTATATTTTCCACTGATGTGACTCCACATAAAGCCAGTTCAGCTTGAGATCTCAGTAGCATAGAAAGAATTAGAGTCTAAGAAATGTGTAGTTTCTATTGCAAGTAATTTTTCCTGTATCACAAATTAATCCTAGTCAAATACCAAATCCAAAAAAATGCTCAGAAGAAAGGACAGCTGTGTCTGGGACAGGAACCAGAGAAACTTGTACTGTCAGTTGATAGTATCCTACTCCCGAAGACTAATACTTACCTGCAGTATTTTGTTTTGTGGCTTATGTTCTAACACCTTATGCTTCTGGGTCTCCTACTGCCTATTTCAGACATCTCCCTTTTTATTAATTGATGCCTGTATTTACAGTTTATGAATTGTATATTGTATAAGACTAGTCGGCAACATAGTTCTGTTTCGCTTTTCCAAGAAGCCTCAGAGAACATTCTTTAAGTTCCACTTACAAATACTGCAACTTAAAATAGTATCTTTTAACAATCCTGAAGTATTTCAATTATTAAGAACGGAGCAGCACTACGCCCCATGCTAGGTTGGTTGTTCCTAATGACCAAAATTACACACCAATCACTTCCTTGTTATATAAGCATTACTAATATGATAAAATGAGCTTTAGAACGCACGACATGGACATCCTCTTGATTCCTCAGCAGCTTACTTCAGATCCAACCCTTGGTAGCTCTGTTGGCTTGCCTAGTTTCAACTTTCTCAGAACACTCTCTCACTAAAAGCCAACCGTGAGTTTTGTGTGTCATAGTATATCGTTTTGATATAAACCTACTTTCACATATGAATTCAATCTTTGAAACTACATGGAAAAGAAAAGAAACTATGCATAAGTGTGGTTACAGATTGTAATTTCCATGTGCACATGTAGGTCCGGTTTTTTGAGTTGACTTCAATTCAATACATGGCTGAGTTTCTAACCTCTTTAATCCAGATCTGTCTTAAGCCATGTCATACTTCTATAAAGCACAAAACTGACACAGTGGTAACATGAATTCTTCTAGATATATTTTACAGTTGTACAAAGAGCACAGAGTTCTTAATCAGTAAGAGCTATAAAGGACAAAGCAAAAGAAATGAAAAAAAAATCTCCCATTAGTTATGAAACCAAAATAAAGTGCAAGATTTTCCACTTTTTTTTTAAATAGCAATACACAACAAAGAAAAGCATTTCTGAAGAAAACATTACGTACAGTAGAAAAACACCCACAAGCCATTATTTGTAAAGCATCAGAAGCTTTTCCTGTATTAATTTTCAAGGAATTGCAAGGAATAGCAATTTTGGATAGCTCCAAAAAGTTTATCCCTTATAAACAATATCTTATTTTACAAAAAAAATAAGACTTTATGGAAAAGAAGCATCTTTATTTTATAAACCAGAGTGCCTCGAAGGAATACATCATTTTGTATCAGGAACTCCTCTGCCTCGGAAGTCTTTAAAGCAAGGAGAATATGAATTATATGGCTTGTTATCAATAGCATTCATCAGATTTTTTTGTGGTACAGAAAAAACATTCAGACAATTTTGCTGGGGGGAAGATGGGGTGGGGGGTTGTAAAATAAAGAAAAAACACACCTACCCACCCACACATAAGATCCTGGAACCATACATGACAGCAGGTAAGTTACTCTGACACAAACCATGCTAGACAAATTGTTTTAAATATAAAGAGAGGTGAGCTTTTATGCTTATGAAGTCAAGTCCACCATAATTGCAAATAATCACGCAACAGACACACAAGCCCAAAATAAGGTAAAAACTCATTAAGCATAGCACCTCCTGTAACAAATGACAACCTTGATATCAACAGTAAAATTCAGTACAAGGGACAACAGAATTCTTACTGTTTGGATTATTTTCGTATTTCATGAAATTATCATAGATTTGGATGATCGTGAGCTAGTATTGACAGCCATGACTACTGACCATGGCAACTGATGCATAAAATAATAAAGGAGATCACATGAAAAAAAAAATTGTCAGTAACAAAAAAAAGTGCGTATTTAAGAAAGCAGCCAGCTGCAAGACTGCATTCTCAGTATTCATTTATATAAAGCAAATGCTAAAATCAATGATTGAAAAGTAAGGCCACACTGACATATTAAGTACCATTATTCCAAAGTCTGATCAATTCACTTTTTTGGAGTCAGGTCCCAAAGTGAATTAGAATCACTCTTGTGTAATTTTAAAGAGAAAAATGTCTGCAAATGACATTTTACCAGCTTGGTTCAATGGTTCTTTAGGAAGGTCAAAGGAAGGGATTAATAGTCAAAACCAATTTTGAATATACTGCATATTGAACTCCATTCATGTCAGAAAGATCCTGAATATTACTATAAAATCAAAATTGCCTTATATATCATGCTGACAGTACAGTCTTAAAAAGTTTAAGTGTCCATAACCTTACTCTAGCTTATTTGACATATAGTAATTAGACTGTGTATCACATAAACAGGTATCATTTCTCAGTACACCAAATATACAATCATTATTTATTCAAATCATAATGGTCTTTATCTTGCCAGTTCTAGTTAGACCTAACTCAAATTGGACAGCCACATAAATTCAAAACGTGTATAAACATTTATATTAGATTTGCAAATAAAATTAGAAAGTTAAGTAAGTACTGCTAAGTCAAAGTAAAGGCCAGCTGCCTGTTTTTAGCATTGCCCATTTGTGAATAATTCAGAAAAAAAGTAACAGAACAGAGTAAATCTGCTGCAATGGTCTCCTCACAAAACCTGTCACCTCCCGCTAACCTACAAATACAGGATTTCAAAACCTGAAAGTTGTATTTGAACAGTTGTATGTGGTAACTACAATTCCACTGCAGAAAACAGTCTTTTTTAAAAACAAACTTGGCATTACTGATTATATAAAGATGTTAAAAAAAAAATCAATTAAACGAGACTTGTATTTCATTCAATAAAGAATTGCAACTTCTACTTTTTAAGACATCAAATTAAAAAAAACACATCTTTTTCCTCACGTGCACTAGGTAAAAGAACCTGTAATAAGAATTTAGACATAGTGCTGCCTATAAAACTGAAGGAAACGTTATGCAACACCATTGTGACATCTAAAAACACTCTACAATAAAGGATTGCAATCTTAAGTTTAAGGTAGTGAATGCTTTCTTCTAAAGCCATGGTGCAGTATTTTTAATCTTACTATAGGTCCGCAATTAAATTCAAATACTACAGAAGTCATTCTAAGGAAATGGCGTAAACTACTCTACATAGTAACACAGTCCACATACAACCTTTACATAACCAGGTCTTCAACATCATCCACATGGAAGCTTCCTGTAATTTTTAAAGTATTCCCTCCCATATGTGAGCTAACAGAAATACTTGGTTCTCCTACTTACCTTCCATTTTGAGTCGAACTTCCCAGCCCACGAACAACAGGGGCTTTTAGCTCCCACTCATTCACTCACATCCTTTGTTGATCCAACCTTGGTCAAACAAGTTTTCTTCTCTCACCTCTCCATTCCCACAAGGGAGTACTACCACCTCTCCACCCTTGCACTCCTTCAGTGTTGCTAGTTTGAGGTGTAACGCCCACTCTCCTCTCCTCACCTTCACACAACTCTCTGCCAGTACCCTTTTTGGCCTTCCACTTGCAACCTACTCCAGCTTACCTAACACCTCAGCAATTCCACCCCAAATCTCATTTTTGCTCCTCCTGTATTTCCACGTGTCCTTGTTTTCCAGGTCCTGAGTCCTCTTCTTCTCAGAGGAGGCATTGAATTGCTAGTTGCTACCTGGCAGGAGAGGGAACTCTTTTCTGAGGCATTATTAACACATACTTCTTAGAGCCTCCTTTTGCTATTTTTTTTTTTTTTTATTTTCCCAAAACCATTTGAAAGCTTGCAGCACCTGTGAGCCTGCACACCCCTTCCCTTCCACACTTCATCTTTGCTGTGGTGACTTGCACTGGGCGAACCCCTCTTTCTGCACAGCCCCGCCTCTGCCGCTTGCCACCCCCAGCCTCCCTCCCCGCCTCTGCTGCAGCAGCCCTCTCCCCTCACCCTCTTTGTGTCCCTCGGGTGTCAGCCCCTCTCTCACTCACCTTGCCTGTTCAAGCACCTTCCCTCTCTTTTCTTCTTCAGTTTCCATCGTTTTTGGAGACCCTCGCTCCCCGTCCCAACACCGCCACCTCCCCCGGCGCCGCCTCCCGCCCCTGCCCCAGCCTCGCCCCCGGCCGAGCAGCGCCGAGGGCTCCCGCCGGAGGAGCGGCGTGGCCGCCATGTTGCGCCTCGTGTTCTCTGGCGGCTCCTTCGAGCTCCTCTACATAGGAGAAAGGAAAAAAAAAAAACCCACCCCAATGCTGTATTGCAGGAGTATTTACTTTCGGTATCCCTCATCTTGCGCTTGTTTCGAAGAGCATTCTCAGGTTTGTACTCGGGTGTGTAGAGAGGTGCGATGCCTTAAGCAAAGCTGCTGTTTTCAAGCTAGTGTAGCTGAAAGCTCAGTCGCAAACCCTCTCGAGCTGAGGGAGTGCCCGTCGCCGGCTGCGGCAGGTCTGGATGCACAGATCGAGTAGTATCTTCAGGTTAAAATTCTCAGGGTACTTACAGGCCCGCTTACTTCACACTTAGAATATGCGGAGTACATGTGCAAAGGTTACAGAATAGCTCCTAGAAAATCTAATGCCTGTTTGTGAAAATGTTACATTTAGGAATAATTAATATTTTTACATGTACCTTTGCATTTCTTTATAAAGCTTTGCATAAACATCAAGCTTAGTTATTTTAACAAGTTAGAGAATGATTTTCATCAAATAAATTATACCCCACTGGCTTTGCTGATCGGATAAATTGTCTGTAATAAATTCTAAAAGTATAGTCACAGAGTGGAAGTCTGTTTGCAACCACTAGTTGTCGTGATCGTTAAACAGAATTATCTTTCTGCAAGGTCTTTGATAACACTGGGAATGCACTCCACATATTTGTGAGGCAGTAGGGGAGACTGGAAATGCAGCTAGAAATATTAGGCATTCTGCACAACACTCCTTCCATCTTTGTTAAAGAGCAAACTTGGTTTTTATTTGTACCTTAACTGGGAAGATCTTAATTGAAGAATCTGAATGCGGTCACCATCCGGGTATAAGGATGAAAATGACTATGTGTGAATTTATGTTAATAATTTCACAACAAACCATCATTCAGTAGTTCTAGCAACTGCAACGCTTCTAAAGGTAATGTTTTGTAAAACTTTGGTAATAAATTTAGTTATGACAGACATGATTTTTGAATCATTGTCTCTTTCCATGTTTCTGCTACTGGGTTGAGGTTGTTTTCCTTGGAGAAAAATTTGTGTAACAACACTCACTGCAAGTGTTACTTAGCGTTATTTACTTACAGAAATCTCTAAAGTTTGTTTTATAAACTTACACTTATTCTTTCATCAATTTCATTCATTCACACACAAGCTCCAAGATATGTGTGCCCCAGCAGCCTGGCAAGAATCACTTAGGTACATTGCTGAATACAAGGGATGCCAGCTATCAAGTCTTTATCACATCCCTGAAGTTCTTAATCAGCAACAGTGCAACAGGTTATGAACAGACCTTTTGGGCAAGATTGCTGTTTGTTGTGCGTTTTCTTCTGTTTCTCTGAAATGTAGGTTTGAATGTCTGTTTTCGTGGTAGGCAAACAGGACAAAGAAGACCATTCCATAATCTGCAACTTTGTTACCATGCCCCTCTTGGTAGACTGCAGGGTCTGCTGACAAGCGCTATCTTACGAGAGAGCTGGTCTTTGCTATAGAATTTTATTCTGAAACCAGTGGACCACTGGGAACAGTGTTCCTTATTACCATTTTTATTATTTCAGGCTATTCTTTTTAACCCTTGTTTTGCCATTTCTTCTGGTGCCTTCATTTTCATTTATTTCTGTTACAATTCTCCACAGAAAGATTAAATTGCCAGTTGTCCATGTAACAAACTACCTGACCTGGCCTTTGAGAAAAAAAGAATTGCAAATAATGTGATACTGGCACAGAAATTTAGAGAATTCATATTTGGGTCTCAGAGTTATAAAGCCTTACAGTAACATAATCTAAGCCAAAGTTGTCTCCTAGGCATGTTTTTTATTCCATGTCCCGACTTTTTCTGGACTTCCAGGATCGGAAATCTTGGCAGCCTTATTCCAAGAGAGCAACAAAAATGGGGTAAGCTTAATGGTAGTCCAAGGAATACTAATGAGAGCTAAGATTTACAGCTGTATCTTGAAATGAGCTGTATCTAGGGCTTGTAAAATAGCCAGCTTCTCCTGCTTTATTGTTTTTCACCTCCTAATTTTCCAGTGCAACAAACCTGTTCTTCAGTATTTTTCCTCCACAAGAGGTCTCCTCCTCAACCTGTCTTTAATTGTGTTTCCACAATTACATATGAAAGGATCTGTCTGCTGGCAACATTTGTTCAACAAGTGCATGCAAGCTTTGAACTGCCTGCACAGATTCTTCTTACCTCAGTTGTATAAAAAAACCCCAGTTTCACTATTTGATCTGTGCAAGTCTCATAGATTCTGTTCAGTAAATACAAAAAATGAAAATACATGATAGGGGAACAATTCGCTAATGAATGCAAAAACCTGACAGAGGTATGCAAGACAAATGCTGCATGTGACATATTGTGAGAAGAGGCCTAAGAAGCCTTCGCTTGACCAATTGCTAATGGCCCATTTTTCATCAGTATATTCACCATATGAATATACTGAACTAGATTTCTGCCAACTGGTAGCTTCTCAACAATTTCTCTAAGCTACTAAACTCCCTTCAAAACAGCCATTAGAAGGCCAGATTCTGTTTTACAGCTCCTTTAAGAACAAATTAATCCTTATCTCTACTTTCTCCCATTCTTTCTCTTTAAAAAATAACTATCACTGTAACAAAATTTCATAACTATTTTCATCCAAAATTTCTGTGCTTCTTTCATACTTTCCTTTGGTTCAATTGTAAATCTTATATTACCTGCAAAAGGTTCACTGAAGTGCTGCCTCATTTCTTAATGATTAAAAACCAAGAAGCCTAAGAAGTTTCTCCCATAGAGAAAGTGACTTGTGCTGCAGTGAGTGCCTTTTGGTGCTGCACAAGCTTACTGATAAGTAATTGCTACCTACTTTAGAAAGAAGTAGTCTTTCCCACTTCTCCTATGCACATACTCCAATTTATGTCACCTCTTTTGTTTACTTGGTTTTACTTTCAAGTTTTGTTGTTAATTTTCCACAGCTTTAAATAGGTGATTTAATAGGCAAATACAAGGCTTTTGTCACAAGTTGTTAATCGATGCTTTTTCTCAACTGTAGCTTAGACATTTTAAACATATTAATCTTACTTCTGTTGCAGCAAATGAAAATGTGCTGGAGATGATGTAATTAACTTTTATAACAAGATTCTGAAAGTATTAGATAGGACATCTTGGGAAAATGTAGAAACCAATTATGCAATTAACTGTTACAAATATTCCCAAGGTACAGGGGTCAAAATCTGAAAGAAAGATGCTAAAGATGCAAAAAAAACCAAAAAAAATCTACTTTCATCTACTACTTTGGATTAATTTAGGCTTAAGAGCTCTTCTAGAAATGTGTAATTTAATCATTTGCATTCATATGTTGGATATGAGAAAAGGAATATATTAACTTTAATCAATTACAAAGGGACATTGCCCTCTAGATAAAGGAGCGCCTAGCTGAAGCCAGAGCTTATGTAGGAACAGGTATTAGCCCAGGTATAGAAGACCACCATCACTCAGATTATTAGATAGTCTTAACTACCTTCAACAAAGAAAACTGGTCAAGATTTATGTTAAGGCATCTAATAAAGAGACAAAAGAAAAAAAATAGGACAAGGAAATGTTGTTAACGTGTTTCAATTAGTTTGCTATTCTACCAAGTCAAGTTAATCCCTTAGGTTCAGTGTATCTCAACTTGACCACAGAATGTTTTGAGATCCGTTACACTGGATGGTGGTTAAAAAGAATGTCAAATTAAGAGGTCATAAAATAAGGTCAGAGTTGTTTTGGTTTTTTTTTTTTTTTTTACAACATATTAAACAATATACAGGCAGAGGAAAGGGAGAGATCTCCAAATTCCCCTATTGCTTAATAGCTAGAATCAAATCAGTCTATTTTCTCAGAAGGACAACTATCATTACATCATCTGTGGCAAAATTTGCAGTCTGATCTGCATTTGGTTTAGTTTTAAAACAGGGTGTTCTAATACTCTCATTTTGTTTTGGGTCTCACTCCCATTACGATCCAGTCTCATACAGGGTTCCACAAAATTCCAGCAGTCCTTGATTACCTCAACCATTCAAAATGTTCAAAGGGTCTCCAAAGTTTATTCTTAATTCTTAATTTAAGTTGATATACCTCAAAACTGGTTTTAAATAATTTTACGATTACTTAGAAGTGAAATAATATCACCTAACTTTACAGTATTATTAGCTAAATCTAGTGACTCAGGGAAAAAAAATGAAACCAACAACTGAGAAGCTATTTTCTAAATAGTACAGACAAACTTTGTTTGCTTTTCCCCCCACCTTTTACTCATTGCATTTCTGGAGACTTTCAGATTCTGCAGTCTATTCAAGACTGCAGCTGCTGTTGCAGAACTGCACACACCTTTCCTCTGTTACATTTTCTAGTTCATTTTTGTTCCACTTCATGAAACCACAGTGCTCTTACATGACCCTTAAGGAAGCCTGTTTTAAGAAGCTTATATATGTAAGTATTTATTTGTTTTAAGAAGACATTAAAAAGTGCAGTCCCCAGCCTTCCCACACACTACCTGCCCCCTGACTCCCCCAGCTTTGACAGCTGAACCTCGTTCTGCTTTTCTAAGCCCCTCCTCACCCTCAGCAGATCCTGTGATGAGCTACAAGCAATCGGAACTAACTGGTTTTGCAGTGGTCATGCAGAGGGGACCCAGGTACTCCCGTGATCTGAACAGAGTAACAAGACTTGTGGCACTAGGGAAAGAAACCACCCTGTCTTCTTCCCTCTCCTCCCCTTCTTTCCAGGAAAGCAGAATCACTTCAGTTCCTAGATCAAGCATATAGAGATCTCATCCCCTCCCACAAGCAGAATGAGTTTTGAGGGAAGGACTCAGGAGGGAGAGCGCAGCACCTTCCCAGGGAAAGAGTGGCAGGGGCACAGAGGGAGGCTGGGGTGCTGCTCTCCCCTGGCCCTGCCACCCACAGGGCGCTCTAATGGCCGTGGAAGGAGTTCAGGAGGCACAGGACCCTCTTGGCCTACCCAGCACAAGGTGAGGCTGCCCGTGGTGGCTGCGCTGGCCGCAGACAGGTCTGAATGGGTCCCTGAAGAAATGCTTAAGAAGCATATGCTTAATTAAGTTTGTGAAGTCTCTGTGCTATTAGACAGTGTTGGTCTTGGCAACTTAGTCCTAATCGTACAGAGAGATCTTGCTGTTATGTTCAGAGTAATGGTTTCCCAGGCTGTCAGAAGTCCAGCAGCAGTTGCTGGGGGGGTGCCGTTCTGTGGGTGACCTCCCAACCGAGGAGCCAAGCAGCTGCCTGCTTGCTGAGGAAAAGACCGGCAGGCCAGACTGCTCCGGGTGCTGTGGCTTCATGGGAGGTAGCTTGACCTGCCATCTACAAATGCTTAATAATAAAAGAAAAAAAAGTAAATTCTTGGTTACTTGACTCTTACGAGTGTGGTTAAACACCACCTTCCCCAGCAAGCTGCCTAAGGGAACAGAGGGAGCAAAACTGAGATAGCTGATGCTGTGCTGCCTCAGTGGACAGGAGACTTCACTCTCCTCCAATTTGGTTCAGTCTCCTTCTGAACCCTGCATAGAAAGGTTCAAAACCGCTGCAAGCTGAAACAAGAGAGGTTGGTGGGAAATAAGATAGAGTCTTCGAAATGTCGCAAACTTCAGCCCAAGACTCTCATGAATCAGCTCTGCAGCCAAACAAAGTTTATGGCTTTTGCAGATGAAATAGACAGCTGCTCTAATCCGTAAAAGATTGTAAAGGTAAAGCTGATCATGTGCTATGGGTGCAGGACTTGCCTTTATCTCCCCTTGGCAATTAATTGTATGTATTCTTTTTCTGTTAGCACACTGGATATAACAATGGGGAGTTAAAATTTCCTAATTCATAATTGCTACTGGAGTAGTAGCTTCCCAGAATGATCCTCTAGTCCAAGGCTCAGAGGCCTTATATGTCTTCTCACAGAAGGTTTAGTGTTGACAATGAGTCTTTAAAATAACACGTCTCCCAAGTTAAAGTGCTGTTCAGAAATAAAATTTAAACAATTCTCAGTGAATATGGAGTTCTTGAAACTGGAGTTTTTAATTTAAAAAAAAAATTGTGATTCAGCAATTGTTAAAAAATGTGTGATAGTGACATGAATTTCTAAATATTTTATGTGAATTTATTGTTCACTGGTAGCTGGAGGATTAGTCTCAGCTAGTTATTTCTGTCTCAGTCATCCAGATAATTCCACAGAGATCTCAAAATAAAATTTAATTCTTATTAGTATAATGCTCATATGACTTAAAGGAGGCAGCCATTCAAAGATTCATACAATGGGATTACCCATAGTAAATAAACTAAATATATAAATGTTCAGAGCGCAGGTATTATATTTGCAAGAGGATTTCTTCATTTAAAATAACACCTAGGATAATTGTGCCTCTGTAAAATACTTCCACTAGCTGGTATAATAAGAGGAGAAATATAAAATTTCATTGTAGATCAGAACTGTATTATAAATATTACCAATAGTAAGGTCCCAGTCCAGCAAGTTTAAACAGAGAGGCAGTATACATTATTGCTGGTTATCTCAGAAACATTTATAATAAGTCAGAGGTCTCTGAAAACATGTTATTGATCATTGTCAAGGATAATGAATCTGACTGGGGTTTTTTACCATACAGAAGCTTTTTATGTTTTGTGGGTTTGTTTGGGTTTTTTCCCCCAAAATGAATGGGTTTCAAATAGCCCACTTGAATTGCCAAATTGCCCTTAGCTTTTGATACAACCAAAACAAATTCTCAGCCAGCTGGTTTTGAAAGCTTCTATTTAATATGTAATTGAATGTAATTAATATGTAAAATAACTGTTCTTAAAAAGGATCTTTTTACCTAATGGTTTTTCAGTCTTGCCTGCCTAGGACCCTGTTATAAAACATGTGCTATTACCAAGAAATACAGAATAATAATTTTCTATGTGAATATATCATAGGAAATAGAAGCAAAATATAAATACATATTTCTGTTGTGAGGTCCTTGATTATATGCAGAAGGTGTCTGTTCACTGTGAAATCTGGACGTATTTATACTCTGCACTAGCAAAGATACTGTTTTCTTCTGCTAGCATAAAACCTACATGTCCACTATTCATGCAGACCGTTCACGTCCAGAAAATTGTGATTGTAAGGTGTCACTCTAAGCATTAAACCTTGTTACTGCAGAGTGTCTTCTTACTAGGAAAGTGAAAAAAACAAACCCAAAGATGACAAGCTTTTGCTGACCTCTCTTGGATCTTAAATGTTCCACTAAACACTAGCAATAAATATTTATTGTTATCAGGTGAAAATAAAACAGGAGGATGATGGAAGCATAAGAATGTATTTTCCACTGCTAAATAGCCCATTTAGAGAATAGGACCTTGAGGAGAAAAAGCAAATTAAAGGTAAACTATTACTTTTGAGATAACTTCTGTAAAGCTGTGAATATCAGTAAGACTATTGGTATGTCTTCAGAGCAGAGTCTTTGTAAAGGATATACGTAGCAGATAACAGCAGTCATTGAGAAAAATATAGTTTATAACTTCTTTTGCTGAAAATATGGTAAGGCTTACCATAATTTAAGTTGAGGGGTAAGAATACAGTTCTAAATTTTGATTGAACTTGGTTTGCATTTTTTAAAGTTATTATGGACTGGTCTCCATATGTAAAATAAGGAAAGTATTTAAGTTGAGTGATTGAGTGACTTGGATTGAGGAATTAATTTTAATGTTTACCTCTGTAGCTCCTTGGTACCTTAACTAGCAGGTACTCAAGTTTCATGGAGTTCTGAAAACCAATACTGAGTTAATTTTGTGGTTTTTGAATTGTTTGTGAGTCATGATGCTGTGTAGTGTGGGTAGAACGTTATAATAAATATCTTTTCTTCCCTAGACAGTGTTTCAAACAAATACTTCTAATGAAAATACAAAAAAAGTATCCCAAGTGTAAACAAAGTATGGCTTCACAAAGGAAGGGAGGTACAATGAAATTCATAAAACACTTGATTCATGTTATCAGTGCTTTTTTAAAAAAACTATTGTTTGCAGCTGTCATTGCAAGTTCTAAAAAAAAAAAAAATTCATCCCAACTATGAATCAGTTCCAATGCAATTAGCACTTTAATGCTTCAGGAAGCAAGAACAAACAAGAATCCTGTTTTCTGGTGAAAGAGAAATTAACAACAAAAATCAAACAATTAGGAAACTGATGGTAGTCAATTGATAGCATGCATAGTTAGATCTACTATAAAAAATTACTTATTTCATAAATATTAGGAAGAGATTTTCTAGTGCTGTTGCCTTTTTTCCCCCCACTAATTATAGATGGGGAAGAAAGATGGCAGTTCAATCAGGTTGGATTGTTTTGTGATACTGTTTAAACTATGGTGGGTGTTTAAAAACATGCTGTGAAAGAAGGATAAAAGTTGAGAAACAAGAATCAGTAGCAGATTTATTCATGAGTGAAAAAAACCCAGTAATAAAGAAGGATAACGTTTCACCTAAACATTAAAAACTAATCACATTCTTGAGTTAATGAAAGCCGGGGCTAAATAGTGTAAACTGTCATGCTGAGTCTACTTAAGTCCTCAGTCAAAGAAAGAACCACACAGTATTGGTCCTAATGTTTTTAATTATTCCTTTGTCAATAATATATGTTCAATACACTTGAATTTGCAAAAATGTGGACATTATGTTGTTGCTTCTTGACCTGAATATGCATATCTCTCTAAATTTATAAACCATCTGGGAACTTTTGGCGTGTTCTCATAGTTATATATGCAAGGTCATGAACACCTGACCCTGTGAATTTGGATGTTAAGAGCTCTACAACATTTATATTTCTGTTTTGTCTTTGTCTAATATATCCTAATCTTAATATTTGCTGTTTTTCTTGAGTACACTGATGCTAGATTTATACCTATTTCAGTTTTAGCATTATCACGTTTTTTAATCAAGGGGCCAAGATTGATTTGCTTTCATTTACCCATTTCTAGATTCATACTCCTGTTTCTAGATTCATATTGTATGAGAATTGCAGATTTATTTTTATAGAAGATGGAAATTTTTAACCCCTTTACAGTACAAATATCCTTTCCCCAATTTAAAAACAACCAAAAAAATCTACTGTGGCCCCATCAAATTACCTTTTTAAACTGCAATATTTTTTTAATATTATCAATTACTTCAAAATTCTTAGTGTGGCATCCTGTGTTTCTCAAGGATACTTGAACAAGTGTTATTTGAAAATGTTTGAAGTTCAGTTACAATTTTGTCTGTTAGATTTTTGTTATAGTACATCTTTATTTGTAGGATTTATATCTCAGTACCCAGTTGCACTGAAACATTTATATCTTATAGAAGAATAAAGACTTACTGAGTAATTATTTTAACAGATGAATATTATTATTTTAACATATCTGCATTCCACAGTTACCTATTAAAATATACCAATTAAGAAATTCCATACTACATTAACAAATTGGGAAAATGTTGTTAGCTGCATGAGCTACCATATGTAAATCTATCACGGTTGTTTCTCTATTTATTTCTCTTTTGCTTCCTCTCAGATTCTATACCCACCTCACTTTCTGGAATTTGTTAACTTTGACTCCAGAATGCTGATTTATAGCGGTAATTGGCAAAATATTATTAGAGCAGAATTCCTTCTCTTTAGCTTCCTGACAACACAGGAGATAGAGCAAGAGACTGTTTGTAATTATTGTGTTCAGACAGTGATAACACCACCTGCCTAGTATTGCTTTTGTCACATGTTTAAGTTCTTCCAAGGTCATGGATCATTAGAAGTATTTAATGAAGAAGATACCTCAGTTCTACCTACAGCATGCAATTTATTAAGAAATCTGTCCCACAACAAATAAAAGAGTTAAATAATATTTATCTCTCTGTAGATCTAGTTCCTTTACATATACCTTTCAGTAGATCATTTGAATAAGAGATATTGTGGTAGAATACCCGCTTTCAAACAGGTTTGTAGCCTGGGCAGTACACCATCTGCACTTGTTTCCTGCTTCGATTATGGTTGAGCTTATGCAGTTAGTTTTAATCCATAAAATCCTAAATGACTGAAGACCTAGATATCTGTGATCATCTCTTGTTCTGTAGTATTAGCAGTGCTACTAGAATTAGATCCATCATATTTTATTTAATACAAGGCTATTGGAAGGTTCTTACACTTTCTATACTTTTCCTGTGTTACTTTTCCTTTTAATTTATGAGACAATGCTGTAAAAGGTCTAACATCAAGATTTGCATGTCAGATGAAAAACAGTAATGACCTAATATCTTAAACTGAAATAAATGACATTATTTTTTCAGTATTATTCAATGCCCATCAGTAAGGGTCTATCAATAGTGTGCTGTAAGTAATGCACTGTAATCCTCTCTATGCTCTTTTTACTAATTACTAATAATATTGTCTAAAATTCAGAACAAGCTGCACACACAACAATGAGGAACACCATTTTTGGTAAACAGATTACAAATAACAGCCTGTACAAAGCCTGTTTATACAAAGATAGAGAAATGGAAATACCAAGAGATAAAAAGAGGAGGATCAATGATTTGAAGGAAAAAGGAACAGTTAAGTAGGTGAAAAGCCTGGCAGGCATAGACATTGAGAGTTACAAGAGTGAACAGGTGGCTAACATATCTCAGAAAGCCAGCAGGGTAGCTAACAGCATTTTTGTCTTCCTCTGATTAATGTAAAGGAGTACTCAGCTTGTGTTATCATACTGCATAAAATTAATTCCCTACATATTCTGCTACATTAAAAAATATTAAAAGAACTATCAGATGAAGTTATACTTCCAATGTAAGGTTAATAAAATAATATAATTAATTGCAAGTTTGAATGAACGTATACAAATTTTAAATTACATAAATGCATATACTCTGATAGCCATTTAAATAGCATTTTTGGATGTCTTACATTACCTTCATTTGTTCTAACTTATATTTATTCCATAAATAATTTGATGGCTTTAAACTCTATTGTCATAAAATACAGCTGCTTTTTTTTTCCCCTAGCACTTTGTTTTCTGGACACATTCCTCTGTCTTAATATATACAAGTGTTATTAAAACTGTACTTAAATTATCCTGCCAATGTTTTTCTGGACAAAGCGTTACATTAAAAACACTTCTTTCCCCTTGTCCACCACCCCAGAAATCTGTATATACATTATGGGTCTTTCAAACAGCTGTCTTTTAATAGGGCTTGGTGTCAAGTAGGCTGGAAGTGGTTTCTAATGGGAAAGCATGAAAATTGGTGTTGTGCATTTGTTTAACTTAATTATTGATTCTGGCAGTGAGATTAAATTTCATATTAATATTCACAAATCATACTGAATTAGGATGAATATGAAGGAAAAAGACTGTCAGAAGGAGGGTCAGTGTAACATTTGGTTTGGAAAAGTGTAAATACATTCTTTGTGGTTTGAATAGAAAAGTGACTTGGGAATTTAGAATGTTAAAACCTAGGAGTAATTTGTAGTTCAATACAGCTATAAAATAGCCTGATCTGAAGCTTCATAACCATGAATCACATCATGGAATGAAGAAGCTATAAGTGTATTTTTCTTCTTTCTTAGCTGTATTTGCATACAATTGATAAGCATTATTTCCAGAACCTTGTGTCAATTCAACCTTGAAATGTGCCCCCTTAATCCACAATTCAACTTCAAATACTCAATCACACCTTGTGCTCCAAAATTTTTTGGTCCTGAATATTTGTCAATTTTGCATCCATCTCTTTGCAGAAGGTGAATTGTTGTTTAAGTAGTTCTATTACAGGTCTTTAACAATAAAACTGAAGGTAATCAAACTACTTGTTGAGAACTGTTTCTGGGAGCATGAAAACTTTAGGTTTAAATTCCTCAGCATCTTAGATTGTCTCAGCCATACCTCTAATGAAATACATCACACAATCTTGAATTACCTTAATCTTTTCTGAAAAAGTATAGGGAGCCTGTCTTTTCCAGCTTTTTATTTTTATAAAGTTGCTCTTTTACAATGCAGGTTTAAATTTTGAAGTTTTATCTATTCTGTCTTCATTTTATGTATTGGTACTCCAACTTAATGGGGGCAATAAGGTGAAGAGGTAATTCAGCTGCATTTGCAGCCTTCAAGAATAAAATCTTAGTCTTGAACTCCATTTCAAATGGGCAAAATCTTAATTATATGCACATTTAAACTACCCTTTCTTTTGTCGTGATTTGTACTCCTTTACAACAGTTGGTATGCAGCTGTACATTGAGACTCACTGATGCTTCTTGCTCTGTATTCAAATGGGATATTTAGGAATTTAAGTGTTCAGATGCTCTTTCTCTTTCAATATATCCAGTTCATCTACCTATTGTGCAAACAGGATAGAGATTTTACAAGTCTGTTTAAATGGATAGCTGGAAAAAAAATCTTACTTTCCTCTTCTTTCCTCCTAAAAAGCTTTAAGATTGATTTTCTTTTTTTTTAAAGAACTGTTCTACTTCTGCCTACAACTTTTGAGTTACCATGTTCTAAAGGTGGAATCGTTTAATTTGAATCATTTAACTCAGAGGCCTGCAATAAGACTGCTGTAATTAGTGCTATTAGTGATTTAATATGTGACACTAACACTTCTGAGCTCCGTTACAGATTCTGTCTTCTGTAGGCGATATACAAGAAGAGTGGGAATACTGTCACCTTGACACTGAAGGGTCTGGAGTACTTTGCAGAGAAGCAATGAAAGAAGCTTCTGATCAAAATGAAATTGAAATTTCATCTTTGTTGTACTTCAGCTGAAATTTTAACAAAGCTAGGTTGTTTCACTTTCATTAAAAGGCAACCTTTTTTTTTTTTTTTTTTTTCTTTTTTTTGAGGGGGAGAGAGAAAGAGGAAGGGAGGAGACAGAAAAGGGAAGGGCATAGTGTGTGATCTCTAGAAGCCAAGCAGTTGCAGTTTGTTGCCAGCTACTTAAAAGAGCCACAGGGAGAGTGGTGAACCTTGGAAAACTTTTCTAGCTCTGAGGTAGCTCATGAAATTTGTAACTAAGTGCCTAATACCTCCTATGTCTCATATACACTAAAGAGCACATAGGGTTTCTGGTAGCTTGGATAGAGCTCTCTCATATGCTTATTTGGGAAGGAAGAAGCATTTGTAACCTGATATTATATATTTATTACTGTAAACGGTAAAATAAACCTTATTTGTAACTGCTTAAATGGATTAATAATGACAGGCTGTTGGATTTTTCTATAGGGAAGTCCTGTCCTCCTCTGAAGTCATGTCCTGTGCTGTACTTTATGACTATCATTTGCTATCCTACATGTTCTGTCTTTTATTGATATCATAATTTGCGGTGGGGGTAAGTTGCCTTCCTTCACACTCATCTAACAGGTACCAGGCCCATTAAGAGTGCAATGTAATATATTTGAACAGATTTTCTGTGTTAATTAGATGAACACTTATTTTGTAGCATATCCATATAGAGTTTTCAGAAGCATATGTAAGAGAAACTTTTGAAGTATGATTTTCCTGCTTTTAGGTGAAGAGAAAGTTTTACAATAGTACACTAGCATCTTTGGCATGAGTACAGGGCATGAGAATCTTCTCAGTGATTCTACCAAATTATTATACTCTGTACATCTTTTGGTAATAAATAGATGGAGTTTTATAATTTTTAAATGGCTCTGTGCCAGTTTCATTCAAATAGCTGTCACTTCTACGTTCAATAGCTGTAGGAATGAAATTGGCCTTGACTTTAGTAGGTATTTATTTAGCTTCTGCTAAAAGATAGGTTGGAAAGCAAAATAGTAATAACAGAAATTGGAAAGTTTAGTGATTTAAGATAGTATGAACTCTCTGGCCAGCATGGAATTTATCTGAACTGAGAGTGAGGAAAAATTTAAGAAAATCGTACCAAGTGTAGTGTGCTTAGAAGAAGAAAGAAAGTCTCCTACACTCTTTGCACCTCGGACTGAGGTACAGCTGTTATACAGACTTACCAACAGCCTGCCTCATTTTGCGTTAGTGGATTAGTGCATTTTTCCCATTTGTTTTTACCTGGTGTGTAAAGCATATGGCATGTCTTTACCATTGTTCCAAATGGACCTGTGATTGTTCAATCTGCCCAGCAGACTGTCTGGGTGCAAGCAACACCGGTCTGGGGTGTCTGCCTCCAACCAGATGGCTTCACTAGCACAATTCCCATGACTTAACTGCTGTAAAGAATCTGCTTAGAATATATGGATGCAGTATGCCAATACCATTGATTTTGTGTTCAAAACCACAAAAAATTCAAGGACGCAGCAGTGGAAGTTCAATAACAGCAAACCTCTGGAAAACACAACAAAACTAGCAATCACCAAATACTGAAAGCAAACGGTGCTTTCGTACATTATTGTTGATGATTCTCTGTTAACTAAGGTAAGTTACAAGCTGTAGCTTCATCCTAAGCAAAGTTGTATTTGGTGCTGTCCAAATTGTTTGATGTTACATTGACCATTAAGTGTTTTTCAACAGTAACTAGAGCAATTGAGCACCGTAATCCTAAAATCCGTTGGCATGCTCCTTCTCCTGAAACTGTATTTAAACAACCAGCCAGAGTTTTTTGAAGGTCATTTGTAGTGGTCTTCTCCAAGTAGTAGCTCGCTTTTTAGGTGGTTTGTTTACTGTAATGTCCAAAGCCTGCAACATGTAATTCATTGAGAAATACTTGATAGCCACATTGGTACCTGCTTTCTTTGGGTGATGCCTGACTAACTTTCAGGGAATGCCTTAGTATCAGTAGAACATGAAAGCAGTGAATGACATCTCAGTAGTCTTCCTTGCATGCCCTCCTTCCATGTGCCATTCTCACAGTCAGTTGTAAGAACCTTATTTATCCAGCCAGTCTAATTCCATGCAGAACTTCCTTGTAGTAAAGATCTTTCTTTTGCATACGGTGGTATCTTACACCTATATAATGTGCTTACAGAAATAACCACCTTTGGCATCCTGCTTCTGCTAAGAGTATTTGAATATTTTTGTCCTAGAGGCAAATTTGTGGAATTTCCTAGAATATCAAACTGCAACTATGCAATTAATACATTAAAATATTTTCAAATATGCATGAAGAATTTTTTTTGTGCATGTATGTATCTTAGAGCAGAAAAAAATACATTCCAAGTTCCAATAGCTTATCCTATTCTCCTAAAAGCTTCTGGCACATATTTTGGGACACATTCCAAGTTGTTTCTTAATCTAGGAATCTTGCCCATAGCTAACCCTGGCATTGCCTGGCAAGTTGACTTTAGTGAAAACAAGTTACTTTGTAGTAGATTTCAATAACAGAAGATGTGTTTTGTCACTCCATAAGTACTATGTGATCTGTCTTCCAGTGATTGTATGACATGCACAGTTTTGACATGTTTGTGCTTTATACTGGAAAGTGACTTCAGATAAGAAGTTAGGTTGCTGGTATTATGCAGGCCGGTTTTAAATCCAATTTTCAGGGGCCAGGTTGGGTGTTATGGCCATTAAGTTAAACATCTTGGCCCAAAATTTTACCATTCTAATATTTTAACATGATTAAACTACTGCTGAGTAGATATACCTAATGACGAGTCCCTCATTGTGGTTTGCTTTGAAGTACATAAATATTACACCATGAACTTTGAGGAAATAACTGGCTCGTATAAGTAAAATAGGTCCTTTTTCCCTTTTATCCATATGATCCATTATGCACTTTTCAAATTCTTAATGAAGTGCAGGTATCAGGAACGTTTCTCAGTGAGAGACCATTTGCTCATGACAGTTAATTTCTAGCACTTCCAGTTTGGTCTTTAATTTTATACCCAACTTTTCTCTTTGCAAAAAGAAACCAACGGAAAGACAAGAGATGATATAATAATTATCTATTTTTTCCCACCCTAGAGATCTGTCTGGTGGTGGTGGTGTTTCATATTCCCCACCCTACTCCAACCAAGCCCTCAACAACAACAAAAGAATCCATTGGTTATCATTATTTTATCAACATTTGATGAAGAGGGTAAAGGTGCCATTTGTTCTTTCAAAATGTGATTTGAGGTCAATGTATTTCAGGCTCATGTTAGTATTAATAAGTTTTTTGATAATACGATTAAATAAACTAATATGAAAGTTCTAGTTCTAAAAATGTTCTTTAATATGAAAGCACCTCTTTTATACTGAAAGAATGTGGTGTTACAGGAATTCCCAGCTTTGCCTTTAATGCATTTTGACTAACTTCAATGCAGTTTGGTTTGTTTTCTGCTCTCCCAGGTCTATTTCCATACACAGCAGTTTCTCAGTCTCTAAAAAGATCTAGGTGATATCTTTCATTTTGAGATTGTCCTCTTCAAACCTTAAAAAGGTGGATTCTGATAATGTTCAGTCATATCTTGTCTATTACAGGCTTCCAACTCTATTTAGTTTAGTCATTTTTCCAGACAGCATTTGACATCTGACTCTCTTCTGATATGTAAAAATATGTTTGTGCATAGAGAAGGGAGAAGAAAATATTTTTTATTTAATCTCTGATAAAATATCAGGTATTAATAAGCAATTTTAACTGCTCATAGAGAAAGTACACCCTTACCAACCATCTACAAATTTAGCTTACCTCAAAGCTCAACACTTAAGTCCTGTTGCAGAGAATAAATTCTACACTGGTCATCTTTCCCCGGTCATAAAAGCAAGACTTATTAGTATATTTTTCCCCATGCAAGTATTGTGTAAATAAACCTTTTAACTTTTTAATAATAATTTGTTTTTAAATCTGTTGATCACTGAGCATATTACAAGGGATGTCAGTATCTTGTTTTCTAAGCAAGAGTTGGCATTGATAGGTGGAATATTGTTTATAAGCTCACATTTTAAATGCAGAAAACTTTTAAGATCATAATGTTATTTAAATCCTAGTAACTATACACTTTCAGTGCTTTCCACCTCCAAAAATTAATACTACTGAAAGATACAAGGTTTATCCAAGTCTATAGGTGGAGGAATGGGTAGTTAGAAAGGTAACATGGCATTCAAGGCCATGCAAATATTAAGAACAGTAATTGGAAGTCACATCAGGACACAGAACTTCCACGAGAATTTTTTGTGTCCCATTATAGATTAGATCTGGCTTAAGGTTAGTTTTCTAAGCAAATGCTAAAATCCCTTGTACAGGCAGGTTTGTGATTTATACTTTATAATTCGTTCCTTTTCGAAGATGGGTTATACTTAATATATCTTCTGCTTTGTAGAAATATTTCTTACAAGAAAACTGGGGGAATAGGAATAAGTGTTAACATCCCAGTGTATCATCTGAGTCATATGCTCAGCCTTCCTTTAAAAGGAATGTACTTTAAACTAATTATTTCTTTTTCATTTCTATTTTCCACTAAAATATTTCATTTATTCACTACTGGTTGGAAAGTAAAGGTCCCACAAACAACAGAAGTAGCAGGTGAATTCTATAAATCTGATTATGACACATAGTTCAGATTATAACTCCTAATGATAGAATATCAAGGCATTGGCATCATGTAGCATTAACAGAAATACATTAACATTACACTAGATTTCAAATTTTAAATTATTTTCCCTGAGGAAACCGTAGAAACTGCTAAGACTGTGTTTAAGATGAGAAAAAGAATTTATTTACACAAAGAGAATACTGAAATAGCTATTTCAGCTGAGATAAGAACAGCCAATGCAGCTTAGTTGCAGATACTAAGAGAGATTTAAAATGGGGTAAGAAATAGCACAAGCTTTCAAGAAAATCATCAAAGAGTGATTCAAAGGTATAATTAAGAGAATGGAAAATAATAAAGCGGAAGAGTTCTCTAGGGTTGTCCAGCATGAAAGAGCACAGGGAGTGTGAGATAATCTACTTTGTTAGTTTCCATTGAGGAACAGAAAGCTTTCTATGGAATGAAGAGGCCAGCCCACTATCTCTGCAGAACTTTGTCTTTCACAGGATAGGATAATATTTTGAAAGGAGTGTTCCAAACACAAGTCAATGCAGACTTCTCTTGCTGCATCTGCATACAAGTATCTCAAGTGGCTGTAGAGTGCAGAGTAAAATTTTCATATTAAATTCTCATGGTTTTGACAGTAAAGACCTGATGACAATGTTTGCAAAGTGAGACTACTTTAGGAAAATCTGAGGATGTTTTGGAAGAATAGTAATAGTTTAGACAATTTACTTTGTACATCCAGCCTTTTAATCTTCACGCAGTTAGTGTGTTATTATCATCTAATGATCTAGTTTTGCCATTTTCTTTTTAAACTGAAAAGTCCAACACAAAGAACTTGCTACAAAGAAACTGCCAGTCTGTTCTTGATCAACGTAACTGACAGTAACATAATGAAATGCTTCATGTCTTTTTTTTTTTTTGGTCTATAAAATACCTAGAAAAGATGCCACATACCTGTATATTATTCAGATTTAAATATTTTGTAAAATGAGTCTACATTGAAAGAATGGAAATTAGAAACTTACTTGCTTTTAAAATCTCTAATTAACGCTACCAAACATGTTGTATGCTTCCAGGTAGTAATCAGGAAAGTACTAATACCACCAAATTCAGATTTCATTAGAAACATTCGTTTGGATTGGAATGCTCTGCTGTTGGCATCCATCTTGGCATGCAGATGAAGGAATTGTAGATGCAGCTGATCTAATGGAATGAAATGGGTTATTCAGTTGGAGAGCAGTGTTTAAAAACATTTACAGGAAAAAGATTCATTAGTAGCTTCGGTGACTAATGTGTGATCAGTGTGTGAAACATGAACTGTGAAACAGTTCTAATCAGTTTTAAATTCTAGCATTTATTGTAGCATGGACTGAGAGAAAATTTGTTAAGCAAACAGTATGTAATTAAAGGTAGTAATAGTTAAGAGTTCTTTTGGAAAGAATTTCCTTGACTTAAAAAAATCCACACTTTTTCCACTTCTTTATGATGAGAGTAATTTATACAAAAGCAAAAAGGAAGAAAACACTATAGCGAAGTATAGAGCATGATGAATATTTACATTGAAATCTTGCAGCTTACTGAGACGTTATATTCTTATTTCTTTCTTGTGAACTGATTCATTCAAACATAGGCTTCCCTGGCCAGTGAAAACTTTAGGTAGCTTTTAAGTGAATGTTATTGGAGAAGATCCAACATCTTTTTAGGTATCTTGATAAATGTCTGGATCATTTACTGATTCAGAATCAACTGATTTGCAGTGTCCCAGAAAACTGAATATGTTTAGTGCTTCACAAAATTAGCATATTTTGAAATCGGGAGCAATCCCATTCCTACAGAAGGAAGTTTAGCGAATATAAAGTATCACCACATTTCTTCTTGAAAACAGAAATGAAGCTATCTGTTCTTGGGATGTGTAAAATTTTGTGTGCACTCCAGAACAAAGTGGTATGACATAGCCAAGAATAATCTGAGCCTTGACACCTTGGTCTTGAATAGCTTCCTTTGAGGCAAACTAAAAACTGAGCTAGGTTTAAAATGGTTAAAATGGAGCTAGGTTTACCGTGATCAGCAGAAAAGCAATCATATGGTATCAGCCCACATGACAGCAAAAGGGCTGTAGTATAAAGTGGTGTCTTCATAGTTCTATCTGTCTCAAGCTTGCAGTTCTAAAGGTAAAGTTTTCAGTGCTGATTAATAGGTGGTAAACTGAGGATTTGGAGAAGTACAAAGATTTTTCTTTTAAAAAATGCTTCCCAGTAAGTGTAAACAGATGCAAAGTTATGCACGAGTGACATGAATGATGCATCTGCAGTGATAGCTTTATATATTTTTGTTTTACTTCAGTTTGAATGAAAGAATTCCTTATGGGAATTTTTAAGTGCAACTTTTTATCTCTGCAGCTTTCGTATGTTGAGTTCACTCATATTTCTGCTTTTGGACTTCTCTTCAGTAGTGAGAAGTCAGATCTAGGGCCACTCGTCCTACTGCTTGGGCCACTCATCCTACTGCTGTATATATTTTTTTCCCAGCACAGAAACATGATTTTTTGTTATTAACAAGTATTTTGACCTCGCTTTCTTATGTTTCTTGTCCTGTTCTCCTTCCCTGCCTTCTTTTTTCCACTTTATCTTCCTTGATGCTGACAATTTCATGAAGCAAAGGAATAAACATTTTTTTTGCTTTTGTTTATGCTAGAAATCTAGCAGTAAGTATTGGTGCAGCTTTAAATGTTATTACACTGCTGAAACCATAAGAAACTTCCTCCTATATAATGCTTTCAGAAATTTAAGATAAAATTTTCACCACCAAGTGAAAATTATAGCAGTTATTCAGTTAAGAAGAGGAGCATCAATTAATCTCTGTATATTAAAAAAGAAATGTGCAGTTGGTGATTTTACTGTTTACAGAAGTCTAGGGCTCACCATAGCTCATAAAAGCACTAGCAAGCAAATCAGTCAGTTATGATTGAGTGTTATTTTCTATATTTATTTGTATTTTTCATACGCAAAACAAAAATAAACAAGCTAAAGTTAAATATACATTTTTAACAAAGTCATTCTGACGACTGATCAGCTGATTATCCCATTTAACATTGTGACCACTGCGTTCAAATCTGTTAGGATCAATGTTAGGTTTACAAAGCTTACAACTGCTTAGAATTGGAAGGTAAAATAAGTAGTATTTCAGATTCTAGTACCACTGCGACATACCAGTCCTTTTCCTGGAATAACTGGGAGTGTTAATGGCTTTCCTCTCTGTTGCCTTAGACTTGGCATGCTCTGCTTTTTTGTTGACAGTGTGCATGCCAAGTCTGTCCAGCATCAGACAGTTACAAGAAGTTCAAATTAGACAGAGACAGAATTTTAAGAAAAATAGCTGTTAAATGTCTGAAGCATTTGAACTGGGATTTTGTTTTGGTGAGATTACATAAATGTTTGTTGTAAATAAAATATTTCTTAGTAACTTTCAGTGCATAAAGCTACTTTTGTTCTAAGCTAAATGCTGTTATGAGAAATACGTCAAACTCACATGATCAATTTATGAAGCGGCTTGTGATTAAATCATGCAAGGTTATCTGTGTTTTTCTCCTTCCAAATATTTATAGTGTTTGCAGAGCAGCTGAATGTGTAATTTCTTTTTTCTAATCTGAATAAACTGAGAAAAAAACCAAAACAGAGACATAAGGAGAAATTTGTTTGGAATAAAGGTTTTTTTCATAAAGAATATAATTTCTAGATTTAGTAGCTAATTGTGGTCTGGAAGTACTATATTGTAATCTACTCCTGCCACTGTTTGGACTAACATTTTTTTTCTGCATCATGTAGGAAGAAGTAGGAGTCCATCTTTGCAAAATATACAGAGAATAGGATGTTTTTCATCTCAGCCACTTGCTTGCGGTGACCCTAGACAAGCAGCTGTCCCTTAGTGTGTTCCTTGATTCTCCAAAGTAAGAAACTGAGATTCTCACAAGGTAATGGTTTAATTAAATTTTGTACAGCACCTTCAGATTACCCAAAATAGTTTGAATTAAGTTCAGTTATTTTCAGAGAGGTTGCAAGAGCCATTGTATGGGTCTGAATTTATTTCCTAATTATTTTCATACGACTCTGATGAACATACACGTTTTCGAAAAGGCGCAACTGTTATTTGTTTGTCCATATATTACTTTTCTTCTTCTCCGCCACCTTTTGTTTCAGACTACTAGCCCTGAGAAATTCTAATTTTGCATCTAATTAATTCTACTTAATTTTTACTATTGCTAAACTGTATCTGATTAAAATGTGTTTAAAGCCTTTGATATAGGTAGAAAGAATATGGCTTGTTTTTCCATATTTTCATTTATTATGCAGAACCAGCTGCTGTTTGTTATTAAAAATATTGGTTTATTGAGTTTGGGGTTTTTTCTTCCATAAGCATTTGTAAGAGACATTGTATCTGTTGACTAAGCTTTTGTTATTATTTTAGCCTCTTTATTTTCTCTTCTGACTTTTTAAATATTAAACTTTAGCATATGCATCAAGTACAAAAATGCTAAAGTGGCATACTGGAGACAGAAGTCTGAACTGCTTTATAGCTGCTTTTATCAGTATAGAGTTTAGTGTGCTGAGAGTGACATGGAAGCCAAGAGACTCTCCGTCAGTGCTCTGCACTGGTTTTCAGTTAGCCTTTATTTTTAATGTAACCTTTCAGTACACAATAATTGAGCTTTTAGTTATGACATTCTTTTTAACATCTCTATGCAAACTGAATCAATTTCTGCTTCAGGACATGTACCTGTAATGTTACATGCTTGATTCTCGATTTGCTAGTGGCTGTAAAATAGCATATGTATCCAGAAGAGAGAAAAAGGAGAGAGAGGTAGGAGTGGTGATGAGTTTCTGCTGTCCTAAGACTTTTTTTTTCCTTAATACCATTTCTGGGGAAAGTTTGTCTCCCCAGTCTTTCAGCCAGGATAACTGATATGTATATCATGTCATTACATGCTATCTTTTTTTTTTTTTTTTTTGGCACAGCACTGCACTATTAGCCTCACTTAAGTAAATGGCCGTATCTACAGTTGCTGTTAGTCTTTCTCAGAAAGTATTTAATACCATACACACACACACTTTTCTCACAATCTGTGTTTAGTTTGCATGAGAAGTAGTCATGCCAATTTTATTGATTTCATAAGGATTTGATGGTGTAATAGCTTCATGTAAGTCTGTTAGTATGTAGTATATGCCAAACAGTAAACTCCTCTTTTTAAAATATCATAACAGACAAATAGTCTGTATTTATAATCATTGGAGAATGTTTGAAATTTCCATGAATGTGATTTCAGACTACATGATGTGAACCAGGTGATTTTTTTCTTGGTATTATTCCTTCATTTTCAAATTTTAATTGCCACAGTTTCTTTAATTTCCTTCTTGTACTCAAGCCTGGCAGAGAATACCTCAGTATCAATGTACTGACGAAATTGGTCCTACTAACACCCTTACCATTAGCAATGTTTTAGTCACTTAAATACAAGTTCACTTCCAGAGAGATCTTCCACATTAAGTTTTCTGTAACATCTTGTCTGCTTTCTGCAGCAGTTCTGATCACATTCCTTTCCCCTAAAGATGTCATTCTTCACCCTGCTCTCAGAAACTGGCAAACACAGACTTGCTTTTGTTGTAAGATTGGCTTCCCTCCTGTCCAAAATCAGGTCATTTAATAGCGACAGCTGGCAGCACCGCAAAGTCTTATACATTCGGAATTTTGAAAATTAGAAAGATTCTCCTCTGCTGTCTTTTGAAGTTCCATATTTATTAATCAGACAGAAAGCCATTTTGGCCAGAGTTACTTCATCATTTGGGTGAACTGAAAAATTAGATTTGGTGTAATTTGAAATGGGCAAATCTGTATTTCTCATTAGGATAAAATCTTTGATATGGATGCATGACAAATGGATTGCTAATGTAAACTGTAATATTTCTGTGGTAGCTGGTTTTGGGTCAAGAATTTATGAATAAACCAAATTAGCACGATGCAGTATAATATATGTTGCAGAGACAAATAAACCACTTTGCTCAAAAAAAATCCATGCAATCCATTTTATAGGTGCATTCCAATATATTTGCATTTATGTTGTTGGTATAAATAGTGCTATTGTCTTTTGTTTTCTTTATGAAGATACGAGTAATCTAGGTCCTACAAGTAAAATTTTATTTACTTTAATAATCTTTAAGGAAACAGATGATGTCTTACACTTCAACAGATGATTTCTTTTTTTGTCTATCAAATATGCCAGAATTGTAATTCATCCTGGCAAAGACTCCATAAAATTTCACAATTTATTCTCAGTATTATTGAGCAGAATCTCTACTGAGTTTTAGACATGAGAAGAAAACTGGCAGGACAGAAAAGGGGTCATGATCTGAAGTAGTAATTAGTGCATGGAATCCCTGGAATGATGAAGCAAATGAGCAGAGCTCATACTGCTGTTGATGCAGTCATCGTACTGCTGTTGATCCTGCATAGGATGGTATGGATTAAAGAATATGGGATGACAATACAAGGGGGATTTGAGGGGGTGCAGGAGGAGGAACTGAAGAATACAGAGTTCTGGGCATATCCTACGCCATTAATACATTAAATTCATGTATCTAAGCAAGTCAGGAAAATATTTAATTATTTTGGGCTCAAAACTGGCAATGCAAATATGAGTAGACAATGAATTATTAAATTATGAACCTGAATTTATTGAGGATTCGAAGCACTAATTTTAAGTTGAAAATATGAAATCTTATATCCCTGCTATATTAAAGTGTCAGCTCTGACGTGCAATGTTATTACGTGCAATTAGAAAATAAACATAATAATAGATGGAAACATCTGTTCAGGGATAAGAATTTGCTGCGGGCATGAAAGAAAAGCGAAATGGAGCTGGCTCATACAGGATGGCTTTTTGCTTTTTAGTTCTTCAAGTTAAAATAGACTGATAACAACTGCTCTGGCAGCAAGCTGTGATACCTCTCCTACTCCCCTTTTTGCATCATACAGTTTATGTGTTCCTCATGGACCTCTAGGAGATTACCCATAGATCTTAATGAACATTTTTCTGACAATAGTACAGAAAAATATTCATCCTTTGAGAGAAGAGCACAAAGAATCATAAACATTCAGCTGGCCAGCCTATATACTCATTGTTAGCCCTTAGAACTTAGTTCATCAAAGTCAGCCAGTACCTTTCCAATTCAGACATTGCTTCTGAGAACATTTTTGCTGAAGTGTTTCATTTGATGATTTGCTGTGATTTCTGGTGATAGTTTTCCAAATAAAGAGGCAGCCTGAACAGGAGGCTGTTACTCATTCCTTTGTTCCATGAAGGTCTTTACTTCTGTGAGCCTTCCACACTCAGTTGAACTGTGACTAAAACAAGTGATAATTGTACTAGTTCCACTCAACAGCTTGGGTTATTCACTGGAATTTAACAGTTTATAAAAGCTCCCGAAAGGTTTAAGCAACAGCTATCGTTGCTTACCATCAACAAAGTCACAGATTAAGAAATTAAATGGTAGCTGAAAGTAAGGATTGTTTCACCTAAAGCAGGGTCAGTTTGCATATTAGGTGTAGTGAATAGCTTTCAACTCTAATTAGTATATCGACTTAGCAAATAGATGACTTCCAACCTTTAATGTTCCTTTAAAAACTGAATGGTTTCAAGTTCCTTTCCAAATACATTTGGACATAAGCTCTTAGCGCTTGCTTCATACAAATCTATACTAGTGTTCTATATAGGGTAAATGAAGCAGAAGGCAGGTTGCATTTATCCTATGACAAGATGAAAAGCTGATTACGCAGATGAGTGCAGATGAAGTGGAAACCTCTTGGAGATTAGGTTTTGCTCTCAGTGTGCCCTACATTGCAGCCTGACTTAATCGTTTCATGTTGGTTGCTTTTTGTGAACTCTGTCTCCATATAAACCACGTGCTTGCAAAAGGGAAGTTACTAACAAAGTAATTGTTAATCTTTGTTTGAAAATACTAAACATCAGAAGAGAAAGCCTTACTTTCAGCCAGGGTTCTTTCCATTCCCTAGTCTGCAGACATGTCTCAATATGCAGAGTATGAGCTAGTATTTATGTATAGGCGATTGGTTGATGGTCAGAAAATTTCAGGTAAAAAGGAGGAATCTCAATTTGTTAAGATTTCAAAAAGAAATGATGCCATGAGCGGCCTGAGGTGATAGCAATCTGATGATCCCCAGTGTTTCAAATGGAGGTGGATGATTTCTGTTTAAGTAAGATCACATTTGTTTATGAAAAATCTGTCCAGTGAGCTAATAAAGAATTTAATAAACGTACTACACGTTAATGAATCTCAGCAGAACCAAATGTAATGTTTTCAGGAGGCTGTGAGTTACAGTGAGAGAAGGTATTTCATTGCAACGTTTCAATATTGAGAAGGGTCTTAAATAACAAAAGGAATCACAAGACCATTTCTTTCTCCCAATTGTGTCTGTTACTAGAAATATTTTACCCTTAACTCTGTTACTTCTGAATTGTCTCTATTATTTTCACCTAAGTAAGCTGTTCCAAAGGCCTTTTGCTTCCTCTATGGTGCCTTCCAGAACGGAGTACTTTCAGTGAAGAGTAGCAGGAAGATTACTTGTAGAAAAATAACGTTCAGACCAATAAACTAGGTCCTTTTCTTGCTCCATATAAAATTCTGTCCCTTGAAATATTAGGTATTTTATGAGGTAGTTTAGGAAAGCAGCTTGTATTGTGGTTTACTTCTTCAAGCGGTGTCGGGGTTAAAAGGTAGGATTCCTTGTCCTCCAACGTCGCAGTCTGGAGTTATGCTTGGTTTGCTTAAGGGCCTTATTGCAATTACTGTGGTAAGTGGTAGCTACGGGATTGGCAGCGATGCTCTTCCAGGAGGAGAACAGAGTCGATGGATTATGCGAAGACAGCGTATGACAAAAATAAGCAGGCTGAAGCCTCGATGTGTTAGCTCCCCGGCAACCCACACTTTGCCGGGGAATCTGTTTTCTGACACATCCAGCGACCAGAATAAACGGCACAGCGACAGCCCTTCCCGAGGGCCAGAACGGCCCGCACCCCAGCCCACCGACCCCGCTCCGGAGGGGGCCGTGCGCAGGAGGGCAGCGCCCCCCGGCCCTGCCCGCCCGGCCCTGCCCGCCCCGCTCCGCCGCCGCGGGGAGGCTGCGCGGCCCGCGGATTGGTCACTTGTCCTGCCAGTCCTTCCGCGTCGCCGCCCCCGCCGGGAGGGAGCGCCGAGGCGCGCGCAGCGCGAGGGGCCGCGGTGCCGGGCATGAGCCGGGGGGCGGCGGGGGGCGGCGGCGCCGTCACCGGGGGGGGGCGGCGGGGGTCGCGGTCGCGAAGGGCTCGGGGCAGCTGCAGTCGCGCAGCCACGCCGCATCCCGTGTCCTCCCCTGCACCTGAAGCAGCAGCAGGAGCATCGGAACCCAGGGCTCCGCTTCTCGCAAGGTAATAGCCGTTCGTTCGCTGCTCTGCCGCTCAGCCCATCTGCTCCGTTCCCTGCGGTGGCTTCTGTCGCAATCGAATGGATTAAAAAAATAAAACCACTAACTCAGGGCTGCGGAGAAGGGATCTGTTTAGTCCTCATTAGCATCTCGTCTGCTCGCTCACGATTTATAAATAGCTTCTGCGGGATCACAAAAGCTGGGATCTCTTAGTTTCTCTTGCAGTCCTAAAAAGTCCGTAGCTTTCCTCCCTCCCCCTTTTCTGTCAGCGCTATTAATGTAAGTTGTTCCTGGATTACTTCCCCCTGCCCCAAAATGACTCTTAAAACTGTATGCTCTTTTTCTTCTAGTCTCATGTATGGGATAGGTACAGCGAAGTGGGGAATGCAGATTGTTTTAATTCTGTAGCATCTGATGGATGCAAATATCTTCATGCACTCAGGAGGGCAGATGAGTGGAAAACACGTGGTTAATATTTACAGCGTTCAGACAATCTGTTACTCTATATTGTAAAGCTTATGGGAGTCACCACTCCAGATGAGGCTACTGAACTGTTACCCTGAGTTAGAATGCATTTGTGTAATGACATTTGCAAATATCCTTTACCGTAGGAAAAGGACACATACTGACATTCTGGAGAAACCCTTCTCTTGCTGTCTTGCACAGTCTCCTTTCTTCAGCTGCAATATCAAATCACATAATGGTACATGTGACAGAGAGTTGGTCCAGGAACTGTATATACTTAGTCCTTCTGGCTGCCCCACTGTCTTGTCTTGTGATATTTGTTTTCCCAAGAGTTTAGCAGGAATCATAATGGGTTCTCACTTTCTTGGAGCTTCACAGAAAATTAATCAATATTAAAAAATTGCTGAGAATTTATAGAGAAGTTTTGATTACATTCCTAATTTCAGTTATTTCCAGCCATCCTTTGAATTCTTCATGGTGGTTTAATGATCATTTTACTTGTAGAAATGTCTTGTGCAAGTGTTACTATTAAACCATTATGTACACATTTAAAGATATTTCTACAAGTATATCAGTAGTAATTATTATGAAGTTCAGGTAAATCACTTACACATAATGTTCTGAGATTTTCACCTTTCAGGTAGCTTGGCCTGTGCTTGCGGGTGAATTGGCTTGTTTTGGTAAGTTTGAGCAGAAACAGTTCAGCCACTTTGGATTAAACGGAGAGTGTAAGAGACAAAGAAGAAATGCTTTTTGTATTGCTAAAATAAGAAACTGTCAACCCGTAACATCATTAACTTAATTTGAAGGACTGTAGACAGAATGTCTAGGGATAGAGAGTTGCAGCTTAGTATGAAATCAAACCATCTTCTGAAGTGTCTTTTTAACAATGGAAATTAGTTTTGACTTGAGTGCAGCCTGCCTCATTAAAAGTCAAGTGCCATAAACATGCATGTTCCCTTGTGGTTTTTTATAGATGTATGTGTAAAGTAGACAGCTGCATGGGCTAGGTGACTTAATCCTGTAGTAAGTAGTGAACAACAGGTGAATGTTTCCCTGCTATTTTGCAATTTGTTAGGATAAGACTGAAGTAGAGGCATGGGTAAAAGTATATTATGTCTGTAGAGGTTTTCTTACATAGACGGGTATTTCCAGAAAATTTGAACTTTTCCTTTCAGTTTCTGTTTTCAGTTTTTCATACCTATAGCGTACAGATCCATCTATCAATCCTTGTCCACTTAATTTAAAATAAACTGTTAATACTTTTCAAAGAAGCAAATAATGTGTTGCTAGAAGATGACGACAAATTGGAGAAAATCTCACTCTGAGAAAGCTTAGCAACTAGAGACTGAAGACCTTTTCCTTTTGTGGAAGCTATCAGCAAATATCAAATAGAAAATTGAGAAAGGGCTGCTTTTCAAAATAAATGCCAAGGTAGTGAATGTCAACTTTATGCTGACATTTGTCAGGATATAAAAATATGATGAAGAGCCAGTTCTGTCTGGGATATGAAGAACTACTGGTTTTTTGTGTGTGTTTTGGTTTAGTTTGGTTTTTAACTAGGAAAAGGCTAATATCCCACTTTGGAGGAAAAAAAAGATAATTCTGCTTTATTTAAGAACAACTCTTGATGATTCGTCTATGTAATGAAGCGTATAATCTTGGACCTTTACAATATCATTTAACAAGGTGATCCTTTCTGAAGCTTTGATCCTGCTTTAACTTGCACACATAAAAAGCCTGGAAGTGGAACTAAAAGTCAAAAGCAGCCTTTGTAAATGACCCCAAATGATACCCTCTAGAGATTGGTCAAGAGCAGGAAAAGGAAAGCACGAACAGTCATAGAGGTCTTCGTTAAGGCTCTAGGGTGGGACAACTTTTTGCTCTTTACTATAGTATTTAAGAACTGAATGAGAAAAAAATTTCCATGTGCCTCTGTGTTGCTATTTTCAAAAGTTAGTTTGCATCCCTTTGTCCACCCAGCCTTCCTGGCATCTGAGAACGTTTGTCAGCTTTTAATTTTGCTTTAGCTATTTTGGAATGAAATAAATTTGTCTTCTAGCTTTGATCTCATATGACTTTTAAAATATATAATCTGACTGTATATTCCATTAGCTTTTGGGTATCATGAAGAGCACCAAAAAGGCAGGAAACTGTCCGTCATGGAGTGATCAAATAGCTGTAACTCAGTGGAGTCTGAACCTTAACTGAGTATAAATTGTTTCTACTGCTTCAGCAGTAGAAAATGTTTCGGCATGTTTTATATATTTATACATTATTCCTTTACGCCCAACCGTTCTTTTTATTACTAATAATCATATCTCACTGCTATCATTGCTAGTTGTGACCATCCATGTTGATTTGCACATACTTGGAGGCAGTAGGAGCAAAGACTGCATTAATATTTTAATGACCAAGCACAACAAGTCAATCCTTGTGATTTTTGTTGATTTTTTTGGGTCTGATTGTGTGCCTAATGATCTCTTTCGTTCAACCTTCCTCTGTGACAGTGGAGCCTGTAAAGCCTAGAGCTGCCTGCAATGGGGAATCTGAGGGAGGTTTTATTTTTCATTTTGCCAAGATCATTTAAAGCCTTATGCAATTTCATAACATCTTTCCAGATTAATGTCTGTGATTTGGCTTCCCTATAAGTGGTGCCAGGGTAGAGGTACAGTATGTATAGCAAGTCTCAGCAGTTCTGCCCAAGAACAGGGAAAGAAAGCTCACAAAATGTGCTGCATGAATTCTTATCCGAGTAACTGTCTCCTAGTCATACAGATACTCCTGTTTCCTCCCTTTCCATGGAAGGTTGAACTTCTAATCATTAGTTTGGACATTCAGTTTGATTTAAATCCAGTTCTATGTGGTGATAATGGAGGGCTTAATATCTCCACAAGACCGTATATATTTTGTTGAGTTGGGCTCTTAGAAAATTACATAAGACCTGTAAATTCTTAATACTGAATTGCTTCTGTCCTCTATTTAAAGAGTCATTAAATCTTATAACTTACTTTAAATGGTATTACTGAAATCTTGAAGTAAAATCAGTATTTATTACATCAAGATTTAAGTTGACATTTTCCTCAAAGCCATTCTTTTTATCCTGCTGTATTTTAAGCTTATTACACTGAAATACTGTGTCTTCATGTTTTAATCCTCTTGCTTTTTTCTTATGAGGGTTGTCTTGTTGCTAAAGTTAGAACCCCCTTGGGGGTTCTATGCAACCCGTTTAAAAATATTTATAAAACTCAAATTGTTTTAATATTATTATTGGTGGAAGTGCATTTGCCTGTTGACAGACTTGCTGAATTTAATAAAAGTTCCATGTATGGCCTTCTATGATAGAGCACAGACCAAGAAAATCGCAATGACGTATAAGCAATTAACCACTTTCAAGACTTTTTTAATGTTAATTAATTGGCACTTAGGACAGATAAAACAGACTAAATGTTGTATATATAAAAACCGATACTTAATATACTTATTGTTTAACAGGCCTTTGGAAAACCTATAATCTCTCCTCTCAGATGGATAGCAATTGGTTTTATAATTTTTCGTTAATTGTAGCCATATGTCAAAACTATTTAGCTATGTATGAAGTGCTGCTAGCAAAAAGTTGCACTGAAGAAAACAAATGCAACCATAGTTCTCTGCTTTAACACTTCTTTCTTTGAAGTGTTAATATGACCATCACAAGTCATTACATCCCATGTCATCCAGTACTGCCATGGATTTCAAAACTTGAAGTAATTCCAAGATCACTGAAGTTTGGGAAGGGGGAAAAGTTAAAAAGCTTTCTGAGTTTATTCCCAAAGGTTGCAGAATTTTTTGAAATATTTTAAAATATGCGTAGTTAGAAATAGGTTTGTTAGCCTGTCAAATACATTATTTCAGCAAATTGTTCTTGATTCCTAAGAAGTTAATGTGGGACAGCATCTTTGACCTTTCATTGCAGAAAGTTATCTTCAAAGCTTGCTGGATTTTATGGAGGGGTTCTCCTAAATGCATAAAATGTTGTTATGAGAGGGTTTTTTAATTGCTGTTATTAATCTTTTAAATTCCATTTCTCTTCTGTGTTCACAAGTGAAGCTTCCTTAGCATTTACACCTCCTTTTGTGGTTGGTCCAAACTTTTTGCAGCTGGAATTACTTTCCTTGCTCATGAAATAGCTCAAAGATTTGTGGTAACATAGCATTTTAGTTTTCTTCTCCTTTGCTTTCCTTAAATACTGTATTGGGTTTAAAGTTCAGAATATATGGGTATGCCAGATGTGTCTCTGAAAGTGATGTTTGCGAAAGACCCTTGATCTGAAAGGCTGTGTACTAAATGTTTCATTTAAATATCGTCATGACACTAACAAGCATGGACATGCAATAATTAAATAAATAAAAATCTGGTGTCTTGGTTTAGTGAAACTAAAGATGCTAAACAATACAGAACAAGATGCAGCTCTTGCCTGAACAGTTTGCTGTCCCGACAGGGAAAAATAAAGCTTTTGGACAAAGATTAACAAGAAGACAATTCTTTTATTTAAAAAATAGTTATTTAATTCATGTTGGTTTTCTCTAGAAATATCCTGCACTTGCTGCCAGAAGTGGAAACAAGCTACTGTGTATCCTGTAAAATGTACCCATTGATAAAGTACTAAATAAAAAATGTTTTATTTTAGGGGGGATTATTTATCTAGGTTAAAACTAGGAAAAAGTCATGTATGCAGTTTATGACCCATGTCTAAAATGTACAAATATGATCTTGAAAATTTATATTATTTTGTTCACTATCAATGCAAATTTGGTTTACTTTTCCTGATAATAGAGTATGTTTCTGTTGAAATATATAAAGATTACCTTTTAGACCTGTGAACAGAGGTCTCTACAAGCTGTTTTGGTCTAGAATGGCCTTTTTTTGGTTGTTATTTTTTACTTGGAAAATCAGCTGACTATTAACTAGTACAGCTTTTCATTAAGACCTCTGTATTCTGAGGCAAAAGATCTTTCCTCTCGCCTGTAATTAATTTTTACATCACTATTTAAGTTCAGCTGAATATTAGCCACATGCCCCTGGACACATAGCCAGGAATAGTTTTCAATTTTATGTTACAAGATTTTATTATAAGTATTCATCTTAGGTACAGAAAGTTGTAGGGGAGGGTTATTTGTTTGAATAAGGTATGCATATTACATTAATGCATAATTAATAAAGCACAGAATACCATGTAATGCTGTTGTTGAGGAATAAACCCTGTCTTTATTTTAAGATAGATGAAATAATTCTAATACTCATTTTAATTTCCAGATTTGGCAAAATACTCTTTTCTTACCAGCAAGGAGAGTTTGGGGTATTGTTTGTTTGTTTGCTTGTTTATAAGTATCTTCTGAATTCCTTTGAATCATAACAGTTTGTGCATGTATCCTCTAGATGTGGTGAGAGCATAACTCAAGTTACTGTGACAATATTGTACCTCCTACCTTAGCCCTTCTGAATTTTGGATACATATATGCAACAGAGTTTCAGAAATTTTAAGAAATCAACAAAACATGGTCTGAAGCGTGGTAAAGATGTCTTTGGTCTTCGTTGAGGAAGGCGGAAATTAACTGTTGTTGCTGGTTTGGACTGGCAGACCTAGGCCAGGAGGGCAGCCTCATTCTCTGAATTACTGTAATATATATTAGCTCCAAGAGTTTCCTTTAAAAGAGAAAATCTGAGGGTCAGTGTTGGTGCTTGAAACAAAGTTTGACTGGCGTTTCATATATCATGCAAAATGGAGCTTCTTCCTGTTTCATCTGTCATGTAAAATAATAAACTTGTTTTTCTGACATTCAATTTAAAAAATCAGCAAGACTGATTACTGCCATCTATACTGAAGTTGTTCAGGCATTTTTCGTTGTAAGACTCTCTCTTCAGTTATCACTTTGTGACACTTTAATTATTTGAGCTTCAATTCTCCATGCCAAATGTAGCGTCCTGAAATGTCTTTCCTTAGGAAAATCTCAGTAAAAACTAAGGCAATTGTTTTTGCAAGTAAAACTGAAGGAGTGGAGCAAGAAATGACAAATATAACTTTGACCATGTTGTAATCTGTTAAACCCATTTAATATCTTTAAGTTCTATAAAAGTTGCTGTTGCCATCACTTAGAAAAAACTCCCTTATTTATAAGGCTGTGAATCTTGGGAATGACATTTTGCTTCAAATCCTATATGCTGAACATATCTTGATCTGGAATGCAATGTTTTTAGTGATACTTTCCTTGCAGTTTGCCTCTTCAGCAGTCAGAAAACTCTGTTCCAGTCCAAAAAAACTGGAAGCAAAATGATTGACTCATCTGTTCTCTTGGTTCTTTCCCTGCCAAGTGCCCAGGAGCAAGGTGGAGAATGTAAAAACCTGACTGAAGTGCAGAGGGATTTTCTTTGTTTGTTTAAATGCTGTACTTCTTGGAATGTTCTGTTTCAAACAAACTGTTATTGTGTTAAGAGTGATTTCTTTGGGATGTGTGTACAGATTGCCTTTGCTCTTTCTCCCCTTTAATGTCTGCTGGTTTATGATTTATTACATTAACGACATTTCATAGTTATAATATCCATTACAGAATTTTTAATTAGCAAACTCTTAAACAGTCAAATGGAAGAGTTTGTGATGGAATGCTCATTTGGTAACTTGTTGCAAATTAGTCACCTTTCTTAAACAGATTTTGGACAAATATGTCCTGTGGTGTGGTTGAACTCTGCCAACATAGTTTCAGTAGTAATGAGGACGTGTTGTGTGTCATCTTTTTTCTTTTTTTAACTTGCTGACACAGTCGTGTCAGAAAAAACAACATATTGCTTTGCTAAATTGAAGTAGGTTACAGAAGGGTGAGAACTTTCATGTCAGACTCTTTTTGGGGGGAGAGGTCTCGTTGCTTTCTGTAACTAAAATGGCAAAAGGTGTATTAGCACAGATAAAATATTAACAGAAAAAAATCCACTTGTACAAATTATTTTGTGTATTTCCAAATTACAGCAGGTTATGGTCAGAAGGTACTGTGGGTAGAAGAAACAAATATATTACTTGCTATGAGAGTTTTCATTAGCATCTGCCTGTGCTTCCAGTGTATTCTTTTTTGTTTGCTTAGTCATAATACTGTTTTATTCTCCAAGAATCAACTCATACCCTAACTAAGCTCTTTCAAAGCAGAATTATTTGTCTTCCTTGAATCACTAGTAGTTCCATGTAGTTATTTCCTTCTTTGTACTCCAAAACTAGACCTGACAGGAAATTATTTTCTTTCGAAAGTTATTTATGAAAGAAATGATACATTAGATTTCTTGCTCAACCTGCAGTATAATAATAAAACTCTTATCTGGATTTTTTAAAATAGAAATTTTAAGTATTACATGCTCTTTTCTTTCTTTCCCCTTCTCTTTTCACTGTAAAAGACAGGAGTGTCATCCAGGATTGGTTTTTAATTTTTATTTATTTATTTTCCATCTGTATAATTTTTTTCTAGTGTTGAAAAATCCAATGGCAAAAACATAATTCAGTGAAATTCTATAATACTTTTAAGTTGTGACTATTTGAACAATTAGAATGTAGAAACAGCCTGGAGAGCTTTTTTTTTATTTTTTTTTTATTTTGTACTTAGCTATGTTAGAAAATGGGTTTGAGGAATTAGGGGAATAATCCTATAACACTTTACATATCTCATATGAGTTTTCTAGATATGTTCCATGCTCCTCTGTTCTTTTTCCTTACTCCTGTGCTCTCTTCTGCAATAATGTGCTAACAAGAAAAATACAGTTCAAGCCTTTGACCGTCTTAATATCTCTGTGAAATTGTAATGTTCTCTTTCAACTATAACCATCATCAGAAAATAGCATTTTAAGAGATATCCGTTCTGTGATCTTCATTCCAGCATCATTGTTAAATGTACATCACCTTTTAGATTATAATATAGATATTATAAAGCCTATAATTATCACACATTTCAAGATAATGGTTCTCCATAATCTTGTGCATAGTTTCTTCTTTTGTTAATAAACAGTGATGAGTTGTTGCTCATAGAATGTGAAGAGAGTGATAAAAATAATTTCATTAACAAAATTGTGAAAACCCCAACACATTTTCATGGTGTAGCAGTCATGGGCAAAGAGTTGGGATATTATTTGTGTGTTATTGTAAGATATTTCAGTGAGATACTTAATCTAATTGGAAGGCCAGTAAAACATACTGTGAACTCTGAGATGGATTAGGTAACAAAATTTAATATCAAATCTAAAAGTGCATGTTATCTGGAGATTATATTTCCTTTTCATACGTGTTCCATCTATTCTTATCCATGTTACGGTGGTTGTAATACAGAAAGGGTTCTTTTGTCAGATCATTACCCTACATCCATTTCTTTGATTCCTGTTGTGTAGACCATTTCTGCTGCTACCAAGTGATTTAGGAAGGCTGTCTTGTGGCCTCAGACAGCCTCATGAGAAACGAAAAGCATTTGTGTGGTGGTTGTTCACATATATGGCTCTTATGAGGAAGTAATGAAGTGAAAATGAGACTTTGTAGTGGTGGAGCTTAAATGTCCTAGTCTGATCATATGTTGATATTGCACTTTGGAAATCAATAAGAAACCATGACTGTGTTTTGGTTAGTGGATGGTCAAAAGGATAGTTTACCTTTTTATGGATTAAGTTTTGTTGTTTCAAACACTATATAAACTGCCTGGTCCATCTGTACCATGCTAGTTGCCATTTAAGTATACCTTGGAAGACGTATTTGGCTCTAATGCATCAGGAGTGCCGGGTAACCTGGAATTTTTATTAGTGTTGCAAGAGCACCATTAGTTCATCTAATTAGCTCTAGCTTGTTAACGCTTTGTGAATCAAAAGATATTGCCTAATATAATTTCTTACAGATCTGAAATGAAGTCTTATATTTGCATACCTTTTAATCGTAAGCAATGGGAAAGTTCCTTACAAAACATTAAAATCTGTCCTTTCTGCCTACAGTCAAGGCTAATGTAGCAGAAAGAAGTTCTTCATGCTCATCCTGCCTAAGCTAACACGTGTTGCTACAGAAGTGTTAGTCTCTTAAAGCTATATTGGCTCATTTTTGTGACTTTTGGAAGAAAGATGGAGAATTATTTGGCACAATATTTTGCTGGAAGTAGGTACAAAGATTGATATGGTAACAGATATATTCTTTAAAATTAGTTTCTGTTTTGGGGATCTGGAATTTTTTCAATTTGCAGAAAGATGGGCATGCTAGAGGAGAACTTACAGGAAAATACCTTACGTTGTTTAGATGGATTAGTGGTTTGTCACTAGGCACAGAAAAGAGGGATGGTAATGATTTTGACTGCTCAAAGTTTTGTATTTGAGAAGAGAGGTTTCAAGCACATATCTGTATCTTCAGAAATCTTTGATTAACTTTTGGCATTTGAAGATTGAAGGGGTGTTTTCTCTTCCTCACTCTGCCGCCCATTTTAACATCTCTTTCCCTCCTCATTCTTCTGTCTTCTCCTTTGAGTTTCTATTTTCTGTCATTCTGTCTTTCAAATCCAAAAGCATATAGGAAGGGAGTCAGCATTAAACCATGGATTTTAAGGAGTGTATTTTAATATTTTTTTTTTTTTTTTTTTTTTTTAGTTTATAGCAGATACACACAAACACACAAAATATCAGAGAAACATTTTTACAGGAAGCATAGTGCTGGAAACCTTTGGGTTGTTTTTTTGTTTTTGTTTTTAAATCATGTATCTACTGTAAAATGGAAGCTGCTAGTAGCACAAGGGCATGTGAGAATATTTATTGAAGGAATACTATGGAGATCTAAGCTGTTGCATAAGCAACCATTATTAAGAAATGCACTGGACAGAACGATCAGTTTCAAGGATATCATTGACTTTATGTACATATTCTGAAGCCTTTGAAAATACAGGTTTCTAAAGATACCCTTACGATATTTACTACCCTTTAAGGTATCCTTTTTAAATTTTTCTGGTTTTAGAATAGCAATTTTTGAAAAATTTCCTGTTCCTTCACTGAAAGGCTTATATAGGTTCTGCCCACCATGTGGCTTTTGGAAAGAGATCACTAGCAAGTTAGTGCAGATGGGTGGAACTAGTTGGAACTATAACTACATGGTTGTAATCGGGAAAAACATCATTTATGTCCGGCATTTACCGTAGATAAATTGCATTGAAGTCACTTGGCTCAAATCATAGGAGCAAAAATCTGAATAAAGGGACTTTCTTGGCAAGAGTACAACTGAAAATATTTCTCAGGAATTGTGATATTTTGTAGTGAAGGAGGTTACTGTTTTAAAAGTATTTTTACCACTTCAGAAACGAAACTGTTAGTGAAGTCAGTAATTTCCATATAATTCTAGTTTTGCAGTCTAGGTTTTTTAAAACAATTTTTGAGATCAGATACATGTGTTCTATGTTTTTTTGCCAACCTGAGTAGTCAAATGTAATATAAATTTTAAGTATAAATGATGAGCATTAGTTCTAAACCCCAAATTTTTCCATCTCCTGTGCACTAAAAAGGTAGTATGCTTATTTACAGCTATTTCAAATGAGACAGTGGTCTATAAAGAACCAGGTAGTTTGGCTTCTGAGAACACATTTCTTCATAGTGAGACATCATCCTATTATTCAGTTCATCCAGAAACTTTTAAAAACAATTTCAATTAACTTTATATGCTATGTGTAGATTATCTTTTCATTAAGTTATGGTGTTAGATTTCAAGACATTTAGATTTCTTTATCTTCAGATCACAAAGTGTATTCAGAGAGCTGAGTTTCAGATTACTTTGTTTTATGGACTCAGTCCTGTGTTGGATTAATTTGAACAGAATGACATAGTCAAAGATTGTAAAAGATCCAAGGCATTTTAACATGTTTTTCTGGTTACTTCCATTTTATTTATCTATTTGCTTGTATAGTTATTACATTTTGCATTTATGCTTAAAAATTGTTTTTGGTATACAAAACTCTGCATTGTGGATTAACTTAATGACTTCCAAACTTATGTTCTGTGTTATCCCTTTATGTTTCATCTGAATTTGTTGGCAAGACTCTAATATGCTTTAATACTTCCCTTATGCCATTGCGTGAGATCTGAAATTTAATAAAGCAGTTCTCTGTCTGGCATAGACTCTGTTTCTTATTCCTTAATAACTCTTGGCTAGTGTAGTTCAGTACTTGTGAAGTTGAGAAGAGCAGTATTGTCAACTACCATTGCTACAGTATGCAGTATTGTTCAAACTATTACACAAATAATTAAATGCCCTAATTTTTTTTCTATTTAAATTTGGTCACAATCCAGTAAATACAATGTAGACTTATAGTTGGAAAATTCTTGTCATGAAATTCTTTTATTTATGTTTAAGATGCTGCAAGGAGTTGTAACATTTTGTCTTCATAAAGAGCTAATCACTTTTATCTTTCTAATGATAGGATTTGTAAGTCAAATGATAGTTTGAAAGAACCTCAGAGAAACATGAGAGTTTAAGCAAGAAAAGAAAATGATGGAGTTTGTCTCTATCAAACAAGTTGTGCTCAGTAAACAAATATTATTGCAGTTTCATTTCACTTCAGTTTCTTCTAGTTTGTGACATGGATCCTTCTTTCCACGTTTTTACTACCTTTCCTCTACCATGCTTTTTCTGTTTTGATGTGTTAATTAGCTACATAACACAGCACAGAAAGTTAGCCATAGCATACGCAGGAACAGATTGCCACCTAATAACAATCAGATATTGGGGAGAGCTGGGAAAGTAAGGAGTTCCAATTCTTGCTTACTTAAAGATCAGGGAAAGGAGGAAGACCATCTGTCACGCTGAGCAGTGATTGATGTGTCCTGCTAGAGAGAAGGAACTACAGCAATGGAGATGTGGTTTTCTAAGAGCACATTTTGAACAGCAAAAAGGGTGGATGTGTTGGCCCTAGACTTTGAGGAGGACTAAATCTGTGAGATTTTTGTTGTTGTTAAACTAAAAAAAAAAAAAAATCCAGCAGCAGAGCAAGTTTGCTTCTCAGCCACCTATTTAACAGTTTCAGTTGTTCTTTACAGTTTTTAGCCAGCTATCTTTGAGTAGCTGTTTTCTCCCTAAAGTAGTATTTCTCATACCCTGAATCCCACTGCTCTGCTACTATGTGTTTGAAAGCTGCATGAGAGAAACAATTAGCAATGGTGCTGAAGATTGCTTTCATTGCTCCATGCTATATGTTCTTACGTTCTGTAGTTAAAATTTTAAGTCTTCTTGGATTAATGTGCATTTTACTTAAGCGGTAAACTTTGCCTGAATGTGGCTTTAATTTACAAAAATTCACTCTCTGTAGTGAGGTTTGCAAATGGAAGTAGGATTATAAACAGATTGCAATGTGAACAGAAAAGTTGGGGAACTAGTGTTATAATTAAGTTTAAAAGTCCTTAACCAGTTTCCTTCCTTAATATAATTCTGATAGTTTCTTACAATGCTGCTGATTAGAGAGCAGGGAGTTCAATTCTTTGTTTGTTTTCTGATGGAAGATTATAAAAAGGCTGAATAAGGTGCTGAAGGCACTTAAGAGAAAAAGATTGTCTTAGTAAAGAATATATCTATTAATAGAAATAAGCTTCAAAATACCACTAAACAATGCAGCAGTACATGGTATTGCGTTATCTTTTAAATCAATGAAAACTTTTGATACAGAATATTTCATTGGCCTAATAGTAACAAAGTGTCCTTTCTGGTGTTGCTATTGTTACTATTACTGGTTTTCTCTAAAACTCAGTTTTAATATGATTTAATTTCAAAGTATGTGTATATTATTTAATCATAAGGAGGGGGGTTACATTCTATTCCAGGTGATTCTACATTTTAATGTGTCAATATGTGTGCACCAAACCCAATGTTTAGTTTGGTATAACTAAGAAGAGATCTAATAGGGTGTAGCCTTTAAGACAGGCCTAAACTGGTGTAACAGGTTGTTGTCAAAGATGGTAAGAATAAAAAAAGGATCTTCAATAGATTTGTTTGGTTGTAACTGAAAAAGAGCATCCAGTTGCAATATGATTTAAGGGAGAGCTGTAGGTCTCATTTCAGTAATGTAATGATTCAGAGCTAAGATTAGATTAGGGAAGCTGCTTATGTTTTGGGAGGGGCATAGACTAGCAAATTTGTGTGGCAGAGGCAAGGGCTAGCTAGTTCTCTCCTTTACACATACAGGCTTTTGTTAAAAAAAAAGAAAGCATGCTTTTTTTTTTTTTTTTTTTTTTTTTTACCAAGACTAGTGTACTCTTCAGAACTGAGCTGAGTTGCACCTGGTGATATCATAGATGTCATTTGAGGATATTAAATTTGATCATAATGTCTGGATCTGTAGCTACTGGGTCTATAGTTTCCATGATGCTATTTCCTTGTAGTCACTTAATCATATTTCAATGAGAAAATGCCATGCCAGTTGAGGTGAAATAGAGGAACACAAAATAATTCAGATTAATTTACACTAACTTTTTTCCCCAGATAAGACTGTGAAATACACATAATACAGACTGTCTTATTCCGTGTGTTAAAAAACAACTCCCTTTCTTCCTATTGCTCCTTTCCTTTTATAATTTTTTAAATCAAATGCACTGACAAATACTTTGATGTGATGCATCATCTTCCTTAAGTCAATACTAAGCATAGATTTGGTCTCCTTGGGATATCCACCCACACTTTAGCTAGGTTTTTCCCAGTTACCTATTCTTTCTTTGTCCTAGTTTAACAGCTGTATGTTGCCAGTGGACCAGAATATGGACTGTGCCATCCATTTCCCTGCCTAGTAACTCCCTTGAAATTCTGCTCCTCAGTAAAGTTCATCTGTAAGTAAAAACTGACTCAACATGCATTAGCTGGGACTGCTGAGTATTCTTGTATGCAAATGTCCACAAGTTAACTAGCTCATATTTGTTGGTGCTCACCACAGTAGATTACTTGAGGGGTAGTTTGGTGCTATGGCTAAGCTGATGTACTGGCAAACTGTTACCACAAGAGGTGTTCCCTACTGCTTGGGTGAAGAGTGAGTAAGTTCAAGACTGCTCCTGTGATGAAAAAATGTTCTTTGATGGTTGTTATTTCTGTATGCAGAACCACTCTTGGTTGCATCTGTCAGTGACACACCCCATGACTGTACAATCACTCAGTTCTACACTAGAAAAGCAGCAGGCATGCACAGCTGGAGACAAGGAGGACTAGAAGTGAGGCTGCTCTTTTTGGCAGTACTCAGCCTTCTCCATATTTCAAACTTCAAATTCAGACAATGAGTTAAAACAAGAATACAAGAAGAAACAGTATGGCATAATTTTCTCAGAAACTCTTACAGGTCTATGAAACAACAAGCCAGTCTTCAACAGAAGTACTGATTAAAGGTTTTGCACCTTTCCTACCCCTTCCTATACCTGAATGGGATCCTGAATGATGCCATGTCACTATTGCTTGTGAACAGAATCAAGAAGCTGATCTGGCTCTGATGGAAGATTGTTCTTACTGTTAGTCTCTCTCCTTAGGATCTCTCCTCTGTCTTCAAGGATTATGTGTGCATAATTAAGAGTTTTGCTGGCATGAAGAGTGATACTACTCAAATGGAAAGTTTGAAACTATTTAAAGAACATTATAGAGGTGCAATGCTTTAACAAAATTTAGATCAAGACCACTGCAATAAATGACTACTTGCTGGTAGGATAGGATGTTTTGGGTAAACGCTGCTAGCTTCTTAGGGTTAGAATTCACTAATTACTTATGACAAGTTATTGGCATCATTTTATATCTGACTCCCTGCATAATAAAAACTGATACAATACTTGTATATTGAAAAAATACTTAAAGCTGAAATGTGTGACATGGTAGTGTGACAGCTTCCTTTTAATTATTGTTGCCTGAGGCTAAGTTTGACTGTTTTGAAATGACGGAAGGTTCTGCTGTATTTATGCTTTGAAGGTTGAAAACTGAAATTCCTGCATTTTTCAACAAAGAGAAGCCTTGGAGCAAGTGCCCTCCAGCTTTGCATGCTGGTGGATTTGCTGCTGACCTTTAGGTCTTTCCCTGATACTTACTCATTTCCTAGTGACTGCAGACTTCTCCACTTTAATTGTGGTAGCAGAGTTCTTCCTGGATAAAAAACCAATTTAGTGCTCAAAAGGAGTAAACCAACTCCTATCATGATGTATCAAAAAAGTGTAAATATATCCAGTCTGTAGCAAGAAAATACAATGCGATGCAAAGAAAAATAGCAAAGCTCAATAAACTTGCCTGTAGTAGTAAAATTACACTATTGCATGTCGAATCAAAATGGATTTTTGTAGTACCTATATGCTAGCCAAGTAAACAGAACTGGAAGTTTTCTTGGGGTCACGGCAGTTTCACAGGTAAATACAAGAAGAATATGTTCAGCCTTTTTTATTTTTTAAATGTTTTCTTCGTAAATAAAGCAGAGACAGCTAATTACATTGTGATGGTGTTATGTTGCTGGTTGTGCTGACTGAGTAAAAAGGCAACATACATGCTTGAATAGTTCTTTTGACTAAATGTTCAACAGCAAGTTAACTTTTAACAGAGAGAGAGCAATAAGTTCCAGCATTAAAAAGTAAATTCTGTTTGAAATGGGTGTTTTAGTGAACATCTTGTGACCTTATGGAACAGCATTGACTGAGAACCCTGGAGACAGGGGGATGATGTATGAGAGAGGGATTATGACTCCAACTATGAGCGTTAGCAATGTCGTCCTTTTTGTGTCAGATTTTTCAAGGTGAAAGATTTGTATCAGAAAATACTGGCAGAAGATTGTGCTTCTGCAGGCTTGTTATTTGTCGTATTAAATTTGCCATAATCAAGTTTGACAGGCTTCTCTTTATTTTTTCCAGCAGACAATATTATTGTTGAAGATTAGTCAGATGCCTTCCGTCCATTCCCTGCCTCTCATGCTATGTCATGCAAGCTTTGAAACACTTAGCACATAATTTAAACGAATGACTAATTTGGCAAGCATAATGGAAGGCACGCATACTATCCTTCAATTGCACAAACCTATTATGGAGCTTTGTTATGTCAGCTTCTATCTTCCAGAGGGAAAAGTCAGAGGATTTACTTACAAGGGCTGTGTAACTCTGGATAGAACCAGTAAACGTTTCTGTAGCTGCTATCAAGTAAGGGAGAGGTTAGACATGGAGCTGAGAGAACAGCCATATGAAAACTTTGGAGATATTATTTTCATGCAAACTACCACAAAAGACATTCTCGTTGAACTATACAAACTAACTGCTGAAAAGGAAAAACTGTTATCCGGTCTTTTGAGATCACATCATATTCTGGGCCTTAACACAGGACATCAGGAGGGAAAGCGACAGGATGTTTCTGGAGTCCCGAAACTTAAAGGAGGCGATTACTCCAGTTTTACACATGAGCAGGAGTTCTTTCTGGATTCCACAAAGAGAGACAATTTGAATCACAAAAAAATGAGGAAATATGGAAGGAAAGAGAGCTTTGAGGAGTTCAGACATCGGAAAGGGGGAAAAAAGATGTATGCACAACATCTTTCTTTACTGAGTGCACAAGACATGCAACTGGAAAATAAGAAGATGCTCCCCACAAGATTTCCTACCAGGAGTTTTCCCAGTTCATTTTCTGCCTCCAGTTGCCTAACAGTAAAAGGTGAGGATGATTTACCGGTAGACAATAGTATACGACCAGAAAGGTGGATAGAAGAGGGGTATTTTCTTGAGAGCAACAAAGCTGTGAAACTGGATGCTGACTTACCAAGTTCTAGCTCAAAAGACAACGACATGGTCGCAGTTGAACTAGTGGATAATGGAGAATGCATTCCTGAAGTTACAAAGGTACAACAGAGTATCACTTTGGTAAAGTCATCTCAGGACAGTCTATGTAACAAACTTGAGACATTAAGTAAATCTGCAGCTGCTAAAAGCTTGAAAATTAGCAAGTATACTGAGCCAGTATGCAAGGAGAAACCAGGAATCACAGTTGTTGCTAAAGTACAGGATTCAGAAACTTGCATTAAAAAAGTTTCCAAGCCCCCTGCAGAGTCTTTACCTGATTTTCACAGAGATAAAGAAACCATTTCTTCTGTTCTCACAACAGTACATAACGAGTTTATGTCAAGAACTGATGCATACTCTGTAGATGAAGCTGCTGGAGACTCTAAAAACATTGTGCTGCAGGAAAAGGAGCAAGACGGCTCTAGTTTGCAGTACAAAGCAGAGAGAGTGCACATTACTGATGAGTCATGCAACCTTGTGGGAGCAGTCAATAAAGCTCTTCTGAAAGTTATACGGAGCGACAGTTTAGATGAAGCTGCAGAATGGAAGAGACTGCAACAAATTACAAGAGTAGTCAGAAACCTGCCAGGCTCAATATATGAGAAAAGAACCACGGTATCCCGGGGAAGCAGCAAGCATTTATTTTTGAACCTGCCTGTAAATGAAAGTCCTGATATTTCTCAGACAAGTAATAATCTTAAACTGGAAGAGAAAAAGCTGCATTCACCCTCGTTAGTAGCAGTGAGTAATGTTTTTAGTAATTCATATCCGCTATCTAATACACACAAACAAATGTCACCTATTCCTTCTCCATTATCTTCGAGACTGCCTAGCCCGCAGCTGCATCATCGGATTCTCCCGTTACCAACACAGAACACCGAGGACGAATCTATGCTCAGTGACTATGGCAGTGGGAGACATGGTGCTATAAACCTCTCTTTCAGTGATTTGGAGCCACAGTTTTATCTGAAGTTTTCTGAACCTGGAGACTTGGGATTTGCGACCAGACAACCAGGCCTACGTCAGAATGCAACTGCAGGGCATTTTGAAAAGCGTGCTGTACAAGAAAAAATAACTACTCAGACACAGCAGAATTTCTGTCCAGGTCAGTCCTCTATTTCATACATTTTTAAACTAACAGAACCGACCGATCATGAAAGTATTGGAGTGTTTTTTTAATACTAGCCTTTAATAATAAATAGCATATTTGCAATGAAAGTATTTTTCACTACTTAAGGATTGAGTGAAAAGTTGTTGAATTTTTTAAACAAAAGTTATAGCTGTATAAGTCTTGTTTTCAGATGCATTTTTTATGTCAGCTTATATTCAGTCCTGTTGTTAGTGAATGACCTCTTAACCAAAGTTAATTAAATATTTTTCTATATAAAATGAAAAAAAGTTTACATGCTTATTTTCATGCTTTTCCTGTGCTGTGTTCTAGTCTGTCAAAGTGTTATGGTAACATTTATTATCCAAAATGTTCTTTTTAGTTTGTTTGGCTTAACTGATAGAATATTGTCTGGGCAAGCTAATTTACATTGCTTTAAGTATAGGACTGGTGCTTTGACTATTTAGCTACAAGAGGTTGATGTAAATTCTTTAACAACAAAAGGCTTGTTTTTAAAAGCATTGCATGCAGGAGTCATGTTACAATGTATTTGAGTGCAGTGCCTGGGTTTATTTATAAATGTATACTGTGAATATAAAAATGCATAAATAAATGGCATACTGAATAGCTGTCTTTGTTAGCTGGAACATCAACATCTATACCCTTCATTTTTCCTCTAAGAAACAGGAAGGCTGGAGGACCTAATTCTACAGTGGTCTAGGTGTGGCTTAGACTGGTCCCTATGTATTATAGGGAGGGCTGACAGTGCAAAGTGACATTATTTCACTATAAAGGGAAGAGGTGCTAATTTGCAGCCTTATCAGTTTTTCATGGAGAATAGCATCATTTTCTATAGTCTCAAATTAAAAGGGAAACTAGGAAAAAATATGGAAAAAACCTGTTGATATCTCTATTTCGTAGTATTTACCCATAGTATTTACCTAGACTTGAGCCTCTTGTGCGATATATCTTCCCATTCCATCCCCCGCTTCCCTTCAGAGTACGTTTGGGTCTCTTGCCATACCTTTGGCTGATTCAGCTCACTAAAATAGGAGAAAAATATTCTCTCTCTCTCTTTTTTTTTTCTTTTGGGGGAGGGGGGGGATGGGGATGAAGGGTAGTCTGCCATTTTAGTTACCTAAATTCCCTCATAGGGTCGCCCAATGAGCGACTGCCAGAGCTGGTGTAAGGTGAGTTAAAAGATTCTGCAGTCTAAACCAGGGAGGAAGACATGGGCATAAGGAAAGTGGCTTTCCAAAAGGGGAGGTGTGTAGGGGTGTGAAACCATTACCTTAGCCAAAGAGTGTTAAATACAACCTATGAGGCTTGCATTTATGCCTGGTACTTCTAGAAGTTGCTTTAGTTCCACTCAAGACTAAATCAGATTTAGAGTGCTGTTTGATGCATTGATAAAGCTGATGCAAACACTCATTGGTGGCAAAAAAGATGGGTGATATGCTCTTGTTCTTTCATTCCTTTCTTGTTCCTGTTGTGCTGTGTTGTCCTCTCTCATTACTTCTTGTGCTCATTGTACCTTTCGGTGAGTTAGTTTAGATCACGAAACCAGCAGAAAATTTCACCCCTTCAGAAGACTAAAGTAGCACAGCCAATCTTTTTCTCCCTGCTTTGTATTAGTGTATTTTTAATTAGTTTATCATTTATCTACATCATTGGATGTGGAACTGTACCTATTGTGCTGCGCTCTTGTACTGATTTCACGTGGGACAGAGTTAATTTTCTTCACAGTAGCTTGCATGGTACTATGTTTTGGATTTGTGTTGAAAACGGTGTTGATAACACTAACGTTCTAGCTGTTGCTGAGCAGCGTTTGCACAGCATCAATACCTTCTCTGTTTCTCACTCTAACCCCCACAGTGAATAGACTGGGGGGGTGTGCAATAAGCTAGGAGGGGACACAACCAGGCAGATGACCCAAACTAACTAAAGAGATATTCCCTGCCGTATAACCTCATGCTCAGCAATAAAAGCAGAAGGAGGGGGCTTTAGGGGACTAGACATCTTTTGCTTGGGAACTAGCAGGGCATCGGTCTACCTGCAGGAGGTGGTGAGTGATTGCTTTTATATCACTTGTTCTGTTTTGTTTACTTCCCTCTTCTTCCATTTATCCTTCACTTATTAAACAAATTTTGTTTGTTTGTTCATTGTTTTTCTTGACCTCTAAGTTTTCTAATTTTTATTTTTCCTTTCCTCTTTCCCTGCTTCTGGTAGGGGGTGAAACAAGCGCATGACTGTGTGGTGCTTATCTGCCCACTGGGGTTAACCCGTAACAGCTCTATAAGAAACAAAACAAAACCTATACACACAAACAGCATCTGTTGGCTGAAAATCCTGGCTATTAAGCAGAAACATCTTTGTGGAGAGAACAAAGTGCAGACAAAACAAGACCTTAGTTCTTGTTTACAGTCATCTTGCACCATTAATACAGATAGAAAATACCACTGCAACTTTCTGAAGGATGCAATACTGGTCTGGGTTTGTGTTTGTTTGTTTTTTTTTTTATTTTCATTTTCATGTATGATTGCATGCCAGCATTATTACTGGTGTGTCGGAAAATCTGTAACTATTCCTTAAAGTTTCCTACTTTGCCAGCATATATAACACTGTAGGAATGTCTCTAGATCTGGGATAATATGACTGTCCATTTTGTTCTGAACCAGGGGTGAAATCATTCTTAATGACAGAGCATTGGAAGTACTGCTCCTCTGTAAACTGACATAAGTAATAACTGACTATAGTGCAGTGGGGCAAATGAAGTATCTCCAAATTTAGGCAATGTAAGTGATGTTAAGATTTACAGCTGTAAATTTGCAGTCCTGGTTTGATTAGATTCCTCCCATGTGTGAAGAGCAAAATTCAAGACTATTATTCAGATTTGTCTTTAATGGGGTGCTATTGTGAAATTATTTCTTTCAGTCTAGTTTGTTATTAAATTGTGTAAGCATCTACAATGAATCTAAGAATTATGGAGAATTTTGGTTAAGTATCAGTCAGGTTGGTTGAAGGATTTATGCCATGTCAAAAATGCTGGTCTTGTGAATGGCTTTTCAAAGTTATATTACTGTCACAGTTTGCACTACCTCATACTGCAAAATATTTGGAGCCTTTTATTACCTGTGTAACTTTGTATTTGGAAAATTTCATAAATGGATTAAAATATTTTAATTTATTAGTTTAAATAATGAATTGGACTCATCATACAGCTCTACACATAATTTTAATTCTCTTTTCTGATTGTTTTAAATCATGATTCTTCACTGTCTTTCTGGATAATTGGAGAATATTCCTGCAGCCAAAACTGAAACATTTAGCGAAGGCAGAGTACCTTTATTTCTGTACTTCTACTTTTTCTGCAAATTCAGTTTTTCTACAGCAAATATTTATGGCACAAATCTCATAGTTTCATTACACAAATTTCTATCAGTAATTTATTTGAAAGTACGGTTTTCTGGATCTTCCTGTTGAAGTGCAACTGTTGGCCATGGGAACAGGCCACAGCTTTTATCTTAGCAAGTTAATAGTTAACTGGGAAGAATTTCTAGTTCAACAATAATTATTTAGCAATTTTCTCTGTAAGTGGGACTGGGAATTAACATTCCTATATTTGCATGTCGTAGTTCCATTTGAATTATCAAAATTCTAAGTAAAAGCTTTAGAATAAATTAAGGCTTTCAAGAAATAAACTGTTCAGCTTCAAGCAGCAAAAGCAAAAGACACTTATTAAATCCTCAGAAACATACTTCTGCATTTCTGTAGGAAGTTCTTTTTACTCTAACATAAAATACATTATGCTTTTATAGCCCTGGAGAAGCCAAGCTTGCTTTTGAAACGATCCTCAATATATCTGAATATCTGTCTCAGGGAGAGATTTTCTGACAGTTTTTGGTTCCTGACTGTGCTTTTCTCTCAGGTTGTTCACAGTGGTAGAAAAAAACTAGGGAGAAAATTTTCAGAGTTGTTTCATTTAATTAGTATGGAATGACACCAATATGCTGTTTTACTAAGTATTATCTGAAGAGGAGGAAGATTAGTGGTATTTTTAGCAGTTATTGAAGTGAATTTGATTCAGAGCAGGAAAAAAAAATAAAAATCTCTGGTTATGACGCAGCCTCTATGACTTAGGGCAAGTCAGCCAAGACATCCCATTATTCCAGGACAATGACTGGTGACTGTGCTTTGAGTCGGGATGAGACTGGGTTGGGCCAGTTGGTTGGGTTCACCACACTTTCTGTTTTATATGTTAGTGCTGCTGTGGAAAAAGAATAAAAAACTGACAAGGAGAAATGGTGAAAGCAAGAAAGAGAACAAATGAGAAGAATGGTGTTACCCAACCCCCCCCCCCACACCCCGCCAATGAAGATTGCTCCATTTTTGATATCTAGTAGATGTGAAAGAAGAATATATCCAACAGACACAGAAGTCCAAAGTTACTAGGACTGTAGAGAAACTGAAATTAATGTGGGACAGAACTGAATGATTAAGGCTTGTGTCAGGTAAAATGGCTGAGCCTATGGCACTGAAAGGGACAGGTCCATTCTCTCTCTTATTTTCTTCTGTTCTCCCAGCAAAGGCCTCCTCTCTCGCTATCCCTCCCCTTCTTTGGAACAACTTTGGTGCTTTTCTTGTTTTTAGGTAATTTGAGTCAGATCACTAAGCAAGTTGAAAACTGTTCCAGGCAGGAGAGAGGTGAGTTGCTTTTGCTGGTTTAGTGAGCTGAACAGTTCACTAGTGGTCTGATAAAAAACAAAGCTAGGATGAGGGAGGACATGAAATTGCGCTGCCAAGAGGCAGAAAGGACAAGTGAGCAAGACCACCTGTGCAGGCAGCAGGGAATCATCAGATCTCCAAAACCTCAGTTGTATGCCAAAACTGGAAGCCAGGAGGCTGGCTGGGACTGGCTAAAACAGAAGTTCTTGGGAGTGGGAGATAAGAGTTGAATGAAGTTGGATGAGAATGCAGAGAGACTGTGATCTTTTAAGTGGGTGGTGTTAATAGTGAAGCAGGAAGAACAAGGGAGGGTGAACAATCAAGGAGTGGACTGGGTAGGGAGTTTGGCCTTGGTTAGGATGGAGAATAGGAATGGAGTATCGCAAGACAAGTGGAGCATGGCAGATCAGAATTGAGAGAATTTTTTTTTTGTGGGAAAATGTGCAAAAGAATCTGTAACCAATTAGAATATACATCATGGCTGTAAACCTAACAGTCTTGCTGATAATCCATGAAGTCAGTGTGTAATATCATATGGAATTTTGGAGATGCAAGAAAAAGAAAGGAGGAAGAAAAAGAAAGATGAGGTAAAGGGTTTTGGTTTTGAAGTCTCAGAAGTTATAATGCTTATTGTGATGTAGGGAAGGCATCTTAACTGCTGGAAGAGGTTGGTGAATACAATTCTTCAGATTATTTCTCAAACCATTTTGTTTAATTGACTAGTAAGATATATACTCAGGAGTTCCTTGTAATATATTCTGGATGTAATTGTAGCTGTACCTATCCCTGCTGATTATTAGATGGAGAATGTTGTGTTTGCTTGTTACTGCCAATGAGAACTTTATGGCAGCAGTTCACTTTCCATTAGAAAGAATTGAGAATGAGCATTCTGGCAATTTTGTGTGGTTGTCAAAAGTTATGCACTGCCATTGGAAAACATGCCAGCTGTTAATGGCTATCTCTGGGAGATCTATTTTACAGTCTTAAAATCTAAAAAAAGTATATCAACCTATAAAGGACTGTTTATTATAATATGGATAAATACTTGAATAAGTATTATCCTTAAATTGGTCTAAGATTGTGAATCCTCATATTTCAGTTCTCAAAGGTTTTTAAGGGAATGAAAAGCACAGAATGATATTTTTATTTCGGTACTCCACTCATTGGTGGCTGGAGGAACAGTTTTCATAACTGTGCTCTGACGGCTGCCCTGCTCTTTAGGGCTTTTAACTGCCAGTTAAAACTGGGTTATCCCAGTTTTCCTATGTTCATTTGTGTTTGCAATGTAAACATAGCTTACTCCCATGTGAACAAGAATACCCTGATTTTACAAATATAGCAGTTATGTATAGTCTTAGTTCTACACATCTGTTTAAATTTCCAGCATTAAAGTAGCAGGTTGAAGTATCCATGTGAGTAAGCCTTAGTTTTGAATTTGTTTGGGTATTATCATTATTATCAGTATTATCATTAACCACAGAAAATTAATCTGTTGCAGTGCCAGTGCTAGAAGACTTGTAGTTGAAAAATGGGATACAGGCAATGCTTTATCCTAGATATTTAATGAAGGTAGTAAAAACAATGAATGTAAAGTTACTATTTGAATTTTATTTTGACTTTTCTTAACTTAACTTAACTAACTCTTTAAGTAGAAAAGGGACAAATAAAGTCAGTTAAGAGAAATTCAATAACAAACCTTATGATGCGTTCCTGAAACAAGGTTTTGGAAAATGAAGTTTCATATAAACAAAACTCTGTTTGAAGGCTGTTATAGCAGGAGACAGATGATGTTATATTGGTTTTGATGTTCCTTTTATAAGGAAGGGAAGGGTTTATAAATATCTTCTCTAATTGAAGTGGTTCAGAGAATTGCTAATTAGCATTTTAAAAGCACTATAGCATTCTGTCCATAACAAGTATGCATTTCATGAGGTAAGTTTGCATATAGATCACATGGAAACATGATGCATAGTTTCTCACAGGTAATTCACATGAAAATAGTATACATGAGTGTGTTCACTAAAACCAGCTTATTCAGAGTGCTTGTTCTTTGAAGATGCTATAAAGGAGTTAAGAATTAAGAGACTGGGGTAAGAATAGAATTACATAAAAAAGAAAAGAGAATTAATCATAGAATCTCAGAATCATTTCAGTTGGAAGGGACCTCTTGAGATCATTTAGTCCAACCCTCTGCTCAAGCGGGTCACATAGAGCAGGTTGCCTAGACCTGCATCCAGTAGGATTTTGAATTTCTCCAAGAATGGTGACTGAACAACCTCTCTAGGTAACCTGTGTCAGTGCTTGGTCATCCTCACAGTAGAAGAGTGTTTTCTTACATTCAGGTGGAATTACATACATTTTAATTTGTGCCCATGATACTGTTAGCCTTTTATTTTTGCTACAAGAGCTCACTGCTGGCTCGTGTTCAACTTGCTGGCCACCAGGACCCCAAGGTCCTTTTCTGCAAAGCTGCTTTTCAGCTGATTGGCCCCCAGCATGTCCTGGTGCCTGGGGTTATTCCTCCCCAGGTGCAGGCCTTTGCACTTCTCCTTGTTGAACTCCATGAGGTTCCTGTCAGACCATTTCTCAGCCTGTTGAGGTCCCTCTGGATAGCAGCAAGACCCTCTGGCATATCAGCCACTCCTCCCAGTTCTGTCTCATCAGCAGACTTGCTAAGGGTGCATTCTGTCCCATTGTTTGGGTCAAAAATGAAGATGTTGAACAGTATTGGCTCCAGTACTGAGTCCTGGGATACATCACTGGTTTGTTGCCTAGTTTCAACCACTAGTTTCAACAGGAATTAGTGCCACTGATCACAACCCTCTGGGCCTAGTCGTTCATCCAGTTTTTAATCCATATGAGTGTCCACTTATCTAACCCATACTTTGTCAGCTTGTCTATGATGATGTTATGGGAGACAGTGTCAAAGGCTTTACTAAAGTAAAGGTAAAAAACATATACTGTTCTCACCTTGTCTGCCAAGCTAATCACCTCATTGTAGAAGGCAATGAGGTTGATCAAGCATGATTTCCCCTTTGTAAATCCATGCTGACTACTCCCGATCACCTTCTTGTCCTTCATGTTTTTGAAAATGCTTCCCAGGAGGATTTTCTCCATCACCTTCCCAGGGACTGAGGTGAGAATGACTGGCCTGTAGTTCCTTGGATCTTCCTTCTTGAACATAAGAGTGATATTTGCTCTCTTCCAGTCTTCGGGGACCTCTGCCAGTTGCTATGACCACTCAAAAGATAATAAAAAGTGGCCTCATAAGGACGGTGGCCAGCTCCCACAGCACTTGTGGGTGCAACATGTTTCGCCCCATGGATTTATGTACATCCAGTTTGTTTAAATGCCCACTCACCTGGTTGTTCTCCATCATGGGTAAGTCTTCCTTGCTCCAGAGTTTCCCTCTGATCTCAGAAGCCTGGGATTCCTGAATGAAGGTTTTACTGGTAAAGACCAAGGTGAAGATGGCATTGAGTACTTCGGTCTTCTCCATGTCATTTGTCACCAGTTCCCCTTCTCTATTCATCAATTATTTAATTGATAATTTTTCATGGTTTTCCAAACTTGGATAGTCTTACCACAGTTCTTCTAAACAAAGACCGAGCTCATAAGCACATCAGATTTATAAGATTAATTATGATAGTCATGTTCAAAAGTTTGGAATCCAAACTTGGATCATATAAATCCTGCCAATCTATTTTGATTATTTAAAGTTATTGCCTTCCTTTTCTGACTATGAAGTGATTCTGTAGATTACAATCTGGATCAACAATAATGAAATTTTATGTTAAATCTATTAGTGTCTTAATAGAAGCAGTATAATTCAGTACTATACACACTTGTGGGGTAGCAGTCATGAGTTCTATTTTCCCTCAGTGTTTTTTCTGTCGATCATCATCTCTGCAAAATTCAGTGACCATCTTAGTGTTGTCAATACCACTAACTTCTATTCCAAGTTTGTTTCTTTTTGCCCCTTCTAAAACCTTGATGTATCTCTAATAACTTATGGGAATTGTGTTACATAAAGACTCAGTATAGCTAAAATGGAGGTAATTATTTCTGAGATCTTTCCAAATATTGGCTTTCTGAATCATAGTGAGCAACACAACTATCCTGACTGCCACTTAGGTCTGTAAGATAGATATCGTCTTTGATATGGATTTCTGTTGCTCCTTCTGTAGACAGTTGCAGGCTGTATCTAAGATTTTCCAGTTAAGTCTGCATGTCCTTTCTAGATATGTAGTCTTGCAAAGTTTGCTGGTAGTATGTCCAACTAAAATCACAGTCAGTATATAGCTCTTTAATGGATCTTTGTATTCCTGTTACATTCAATGCAGTTACTCATCATACAGTCTATTATGATTTCCTTTGAGGACATCATCATATATTCTGTATTGACTCTTATGACACATGGTAATGATAAAAGATCATTAACACTTCCTCCCAGTGAAGCCAAAACCTTTTTCATAGTAGTGTAAACAATATAAGGCAATACTGCATTGAAACTGTAGATTTATGGCAGTTTGAAGTAAATGTAGACAGGACTGGAAATTCAGGCAAAGTCTCTGAGTTAAAAAGACCCTCTGAAGACTGACCTTGATAGATGCTGTGAACAAATAGCTCCTGTTTTAGCTGAATGACTTCCCAGCATGACACACTTAAGCAACAGTTATATTTTCATCTCTCTTTGGAACATGTGACTCTTCAGTCAAAGGCAATCAGCGAGGGGAAACCAAGTGAATTAAATTGGAATGAAAAACCAGAGGTAGCTTAATGTTTTCTGCTGGTCATAGATTAACAATTTTCTGTTCATGGGAGGGAGAAAAGGCCAAAACATTCACACTGGTTTACAGTTTGTGCACTCAGTTTAAGAGACTTACTGTAATGAAATGGACTTCTTTTTTCATCAGTATAAAAAAAAATTCTTGAAGTAAAATACTGGCATAATGTGGAAGTAGTCATTTGTTAAATCTGTATGTATTCTGTTGGCCATATAAAACAAGGCGATAGAAATGGTACAGCTGACATTTCTCTTAATGGATCAGGATGATATATGAGCTGAGATCAAATTCAAGTATTTACCTCTGTAAGTATAAATTAATAATGTATATAGGAATTTTTAATAGCTATAGTAGTTACTCTTTGGTATTTTGTCTCTGAAAAAGTGACATTGCACCAAATCCAACTTGTAAAAGTGGTGAAAAAATTCTGCATGTTCCCTGCTAAAAATGTACTTTAAAATATATGCAATGAAAATGAAGAAACATGCAATTTATGTGTTTGCAGTATATCATCAGTAAATAATTCTGAATAGTATTTCATGATTTAGATGTGAAATTAAATCTATAATAATACATTTAAATAATACATATAAATTGTGAATATTATTTAGGAGTCATAGCATTAAAATACTGCATCTAGTGGTTTAATGATGTATTTAATTGTTTGTGTCAGAGGAATTTTTTTTGGGATTAGATTATAACTACCCGTACATTTAGATTATGGCAGCCTCTCATTTGCTCCAAGTGTTTAGGATTTTCCAGAGCATGGTCAAAGACCTCTTCAGGGTTGTGTGTTATATTGCTGGGATCAGTGAGGTGAAAACAGGACAGAGAAGAGTTGAGAACTGTGGGATGTGTTTTACAGGAGGAATTTTAAAGGCTGAGTGAAATTACTCTTTACCAGAACAAGAGGTGAGTAAGGAAGGAAATATAAATAATTCACAGTCCCTCACCTGAGTGACATTCTCTATATACTGCCGCTTGTAGTGTCCTGTGTGATAAAGATTTTGATTATGTTTAATATTGTACCTTTTTTACATTTATGTTTTGGAAGTGTTAAAATGAAAAGTGCTATTTTTTTCATAAGGTTTACTATTACAATGAAGGGGTGTATGGGACATTTTTGTATTTTGGATACAATGACGTTCTCTGAAATACTCCTAAGCGATTACTTAACACCTCTCTGCTGTCAGTACACAGTTTAAAGATTTTGACTTGGATAATTCAAAACTACAGAAATTAAGAGTATAACTGATGAATGGTTTAGCTAATGTGTGACCACGTTTACTCTCACTTCTTTTTAGTATGTTGGAAAATTAAGCTGGAAAAACTTTGTGTGTACTAAAAAAGACTGACTTTATGGAGAAAGGTATTCTGAGTTTCTATTCTATAACTTCTTCAGTGATTTCTGTATTTGTATGTCTACCTTATGAGTAGAAAATATTTCCTGATTGTCATCCCCTGTAAATGGGAACCTCCTCACCAAAACCACTAAATATTTATGAATAGAAGAGAAAACAATTCTTATTATGTATACAAACTGAAGTAGATTGGTTCTTGTTCTCTAAGCTTCAGTGTTTATGTTACAGAAACATCAGTAAAAATACCAAAACTGTAGTACAGGGGAGTCTGGCCAATAACAATTGTATGAACTTACTAATTATTTTTGAGGGAGAAGTCACAGAAAGGCTAAAACTGGTTGTTCCCATTCCTTTTGCCCCCTAACACTTCTCATTTTTCAGCAGCTAGGCTAGTGACCCTGCCAGCTGGAGGGGCACACCCTCGGTTCCCAACCTGCTCACAACAGCTTTAGCTGTTATTATCTGCAAAATACTAGGTGTTTCTCTGTGACCTAAGATGTTAATCATGCTTATCCCATATACATGATTTGTATATGGGATCTGGTTCATATTATCAGTATATTTATAACAAATAGCTGATTTCCTTATCCAGAAAAACTGAATGCTACAGCCACTAAGGCAGACTTGTCTAAAAGCTGCAGAATTTTCCTGAGCATATTATGGTAAATTAGGAATATTAGTCAGCAGAAGTCATTCCAAGTACTTTGGGGCAATTACTAAAAAAATGGCTTCTTTTATTTTATGCAGCACTGAAGTCAGTGTTTTTGCAGCCCCTTGACTAGCATTTTGTTAACATATACTTGAGTGTGATAGTTAATGTTATGTAAAAGTGAAATCTAAACCTTTGTTTAGTCCTTTGGAAACTAAAGGACTAAAAGACTAAAAACTTTTACCAGAGTTTTGGGTTTTTCTTTCCTGTGTTAATTGTATTTAACTTAAGACATATATATTACCTGTAAAGCTGCTGGCATTGAGCCATTTCATCAATAATGAAAATCTAGAGGTTATCTTCTCCAAGTTTTTTTCTAGAGTATATATTCCTGTCAGTAATGTAGCTGTAAACTTGAGCAAATGTTTACTAATTTCCAGTTCTCCAAATGAGATTTGTTTTGTCTTAAGAAATTGAACTAGTTCAGTAAGAAAAACCTATTGCAAACGTTACTAAAATAAAAACTATTCAATTTTGGAGAGTATATATTTTTAAATAAACATATATTAAAATGAAGTCACAGTTATGTATAAATTTTAAATAGCCATTACAGTAAACTTGAGCATATACTTGATAGCTATACTAATTCATGCCAGTCAGGTTTTTTCTTCTTTTTGGAAAATGCTAGCTTTTATAGAAATAAAACTAAAAATAAACAAAAAACAGCCCCCCCCAATTTTTTTTTTTAATCAGCCGGATAGCATCCTTCTGAAAATTATTTTCTAGGTGAATAATAAAACCCAGCTAATATACCAAGAACAAAAGATGAGCTTTGCTGGTAATACATCTTTTTTGCATAGGCAGAGTAGTCTTGTATAAGACCTAAGTATTTATTTACAATGTTTTTGTACCCTAATTTCCTCTCACATGCTTCTTTCATGGGATATGGATCTAATAATTTTTGGACTAGTTTACTACAATAGATTATTCTTTAAATCTGTCACACAGTGAAACTATAGTTTTAAATATTATGAGTAAGATACATACCAGGATATAAATTCCCAGGAGTGGTTTGCACCTTTCTTTCTTGTGATCAATTTGTATTCTACTTTTATACTTATTTATGCAAGTTATACTTAATTATGCAAAAATGAAAGATGTTTGTCATCCAGAGCTGGGAAGAAAAATGTTAGTACATACTTCTTCAGTTTTTCATTTTTTTCAAAAATCTTTTACTTTTTAGCCTTCTTTTCTATCTTGTCATCTAATTTATAATCTGAGAGGCAGTGTTCCATTTCAGTATTTTTCTTATATTTCTCCAAGTCATGGGAAAAAAATATTCCTTATTTTATTGCTTAGTTGGACAGTCTTAATCCATTCTGAGGGTTTTTTGTCCAGTCTATGGATTAGCAAAATTAGGAAAGCCTAATTAGCCCAAAGAGCCATATTTTTCATCTCATCAGGCATTGAATGTTTGTCCAGTTGTTTTCATAAAGGCGATTGGATAACATTTAATCTATTTCACCTTGCAACCTAGACAAAAGATTTGTTTCCATTCTATTCAAAATTGGTGGCCAGTAAGACTTCAAGTTGAAAGGCTTTTTCAAAGGTTAGCAGAAAATGGGCTGTAGTTTGAAGCTATTTCAGATATCCAGGATGACATGAACTTAGCTAGAGGTATCTCTTTGTTAAAGGGCTACCTTTGTGGTAGTTAAGTCCAGTGAGATTAATTTCTTCTGTAACAGCTCCAAAATGAAATGGGTTTTACCCAGAACAGGGAAAAGTCTGTTTCTTTTAAATTAAATTAAATAGGTTTGTTTTCCCTATCTTCCATGGTATTTCTGACCATACTCATTTACTTTCAAGTCCTACTTTTTTTTTCCCCTCTGCATAATCGTATTTCATTTAGAGTAATGTAGATGCTTTGTATGAGAGCAGTCACATAGGGTGTGTTTGCATTGCAGTCTGGTCCACGCTAGTGACCCACTGCTTTTTCAGTTTGGTCTATGATACTCGATGGATGGATACTCATGCAGTTCAAAGAGTAGCTTGAGTTAGAACAGTTCTTGCATAGTTAGAGTTGCTAAGATATGTCTGCACAGACCTTATACATCTATCAAAATCTTCACGGCAGGGCTGGCATTACACAGCTGCTCTCACCCCAGTGAGTTAGTCATTCCACCCTTGTGGCACAGGGCAAGGACCTTAAGTTTTTCATGTGGGTTAGGTGTGACTGTAGGCTCAAAGGGGATTTCAGGCTACAAACAAGGCTGTGACATAGCCTAGGCTTGAGACATTAATAATGTGGATGGTCAATGAGACAGAGCATAAAAGCAGGTTCAATTAACTTTGTAAAGTAAGTTGCAGCTCTGTCATCAGAGGGTTGACTTCTCTTATGTGTAACTCTCATTGAAATTGATGTTAAATGTGCAAATTGGGCTGACAGCTGGGTGTTCCAGCAGAACAAATGAAAGGTTTCTTGGAATTCAGGTCTGCTTTAGCAGCTTTGGCTGCTAAAAACAACATCTGATGATACTAATATTTAAGCAGTCATGGCTTTGAATAGTCATGGAAATAATTCCACCCATCCTCTCGGTGATGCATTCATGAACCAGCTGTATAGCATACTGCTTCGTTTTCTTAACCAGCAATCATCCTTACTACACTCCCACAGCCCCTTCATCGCTTCTGCTTTATTCCTATTATTTGCTTCCTTCATGTGACTTAACACTTTCCTACCTGTAACTTTCAAAAGAACAAAGCTCATAGTTTGCTTGTTCAGAAAAAATGATCTCTGCCACCTGTTTCAGTACCCTAGGCAATTACCTGTAAGATCATTCCACAAATGAAAGGAAGGAATTCTAAATTACTGTTACCTCCTTATTCCACAAGATCTTTGGAATGGATGCAAAAGTGTGCAGAATAGAAAAAGCACAGTTCTAGATGCCCTAGGGTGTCAGAGGCCCAGGCCCAGGGCTGGCAGATCTGACCTGGAATGATCAACACCTTTGTGGGCTGGGGTGAATTAATTTCAGCATCTAACATTCATTTAGGCAACTGAATCCCAATAATTGTATTGTAAATAATGTGACAGCTTTTTATTGCAGCAATGTTGTTAAACTTCATCAAGCCATGTTCATCAAAATTGGATTTATTCCTTAAAAAAAAAATTTTTTTTAAAAAAAACACATCTGAATTTTGGTCTAGAATCTCATACTTTTGGTACTTTGTAATCTGTCTTTGTTCATTGTTCTAAAAATTGAACTCTATTTAATTCTGAATACTTTCTTCTGGGAACTACCTGTATTTCTGTATTACATTTCTAGTTAAGTATAATTTTGTCATTGTCTCTGCGTCACAGTAGTAAGGCACTTCATTTGACTTTTAACCATAAAACTTAACAGACTATGTTGGGATTTTCTGGAAAATGATTTTATGGTCCTCAGTCCACTGAAATAGCATCCCCCTTTTTTAACCGTGGCAGGAAATTTGATGAAGTGAAACTAATTGTACTTCTTGGTGACACAAGTATAGGGCTCAGGAGAACAAACCTCAGAGGTCTTTGGCCAATGTGCAGAATTTGCATAACAGGTTTACTGTTACAACAGAACTGTGAGCATCAGAAATAAAAGGAAGTTATGCCTCTCATTTAGTTCCTTTGGCATCAACATGTCGAAGATGAAAGAATTTTAAAATATAAAGTATACCTTTTGCATGAATCAGAAATATGACCAATAGCGTTTTGCTGTCACGTTCATATAGTGGTACGCTTTAGCATGGCGTATGTTATCACTGAGCCTTGAAAGAGAAAACCACCATCTTCAAGAACAGTACTGAATGCATACTTAACTTGAAGCCAGACTGAGAGCCAGTGATCGATTTAAATACCAATACTTTCCAAAATGAAATTCTATGCTAGATGGCCAACAATTGCTAAGTTATAATTTTATTTTTAAAGTAAATGTAATACTGGCAGCCTTGAGGTTGCTGGATTGCAGTAATGACTGGTATTTATATCTGGTTCATTAGCATGCCAGTGAAAAATTTCATGTGACAAAAATCCATTTGGCTAATGAACCACCTTTTAATTAGACCTTGAATTTTCAAAAGAATACAGCTTATTTTTTTCTTCAGTAATGTAATACAACTGCATGGAACAGTTGCAAAAATGAATTGAATGACAGAAATATTTTCAAGTGAATTAAGCAGACTACTTGTTATGTGCTTAGACATCTAAGGCTTTGTTTTGCTCTGCCAGACCTGACTGAGGCCAATAAAAAGTGCCAAGTTACATAATGAAGAGTGTTTTCTTCTGTTTCATAATAGAACGTTTTGGGTTCGAGAAAGCCTTGATAAAACTATGATACTTGTGGCTTTTTCTGGTGGTTTATACAGTTATTTTGATGTGCAAATGTTATTGAACGTAACTGTAGTATCTTGCAGATGTTATACAATTAGCCATACGCTAAGCCTGAAACAAAGTCTTTCCAAAAAAGCACTTGAAAAAAAATAAAAAGCTGTCCCCAAAATTGACTGATTTTAATGTATAGATGTGTCAGAGTTGAGACTGTGAAATGTTGCTTGTCATTTTGGCAGATACTTGTTAAAATATGAATAAATACAGACTGTATTAAAAAGAAATTTAGGTGGTAACTGCTGATGTAAAGTTCTAGCTCTTTTTTGCATTGTTTCTGATCTGTAGTTTTAAGATTGCTATAATTAGCCAGTACTTTATTGAATCTTACTGTAAAACAAAGGAAATGAGTGGTGTTGAGAGGTAGCTATTCTAGAGTAGCATGTTCCCTCATGACTTCCAGAACCGCCTGCAGTATAGTGTTCTCCTTTCATTCCCCTCTTCTTCACTATCTCAACAGTTCCTCCAGTCCTTGTTGTGTGCCTTGCATATCCTGATATCTGACCTGACCTCTCTGAGGGGCAGGAATACTGCTCTAGCCAATGAGTATCATATCATATGCTATTGGGAGAGAAGTGCCATGAAGAACTGGAGAAAGCACTTCCTGAGCAGTAAAAAGGCAGGTGAAATTCAAGGAAATAAATATGAAGCTATGCACAAAAAAAAAAAAAAACAAAAAAAACCCAAACCAACCAATTTCACTTCATACATAAAATGGAGATGACGATTACCTTTCAGAAATGAGATCTTTGAGTCATGACAGATAGTTCTATGTAAATATTTATTGAAAAATCAACAGCTTTCAAAAAAGCAAATTGAATGCTAGGAATTTTTAGAAAAGAAATAAAACCTAAAACCATTATGCCTCTTTACAAGATCTAGTGGTCTCAAGCTTCAAATATCTTGCAGTTCTCATTTCTTCATCTCAAAATGTATATGGTAAAACTGGGTTGTGTTCAGGGAAGGGCAACAACATATTTTAAAGCACAAAAAAAAATTGTCATGTGAGGAATAACGAAATAATCTCTTCAGACTGGAAAAAAGAAAAGATAACTGACAAGATGTATGATAGAGATTGTAAAACTGTGAGTCGCTGGAGAGGTTGTATAGGGCTGAATTTTTTGCTCTCTCTCCAGTACATCAACTGAAGTGCACCAAAGCATGTTTGTAGGTTCCAGGTTCAGAAGAAACAAAAGGGCATAGGCCTTCATTCAGTGTGTAGCTGAACTGTGGAACACTTTGCCAAAGGATACTACGGAGCCCAACATTTACACCAGTGCAGGGGACACTAGGAGTAGAAGTCTGCTGAGGATTACTGACCAGCTTGCACAAAAACAAGTGTCCGAGTTGTAAATGGTGGGAGGACAGGAGAGTACCTGGGGGAAATATCATATGTGCTTCCACATTCTTACGTGCTTCCTTAAGCCGAGGGCTCTGTTAGATGTAGGATACTGAGCTAGTCAGACATTTGACTCTTATGTTCTTTTCCTTTCTTTTTTTTCTCCTTCATTTTTTTGCTCTGATACTGTAAAAAAAAAAATTGTATTCCCAGTTAGTAACACTGCTTACACTGACGTTATCCACTGTCTTGTTGCAGTGATCTAGTATCGTCCAGGAATGTTTTGCAGTGTATCCTTAATCTGAAAAGAATTTTGTTTCTCAGAAGGGCAATCAGTTCCCAGAAATGCTGTTAGGGATAAAATAAATATTGCTGGACAGATTATTTTGGGGAAATATTTAATTCCATGTAGTTATGTCATTTTATAGTTTCACGGCTGATCCTGGGAAGAAAGGAAAGGGAAAAGCTGAGGCAGTGTAGTTTACCCTGCTGAACATTTTATTCACTTGAAGTAGGTTTATATTGGACTGTTCTAATATCAGTCAATCTATGGAATTGAAAACATTCCTTGCTGAGAAGCAACACTTATTTTTAAGGAACTATGTATACCTTTCTTATCATATTGACCAGAAGTAGTTTATAACTGTTTGCTAAAGTTTTTATTCATACTAATGAAGAGGTGACCTCTCTTTTTAATGCCTGGCTAGCTGATCATGTTTCAGCTACAATGGACTTGAGACTTGAGTCTAGAAAAGGTCTGATATTAAATACAAGCATGTCTGCAGGTAAGAATTTCAATTCTGTGACAGGTCCTAGGTCAGGTACAAATAAAGGGAGGAACCATTGGCTTTCCTACGTTAAGCTTTGGTCTGGGATAACCTTATTTTTCATAATTTTGTTAATTTTTGTTTCAGTTAATAAGCTATGCTATGTGATATCATATTTTACCTGCATACTTCCTGAGTTCTGTGCAAATATTATCTGGCTTGCAGAAGGCAATTATGATTAATAGTATTTTCCGAGTATTTAACGTAGAACTTCTCCACTCCAGTTATGCCAGGAAATTGTGAAGAATGGGACTGCTAAGGGATATGTTGAGCCAGGATTGAAGCTCTTGAAAGGTTGTAATAAAACATATGTTTACTCTGGGTGAATTTGTGTGATTGCTGTACCTTGACACTCAATCAATATTAACCTGATAGGTCACTCATATGCACCAAAATGTTGATGGTAGAATGAATGTGGTAACTGTATAGCATCTTGTCTGAATGCAGAACTTTCAGTTGGCAACCATTTTTAGCAGCTGAAGAGAAGCCACTCATGGATGCCACTAGAAATTAATCTTGAGCTCACAGATGTTTTTCATGTAGAGTACATCTCACTACATGTTACAAAAAAACCAAGATGCCAGGAAAAGCTTAAAGGTAAAGGAAATAGTTTGAACCTTAATTTATTGAAAGAAAGCTAAAATATTTTAAGCAATCTATTACCACTTCCACACCCACATGTTTTCACAAGGGAAGGTATCTAAATAGGCAGCATAATTTATTTCCGGAAGTACTGTTCACCTCTAGCTTCATGTGAAATCTATGAAAGCCGGGAATATTCAACAGCTATGAAAATGGTAAAAAATATCCAGTGGTTGTGTGTAATGATTAAGTCAGAAATGGTACCAAAGAAAAGGAGTAAAGAAAATAATTATTTTTCTGGAAATTAATTCAGAAAGAAGACAGCCTATGGATTGGTTTTTGTTTTAACTGCTTCATTGTCCCACGTTTAATACAGCCAGCTCATACTGGCAAGTGGGGCTTTGGAATGCTTTAGATAAAATAACAGCATGGATGATAATAAAATAATGTAAAATACGCCATTCAGTATTACCATTTCAGTTTAGTGGAAAAAAGAATGCAAAGCAATGTCAGTGACACAGCTCTGATTCTCATACAAGTGCTGACTGGAACTGAGAAAAACAAGTCTCAGTGCTCCGTGAATATGGCTATGCTGCTTTCCTGACATTTTGGATGAAGTCCATTTGTGAGTCGTGGTGTGCCACAGTGAAGATAATCCACATGTTTAACTGAGAGTTGACTGCGAGCATATCAAAAAATTGTATCCTATCCAGAATCTTTTTCATTGGTGATGGGATTTGAACATATGTGAAAGCTCGGTTCAGAGGATTTGCAGGATTGGTGATCTGTTCTCTTTGCTCGGTCATCCAAATTTCCTAAGACTGCAAAAGTCCGTATAGGTCTGTCTGTGCCTATATGTTTATTTGATACTGTTTCAAACATCGCAATGATAAGATTTAGCTGATAAAAGCATAGCATGGCTTTGGAGTTTCCATAGGCTCATGATGCACTAAAAAGCCGTTCAGAGATACCTGCATTAAAAAAAAGTCAGCTGAATCTTTTGAAAGTTTGTGTGATGCAGACCAACTTTTGTTCCTCATGACTCAGTCAGTAGTGACACTGGATGTACTGATGCCAGACTTAAAAAAGTGTGAACAAAAGTAATCTCTTTCTGTTAGCTACTGCCCTGTTGTGGTATGTCACTACTGAGTATCTGACCATTGCAGAGAGATGTTCAGTGCTTGCTTTCTGTTCCTGCCTTGGTTAAGCAGAAAAAGTAGGTATCAGTTGTCACAAGACACGTGAAATAGCATAGCTCTAGATCTTTAGGAGGTGAATTATCAAATAATTTTAGGTGTCACACTGGCTTGTTTGCTTCTTTTATAATTAGATGTAAATATTAATGTGGCTGCTTTTGCAGAAGAGGATGGAGATTCCATAATGACTCTGAACTGTGTGAACCTACAGTTATAGAAATACATTTTTACTAGTCTTGAACACAATTTTTCACTTATTAATTTATTACATTTCAACTTATATTGAGTGACAAGTGACAGGCTGGTTGTCCTTCCACTTGCACACATTTAGTACTCACATGGTTAGATGTGTTGGCAGGCAAATTCTTAGTATCAGGATTATTTTTTATTGCTTATATCCTAAGGAACCTGCTCTCCCAGGTAAGTATGGCTGTTTAAGCTGTTTGATTATATACTTTGCCCAGAAAATCTTTCTGAGTGGTACTTGTGGTAGTTAACTACACTAAAATCTTCCCAATTGGAATCTTTTCACAGTCTGTTTCTTCTCCTAAATCTCCATCACCTTTCTCTCTCAGTCTTTTGTCTCGTAGCTCTCCCTCTCCCTCTTTCTCTCATCTTAATCCTTGACCCTGGGCAACCTTCAGCCAACTCCTCCATTTATTGCTTCCTCTGCTTTGTCTCTCTGTTTGGCACCTTGATTGACTCAAACCCTGTCACTGCCCCATTTCTTCTTCTGCCTTCTGTTTACTCACATCTCTCACTCCTTGTACCTCAGATATGTTGGGAAGTTTCAATGTTTGTCTGGAGACAAATAATATAGGTCTTTCCCCATTAAAAACAGATTATTCTTCTCTGTCTCTTTCAGTCAATAGCTGAGCCTGACCTGCGTTATGTTGTTTGAAATATGTTGCCTCTTTCTTTTTTAAAACTGTCAATTCTATGTACTGTGTGTGTTTGTTTGTTTAGCATTAAGCACACTGCTAAGCACAAAATTTTAGTTAATTCAATAGGTTAAATCCTTCCACCAGTAAGAATCTGGCATAGCTGTATGTGCTAAATTACAGGATTAGGGCATATAAAGATAGATCTTTAAAAAAAAAAGAAAAGGAAAAAAGAAAAAAATGCTTAAATCCTGCAAAATGTTTTTCACCAACTTTTCTCTTTGATTTGGCAGTTACTATGGCAGTGTCTGTTCTGTTTTTAAATACTTAATTCTGAACAGAAGCATTTCATTATAATTAATTCTATATCTTTCTTCATTGGACAATATCTGTTATCACTTTCCAGGAAAATATCAAGCTAAAATGCACTACATTTAGTACTTTTTCATTTCTTCTAGATTACTGTGTATTAATCATTGCTTATGGGAGCATATACTGAGGACAATATCTGTAACTTAATAGATAGCATTCCTGCAGATGTGAATTTGGGACTCTCTGTAGTAGGGATAGGACAGGTTACACATTGGGATGAAGGCATATAAGATGATATTTTTTTATTTAATAAGTATTAAGTATTGTTATACACTACAGCTGGAGCTGTTACTGCTGCCTGTCACTTATGCTTTCAGTTCTTATAAATCCATAAAACTTTAATAAGTTCTGATAAAATCATACATCTGTGTGCTTATCTTAAATTGAGGTTTTTAAAACATCAGCTGAAATTGTTTACCTACTTGCAAGAAACAGGTTGGAGAAAAATTATTTACAACAAAAAAAGAAAAGTTATATTAAAAAAATATTTGAAGGAAGCTGTTAAATTTTTCTGGAAGATAATTTTTGTCAGGAATATATTTTCATCTTTCTGTCAAATGTGGTGAAGTAATGGGACTTCAAAAAGAAAAATCATTTGCACATGTCATTGAGTCTTACTCTCAGCATTTTTTGCAAAATACTACATCTGCAGGGGCCATGCTTCATCCAGCCTGCACGGTTTCTCCCCACCACCACAGCCCTAGGCAGGGTACAGGAAGCTGTGACCTTTCTTTAATTGAAAGATAAGAGCTGGAGTAGAAGTAAGGAAAGGTAACCAAGAAAAGGAGCCAGTGGTCAAGCTTATTCTTGAATTAACAGCTTGGCGATTAACTCCCAGAGGAGAGATTGACACCGTGTAACAGTGCAGAAATATTGAACTGGTGTGGAGTTCAGCTGGTGCGCCTCCATGACATAGTTCCAGAATCAGGAAGAGATACTTGTTTATGTCTGAAACTAGTCTAGCTCTATACTACAGCTATGTACTATAGTGCAGCTACGCAGGGCTTGTTAAACAGAATGCAGGGCTGCATTGAATAGCTGTACGAGTAGTACTATTTATTAGTGCTATTAGTACTATTAGCTATTAGATTAGCAATTTTGATGCCACTGTCTCAGACATCCTTCCAGTGGGATGTAGAAAATTAGTGTAACAAAACTTCTTGTGGGACCTTACAGAAGAAAATGGTCTCACAGATCTCTACATAAGTAGGTTCTCTAAGTTGATTCTGCCCATTCACAGCATGTTGTCACTCTCACTCAAGATAATGCGTATGTTAAAGCAGTGTGGCCAGAATTGCTAAGGAGGTTATAGAGAAGAAGAGACACCAGCTGTCAAATCCTCACTACAGCTCTTGGGTTCTTCTAGACTGGTGACAAAACAGGTTTTTTTATCCCCTAAGGATATTTTATAATTTTTTTTACCCCTAAGAAGCAACAGTTAGTATGGTGTGATCCTTTTGCCTCAAAATCTTGTGTATTTTATCTGCCATGGATGTTAAGCAAGGTCACTGCCCGTTGTCTTTGTTTCCTGATTTTCAGTATCTTTCGGGCTATCGTGTGTATTCCAGTTGGATAACAGGCAAAAGAATGTCACCTGCAATGTGGTGTTATTCCATGAGAGGGAGGAACAGCACAGGCCATGTGGTATAACCCTCTTGACATCCTCCTCCTATTATCAGAGTGCAGTTTTCCATTGATGAATCATACGCACATGGTCTAGACATAAATAACACAGTGTTAATTAATTTTGTTGCCGTCAGTAGTGTCCCTGGTTATCTATACGGGCAGTTCTTTTAATTGTTGCTTGTGGTGCTTTTGCACATTTCTATCCATACTTCATTAATTCCAATCTTAATACTTGTACTAAAAATCTTTATATAATAACATTTGTGCAATGTAGAAGTGACCTAAGTGATCTCTGGAAATAGATTCATCAATGTTAGAGCTTATTTTAGCAGTCTTTCAACATTTTTAAGTGTATTGTAAAAGATGTAGATTATTTTAAATCTATCTTATTACATATGTCATGCTTTTTCACTTATCTAATGCCCAAACCAAATCTTGTCTTGGTGACTTTGTCTTTCTGACAGTCAACAGAGGAGTGAGAGCCAGTGGGTGAGGGGAAATATCCTAAAAAATGTAAACACTTTAAGTCATTAAATAGCTTATTAAATTTACTTAACATGCTGACATTGTGGTCAAGGACTCTTGTAGCCTCTGTTCCTAGCTTGGTGCCTAAAAGATGTTAGCTTTCAGCTGTGTAGCTTTTTGTCTGGATTTTCTATATACTTCTTTATTCTCCTTATTGCATGAGCCACAGGTTTCTAATCTTCTCAAAGATTATTGCTTGCAAGGTCAATTCTTGTTAAACAAAATAAGGAATAAAGAATTTAAACATCAGTCTCCTCCTCCACATTCTTTCAGCTCACTGTCTAAGGCCACAGATCAGAAAACTGGTTGTAAAAAGACACAGTGAAACACTCCCCAAGTAGTAGACAGCAATTACAGTATTAGGAATGCTGCAGTTTTCGATAGTTGCTTTGAGTGTAATCTATAGCAAATATGGTACGTACTATGATTTTATAGAAATGACTTCAGGTAATGAAAGAAACAGTTGTAAACTGATTTTGGAAAATTATCATTATCTGGTTTAGAACCCCACAAGACATTTAACATATGCTTAATACCAAAAGCATATGTGAATTGTCAGATATTTCAAAGCCTTGTGTAGTATGTAACTTTTGTATGTCCACAGATTGCTAACTTGGGAAATGTTGTATAATTAATATATGCTGATTGTATATTTAACTAGATTACTTTGGGTGCTGTCCCAATCTGGAAGTTACCGTGAGCACTGAAATTCTTTGGTGTGAAAAATGAGTCTTTTGCATTCCTGGCATTGCGGCTCAGAACCTTGGCCTGAACACTGATTGCGGGGTTTGGCTGTGGACATATGAAACTCCTTTGGGAACAGTAAGAGACTCAGAATTTGCACTGAAGTGCCAACTGCTTCCTATGTTATGTCCTCTTGGGGTTTTTTGTATCTTTGTTTCTTTGCTTATAATGCCAGTTGTGAACACTTGGAGAGCATTCTGCTTGCATCTGAAAGCAAGATTTGGCTGGAAGGTGACAAGGCAGGTCCTGCTTGTTATTTGGTCAGTGTAACTAAACTTGTTAAATTTGGGTAGGTGCTAAAGCAGTGCTGAATGGGGTCAGACTACTCAGTAGCTTGCAGGACTGTGTCCCAATTCAGCAAATACATTCTGCACTTGTTACTAGAGTTCCTGTTCCTCAGGTTTCTTGAGCACTTGTTGGATGGTTACACAGCATTGAAACTTGAATGTGGTTCTCTCATCTTTCTGCTCACGATCCTGCTCTTCCACCACCCTCTAATCCAAATTGTAATAATTCTTTTACACTAAGTTAGTGATAAGTATTCTCATTTTTTTCTGTTGGGATTTGCTCTATTATGGGTTGGAGTTTTTTTGTCTAGAATAAATAGATTGAGGTGGAGGAAAAAAAACAGTATAAAGTATATTAATTATTGTAAATGTAAACCCATAATAAAAAATATTATAAATGAAATTCAATGTCAACAGTCTAAATGGAAAGTTATTTTAATACAAAAACATGAAAGTTATACAAGTAATTTATAGGATTTGATAGGTGTTGCTAATCTTTTTTAGGTTTTTGACCATTCTGAAGCATTTTTTGAAAAGCTTTGAGTTGTATCACATCCTCTTGTAGTTGATACACTCTGCACTGAGAAGTTGCACAAACGTTTTTCACAAGAAAATTAATATTTTGAATTTCCTCCGCATTCCTATGTTTAGTGGTTGTACATTCAAATTTTCTAGGCCAGAGAGCTTTATCTCCACTGTTTTTTTTGTTGTTGTTCTTTTTTTAATGTTAGACGTTCATATCAAGGCTATGTACAATTTATCTCCTGTGGGAAGATAACCTACTTTGAGTTTGCGCTTCAGAATAACACACTAGTCTTTATTTGCTAGCTAGAGAGGGAGGTCTTAATTTTACTTGGTAATAGATTTCTCTCTTTCCATCAGATTGGGTGGATTTGAAGCCACTTAAACATTTTTCTCCATTATTAGCAGTACTAAATTGTATTTACTGTTTGCTGGGAAAAATAGGACACAGCCAAAGGACAATAAATTGTTGATTGCTTGATACTCCAGGAACTTGTAGATCTCTGAGCATTACAAGGCCTCCAATCCTCAATTGCCACTGCAGGGCATTGCTGCTCCAGGGCTTTGTTCCTACATTCACTGCTTTCATGGATTTGATTTAAAAATTGTACTCAGGACTGTGCCATTCAGGCTTTTTTGTTGGAGCAGTATAGCAAGTAGCAGGCCTAACATTTGTGTTTGAAAAATCCACAATTTGTCATCATGCAAAAAAAAATTCCTTAAATGTACTGTGGAAACACAGGCAATCTTCAGCAAGGATTTTGCTAAACTGCTTAGAGTACAAATCACCTCATGCTCCAATACAGACTAAATAGAAATACGGGAAATAGGGGGAAAAATGACAAAAAGTTGCATATGTCCTCATTTCCAAAGACAGCATTTAGCATCTTTTTCCAGTTTCTCTAGTCTTGCACTTAACTACAGATTTTCTTTCTGGTAAGCGGATTTACTAGTCTACATAGTGTACAATGTTCACTTTTCTGTGCAGAAAGCTACATGCTGCTTTACATTCTATCCAATACAATAGAAAGAACTGCATTGATACTAAGATTTCTTTTCAGCCTTCTCTTGAGCCTCTAGCAGAGCAAACAGGTTCCTTCTATTTGCTTCCTTCCCATAAAGGAAATCTGGAAAATTAAAAGGGAAGGAGGAGGACTCCCCCTAGATTTTTTTAATTCCCTTTCAGCTTTTCTTATTTTTTCTCCCTACTTATTCGTATTTCTTCAACTTCAAAACAGAGTTTAACTCCAGAAAAGCAAATCTTCTTGTCCTTTGTGTCAGCTACATACATGGGAATATTGGGTGCAGAATTTATATGTTTATACAGAATTAATGTCTTTATGTACTAATAATCTGAGATACCACAGATGCCATGTGCATGGAATATCATCTACCTACAGAATCTGAAAGTGCTGAGACTACTTCTAAGGCTGTTTTTAAATTGAGATTTATTAAATTGGTGTCTGTAGCAACAAAAAGAAAAGAGAAATTTTAAACAGGAAAAATCAGGAAGCAATTACTGCTTGTTTCTTGATTTAGAAATAAAAAAAGTCAGGCAGGAGGGATGGATCCTAAAATTTGAGGTGCACAGAGCAAAAAATAGTTTTGGTAGGATCTGCATATTTTGGATGTCCATATTTTTAAAAAATATATTGACTTTTCAGCTGACGTTACCCTCACATTCCACCAATGCTTTCAGGAACATTGGTCTAACTGGGCAAGGTAGTATATCAAAGATTGTTTCCAGTGCTGTGAAGTAAGATCCTGCAACAGCTAAACCACTACAGTAATATCATAGTCTTCTGTTAGTAATACCGTTAAGTGCTCTAAATGTAGTTCTGATGTTCAGTGTTCAGCTTGCTGTTGAAGTGGTGCCTTTAAATAAGCAGCTTTGCCACTTAGACTCAGTTTTCTGGTCCACTTGCTGAATAAATCTACTTGGTTATTTATTTTGTTCGTTTGTTTCTGAAGTTTAAGACCCCCAAAACCTTAAAGGTCCACAAAACTTGGCATTCTGAGACTTGTTCTCAAATGGTGTACAAAGACTTAAATTTTATTTTATTTGCCTTCTTTTCAGTCCTTCCAATAGGCAAGTAGTGAACACAAGTATCTAGTTGTTGTGGTTTAGCCCCGGTCAGCAACTAAGCACCACAGAGTCGCTCACTCACTCCCCCACCCTTGTGGGACGGGGGAGAGAATCGGAAGGGCCAAAGCAAGAAAACTCGTGGGTTGAGATAAGAACAGTTTAATAATTAAAATAAAACAGCAATAATACTAATATAATGAAAAGGAAAATAATGAGCGAGAGAGAGATGAAACACTGGAAGAAGAGGAAAAAAAAAAGGAAAAAAAAAACCCAAAACTAAACAACAAGTGCTGCAACCGCTCACCACCCGCCGACCGACACTGCCGGTCCCCGAGCCGCGATCGCTGCCTCCCCCGGCCAACTCCCCCCAGTTAATATACTGGGCATGATGTCACATGATATGGAATACCCTTTGGCCAATTCGAATCAGCTCTCCTGGTTGTATCCCCTCCCCTCCTGGCTTCTTGTGCACCTGGCAGAGCATGGGAAGCTAGAAAGTCCTTGACTAGTGTAAACACTACCCAGCAACAACTAAAACACCAGGGTGTTATCAACATCATTTGCATACCTAGTCTAAAACACAGCACTATACTAGCTACAGTGAAGAAAATCAACTATCCCAGCTAAAACTGTGACACTAGTTAACATAAGATTTTCTGTATTCATGCTTCACATCTAAGAGTGTTTATAACATATGATCAAATAGGCAATAGAATTGTACATTACATAGGAATCACCATACGAAAAGAGGAACCATTATAGTTTTATCATGTGTGATGTAACAAGGCCATCTAGAAAGAATGGAGTGTGATTAAAAGATTAATATATGGAATAACGAGTGATCAGGAAACAAAAGCTAAAAAGGCACAGCATAAATGTTGATCTGAGTCTTAAGGGTGTTGTGGTAAAGCAAACCATGTTCCCACAGGGAATGGATATTATGACTCATCCTAATTCCTTGGACAAACAAAAAAAAAGTTTGAGAAGCTGATTCTTTTTTTCAGCAGGTTCTTTTTCCAAGACAGCTCAGAAAGTACAAACAGGCTTTCTATAGAGAGAGACTGCCCAGAGAAAACATACTATGTCCTGTAGAAACTGTAGAACCATGGATTCCACAATGGTAACTTAATAGAAATGTATTACATGTTATCTAATACGCCTGTTTTCTAATTTAGGAGATTGTGATTAAAAGACTTGGTATGACAAGAATGTCTCATTTGTACAAAAAAAGACAGGTGTAATTACCTTATAATTATGTAGGTTCAGCATAGGACTAGGGGGTTTAGGAGATCCTGGATGTACTATTTATTATCACAGTCTGATGATTATGACTCTGTCTCTATCCTTGAGGTTTCAGTGCCTCGTTTGTCTTACCTGTAAATTTGACAAGATAAAAAAGTTGTTTACTTAGACTCGTGAAGTCTGTGTGGTAAAAATTGCTAAGGAAGCATTAAGTACTCAGTCCTGCATTTACCTTGCTGTGTCTTCCATTCCCTTGGGACAATAGATGGCAGCAAATCTGTATTTGGGCAGTTTTCCTTCTACATGCAGTGCTCATAGGAGGCACTACCTAACTGGTATAAAGTGTATGTAAAACCTGGAAGTCAGTTTGAGTAGCAGTTGGACTCTCTTGGAAACCCTTTTTTCAGAGGCAAAAAAAAAGATGTTGTCAAATCAGTTCAATTGGCTAAAGAATAAGCATATGCATTTTAAAACTGCCTAAATTTAGCCTATGATTGAATGGATATATACATACGTTTGCATATACGTGCATAAAATATCTATGACTTTTTTTAAACACACGCTATGATATTTTAAAACTTTCATAAAAATTTATGTAGCAAATAAATCTGATTCAACCACAGTCTCTGAAATTATAGAAACCATCTAAATTTCTTCTTCCTTGATTACAGTGGGTTGCCAATGAAAAAAAAAATTGTTTCCTGGTTAAGTGTAAGTAGCAGTAAAATCCATCTGTTAGAGCTGACAGAATGGTGAACTTAAGGGAAAATCATGGCCAAGTATTTAAGAATTTGCTTAAAATACAGAATAGTTAGAGGGAGACTTAAACTTCTCCTTTCATATTCCACTGTCTGCTGAGGTGGATGTGTTCCTTAGCATAGAAGTGGTTGTGTGCTAATGGTGCATACAGGTGAGAACTGGTTCAGGAAAGAATGGGGTCATCAGCTAGCAGGGTAAACCTGTAGATAACAGAACATTAAGTAATAATTGGAACAGAGGGTGGAGAATAGAAGCTTGGTAACAGACTTGGGAGCAGTCTGCCAGCAGCAAAAATACCATAAATTAATATGATGGTGCATAAAATTAGACTTGGACAAAAACTGAATCTCTGCAGCTGAGGGAGGTACTGATTTTTCTAGTAGCCCAGAAAACATTTGGCAGGGCTGACCATTCTTAGCTGTGCCACAGTTAATTATGGGAAATACCAGCTGCTGTAAGAAGGAATTCTAAATGTGGCCTCTTGCTACAGCTCTATATCACTTATAAATCAATGAAAATTATTAGAATAATGACATTTTGGGTAAAATTCACTGCCACATAGGATTTTTCTCTTTAGCAGTAGCTGACCTAGAATAGACATCTCGAAACAGAGCCGACATAGGTAAAAATAATTGATTCAAACTGACTGCAGAATGCAACCGTAGTCAAGCTTTGAAGTATTGGAGATAATGCTGAGCAGGGTGGGCTACCAGTGAATAGGTAATTTCAAAACGAAAATTAATTCCCAAAAAGCATTGAATTAAAAATGGTAGTATTTCCTGTTTTTTACTATGTATATTTGCATTTTAATGCTGTTTTAATGCTACATTGTTTTATGGAAGCATTTATGGTTTTTATAGGTTATATGACAAATTCCAATTTTTTTGCAATGTAAAGTCAGTAGATACCCACAAAAACTGTAGCACTGGTATGTGACAGAAATCAGGAGAAAGGCTAAAAGCTGGCATGATAGGTTTGCTAGCATGATACACATAATGTCCAATTACCTTAAAAATGGTGATTTTTACTTTTCTTCTCCAGTCATCTGGGACTTCATATTTTCCACGTTATAATCATGTAAGGTAGAGTGGCCAGAGGTAACTGGGCCAATTGTATGGAGCAATAAAGGTGAGGTCAAAGTTCAACTGATGCGTTTTATTCAGCTTATTATACTACAAAGCATAATATTTGTATTTCTGAATTTAAAGTTTTCTAAATACCAGAATGATTTATGGAATGATGTAAGGGACAACAAGAAAAATAGTTTATCAAATGTGTAGAAATATACAGAAAAGCAATGATTCAGAAACTCAGAAAGCAAGTCTCTCTTTAGATACCTGATCTTAAAGATGGCACATCTGGACTTGAATATGTCCTAAAATATGCTGTCTTGTGCTTGGATATCTTGATACAGTTTCATATTATATGCAGTGCAGAATTTCAAAAAGTGTAAGGTATGTATAATACTCTTTCTGCAGAAATGCTCTCTTTTGATAGGATCTCATTTTGAGATTTTGTGTGAATAAGAAGAAAGTGAGTTTATTATAATAATAACTGATTTGTACTTTGGATTGTTGGCCATTTTATCAAGTATTTTACTTTACTATGCTTATTGATACAGTGTGGCATCTAAATTATTTGGAGCTATAAGCTTTCAGAAAGTTAGAAAATCAGCTAATATTTAAGCAAACAGGCTTACAGATTCTGATCCTAGTGCCTCTTTGGTCTTTTCAAATTAGGGAAGATGCAACAAATTAAAAATAAATTACAGAATTGTAAGTGTAGTTGCTTGTATAATGCTAAGCTACCATATGTAGCAGCCAGGAACTGTGCTAGTGTATGAATTTTCCACTAGAATGTTCCAAGCTGGATGTGTCTGTGAATATGAAGGAGGGTATATATCCTAGGGAATTTAAGAAAAGGTGCATATATCCTATATCACATCAGATATTACACTTCAGAGAACACACAGACTTCATGGTATTTATTGGTTTTCTCATTGTTAAATTAGAGGCTATCATGCAGAAAAAGACTTACTACTGTTTTGGGGGACTAATACACAAGCAACGATGCTGCAAATGGAGGGAGAGTGCTGGGTAGTTGTAGTGCATGACATAGAGGTGTGTACTCCTGGCTGGCATGTTTCGCTCTTACCTCTCCCACTAAATTCATGCCTGTTTGTAACTAAACCATTCCAAAACTAGGTTGATAGTATATTTAAGGTTACTGGAGCAAGGTAAAGTGTTAAGTATCACTTCTGATTGAAAGACTGCTTTTTATGCATTTGGTGTTAGGGACAAATGCGGATTGGCAGAGTCACCGCTAAGTCTGTGTTTAGCCTATGTCAAAAAGTTTATCTGATCAGTCTGTTGAGTTTCCTTAGCTTAGTTTTGTATTTCACAGCCACCTCTGAAATATGTGTGTGAAACAAGAACATTCAGGAGGGCAAGTAAGAGTGCCTTGGCAGAGGAGGTGGAAATTCAAGCACCTTACATACAGTGTGTGTCTGTGTAAGGGAGAAAGACACACAGCCCACTCTTGCTGGATCTGTCCCACAAAACTTAAGCAAGAAAACATTTTTTCTGGGTGAAAACAAAGTATGTACCCCATTTATGCCCTTCTGTTTTGTCTTAAACAAACAGGAGAACTCTAAGTGCATGTGCTGGTAGCGTGTACCACAATTCCAAAAAGATATAGAACTTTATATATGCAGGGATTATCTGCAGATGCATACAATTATTTTATTTCATTTCATTTCATTTCACTTCGGCATTCCAGCAGAGTCTGCTTTAAAGGATGACTTCACTGAACGGCTGACTAATTTGGATGTGGCAAGCAGAGATGAAGATACCTGGGTTTTGGATTGCAGATTGGGGCACTCAAACCCATTTGCTCATTCAAGTGAGAAAGAGAAGATCAACAGAAATGTGTTGCATTTGAGCCTGGAACTGAATGTGAGTAGGAGTCTTATTCATGCTATATTGGGTTTCAACAAGCATTTATTATATACAGTTACATTTCTGGTATGCATTTATTTCTGGTATGTCTAAAACCATGTTCCAAAATATCTGACAAACTGCAAAGTTTTGGATGGGATTCAGTTTTCCAGATGGTTTGTGAGTCCATATGCATATATGTGGCTAAGCCTGAGAGCAATACATGCAGAAAGTTTTAAAAATTATATAAATAGATTAAAATACATGATGTGTCATTTTTAAAATCATGATGGGTGGTTAGTTTAAATTAGTTGTTTTCCTGGAAATGGATTGCAGGAGCTAGCAACTAGGAGGAGACAAGGATAAGAATAGGTACCAGGAAGATTCAAGTCAGCAAGCAGTGTGTGTGCGCTGTGTGTGAGTGTGTGCGCCCATGCACACATGCACGTGTGTGTGTGCGCATGCGTGTGCACAGCCCAGGACTGCTGGGAGCCATGCTGTTGCTTCTCAGAGTTTTTTTGGAGCAGCTGAACTGGTGCTGGAGTCAGACTGGCCATGAATTTGACAGGAAAAGTTTCTAAACTTCGTGGGATATAAGATACTGAAGCTTCAGATGGCAACCTGGGTTAATCACAACGTGAGACACTTGTTCAACATGGCCCAGCCTAATCTGGCTGGAAATACTCATGTGCTCTTGGGATGAGCAGTAACCAGCCTACAGATACACACGTTTTGGCAGTATTTTTCCAGTTGGAGGGAGAAGGGACCAGAATGTAGTAGAAGAGGAAGAAAACATGGAAAGGATGGTATGGTTGAAAGAAAATGCCTTAAAGACTAGACTACAAAATATAGTTTGTGCAAAGAAACACTAACAAATTTGCGTAACAGTGACGCTTATTGGTAGAAATACCAGAATTGACTTAGAAATACATTTAAAACGCTTTTAATGATGCTTTTGCTCACTGTTGCTATTCTCTTGAGCTTGTTATAAAATTGATTTCTTGTCCTAACCTCCTTTTCCTAAAATAATTCATTAGTATGTTGTTGTAGTACTGTGTAGGTACAGGTTTATCCTTGTAATAAACAAATAACTGGACTGAAAAGAACTGTGATGTAGTTGTTATCACTGCTATAAATATATGCTGCCCCAGGAAGAATCCAGTCCATGAGGATACTTTGTCTGCATTTACAAAGTTCTTGTATAGAGCAGGAGGAGTTCCAAATTAAAAGCCATTTACGAACAATAATTTGAGTAAAGTAAGAGACATCTAAGATTAGTAAGCAGTTTGTTTCCATTTTTCTTACTCTTTTTTAAGCAGCATTTTCTGTCTAACAGTCTAATTAACTGCATTATGAAAAGGGAATGATTGCGGTTTCTTGTAGTTAACAAGGAAGAATATTTATTCCATTATTTCTAAGAGATTCAGAACAAAACCGTCAATTTCTATCAAAAAGGGATGCTCAGCATGGGCTGATGGGCTGTTAGTAACCCACCTGGACACTTTATCCTGCAGCTCACTCCCTGTGACTTTCAAGAAAGTCTTTCAGAACAGAATGCTGGGCTGAGTTACTTGCAGAGCCCTTGCATCTCAAAGACTTTCTCTGCTTCAAGATGAGTCCATGTCCAGTTGTGTGATAAGAGATTGGAGGAGGAGCTGCCAGAAGAATCGTAGTGAGAAGGCTGCTGCTGATGCTGCCATCAGAATCTGTTTGGACTGTGGCACTGCTATAAGCAGCCTGTAAGAAAGAAAATGGCCAAAAATAGGCTGCATGAGTTGCTCCAGTGACAGCAATCCGTTCCTAGGTATTGTCTTCCCTGTGCACTCCTCAGACCGGACAGCAAGACAACTATGGTCAAAAAATGTGCCTGTGTCTGAAGAGCAACTCTGAAACAAAGATGATGTTTCCAGGAAATAGCAACTGAAATGGACCAATTTATTTACTCACAGTCGCCCTACATCCAGTCAGGTGATCTATGGCCCTTTCCTGCTGTTGGAAGAAAAAGTTTAGCCTGACTGATCAAAAAGTCAGGCACTACTGTTTCAAAATGCAGTTATATTCATAATAGTGACAATGTGAAAAACAAAGCTTCTTATTGAATGGTTCTGCTTCCTATGGATTAGGAGCATGCTTACATAAATGTATAGTATATTTGTATATGTGCATACATAGATATACTAGTGTTTGCTTACGATATTGAAAAGATGTTTCTATGTTTCTATTAGTTGGAAAGAGGCAGATAAAGTAGATGAGGGACAGAGTGAATGAATTCTGCTCTGACAGGAATTTCAAATGCACAGTCTGTATCAGAAGCCTGAAAAAAAATCCTGCATTAGATTTTAAATCTTAGTTGGAGCATGCTGCGTTCTCATTCACAATCCAACATAGAGAAGATACAGAGATACAGAAGATAATGAAACAAAACAGAAATGCAACTCCACCCTATTCTTTATACAGCATTTCATCTCAGATAAAAATGCACATAAATGAGATGTGAAAATGCAGCTAAAATAACTAGTAATAGCTAGTAATTACTTAAGAAATTCTGGTAAATTATTTGACATGATAATGTGGATTTTATTTTATAAAATTTTTTGTTTAATCTTTAAACTATTATATAATACTGTAGATGGGGAGCAAAGGGCCTGTTGAAATGAGGAGGTAAAAAGAGAGCAACCTAGAAAAGGAAAGCAAAAAGGGAAAAGATTAAAATTTCATATCCATTCTTTCTTACACTAAGTGCCGGCCTTTGTGCCTTAATGCACAAAGATCTTACTCAGTTTACTTACACAATTTACAGTGATCTTCTGTTCCCTGTCTTTGTTACTTGTATGTCTGCTCATTTATTCCAGTCGATCAGCCGATACATCTCTTCTGCAAGTTCTGCCTCAGAACTACCATCAGTTTTTCATATGATGGGTTTTACAGGCTAAGTGTTCCATACATTTATTGATATAATATGCACTCTTTCAAAATAGTAAACTGGCTTTCTTAATGTGCTTTCTGGTTTTATAACCATACAACTATTACAATCTTTTATAAAATTCTCTAAAGTACCTCAATATCAAGCAGAATTTTGATGAAGACGTTAAAAACTAGATTGCATTTCTACAGCCCCCTACACCAAATGTGTCTGGTGTCCACTCATTCTGTTAACATCATTTAATGCCGAATTTCAATAAGAATTTTCATATCTATGTTTCTGTTGCTACATCTAAACTTAATTACTTAATTATGTTGGTGATACCCAGATCCTCAAACCACAGGAAAATTGCTCACATAATGGTCTATAGTGAGGTAACAAGGCTGAGAATAATGATGAAAATCCAGGATTTACAGGTTTCCTTCCATCTTCTCTGCCTTTTCTATTTTAGAGCATTTAAAGAGTTAAAATACTAAGTATAAAACGAGATAAACAGCAGGAGAGAGGGACAGGAGGGGAGGAGAATGTTAAGATCATTATCAGTTAGCACTGTAAGTGTTGGGCTGGGGACAAGGCAGAGGGCAGGACTGTATCAGCTGAGCCTTAGATCAGTTCAAACTGCCTAAGCCACAGCCGCAGCCTTCTGCTTCACGTGGCTCTTCTGAAGCCTGACACAATTCGTGCATATTTGATTCTATGATTATTTTCAAGAAATTATGCAAAATTTTCTCGGTGTAAGGCTCTTTATGTTGAAAAAATGGGAGAAAGTTTGTTTTCTGTTTCTGTTTGTTCAGCCAAGTTTAGCCACTTGGCTGTTTTGCAGAATGTGTCTTCATGACCTCTTTGTGTTTCTCTAGTTTGCTATTACAGTGATCTGAAAAGGCAATCTAAATAGATATGGGGTCAGGAAGCCTTGAGCCCTGCCGTATGATAGTGATAGAAATTAGATTACTTTATTCTGGCTTACTGTTTGTTTTCTTCAAAGCTAGTTTAAAAACCTACTTCAGGGGAGCTCTTAGACACCTCAAGGATAGAACTGGGGTGAGCTGTAGGTGTGACTTCTGTCTGTGATGAAATGTAGGTCAGAAAGGGTGTGGATTATTAAATGTGCTTTAAACTGTATGGAATGATTGTCCTTTTGTATAATTACTGCGTTGACTGCCCTGAAAGTTGCTATGACAGGTTTTAGGGGCTTTTCTGAGGCACCAGAGAGTTGTCAGTTTTATTAAGTAAAGAGGCTTGTAACATTATCATAACTGATTTTTTCTAGAGATTTTGAAGTTGTTTCTTCCTTCAGATATAGTATTACAGTCTGTTCAGAGAGGCTTTCCTTATGAGACAGATCCACCCAGCATTAAAACACTCCTGCCAACAAACTGGCTCAGTCTCATTTGCACATCACAATATGATGATCTCCTTCCTGTGTAAAAATATTAAGGGCACATATCAATGTATGTGTTTTGCCCGGAAACACTTTATTGGGTAAGTACCAATGTGTGTTTCATTGTCAGTTATTCAGTCCCTCAACAGGGGACTGTCCACTGTGATGATCATAAGAATGTGAGAAACAAGCCCTTACAAAAGCATTATTTGAGGCTGGGGGTTTATGGACTGTGTGGTGAATTTGAGAGACTGGCTGGCTTCCAGTTTTTGATCCTTTCTCCAGGGGTAGACACAAAGATGAGTTTCTTTGTTCATCCTAATGCTCAAAAGGCTTGAAAGTTTCTTCTCACTTCCTAGAGTTCATTATCAAGAGAAGAGGTACATATAAAGCAGTATCATTTTCTGCAGGCTTGTGAGATTAACTCTGGTTTTATAAGGTATATTTCTACTTCTGGAGTTTTAATTAGTCAGTGTTCAACTCTGGGTTTTCTAGCATCTCAATACATGGCATAACTTTGGCCTGACACTCAAAGCACTGTCATTTTCACTACTAATTTTGTTGGGATGTTGTTTAGACATAAAGTGTGGTTTTCCTGCTTTTAAGCCCACTTTTAAACTAAACTTCTCATATGTACTACTAAAATCTTAAATAGTTAGATAGTGGCTATTTTCAGTAACCTGCCTATGTACAATATTCATAGGACTATCACAGCTTGGTGACCCTAGATTATTACAGAGAAGTTTTAATCTAAGTCCGGGTTGTCATTAATATAAACAGATAAATAAGTATTTTGGCATAATCTGAATAAGTATGTTTAGTTTAAAAGGTACCATGAAGTTGTTTATATAGGTATATTTCTTTGTTAGTGACCAACGAAACTGTTCTTGAAAAATACAATTTAATGTTTATCCATCACAAGTTAACCAAACCCCAAATAGCTACATAAATAAATAAGCAAGGCATAACCATAGACATTATCAGAACAATGAACAATTAGTCCTGTGGTTGAACATAAAAATAGATGTAAATTTAAATGTAGAAAACTTTGGTTCGGTAGGGTCATTTTGCCACAGTTATTTTGTCATAAAATGAAATTTAGAATTGCTGTAGATTTGCCTTCAAGAAACCTTGTCTTAGGAGAAATCACCAGTGCTGAGGTAGCTGCCTTCCATTTGTCTTACTAACCCTGGGATTATAAGAGTGGATTGGCAGAGGGAGGAATAAAGACGCTGTGTCTTTTTCCTAATGTAGAGCTTCCTTTTGTGATATTAGTCTATATTAAGTGTGAAAACCAGGGGAGCCATGACCTGTCAGTCATTTCTGTTCTTGGCACCTGATGATTAAGCATAGCGGAGAAGCAAGTCCGGAGCTTACTACAGGAAATGGCAGGCAGTAAGGCAGAAGATGTTGTTCTATGTTAAATCACAGATAAAAGTGGGAATGATTCCGGTGCCCTTTGTCTATAGGTATGCATGCAACCCTGTAATTGAAAAGGTGTCTGTAAGCTTCAGCTAAGCCCTTAGGATGACAGTCTGATTTTCGGGAAACTTTCTTCCTGCAGTAGATACCAATGACTTTTGCTGTTGACTTTATGGTCTTGTACAGTATATTGAAAAGAAACACATGGCTTTTATACAGTCCACATTTTTAAACATTAAACCAAAAGTTAAATGTGTTGGGATTTTTTGTTGTTGTTTGTTGTCTGTAATATTCAGCTTTTCAGTAAATGTTTTTCAGTAATATGATACAGTGGTGTGATATGCAGCTGATTTCCCTGTAAAGGACAGCTTTCCCGTTGTGCTTAAGATTACTCATCACAGCTAAATGACTGGCTGGTGAATGACCCTCTAACTTGGACACAAAAAAAAAAAGAGAATAGTATCTTTGAATTTCTAAGGTACTAATGTGGAAATTTGACTAAACAAACTCCTTAAAGGCCAGGGAATGTGAAGAATATAAATTTCTGCAGATTTGCAGTTTTTGTAGCTCCAAACATAAGAAAAGGAACAGAAGTGAAGACTTTTGACTGGAACCTGACCTAAATGTTACTGACTTTCTGAATATCAAAGGTGCTTAAGAGTAGTTTGTACTTTCTTTATATGTGTGTTATGGAAAAAAAAATATACTATCCCTGACAGCTTCTGTTAATATTGAGTTATACAGTCTTGAAGATTTCCTTCAGGTGTTTTTGCCAGTATTAACTAAAACAAATCTCACACATATAGCATTACCATGGCAATATATATTAGATGAAAGTTATCAAAAAATATGTCAGCAGAGACTGTTCTGGTTGGAAATAATGCAAGCTTGGGTGCAGTGCAGATGGACAGCCTGCCTGATTTCCAAACAGTTAACTTGGCATTGCTGAGCGCCGGCTGTTTACCCTGTCGACCCAAACAGCTCCTAGTCACTGGGTGTGGTGAAAGCCTTTGATAAGTACCTGTGTACAGTTCACAGAAATAGCTGTGCAGAGTTAGGACAGCAGTAATATGAAACCAGTCTTGTTGGTTTTTGTTCATGGCCCTGGAGGCTGAAATCTGCATTCCAGATGAAACCTGCAGCAAATCGGAAGAGAGCCTCTTTTTTTTTTTCTGCCTTCTTCAGCTTCAAGGGCGCTCACCCGAGTTCGATCTGGCCAGCCGAAAACTGGGGACTCTGCACAGGCGCTGGGCGGTGCCACTGGAAACTTCAGATTCGTTACTTTGGGTTTCCCTTTGACATTTTTTGGTGATTATGCATTTACAAAAGAAGATCTTTATCAGAGTGGAAAGACTATGCAAAAGAATCCGTCAGGAATTTTCTGCTGAAAACCACTCACAGCTCGTGTACTGGGATAAGGAAGTAGCAAACTACAAATGCGCCCAGTGCTGTTCGGGAGGCTTGTTTATATAGCTGCTCTGCACTTTTTAGCACGTAGGAAGTTGTGTGCAGCCAGTAGGATCGCAGGAGTCCCAGCAGTAACCATTGGTCGAATTTTCAACCGAGATTAGTGCGCTGGCATATTTGCTGTGACAAAAAGCCCTTTGTGTAAAGGACCAAGTTGCCGACGCTGCTGAGAACTTTTTTTACGGTGGGTCTTTTTGCTCCTCCTGAAGTAGAGTTTGGAGACCGGACGGACACTTTGGCTGCTGGCTGCAGCGCTGGAGCCGGAAGGAGGGGCAGGGTGGCCTGGGGGAGGCTGCCTGCCTTCGCAGGGTAGGGGAGCGCTGCCTGTTGCAGAGACTGTGGTGAGTTCAGTCTGCTGTATGAATGCATGTAGGAAATATTTGTTTAGCAGTCAGTAGCACTGCTAGAAGCAAACCTATTCTGTATTTCATGCAACATGGAAGAAGGAAATGTAGTGCCTGATTGTAGTGAGCGTTCAGACCTGGAGAACACAGCAGAAACTGAACCTGATCTTTTCACATTTTCTGTGAAAGCACTTTTTGGATTTACAACTAAATTTGAATCTACAGCTTCCAAAGAAGAAACAGTGCTTAAAGCATTTCAACCTTTGCTCACCAATATAAATACTCATGCTAACACCTGGCACGAGAGGAATGATAATGATTGTAATGACGACTCAGAAAATCAGCACAGCGTGAATAGTACCAGTGGCCAAGCTGACCCAATGTCTGGCAGGCAAACTGACCCGGGACTGGAGTTAGCTGAACAAAATGAATTACTTGTTCACCGTTTAAGGTTTGTACAGACTTCTTTGTCTGAATCTGACAATGATGACAAGGATGCTATTCTCGTACAAGGTACTTTGGTTCATACAACAAGTGATACAGAATCGGACACGGAGAGTAAGGACCTAGACACCAATGAAAACAATACAGGCGAATCTGGGCTAAATAATGCTGCTTTGTCTGGTGAGGCTTTGGACAATAACAATCAAACTAAGGAAGAGTCAGGATCAGAAGGGTACAGCAACAGTGATGACACTGTGGATACAGATGACATGGAGTCACACCCAACAATTTCTAAGGGGCTCCCAAAAGCACTGGATGATATTCTGGAACATGACTCCAGTGGAAAAGACAAAATGTTAATGGATGAGCAGTTCAGTCACTTGCTTGCTGCAGGGGAATGCCCTCAAGAACTTCCAGATGAAAAACAAAGACCTTCGGCTGATAATACATCGCTCCAAAAAACAGCACTGGCTGAAAAGACTTTCCAGCTGCCTGCTTTCTTTAGTGGACTACGTGTGAGGAAAAAAGGCCTAACCACAGAGGATGGGGAAACTGTAACAGAAATTAAACCAAGGGAGAATGATTTAGCTCTGCTTAAATTACGACAGCCTGTTAAGAAATCCAGTATTACAGCAGGTTTGACCACTAAAAAAAAATCAGCTGAATCAAAAGCAAGTCCTACTTTCCTGGAACAACTCTCGCACTTGTTAAACATAGACGTCTCCAAGAATGAAGATAGGGCTGAGGACTCTGGTGAGGGATCTGGGGAGACCGAGGACAGTGATGAAGCTCAAGAGAACAAAGCCTCCGGCAAAACAGAACCACGATTTCCCTCTGAGGAAATAAAATCAAGCCCTGCTGAATCTGCACTGGACGTCTTTAAAGCTTTATTCACACGGCCTCCCAAAAAAGAAACAACTGCAGATACTTCAGAGCTGGAAGCCATAAAACGCAAAATGAGAAATGAAAAAGAGTCCTTGAAAGCTGTATTTGAAAGGTCAAAATCAAAACCTGGGGATGGACCATCAGAAAAATCTGTAGGTTGAATTAGTTTTTCTTCCTCAGATCTGGAAGTAGATGGATAAAAAATAATTTCTTGTTTAAAAATTATTGGTGGGGACTTAAAGTCAAAATGTCAGCCTTGTTCTCTTCTTTTGGCAATCTCAAATTTTGGATTCCCAACTGAAGAAATCTTGGGGCTAATTTGTCAAAATTTTTGATCACTTGCAGTTGTAGCAGAATTCAGTGAGAACTGATGATAGTCACAGCCTTTCTGTTAGAAGTGAGAACTTAAAAATCAGTTTCTGATTTTAAAAGATCACTACAAAACAGTTGCCCATATGTTAAGTATGGCTTTAAATTCTGTTTGGTTTATTTAAAAATTAACCATAAAAATTAAAAATACTATTTACTGTAGCATTATTTAATAGTTTCTCAATCTCACTCTGTTTTCTTTTATTCAGTTTTTTATTTTTAAAAGTAATATTTCACTTTACCTTTAGGAATAATTCTGTAAGAGCTGATACAAGAAGTTATGGATGATTTTCAACTCAGTTTGTCCAAGACATAGAATTTAAAGTAATTTTTTTTCTTATTTATTGGTTTTGCAAATATTGATAAGCATTTAACCTTATCCAAGTATAACTTAGTGATTCCAGTCAGGTGACTCAAGTTATGGATTAATATAAGCATTTGGAAGGTTAATATTCTTAGGCATGTGGAGATGTAGTTAGTATATTTTTAAGAAATGAAAAACAAATTCTATGCTACATTTTCACAGAACCGTAAAGATAAATGAATTTGAGTGTGATTTGAACTCTCTAATTAAATGAGTAACCCTCGGGTTGGGGTTCCCCCACCCCAGAATTCTTACAGCTACATCTTTAGCAGATAAAATCAGTCCAGAAGATTGTCCTTGTTGACTAAAGGGGGAATTACCTGAATGATTACATTTGCAGGGTTGGGCCCTAAACCTGAAGCTACTTAAGTTAATTTGCTGTGTTGGTTGTACTCTCTTTCAAATTTTTATTCTTACATAAAATCAAAAGCTTTTAAAAAATCTTGACTGACACCTGGGTAGACCGATAATACCAGTTTGTAGTAAATTATCTATGGGGAGGAGAAAAGAGGTAGTCATTGGCCGTGGCATGTACAGCAATTGCAGTCTGCATGTGCCCTTCCCATTCCTGGCTTGCTTCTTCCTGCTTACACCATTCCCTGTGCTGTGCTGGCGTAAGTGTTTGTGTGGCTCACAGCAAACCTCCTTGGGAAGCTGTCATCACACAAGGTGAGGAAGGAAGCACAGGAGTCAGCAGGAGTGGCTTTTATAAATGTCTGCTTAACGTTCGGTCAAGTAGAAATGTACATTTTCTCAGGGCAAAGCCAGTGTAAAAGTCTTGCCTCTCCATTTTCCTTGCTCACTTGCGTCATTTATGGGGCCACTTTTGTATAGGGTTTTGCTGTGGCTGCTGTTGTGTCTATGCAATTACTCGTAGTAGCATGTTGTCAGTCAGATTACAGAAATGTTAGAGATGTTAAAAAAAAAACAAACCACAAACCAAACCCAAACCTAAACCTCTAAAAGAATGCTTGTTTAGTGAGGGTTTTTTTTCCCCATTTAAAGGGTTATTTTAGCATTCCAGTTGACAGTGCATTAACAGTCCCATTAACAGCTGCAGCAGCACTTTGATGTGGCAGTACTACCTGGTATGTGGACTGAGCAAGCTGCTGGGGGTGGGGCAGGAATTTCATAAACTAGCTCTGCTTCCAGAAAATTATATTGTCAAATGATGTCTTAAGTGAATCCCACTACTGTTTATTTGTAAGAGGAGCACAGATGGGTCTTTTCACTCTGAGAAAAAGATACAGGAGGAAAACCTAGTGTTCTTGACCACCTCTGTGTTTCACCAAAGTATAGACAGCTTTCCACACTGATGTGAACAGTTTCAACAAATGGTTGTATGTTACATGCATTATGTTATTATCCTCCTCAAACTTATTTTTCTACACTGATTTCTTTGTATCTCTTCCAACCAACTGAGCACTGTTTCAATCAGTAGAATGAGGCAGGTAACCATTCTGGAGTACATATGTAGAGCTGAGCATGGCAGTTGCTGTTTTGAAATCGATTGATACTGCAGACTTTAATTTTTTTTCTTGCGTAATTTTAACAGCCTGACCTGAGTCCCTCAGAGCAAGATGACAAGACTCCAGGGAGACTCCAGACTGTCTGGCCGCCACCAAAAGCAAAGCATGAAGAAGTAAAAGTAGGATTAAAGTACACAGAAGCAGGTAAAACAAAGAGATGAAGCATTTGCAGAAATTAGTTTCTAACTTTTTTAATCTTGTTTAATACAGAGATGGTGATAAGTCACAGTATTTTCTTACCTGGAAAAACAGACCTTATGTTTTGGATGTGTTGTTTACTGCTACTTGTTAAGCATCTGATTTTTAAATGTAAATGGCTAAATCTGTGTTGAAATCTAAATGCTTGCCTGTACAAATTCATGAGGAAAGAAGTGGTGTTTTTGATAAATTAGGTTACCCATTTCTAATGGGATTCTGTTCAAATGAACAATAGAATAGTGAACAAATGGAAACCTGACTGCCTTTTCCATTGCCTTAGAATGCTGGGAGCAGTGACCTGCTGGACTCTAGTCTGGCTGCAGATTTTCTTCAGGTAGTGTCCAGAGTAAAAGTAATGAGTACCATTATTGCAACTTTTCTATAAAGAGGGGAGTACTCATATCTGCTCAGATCACTTTTATAGCTAGCCATGTATATTGTCGTATACAAATGTATGAGAGGGCATATCTGAAGCACAATGCAAACTTGTTACCAGATAGGCTTTCCACAGAAAAATATTTCTTAATTTTTGTTATTTAGAGAAATACTTACATAATGTATTTACAAGGGAAAAAGTGATTGTAGCCACTGCAACTGTTTCAAATTTGCATTCTTACATATGAAACAGGAAGTCCTTGTTACTCCGAAATCAGTCATAAACTGTGGAATTGTCTGAAATACCAAAATGAAAGGCATCTGTTCTTCATGCACCTGGAGATTTTAGAAAATACCACCTAGAAAGGATTAAGTGGAATTAAAAATCAAGCTTTTATACTACCTTGCTGTGAGAAGATGTACAGGGTAATGCTGTATGGTTCTTTCCAATTCCAGTGGATATCCATTTGGCCTTGTATGTGACAAAGAATAAATAGGAGTAGTGGATCTACTGCTTTGTATTGTTTAGCATATTACTTCTTTCTCTGTCTTTCCTCAGTTTTCTCTGCCTTAATCTTCCTTTTTTGTAAAATGGACATGATACTGGAAGTGTAAAAGTTGCTGGAAGATTCAGAAAACTTGGTTTTGACAGGAACAACATGGTTCTAATATAGACAATTGAATTTACAGTGCATCTATTCGGTCTGAGGTGTGGGAGTTTATCACTAGATGACCAGGAGAGGTATTCAGCTGTTGACAAGGAGTGCTACAGGCTCTTTCTCTTACTCTTAGACTTATTATAGGCTATATGCTTGCCGTATTTAATTTTCCCCAAATAATTTTTTTTCTCCTAATGACTGTAATCATCTGTGAAAAAATATGTGCTGAAATAAAGAAAGGAAAGGAAACTGAGTTAACAAAAGCTCCAGATTCTACTACTTGTAGAGAAATTAGGTCATGCTTTCCTGAATTTTTAATAGGAAGGACAGACTGGCAAAGAGCCCATGTAAATTGTTACTCTTTTGTTACTGTGATATTTTGGGTGGCAGTGTCATCAACATGCTGATGGTTAGTTTGCTAAGTCAAATTTTTATACAGACCAGATTCTGCAGTTCATTAGTCACTCCAGTGTCTGGCAGAGAGAGGGATCTGAATGAAAACAAACCACTGGTGAATCATCTAGCATGAGACAGAAGCAGTGCTTTCTGAAGGAAATAGGCAAAGACTGTATTTGCAATGTATGTTAAGAGTGCAGTAGATTTATAGGTGTACCTCAGTGATTAGCAGGTTTGTGTTTCTTTCAGCTGTTCATGGATGCCCAGAAAGCAGTTGTGGCAGCAAGGACACTGCAAGCAGTTGTAAGTTGCATATGGTGGATCAGTTGCATCTGCTTTTCTGAGTACTAGGGTGACTGTTTTAAAGCACTATGTGCAGGAATGAATTTATGCAGTCTCCTGCAAGTGAAGGAAGGTACTGTTCGTGAGTAGTGCTGATATAATTAAAAAAACAGAGTTTGTATTCAATGTTGGTCTTACTGCTGGGGGGTGGGGTTTGTGGTTTTTTTAATGACTATGAAAGTGGCAATACAGCATTACTTCTAAACTCAGTATCTTCTCTCTGACAGTGGTTGGTACCTTCAAAGTACGTGTGTATACTGGCATTTCCCCTCATGCTCCTTCCCATCCAAAATTCCCTCCCAGCCACCAGTACCTTAGGAGCTTCTTGTCCACAAAGCAGGCTTCTTGAAAATATGATATAAAGCAGGTTAATGATCATAATTAAACTGATTGGTCTCAACCTGAAACCCTATTTCTTAACCCAGTGTCTTGTCCTAATAGCTAAGATCAAGTGAAAAATCCTTGATTTCAGAAGAGTTTCAAAAATTGTGTGTGGCAGGGATGTTTGTGATTCCAGTCTTCCTCCACTGATGTTCCTGAACAGATGATTATCTGTAACATAAAAAATGCTGAAGAGACTTGTTTTAACTTTCAGTCAATGATTTATGTTAGTGTTTTAATTTCTGTGATTAAGAGTTTCATTTACCAAAACCAAAATAGGAACCTATATACAAACAATAATAATAGGCTGAATTATTAGGCAAGGATTCATTTAGCACAGCTTTATTTTAGGTTTAAACAAAATACATCTGTCACAAGTGTGATCACATCTAACAATAACTCTCTGGACATAAGTGTGTACTTCTAACACGGTACAAGAATATGTACTTATTTTATGAGGTAGCATAGATGTTTTTAATTTTTCATGAGAAATTAGTATTTAAAGTAACATTGAAAATTTGAAAGTTGGAATGCTGTAATCTTTCTCACAATTCTGCACTAAGTCTTTGATTTACTTCCTTCATCACTGTGCACTATGGCAGCTATGACAGGAAGGTAAGGATATTGAGGGAGAGGATTCCTGGCTTTTTGATCTTTTCTCATCTCCTTGTCATGTTTTTCCACATTGTTCTTGCTGCCTAGTGGGAGCAAGAAATTCAGGCTTAATTTGGCCTACGCAGCAGACATCACAGTGACTCATAGCAGCTTGGAGGAGCAGCTAACTCCCTCCTGAGGCTCGTAGTCTGGCTTGATGTGTGGGAAACCAACTGAAAAGCAAATGGACATAACAAGGAACACGTGTGTGGGGCTGACTAGGCCTGTTAGGAATATTAGAAGTGAAAGAAGTTAGTGAACAAATATAACTCTGCAACAGGTTTTTTTCATGCCTTTGATAACATCTTGTGTAGTCATAGTATTGTCACCCCCAACACCTGAATCTTAGTTGTAAATTTTGAATTAAAAGGATGATATTATGATATTTTGGCATATTTTATGTTTTCTTAATCCTTTAATTCCTCTGTTTCCATAGAGCAAGTGACTGCATTACCAACTGGCTCTCTGTAATTAGCACAAGCTGCTTATGTGGTTCTCTAGAAAAACTGGAACTTCTTTGAAGTATGTCAGTCTAAAATAGTTGAAGTCCAGAAAGTCTGTAGTACGTTACACCATTTATATCCTGGAAGACTAGAAAAAGAGTATTTTAATTTATAGTTATAGGTTTATTCCATGGAAATCTTTCCCATATAATCAAAGACATTTTTGTGCCTATTTCTCTGGTCCTAAAGTTCTGTTCTTCTGTTTTCATTGTTTCTTCTTCTTTTTCCTGCATAGTTCTTTGGGAGATTTCTCCCATTTTTTAAGCATTAAATCTGATAGAAGGGTAGATGTGTCAGCTGTTGCATATGGTGAAAATATCTAGCCAGGTAGAGGAGATGAATTAATGTCTATACTGACTGAACTCATCTGTGATACTAGATCAAATAAAATCCGCATATTATGAGTGTCTCAGCTGCTGTGTGTGACTACATTAGCACTTGCAGCCTCTCACATCCAAGAAGAGGAGTTTAGACATGAGTTCTGCTGCTCATAAAGCTATGTTTGAAGAACAGTCTCCACATTAAGGTGGTATAGATATACAGATCCTGTGATTCCTATAAAAAATGCATTTTTAGCCATTAGGATCAAAATAGTTCTCATATATAACAGAGAGAGTTTAGTCTTTTGCTTAAGCAAAACAGAAATTTAAAAAGTGATAAGAGAGAATTATTTGACATTCCTGCTGGAGAAAACATTAAAAAAAAAAAAAAAAGTTGAAACATTAAGCCATTTAGTGCTTTTATTTCATTACGTGTTTTCTTGTTAATTCAAATGTCTGTATTAAACTTTAAAAAAACTGGTTCTCTCACAGTCTGTCTATTCATCATCCTTAAATCTGCAGTGATGTAATGCTGTCTCTGTGGTGCCACAATTTCTGTGACAGTCTGTGATGCTGTAAGCACAGTTTTCAGGGTAAATAAGAAAATCAGAAAGTGACTGAGAAAGCTCTAATGAAACAAAAAGTGTCTAAATAAATGGCAAATGAAATACAAAATAATGGCAGAGGTTTATTGCCAAGTCTCAAATATGTTAAAGCCTTGGTCCCCTATGCTCTGGGTTCCCAGCAAGAAAATCACTTTGTGGTCATGACATAAATGCAGAGAATAACCAGCTTATATGAGAGAAGGAGAGGCATAATGGTCTGAACAAAGAGATGAGAGATAAGAGCATGATTTCTTATCTTTCTTTAACACAAAGTTCCTTTGTGGCCTTGAACAATTTATGTTTGTCTCTAAAAAAGACATAATGCTTGATGTTGTTAGTGTCGTGAAGGAAGTTTTGTATCAGTGGCTACTAACAGTTGGTTTCATCTTAAAATAAAAAAAAAAAGACTCTTTTTTTTTTTAGTAATTTCAGTTTATTTGATTTCAGTGTGGTATTTGGGGTTTAGTTCTGCGATTCTGTTATAAATTTTATTGTAATGAATTAGATAAAGCAGGACTACAGCAAGCAGGATATTATACATTGGTTGAAGATAGTGTTTTTGTGATTGAATGAATGGTCACCAATCAATTTGATGTGACCTCAGAGTGCAGGTGGGCTGCATAAAGGTTTTGTAAATTATTTTACTACATTTCACTGCATTTATTGTGCAGGATGACAGGTGTATTTGGCCGTGTTATGTCAGTGTTTCATGTTCTGACAAATTCACTAGCTTGTTAATGAGAAGCTGAGTTTTTTATTACAAGCGAGATTGTTGTACCCATATTATATTCCTCTAGAGTAACAATGACAGTTTCTCCCCTTGCTTATGCCAAATAAAGCTATAATTTTATGGATTTGGAAGGTATTGGCCATAGTGCTGTTTTGAAATCTCTATAGTCTCAGACAAATGGGTTGTGCATGTGCTGATCAATGCAGCAGCAGCCACTTTTCCAGATATCTTGCAGCCCTCTCTGCTCAGATTTACTTCGAAAGTATTTTTAAAAACCCTCAAAAACAAGCAAGCAACAGAAACTTCCTTTGCTTTTCTCTCCCCACCTCAGCTGATACTGTTATTGATACTGTGCCTCTTGAGATAGGAACAAAAAGGCACCTGTTAATGCTGAAGATTTGTTAAGATGCTTGTGTTCCATTTCCAGCCCTTTTGTTACCTACTGGAATGACTGCAGGAAAGTTGTGAGACGTTTCCAAGCTTCAGTTTACCCATCTGTAAAATTGGGATAAGAATCCTGACCTATGTTTCAAGCCAAATTCAATTCCTTTCCTGTTTATAGGCTATTAGCATTAGATGGAGAGGCAGAATGGAAAAGAATACTGAATTCCTAAACTTAAACCTGCAAACAAATAACACAGTATGGTAACTGTACCTAAGGCCATGTGACAAAATGTTCATGCCTTGCTATACACTGAGGATTATATTATTACAAGGTGAGGGGGAAGAAAAGTCATGCTCCACTTTTTTAATAAAAATCCCTGCTTTATTTCCATTATGCGTACCATCTATAGAAATGCAGTAATTTTAGGAGACCTCTTGTTTTTGCGTCTGGATCGCTTGACAGGGACATGTTTACAGTATACAAAGCCATATCTCGATGCATACATCTGTGTATCCATAGATACCAGCGTGCTTACGAATTCACATACAGAACAGCTTTGGTCCACTCAAAGAAGAAACTTGACTTGATTTTTAAACTACATTTTTCCTAGTGAGAAGATTAATCTATTATCTGAATATAATGAGGGCAAGTTCTGTGAATTATTTCTTTTACTGTAGTTTTTATTTTGAAATGTAGGCACCACTTTGCGTCCTACCAATGTTATGTTGCAAAGGCCCAAAACAGTCGCAGGGTTTTACGAGATGATTCTTGTTATATAATTGAAACACAGTGAAAGAGCAATTGTGTACAGCACAAGAAGAATGACTTTGTATTTTATTTCCATGCTTCTATTTCAAAACATATGAGGCCGTTTGTATAACAGCAATGCCTCTGAGTTTTATTGAATTCACTTTCCTGTTCTCCAGTCTCACTGGTCACGTAATCTCAAGTTCTGTTTGGCCCAGCATTTGAACATGAGCAATTTAGATACTAGTCTAAATGAAACCCTGATTCTGAACATCCTGACGCTTTCTGAAAATTTGCACCTGGATTTAGGACTGCTTTTTGGCTTTATTTTTCATTGAATTCGATATCATCCCTGCCAAGTTTGCCCCCTCAGCTATGGCATACAGACACGTACTCTTATCTGTAAAAATCCCAACCCTATTTATTGTACGCTTCTTAATTTTGTATATATCCATGTTTTAAGTTGGTCAGCTTGAGAATTGCTGAGAATATATTGGGGAAGCGGTGCGCCTATGTGTGTGGGTGTGTAGTGTGCATACACTCACCCACATACCCACCCGCATTTGAATAAATATACACTTATACTGCATGTATAGTATACATGCATTCTCAATGTATGCTTACTATATATAGTGTACAGTGATTGCAAAGGTGTTACAGATCTAGAATAAGTGCTTTGTATTTTAAATTTGTGCTAGATGAAGTTGATAGTCCATAACTCATCACAAATTCTATAATAAATTTGTTCCTCATGTTTGCTGATAAGGTGTTATTTGTTTACCATACTGCATTGGTGAGTGTGATCCTGTAATAGATTGGTTCTGTAAATATGAAGTAGGACATTTATTGAGAAAGAAATCATGTTGAATATACCCAGCAGCAGTACCTCTAATAATGCCTTCCTGGGAGGGTGAAAATGACAAATGAAAGTACGGATTTCTGCTATCAGGTAAATGAACTGTAGCTGTAACCTCACCTGTGCCAGGAGAGGAATGATCAAGTAGATAAGTAACTCAGGTGACTGCTTCTGAATAGTGCTTTATATTGCTTTGCAGTCAGAAAGAGTAAGAACTATTTTCTTCATTTCCATAACAAAGAATCAAGGGCTTGCTGGTTTTTCCTTCAGGAGGCTGGTTTTCTGTGGGTGTCTGTTCTGTTGTTCTCAGGAAATTCAATAAGTGTTGTGAAGTGACTTCATTTTCTGTAGTAAGTTAAGTCTTATATCTTCTGTATTATCTCAATATCCAGACAGTATTTAGATACTCACTATTGGCTTGTTTAGAACTGTTTATTCTCCACATGTCCCTCTCCATCTGTCTCCCTTCCTCACATCTTCCATACTTTCACTATACCAGAATCTTTAAGGTGCTGAAAATCATTGAAATTTTAGGTTTAGAGGGTTCTTCCTTCCCTTAAAAGTCTAAAAAAAAAAAAAAAAATTAAGTTGAAGTGAAGGATGTCTGCTCATTCTCCAGTCTGGCGAATTGACATCCTTATATGTATTGAATTTTGGGACTGTAAAAGAGTTCAGGTTCAATGAGAAGTAAAGAAAGCACAGATAGGAGGAGTAGATGGGATGGGGTGAGGGAAGAAGGATTAATGTGTCAAAACTACATTCAGTACTGTTTTAGCCAATCCTCTATCCCTAAAAAATAGGTAATTCTAAGAATTTCTTCAAGCATAAATCAATTTTAATTTCCTAGTTCTAGAAGGATGCTTAACTGCAAAACTTGTTTAAATTGGTGTTCAGAAGGTTTAAGGAAGTCTGTCAGTCAACTTTTTATAAACCTAAGCTTTGGGCTTTCACTGACCAATCATATCGTAAAAAATGTATAAGCCCCAATTTGTCTACTTAAAATGTTGCATTCATGTAGTGTTTCAAATAAATGTCTGTATTTCTCCCAGTTTTACTTCTGTGTGAAAATTATGCTTTCTAAGCACCATTCCAAGACTGAACAAATAACGTTTTGAAAGTTCCTCAGGACTATGTTTATTGGAAGAAAAAGCCTGAACATCTGCTACGTTTTAGGGCTGTAGCCTGAAAAAGCCTGGAAGGTCGCATCAATGCGCCTGTAAAAATAAATATATAAATAATAATAAAAAAAAGGTTCAGCTGTGGTGAGTAGATTCCTGTCTGACACCTGGTGGTTAAAGGGGAAAACTACATGGGGAAATAATGGAGGAGGAAACAAAGACTGTCTTAAAAGGGAACGTTGAAAATGATGGGACCAAGGGTTACCAAGGAGGGAGAAAAGATTAAGAAACCCTTACTATTCTGAAATTTAATTAATCAGCTCAATTAAAAGGTAGTGATTTCCTTTATGCTACAGGGTGTGGTATGTCTCGAGAGAGGTAGGTTGTACTCAAGTTTTCCAGCTTTTGTTCTCTAATTACTTTTAAATTGTGTTAACATTATTTTGCATGTTTCCACATACTGAATTTAATACATAAGATTTTTTACAAAAATGAATGTACTGACCAGAAGTGGCTATATAGGTCATTTATCGTCAAAGCTTCTGCTTTCTACTTGAAGTTTTGAGATCATGGCAGAGAAGTTTTCCAAATTGCTTATGTAAAGTTTGAGGAGTAACTCATCTTTTTGAAATGTGAGTTATGGAGATTTCTGTGGGAAAGGTTTTCATATAAGATTTTCTTTAAAATTATTCAAGGAGGGAAGTTGTTTTATTATCAAAGAAGAAAAGGTAATTTTTGTACAGCACAGTTTTGAACACAAATAGAATGATACTGAATAATATTTGAGTGTGTATACTTGCTTTTTGCAACAGTTCTGGAGAATGAAAATCACCATTTGAAATATTGTGACCCACTCTATCCAGTATTCCCAAAGCTGTAGATTTAATTTTCAGGTCACCAGATATACCAGTGAATGCTTGTACCTCTTTTAGAAATGGTAGTGAACAGTGCAGCTTGCTCAGTATTGTGACAAAGATTTACATGAACATGTTTTGTGTATATTTGTAAAAGTTATTGCTGCTCTCTATTCAGATAATTTCTGTGTGATTACACAACTGAACATATGTTAAGCATTTGCATAAATTACATAGGTTGTCCAAAATACCCAGATTTTATTTGCATTAAGGAAAAGCATGCATGCTGTAGCATAGCATGTATAGCGTGTATTTTCTTTGCAGAACAGTGAAGCATGCCTCATACTTTACTAACCATTAGTAATATCTTACATGCTTTATTTCTACCACCCGGTGGCATATGTCATACACTGGCCACTGTTATTCTGACTAGAACCAGTCTGGCACAGTCTATAATTTTTTTTAAAAGTGCATGTTTTAGAAACAACTTAAAAAGCAAACCAAGGAATTCTTCAAAGCATTCCCACCCCAAACTTGTGTCTTCTAATCAGATTGTATGGAATGAATCTGTCAGAAGCAGCTAAGCTTTCTGATCTGCATTGTTCTCCTTGCCTTACCAAGCAACATGAAAACACAATAATGAATGAGCACCATTGTTATTTTAAATTGAAAATCTTGAGGAAAGAATAAAATAATTTATTTAATCATTCTGCAGCATGTGATATGCAATTCTGTGTATATATCGAGCTGAGAGCTTTATAGAGATATTTGCAAATTTGTTTCATAGTAAGTTTTAGTACATGTGGTTAACTAAGGAATGTCCATGGGATTTTTTTACATGGTAGAAATTTTTTTGAATACTTGCTATTTGATTCTGATTTGATTTCATTGACAGTGCTGATATCTAGCAACATTTAAGAAATGAAGCAATTCATAAACAGTTGATAATTTTTTGCAAGACAAAATGATATAAATGGGAGCTGAAGATACTGACTGAGGTATATGTCTGTACTAATGTATAAAAAGCAGAGAGTCTGGCAGACTCCATGCTACAATACGTATTTAATGAGTATAAAAATATAAATTCCCTATGTGAAGCTTAAATACAATCTTACTTATGCTTTTGTCTCTAGCTCACCTAAAGCTTTACAAGGCGGGACCACCAGGTGGGTGGAATAGTGTAATGTTGTCCGTCTGTTTCTAGTCTTTGGTCTCTCTTGTTACTGTAAAGGCAGTATTTGCCTTTCCTTGATGAAATAAAAATGGTAAAGGCAGAGTCTGCAGTACCTACCGCTGTTTAGGACTAAAAATTTAATAGAGAGTACAGAAGTTCCGTCATATAGATGAGGAACTGTTTTCAGAATTCTAGCTTACGTTACTTCAGTTTCAGTGGCTGCCATTCCACTGAAGTGAGTGAAACTTAGGTTGGTTCTGTGACTTTCAGATACATCCCACAGTGCTGAGTGTGAAATTTTGCAAAGTTAAGATTTGAAGTCTGATTGGAAGAACATCACAATTGAGAACTGGTGTATTACTTTCTCTTCTTCCTCCTCTTCTTCTTTGTTGTCTTCTTCCCCCACCCCCCCACCCCCCCACCCCATTTCTCTTGTCTGTGAGCAAGATCCAGGTAAATGTAACCCATTTTAGAGATAATCTAATATGCCTAATAGTTGGGCTTGTTATAATCTGGCAGTGCTTATTCTAAAAGTCTTTGAAGCAAAGACTGTAGGTGTAGTGAAAATTGAGCTGGAAAAGTTCTTTCTGAGTTGGTGGGCTATGTTCCTCCACTGTGAGGTATATGTAATATAAAGCCGAGGTAACTGCTGAATTTAAGCAAAAAGACAATGTGAAGTGAATTAATAAATAATGAGAAATATTGTAGCAGCATACTTTTACTTATTTGAATAAATATTACATATAAAAATGGAAACTGAAGCTTTTTGTAGAAGAACTAAATTTGCCTTGTTTACTAGTTTAGTACTAGTCAGTTTGGAAGTATTAAAGGGATGATAGCTTTTTACTTTTCCATAACATTGATGTGTTTGGACACACAGTGGTCCTTATTCAAAACAAGAGCACATTTAACACTGCCGAAGAAATACAATAAAATCCCATTGAAAACTGTGTGAGGGCTAATTAGATACGAACTGATAATGCCACTAGCAATGAATTAGTAGGGATGTCTTTTGAAGGAAAATGAAATTTAATTGTAATTTAAGAAATGGAATGAACGATATTAACCTGATTTATGGAAGTTTATTTCAGATATAGCCCCTGCTGTGTCTTTCTGCGTTTTCTTGCTCAGTTTTGTATCCCGCCAAGAGCAGGATATGCAGAGCCCTGGCCATTGTTGGATTTCAAATGAAGCTTAAGGAACTTTTTTGTACAAACTCTTCTGACTTGGAAACTCCTTTTAAGCAGCCTTTTCGAATTATCAAGTTATTATTGAATGTGTGATAACTAACAGAGGCTGAGTTGGAACTCAGTTTATTTTAAAAGAGGATTTCCTGATAGTATTCCTCTTTTTTCTACAATGACTTGTCACTTCTGCAATTGCTTGCTGAAGTAACTGACATAACCAAATAAGACTTGTTTCAAAGCATTTATATTTTTCCATGTATGTGGAAATGAGAGAAAGCGGCATCTTCTGGAGGGTCCTTCTGTGACAGCTGAGATAGTAGGGATTTTTTGTGGTATTTTAGGTGAAGACTGACTAGTTTCATTCTGGTGTCACGAAGGTGGTGAACCTGTGTGCTTTTTAAAAATGTACTGCTTTTTTTGATATTGAGTTTATATAATCCATAACGTGCATAAAATACTCTGAAATTTCGGCCTACCTTTTTTTCTGAAATAAATATTTGAATAAAAGCTTCCTAAAGACATTCTCAAATGATAAAATACCAACTCCCTAGTGATTAAAACACCCTTTCTGAAGAACAAGAAGTTCTTTCTGAGACTTCTTTTTAGTGTAATGTATTGCCTCAGTATCTCTAGCCTGTCTTCTTTATTTCTGTAAGTTAAGAAACTGTCATTATGCTGTGTATGGATGATCATTATTTGTTTATTCATTAAGCAGTTTCCTGTTCTCATGCTTTTCAAACAATTACAGTATAGCAGTCTGCTGAGTTAAAACTTTCTAAGGGTTAAGATTTGTTATCTTTCTTTTGATCCTTTTTTGTAGTTGAGTTAGGAATACTAGATATTGTTGGTCAATATTCAATGTGTTTGTTTATAAGTCTTATAAACAAACCTTATGACCAGGATAAACTCTTGATGCATTATATCACTGAAGAGCAGGTTAGTCCTTAATTCTACCATGAAACACCATTTAGATGATGATGCAAGTGGGCATCATATTAGAAGAAATAAATCCAAAGGACTTTGAAGCTCTGTCCTATTGCCGCTGAAGTTACATAATGAGAGTCAAGTCCAATCCCGTTCGTTACAGCTGCATGAATACTTCTTAGGAAATAAGACAGTGTTCAGACATTTTTGCATTAATTTAAGGAAACTATATTGGAATTTCTTAGAATTTTCCTGCACATACCATCAACGATCTTAGGGTAGGAAAGTTATGTTGCCTGTATAAACTGTCAGGTGGACTTCTGAAGAGTGTGGTCTGATGGACTCATCTCTCCCTGACAATTCAATTGCTAGCATTTCCCATTTCCCTCACTCGAAGTAGGCCCTACCTTACAAGACTCAGTCTGTGATGTGGAGGTCCTAGAAACACTTAGGTATTTAGAGTTACAGGCCACTCATGGTTTACTGCCTGCTTGGAGAGTGGGCAAATGAGCAAGCTATTATGTTGGCCCGTCCCATAAAAATCTCATATTTTTTACCTCCTTTTCAATGGAACAAATAAGTAAACAAAATCTTAGAGTTGTTCATGGAACAGAAAAAGAAAATCCTGCCACACACCTCTACCCTAAAAAGCTGGGGTTCTGAGGTGAAGGAATTCTGGCCCTCGCAACTTCTTGAACCCAGTAAACAATATTTACTGATCCTACAGATATATGGTTCAGATTTTGAAGGTCTTCTGAATTTGTAACTAAAAAAGATTAGAGATGTAATTATTTGGGAAGTCTGTGTTTTAAAGAAGCCAGCTTAAACTAAACCCTCCATTCAATATCCTTAACACCTTGATATCCTAGCTCAGCTTTCTCTGTAGAAACCATAGACCCAAACAGGCCCACGGAAGTTATGGGTGTATTGCTTGGAGACCATGTTTATCCTAGAAGGTCAGGATAAATGCTAAAGCTGAACAGATGGGGCAGTAAATACTGATGGATTCATTCATATTCAAATATGAAGGGCCTAATCACAATAGAATATGCTGCTATTTTAAATACTGTTTTTTTATGATTATTAAGGGTAGATTTGAGCAGTCCTGTGTTACACATTTTATTTGCAAGATTAGCTTTGAGGGCCAAAATTTTAGAAAACACAGTGCTGTAAAAATTAGTCCAATATTTTGAATACATCTTCCTTTGTTTCAGATTATACTGTGTTAAAGATTAACAGTTGTAGGCATTTGTCCACTGTTTCACTATATGTGATACTCTGTTGTTTTCACACAGTTGATGTCTGTGATTCTATAATGAATTCCATTTCTGCTGCCTTAGACCATTTTAAGCCTTTTGTTCACCTCTTGTCCATCTTAATTATTCACCCATTTTTAATTGTTTAGTTTTGCTTCTTCGGCTTTTCCATTGTGTTTCCACAATAATTCTCTTATCTGTTTACATACTATGTTTGGTGCAATTACAAGACACAGAGTTGCTTCCTCCTTGCAGTGGGTATTTAGTTAAAACAATCTAATTTCCTTCTTGCAACTCATTACTTTGTTGTAGATGTTAATTCCACCCTTTAACTGGAGCATTTCAGATGTTGTGGTACCTTATGATAAAGAAAATATTATTAAAAAATCCTTGCTTTTAGACCCAGATTTCTTTTATGATCTACTGATACCTTTTTAGTCAATGTTATCTTTATATGATCCATATTGCCAACATTAAAATCATGAAGCAACTGATACTAAATCTGGAAGTTAGCTAAGGAATAATGTTATCAGATTTGCACTGGTTCTGTCTTTGCAATGTTCAATGCTGAAATGTTTGTTTAAAATTAGATAAAACACTAATTATAATTCATTTTTCCAGCAGTTGTGTGTAGGCAGAACCAAATATAGTATGACTGGAAGTAAAGTTATGATGCTTTCTAATATTGACTATGCCTATGGGTGGCAGAACAGGATCATGACATTAGTCTGATTAATCATTGATCACTCCAGAAATCATGGGGCTTTTTTCCCCAAACACCTTCTAAAATATACAGTTGAAGAAGGAAATTTCAAATGTGTATGTTACTATCAAATAAAATTTAACAAGCTTATCATTAGGTAAAAGATAAGACAAAAAACTGTATTAAAATAAAAATGTAGATGAAAAAATAATGAGATAACAAATTCACATCCAGAATAAAAGAACAATATATCTATATCCATAAATTGGTGAATTATAGTTTGACTTCAGGGGAAAAAAAAAAAGTTATTAATGGAGTACAAAACTGCCACCCAGTGGAAGTAGCTAATTTTACATTTTCTCAATCTCCTTCAGATTTTCAAGAAATCAGAGATCTGTTTTCTTGTCACAAGAATGTATAATATATTTACTCATTATGGAAATTATTCCCAATTTTCTTGTTTTAATCATAATTTTATTTATCTATAATAGAGGATAATGTTTCAAACAAACAGAACAAAAAAAGATAATTATGATTTTACAAGAGATAACATTTAATGTACAGTGAATATTGGAATGTGGATATGGAGCTAGATTTAAAAAAGCTCCATACCTTTCTCGTACTGGGGAGCCCAGAACTGGACACAGCACTCCAGGTATGGCCTCACCAGTGCTGAGTAGAGGGTTCCCTTGACCTGCTGGCAGGAATCCTCCTACCACAGCCCATGACACTGTTAGCCTTCTTTGCTGCAAGGGCACGTTGCTGGCTCATGTTCAACTTGGTGTTCCCCAGGTCCTTTTCGGCAAAGCTGCTTTCCAGCCAATTGGCCCCCAGCATGTCCTGGTGCCTGGGCTTGTTCCTTCCCAGCTGCAGGACTTCGCACTTCTCCTTGTTGAACTTCATGAGGTTTCTGTCAGCCCATTTCTCCAGCCTGTCGAGGTCCCTCTGAATAGCAGCAAGACCCTCTAGCTTATGAGCCACTCCTCCCAGTTTTGTATTGTCAGCAAACTTGCTGAGGGTGCAAACACTCTGCAACCCTACACTCTGCACGTATTCATAAATGAACTGGAAAAGTGAGACTTGAGAAGGGGAAGGTTGCAGCTGATACGAAGTTAGTAAGAGTAGTGAAGAAAAGACCTGAATGCAAATTTAGCATTCTCTCATCAGAATGCAATTTTTTTTATGAGAATTAAAAAAAAAAAAAAAAAGGTAAAAAAAATCTAAGATTGAGGGACTATGCAATAAAATGGCAAAGGAAATCCAAAATATAGAAGTATTAAGATGTGCACTTGAGGCAAAAAATCCTAAATACGTATAGAGAATAATGAACTCTGATCTGATCATTACTCTTTAAAAACAAGACCTTGATGTGAAAATAGATCTTGGGAAATGTCAGCTCAGTGCTTGGTAGTGATCAAAAAGCAACTGAAGCAGTAGGAAGTAGTAGGAAAGAAATAGAAGATAAAATCTTATAGATCATCATAATGCTGTTGTATAAATGTCCACATTTTGAATTTCATGGGAAACTGTAGTTTTGTTAACTCAGAGAGGGTACAGTAGAATTGTAGAAGGTTCAGGGAAGGACGGCAACTTTGATCAACAATATGGACATGTTCCTTTATGAGGAGAGCCTATGTAGACTAATATTCTTTCAACTACAGAAGAATCAGTCAAGGGGGCATATGATGGAGATCTCTCAAATCATAAGAAAGAGCAAATAGGTAAATGGTGAACAGTTTTTCACTGTTTCTTCCAGACAGGAATTGGAGGCATCAAATGAACCTAACAGGTGCAGATTCAAAATAAACTAAAGGGTCTTTACCTACTGTGCAATTAATTCTTTGCTGCAGGATGTTGTCTGCTTGCAGGAGTTTTAAAATCAGCAATGCACATTCATGGAAGAGGAATCTACTTGCAAACTATTAAATATGCAAACAATTTCTCTGGTTTAGAAAGTTCCTGAATTGCAAATCAGATTGCTGGAAGAGTGTACTGGAAAAGTACTGCTACCTTTTTGCCGGTGTTTAATTTTTTACATGTTGCCTGCTTTTTGACTACTGAGACAGGACACTAGGCAAAATAAGCTTTTGGCTTGTCTCAATAGAGATATCATTTTGGTCATTAAGAAACTGAATGATTTTTATTTCACAGTTGCACCACTCTGCACTGTGGCAATTCTCAGTTTACCTCCTCAGGGGCTTGTAGAAATAGGAACAAAAATAGGCTTTGCATTGTGCCCCCAAGCCTCTGTAAATTATGACTATGTGACAGGAGTAATCCCAAAGTAAGATATTGTTGCTTAATTCACTGCACTTTGGAGTGTCTTCTGGAAACTGAATCAGTTTCTGGTAAGAACTTCAGCTCCTTTTTCCAGCATTCTGCTGCTTTAATGGTCTACAGTGAGCTTACCTTGCCAAACTAGATATTTTATTTTACTTATGTAGCTATTTTTTCCCCTATTATGCCTTAGTGCAGCTTTTCTGTAAAATCTGATTGAATGGATAACCCCCAGGAACCCTCACTGGGTAATAACTGTTCCCCTGAAAGTGATCTGTATAGAAATCAGAACTTGTACAAGTGATTTGATCTAGACCACAGGCATCTCTTTGTCATGCTTCTCTGTGAAGAGAGTATCTTCATGGTTTGGTGTTGGTGTAGGTTGTGCACTGGATGCAAAATACATATGGCAAGTCCTAGAGGCAGAAAGTATGAATGTAAAGGATGAGAGTGCAGAAAAGTTTTAGTGGTGGTGGAGAGTAAGGTCATTTTGTCATCATTATCATTCTTGTGATGATGAGATCCAAGAAGAGCTTTGGTCTATTTGATAAATCTGTATGATTAGCAAGACTGTGTTAGATAACTGTCTTACCTACCGACTACGGCAAAACATGAGAGTAAATGGAAATTTAAGTTTCACAGTAAGGAGATTTTTTATACAATTACTAACTGATTTATTTTTCCAACAACAACATAGAAAAGGGAAACCTTGCACTGTCGAGTCACTGTATATCTTTAGTTTTCACTGGGGCCTTTGTCCAGCTTCCTGGGTACTTTGCCAACTTTCATGTTACTTTAAAAAAAGTATTTTAGTGAAACATTTTTCACTAACCGGGTATTCTAAAATACATTGCTAACTACCAGCAGATGTAACGTATATTATAAAGTCTTAAATAAATAAAAATATTTATTTGCTTTATCTCCCTGTCTTACAAAAAAATCCGGTTTTATGAAAGTTTGATTTAGCCGCAGTGGGTTATACTACTTGACTGAAGGAAGCATGAAGTTGCATAAGTAAAGAGTGTGCCTGAATGGGCAACAAATTCCATCATTTATTAAATTTTTCTTGGGATGGGGTCCTCTCAAAACAAAGGAAGAAGTAGTAAATTAAAAGTACTAAATGAAAATTAAGAGTTAGAGCTGGTTGGAGCTGAATCTATGCAGTGAGATTGTTTACTTTTTTGCTTGTTCGCCTTATGTAAAGAATTAACATTTTAAATTGTTTTCTCAGTAATGAAATCCTAATTTGCATGTGGTCATTTTTCAGGATAGAAGCACTTGCCATCTGATTTGTAGCTGATCTGTTTGTTTTAAAAGCCCTTCAGAGTAATATCTGCATTAGGGATAGCTAACTTATTTATGCCCTGCAGCCACTGTCTTCCTGGCAGGCTGTTTAGAGACCAGGCAAGTACAACAGGATGTTTGTACAATCAGTCTTCTGTTATCCAGCATAATGAAAGACTTTAAAACCTCAGAAAATACAACCCCCCTGACATTACACAAACTAGGGGATGTGCTGGCATGGAATACATTAAACAGTCACCTTGTGACACAAGATCAACTTGGATCTATAAATTAGGGTGTAAAGGAGAGGGAGCCAGGCTCTTTCAGTGGTGCCCAGTGACAGGACCAGTGTGGGCACACAATGAAACACAGAAGGGTCCAGCTAAACATCAGGATATACTTTCCAACTGTGAGGGTGCCTGAGCACTGGCACAGGTTGTCCAGAGAGGATGAGGATGGAGATTTGTGGAAGCATTCAAAAGCTGTCAGGACATGGTCCTGGGCAACCAGCTCTAAGGGGGCGAGATGGACCAGATGACCTCCAGAGGTCTCTTCCAACCTCGGCCATTCTGTGATTAGAAGCTTTATTTCTGTGTTGGTCTTGAAGGTCCTTAAGGTATTGCAGCACTAGGAAGTGGGAGGTCATACAGTTCAGTTGCAACCTTATATCTCAGCTGGCTCTGAGAACTATCCACATATGTTCATGTGTCTTAAATAATAAGGCTGGATGGGTTACAATGGTTATGTGAGAATCAGGCTGGCTACACACAAAGCCGTATCAGATTTCTTAAACTCTGGCATAGTTAATTTGTAACCTAGACAAATCACCCATTGATAAGTTAGTGTCTACAGTATTTCTGGATTGTTTCTATAGTCTAGATCAATCTGTTTTGTGAGTTAAATGGAATTCAAGAACTCAGTACTTTATAAAGCCTGACCCATATTTTGTTCACAGTACAGTTCCTTCCACTAACATGTCATTATTGTTTACTTTGCTGTTGTGATTTTACCATTCTAAGCAGCATCCCAACACCATTGTATAACTAAACTTTATTATTCTCTTTATTGTGTTGCCAGTATGTTCAGAAACTGATTTTTGGAATTATATGGATGTGATTATTCTTTCTAACAAATTCTTCAGTGTTTTAATGATTCAGATTGCCATCTCTGTGTGCAGGATATTTTCTTGGTATGTTAACTATCCATGTAGAATTATAACAGATTAAGGCGACTTCACAAAAAATATGGAAGGAATGGACATGAGTTACTTTGTATTATACAAAACTATAATTGTGGTGTGATTTCTTTTTCATTTTAAGATCTTGCACACAAAAAGAAATATTTGCTTGAGAAGAATTAAGCTTCTATCCAATAGATAGTTTCTTATAGTTAAAGAAGAAATGTAATGGTAGAAATAAACAAAATAAGCTTATGCTGTAGAATGCCAGTTTATTGCATAGTAAACAATCTATTAAATATTTTACAGAATATCAATTTATGATACACTTGCTTTTATGCAGTAGCAGTGTTTTAAGTAATGAATTAGGATTATTAATTCTTATAATCTAGTACTTTCTAAGCATATTTTTAAGGAATAAGTAATCCATAAAAGAATTGCTGCTGTCTATCTTACCTCTGCTTTAGAACAAAGATTAAACAAAGCAATTTCTAGAACTTATTTCAGGGCTTTCAGCTAGGAAAAGTAATGAAAAACACGTGTCAACTTAAAAAACTTAAAATGATGGTATCTTGCAAAATGGCTGTCACAGACATTTAAACCATTTTTAATTTTTAAAAAATTCTTTAACTTTTTATGCTGTGCTAGGTTTCATCCATGAGGGTTCTTCCATCATTCTCTGACTGCACAAACATTTGTGCCAAGATAAGAAAATAAGCAACAGAGGGTTGGGTGGACATGGTGAAAAATCTGCATTTGGTGCCAGTGCAGGTTTATGTCAGCATATGTGAACTATGAATCTCTTACCCAAATCACAAAGAATGTTAAGCATTGGGCAATCCCACATAGAAAGTAGATCTTTTGCTAAGATAGATCTGTATCCTTCTGTTAGCCAAACTAAGAACTGATTGTTAGCAGCCTTTTCAAAGGCTGTTGTTTGCTTCAGTTATCGTGTGATCTTAAAGATCTAAACTTCAAGTCAGGATGTTCATAAGGTTCATGCCCTGCAACCTGAGTGAGTGCTTAACCAGCTGAGGTGCCAGAAGGGTCACAACTTTTACTGGCAACCTGAGGCAGCTGTTTTGTTATGTCCTGTTTAGGTGAATGGATAAGCAGAACCTGTGTCCAGAGGGAATATCAACCAGTCAAAGGAATTAACAACAGAAAATCTAAAAGTCCGTAGACCTAACCAGTCTGGGATTCCAGCAGAGCAGTCAGGCAATTTTCCCAAGCTGGAAAGCTCTAAGTAGAGGCCCATTAGAGAGGAAGGAGTTGTTTGGGTAGATACTATTACAGTTGGAATCACCCAAGTTTTTTATTTTGTGTCTTGTAAAATATCAATCCCTTTTGCTTTTGATTTTGTATATAAATTCAGCTGCTTGCATATAGCTTCACCTGTGTTTGAAAAAAATAGCTTTGCATTAAAAGCTTTCCATGTCATACAGATTCCAGACTGACAACAAGGTTATCTTTCCTTTCCTCTTTCCTCCATGTGCTCTCAAAAGAAAAAAGAAAAAAAAAAAAAAAAAGGCAAAAAAAAAAAAGGCACCTAAGCACCAGAATATTTTACTGATCTGATGCTCTGGTCCATGCTTTGATGTTCTAATGCTGTTTTATTAGTTCTGCTGTTCCAGGGACCATGCAAACCCCTTAGTGTTAGAAAACATTGACAATAAAATTTAGTCTTTGGACTATTTTCAATCCTTATTTAAATTAGGATTTGATTCCTTTTTTAGTCAAGGAAGCAGAAGCCAAGCCAGGGAACTGGAAACACACTTTTGGATGAATTTTCATTTGGAAGCAGATGGAAGTGGGGCTTTGATAGTCTAAGAATGAACTCCAGTTGCTTGTTTAGGAGGGCTGTAGCTTCTGGGCCAATGTCTTACAGAAGACAGGCTTCTCTTAAATCATTACACAGCTGTAATGAAAGGTCTTCTCTTTCTTCGTCTGGCCAAATGTAGCCATGGTATGGATTGAGGGAAACCGTAGTATAAGACCCAGGTTATAGAGGTCCATTTGGTAAATCTACACCTTACCATTACAGCCATCGCTAAACCTGTGTAATAAACGCCCAGCCTCCTCATTTTTTCATTGCTGATTTAAATTTCTCTGGCTTTAAGTCTCACGCTTTCAATTTTGTTATACCTTTGGATTTTGTTACATTCTTGCTAAAAGGAAAAGCTATTTGGTACCCTGTGAAGGTACTTAAACCCTGTAATTAATCTTCATCTGATAGAATTAATACAAAGAATTCTTTGTATCTCTTGCTGTTGGGTACTTCTCCCAATACATCTTTGTATTTGTGATTGCTCTTTTATCCAATTTACCTATGTATAGTAATTGTATGTTTACAGTTCAGTTTAATTCATTGTATTTAATGCATGTTTTTTTATAATTCAGGTGTGTATGTGTGTGCATGTGTATGTCATAATATCCTATCAACTCTACATTTATCTGCAAATCTCAAAGCAAAAATTTCCCCTTGTTATTGCAGTCTGATGTATCTTCCCCCCATTTTCCCCTCAACATGGAAGACCTCTTTGCTTTATCCTGTGCTCTCAGAAACACCATGGAAAATCTGGTCATGTTGTCTTAGAAAATTATGCTAATTACTGTGTTCAGATTTTCTTTTCCATCACCATTGTAAAAGGTCTCTTATTTGAGAGTTCACATCTGCATTCTGGACCTCGTGGTATTGTGTGGAATATACTATGCTGAAGATGGCACATTGGTTTCTGACTCTAATGGAATGTATTTTTTTTATTTTTTACAGAGTACCAAGCTGCCATTTTGCATTTAAAGAGGGAACACAAAGAAGAAATTGAAACATTAAAGGTATACTTTTGTAATGATTTTTTTTTCCTTCCCCAACTCTAGTGCATTTTACAGATTTAAGTAGTGCATATGTTTATATGTAGAAAATATGTTTATATTTTCTAACAAATGTTAAGAATTTGTTTCTTTCTAAAAGTTGTTTTCAGTTGACTCCCAACTCAGTTAAAATTAATCTGGTTAAAATCCATACAGGCACTCATATATGATGGCAAAAAGCAGTTTTACATGTTTCCCCTTTGTAGTAGTAACTTTGTGTTTAGTGTAACTTTGCAGTTTTGCTTGTTGTTGTACTCTTAAATTCTTACCTCTAACTCAGCAGTGCAGTGCTTTTACATTTGCTTATTATAATGAGGCACTGGCATTTAACTTCTCTTTCTCAATGAAACATACTTCTGTAGAAGCAGTTTTCTGTAATTTTAGACTGAAAAATAAGCATGGTGATTCCATTTGTGAGACTCTCTGAAATTTGGTATTGAACATTCTTTACTGATGTCTGGTTTTGTAAGTGTAAACTTGTCCAACTGTTTAATTGTCAAAATCAGAAATAAGAAAGTTTAATATTAGAACTCACTTTCCTTTGGCATGATCGACTCTGCTAAGCAAAGTGAAATATTATAAGGAAGTGGTTTTATCATAAAAGCAGGAACTTAAATGGTAGTATAACTTAAAGTGAATTTGTTGAGCAGTCCTAGTTTAAAGAAAAATTAACAGCATCTTCCTTTTCTCGCCAATTGTGATATATTCTTAAGCATAGCTGCACTGTGTTCTAATACAGGTCCATGTGCTTATCCTTAGTATACAAGTGATCAAGGATAAAACATTCTGTATTTTCTTTGTCATGATTAAGGCAAATAGAATAGAAAAAAACAAATTTACTAACACAGGGAGTCTGATAATCCAATATATTGGTACATTGACCATGTCATTAGGCGGGTCACATACAGCAATCATCAGACTAGTACAAGTACAGGATTTGTATTACACAGAGTATTTGTGTTTTTGTGTCTGCACAAAGGCCAGGACATAATGGACATAAAACCTATGAAGCTGAGAGAGCTCAGTAAGCTCTTTGAGTAGACAGAGGTGGAATGATAGTAGCAGGTTGTGGAGTGGACAGGACAGGCAAAGAGTCTCTCATGTGTGCAGTATCTCTTAAAATTCAGCAGGGGGAAATGCAAGCTAACACTAAGTAAACACAACAGGAATATACAATAAATATTATTAATAATAACTCTTACAAAGAATAGCGTAACTCTCCCACACAAGAACAGTAGATGGATGCAAGGGGGATTTATTAATTTTGGGAGGGTATTTCAGAGAACACATAGTCTCACTGAGAGAGAAAAATGTGTTTGTGCATCTCCAGCAACCCTGGAAACAGTAGGGGCAGAGGAGAGAGAGAGGAGGCATTTTCATCTTTCATTAAAAACATGTTCATCTTGCACATTTTGTTTTCCATAAGACTACATCTGAAAGACACTGGAGGAAAAGTAGATGCATTTATCTGCTGATCCTAACTTTGAATGATATAAACATTCTCTTTTAAATCAGATTATTATTTTTTATCTGGGTTATTGGAGTTTTCCTCAAATATCATCATGACTTAATGATTAATTGTATTTATATGTTATCTTGTTTAGTAGTAAGGAAATTGTGAGTGGGTCGTTTCCAGAAAAGAAAAATTGTGATGTATCTTTCAACACCATAAAACCTCACTGTTTTATATATGTATATAAATATGATTAGAAATGAGCTAAAATGCAAATATGTGCTGTTCATGATTAGTAGAACACTTCTGCACTCTTAGCAGCAATGTCCTACAGACCATGTTTTCTTATATTGCATGCATTTGGTGATTATTTTCATGTTTGGTAGTGTTTTATCTTGCACTATGTAGTTCCAAAGGCAAACCAGAGAAGGTGATGTGAATGTTTTGTAGGCCTTTTAGGTAACAGCAGTGAAGTGTAAGGTCTATAAGTTTGTAAGACTGATGATTCCTGAGATACAGTGTGATTTTTCATTTTACAATATCAAAGGACGTAAAAGATTCCTATACCAAAGGACAGCTGAAGCAAGTATCCTGTCTCCAGCAATGACCAGCAGTGGGTGCTTAGAAAACATGTATAAGAAATACAGATTGTAAGGGTAATGCCTTCTTCCTGTATGATGCTTTTTGTGTTGATGTAGGGTTTTTTTGGCAAGTCTGAGTGTCTTCATTGTCTCTTCCTTGTTGCTTCTACTACCGCTGCCTCCATGCCCCTTCCTTAACAGTCTGCTGCTTGTTTTTGGACCTCAGCCCAGCCTGGTGTAGGGCATCAGGTTCATGAAAGATGCATAGTGACTAAATTACTGAGAAATGTTGCCTTAGTATACCATTTCCAGCAATTAGTGTTTTGAGGGTTTCCTGAAACAGAGTCTGCACACAGGTTATGGTATATAGTACTGATGGATAAATTACAGTATCACATGCTTCCATGGCTTCTGAATGCTAGGCCATCTGAGTAGTGTTCCTGTTCTTTTTCTGTATGTCCTTGACAATTAATTCCTTGTAATAGAATGTGACCCATTATAGATGCATCCTTTTTGTTTGTAAAGTTGTTTTGGAGCTGTTTATTTCTCTGGAATGTGTAGAATGACATGAAAATTTCTATATAATGCCAGACTAATAATCTAAAAAACACTTAGGCTGAAAATATTGGATTCCTATATTCTTACTATGTCCTGTGTCCAAAGAAGGTCAACACTAAGTTATTCATTTTGTGAAGAGAATTCAATTCTTAACTGCAGCATGTTATTTTTTATAGTGGGTGAAATCTGAGAGTCAGATGCTGCTACATGGTCCTGCTGGTTTGGTAAATCATAAATTGTTAGTTCTGCCTCTAAGTTTTAGTAGTTTTCTAAAGGAAAGGGTGTAATTTTAAACTTTTTTTCCCTTTTTTCATAGCCTGTCTACTTGAAGAGGTTCTTTCTCCTGTGTCCCTGATGTTCAAACATTTTAAAGAACAATTTTTTTTTTTCTCCACATCTCTGTTGTTAGCCTTTATTATTTTGTCTTTAATTTCAAAGGATTTTTTCCTGGGTTTTGTGATTCATTTAAAAATTATTGCTTTCCCCTGAAATTGCTTGTCTGTAATGTTTAAATATAACCGCAAAGGGACATGGTTTTTGTTCATTCTTTATATTACTAGCATTTGCAATGGTAAAAATTGAATGCGTTAGAGAAGGCCAGACATTGTCTGTATACTCTTTCTTGTGCCTGTTCATTATTTGAAGGGAAAGATATATTTTAAGATTAAAAAAAAAAATTATACATACTGCTGTACATGTGGAACTTTACATTATAAAATTTCATATGGGAATGTATATGGAAGTAAAATTGTGTCATGATTTTATGTAATAACTTGTTGCATTTTATTCTTTAAGGGCATAACAGAAAAATATGGTGGTAGATATCCAAACTATTGGAAATGCTTGGGTTAAATGTGATTTTGTACTCTGCACTGAAGGAACCTACGGACAGAAATTTCTCTGAACCAGCTCTTCTGCAAACTAATCCAAATCCCATATCTTGTATTTACAAAGAAGGTTGATCATCATACCTTCTCTGTAAAAGATTAGGAGTGAGACCCTTATTCTTCATTATTTCTAAAATGCCTAGAAAAATCTTGAGGAGCCCTGGAAGGTATGTGTAGGGGAAAGTTCTCAAAAAAATCCTTAAACTGTCTTCTGAAGGTGAAAGCAAGCAAAGTTATCCAGAATCTGTCCCTTGAAACCTGTATATAGTGGCTTATGAGTGAGAGATCTGTTTACTCTTTAGCAATAGAAAGTGGCCTATATTTCTGTACTGTTTCTTTTGGAAGTTATTTTTTTTCTTGACTATGTGAATGAAATTCCTAATGGATTTTTATTCTTTAAGATTTGTTATTGCTGTGTTCATTTCCTGTAAACTTCATATGGAATATCCAGTGTACAACCACAGCTTTACCTATACCACCAGTTTGAAAGGGTTGATGCTGATTCTGTAGGCAGTTGAAGTTGCAATGAATGTAGCAGTCTTGAAGGATGTAAAACAATCACTGGATGGAAAGGGTGAATGACAATATTATATTTATTTTATATTGCCGTCTTTATGTTATCACAGTAACTTGAAGCTTTGTTCCTTTTTTTGCTGTCACTTGAAATCACTTCTGGTCATGTAGTGTGCATATTAATTAAATTAAGATTACAACATTTATTACACCAAGTCAATTATTGATGAATGTGTACCATATCATACTGCATAACAATCAGAATAACTCATAACATCTCTTAATGGGTTCATTAATATACATAATTCACCTGAATCATCCACATGAAGATAATCTTTAGAAAGGGTAGTACAGTAGAGATAAAAACTTAGTTTTTACCTGTTTATTTGTAACTACATTTACTAGTTGCTGTGTTCAAAGCATTTCTTGAATTTTTCAGCTATTATTTACAAAAAATTGAACGATATATTTTTAAGACATTAAGCTATTTCTGTTCTGTACTGTTGAATTTTTCACTTTTTCTGCTCCTACCACTAGATGTCAGCTAAGTCTTTCAGAAGTTCCCAAAACATGTCACAGCTTCTCTTACATGTGTGCAAATTTCATACTTCCTTCTAAACTGTGAGAGTATGTGTAGTGGTAACATCCTGGCCACTATTTGTGGATCTGGCACAGTCTTAGTTTTAGGTCAGAAATTAGCTTGCACATTATGGAACTAGAATTGAAGTTGCTTAATAGAAAAGTAGTAGCTGTCATCACCTTAATAGTACTTTTCCCTACAGAACCACGTGTACAGTATCTAATAACCAAGTGGATGACAATGACTTAACATCAAATCAGAATATCACAAATGATCTACTGACTTTGGAAAGGAAGGAATTACCTTAAAGGCAATATTCTGATTGCAGTAGTTAATAGTTAATCCAACACATAGCTGCACGAGGGTGCAGCATACTTTTTAACTTTTTTTCTGTAAGTTTGTTTGATAAAATGAGTAAAAAAGTTTTTTCCCTAATTTCTACTTCATCCCTTTAGCACAAGGGTACCAAATATCCCTTCATATTCAGTTACACGGAAATTTTATACTGCTTTAGGAATTTGGAATCAAAGTCCTAAGCTGTACTATAACTCTGTACCCTATGCATGGATCTTTGTCTCTGATACAGGTTATTAGGCTTCCACCAACTCACTACGTCTTTAACATGTTCCCAAATGGAGAATAATAATGTCTAATTACAGTTTTTATAATAATTTTACTATATGTTACATGATGCACATTATATAATATACTCTATAAGAAATGATATCTATTGGATAACAATAAAATATAAACTGTAGATAGCCTGTAAATTATACAATAAATATTATATAATAAAATTATATTTCTACATATTTCAAAGTATCTCATTGCAAATTTTAGAAAGAAATACCTGTAGTTACATCTAACACAGTTATGAACATATTATTAAAACTTAAGAAATAGTGAATGGTAACGCAGTTGGTGTATAACTGCCCACGACATTATGAAATAACAGGCTGGCCTCATTTAGAGAAAATGCATTATGGGGTGTTCGTAGTGACCTTTGTGGTCTCCTTAGTAATGTTTGCAGTTTTGCATTTTTGCAAAAGTTTCAGGAGCTGAAATGTAGAATTGGGTAGAAAGTCATTTCCTTTTCACGGAAGAACTTGCTTAACTTTGAAAACAATTTCATATCATAAATTGAGATTAAAGACCAGTGCCTCAAGGTGCCACAGAAAAAGGTTGAAAAATGTGGAAGAAAAAGGAAGATGAATGGGAAAGTCGTAGCACCAGTCAAAATTGTCTGGTAATTTCAAAAAGATTCATTTTTATTTTGTCATGAGGCCACAAAGGCATAAAAATACTTTCTCAGTTACTGAGTGAAGTAATAAAGCTTTACCTATGTGACAACCTTTTCACTCTTTTACAAATCTGTTTTTACATCTCTCAAGCTTTACAAGCCCTTCCCTGGCCATTTGTCTTTTCACTTTCCCATTCATTTTCTCTCATGGTCAGTGTGCTTCCATTTGTGAATGCTTCCATTGCAAAATATAACAAAAGGTGCTGCTTTTCCCTGCTAAATTTTGAAATTTGTAATTCAACTGTGAGAGGCAATGCTGGATAGTGATGAAAGCTGTTGTATGCCAGAATGCTTATTAAACAACTCTTTTATAGAAGTGGGTGATTTCACTTTCATTTTGACAATTTAAATATCTTTTACTTACATATAAAAGTGAAATTTCATTTCAGCTTCAGAAAGATCAGAAAAAGGATGCTTTAACACCAAATCAAAACACTTTGAAATATTTTGAATTTGTCTAAATCTTCTGTTTTGTAGATAGTCTCTTACAACAAAGTGGAATTTTTTTTAACAGATTCAGCTGAAAAATTTCTGACCTGGTTGCTCTTAGGTAGGGCTCTTTATCATTCCTTTCTGGAAAAAAGAAATTTTAAAAATTTTTTCCCCTCAGTTTTGTGTATGCATATATGAATTCTTGCATAGGATAGGAATTTCACGATTTGTCAGAAGTCACTATGTTTTGAAATCTACTATTAAAATATGGGGGCCAATGACAAATAGTGTTGGAAGCTTTGATATGCCACAGCACTTAACAAAACAGTGTTTAAGAAATGGATAGTATGCTGACTTCTGGTAATGAAATTTTGCTTCAGGATGCTGAGATAGTTGTTTTTAACCTTTACAAGATGAAATGCATCTGTAAGATGGCTAGCTGCTTTGTGTGTTCTTCACTGGATTTTCATGTCCCAGCACGCACAAATAGAAGAAAATCTGTATCATGTATGCTTCTGTCTGGTGGAGTTGCAGCTTAAAGGAGCAGCCAAGGTCAGCAAGGGTTTATTAGTCAGTCTTTCCTAATGAGCTGTTCAGGCTTTTCAGCATTTCCATGTGGTGTTACTGATAAAGGTCTCCCAGCTTGTGGTTAATTATTGATACTACTCTTGTCTAACTTGAAATGTTTCAGTCTTTTGTGTACAACCGCTAAATGTATGGTTTCACCACCATGTGTGTACTGTATGTCTTTATGAATCTTCTTCTTGGCTACTTTGTCCTCATGAGAAGGAATTCTCCCTGTTCAGTGCGGTGCCTCTCTGCAGTGCAAGACAGTGAAAATATAAAGATCGAGAAAAGCATAAAAAGTGTGAGAAGGAAGAGACTGAAATCCTATGAAATTGTATTAAAATATCAATTTCAGTACTCCTAAGACTCTCAGAGAATGGGAGCAAGGTTATCTTTAAAGTCTGTATTTCCTGAAATAGAAAAATCCCAGCAGGGGAAAAATCACCCTGTAGTGAAAAATTTGCATGGCCAGTGCTAGAGAGGGTGGAGTAGCAGACTAGGGAATGATAGCAAAGGACAAGAGCAATAAAACAATAACTTTCTACACGGTGCATACAAGCACACAAAGGACTAGCAAGAAGCACTATAATCTCTTTGGAACCACTTGTTGACAATTGCATCTTCATTCAGAAAGGAAGCTTGGAATGATTCTTCATGGTGTATGAAGATACTCCCTAGTTCAGTGCTTAATTATGTTTAAAATCTTGCACATGATAATGTGTATATTCATGTCATACTCCATAATCAAATTCTTGATGAAGTTTTAAGTATCTCTGCTGTGCTCTGATATTTACATTAAGCAAAATTCTTCCTCCTCTTCTCCATTGGCTTCGTATTTTCCATTTTTTTGATGCAATGTGTGCTTTTCATCCTTATTTTCCTTTAATCGTATGTTTACATTGTGATTGTTTTCTCATCAGATTGAGTATCCAGGAAGACTTTTCTTTTGTTGTGTTGGTTTTTTTCACTGCTACTTGCCATGTCTTATATTGCCGCTCTATTATTTTCATCAATACGATTTCCCTGTAAGAACTTGGATTGTTTAGACTTAATGTCGGCTGCAGAATGCTGTTAATTCCACATGTTGATCCAAGGATTCTCCTGTTTATTTAAGAAGTTACCACAGACGGTATTCCATATACTGAATATAGTGAAAATCTCTTCAGCTCTGTGTCAGCACATGGACATGGACCTGGTATTATATAGTTAAAATGTGTGTAGAGATCAACAAGATAATTTACAGCCTTAAAACTTCAGCAAGACTGAGCTCCTGCTCAAATTTAGACACATTACAAAACACTGCTTAATTAGGGCTAAAATGAAACTCTTCTAAAAAAATCATTATAAAGCCCTGCATTTATCATAGTTTGTGAAAGTTAATTTATCCTGTCACCTTGAGTAAATATGTTATGCACTCAGGAGAATAAAGTAGAACGCATACTGTGAACATGATGACATTTTATTTTGACAGATTTGTAAGACCTCTATAACATAGGAAACAATTGTCTACAAGAGAAATTATGTGAAATGTGATCATTGGAGTATAAAAGCCACTAAGAATTAAGTAGTGTCAATGTTATCTTACCATTTTGATTTTGAAAACATGTACCCCATGCCTCCATGCCAAAGTTACCTGCTTTTTGAAATTTACTACACCAGATGTTTGTTTGAATCTAATAATTGTAGGCCATTTCACTAAATAAAATACATAATTTTCTGTAGTTTAAAAATTCTGGCTCTAATATTTCTGTTTGTAGAACAGGGACAAATTTGACAAGGATGAACATTTTGCTGATATCTGGAATCTATCTGGATCTATCTGGAATCTGTCTGGAATTGGGAATTAAAACTTTTGAAACAGAGATATTTTTTCTCATATTCAGTAAAGACTTCAGAGTTTAGCAGCTTCTGACTTTGCAAATCTAGTGCTCATTGTACCTATTGCATCTTCTGGTGCTGACCAAATTTTTGATATGCCATTTCCACAAAGCCACCAAAGGTACTGAAGCCACCATAGTTGTTACAACACTGGCACAAAACTAAGTTCCACTGATTAATGGGTGCCACAAGTTACTCTTGGTTAGGTGGGGATCACCCTTCCAAGGATGCTTTGAAACTGGAAGCTAGGAGCCTGTCTCCTGACCCCCTTTTTGATGATGAGGCAATGTGAAAGAAAAGCCACTGGAATTTGAAGCAGACTACAAGAGCTACAAAGATGTATGGAGATGTGAGAGGTGGAGCTTTAGGTAGAAGATGGTGAGTAGAGATACTAGGATGAGACTGGCAAGCTAGAATGGGAAAGAAGTCTGGAAGTTAATACAGAAAACTGTATTAGATAGATTGCAGAGACTTGGATCTGGGCATCATGATACAGGTTTTGCTTATAAGTGGACAGTTTCCTTCAGAATATATATACTAGAATAATGCGGTCTATTCAGTATTTGATTATATTTTTGTGGGTCAGTGAGTAATACCCTCCCTTGTTTATTAATCAAAATGTGACCTGAATATAGATAGTTTCATTACGGATTTGCCAGTGTCACAGGTTTTAATTTGTCAGGATGTTTCATATATATAAACTGGATTTTACAGTATGTATTGAGATAGGCATGTATTATTATTCATCTTTTATGCACAGAGACCTAAGGTATAACAAATTTATTGGGATGCATACATTTGCATATATGTTCATATCATAGTTAGTTTTTAACTTACCTACAAATTACTATGAATGGGATCCCAGAATCTTAAGATAGTTGCTTAGAAAGTAAGGTGTATCATTGGTTACCACTTGAGAAACACTAACTAAAATGACTTGTGACTCATCTTGGAGAAACCTTTGCCGTTTGAGCAAGTATAGAATCTGCTTTTCCAGGTCAGCATTATCATGCTTTTATTACAGTACTGTTGTGTCTCTTCCTGAGGTTCCATGCTTTTTCATAATACAGTTTTTAATTATTGTCTGGAATAACTCCCATCGTGTTCACTGAATGAGATACTAGTTCTGTCAAAGAGAAAGTTTCTGCACTACATGGAAACATTGATGGAGAGGGAGAAAATTAAGGTTGTCTGGCAACCACACTTGTAGCTTTCCCTTTTGAGTAATTGACCAAGGTTGGGTTTTTAACACATTTCTGTCTGTGCAATATTTTCTTCAAATTCCATAATGGGAACATCTAGAATAATGCGGTGATGCATAATTAGCATGTAGTATACATTAGTTTGTAGTAGGTATGTCTTTTACACAGTTACAGAGTCATTTCCATAATTGATGTTATACTTCTGTTTATCCAGGTAGAATCTCTGGAGTTCACAAGCTGTATCTTAGATAAGTGTACTGGTATCTTTATCTGCTAAGTGTAGCATAAACATCTCTACAATGATACAAGATGAGTAGTTACAAACACAATGTTGGGTTGTCTTCTAAATATTACCTGATTGGTGAATATTTAAAGACTGTCTTTTGTTGTTACCACTAAAGTTTATGATAGTGTCTGCAGAATTGGAAACTTCCTAGTTAAACTAAGAGAGGAGTCATGAAAGATAACCTTGTGCGTGTAGGATCTTCTCAGATACTTTGCCTTGACAAGGATATCTGCAGTTTGAATTTTCTCTTTGATCATTGTAATTGAGGCAAGTATTATAGTGTCAATATGAAAAAAATCTTTTCTATAATGAAGTTGTGAGGAAAGGAATAGATGGGGGTTTTTTGTCCCTCCGTAGAAAGTGTGTAACTTAATGAAAACTGTTGTTTTCTGAATGTGAAATTAACCTCTGCCTTCATTTCCTTTGCTATAGAGAAAGAGGTAGTATTTTTTTTGTGGTATATTTTATGTTGAAGGAAGGACTGTTTCACCAAGCAATCCATTTGTTTTGATGTGTTGAGGTCCCTCTCTATAACAAATGAGGAATGTGATAATTGTAAGCATCAGAGAACTACTCTTTTAGGTGACTACATTTTTTAAAGTAAAATTGAACCTCTTGTTATTTTGATATCTGGTGTCAAAAAGGCCCAAGAAAATTAATTTCCCTCCATAGCTAGGAAGTGAATGGCTTGCTACACCTCAAATTCTTTTCGTTGTTTTCATTGCATGTGTGAACTCTCTCTATACTGGTGGAGAGGCTAGTCATCTCCTCAGTGTAGGTATTATTAATATTTTTAGACAAAAATTATGTTCATACAGAATGAAAATCTTCACTTTCTAAAAGTGTAGTTACTTTATTTTATTCTCGTAGCACTGTTTGGCTGAATATTTTCTGTTGAAAAGTAGTATTCATTGTTGCCCATTATCTTTCTATGGATATATAACTTCATCTTTGCTTACTCTTTTCCACGTGCTGTACTTACACTGCTTTTTGTTTTGACTTTTGCTTCAACCAAATCATCGGTTGCAACTCAGCAACTCTATGTAGTTACAAAGCTTTGTTATAATGGCTTAATCTTGGAGTCTGGTTGCCAAACAAATTAGTTCTTTATACTGTGAAGCAATGTTGACAGTAAACTCTCCTTTCCTCTCCACCCCCTCCCCAAAAGAAAAGGAAGAAAAGAGAAGAAAAACAAGGTTGCGTTACAATTCTGGCAACATCAGCCACACTAATAAAATCAAATTCAATGTTGTTTTACGACTTTGAATTTATGTGACTGCACAGGATCAAAGGATTTGTATCCCACTGGACTGCAAGGTCTATAGTTCATGGCAAAAAAACTCATCAAAAAGAACATTTTAGTAGTAAGGCTTTTCATTTTAATCAGCCACAGTAATAAAAAAGCTGTTAGGTGTCCAAAAACATTCTCCCAAGATCAGAGACAACTTGCTCTCTACTACAATCAGTTTTCTTATTGGATCCATACTGCCTCTGTAGTTTTTGTCACTGAAACTTCATCTTCAACTTCTTTTCAGCCTTTTTTTGCACTGTTTTCACATTTTACATGCCAAATCATTATATGCATCAGTAAAAGTAATCATTAATAGAAGTTCCCTGGTGAATGAGAAATACTGTAACTTATTTAAAGTAAATTGTCATCAAAACAAGTGATTAACTAAAATAGAATTTTAAATACCAGTCTATATTTTTATATATTGTATTTTAAAATATTTGAATAGCAATATTTTTTTTTTTGTCCTTGGATATAATCTTTTGAACACCAGCACAAAGCATAGGTGTTAGTATTTTTGTATCTATACAGACATCGTAACCTAGGCTGTCTGAAGACTAAGGTAGCAGCTTCAAGTGAGAAACAGAATAGGGAATGTTTGTGATAGGAAAGGCTGTTGTTATCATGTTTGGATTCTGCATGTTAATTGTTCGTGGTCCTAGTTCAACAAAAGTTTGTAATGAATTTTTACCATATGGTGTGGTTTCATTCTTTAATTAGCTTGGCCTCAGAGAAGTTGTATGCAATATATCATTTACATTTATTGATGTGTTGCATTTCGAATTGCCTCATTCCATTCTGCAGAAGTTAAACATTTAACAGAGTTCAACAATATGTAGAGATTTTAGCAGTGAAATTGTCCATGAAAGTATCAGTTTTGCTTGAACAGGTAGGTCTTAATTTAGCTGGCTACCCTTTTATCCATTTACAAACTGTGTAAGATTTATCTTTCCTAGCATAAGCTGTCTTACATTTAGGGACAATCAACACACGGTCACTTTCTGCAAGGATCGGTCCCTTTCTGCATGGCATGACACGTATTGGATGTTACATGGCCTCTTGTAGCTGCTGTACACTACTCATTTGCAAAGTTCTAGTAGGTGTGGTATTCCCTTCTCACTGCTACCTGAGATACATGCAGGCTTATATTGGGTTTTGTCAGCTGAATGTTTTCATGCCTTTATTATTTTTAAAAACAGTCATTCAAATGAACAGAAACTTTACTATTAGGGAGAATTTTATAAGTTACCTACCAAACATGTAAAATCTACATAAAATGCTAAATTATCTACTGTTAATATTTATTTATTAATAACCTGAAATGTACCCCTTTAAGCACATGTTGTTAACTGTTGGCTTTATTAAGTAATATTTAGTCTAGTTTTTTAGAGGCGCTATCATTTATCTCAAGGGATGGTGTTGCTTAGCAAATGCATGTATGGCAAGAAGTTTAGTGAATCCAAGGCATTAGTAATTTTCTGCTTGATATATGTATCTGATTCAAGAAGGGTTTAGATTCCAGTGAGATTTTTCTGTGGGCACAGAGATGCCACAGTAGGGTACATCACTTATCAGGTGCTAAAGTTGACATAATAGGATCCATAAATGTGGAGTATGCTGTGGAGTACAATGAACATTATTAGAGAGATTTTTCCAGATATTGGAATTCATAACATTTGCAGGATTTTGAGAGATTACCAAGAAATTTCAAGGGCATATCAAGGGTTCTATCTGGGTGTTTGATAAGAAGTTATGGAGAGGGGGAGGGATTTACTCTTACGAGGGTTCATCTGAGTAAAGTTACATATAAATAAGATGGCTGTAGAAAAGCAGGGACTAGAGATAAGCTGTTTTGAGCTGTGTATTGTATAACAAAATTTTCCAGGTGAGTTAATTTGTGTAATCTAAAATGGTTGGATGGTAGTTATTAACAGGGAAAGGACTGAGGGCAGGATATGTATATGTGCAGGAGACAAAACGTAGATGAATGTAATTTTACAGAACCATTTACAGAGCAGACATAAGGCAGTCAGGATGAGGAAAGCAAACTTTAAGGTAACCTGGAAGTCACTCTGTGAGGAGCATGGAAAAGAGGACAGAACATTAAGAGAGAGGCGAAGGTCCACAAGCAGGAAGAGGAAATGCTGAAGCTTAGAATATAGGACTGTGTGCAGTACATAATGCAAGGAGTGGTTTGTATCTTGGATGGAATAGTCCCTTGAAATACATGGTCCTGGTCAGAAAACGGCTACAGCTTCCTTGTGTCGTAGATCTACTTTGTATGGTTATTCATACTCTTCCTATAGCGACAAGAATGGAAGTGTATTTGTTACCTTTATACTTACATAGTCACTGAAAGCTTAACATTAGTGTGAGAGAATGAGCTGATTCAATTCCCACTCCCACTATATCCCATTGTCAGCAGACTCACTTAATAAGTTCCAGTTGTGGATTTTTTTTTTAACTTACGGTACCTTTTTTTTTTTAAAAAAAACCCAGCTATTTCTTATTTATTGTCTTTATAAAGCCCCTAGACTCAATATGTACAAATGCACTAGCCAAAAGCTTGCACATCTTTTGACAGGCACTTCTTGTTGGAGACAGGCACACAGGCTTTGCAACTGGAAGGATGGTAGCCTGGCTATTATTGATTCTGGGTCCTCGAAAATGGTGAAGAGGAGGAAGAGAAGACAGAAAGCATATATAAAAAATCAAATTGCTGAAGAATGGGATTTAATTTAGGAGAAGAATCATTTTATAGTAATATAAAAAAAGTGAAGGGTGACCACAAGCCTATAATGAATATAGTCATTTCAGTGACACTTTTCCCACGTAGTATACAGTTGAATACCCACAGAGGATGAAATAGGAAAGATGAAGAGAAAACCAGCACTGGGAATTGCTAGGAAATGAGTTCAGGGAGCAAAGAAAAGGGATAATACAACTGACATACTATACAGAGGGAGGAGAGTGAAGAGTAGCTGAAGATGTTAATAAATATTCCTTAACCTTGTATGCAGAACTGAGTCTGTAGAAAAGAAGTGTTCAAAATGTGTTATAAATGCAAACTAATTCTGCAGTGGCATGAAGAACATGTTATTGGCTGCATCAAGAATAGTTTTGACTGAAACTGGAACAATGAATTGGAATAATATTAGAAACATATAAACATACAAGAAAATGTAAGAATATGTTAATTTAAATACTCACTGTAAAAATGCCGTGCTTGATTTGAATGTTTTTGCAGTAGAGAGAGTAGATATTATTGTGTTAATACCTTCAGTTTCTTATTGATTTTCTGTATTCGGAGAAGTGCAGTTTGCTGAAGTTTTTCTAACAAAGAATAAGAAAATACCAGAAATAACAGCTGACAGAGTACAAAACATAGTTCATTTCTCAAAAATCCTTTCTCCTGACGTTGGCTTTAAAAACCTACTTGTGTTGTGTATATCACTTTCTCTTACATACATTCAGTTGTTCATTTACCTGTTTGTGTTTTTGTAGTTGATCTTGGTTAGATGGTGTTTATTCCAGACAGGACAAGGAAAAAGATGAAATGAAGTGCATCATACTGATTATTTCAGTACAATCAAAAAGGTGAGAGAGGGAAGAATTAGTAAAACTTCTTTACCATCTCCTTCCCTTTATACCAGTCCAGAAATACAAGGTTTTATTTTATTATGTAACAATCTTGATTGATGTCATAGGAAGGAGAAATCCATGAGTGAATTCAAAATTCCGAGTTGATGGCCTTACTGTGTTCTTTCTGGTAGATAATGCACACGGCTTGTGCTGTTACACTGACAATCTTTTTTATGTAAAAAGGATTGTAGTCAGACCTTCAGATAGTATGAATACGAGTCTTATAAATGCTGGACATATTAACTGCATCAAGCTTTCTGTCTTCTGTTACACTTTCTGTAACAGCTTACTTAAGCTCACAGTGATATGCATTTTATAATGAAATAGAGCTTTTAACAACTTCATTTGTTATATGCATATGCATTGCTTAAATATAGCAATCTGTTAAGTATGGCTCTAAAATATTAAGGAAGGAAGGAATTTATTATAGAAGATGCATTCTGAGCCATTCTAAATGTGTAACTGATACACTCAAATACTTAATTATTAAACTCTTAATACAAGATATACAACTTGATCATCTAGGTTTCCTTTTCATAAACAGAGATTTTTACTACTCTGTTTTAAATAGTTAAGCTATTAAAGGTCTGCTTTGGTTTTTGGATGTTTAATGATATTTGGCATGTCAAAATGCAATTTAATTACAGTGTTGAATAATTGTGCAACTTAGTTGTTGGAAGAATAATATCTTTTGGTTTTTTAATGTGTAATCAAATAGCTACATGCTTGGTGTCTATTTACAGGTTTTGCTTAAGTTTAGTAACCTGAGATGGAGGACCTCTTCATAATATATCGTTGTAGAAATGCTAATTGTTCAAAGAATCATGAATCAGTCTCTACAAGTAAATCAGAAATTGTATTTCATAACATATTAAACATGATATATATTTTCACAGTAAATATTTAAATTATCAAAGAAAACGAATTAGTGCTTAAAATGTTATGTGAATTTTAAGCAATCTGTAGTCCTATATTTAAGTAATCATGCACATGATATTTTAAACAAAAAAAAAATTCTGTATGTTGCCGTGTAACTGGGTATATTTTAGTGATGTACTATACAAATGATTTTGTACTCTGAAATTAGTGACTATAAGGCTGTATTTCTTTCTCAACTACCCAAATGCCAAAAATTGTTAACTAAATATTCAAAAATATATGGAAAAACAATGTTCTGTATACCCTCTATGGTCAAATTTCCTCCCAACCACTTTTGCTGCGTTGTCTCTATAAAACTATGTATTTAATATTTTTAAATTAGAAAGAGAATTTGGCTCTATATTCATAGCCTGTACAAATATTTAGAATTCCGGGAATGTTTAAGAATGGTCAATCATTTAGCTTACTTTTTTACTGTGAGGTGTAAGAATAATCCTTACTGTGTACCCTTGAAAATGGTGATACACCATATGTAATTGATTATAGTTGTTGAGATATTTTTTAGAGAGGAATTTTGATTTTTATGTAAGTTGGCACAGGTTTATTTTTTTTTCATTGAGAAATCCTTTGCTAAATCTCTGATTGTTGTTAAAATTTAAAACAAATGTATGTTTTTTCAATGACAGAGATTTAACAAAAAAAGACCTTTTTTTCTTTGTCAACACAATACAAGAATAAAAAGTGTGAGCTTTTCCAAAAACTGAAGATGAAATTACTTAGAATGAACAAAACCAAAAAGTCAGAGGCTGTCTATGAAAAATGTGTTTTTCCTCTCTTTTCTATGCACAGTACTTTGATGGCCAAAATACTATTAAGAAAAAAAAGCTGTAAAGTCTATAAAAATATTTTTCATTGGCAACTCAATAATTCTTATCTTTTTTCTTTTTTCTTTTCTTTCATTCTTTTTTCTTTTTTTTTTTTTAATTCCCATTCCTGCCCCCCCTTCCCCACCCCCAGCATTTCCACTTCTAGAAACCCTATCCTTAGAAACTTTGTGTCTTCTTTGTTCCCTTTTTTCTCAGTTTCATGGCTTGGCATAAGTAACTAATTAGATGTAACAATCAGTGTATAGAGTCAGAGAAGGGAATAAAATAGAGCTAACTTTCTCTCTACTATGTTGTTTTTCCAGGCTAATTAGAGTGAAAACTAGTAAAAGTATGTGTTTCTCAGTTAAAGAAGAGGTCTGTCTCCGATATACATAGAACAGCTTTGTTCATTAAAGACGTGCCATTTTTACACAGTTGCTTTTCAGAGTAGCATTGCACTGTAAACACTAGTGAAAAAATGTTATGCATTAATAGTGAAGCATTAACTTGCTACTTTCAAAGCAGAAGTTCTGTATATTACTTGCTCTAAAGGGTGTTTTAGAGAACTTTTTTTTAATATCTTACTGTTACACTTCTCAGGATTTTTTTTAAACATTTATGGTGCAAATAAGTCTTGACTAATAACAAGCCAGCAACTGATTTTTGAATGTAGATTGTTGTAGAGGTTTATGGTTTCCTCATATTCATACATACAAATTGTTCTAAAACTTTTCATATCAGAGCAATTCTATGTCAGCGTTAGAAAGTCTTTGTTCATATAAAATCACATTATATAAAGAAGTAACACAACAAATATACTTGAGTTGATTGCATTTAATTGACTATATCAACTATAATTGACTATATTGACTGTATTAAATGAGACTGTTATCTGTCACCTATCAGAGCAGAGAAAAGCTGTCACACTGGTATTGAGATTTATCTGTGTCAATCCATGTTATCATTTCGAAGTCATTTAGATAACCTGTAGGTTACAGGGGATGAGAGCATTTAGTCTTTTTCTTTTGTGATTAATTACGTGCTTTATCATCTGAGACTAATGATTAATGGAAGTACAGTACACTGATTCAGTTTTTGTGCTTTTTCTTCCTTTGAACATATGCTTCATATGTTCCTGAGTCTCATGGGACCAAGGCTGAACTGTCAGCACTATTTCAGAAAATATGTCTTGCCTTTTTTCTATGTGTGTCAAGTCACCTAGCAGGTGCAAAAAGGAAGTCACTGGAGTCATATGGCAGAGGGCTGGGTGTAAGGGGAAAAGAGAGGAAGACATCGGAAATCCATTACAAATACTCTTCTTATTTCCAGGTTACAGTGTATCAATATTTTAGATATGTGCATAATCATCTTTGTATCATGCCAATATCATGTATTTTAGTAAGAGGGGTGATTTTTTCCTTTTTTTTTTTTTTCTTTTTTTAAGGGGTAGCTTTTATTTTACCCATTAGCAGTAGTATGTTTTTAGGAAGAGGGTAATACAGGTCTTCTAAGCTTATATATAATGTCTATGTTTAAGGGAACTAAGAGTCAGCTGGGATCATTTGCTCTGGTGAGGTGATTTTACTCAAGGAAAATGTATCATGCACATTCTAATGGCAGATACCAGACAAACCTTGAGAAATTGAAGAAACTCATTTGTGAGTACAGCTGTACTGGTGAGGCTTGAATAGCAAATAGGCATGGACCTTATTTAGTCAGAATCAGAGGTGCAAGAACTGTGAAACCTGCATTCCAAGCAAGGGCAGATTTGGAAGCAAAATAAGACCTATCAGGGAGAGGGATAGACCAAACTGCCTATTTATTCAGCCTCTTCAAAATGGATATTGGGTGGAAGCAGAGAGCCTATGGAAGAATGGAGAAAGAGGTACATCAGCCAGAAAAGCTAGTTCTAGAGGTCAGGAAAGCACAGGATTAAAAGGACAGTTGACAACACTCAAGCTGCAAAGCAAATTTAAGGGTACAGTGGAAGTATTCTTCAGCAATAGAAACAGAAAGAAACTAAGGAAACAAGGTGGGTGTTATCCAGTAAGGGTGAGGTGGAGACAAAAGGCAATGTAGATTGAACCTAAAAAATTGATACCGAGTGAGCTGCCCCAGATTTCGACAGCAGTGATCATGAACACAGGGACAGCATTTTTCTTAAACTGAACACACACAGAGCTTATAGTAGCTGAATAGAGCACAAGGATTATTGATTTTTTTTTTATATGACATTTCTATTTATATCTTCTAATAAGGAGTTGTTGACTCATGACCAGTTTTTGATACACTGTCCTTCGCAGATCCTTTTCCGCTAAAATTGCTGTACTACTGATCAGTCCCTTCAGTGGCTATGTACGCTGCAGTTCTCTTTTTTGAATCGTAGCATGTATTTTCAGACTGCTTCCTTGTCTGATAAAATTATTTTGAATTCTAACAGTGTTCTTCACACTAGCATATCATTGTTTGCATATTTAATATTGACAATGAATGCAAGAAATATCGTACCACAGTAAGGCAATTTTTTCAGTAGCATATTGCTGTGTGGATTAGGCTTAAGATACTCAGGAGGTACTTTCCAATTTATGATTGAAATCTGATTTCAGCACATTAAGGCTTTTACAGTACATTTATTTATATACTTATATTTTCTTTTGAGCTGGCATTATGAAGAGGGAATAGTAATAAGGTTTCATTGAAATGTACCTGCCTCTAATCTCATATTTGTAACAGTAATATGGAGAAAAAATATCTCTACTGTCATGGAAATTTAGGCAGCTCTAAGTATCAATTTTGTGCATGTGTGTGTACAGGAGAGGGCGGAATATGTAACAAAAACTAGATAATGTCACTGAGTGGCTGGCAAGAGTCAGTGACACAGTAAGAAGCCAGAGATCCTCTACATGTCAGAACCTGAGGGCTTAATTTGATAAACTCTCTGAAAGATTGGATTAATGCTGCAAGAAAGTGAAATGGTCAGGGCAGTAGAAAAACGTGTTCCTTGCACTAGTTTGTTGAGTGTTGAATCTACATATACAATCCCAATTTCTTGTATGAATGTTGTTGAGAATTAGGCAACCAGGCTTCTAAACAAGTTAGCAGAGTGGCAAATGCATTTTTTCAAATAAAAAAAATTGTTGTCCTGTGTATCTAAAACATGTGGATGAACATCTTCCAAATTGTTCTTCATTATGTCTTGCTTTTATTTTATACAGAAATTTATACAGGCATTTTACTCTGATAGGTTTCCAAATCCTCTACCCTTCTTCAAGAATAAATCATGTTCATTCATGCTGCTTAGGGTGGCTTTCTAAGCTTTAGTTTCCAGCCTTCTTCCTGTATGTTCTGTCCCTTCTTCCCACACCTCCCCTCCCTCAGATGTCTTGTTTCCTGCTGATTTTTTTTTTTTCCATTTCATTCTGCTTAAAATAGCTGTAACCAAACAGTTATATTCTGATGATAGCCTTTGGTCATTGTTCATCTTAACAGCAGTTCCCAAAGACTCTAGGAGTATGGTGCATGACATGCCATGAAAACAGACTCAGTATATTGCCAACATGATAGTAGTAATTACTAATGTGATTCAGTAACAAGATACTGAATAATTTGAACTGTACCTATCCAACTCAAATAATTTGAACTATCTCTTCAAATCCCTGTAGATTTGAACTTTTCTAAAAATTGGTTCTTCCCAGCAGCCATAGGTATTGTTATGTAGCCATCATAAATATTTTAAAGGAGTGTTGACAGACACCTGGAAATAAAACTGTAAACTTTGATAGACATATGTGTACTATAGTAAAAAAACTTTGATTTCCATTTAGATGAAAACAGTATTTTAGCTGGAAAGGTTGTGCACAAGTGCTTCTAACACTAATTTCTATTCCATAAAATGTGTTTGGGTTCATGTTATATTTTGATATTTCAGGATTCTGGTGACAGCTATAGTATAAATGTAATTTTGATTGATTTATTTCCCACTTGAAATTGTGAGATGGAAATAGTTCTATTATATTCCATTTCAATATGTTAGACTTGTTTATAATAATGTAAAGTATAAGAAAATTCCATTGTTTCTCTCCTTTGTTTTATGAACTGTAAAAAAGAAAATATTTGCCTGGATATGTACTGTACCACCAATTGCTATAGCAAAATTTAGTGACTTATCTTTATAATAAAAATACTAACTATAAATTTCGTATAATGCATCAGAACAAGGATTCTAAACTAATACAAATCCTACAAGTTCTAAAGAACAACCCGTTTGTAAAGTCAAGAAATCATCTTGTATAATGAATGGTTGTATTGACAAAAAGGTTGTGTCAAAATTTATTTTAGTAAATAAGAACTTGTTTTATTACTTATTGCTCTCTTATAATGCAGTCAGTTGGATAAGACTAACCTTTTCCATTGATGACATCTGTTCAACACAGATTCCCAGTGTGTCATTTTTGTTAAGCCTGCTTTTCTTTTTTGTGCTTAGTAATTTTAGCTTTAATTCTTAAGTTAATAATTTTATTATTTTTATTAACAGAAAATAATTTTGAAAATGTAAAAGTAAAAAGCAAGACAAAGCATAAAACTATCACCTCAAACATAATTTTGAATTTAAACCACCAATTTTCTATTGTAAATTAAAGACTGAAGATCTGTTGTTGAAAAGGTATATAATACTAACAGAGTTGCTTTCATGCCCAGTTAAATGTAATAAGTAGTTTTGTTAAATACTGTGCTTGTTTTACAGTGTGTTTTTAAGGTGACTTCAGATTTACTGCTGGGAAAATCTTTAACATTCAAAGTAAATTGTTCTATCGGGAAGTTTTTGATGTCCAATAGGGGCAAAATACTATGATAAACAAAATAGTTAAATTCCCTAAGGCAAGCTTACTTCATTACCTCATTTATGGATCAGTATGCCGAGTTTAAAAAGAAAGGTGATTGCTCTGGAGCAATTCAAATGGCAGAAAATCTTTTGATAGTTGAACTGAACTAATAATTAAGCTGAGTGACAACAAACTTTGATAGAGTAACAGTAGGAAAAGAAAAAAAGTGAAAAATGTTCTATTTGTTGTACATACTACTCCTAGTTTTTCTGGAAAACTAATAGAAATTGGGCTGTTTCCAATACAAATCTCTGATTGTCTCTGCAAGACTTTAAACTTGATTTCTCACCTTTACACTCGCCAGTTAAGAAAAGGAGCATTTTGTATCCAATATTTTCATATTGTTTACTTTGGACTTTATCTTAACAAATTGATTAGAATGCAAGCTGATCATACTGCTGTAAGAAATACCATATATTGTTTGCATGTCTATTCAAGCTTCTCTGTATGATATAAAATGAAAATATATTACACTACTGTATTTCCTATACTGAGCTACACATGCATGACTTGGACGCATATTAATTAATGCTGTAAACTATTACCTCTGACCTAATAGTCAAGTTGGAATGATAAGTAGGGAGTGCTATGTTGCCACTTCTGACCAGCACTGTGTGGGAATTTTTTAAGTGTAAATTGCTGTGCCTGCAGGAATTTGGGAAAACCACAGCTCATTAGCTGCTTCTGTTGAAATGTTGGCTTCCGTTTGTACAGGAATCCTGAAAGAATGGTGGAAAATGCTTTCAGGAGTCATTGCCTTGCAAAGAAACAAGATATCGCCAGTGAGCTGCCTGATAATATCCTAGCATAACAGAAAATAGCTTGTAGGGACCTAATCATCAGGAATAGCAGTATTGGATTGGATTATTTAATGGAGATATTTGTGTCAAATGTTTTATATTTTTCTGATGTATGGTAAGAAAAGTGGGTTTTTTCCTCCTTACTTACATATATTCTTGAAAGATTGTTATTTCCTTCTACCTCAGTGAAATCCCTTTGGTTCTAAAATTTATTTTCCTGAATTGTAGATTAAAACATATCTGGTAGAAATGAAGTTTTAATCTAATAGTAAAGATAAATTTGAGGGAGAATTTATGTGTACCTCTGTGAATTTAACTGATGGGAACACTTTTAATAGATTGAGAAAGTGGTTTAATTTCTTTATTTAATGTTTTATCTGGAAGGAATTTCAACTTCTGTTGCATTTAATCTATTTTTTATTTCCTAACATGTTAACTATATATATGGCATATTTATGAAATTAAATAGTCAATAAAATCCTGTCATTAAGTACAATGCTATTGTAAAAAGGTACCTTTTTTCCATAAGGAACTATTAATTATTGCATTTAACAATTAAAAACCAGTAGGTCTGCTTAAAGACAAGGTACAAGTTAGAATTTGTGAAATTGATGTTCTGAATATTTACTCATAAAATATGTTTTGTTGAAACACACACTGCTTATATTTCTTTAAAGATTAGTAATTGTCTAATTATGTAATAGCTTGCAATAAAGCTATTTAGAACTGGGAAAGTGAAGTATTTCTGTCATTATGGTTAGCTTAAAGTAAGAACATAGTCTAAATGTGGAGATTTTTAATGACTGCAAAATAAACACTCTGAAAAATATTTGCACTAAGGATTTTTTTGTTGTTCTGCAGTCTCAGTTTGAACTCAGGGTATTCCATATTCGTGGAGAACACGCTGTATCAACTGCTCAGCTTGAGGAGACCATTGCACATCTGAAGAACGAACTAGATAATAAATTAAACAGAAGAAATGAAAAAGCAAAGGATATTGGTGTTTCTACTGAAGATGATAACCCACCAAAGACATACCGAAATGTATGTATACAGACTGACAGAGAAACTTTCATAAAACCTAGTGAAGAAGAAAACAGAGCCGTGAAAAATAACCAAATAGTTCCCAAAAAGCTTAATATTTCTTCTTTGTCACATAGTATTTCTGCCCAAAGTGAAAATAAGGACAATTACAATGTCCAGTCCTCAGAAAGTGTCTTATCTTGTCAACCAAAACAAATGCTGCCTCCCCCCCCACCGCCGCCACCACCACCACCTCCTCCTCCTCCTCCTCCTCCCCTTCCTGATTCTTCACGACAAGGTTCAGTTCCTCCACCACCACCTTTGCCAACGGGTCTGACTTCACTGACGTCTCAGTTTGGATCTGGTCCACCATTGCCACCTCCACTTTCTGAAGGCTGTAGGAATTTTCAAGTGCCACCACCACCACCACCGCTTCCAGGGTTGGGACCTCCTGTTCCTCCTCCACTGCCTGGATCTGGGTTACCTCCACCCCCTCCACCTCCTGGGCCTGGGTTCTTTTTTAGTAGTACTTTATCTTCAAACCAAGGTCCTCGAAAACCTGCCATTGAACCTAGCCGTCCCATGAAGCCTTTGTATTGGACACGGATACAATTACAAGGCAGCAGGTAAAATATATTTATTTGGACTTAGAGTTGCTATTTATAGGCCATGATGCAAGGGTATGTATACTATTTAAGACAATAACAAAAAGTTAACAGTCTAGGAATGTATAACAAAATCAGTGAAGAAGCATGGAATTTACATGTTTTAAGAAAAAATGGAAATAGTTCTAGAAGTCTAAAAATAGATAATAAATTATTTTAAAATTTTAAATATAAATTAAAATTATATGCATTATAAATGAAAATTGTGTGCATTATAACAAAAAGAAGTTTTGGGTTTTTTCCCAAAAAGCCAAGTACTCCATGGACAGCTCTAGTGACAGGGTGGTTCCTAGACTTAACACTAAAGAGAAAAAAGGTAGCCAAGAGATTAGAAAGATTTTTTTTAAAAAAAAAATCTTAATTAGGATTAGAATTGAAATGTTAAAGTTTGGTCAGGTGAGAACTGAGAGTTTCACTTTTGCTTTCCAGTCACTTCAGATGATACCATCTTCAGAGCACTATGTTGTGTCATTGTGATTCCAGTTCTAGAAACAGTTAAACTGGAACCTAACCTCTGTGTATAATTCAGGAAAAGTAAAACATATGTGTAAATATGTGCATCTCAGGAACCTGTCACATGACACATTCATTATGGAAGAGTCTCAGTACTGACAGAGACCTCTATAGTTTAAAGAAAATACAAAAAATAGAAAAATTACCAATCTTATTGTGATTTAATGCTGGGATAAAACACTAGATACGCTTAAGGGAAGGGATGCCATCCAGAGGGAGCTTGACAGGCTTGAGGAGTGGACCCGTGCAAACCTTATGAAGTTCAACAAGGTCCTGTACCTGAGTTGGGACAATCCCCAATATCAATACAGACTCAGGGATGAATGGATTGAGGGCAGCTCTGTGGAGAAGAACTTGGGGATACTAGTGGATGAAAAATTGGACATGAGCCGGCAAAGTGAGCTTGAAGCCCAGAAAGCCAACTGTGTCCTGGGCTGCACTAAAGGCAGTGTGGCCAGCAGGTCAAGGGAGGTGATTCTCCCCCTCTGCTCTGCTGTTGTGAGACCCCCTCTAGAGTCCTGCATCCAGCTCTGGGGTCCTCAGTACAAGACAGATACGGACCTGTTAGAGTGGTTCCAGAGGAGGGCCGTGAAAATGATCAGAGGGGTGGAACACCTCTCTTATGTAGACAGGCTGAGAGAGTTGGGGTTGTTCAGCCTGGAGAAGAGAAGGCTGCGGGGACACCTTATTGCAGCCATTCAATATGTAAAGGGGGCTTATGAGAAAGATGGACAAAGACTTTTTACCAGGGCCTGTAGTGATAGGACAAGGGGCAATGGTTTTAAACTGAAGGGAGTTAGATTTAGATTGCATATAAGGAAGAAATTTTTTACAAGGTTGGTGAGACACTGGAACAGGTTGCCCAGAGAAGCTGTGGATGCCTCATCATCGGAAGTCTTCAAGGTCAGGTTGTATGTGGCTCTGAGCAATCTGATCTAGTGAAAGATGTCCCTGCCCGTGGTGGGGGGTGCGAGTAGATGATCTTTAAAGGTGCCTTCCAACCCAAACCATTCTGTGAAAGTAGTCTGATAGTATATACCATTGTAGCAAATCTAAAGTTACTATCAAACATATTGTTTTATTGATTTGTTTATATGGGATCATTTGGTGAACAGGCATAAATAAACTACTTTTGGACAAACTTTTTGAAATGATCCCACAACTTTTGTTTATGCTAACCATTTATTCAGCTGTTGGGAGAAAAGAAGTACTCCCATTTACACTTTCTGGGCCAGCATGCATACCTTAGTGCCACACTGGTATGTGGTTTCAGTGCTGCTCAGCTGGTCTTTTGGATTTTGGCTGATTCCAACTTTTCTTCAAGTGTTTATTAATGTAACGTAGAGCTGCATTAAGAGGGTTGGCTCAAAAAGTATTTTTTGTGATGCTTAAGCAACACAGACTATTTCTAGTTTAACAAGAAGTTGCTAGAATCATGAAATAAAAATGAGGTCCAGTGTTATGCAAGTAGTGAAATGATGTGATTATTTAGGTCTTAAAATTGAAATCATTATTATCAGTGTTCAAAATTATTTTAGCATAAGTGCAATTATAAAGATGCTGAGTTTATTTTAAACATTTTAATAAATTACATTATATTATGATATATGACTTATAGTCATAATAATACTGTATATGCTATACTATATATACACACACTATATTACATACTGTATTATATATTGTGACTATATTATATATTATCTATTATGAATTATTATTTTACTGATTATTACAAACTACCTGTTATATTATTGCAAAAATAAGACACTATAAATTATTTAAGTATTACAGATTATTTACTATTGTTCTTAATCTTCTATTTTAAGTTATTTTTAGGATTATATTTAAACACTGTTGAAGAAAATAGCTGCATTTAAATATATTTAAATATTAGTTTTATTTTAGTTTGCAGCTTTTTGTCTGAATTTATTTGGATGAGAAAAAAAATCATTATTCTGGTGTAATAAAGCATTTTATATAACATGTTTTACAGGAACAAACAGTTAATGAAATATCAGTTGTATTTTTTCAGTGATTCAGAATTAAAGGCATTGAAATATTTTGGAGCAGGAGGTTTGAGCATTTGGGTTTTACTTTCCCAAAATTACTAGTGAAAAATTGTTTCATAGTGAATAAATAGTTGGTCGATAAATAAACCTTATTGTAATTCTTTCTATTGATTCACTGAAATCAAAATGTTTGTTCTGAAATATTGCTGGTTCATCAAGCTTTTGCTGAATGCAAGATAAGGTCTAAGTCATAGCTTTCTAGTGAACTGCTGGTCACCAGATGTAATGGTCCAGCATTTTCATGGTCTGCACTAGAACTGTAAACTTCTTCAAGAGTCTGCTGCCCAGATCAGCAGCTATCCAGGACTTCAAAGTTGTTCTTACAGAGCCAGAAAGAGTCCGTCATTCTTCAGTATGGCTGACACTACAGCTAGTATCAGAGAGAGTGAAGCTGTGGAGCTGTAAGCATGTACTGTGAGACAGAATATGCTGCATCAGTAGATGCTAATGGAAAAGATAGAGTTCCTTAAACATTCATGATAGTGAATGTGCAGTTGAGTATTAAGTAGAAAAAAATCCTAGATTTGAAAAAAAAATAATTAATTTTGGTTCCCCTTAAATTGGTAGGTATTGCATTTTGTTGCACATTACATCTAATAAAAGCATATTTAGTGACATCAGCCATTTGTATTCTATAGGGGTTTTCATCACTTTTTTTTTTTTAATTGCAAATAATTTCACTGCCTTTTAGTGACATCTGCTGGACGAAGTGGGCCCACCTTCTACTGATAAGCAGACAAGAAGAGCACTCAGTTTTGTCCCACATATTTTCCTGAAGCATTGAAATTTTGAAACAAAACTCATTCAGAGTTAAGGTGCTGTGTTTGCAGCACTGTGTAGTATTTTCCGCAAATCCAGATAAAACTAGAGGATTGTGTAAACAAGTTCCAAAGTGTTCTGAAACTAAATCTGGTCTTGGAAGGCAAAAAAAGAAGGAAAGATAATCCACATTTAAAATTTATAGTTGGTTGAACGGAGCAGAATACTGGTTAGTCTCCCAAAATATAGGCCACATCATTACTCTAGTTTCTCAGAACTGCAACAAGGATAAATATGAGCATACAGCATCTGCAGCTAACATGAAGTGAATCAAGTCCTATACAAATGACCCCAAACACTCTTAAAATATGTTTGAATGAAGTTTGTTCACTGTTTGTTGATATTATTTATTTTTATAGGTCTAAATAGGTTACTGGGAATTTCTCAAAAAAGCTGCTATTGAAATACTCCTAATCCCAGTTGAAGTGGCAGAAATCTCTTGATGTGTTTGCAAAAGCTGCAGTTTTAATATTTAGTTGTTGTACAAAAAACTGTACAATCCAAATAATGCACTTTGATAGTCTAGCAGTTGTGGATACTAAATAGCTAAAGTTTTTGCTACAGCGTTCTGCAAAACGTTTTGACTCCTTACAGGAGTAAGGAGGGAAGGAATGCTGTTTGTATAGCAGCAGTGCATGTTGCTTTGAGTTTTAAATCTATTATTGATTTTCATCCTTTATGGTTAGATCAATTATGGTTTTTCTTAAATGTTTTTTGAAAATCTTGTTATTTCCGTCCCTTTTATAGGAAAACTGCTATGCCAACATTATGGGAATCACTAGAAGAACCTGATATACTTGATACTACTGAGTTTGAATATTTATTCTCCAAAGACACCACTCAGGAAAAAAGAAAACCATTATCAGAGACTTACGAAAAAAAAACCAAGGCCAAGAAGGTATTTATTGTTTCTTTGTATTTGCTTTTTTTGTGTCACTGTTTAATTTTACATTTTAATAAGACTCCCCTTTTCTTTATTGTTGAACAAACAGATAATAGATGGGCTTGTAAATCTCATTTCAAAGCAAAATAGGTGGATTGCTGATTCAACTCCTGCTTGAGAATGCAGGGTTATTATTTACATTGGAAGATTTCTTGCCTTTGAAAATGAAAGTTCCACATCCCAGTGAGGCAGAAAAAATATTGTATAGGAGAACTGAATGAAAGTTCTAATACATATCTAAAAGTGCCAATATTTCAGGCCATGTCTGCCCTTGAACTGATTTATAATTAAAGGCTGACATTAAGTTACTCTAGCAAACCTCTCTTTCACTGAGATTAATTTTATTGGAAAAATAAAGTATAAAGTAAGATAGAACTGTTAGATATGTTGCATAAGGAATGCCAAAAAAATTTTGTCTGGTATAGCTAAAGAGCTGTGTCAGGAAGCGACAAGACAATCATGTCTTTAATAGCCAAAAATTTATGCAGTAGCTATGTCATTACTGTAGCGCAGATATTGTCTGCCTCAGACAGGATCCGTTACAGAGAGGGCTTGTACTTGTCAATTACTATGTGCAGATGGGACAAAGAAATGGCATTAGTAGTATTTGCTGCAGGAAAAATTCTAGGCTGAATAATAATCTATGCTGTTTTCCTAAAACAATGTGGTTATATATTAGAAACCCATTTAATTATACATGATATCGTAAATCTTTTTGAGTTTACCTGCTTGGAACCACAAGAGGGCACTTTGTATGTAAGCTATGCTATCTACCTTTTTCAATTTTATAATAGATATAATGTGAAATATATATACATAGATACGTATCAGTGCAATCAGATCTTTCAAAACATCTTTAACCATAAACTTCCCGTATTGTATCTTAGCGCGACAGTTAATGAGAAGTAAGTAAATAAGGCTATAGAATTTATAAAATTCAAACTCGTGATACAAAAAGTGAAAAATGAAAAATGGGGCCAGGATGGAGGCATACTAGCATTTGTAAATACATCCTAAAGAAATTATTAATTGTTATAGTCCTTCAAATCTTAGATTGAAGTTTGACATGAACATCTCTGTGAAAAATATTTTGATGTATTTTCCTTGACAAATATTTCAAGTGCATGTGGGATGTAGTACTCACCTGTATCTGTAAATCCCATTAGTTCACATTTCTGATGCCCTCTTTCTGAAATTTATTTTTACATTTCATTTATTTACCTCTTCCAGAAAAAATTATTTAATAGGAAATACAGGTTTCTAAAGAACTTTGAAGAAGAATGTAACTTTAATGGAGAACTACTATGCACCTTTGTATTTCAAAATCTCAGCAATTAAGTGAATATACCTATTTCTCAGGTATATGACAGCAAACCAGGTAGAAAATTCGGCCTGTATTCTGAAAGATGAAATTGCGTTATTCTTTTTCCTTGCTGCTTTGTAAACTAACTTATTTGCTACAGCAGCACAATTTTTTAATGACCTCTCTTAACTTTATCCAAAATTGAACTGGATAATAGTTACTTTATACAATATAGGAAATAATGGCATAATAATAAGTACTATTTCGTGTGAGAAACCAATGTATTTTCTTACAAAGATACCTTTATTTATGCCACTGTTCAAATTATTCTGTTTTGTTATTAAATGTAGACTTACTATTTTAAGACTAGGGATATATTTACTGAAATTAATGAAATGAAAAAAGTTCCTTTAAAGTACTGTGTGAAAATACAAAAATAAATGCCCTAAGAGATAAATTAAGAGTTATACCTATTACTATGTCTTTAGTTTGGTAAAATTCATGGGATTATGATCATGGTGTTATGAGCCATGGGAATTGTAGGGCTTTCTGTGAAAATTTCAAAAACTCATGGTCAACAATATTAAAATTTCTGTCATTTTGTCAAGTTAGAAAACAAAAATAAATCAGCTTTTAGAATTCAAATGAAATTTGAATTTAATTGAGTATAGAAGCATTTTCTTATTGTATATCCTGTCTTTCCACCTTTCTCTGTTAAATGACTCATAGTAGCAGCTGAATATTTTTACAGACAATTGGTCCTCTTAGATGGTCCTGTGTTTTTCTCTGTCTCTCTGAAAGCCCAGATGTCTGCAGGCTGACTCCAATGGATCAGTCTTGGTGGGCTGCAAGCGATACAGTAGTAGAGAGGCATTTTATTTAGTTACAGGAGGGCTTATTAGTAGATGGTAACAGAAAGTTCCTGTAGATTAATGTAAACCTACCAATTCTGCTAGCTTCATTTGTGCCTTTTCATGCCTTTTCTTGGCTCTCAACTTTTCTTGCCTTTTTTCTAACAATTATATCTATCTACTAGGGTTTTAACAACAATCTTTTTCTTTGCTTTAGTACAGAAATTTGTGCTTGTCTGGTCTTACAAATTATACAAGTGTCACACTGTATGGAATGGTATAGTCTGGTTAAATATGCTTTCTACAGACATTAAGAAAGACGTGAATCTTATGAGGTTCATCATATACTATAATTTTTAGCTGATGCTGTGTTGTTTTCTATTTCTTTGTAAATTCCTTTCTCATGTTCTATAAAAAAGCCTTCCAGAGCAAAATATAGATATGGCGATAGTATCTGGAGTAGTAGTTTGTGTTTGGAATAGATAAGGTATTTTATTTAATAGCACATGTTAGTGCTGACCTAGTCACTGCATTAAATCTCTTCTCCTCTGCACAAACTTCGTCCTCTTTCATACCATCTTATACAAACTAACTTCAGCCTGCTTGGTACTTAGAGAAATGACAGACCAATAGGTGGTGCAGGATTGCTTATTAAAACATGATTACTTAATACTTTTCTCCTTGAATGAGAATTACATCAGTGCCTCACAATCAAGTTCCTTATGCAACTGGAAGATTCTATCTTTCAAATTAGAGTGGAGTTGTTTCTTATTTAACTGGGTCTTCTTTATAAAACTAAGGAGACTTTAACAATTAGTGTCCTGTTGAATTATGACTTCCTTACCATATATTTACATTTCTCTTGCAGTTCCAAATAAAATAATATTATTCAATTTATTCTCAGAATTATTATTTTTGTGAAGCCAGTCAGATTAATCTGTATGCTTAGTCTGTGAAATGAATGCTTCTGTGGAAAGCATCACATTAAGCCTGTAGAAATTTTGCTTTGTTCTGTTTTTACCCATTTGTCCACACAGTAGTCACCTTATGGAACACAGATTAAAATATTCACTGTATGCTGTGCTTTTGTTGCTTACAGCTGATAGAGATCTACCATTTTTAGCCAGAAATATCTAAATCTTGTCCTATGTAAATGGAATGGACAGTCTCTTTTCCATTGGCATTCCATTCATTCAATCTCCATTCCATTTGGCAATTTATGCTCAGAAGGGAAACTTCTGAGTATATATTTATATTAACATATATGTTTATAATTTTATATATAATGTACTTACAATAGCATATGTAATTTATAAAATAAATATTTATAATATAGAATATATTTATACTCATACATATACTCAGTGTCAAAATAGGAGAATACATTGAGGATTCTATGGGCATTTCTGCTGGGTCTTCTGGTTACCTGAGTATTTTCACTTATGACCTGGATAACGGAATATTAACTCTGCAGCCACCACCTAGCTGCAAGAGGCTTCAAATGTACTAGAGTAGACTCTTTAGACAGCTTTCTTGTATCAGAGATATGGTCTGAAACTTAAGGATAAGCTAATACAGTTAACCACAAGGTTAATACAGTCAAAGATATTCAGCTACCTAAAAATAAAATGGGGTACAACTGACTAACTGACTAGGTAATAGTTTAGCAGAAAGGATCTTGGGATTTTAATGGCTCACAAGAGGAACATGAATTGTCAAATCATGGTACTACTAAAAAGGGAAAACAAAACTCTGATAGATCAATAGAAATGTTGCTTGCATGACTATTGGCTCAGCCATGTCTCATTTAAGAACTCAGGTAGATTGAGGTGCTACAGCCCTTCATTAAAAATGTTTACTAACTCTAAAGAGTCAAGAAGAGTGAGAATGATGAAAAGTGTAAAAGTAGTCTCTGACAAAAGAATTATTATGATTGTTTAGTCTAGAAAAGAGAAGGTTGATTGGGACACACAGTAAGTGTCATCAAGTGCATGCAGCTGCTGCGAAGAAAAATTATGAAAAGCTTTCTAAGGGTAAGGATACCAAAGGAATGCAGAACAATTTTTGGCTAGGGAAATTGTGTTTCTGTATTGAGAGATCTTTAAGAAAATTTGTTTAGAATGATACACATATAGTTGATACTGTCTTGAAGTGCAGAAATGCTTTGGATAACATTTTGAGTGCCTTTCCAACATCATGATTCTGTTACTCAATTAAAAGGCATAAAGTCCACTTTCTGTCCATTGTCCTATGGATGGAAACAGTTGGCTCTCCTTTTTTCCAGAGTGGACGAAATTTCATGATTCCCAAGTGCATTGCTTTCATGCCTGCCAGAAAATGGCTTATTAATTGAGTTACACTAGTTTCTAGAGGCTATCATCCTGACATGAGGATGAAATTATTAGAATTAGAAATGCAGTTATTAAAGAATAAGGTATTCTAACAAGTATGTGGGGAAAAAGGAAGGGAAGTTAAGAACCTTCCAGCAGCAATGGTAATATAACTTCTTAAAGGACTGCATAGAGGGTGATTTTATTTAATTTTAGGCATATATTAACTTATTTTGGGAGAATATAGTGCATTCACTTGATTTACATACAATGTAAAAATAATAGAGTTTAAATGAAGGTCAGATGTACCTTTTTGGTACGCTTGTATATTCTTGAAGTTTGTTACAGTAATGCTTATCTGGTCTTAGAAGCCCTGTAAGGTGTGTGGCTGCTCAATCTTCTTTGATCATGCACTCCTTTAGAAAATTTAGCAAAATTTAGAAAATTTGGAAGAACCTCCAACTCTACATCGTCTGAAGTATTTCAGGAAACCCTTATTCTTGTGCATTTATCTGCTCTGCATATATGCAATCTTGTAAGTAAAAGTTCTACAGCATTATGTAGATAATGATCAAAATAAATATTCTAGTTTTTTAGGTATTATATCTTGAGAGTAGAATTTGTCTTTTCTGGATAGGGAGAATTTACTGTCTAGATGAATATATTAGTTGTGTCCCAATATTACAGCAAAATAGTGTGCAATATATTTCAGAATTAATAAATGTAATTCTTCTAAGAATGCTTTTGAAGTGTAAGACTAAAAGCATTATAATCTTATATGAGATAATACAATGCAGTGATTTTTTGGATGTGATATCTGTGACATATAAAAGAGACTATTGCTTGCATCCTGACTTTCCCAGAGACACTAGATGGATAAATAATGTGTAGAAGGAGTGGGATTTATTTCCTAGGATAGTTCTGAAGTGGTTGAATTTGCAGCAGGCAAAGTTGAAGTTACTGGACAAAAATAAAGAAGTTAATTAGCACCTAAATATGATTCAAATAAATTTCTTTCTGGTTTGGGCTAATCAGTTAGCTTAATCTAAATATGTAAGTTGCTGCTATGATACAGCTTGGCAATATCCATTGAATCTGAAAGTATTTACACCAGGTAAGGTATTGTGGTCTTTAGTTTAAGCTTTTTCAAATGCATGTAGTTGGTCACACTTTCAAAATTACTTAGAAGTTACAGCTTCTTGGAGAACAAGAAGAAAAAGGGCTAGATCCATCAGGTGATTTTAGTACATAACTTCAATTTAGGTATTGATTCTATTGGACATTTAGACTTTAAATGCCTTTTGAATATGACTCCTATTTTTAGCTCCTATTTTTAAAGTATCACTGACATACTTGTGAAAGTGCAGTTCTTAATCTAGAATATTTTCATCATAATTTCTTATATTCTTATGCTTAGATCTCAGTTGTAGCATTCTGGACATATGATTTCTGCACCTATTTTATTATCTGCTAACACTTGCATTAAAGCATTTGTCTAGGAATGTTTGGTTGATTTAAAAAAACGTGCTGTAAGTTATATTTGTGAAGTTGTAAATGGACCTCAACTATAAAGTTTTATGTACCAAAAATGTTCAACTGTAAGTAGAATCATGGAATCATAGAATCATTAAGGTTGGAAAAGACCTCCAGGGTCATCAAGTCCAACCGTCAACCCAACACTACCATGTCCCCTAAACCATGCCCTGAAGTGCCACGTCTGTGCGTTTTTTGAACTCCTCCAGGGATGGTGACTCCACCACCTCTCTGGGCAGCCTGTTCCAGTGCCTGGCCACTCTTTCAGTAAAGAAATTTTTCCTAATACCCAATCTAAACCTCCCCTGATGCAGCTTGAGGCCAGTTCCTATTGTCTTATCACTTGTTACTTGGGAGAAGAGACCAACACCCACCTTACTACAACCTCCTTTCAGGTAGTTGTAGAGAGCAGTAAGGTCTCTCCTCAGCCTCCCCTTCTCCAGGCTAAACAACCCCAGTTCCTTCAGCCGCTCCTCACAAGACCTGCTCTCCAGACCCTTCACCAGCTTTGTTGCCCTTCTCTGGACACGCTCCAGCACCTCAATGTCCTTCTTGTACTGAGGGGCCCAAAACTGAACACAGTATTCGAGGTGCGGCCTCACCAGTGCCGAGTACAGGGGCATGATCACTTTCCCTATGCCTGCTGGCCACCCTATTCCTGATACAAGCCAGGATGTCGTTGGCCTTCTTGGCCACCTGGGCACACTGCTGGCTCATGTTCAGTAGATTCAGTACAGTACCATTAATGTCCATAGCTGTTTATGAAAACAATGAAAACTGAAAACAATTAACATATTAAAACTCTAACGTATTTTTCTGAAAAACAAAACAAAAAACAAAAAACAAAAACAAAAACAACAACAAAAAAAAAAAAAAAAACAAAAAACAAACAAACAAAAAAAAAACCAAAAAAAAACCAACCAAAACCAAAAAACCCTTTAGATGTTTTTGAAAGAACTCAGCTTCCAATAGATTTGAATATCATTTGGAGAAACTAACAACTTTCCCAGACTCTGAAAGTCTTCTATAGATGTTTTCATGTTAGATGAAGGCCTGAAGTTTTACATGCAAATAATTTACATTCATTCATACTAAACTGTTAACATTTCTTGTCTGTACATATCCAAGCACATTTCTAAGCTAATAGGCACATGTAATTGTTTTCAATCCATACGTTCCCCCTTTTCTGTTAAATTTGCAGAATCAAAATCTGTTCTTGTAGTACCAAATAGAAGAAAGGCAGAATTAGGACATATATTTTGGAATGAAATAAAAAACATGATTCATTATGTATTAAGCTATGATACCATGTAACCCTGAAAAAGAGGTAATTTAGAAAATAACATTCCTTTGCTGTGATTTATTCCATGTGCATTCCATAGCTCCTTTGCTGGGCTTACACATATTTTGAAGTTTTTCCAATTTATTTGAGCGCTTGTTAGTAACTTATCCTCAAAACTCAAGTATTTTCTATACTTTTCCAAGAAACAGGATAGTTGGATGTTTGTGATGCCACTCTGCCTTCATCTTACAAAAAAATGAATAAATGTCAAGTAATTTGTGTCAGGTGCATGCTCCAAATGAAAGTCCATCAATCATTTTTGGCCCTTTAGTGCAATGATTATCATTTCAAAGACGCAGGAGGACATTAAAGATAATGGCTTTTCTGTTGTCTATTATCTCTAACAGACTTCACATAATTATTAACATGTGTTCTCATTTAAGAAGAGTGTCAATATTTTGAGTGAATTGCATTTTTTTAACTGAAAGGGATATGTCTGTCAGCAAGTTTTTTGTCCATCTAACTAAACGAGCAATTACAATTAATAAATTTTGTGTTTCCGCAAGAAGAGCAGATATTGCAGAAAAAGTTGGAAGCCTTGCAGGGTTGAAACACAATGACTGTCTTCAGCTGTCTGCATAAGATAATAAACTGTTCAAACTTGAGTGGAAGTAGTAAAATGCTAGTGCATGCTCGTCCGAGGCACTCTCACTTTCTTCTTATTTTATGTGCTATACTGAGAAGAATGAATACGGCATTTCCTTGTTTACCACAAAGCTCTGCAGTCATGTAGGGTATGGAAAGTATCCATAAAGAGTAAATATCTGTTTTGTGGCTTTGTCTTGTTTTTACAATTTTGATAGGAATAAAGATATTGAAACAAGTTTCTTATTAGCTCATTTCTTACCTCTGATTTTGTCCTGAGAAATTGCCATTTGCTTGTCCTTTAGCAAAAGGCTAAAAATAGTGGGGTTTTCATCCAGTAGAATTACAAATAGAATTATATGTCTCCGAAAATATTTTTTTAAATATTTAAAAAATATAAAGCTATGGTTCATCCATGTTAAATAAAAAATAGTTAAATTTGTCTCTCCTTTGAATAGGAATAGAATAGATAGTGTGTAGTCTTAAGCTTCTGAGATTTCATTGGTGACTCTTGGGGTGTTTATGTAGAATGGCTTGAGGGGCATACTTACTTGCTTTTTGTGCAGGATATTCTTCCTCTGTTTGAACAGGGTTTCAGCAGACTACTTATGGGTCTGGGCTGTTGACTTCACCATAAAAGTTAATGAGTGGGAATGGAGGGAAACACTGTGATATGCAGGACAGCTTTTTAGCTTATGGTTTCTCTCAGTAAATTTAAATATTATGGAAGGAACCCATGCACCAGCAGGAGGAGGGATTTAGCTTTTAATCACTAAAGTAAACTGAATCTGTACAGATTTCAGCACCAGTAAGCATCCTGAACAGAATGTAGAGATTACAGTTAGACAAAACAGTGAAGTCTGTCATATAGTATTTAATGAAATACATTTCTGGCTACATTAGAGAAACACCTTTTAACAGGAATGACAGAATAATTTATGAATGTATTCAAGCTTCAGTATGTCTCCGCTTTTGAATGAGATGATAAATATTTGAAAGATGTAGAAGGGGCACTTGTGTACAGCAAATCAACTAACTTAATAACATTAAAATTAGTCAGGGAACACCATATAGGGCAAATACTGTTATGGATCAGTGAATTAAATTAATTAACACCAGCAGTCACAGTTTTGTCACTGAGCCAGAAGATGCTGCATCCATTACGATACATTCACAGTCTGGAGGAGCGGCAGGCAGCTGGCAGACCCTGCCAGCTGGCATAGCAGCATCAACTGGCGTCAGTTGGATTTTAGCTGCTTACCTGTCACTGCCAGCTACAAGCAAGTCCCAATATGCTGAGAGGTGATCAGTGATTTGTCTCTTAAAAGCACAGACTAAATAGTTCAATGTAGTCTTTACAAACTCATTATATTTGCCTTATGGTTTTTATGACCTGGAAAAGTGCTGATTTTTTTGTGTCTCCTTTCCATTTGGAATTCACACACATATTTAATTCCCTGTCAGTGACTTCCCAGAATAACCATAATTTGGGGCAAAATGAGTATCTCTGAAAATATGTTCTCTGTTTTACTACTGATTATATATTTTTGTTGCAAAATCTTTCAAGTTACACATTGGTTCTAAAAATCTCTGACAAAAGTCTTTTGTAATACTTAGCATTACAACTGTGTTTTTAGAGTTTTATACCCAATTGAAGCTATTCTGTAGTCTTGTTGCTCCATTTTTGCTCTCTAATGAATAAAATATTAGCTTTAAGTTACAGATTTCAGTTGGCTGAAGCTATTTCAGGTAGTCTGAGTCTAGTTTGATGCCTGGTAATTGTGACCATGTGTACATTTGTCTAAAATGCATGTGAACATACAGTTAGTTGGCAGTTTTAAAACATGAATCTCTGTTTTAGCTTTTAAAATTATAAAGGGTCTTCTTTAAAATTTTTTTCACTAATCTTTTAAGGAGGAAGTCCTGCTTAGCAATGTGAGCTAGTTTGATCATATCTGAAGAATATATTAGCACTGAAATATACTTTAATAGAATGATTTCAAATGTCATATTGTCTACAATGGCTATAGTCTGGAAAGGTTTTGCCTCAAACTAGGCATGTCTAATGGGGTTTATGACAACCTATGAATTTGCCCCTGAACAAGGTCAACTTGGAGGTCAGTGAATGCTATACAAATTGCATACTACTCAAGCCTGTAATTATCCCTGTAAGAAGTTAATGTGCTGCGGAGTTCAGCAAATTCATGTAAAGCTTCAGAAATGGCCATGATAAACTGAGCCATTACTTACATTTGCTCTGAAAAATAACAGTCAACAGGATGTGATGCATACAGAGTATTCATTTATGGTAACTGGTAGCCAGATCATCTTGTCTGTTTCTGTACTCGGGAGATGAAGAGCCTGAATTCTTTCTCATTTGAAGAAAACACTTTAAATAGTATTACTTGCTTATTTTCCAGGATATGTGCTGTACATATGGGCTGAAAAAAACTCTCAGGATAGATTTTATTTCCAATTTTGGCAGAAAATATGCAACATCTACTTTAACATAAGTTCATTAAATGTTGAGTCTCTACAACAGGGACATAAAATATCTTTCAGATTTTTGTTGAAGGCAGCGTGTACTCTAACTTGTTCACGTATTGTCCAATTTCAGTACTCTATAAATAAGAACTAATGTCGCATTTTCACATGAAAATATCACTATCATTTCTCTTTTTCCTGTTTTTTTCAACTACAAATCTACTTTTAATATAGGTGAATGACTAGTAGTTGCACAGTTAAATATTCCTAAATCCCATAAAACATAGGTAAGAAACATTTGAATGAGGTAGTATAAATTTTGTCAGTTAACTATCTGTAACATGAGCATCTGTAAGAATATTGTAGGGATAAGGGGTAACAATTACTTAAAGTTTTTAATAATTTTAAATATCCAAATATTAGTGTCACCCAACTATTAAAATTAAATTTGGATACATATAGATTAAATATTGTTCAGATACTAGGAATATAAAATTAGGGAAAACTTAGCTATTAGTTTTAATTTTACATATGAGTTAGTATTTTTAATAGTATTTGTTCATCAACACTGTGAAGCCAGCCAGCTGCTTGGATCTGAACATTTCTTTTTTTGAAGAGCTTATATCTGTATTGCATTTTGTGATGTGCTGCTGTCATATCTTCCTTATGACATAAATCAAAATCTCAAATATCAACAGTCCAAGCATTGTGGGAAGTTTGGTTTTGACATTTCTAACATCTGAACTACACTTCTAAAATTCTGATGGTTTACTTTTCACTACTTTATTTATGGACTGATCCACATCAATATCACCAATTTCAATGAGCCAAAATAACTTCCTCAAGGTTTCCCTCCTTCTCCTCCTCCTCCCACCCAACATCTGAAAAGATCACAATTTGAATGTCAGTATATTTTACTAAAAAGTGTCTGTTATCCAAAACATGAACAAAATCCTCAAATCCTTGTGAAGTGTCAAGGGTGTGGAAGAAGCACATTCAGACAATAGTGAAAGAAATCCTTTCAGTATCCCTAGTGTTCCAGAAGTAGTGTTGAGAGGGCATAAGAAGACAATTCTCCAATTCTCCTTGGTTGGGAATTGATCCTTTGTCAAAAAGATAGACTTAAATATGTTCACACTGAAATATAAACTAGCAGACAAACTAAGGAACTTGTCATGTACTCAGAGTGTCTGAAATAGTTCTGCCCTGATTACCTCAAGGAGAAGGGGGGGAAATATATTCCAGAATAAATATCTGATGTGACTTTTTATTCCTTCTTAATAGCATCCTACAAGTAAGAGGTGATGTTCTTTACTAGACTGGGTGAGAATTCAAGCTTACATTTATCAGCTATTTGTTAAGGTGCGGAGCACAGAGATAAGATGAAGGTCTTACTAACACATTCAGTTAATAAAAAGGTTTGATGTTTGGAGATACATTGGATTCAATTCACAAATTACCTTCTGTCATTAATGTGAATGCATCCTTTGTAGAGCGTTCATTTGATCTCAGGTCATTTTGCATCATCTTTCTAGATTATCAAATTGTTGGATGGAAAACGGTCTCAAACTGTAGGAATTTTAATATCCAGCTTGCACCTGGAGATGAAGGATATTCAACAAGGTAAGTGTTTGTTACACTTAATGTATCATATTTGCATGGATATTTTCTCATAGCCCCCTTTAGAGAATTTATTACATTTCAGAACGTGCTTTGAATACAGTCGTCTTTAAGATATCAGAAGAATCATTCTTCCAGTATATTTCAGTATATGTAAAAGTTTCACCTAAATAATCAGAATTGAATTTAGGTACAACTTCTTCTGTACCATTTCAGTTTGTGTATCACATTCAGTACAGTGTTTTCTCAAAACTGTTTCATATTCCTCGCCTACAGTTTCCTCCTTTTTTTTAAGCAAGTCCTCCACTGACAAAAAGTAAATGGAGGGCTTACATATAAATCTTTTGGGCTTCAAACATGCAGTTGGTGTTTGCTGAATGTTTAAATTTTGCTTCATTAACAGTATAAAAATCACATCCCAAACTGATGCAGCTACCACGTAGCAATCAGAAAGATGATTGCTGGATGGCATTTTTCAAAGCACAGGGCTACTTAGGGTATAAATTCCATTACTGGTAGAAATTATCTGAGTTTGCCAATACAACTGTAGAGAAATACAGATTTTTCAGAACACTGGGGTAATTCAGATTCTGCTTATGTTCTGGATTTAAAAAGATATTGTTTAGGGATATTGTTTATTTCTTTTTCACATTAAAAAAAGGAAAATATTCACCATTTAAAACAACTGCTGGAAGAATTCAAGTTGATGTCTCCTTTTTGCTATTGTTTTCCCTCCATCACATGCAAATACTGGGTAGGGTGTTGAGATGCTGCTGGCATTGATTATTATTAATTTCAGAAAAGCCTTTGAGCATCTAGCACTTTAAAAGCACAAGGACTTACAGATGTCTCTTGGGATGGAAGGGCCAATGAAAAGAAGGAATAACTTTGTGCCTGCCAGTATTGTGTGAAAGGTATCAGAATGAGATGGAAAAAAACTGCTATTACTAAAGGTCTGAATAATTTGCTGGCAGGAATTACAGCAGCACAGGATAGGAGAGCAGCTGTATTATAAAAACTGGGTAGTATTCTTAAGTATCTTCAGAGATGTTTTCATGACTTTTTTTATTTTCCATGGCATGATGTTCTTCTGAAATAGAACATATATATCTCTCTCTCTCTCATTTACTGTATTTCTATAGCTTTTGAAACCCTCTGGCCAATTTGTACCAAATTTAAGACAAAAAAATAAGTCAAATATTTGGATATGTATATACTAGCATTTTAGCTTGAATCAGCAGTGCGCTTTTGAATCACATCTACCAGTTGTCCCCTTTGCTGTGTTTGCATTGCAGAGCAATGCAGTGCAGTCTCAGAGTGCACCAACATCCTTCAGAATTAAACTGAGATGTGCTCTAGGAGTATGCCAGCAGTCTCCACGTATAGCAGGCTTTAAATTCCGCAGGATCAGATAAGAGATAGTTAAAACTCCCTGAAATGTGTATAGTGTGAATACTGGATCCTCAGTACCAGCTGTTGCTATCTACAAATCCATTTCCTAAGACTACACTACTTGCAGTTGTAGACATAGCTAATGTAGTCCTACAAGTTTAATGAAAATTAGAGTGTTGGTAGAAGAGAGACACCAAAACAAGTGCTGTCACTGAAAGAAAGTTTATAACTCATCACCCTCTTTATTCTGAGGTAGCAGATGACTGGCCTGTCACCACATGTGTTGCTCAAGGCAGCAATAGGATATGCTGCCTCTTGCTTATGGAAACAGCTAGGAGATACAAACGGGATTTGGGAACACTGTTAGTGGAACTTTTTTTGGTAACATATTACAAAGCAGGATGAGTGTCTCTAATCAAGATCTGTGTGCAGAGACTATTTAGGGAAAAAAAAACAGTTCAACAGACTCAAGGAAAACATCTGTTCTGTAGAAAGGATCTTTAGAAATGCATACTACAATGAAGACAACAGTAGAATTATGCTTGTTTCTCTTCTAGTGTGCGTTTATCCCCTAGTATTTTGTTTAATTTAAATCTGTATGCAGTCCTGCCTATCAGCAGAATTCTTTGAAGACCGCTGTAGTCAGTGTACTGGATGAAAAAAAGATCATAATAAGCTAAATAGCTCATGACAACACCTAACCAAAGAAGCATATGATCACTGGGTGATGAATGTCAAAGTTCTTTTTTTGTTGTTTGAGGTTTTTTTTTGTTTGTTTTGTTTTTTTACAAAATGAAGTTTCAAAGAGCTACCTCTAAGAAACATGAAAATTAAGTACTCATTACCCTTTTTTCAAGCCGATTTCCATTGCATAATGCTGTATGTGAAAGACAGGGAAGAGAAAAGTTAATGGTCTTTGGCAGCTTGCAACAGAGAATGAAGAAACTTGAAGCAAAAGAAAGTTGAGACGAAAAAAAAAAGGATATCTAATTTTATTTCAAGTTTTCTGACCATGTTTGTTGAAAAGCCATGCAAAAAAAAATTTACTGTCTATGTATATTGTAGTGGTTACTCTACTTTAAATAGCAGTTACAGAAAAACAGATACAGAAAAACTGTCCTCAGATGAACTGCCCTATGCATACAGACCCATGCAAAATTGTAGAAAAGGCAAAACAAGGGTAATCACAAGAAAAATAACATCCTTCTTTAAAATAGTGTGAGATTTCTGCATCTACCCTCTTTAAATGATCTACCATCATTTACCCTCTCAACTTAAAGTAAATAGCTTCACAGCATATTCTGTAGATAGCTCAGCAGTGCAAAACAAGCAAGTGACCATATCTGGCACCCAGATGTTTCAGTTTAGATTTGATGATGAGCCAGCTGCCACACTTCAGGAAGGGAATCTCCCACACATGGTTGTTTGAGAGAGTGAAGTTCATCCTTTGCAGATAAGTTTAAATTCTTGCTGTATCTGAGTACAGTCTAGGGAAAAGACAATGTAAAACTGAATAATTATTTTGGCTAGTGTTGGTATTATATGATGCAGAGGGAAAGTTAGCATTGTCATGCTGCACCTGTCCTAATACTCAGCTTTTTGGTAGGTGGGGGAGGAGGAGAAATCCTAGGTGCTGCAATGTTCTGAGAACACTAACAAATTTTATTGGTGAATCTGGTACTGAAGAGGGTAATATAGTCTCTGATTAGACCACTATTAATAATATTCATTTCCTGAGCAAAGAAGCAGACAGAAAATCTGTCTTCCTCAGTGTGCTATATAGGATCTGTATTTATATTTAAAAATCAAATAGCAATAATCAAATTGTGCATAGGTTTGAGTTTATTTTCAAGGCTTCTCTGCCTTTTTTTAAAACCTTTATAAAGAAGAGATGAGGAATAGTGGAGATCAGCTGTTAGGTAAGGAGCATGCTTTAACACTACACACTTAGAGAAGTAATCTCCATTTCGTATCAATGCACTTCTGTCTTACTTCTCCTGTCATTGTTCAGCTGAAATATTACAGCTTGAGAGACAAACTTGTGGCTCAAGACTACTTGTGTGGCCTTGCTGTTGAAATATTACGACTCACACCACAGTGAGGTGTTTCAGTTCTGTTTCTAATGGGAAATGCTGATTATACAGTTATGTGAGGACCCTCTGTGGGCACTGGTCCCAACTTTTTACAGGGCGACCTTCCAGTCACTCAGGCAGTTCCCAATATAGTAGCTAGCAATAGCAGTATATTGGAAAATGCATAATAATACTGTCTTCTGCAGTGTACATCATCTGTGCCGGCTTCCCATGAGCTACTGAGATCTTTGTTCAAGAGTAAGCTGGCAAAATTGTGGAGCAACCCAGATGAAACAAAGTTTTCATTACAGAGAATGGGATGTAGATAAAGTATAGATGCCTATGTCCAAGAGAGTGATTCTCCCAAATCCCTCCCTACCTCCATAGTACCTGCATTTTGCCACTAAAATTGTGGGGCACCGGAAGTTCTGCTTCTGTACAATGCTGGAAATAGTTCACTGTCTAATACCCCTGATTTCCATCAGGATGCATTAATTAGATGGTCTCACATGCTGGTATATTTTCCTTGGGACCAAATCTATGAGCTGCGGTAGATCACACCAGATGCATGCTTCATAGCTTATTGTACTTTGTGGCAATAAAGTGCCATGTTACTCCACGCAGAACAGCTGCAGACTTTGCTAGTACGTTTACCAAGGCAAGAGTTTAACACTGCAGCACTGCAACACTGACAGAACATAGCCTATATGGCAAAGGGGAGAATTTAATGCTGATCCTTGGCATTGAGACTATTTCTAATGCTACTTTAGTATTTTTCATCTTTCCTAGATTTTAAGCAATTAAATATAATGTCCAAGACTCCACTTCTTAAATCAGAGTAGCACTGGCCAACCTGTAATAGCACATATGGGGACGTGGTATGTTTATTGTGCATTTGGAACATTCTTGTGTTCACCAACCATGTAAATTATCTATGCAGAGGCACAGTAAGCTTTGAAAATCTTCAAAAAATGTATTTGATCCCACTTAGATGGGATGAATTGGAATGGATTTTGTTAAAAAGCCTAAGTCATGCCGTCTGCTTTTATAGACTCACCTTCATTATTGGTGGTTTTTTTGGTTGCTCCTCAAATGTGGAATATATTTTTATTATAGTGTCACAGTAATGATATTCTGATGGTGAGAAATGCAAATAACTATCATGCTACTCCACATCAAAATTTTTTGTGTGGCATCGCAGGAAGAGACCAACTTTCTAGAAAGAGCAGTTATGATACTATTGTACAATATCAACCAGTTGAAAAAATGATTTGATTGGTCTTCTCCAACTTTGTGATTTACCCTCTATTGTCAACATATTGGAGTAAATAATTGGAAGAATGTGAACAACAGATTAACTCCCCCAGACTGATGATCAATCCAATAATAATTCTAATTATTATGTTTCTAATCATCCTGGGATTTTTGTGTGGTCTTCCTCTAATGAGAGGCCATAGAAGTTAAATAAATAGGTTGTATTGTCTTAGTGCAATTTATGGTTTATGGCATATCTAAACTTTAGAGAACAGTATCATTGCTAACCAGGCACTTTTCTTAGCATCTGAAAGACTATGTTTTATATGTATAAGGCAAACTATTCCAAAGCAACTCTAATCTGCAGACCCTAGTGTGCTTAGAATTTCTGAATCCCAATTTGTGTTTTAACCATATCATGCAGCACAAATAGTTTCACAGTTCCTTTCTCTATTATATTTTGGAAATACTTCTGGATAAAAATAAATGGAATATTTTTTACTTGCACTATGTGAAAAGAGTTTTATTGGGGTTTCAACTAAAATATTTTGCAGGATGGAAGAATAGATTATAAAGTTTCAAAAACTGTTGTTCCAAAGTTATATGGCTTCCACCTACACTGAATATTACATGTGTGCATTCCATATATATGTATACTATGCGTGAAGTATAGAGATAGCTGCATACCCATCTCGGAAACTGGGAAACAATTTTCTTTAAAAGTTATTTTCTTTGTTCTGGAAAATTCACAACATATGTTTTTGTGAATCTGCCTTGGGCATCCAGCCTGATGTGGGTAGATTAACATTAGTGTCGGAGTCTTTTGCTCATGACTTCTTGCAGGACTTGAGCTTTCTTAGTCTTCTAAACCTACATTGTGCCCATGGTGCTTCTTTGTAATGTATATTTTAATGGTTTTTGTGTTGCATGATAGTTGAATACTGGAGAAAACCTTTAAATAAGTTTAGAACATATCAATTTGTCAGAAGGACACCAGAGCAATTTGGATATTTTAGGCAGTTTTGCCAAGTTGGGATTTGTATTTAACAAGCATTGTCATTTTCTAATTGACTAGATCAGTCACAATTTATTTTAAATTTCCCAGTGATGGGCTTCACGTTCCCATGAAATCAAGCCTTACTCAGCAGAATGTACTACATAACACAATGAAGTACTTCCAGGCCAAATAAAAGTACCTTCGGCAAGCTCTTTTAATTTAAATAACATATTTCTGTTTTATCATTAGGGAGCAGTTAAGGTGATTTCTTCATATTTCATAGTTTAATTGTCACATTAAGTGGTTTGATACTGCTGAGTATATGTAAGCTCTGTCAGCAGGAGTTAAATTCTGATTTAACCAAAATGTGTTTAGTAGGAGTGAGGCTGTATATCAGAGTCAGCCTTAAGGCTGTTGGTATTTAAGCTGGTTAAGAGGAGAGAAGTATCTTTTTCATATTTAACCTCTAAGTTCTACAGTTGTATGTAGACTGCACACAGTATGCTTTAAATTATCAGCTTTTCTTTGGTTTACATTTTTGAAGTGATAAAACAGTATGTGAAAAATCTGTGCAGTAGGGAATCTGTTTTTACAGTTAGATTCATTTCTTAAAAGTGAGTCTGTTAAAAACCTTTTGTACAAGTTTATATTTGAAGCAGTACTCTTAGTATGCGAAATGTAGTTGGCAAGTATTTTTATGTGCGCCTGTTAGTTTGAATGCATGATGCTGATCTGTTTTTTGTCCTAGCTGACGGTTATTATATCCTAATGGGTGCAACCCTGCACTAATGATCCTTGTGTATATAAATTCTTCTTGTTGTGAGCAGACACCATAGGCCACATAAAAATGTTTGCCTCAATTTCCCTGCAAAAAAGGATCTCAGAAACCAGACTTGGCCAAGTAACAGATTTTTTAAAGGTAGAGGAACCCAATAAAATTACCAGCTTTTCACAGCATGAGTCTACTTCCTTTCGACATATTGTGAGGTGTAGGTGAAATATTCTAACTGAACTGACAGTGTAAGGAAGACAGCTAACTAGAAAGCAAGATAAAAGTAAAAACCACCGATGATGATTGATATTGTAATAGCTATTAATTGTTTTGGAGCCTCTTTTGTAGATTTATGATACTTCACCTATATTACTTACACTTATGTGAGTCTTGATATAATGAGATTTAATCCAGTAAAGTATCATGGTCAAATTCACTATCAGGAAGAGCATTTTGAAAAACTCATCAAGGTTTTTATTCATTTTAATAATGTTAATATACATATGATTAAAACTGGGTTTTGTTTTTCAAAGAATAATTAAGAAGCTTTTGTTCCTTGTAACTCTTAAGTAAAAAGTAAAATAATTAGTTTCTTTGATCTAGTGTAATGGGTGTTTTTCAACTGCTCCAATTCAAGTTAATTTATACAACATACCCCAAATGTATTGCACATGCCATATTTTAAGAATTTGAGAAATACTAAGACACCTATGAATTTGGGGATTTCTTCCAGCTTTTCAGAATCAATGCTTCTTTTTTAAAAAATGGGCCGATCTTCACAATTTTATATGTTTTTGTTGTTGTCTTCTGCTCCAAATGTGTTTGGCATTAAGTTTGATCAGTTTGAATGAAAAAAGATATAAGAACAAAGATAAAGATTTAAAAATACATAAAGATGAAATAAAGGAGTCTGTGTGGATTTTGGCAGTACTTCTGACTTTGGGAGTGTGCCTCTACATACATTAACATCCTAAGATGTCCAGCTATCACTGAATTGAGTAATATGGCTAGATTTTTAACTGTCTGCATGGAGATTGCCAATAATAGCAGGACAGGTTGTACAGCAGGTAAATCAGAAAATATTTTCTTGGTACTTTTAAACAATCACATACTTGTCCAAAAGAGAAAATAATTCATTTTAATGTCTCTTAGCACTGGTTATTATTAATTCTGTTAAAAATATGTTCATTTATCAGATTGTATTTTAGTAGTTTAATCTCAAACATTTTTTGCTTTATCATGTCACTTCAAAACAACGCTGATTTGTTAGAACTGGTGTTGAGTACAGAAATGTGAGTAAGAAAATATAGCATTAAAAACCACTTTGTGATTTTGGGGCCTTTATTGTAACAGATCTCTGACTGAAAATTCTAATTAGGTGTACAAATCTTGATATGTTTATTAAAGTGTTCTTTTTTTCAAACTACTTCCTTTCATTGTAATAGTTCTGTACCTAAAAAAATCTATTAGTTACATATTTGCATTTCTAGTACGAGTTCAAATTACCTCCAGTAAGTTGCTTTTCTAGATAACTAGACAAATAAATTTCTCCTTGTAAGCACATTTCAGAATATTCCAAAATAGGATGAAAGTGAAACCACAAGGGGAAGTTTTTGAACTCAATATGCACATTTTAAAATCTAAACAATTAAATATATTGGACTGTGAAACCATTTTTCCAATAGATTTTTCCAATCTCTTAGGTTCTTTTGAAATTTCATTGGGTAATACAGAAGACAATGAAACTCATGGAAGAGTCTTGCAAGAGCCAACAGATGATCTCATAGATTCAATCCCTAATAGTTTTTCTTTAAACAAAGATTTTTGTCGAGCTCGGTTGGTCGGGCTTTATATTTGGTCACACTGTTGAGCTTTTTTTTTTTTAATCTTTCCAGTAGGACAAAAAAGTTGGAGATACTGCTTTTTATCACTGATACTGTCTTCTTCCATATAATTCTTTACTTCTAACCAAGGTGTAATGTCAACAGATGGAATCATAATTGACAGGCAAAATTTTAAAGCATTCTAAATGTCATTGGACCTTTTAATAAAATTAATTAGCCTGCCACAGAGAAAATTTACTAGCCTGCTGGTTAATTTCACGATGTAAAATCGTGGGGTAGGTGGAAGAGCAGGCGAAAGCTTATTACTTTTAAATAATTATTTAAAGATGTGTGCCTTGCCCCTTTCAAACATGGATTGCAAATGCAGCAAGAGCTTTTAAAATCTTCTAAATTCACAAGCAGTCAAGTTTCCTTTGAAGAAATATAATACAGTTGAAATGAAAAGTTATCAGGTACTAGCTAATGATGACTGGTTATGTGGAAAATTAGTAGAGGCCTTAATTAAGCTTGATTCTTTTGGGATTAATGTTCCCAGTAACATTTAAACAGAAGTCGGGAGTTCAGAAATTGTGCCCAGTCCCATTATGAATCTTGATGAAATGCTGTTTTCAGAAAAATTAATCGTCCAAAGTTATTTCTATTCCATTGTACATCTCTTAGCTTACTGGAATGTAACATTAGAGAGCATTGGAAAGCACCGAGAACAAATCCTCTTTAGTTTTCAGAAGAGTCCCAATGCATTGCCTAAATTGTGATGGGATTTGCAAATGACACCTAATGCCATATATTTCAAACATCGTAACATTTGGAGCTAAGATAGGAAACATTTTGAGACTTTTAATTTTTAGAATGAGGCATAATTAATCATTGAAGAGTATACTTCAGGTGTCTCTGTGTGAAGTTTAAAAGTATTTGTCTGGAAATTGTTGTGTGGGTAGTTTTCTAGTGGATAAAGCTAACTGAAACATGACTGCTCTATGAAGATATCTTAAAGATCTGTAGCACAATCTTTTGTGCTTGCAAATTTGCAACTTGCAAACCTTGCAAGTTTGTCTACTTGTCTACTTTCCAAGGTTGCTAGCCCCAAGACAAGCAGATCTCTCTGTTTTCGTATCTCCCTGATCTCCATTGTACTTTGGGAGACGTAAGTACCCTAACTCTCAATTCCTTCCTATCCAGCCTTCTAAGCTTCCATGAAATCTGTGCTGTTCGTTGTCTGGTATCAGTTGTTCTCATGTTCTCCTGCCTGGCCAGCTATGCAATCAGCTGAGTACCTGGCAGGTCATATCTCTGACTGCTGAGTATACTGGAGAGGGAAAGTAGAACTCCATTTTCCTGAGACAGAGTTTCTAGTAAGTTCTTGCATGAGTGCTGTGACTTGAAGTCAGAATAAAAATAAAATGCTGAAAATAATAAAATATTAAGTGGATACAAATATGTCCTTTAGCTAGGTCAGATCTCTTTAGTATGTTTCTCAGGAAACAGAATTGAACTCTTCAGTATGTTTTCTAGCATCTAATTTGTGATTGTATTCTATACAGCTATACTGTGTGTTGATGACTCCGTAGTAGATCTGGAAACACTGGAAGCACTATATGAAAATGTAAGTAAGTTGGGGTAAAGCTATGGTTCATCACCATAGTGTTTCAGACACAGAATAAGTAAAATTTTATTTTATGTTCTCATTTTAGACTAGAGACATTATATAGAAAAAGTCTTTAGGGAATTTAACAGTAATAAAATAGGTAGCACAAAAAATACCCATTGACATGCTTATTTCTCTTACTGGCTTCATTCTTAACTGTCAGAAATTTAAAACAATGGAGTGCTTTTGGAATCAGGTTAAAATGTAACAAAAGGCATAACATCTAGCAGTGTTCTCTCCTGAACTGCCTGAAAAATACTGTCCTTACTTAAGGCCTATTTTGTGCTAACATGCTGAATTTTTCCTCACTGAAGATATAAGTGACTAAAACAGTTAACTCAGGCTAGTGCATTGCTGTCTATGCCCAAGTTGCTCTGCAGACTAAGTATATAGCATTCATGAACTGTGTGACTCTGAAGTTGCATGAAAGAATGCATTTATACTTGGCTGTAGAGAAACCAGAGCTACCTCTCCAACCTAAACTGTGTGAAGCATCCTATAGCAATATTTGCAGTGCTGTGCTCTACAAGGATGCTCTGCTTTGTGGCCATTTGTGCTAAATGACACTGCAAGGCGCTGAAGGAATTTATCATCAATCTTTATGCCTCACTCTTTTGCATAGTCCAAACGTTTCCCAATAAAGAATATAATTGTTACTTGCAGACAAACAGGTAAATTAGTAATTTATTAATTTGTTATTAATTAGTTATTAACTACTTTATATTAATTCACTCAGAGAGCACAAAAGGATGAACTGGAGAAAATCAAGCAATATTATCAGACTTCAAAAGAGGAGGAACTGAAGCTTCTGGATAAACCAGAACAGTAAGATTATTTTTTGGTAATATTTTATCGTTATATATTATAGTCCTTTGCTGATATATTAAAAGGGATCTTGATACATAATTTTTGGTAGCTAATTTTTAACTTTCTTGTGTATTTCAAGGCATGATGTAAACTTTGCCTTTATCACATAACTTTTTTCAGACGTGGCGGATTTTACTACATCAACTGGGACCACCAGCACTGATAAAATATGTAGCCTTGAATTAATAAAAATTTCTGTTCCCATTCTCACATTTGTAAAAGGCTTATCCTTCCCTTAGAGCTTTTAGGGCTAAATTAATGTGACATAAAGCAGGTCCAGACTGATTTTGGTTGCTGATTATTTGAAAGAACTACGCAAACAGAGGGTTTTGGTCAGTCCTGTGACAAACACACGATGTGCTCCCTAGTCATGCTGATTGAAGACCTACAAGGCTGATTCCACAGTTCATCTCTTGCGACTGTTGTGGGCAGTGACAACTGTCAGGATGAAAAACTGAAGATGAAAAAATGTTGTTCCTTCAGTTGTAATAAACCTTAGACCAATGTGAAATTCATAAGAACTGTGAGCAGAATGGTAATCCTGAATTTTATTTTAGTGTATACATTTGATTTGAGATTTTGGCCTACCAGTGGTGTTGTCTTCTGCTACTTTGCTACTTTTCCCTTTGTACTTCCATCCTCTTCTAATCACAGTGTAATTTCCTGCCCTGAGGCCTCTCTGCCATCTTGCTTCCTTTTCTCTCTTGTCTGTTTTTGTCTTTTCTGCTGTCTTTGGCATAAGAAAGGGTAGGGGGAGGAAGAACTGAAACAGCAGAGATAGTATATGATTGGGTGATGTCCTAAGTATTACATTTTCATACCTTTTTTTCCCATTAAAATGTTAGTGGTGAAGAGCAGAATTTTTTTTCTCTTTCTCCTAACACATGGCAGCTAAATACTCATTTGTGCCTGTCTACTAGGGAATAGGTTAATGTTGGGAGATGAGGCTATCATGCTTACTCTTGATTAAGAGTGGCTATCATTCTTGAGTAAGACTTAAGAAGACAAATATCTGTAAAGTCCATATACTAGCTTGTTCTTGCATCCCATATCCATGGCTTTCATTGCATTCGGGCATAAGAATACATCGTGTGACTAGCTGATGTTTTCCAGAGCTTGAATCTTTGGCAATCTGTTAGCTGTATGTCTGAGCGAAATAAATATTAATGTATTTTGTGTTATGGAGAATACAAATCTTGTAGACCTCTAGAGTTATAAAAGATTGTCTGGTTTTGTAAATTATAGTGGAGAGAGGTTGATCTTAATTAAACACTAAGCTGGATTTATGCTATAATTGTTCCATAATTAAAAGTAAAGAACTATAAATGAAGCAGTTATGCCTGATCATTAAAAGTGAAATAGTAGTGTCAAAGAGAAAAGCTACTTTTTATCAGTATTACTCTGTGTTCTCTCTGCAAGTCTTAATGATCCCATTTTTACCCTATTATTAAACTGCATAGGTTAAGAAAACTAGCTTTTTAAAATGTTGCCTCAAGGGGGAAACAATTTGCTGATGATGCACTTATGTAAATTTTATTGGACCTTCAAAATAATGTCCTTTCTGAAAACTCAGGATATCAGGTGCTGCTGGTTTTGTTGTCGAAGTCAGCCTCTAAGTCAACCTAAATGCAGAACTGGAGTTTTGGTGGAACTGTGCTATGCATATTACTCCATAAAAGGTTAAAGACAGAAAAGTGCTAAATTTGTATGTGTGATTAAAAATATTTGCTACAGGGCATAAGCCTCATATATTTTCTTTAATGAGGATCAGAACAAAAGTGCAAACTAAACTATTTATCAAATGGTTGCAAATACTAGCAACAGGCATTCATATAATGAAACCATTGACATGAATTCACTGAAGTCCAGAGGAAACCTTTACCATTTTTAAATGCTTGGATTACCAGACAAATACAAAGCTTTAGTGGTATCACTGGTGCTCTCCTGCACATGTGATTTTGATTTGTTTTGCTGGCATGTTAAATTTGCTGTTGATGGCACAAACTGTATCACAGCAACATGCCAATACCCCCCTAAATTATGCTTCATGGTAATAGTTGTTAAAATGATAATACTCATTTATGTGATAAAGATTTATGTGCACAATTGGCCACAATTTGGGGCTTTGCTAGCAGGATACAGATGCTTTAGCTAGCTTCCAGGAAGACCCTTTAGTTGTAATATAATCTCTGTGAAATCCTCTCTATTGTGAAAGAAATACTAATGAAGGAAATAGTAACAAAATACAGAACTGAGCTTTTCTGTTTTATATGTAGTGTGAATTCAGGAAGTAGTGAGCTCTTGATAATTGCTGTCCAAGTAATGCCATTTGCTTCTCTTTGAAGACCACTTTAATTTGACTTCAGTTTAAATCCTGCCAGCTTACTTAGAAGCTTGCAGGATTAGATACACCTTTTTCCCCAAAAAATATTTCTAAATTTTATATTCTTCAAATATGGATAAATGTGAACTGATAAATAGTTTACCTCCATAGATTCAGCCTTCTTTGTCTATCTTCTGGAATAATGTTCAGTTACACTAACAACATGGTAATATGCCTGGCTTGAAAGTACTCTCAAGTCCTTTACTACGAGATTCTGGCAGGATAAAAGAGTTCTCAAGTAAATGCTGTTTTTTATTTACAGTTTCTGCAGGAGAGGAGTAAAATCGACCTCACGGAGATGAACAGCAAATTCTCTATATTTACTTTAGGCCATAAGAAGTGTAGCAAATAGAAACGCGTCAAAAAACTATGTCACAATCATGTCATCATTACTTTAAGTCAAAATCCTACTTTTCTCAGACTATCATTGCAAAAATGACTGAACTAAGAATATTCCTGTCTCTCCGAAAGTTTTGTCCACCTGAATTGGTGGTTTATCTATGATAATGACGGATTCATGCCATGACTTTGTGTTTAGTAACTACATTTGTAGTCACTAATATTCCTTTTTGTGACAGATTTCACTTTTAAGTGTTCTGTCTCGATACTTGTATCGAATACTTTGAATTCCAAAATCTGGAGACATTTTCTTTTTATGCTGATGCTCTTTTAACTCTCGGCACAATTACGTTGTATTCCAATGACCAGCACTGTAGGAGATAGTTCCCTTTTCAAGGGAAGGCAAGAATATGTGTCATTTGACTTTTTAAATTTAAATTTTTAAAACGTATGTATGTTAGAACTTTAGTGAAGCAGTTTGGGTTTTTTCTCTCTTTTGTTTCTCTCACACAAAGTGCAAAGTATCCTCTTTTTTTTCCTGGCAATACCATTCATTCCCAATAGGAAGCATTTTTATTAATACCAGCTTGGCATTTCTTTTTTTCCCACTGCTTAAGTATAAGAGCCAAGCCGGGCCTCCCCAATCCTTCTCTCACAATAGATTTTTTTCATCAGGCAAGGAAGAAAAAGAAAGAAAAAAAATGATATTCCAATTAAAATGTAGTATTTCACACCAGCCACAGGTGGATTTTGCTGATTTTTTAGGCAGTCACTATGTATTCAGCAAAGCATTGCATGAATGAGAAATTTATGAAGCGGATTTGAAGATACTGATATTATTTGTTATGAAAAAGAAATCATTTGGAAAAATCAGGTGTATTGGCTTAAATAATTAAAATAAATTTAATAAGATTTCAAGCTAATAATGGTTCCCAGAATTTCCCATAATTCAGTGAGGTAGAAAAATCTTTACAGCATTGTGTTAAGGGGGATCTAAGAATATGTGTAAACAGATGAGAAGAATGTTTCTAAAGTGATAATGGAGCAAAATACAGCTCGTTTCTGGATTTCAAGAAAGCATGTGTATCACTGAAATGCTAGACTCAAAACCCACAAAGCAAATTATGCAAACCCTATTAATATAAGAAATGCTGAAGCTTCTCATATTATTTAGCCTAGCTCTTATATTTTAAATTGAAGAAGAGAAGAGGGAGGAATTACTCATGCCTTTGGGATGCTTTCATTTTGTGATATCCGAACTGGACTTGTTGAATATGCTTCTATTTATTTTTATTTACCAAAGAGTTAAAGGAAGAAAGCTGGAACAGACTCATGAGGAAAGTGTGTATATGAGGACAGATGAAGAGCAGATAAAGAGTTAGTAACTTTGCTAAATAGTGACTGAAGAGAGACATAATCTGCAAGTATTTTAGAGCTAAATACACGGCTAGGTGCATTACCATAAAACATGCTGCTATATAATTGGAAGTGTGGTGCAAATTAGTAAAAGAAAATTGAGGCTGAGCATCAGAAGAAATTTCTTGGCAGACGTTTTATATTATGAAATAACCTTGTAGGAATATATTGAGTTCCGTATTGCTGGGCACGTTTTTAAGGGAAGCAAAAACACATGAGTGGAAACAGTAAATAGTGTTTCTCCAGCTCTTTCCTTTTTCTTTTTTTTTTTTAACCTATGATCTAGGTTTATAATTCTTCTATTTATTACTATGCAGCTGTGATAGTGGGTTGATTAATGTGATAACGATTAATGTCTTGACATTTTCTTGATATTAATAGGATTTCTTAACACCTTGAGCATGAAGAATATAACAATTACAAATCCTGTCAGATTTGATTCAAAGTGGGAAAAATTGCATGTATATTTCATGATACTAAAGCTTTGATCATATGTACCCCACAGATAAGAAATATAAAGATTCAGTAATACTCCTTTTTTCCACAGATTTTTATATGAGTTATCTCAGATCCCCAACTTCACAGAACGAGCTCAGTGTATTATCTTCCAGTCAGTTTTCTCTGAAGGGATAACATCAGTGCACCGCAAAGTTGATATCATAACTCGTGTTTCCAAGGTAAGTCCTAACGAAAGCTAAATAAAAACAGAAATATATTTTAGAGTATTCATGCTTCTTTTTTTTACCATAAGTGATGAAACTTAAGCCTGGTTATTGGCTTTTCAGGAAAATAAAAATATATTAAATTTTTCGGCTGCTTATAAGAACAAAAGGAGAAGGAAAGAGGGAAGGTGAGTTGTGTGTGATGCCCTATGCTCTACGTAGGAAAACTTATTTTTACTTGAATGGCAAATTTTTATTACTTTGCACATTAAGTAGAGGAGTAGATAATCTCCATAAAATAGAAAATAAATATCAGATTAGCTTAGTACAGGACCTTGCAAACTTACTTTTTTTGTGTATCACTGTTGATGCCATCAGCGATAGATGCCTATCATGTTCATTAGCTTATTACTTTCCCCTGGTGTTTATACATTTCTGTTAACCCTGATACAGCAGATATTTTAGTACCTGACAGAGCTTTACCTAAGATTCCGTACTATGAACAACTAAAGACAAGATTTTGAAATTATAACAAATAAAGCATGAAAAGTAGAACGAGATAAGAATTAAAAGAGAAATTAAATAGTGACCTGAAGGTATAACATCCTGGCCAGAACAGTATTTAATTTTTTTTTTTTTTTCCAACTTGAAGATTAGCTTTTCATTAGCTTTGCTGCCACAGAGTACCCATGCTCTAGCCCTTTGGATTTCTTTGCATATTCTAACAATAAAAATAGTTAGTTTTTCCTTTCCAAAGGACACCTAAATAAGGAATCAGTTTTGTATGAGATAGGGAAAGTGGTATTGCCCTCAGTTTAATTATGAGGAGCTCACACTACAGTTGATTTATCCAATGTGTAGTATAAGGCTACATAGTTAAGAATTAGGCCCATGGCCTCAGATTCTCAATTGACAGGATAGATGTCTTTATATTTAAATTAAAATAATTTGTTAGTTCTCCACTCTGTTTCTAGATTTCTTTCTTGTTTTGAGGCATAGTAATTTAGTCCTTAGCCCTGGTATATCTGCATTAAGTATGGATACAGAAATGAGAATTTCCAGAGCACCAGGACCAATGAGAAGCAGACTGAATATGACAGTCCAAGTCTAACCTAGTGGCAGCAAAAATAGCATATCTCCATTTGAGTGTGCATTATGCAAACTCATGATAAACCACCTTGTCTGTAAGATTTTTAAAGGCTACAAAGAATGTTTAGTAATCTTCTTCCATTAATCTTTTTGTCATCTACATAGTTATGTGATGCCATATAATTTGCTTCATATGGATTAAGTTAAACATAGTATCTTAGGCAGATACAGTGTAATAAATGCTTCTCTTAAATGTTTGATTCTTGTACCAGTTTTAGCTTCCTTTCCCTACAGGGGTAAAAACATAAAAGAAACAAAACTTCTAGCAAAAATAAAATAAAAAAAGCTTTTTATATTAGCAGTTAGAATTTTTGTGCCAACAGAAGTTACAGACTCATATCCATTTTTCAGGCTTTGCTGAACATGACAAGTGTAAAGGAAATTTTAGGTTTGATTCTGGCTTTTGGAAATTATATGAATGGTGGGAATAGGACCCGAGGTCAAGCTGATGGATTTGGTTTGGAAATACTCCCCAAACTAAAGGATGTCAAAAGCAGAGTAAGTACTCAGTTTTGATTAAAGATAATTTTTCTTAAGTAATCTTTTTTTCCATCATCTGTCAAAAGTTAGTCTTTTCTTGTTTCTTACCATTCTTGCTTGAAAGAACAAGGCACTTTGTACCATTTTCTTGCTTTTTTTCTCCCAACTTTTCACCTCCTTCTCCTGCACATGTGCGTATTTCCATAATCTCCAATTTCTCCTATTCAGTACTACTAGGATAATTATCTTATGTGAGAACTTCTATGTGTTTCTTTACTAGTAGGGACTTATTTACAGTAGGTTAGAGAGAAGCGAGAGAGCACAGACTGCTGAAGTCTTCTCCAGTAAATGTCCCCATTCTTTTTTCTTCTCTTAACTTAAGGTAGCTCTATGTGAGTAAAAAATGTGTTAAAAATCAGGTTTAAAAACAAAATATCAGTAAAGGTTCAGTGTAGCACATACACTAAGGAATTACATGTAAAGGATATAAACATATAATATACAGGATTTTAATCCTCTTCAAAGAAGTGTGTCAGACCCAACAAGATATTTTCAGTCTCTTTTTTGAATTGGCAGTTAAATGGATGTAGGGCATTAATTCTGAATGGCATGCACAAGAAAATGCTCATAGATGGCAGTAAATTATTTTGTCAAAAATTGAGAACCACTAGCACGTTTTTGATTAGTCATGCTAGGATCAAAGTCAGGCTCAAACAACCTCTGGACACCTTTTGAGATGAGGTTACTTTGTTCCTTATTTCAGTAGGGCAGAGGAGGAGGTGCTAGATAATGTAGGCAATGGAAACAGTGCTCAAAGACATTCTTTGCCAAAGCATACCTAGACACCGCATGGATATATGAAGCAGCAAAGAATAAGAGGTATTTTCTGCTGATGCTGGTATATATTTGGAGGGTGAGAAAAAACCCTGTTCTTTGATGTTCTTCCTCTTTTCCTATGTGAAGTGCTGTCTTGAACTATAAGAAAGGTAGATTTTAAGCTTTTGTTCCCATTATGCTTCATGTACATAAGAATGCATTTGTGAGACAGGCAATGTCAGGAAAGCAGTATGTCTAGGAGGCTTTTTATTTTACTTTTGAATACCATCATTAACAAAATGTAAAAACATATTTAAAGAATTGTCCAGTTAGCAACTGTATTAATGAAAGTTTTTTCAATGGATTTGAGTAGTTGGTCTCCTAAAGGCACTGAGGTGCTGGAGGGTATCCAAAGAAGAACAACCAAGCTAGTGAAGGGTCTAGGACACAAGTCCTATGAGGGGCGGCTGAGGAAGCTGGGGTTGTTTAGTCTGGGGAAAAGGAGGCTGAGGGGAGACCTTATCGCTCTCTACAACTACCTGAAAGGAGGTTGTATTGGGGTGGGTGTCGGTCTCTTCTCCCAAGTAGCAACTGATAGGACGAGAGGAAATGGCCTCAAGCTGCGCCAGGGGAGGTTCAGACTAGATATTGGGAAAAATTTCTTCACTGAAAGGGTTATCAAGCATTGGAACAGGCTGCCCAGGGAAGTGGTGGAGTCACCATCCCTGGAGGTATTTAAATGACTTGTAGGTGTGGCACTTAGGGACGTGGTTTAGTGGTGGTCTTGGCAGTGTCGGGTTTATGGTTGAACTCAATGACCTTAAAGGTCTTTTCCAACCTAAATGGTTCTATGATTCTAATCCTTACTATGCTCTTCACTGCAATGGTTCGGCTGTTCCCTATGACCACTTTTCTTCCAGTCCTACTCCATGGACAAGACACAGGAGAAGCTGCAGCTAAACTAGAACCGGACCAAGTTTCCCAGTACTCAGGTGTTCACTGGCTGGCCAGCTGCCATGAAGAAAAACATAAAACAACTGAGCTTTGCCTGACTTTTCTCAGTAGAAGTACTAATTTTAGTCTCGCTCTTCTATCTAAACATAAACTTGTAAGAATTTAATTCTCTCTGGGACTTTCCAATTTGGCTGAATTTAACCAGCACGTTCCAAAATTATGAAAAGGAATTACGAAAAGGAATGACAGATGTACAGTATAATTGCATGACTTCTTCCTTAGCAAATCAAGCTAAAAAATTACAGTATTTACAGTTTCCTTTGTAGCCAAAATTAATATATTATTAGTTTAGACTAGTCTCCAAAACGCATAAAAACTCAAAGGGGCCAGCTGCTACAGGCAGACATGAAACCTCAGAGGTGATTGGTAGACTGTATCTGCAAGGAAGAAGAATGCAGGGTCTTGTATATTTGAACACTAAGGTATCCTTCCTGTGTCCCGTTTTTCCCTTTTTGGGAATTGCCAGCAAGCAATTTTATGTGTAGGTAAGCTGAATTCCAGGAGCTAAGGTAAAGAGTCGATGTCAATATCTCTTATTTCACATAAAAGTAATTTGTTGTCACAAACCTAGAAAGTTACTTGATATCGAGATTTTTTAAAAAATGTAGCTCACCACTTTAAAATCTATGTTTTGACTTCTGCAAATACTCTTTAAATCAAAGTAATAGGTTTCATAATTTAGCATATAGAAATAGAGTAACGGGTGTATTTTACTCTAAAAGGGCAATCAGATGTTCATGAGTCACTTCAGTTATTTTTTGTCACATGACCTGCCAGCAATGTCTTCTAAAAATGTTATACAAGCAGAGTGGCTTTTTCTGCATGACAGCAGTGACTTCCTTAGTTAAGAATTTTCCTGGTGTATAATATTAATAAAATATAATGTGCTGTAGGCTCTAATATAGGCAAGGCAGCTCTGTACAGGAAGTCAGACATTGTTGACATACAAATGTTTGTCCTGGTACCTGTCAATATACAATATGAAAAAACATCCAAAAAAACTTCAAAGACATTCCAGATATAATTCCCTATATTCTCTATATATTATTTTATGTTATTGTTGAACAGTACCCTGAAATGTATAAGTCGCAGTCTTACACTTTTCCTTTAGTTGATCTGGCCTATGCTGACCCAATGACAAGTAACAAAATAAAATTATGCTGTGTACATTTGTTGTATGCAGGACCGGGGAAATGGTGTTTCCACAAAGAAAGTATTAAAATTCATATTTTTAAGGCAACAGGGCATGAAATATATCTGTTAGGTACACACTGTCTGGTTTTTTATTTGGTGTAAAATATGAAAAATATCTATGCCTCTTTCAGATCTTCATTATAGACGAGACTAGAGGAAACAAGAAATTCAGTTCACCTTAATATATCCAAGGTGACTGTAATATTTAGTTAATATTATATTCAAGAATAATATTATTAATTAATATTATTATTCAAGTTATTATTACTATTCAGTAATGCCTTGTATTATTAAAAAAATACACAGGGACTGCTTCTCCCAGTGCATGTTTTCTTACCTGGTATTTAGAACCAAAAGAAGCTCTAGGTCGTGTGGTGGTATGATCAAGCCTATGTTATAAAAGATTGAATTTTTAGTCAGTAATGCTAGGGCTGAAGATATTGTAAGTCCTATTTCTCACAGCAATATAAAATAATAGTATGTTTATTTTGAAATAGAGTGAATTTTCACTCACTTGAAACAGTGTTAATCAGACACATTTTTAATAATTTTTTTTTTCCTAGGATAATGGTATTAATCTTGTGGATTATGTCGTCATATATTATCTACGCCACTGTGACAAGGTAAAAGATTCATTTGCTGTATCAGCCTCTCCAAAAGTAGGTTTCTTTAAGAGATTGTAAAAGGGTTTGCATTAGCTTTTTAAAAATCTGAACAAAGTAGCTTAGATGGAAAAATAAAATCAATTTCTTTTGCTTTCTTATAATAGTTGTGGACCTCAATAGGTCTGAAATTTACTACAGCTTTTTATGATAAAACTTTGGAAAATTTTACATTAATTGTTGAGCTAACCGCTGCAGGCAATTGCCTGTGACTGTTGCAGACTGGACAGGTGGTCACTCCAGTCGTGTCTTCTTTCATTCTGCTTACCATAATGTTGTAAATCTTGTTCTGATGTGGTCACAACAGAAGACAGAAGCATGATTTCTCTTACGACAGAAAGCAAGGACAGGTTGGTGTTTTAAGATAGGTGAGTCAGCTGATGGGGATGAAGTTAGAGGTTGAAAATGGGGAAGAGGCGTGGCTGCTGCTTTGAGTGAGTTACATTTATGAGGCTTTTTCATAGATACCAGCAGTGCCCAAAGTTTTTGAGTGGGAAATTTGAACTTGTCTTTTAAATGAAAATGTTACTATTAATTGTTTGGTTTTGAGATTAAGAAGATGCCTTTACCTAATCTTTGAATCTAAGACTAGTGTAATTTTTCACAGCCCTATGTCTGGTTGAATACAAATAAATTTTTTCTTTTTTTTCTCTTTTTTTTCTTTTTTTTTTCTTTTTTTCTTCTTTTTTTTTTTTAATTCTTACATGAGGATGTTGAATTGATGAGTTAGTAGGCATAAGTATTTTTTCCAGGAGTAAGACTAAAGTACGTGAAGACGTTTCCCTGCCCTTGGCAGGGGGGTTGGACTAGATGATCTTTAAAGGTCCCCTTCCAACCCAAACCATCCTCTGATTATACGATTCTATGATCTCTAATGCTGGAGGGTCTGTATGTTAGGAGCCTGTGGAACAGCTGAACTGTAGAAGAGGTAAAAACCTAGCAAATATGTAGATCTGTACTTGTTTTCTTTCTTTTTTTTTTTTTTTCTTTTCTTTTTTTGGTGAAGCAGGGAAATAAGTGTCATTACTTTAACCTAAGTACCCATCTTGTAAAAAGCCTCATAACGAAAGCAACTTTATCTAGCCTGTAATGTTTCTCAGTTCTTGGGGTATTGACATATGTATTCTTTTCTCCTTTTTTAATAATGCTGAAGCTAATGCTTTCTGATTCATTTATTTAAATATTTAATATTTCTGCAAACTTTCTACTACAGTTTAATTTTACTTCAGGGAATTTTGTAAAACAAAACAGTTTATCTTCCTTGGGAGCAAATGGACACAGTGTAAATGTCATCCATTGCACTTTTTTCCCCCTGAATATTCATATCTTTATAATAATAAAATTATTTTTTACTTGTTCACAAGACAATTAGTTCTCCAACCTATGAGTTTTCCTTTATTACAGACTGAAATCTGTGCACAGGTAATATTTTAACCTCACTAGTATATGCTTATACACAGCAATGTCATATTAATACCATTTATATACTTGCTAAATTTCCACTGGAGATATTGCTTTGAATCTTGTAAGGTTTTTTAATTTTGTTTTACTTCTGATTTTTTTCTTACTGTGCTAAAAATAAGGTATATACTCAGAAGTTCCGTACAGACATCAACCCATGTGATTTATTTAGCCGCATAAACCTTCAACTGTATATTTTTATCTATATAAAGTACTTCAGGCAATATATAAATATTGTTTTCAATTTATACTTATAAAGTGTGTGTATATTTAATGAATTGAGAGAGAATGAAACCACAAACCGTTGGCATAAGATCACTTGTTTCATTAAAATAGGCATTCATGTTATCTGGTTTTAAGAAACATCTAATCCCTTATCTAAACCTTTATTGATATAAAATGAACTGAAATGTTGTGAGCTCAATGTTGTTTCATAGTTTAAATCAAGCACAGTTTGCTTTGCAACATCTAAAAGGAAGTTTCAACACTCAGAATGGTCAGGATTTCATCTTGAATGACACATATGTTGTTTTAGCAGGAAGGATTTAAAATACATTATTTTTACAGCTTTATAATAGTGTTTCATAGATGATGTTTCAAAAAAAGTAATTTATTTCACTGCAAATGCATTCAATTTTCATAGTGGCCTGTTTGTTTGTCTGTTTGTTTAGGAAGCAGGAACAGACAAGAGTATTTTTCCTTTACCAGAACCACAGGATTTTTTCCAGGCCTCCCAAGTTAAGTTTGAAGACCTAATAAAAGACTTAAGGAAACTGAAGAGGGATCTAGAAGGTAACTGGGAACTTTCACATTTCTTCTGCTAACAACAAAGTGCCATTTAAAATGTGACCTTTATGAGGTTTTCTTATTGCTAATTAGGTTTATAGTGTTGATTCACTTAGAGTTTTTACACTGTGGCACAAATTACTCACATAAATTAGAAAAAAAAATTCAAACTCATGACTTAATAAAAATGAAAGTAAAGATACTGAAAAGTAATTTTCCCTTTTACAAACAAAAGGCCCCTAAAGAAATATTTCTGAAATTTTCTTCAGTTATGTGCGAATTTTCCTCTGGCTTCTCCAGAACTGTGTGTTTAACTGTAGATATCTGTTAGTTCCATAACATAAATACTTTCTTCAGTACTTGTATAACAACAATTTAACAGCTACAAGAAAGAGTTGAATACTATTAATGTAGAAATAAAACACAGCTTGCCAAGGCATAGCAAAGGGAAATGGAAAGCTCCAGTTCAAAATATTTTCACCCTGGGACATAAAATAAACATTTAAAAATGTTTATTATAAAGAGGGGCTGAGAAACCCAACTCATCTATCAATCAAAATAGTGAGTAGAAATAAAGTAGGAAGGGCTGCTAAGTGTTCCAAGCAGTTTCATTTTTATTTTGTGCTTCATATGACTTTCTAAAATAAATCCAGCAAATGATGACTGAATATTTTAAGCCTGTCTTTTTTGTTAAGGAAAAGTTGCTACTTTTACTGAAGTAGTTTTGTGTAGAAAATGGAGTTTAGGGAGACAATATACATAAAAGCCTATAAAAACATCTCCATTTACATCTCTGCATCAAAATGGAAGAGTCCTTTTAGAATCAGAGTTGAACAAGATGATTGTTTTTGATTTTTTTCAGTGTAAGGCAATGAAAACTGTTACAAAATAATTTATCCTTACAGTTAGAAATTGCTGGATTAGGTCACTCCCATCTTTAGGATAGTTTCAAAGGTTAACAGTGGTAGGAAAGTATCAGTTGTTGTTTGTTCGACCCAGGCATAAGTGAGTGCTCTATCTCCTCTCATCACTTGGCCCTGTAAACCCCTTGGCCTGCCCTCTTTTGGGCTAGTTTGTGCAGAAACATGATCTGTGTTTGATCTTGTACGTTTTCAGCATGTAGTCCTGCTGTCATGCAGGATCTGCACTGAGGCTGTGACATTCACATCATATTTGTTCTATGTTACAAAGACACAGACAGCAAGTAGGAAAAACTAAACACTTTAACTAACTCTTAAAATAAAAACTGCAGCTTTCTTGTAATCGCTGATTTCTATTTTCTAAAACAAATTTCCTTAGGTATTTATAGAAAATTTAGAAAAATTTTTATGTTGAGGTTGTTTTTAAAATTTTTCTTTGTAAAGATGTATTTGAAACCCAGCCAAACCAATTAACATATAGAGTTAATGACAGCAGAGATCTGAAACAAAAAAAGTTGTGGAAATGTTTTCAGATGTTGGTATTTTATCACTCAGAAATATGCAGCAGAATTCTAACAAGCATTCTTGTCGTTAGTTTCTCTTATATTTAAACAAAGAAACAATCACACATATAAAAATGTTGTATCTCTTTCAAATATTCCCTTTCAATTTTTTTTTCTTCAGATAATGCTGTTGTTTGTTTTTAAATCAAAATTTTAATTGAAGAGGTTATAATTTTAACACGTACAACAAAGATTTGATGAGTCTCTGTAGTTTATTGTAGCCATTAAAAAGTTGTGGCTGCTGGCAGAATACCAGTGAAAGTCTAAAGCTGAAACAGATGTGAGTAGCAGAAACCAAGTCCAGAGAAGCGTCGGGCCCAGCTATCCAGACAGGCGCGGCCCTTCAGCTGTAAATAATTTGAACAATATTAACTGGGGCTGCCTGTGTTATAGGGTACATTGGATTTATTTCACAGTTTGGTTGGCTAAGGTAGTCTTAAGCAGATTACCTTGGAATTGGGATGAGACAAAGGTAATAAATGAAAGAGAGGTTTGCTTGTGTGCCATTAGAGAACAAACTAATGTTCCTGTTAGTGACTTACTTTTTTTTTCTGATATTTGTACAGAATGAGTAAAAAAAAAGATAAATATCACCTCTTGTGCCTGAAATGGCAATTTTGATAGACACTTTTCATAATAGTTGTAGTTTAGTATTTAAAAATATTCTTTACTAGTTATCAAGGCATTAATTTATCTTTCTATCATGGGTATTAGCATAGGAAAGATTGAGTGATCATGAGTGGCATGTCTTAATGGTGTAAACCTCTGGTTTGAAATACCTAGACACTGTGGAACCAAAAGTTCAAATCTAGATGGAGTACAAACCCTTTCATCCTTTTCAGATAAACAGATTGAGTTCCATACAATTTGCTATTTTGAAGTCTTTCAGACTAGACTTCAAAGGGACAGACTAACTTTAGTCTAAAGGGATTAGACTAAAGTTTGTCTCAAAAATTCAAACAAATTTTTGGAGAACCTTAATCCAACAGGTTTTTAATACATATTCCAGAACAAACTTGGTAATCATAAGCATTTTTAGGTTAAAGAGAATGATAAACAAAAATATGCATTTAATATAGGCTTTTAAGGGGAAAAAAGTGCAAAAGAATGCAATATTAAATAGGGAGATGAAAATTCTAGAGTGAAATCTGGTTCCACTTTAAAGTCATAGGAAAAATAAATGTTTTCTGTAAGCTCAGGTTTTCACTCCAGGTCTGTATAGTCAGTGTATTTCCAAGGTTTTCAAATATTACATAGTCACATAAGCAGATACCTTTATTCATTTAACAGGTATTAGCTTTCCAGTTAATCTTTATATTTATGGCAAAAAAGTTTTTGCTTTGCATCAATATTTTAAGATTGTAAGATATATTACTTCTCATCTAGGGCAATGATTTCCACTTTTTCCTTTCCGTATGACCAAACATGATTTCCCTTCTAGTCTGGACAATGCCACTTGATTGGTATTCTTTGGAATAAGCACAGAACGTTTGAAATGTGTAATCATAAAAAGATTTTCAGAAAGAAAGCCACTTTACCAAAGTATGATAGACTTCTATAAGTTTTACCATAATAAACCTTTTATTCATCTCTCTCCAAAGTTGAACAATCTTAATTATTCAAAATTAGTTGCATTGTAGATTGTTTCCATCTGTCATACTCATTGCTCTTCTTTGCAATACAGTTCGTAAAATTTTAAAATGCTGCTCCATTAGTAAAAAGAAAGCAATATTAGATTCCCTGTACAATTTACTGTAATGTTCATTATAACTTCTTCGTATTTTTGACCTTAACAACTGAAAGAGCAAAGATATTTATTGAATGGTTAAAGATTGAAACCAAGGTAGGTCCCCTCTGAATACTTTCAAGAGTCACACCTGTATTTCTCATAATTAATTACATTTCCTATGAGATTGTAGCATTCTGATCCCATTGAAAATCCATATACCTTTTGCTTTCACCTCCTTTCATGACCACCAGTAGAGATTCTAGTTGCCATTTTCATACTAATATTTTTTCAGTACTGTATATATGTTTTAAATTTTTACTAGCTTAACTGAGTGTATATCAGTATATATGTAGGTGTTTACACACACACATACATGACTGAAAGGAAATAGTTATCTAAAATAGAAACAAGACTTCATGGATCAGCTACTTATAATGATCAGTTGGATTGCAGTACTCCAGAAGACACGGTTTCAAACTGGGGACCTCTTAACCTAATTGTTGACGGATCTCTATCTTGCATAAATATGTTACCCTCAACTTTTCCACATTTAAGTAGTGGAACTTCATCAAACCTTCAGCTTATGGCAACCCCATCTTGTAAAATTGTATAACCCTTTTAAAAAGATTAAAAGGGAAGCAAGTAAAACTATGCATGAAAAGTTGAGAAATGGCAATGTTACATTGTCTGTTTTCACATTGTTTTTCATGAAGCATTACAAGTATCTTAAAATTATAGAGAAATGCAGGTTGTTTGGTTGGAAGGTACCTCTGGAGGTCCTGTGGTGCAAAGCGTTTGAGCAAGACTAACTTCATACTTAGATCAGCTTGTACAGGGCCTTAGCCAGCTCAGTTTTGAATCTAGGGATGGAAATTCCAGCACCTCTCTGGGCACCTGTTCCAGCGCTGAATCAGTGTCTTGAATATTTTTCCTTATCCCTTGTGAGAATTTCCTGTGCTGCAACTTGTGACTATTGCTCCTTTTTCTTTAGATGTGTATTTCTAAGAAAAGCCTGGCTCCATCTTCTCTATAGCTATTCGTTAGATAGTTGAAGCAAAAAACTAGATCCCCAGTTAGCTTTCTCTTCACCAGGCTGAACATATCTGGCTTCCTCTGCCTCTTCTTCAAGTGCTTCTCTTTATTTTCATTCTCAAATGGCGGCATGACAATATATGTATTCTTTTTCAGATATGAATGTGTGTGAATATATGTGTGTGTATATATATACTTTTTCATAGAAACAGATCCAGTCCACTGGATGTGAATAGCATGGTGTTGCCAGACCAATACCAGCATCACAGCTAATTAACCCTGTCTTAGCATGGCTGACTAGACCAGAATAAACTGTTGCATCTACATTGCTCTCATTCACTGCCTCTTCTGTAGCACATTATAATGCAAAGTGGATATGTGTTACAAAATAAAGACAAGAATGGAAGAGAATTTAGAAATGAGAAATGGGTGGAAATTGAAAAGGGTCACTCATTCTCGATTCTTGCAGCCACTGTCATTATAAATAGAGGCAAGGAGGAAGCTGCAAGAAAAAAAAAAAAAAAATCAGTTCATGCTCATTTATGAGTAAAACTCTCTGATCTTCCTGATTTAAAACCCTGAACAACCTCTGCTTCTATCAAGGATTATAAGGGAATATATTTACCTGTAGGAAAATATACAAAAGCAGAAAAGTTTAATCACTATTATTCACAAGAAGTTAATTTAAAATTCTTAAACATGTGCATTTCCATCAGAGTCTTCAAACTGAGTTAAAGGATTTTGCAACAAAATTAACTGTAAACCATTTTTGTTTTCAAGATTAATTGATGTTTTCAATTAATGAATTCGTACATTTTCAGCTTTTGTGGGATTTCTGTGTAAGCACAGGTGGTGAAATTAATTGAATGTGTTATTACATATTCAGGTGGAATTATATATTTAGTTCATACCTAATATGGCCTTAGATAAAGTCTGATTTATGGTATAGAGTTTTAGTATAATCACGATACAATAATTATCAATAGGGCAATGATTACAGTGTTGTGAGGTTTTGGTTATCGTTTGATTTGCTTTATAGACAGTAAGGTTACTGGATCACAGCATGAAAATCCTAAATATTATATAATTTCAAGTGTTAATGTTCTAAATAATTTGGTGGATCAATAGATATTTCTCAGTAAAAGGTGATTGTTTATTCATTACAGGAGGATAGTATTAAAAAAATTATCAAAGGCCTTTTTCTAAAATATTTGCAACCAATTAAAGCTTTGTCTAATTTAAATGAAATTATTTAAGTCAGCTTAGAAGTGGTATTTAGACATCTGAGTCACATACATGTTCTAGAAAAATTTTCCTAGCAGGAGCAGAGAAGTTGTGTGATACTTTCCAGGAACAGGTCACTCTAATTTTCATGTTATTTATAGTTTTAAATTTTAAAATTCATCTTACAATTTTGGAAGTGCAGGCAAATAGACATTTGAACTGGGTAGTGGAACATGAGGAGCCAAATAGGTGCATGTGTTATTTCTTTAGAAAACTCCTTTAGCATAAATGGAGCACATTGTTTAGTACTTGGTGAGTATCACTGTATTTTTGCATTGTCCAACATTTACATGATATATTTCGAGGCGATGCAGAATGGTGTAAGGAAAAGAGCAAAGGACAACCTCGTACAGGAACCAGTTATTTTGGTTTCAAGAGTTGACGAAATGACACTCTTTTCCTTCCTAGAGTTTTCTGAACGCTTTTTGAATAGTCTCTTGCCTCAGCAGGATGAGATATATTTCAGTTTGGTTTGATTTGGCAAAGATACGACAGAGGCATTAAAAAATACATTTTGTGTATGTGCATTGGATTCTATTTTATAATAAAACTAACATTTTGATAATGTTCCATTGGTAATGTTCATATGTGAATACATTAAGTGGAAATTTTCCTAAGTGGATAATTTCTTAAAATTCCATTTGATTTTCTAGTTTGTGATAATAGAGAATAGTATGGAATGGTTTTAGTAAGATTCAGAAATTATAATAGAGGAGGAAAGCAGTGATGTTTTAGAAGAGTTTGTTCCCTGGAAGCAGATGTCTGCATGTGTGCACAAAGGCAAGGGAGAAAGCTTTCTGTTGGTTAAACAATGGCATGCTGTTAGTTTTTTCTTTTATATTTTTTTCTTTGGCTAAAGAATCCTTGGAAATTTCTTGTTAAAAATCATTCTGCAAATGTTAAAATTCTAAAACTAATCTTGGAAATACCACAGTTATGATTTTCTCTGCACTTTGCTTGTGTGCCCTTTTATAAAAATAAATAAATAAATGTGTGTGTGTGTGTGTGTGTGTGTGTGTGTGTTAAGCATTAGTTACATAACTATGTAGTATACATCTGGGAGTAGGTAGTGTACATCTGGGAACAGGAGGAATATTGTCCCTATCAATGTGTGTGATGGATAATGAATGATGTAGTTTGGAGCATGTGTAATACTAGCATTGGGAGGTACAGTGAATTCATATATGTGGATCTCATCAGCCTTTCCTCTTTGCAGGAGTATGCAGTAAAAGAAAAGGCAGATTTCTGCTAGAATTGAGGCAGTTGCTTATGTATTTACTGCCAATGATCAAAGATTGAAAGAACATTAATTCAGACAATGGGATACAAATTAGTAGTAGTGAGGCTAATTAGCACTTTGGGAAGTATTCCTGCTAATATTGTAGGCAGTTTATGAATTTACATGATTTTAAATCCAAGCAGGATGCTCTAGCTGAACCAGAGCCATAAACTTGGTAGAAGAATTAATTAGGTGGAACTTTATGATCTGTCTTGCACAGAAAATCAGAGATCCAGCAGTACAGAGGGAAACAGGAGATCACTTCTCCAGCCTCTACAATTTCAGCTCATAAACATACTGTTTCTGCCATTGCCCAGCAATTCTCTTCTACATGATCCCTTGTCCAGTATGCTAAGTAATAATGTGTTTGTGTGTTTGAAAGGTCTTTTTTTATCCTAGCACTGTAAAAATCTTAGCTCATCTGATTAAAAATATTATTGCTTTTGCTTAAAAATTTTGTCTTCCTCTAAATTAGCCAGACAAGACTCTTCAATTTCAAAATATTCATTTTTTGTACTGTTCAGACACAAAGAAAATGTTCCGATTTCTCAGCGGCTTCTGCTAGAGCATATTTCTACACTCCTGACAGATCTTAGTGGTGTGCTGTATGTTTGGGTCTTGACACTCAACCAAAACTTTCTACTAATAATGTGTGCTGGAATCACTTAAGGAATCTTACAAAGTTTTGACTGGAAAATTATGAGGGTTTAGTCATTATATTCATTTATATATGCTATTCAGTCCGTTGCAGTATGCTTCTCTGCTGAAGGGCACGCTGAATGTAAACTACCATTTTAGAGAGAATACATTAACCAGAGTCTCAGATATGTTGCTATGGTGTGAAAAATATTTAGTTTTACTAGCAATCTTTGTTCATTTTGTTAAATGTATTCTTAGGAAACAGTCTTAACAGGAAGGTTTTAAAATTATTTATATAAAATGCTGATACCATTTGACAAAACAAGGAGCAAAAAAAATTTTTCTTTCAGATTAGTTGAAATTCATATAGGCCTGACAGTTCCTCTGCATGCCATCACATACTGTAAAAGTTCAGAATGTTATTAAACTTAAAAGAAACAAACAAAAAACCCTCACAAATCTTAAATCTGAAAGACAAAGCCAGAATATCTGATCAAAGTTGTGAGAATTTCCAAGATGTCTGACTCTTGGCTTCCATTGGAAGTCCATTAGAACAGGTGAACTTTACAGGGTGTTTTGTATGCCACTAACTCAATTATTTCACTTTCCACAGCTTAGGACTTATCACTGAAATGTTTTTCTGGCTCATTTATATGTGAGAGCTTGAGCACCTAAAAAGACACTTGTTTCTGTGTGTCATGAGGAAAATGTATTTCAAACAGACAAAGATCACACTGTTTAAAGTTTTACTTATTGGCTTCTATTCTCTGAAATGGCTTTTTAAGAAAACTGACTTATTAATGCGTGAAGAAAATAATTGTGCATAGAATCAGATTTCTTCTGCTAAATTAGCTGAAAATCACATAACAGTAACTCTGCAAGCAATTAATATGTTAGAATAGTGTATTTAGTTTTACGTATGCTAACACTTTTTTGCATTAAATGTTGAACTTCATTTAAGACAATAAAAATGAAGCTTGAGAATAGAGTACCACTACAATTTGACCCTCTTCTATGTTTTTCTCAGATACTTTTGTCTCAGAAAACCTTACACCCCACTTCATGGCATTTCCCTCTCTATTTGGTTCAAAGGCTTCTGTAGTAGTCAACCCAGCTCTGGCTAGGGTGTTAATGCTTGAACCTTTGTGTGTTGCCATCATTGAGATGTGTACTAATTATCAATGTGTGTCCAAAAATGCAAATAAAATACTGTCTCTGAAACTCTTCTGGGTCAGTAGCAGCATAACCATTTGCAATTAGAAGTTGTCAAAATTCTTACACTGTATTCTGAAGAAATCAAGATAAATCTCTTCTTCTCCACATTTATTTAAAATGGTATCTGAAAAGAAAGATCTACTTGCAAGGTTTTAAATAGGCAAAAGAGCTGTAGATGGCACAGATATAATGGATTGTAATAAAGCTAACATTCTTATGTGTGTACCTGCAGTAAATATGTATCTAAGTTGCGTGTAATAACAAGAATATAACCAAATCCTGCAACAGTGTCCAATGGGTAAAACTTTTTGTTTGACTTGGAAGGTTGTTTGCAAGTAAGAAAATGTAATAAAGCAAAACCAAGTAAACGAAACAGGAAGTTATATAGCACTTGCTGAATAATTTAAATTTTTGCATTTTATCTGAAGTTTATTAGACTCTTAGTTGGGTATACAGGCCCAAGTAGTGTAACAGGCTTTTGCACTGTAAAATATGATGGATCCTCTCATACAGAAATTTGAGGTTATTTAGTGCTACATTGAATTCATTTGCGGTATGGTTTCAAATCCCCTTTGAAACAGAAAAGGTAAGGATTCTAAAAAAGAATTATCAGATAGTAACCCTCCTGTCAAAGGCAAGCCTGCATTATAACAAGAAAATAAAATAGCCAGCTTGGCAGTATAATCTGCCAGGCTCTGAACAGATGGGGCGGGGGGTGGGGGGGGCAGGTTTAGCAGCTTTCACAGTGGCATAACTCATGGGAGAGAGTGTCACTGACAGGTTTATAGGAATTCATGGTGTTGATACTTGGGTTTACTGTCAGGATGATTCCTGTAAATGCTACTGGTGGGTTCTGGTGAGTAAATAGTTAGTAATTTACTGTTATCAACATTAAACTATTTCTGGTTTTGCGTTTACTTTAAAAATGGTGCTTAAAAAATTCCAAATCCTGTCTGATTGACACTGAAAGGCTCTTTACATGAAAGTTTGTTTATGGGCAGTGATTCTTTTGTCAGATTTACAAGTGTCTGTAGAGTTTTAAAAGACTATTGCCCAATAGGCATTAAGTGAGAGACATTCTATTTTGTAAATATTTTCACTTATATTGGGGATTTTTAAAGAACTTTTTAAGCCAAGTACTGCATTAAATCTGAAGACAGTGGCAAACTAATAATCAGGAGTTTCCAGCTTTGTTTTGATGTTTTGCTAATGGTTTCCATTTCTGTGGCCAAGATTTGCAGTGGGTGAAGCATGATGTACATTCAAGAATTTGTAAGGGCTTTCAAATACTATTGCACACTAGTATTTTCTTTTTTTGCAATAGGTCATTTAGAAATAAACAATTTTCAAAGTAGCATATTACATTTAATTTCACTAGGTACAACGCATACCAAGAAAATTAACCAGAATATGGGTACTAATACTTCTACACTTTTGTCATTTTATGTTTAACTAAACTAATTTCTAAATATTGCCTTATATAATTTTCTGTAGACTTTTTTAAACACAAAGAAAGAACACAAACCTGTAGCTGCTACTTTGTTCAAACTTCCAGTCAGAAACTTAACAATACTGTCTCAGTTATTTTGCTAGATTTTTTTCCCCCTATGCAATTCTAATGTGTCCATCTTCTTCCAAAGTAAAGTGTTACAATTTGCTTGGGTACCTGTAGAAATCTCCTTCTAATTCTACAAACATGAATGTTAAGTACACATAAATTTCAGTCAGTGCATGATAACAGTCATGGGAACTTCAAATTTTTAAGGGTAAGAGGCATGTATCATAAGAAAATAATCTTTAGAAGTCTTATAAAATTCCCTGATTTCTGATTTGTTTTGCTTAATTTAATTTATTAAAGACACATAACTGAGCAGCTAATAGAAGACTCTCTTTCCCAATCTGTTGTGTTTAAATTAATGCTACATTCTGCCTACTATCTGGCATAAAAACAAATGCCCATTAACTTTACTCTGAACAGTTTCAAAGGTCTGTCTTATGCTACAGGTTGCAAGGCTAGAGATTAAAGATAAGCTTAGACTGTAGCCCAGGCCATTTTACATAAGCTCTGGAGCTCCCCAATAATGTCATAGTCCACAACCTGCATGAGTTGGGGAGGGATGCTTAATTAAAATATACACTTAGGTGGGAAGAGGTATCTTTTCAGCATTTTTCTGTAACAACTGCCCAAATGTATTTCTGATCCCAATTAATTGAAAAGGTGCCCTTTTTAGTAAGTCCTGGTGGTCCCAGAGTATTATAGGCACACTACTAGCTGTACAATAGAATGTATGCATCTGATTTCAAGCTTCCATTGACTTTTTTCACTGCACTGCAAACTTACATTAACATGACATTTTAATTACAAATTCTCAACTTCTGTTTCCACAGTTTTGTATTCATTTTTGCTGCAGGAAGTTGAATTGTATAAAGGTGGTAGCAATAAGTTTCATGCAGCCAAACTGTAACTCTTGGGTTTAACTCCAAAATAAATTTCCATCTAAATTTAGCTTCTTTGGAATGAAGAGTTGTTGGGGAAAAAAAAAGTCTTACAGTAGTTTATTAATTCAGTTGCTAAATGAAAGGTAATTGCATTTTGATTTCTAACAGTCTCATTTCATCTTTAATGTGGAATACTGGAATGTACAAAGTTTACTAGAAGTTCTAGGAATGTTAAAATTGATTGGCAAATAACCTGAAGTTTTTAGAAATTGGCATGGCATCAGGTCTTAAAATGACAGACAGATTAAATAGTAAAGAATTTGCAGTTAGATGTAAGTTAACTTTCTTAGTCTTTTACTATTGCATATCATGGCCTGGAGTTTGAATACTTTACTTAAGTAAACTGAATTCCTGCATCTGCGTTAGGAAAAATGGTTGAGTATAGGATGCCTGGCATTGTTTGATTAAAATCAGTCCAGATACAAGGCATCCTCCACTCACCACAGAAACAAAGTTTAGAGCTTTAAATACCATCTAGAATTTGTGTGTGAGGCAGGCTATGTTAAGGGCAAGTCTCAGTACACTGCTAGAGTTTTAGGACAAAATCATTACTAAAGACAAATTCCATTCTTTAAACACATATAGAATTTTCTATTTGGTATGCTATACTAGTATTGGTATTTTTTTATTTGAATGTAATTGCTGGATTACTTAGTGCTTATTTATTTCCATTTCCTTTAAAATAAGTCTAGGTGACTAATTTAGATGTAGCCTTCTGCAGTGTTGACATCTACTTCTGGTAGACAAATTTTGCCACAAATGTCTCTCAACTTCTTTTTGTAGCCTCTGAAAAGCAGATGAAGTTAGTTTGCAGAGAGTCTTCTGAAGAGCATCTCCAGCCCTTCAAGAAGAAATTAGAGGAATTCTTCCAGAAAGGTAACCACATTTAAAAAAAAAAAAGTTACTGGCAAATACTGTAGTGATTTACAGAGTTATGCATAATGTAAGCTGCATTAAATATCTGTAGCTTCTGAAAATTCCTACTATTTGTTATGTATTATGTTCCTTATATGCCTAATATATGTTAAGAATAATGGTTATACAGATCTTGGACATCACTTGTCAAAGACAATTGTTCCCTTAATCTCACCCATTTCTTATTGATTATTTTCTGCTTTGTTCTTTATCATTATTTGTAGGTAAAATGAAAAAGATATTTATCATAGACCAAATTTATCAGAGGGAATATAAAGCTTCAAGTTTATAAAAGACTAGAATGAAAAATACCCTTCTAGAGAAAGTCCACATACATACATAAAATAATGGCATCTTTTATCAATAGTGTGGGCTTATGAACTGACTAATTCAGATTTAAAGATTTTGTCTTGTGTGAGACAGGAATAGGTGTAAGGAAGTGATTTACCAGGATAGAGTCTGGAGACAACAGGGTGAGATCCAAGGTACAATTTGATCATCAGCTCAAGACAATGTAAGTAGAGGTTGTTGAAAAGAACAGTCCTGCTCTCTGCTGTTTCCCAGACTATGTGTCCCCAGTCACCTGCTTTTGCCAGCACCATTCTCTCTGGAGCTGTGCAAAATAGATAAGGGAATAGATTTTTTTTTTCCCCAGGCTGTAGGAGTACAGACTACTTGGGTGAACAGAGTAAGTGCTGCATTTCTGACAATTATATTAAGAATTGTTAAGAATTAAATATTACCAAAGGGCTAGTATTTATCACAGAAATCACAAACAGTTTAACAGTTTACTGTTTGAGAAGTCAAGTGAACTATCTGAATCTGCTAATCCAGGCAGAATGTTTACTTAGTGATTATTCAGATTGTTGTAATAATTTATGAATTAGCTTAATCCTTTTCATAAAGATTGTCCTAATGTTTTTTTAATAACTTTGTTTCATGAGGCTATCTTATTAAATACTTCGATAAGTGAAAACAGAATGTTTTAAAAGTAGCAGTCCCTGTTAAATTGTATTGTTAAATAAACTAATATTCTTCCTCACCCTTCTCCCAGGCCATGTAGCTCAATGGATATATTTATTTGATATATTTTTTTCTTTTAGTTGCAAGTGTATTTGGACAGTATTAAAGCTGCAAATTTCTTACCACAGAACTTGTAAAACAAAAAAATTATAATCAAAATGTTTATGTCACTGCAGGACAGTTGTATTGTCTTTCCAACTTAATTGGAAATTTTCACTTACAGTTTAACAATAGCATCAAGATTGAGATAGAACTATATATATTTCTACAGAACCATTATGATCTCCAGCATGCTTCTTGATCTTGCTTGTGAAAGTATTGTAGCAGATCAGTGTAATTGTAGCTTGTATAGATTAATTGATTCATTGTACTCTATGAATTACCCTGTTAGAGCAGCTGAGAAATGAACAGTCTGTATTCTTTCCTCACTACTGGCCAAAAATTCATTAGAGCAAAGCAGTCAAAATTATAGACTCAGTTATAGATCTGGACATAATTCAGATTATGTCTTCCAAATGGTGTCTTCCCTGATCATATCACAGATTCTGTATTTCTTGTTATACCCTGGATCTCTTGAGCACTGTTGTGGTTAGGCCAGTAGGCAGCTAAGCATCACACAGCTGCTCGCTCACTCCCCCTCAGTGGCGGGGAAAGAGGGTCAGAAGGGTAAAAAAGAGAAAACTCATGGGTTGAGGTAAAGTCAATTTAGTAGGGAAAGCAAAAGCGGTGTGCACAAGCAAAGCAAAATAAAGAATTCATTCACTACTTCCCATCAGCAGACAGGTGTTCAGCCATTTCCAAGAAAGCAGGACTTCATCACGTGTAACCACTACTTGGGAGGACAAAATGCCATAACTCTGAATTTTCCCTCTTCCTCCTTCTTTCCCAATATTTATTGCTGAGCATGCTGTCATATGGTATGGGTTATCCCTTCTATTCCCTCCCAACTTCTTGTGCACCCCCAGCCTCCTTTCTGGGGGTCAGCATTAGAAATAGAGAAGGCCTTGATGCTGTGCAAAGCACTGTTCAGCAATAGCTAAAACATGAGTGTGTTATCAACACTGTTCTGGTCACAAATCCAAAACATAGCACCTGTCATGGTTTTAGCTGGGATAGTTAATTTTCTTCACTGTAGCTGGTATAGTGCTGCATTTTAGACTTAGTATGAAAATAACATTGATAACACAGTGATGCTTTAGTTGTGGCTAGGTAGTGCTTACACTAGTCAAGGACTTTTCCAGCTTCCCATGCTCTGCCAGGTGCACAAGAAGCCGGGAGGGGAGGGGATACAACCAGGAGAGCTGATTCGAATTGGCCAAAGGGTATTCCATATCATGTGACATCATGCCCAGTGTATTAACTGGGGGGAGTTGGCTGGGGGAAGCAGCAATCGCAGCTCGGGGACCGGCAGTGTTGGTCGGTGGGTGGTGAGCGGTTGCAGCACTTGTTGTTTGGTTTTTTGGTTTTTTGGTTTGTTTTTTGTTTTTGTTTTTGTTTTTGTTTTCCCTTCTTCCAAGGTTTCATCTCTCTCTCACTCATTATTTTCCTTTTCATTATATTATTATTGTTATTATTATTGCTGTTTTATTTTAATTATTAAACTGTTCTTATCTCAACCCATGAGTTTTCTTACTTTGGCCCTTGCGATTCTCTCCCCCATCCTACAAGGGTGGGGGAGTGAGCGAGCGGCTGTGTAGTGCTTCGTTGCTGACCAGGGCTAAACCACAACAGCACCATACGAGCTGCTATGAAGAAAGTTAACTCCACCCCAGCTAAAACCAGCAGAAAGAATAGCAAATGCATATCACCACAGTCACAAAAAATAAAGGCAACACAGTATCTGGTTTCTCCTGCAAAGCTGAGCTACCCTATTTTCTGATGAGTGGAATATGACAAAAATACCCAATTGATCTTGGAAGATTAGTTCTACTTTAGAAAAAATTGCAATTTAATTGTGCATTATCATTTCAAGTAGAAAAACATATTCCTCCAAACATTTGCCCTGTTTACACCTATCAATGTGGAAATTGAGATATATTTATCTTTGTCAGTGTAACAGAAAATTTTATCCTTATGTTTGTGAATAATGTATATATTTAAAAAAACAGGGTACATTCCTGCACGGTGTCCTGGGACAATGCATTCTTGATATAAATTATTAAATTTATTTTAGTGTTTCAGGTTTTTTGTATTCTAGAAAGAGCAAAAGCACAGGGATTACTTACTTGTCCACTTTTTTCTTATGTTCTCTTGTTCTGCTTTTGCTTTATAATATTATGTTTTATGGTATCTAATCATACACATTTAATTTTGTCTAATTTAACTTCTCATCTTTTGACATTTCTGTTTCATCTACCTTTTTCTGAGATGGGTTGTCAGTAGATTGTCAGATTCTATAATTATTGGCCCTATTTCTCCTTTAGTCACCTGATTGATTTGAATCTTTATAATAGGTGGGTGGTACTTTCTGTGGCATTAGAATGGAAATCCTATAAAAATCTACGCTGAAGATAGGCAAAAAAACCCACAGAAACCGTCTTGATTTATGGTACTAGAATAGGCATTGGACAAATGTCAAGCTCAGAGGTTCAGTTTAGGTAATTGTCTGGAAACTCAGCTGCTTTTCTGAAATTAGGAGTTAACTGATAATACTGAGCATCCGTTAAGCATCTGCTTTCAGTTTTGTTTGTTTAAAAGAGAGTTGTGGCTGGTTTAAGCAAATGTAAGAAAAAATTGCCTGTTATCTTTCTGCCAGCTCACAGCAAGTATCCAAAGCTCAGATGCTTTTCTGAAACTTCTGGCTTGAAAATAGGGCTAGAACTCATAGATATTCAGGTTTTTCTCACACGCGCAATTTCCAATCATTTCTAGTCAATGCTAAGTTGGAAGTACTGTAAGAAAAAAACCATATTGATTTGCTTAAACTGAACTGTTTACATTTCCTAAATACAATTAATAGCAATTAAATCTAATACTTGCTGTTTTGTAACAAAAACCACTGAGAGTGTTATGGAGACTGACATTCTGAAATGCTAGAGGGGATAAACTGTACTTCTGCTGATGTCAGTGCTCTTTTGTATAACTGGATGTAATGTAGCCTAGTGCCTTCAACAGGGAATTAGGTGCCAGAACCTTTAGGTTCTATTCCCAGTTCAGCTGCTTGACATGTGATGCTAGAATAGTTGGTTAATCTCTTTTTCAGCGAGCGTTTCACTTTTCTGATACACAGAATGTTAAATAATGATTCTTGCTATTTTTTGTATTGAAAGATAATCTTTGTCAAGTACTTTGTGATTCCCACATGAAAGACATCATGTGTATACTGTGTTAATACTTCATTAGCTCTATTTGATATGCCCGGGCTTTTTGAAAAGGGCTTAGATTATTCTCAGAGTGGAAATAATCTTTAGATTTATTTATGTTATATGCAACAAATTGTAATAGTTTTACTATACTATGGAGACCTAAGAATTACTGTAAATTAATATACACTTACTGTGTTTCCAGTGGAATTACTGTATGTTTTTTTCAGAAATATGTTCATAATGTTTTCCATTTAAATTGCCATGATATATGAAAAGAACTTTGAAATTATGGAACTTAATGGTTGGTCTAGAATGCTCCTTAATTTACTAAATTCTTGCTCAGAATCACTTAGAAGAAAACTCCTCTTTTGATATGAAGCTATCTTACACAAAAAACCCAGAACAGTTAGATGAATATGAGAAAGATGCAAAATAGTCTCTTTTGAAAAGGAGAAAAGAAAGAGTTTGGTTGCTGCAGCTATGAAGCGCACTAGAAGGGATGCTGGCCAGTAGCCACTGGTGTTAGTTTTTCATGACATTTTTTATTCTCCTTGTGCATTCTCTCAAGAATAATACAAACCAGAAAGTAAATGACATACAGGAGTAGGCGACTAGCCTTAATAAAATCTACTTCTTATTTTGCCGCTTGACTATTTCATATTGTTTGCCCATTTTAATAAATGTGGAAATCCATAACACCGATTCATGCAGGATCTTGCAAAATCTGGTCCCAAATTCCCCTTCATTGGTTCCAGGTCAGAAAGTATGTAAAAACTTTAATCTGGGCTCGATTACCTCCCTCGTATAGTGGAATGTGCAAATCAAAAAGTCTTTATGTTTCATAGCAGTTAGCATAGGAAGAGCATAGCTGCCTCTCCTCATTTCTCTTAAGAATAAAGCATCCTGATAATGAAGACTGATATTAAAGGAACTCATTTAGTTTACAGCAGAGTCTGGGAAGCAAGTAGTCTGATGTCAAGACAGAACAGTTTTTGAAAATCATTAATAGTGGAAAGCAAAGCTATTTCGGAAAGGCACGTGATACACTGAAGTGTACAAGGTTACAAGCAAGAGGGAGAGGGAGGGATTTGTCAGATAGAGTAGATCTGTTGAGATTAATCCCATAGTAAAAGAAATTGTCCTGTGTTTAGGATTCTAGCCCAGCATGTAGGAAACATCAGTTAAGTTCATTGCTTCGCTACAACTGCTGTATGTCTTATACTACATAAAAGATCAACACTGTGCAGTCATGAGACTATACAATAGAAAAAGAGAGTCATAGACCAGGCTACTCACTGCAGCATTATGTCAGGAGGTAGCGCATTTTTCACAGAAGGTTAGTAACCACATGGAAAATGTCAGTAAATCTGATTTTTACTGCTGAGTGATTTCTTCTTAATAATTTTAGCCAGGCTGCAGTAGCTACCTGGGCATGCATCCAGTCTATTGTTCTTTTTAATGTATTTCTGGTGCAGAACAGGAGCTTTGATACACATTTCCTCATTTGCCTGTTGGAATGCACCACAGAGGATTGTTGAGGTAGTCCAGTGAGAAAGAAAATAGGAAATAAATTCTATTAACACTAGCCCCCTTCACTTGTATGTTAACTGCTTCTGTTTTATATTATTCTTGGGGGGATTATACCAAGAAATTAAGAAATGTTATGAAAAAAACCCATGCAAATGTATTGGCCAGAAACTCTGATCAAAACTGCTGCACTCTCTCACATGAGAATAGGGAGGATAAACAGGGAGACTTGTGTGGTTCCATAACGTACCTGGCTGCCTAAAAAGGCAGAGAGCTACCTCCTGGCCTTTTCAAGTGTGTGATCCGATTTCAAATGAATTGTTTGATCTGGCTTACTGCAACTACATGAAGAATTATTACTTCCTTTCTCATGTATGTCTTCATGCCTTCATGCCTCTCTATCTGTTCCACCTTCATAACTTTATTTCCAGAAAAATAATTTCTTCTAAGTAACAAATTCTCATTGGTTACTGCAATTCTGTGTTTTACATGAATGAAAAAAATGAAATACTGATTCTTTATTTGGAATCACTGATTTTTAGATCACAGAGTTCTAAGTGAAGCCTTGCTGAAGTATATTTGACTTCTTTTAACCAAAAAATTGAAAGCCTAAATCGTTTAGATCTTGATTTCAAGCTAGCATACAGGAAGATATTTTTATTGTTGTTGGTTTTCATTCCTAGTATCCCTACTCAAATACTTTCATTATCACATTGTTTGTTACCATCTTAAATTTATTTTCAACCAGCTTTACTTGTTTCCATTTATCTCCCTCCGCAATACATAAAATACCATCTTATAATAGCTTTCATATAAGAAATTTAAGCCACTAACTTTTCTTTAACTGTACTGTAGTATATTTCAGCTGGCAGACTTTCAATTTCTTGTTGATTATTTCCTGCTTGTTCCTGCATATATAAATATTCCATCTTAAATGTTGTCTTGTGCTATAGATGCTCACACAAGGTGATTTATTCTCTTCATCTGTAACACCTGTTGTATTAGCCCAGGGAAAGCAACCTTCCTTTGTTTATAGCCCCATACGTATCTTGAGTATAGGAGGATGATAGTGTATTTTCTTATATTACAGCAAAAAAATCTTTCTACTCAAAACTCTGCTGCTTTTCAATCAAAGCAGTCTGTGAAGTATAGAGCAGGATGCTAACATAATTTGGTAGTAGCGAATCAGAAGTCAACTATACTCCAAGACACTATTATCAGTGCTATTTTCACAATACAATAATATTTCTTTTTTCTCTCTTACTGTCAACAGGACATACCTTTATAAATCTTAATACAGTGAAAGATTAGGAAGAAATTTACATTGGCACTTATTTCTTTTAATAGTCTGACAACATTATATTGTTTTTAAAACAGATATAAAGATTATGTTTTAAGTCTTTATTCATAGCAGTTTGGTAGAGCTCGCCTGTAATGACTTCCCAAAATATCAGAAACCCTTGAAAAATACTTAAATTCTTGCTTCTCTGCAATAAAAATATAGCTTTTTCTCCCCAAGAAGAATATTAACAGAAGGAAAGAAAAATATTCTAAAATTGCATATGAAACTAAATCACATACTTGTCTTCCCACTAGTGTTGTACTCCTCTACCTTAATCTACATACCAGATTATGGTACTTGTTGTCCAGCTCTTGAACATTTTAATGCTGAATGAGTGAAGCAAGCAAATCAAGAATAATTTTTAAGAGCACCGTATTTCAGTAGCAGCTGCCTTTTAAAATATGGTGTCTAAACAACAGCAGAAGAGCAATAGCACTTACAGGGCAAGGATCTTACAGATGCCCTGATTTTCCATTACCTGCAATTATGAAGCTGCTTCTGTCAACCAAAAAACATATCTCTGTAAAGATAACCAGTTCTACAGACATCAGGTCTTTTGCAGATGCTATGACTATCCAGTCTGCATATCAAATACTGATTCTTCCTTTTGTGAATAAACTGGTCAAATATGAAGACTTTTAACTTCAAAGCTTTATTTTCTGTTCTACTTATCATAACTCTTTTTTTCCCTTCATTTGTTTTCACTGAGATGTTTTATTATCTCTGCCACACATATGCAGTTCTCACATTAAACAGTGTGGGAGGATATTTATGCCCAGTGTCAAACATGAAAAATATGTCATACTTCCTTGCAGTGATAATGTTTGCTTAAAACTTTTATCCTTCCCAGCAATGACATTACAAACCAGGCAAAGTTTGTGTTTAGATGTGGAACACTGTTTTCTATGCCAGCAGCAGAATTACTTTAATCTTTCAAAACTGTTTCTGACAGTCATAACTGTTTTCATCACTCAAAGATTGTTGTATTTAAACAGATGAAAGAGTGATTTACATAAATTGGCATGAGTCTGCAAAGCACAGAACCTTATTGCTGTGGTACTCTGAGATTGTGTAGTTAGACAATAGCCTCAGTCCCTAAGACACCAAATAAGGTGTCCTGGAATGTGATTGCATCCATATGCCTCTAACTATTGCAATATTGACAGTGAGCTGATTCAAAGAACAAGAATTTGCTCTGAAATGAATGTTTCCTCCTACACTACCAGAAGAATTAACCAGCATCGAAGTCCTGAAAATTGATGTTAATTAAAACTGTGACTTTTTAGGAAACTTTCAACTGATTATTTTTGAGACAGATATACATCAAATCGCTATATGCAGTTCCACTATGTCATGACTTACTGCAAAAACTGGAGGGTTACACTCCTTTAGAATGTGTCATATGTATACAATTTAGAAGGATTTGTAATTAAAAATGCCATGTCATCCTCTCTTAGAAGACAAGGAAAGAATGTCTTAGAGACAACAGTTCCTTCTAGCTTCTTTTCAGTTTGGTTGTGTTATACTGAATTACTGTGGCTGCTGCAAAGTCATTGGCATTTCATGATAGGGAAGGATTTCCTATTAATAGCAACTGAGTGACATAATGAATGTCAGTTTGATACCCTTGATTTAATACAAAAAATATGTTGTACATGATAGTTATAAAATCTATACCTAGAATTACTGATACCTTTAGTATAACTGCTATCAGCTGTCTGGAGTCTAACATTCTCTTTAAATTCTCATTGAAACCCTTGTTTTCTGGATTTCTTTCTACTGGATTTCTTCCAGTGCCTATATCATAGGCTTATAGGTAAACAGAACCATAGGTTATACATGTTGGTTTTTCACAGGGGTCCTGTTAGGCTATTCTTTTAGTCCAGCTGCTTTCTTCTTTACTGTATTCTTATGAATCTCCTGCATGGTTTCCTATTTATCTACTTATCTTGTGTCGTTATTCTCTGTACTGCAGTCAACACCACTAGCATGCAGTTTATCTGGATTTGCTCTGCTGTTTACATCCTTGTCTTACCCTGTTTGTGCTGATATTCAAAGTCAGTGAACTAATAGAATTTAAATCCCTGTCAAAGCTTTCCTTGACAGGAAACCAGGATGCTCACTGATTAGTTACCTAGATTATATACCCTATGAGCTAGTGCTTACATATATGGAAATTATTACTGCAAGCAAAGAGTGGAGTCAAGAATTAGAAAAGATTGACGAGATTAATGCACTTAATAAATAATGAAAGGCCCAAACACACTTGCTCTCAAAAGACTTTAATACCTACCATCACATTGATCACTCTCACCTTGTTTGTCCTCTGTATTCTGTAATTTCACACCATAGTCTTTGGATTGAGCTTGGAAATAACCTTCACTGCTACCATAATACAAACTGATTATGACAATAAGATGCTTGATCTGATATGCACTTATGTAGAATTTCTCTGTAGACTTTCATAATTTTGGTATGTTGATCATTATTCTCAATTATGTTTTATACCTGTGCAAACACATGAATATCCTGCTTTAATGCTTTTGAGCATGATTGATAAAAATACTAGATGCTGAAAATTTCAACAGGAAATTGGAGCTCTCTGGATTAGGTTCTGTCATGCTGTAAACTATCTTTTCCTTTTTTTAAGCAATAATAACAGGTAAAATCTGTAGGCCAGACAGGAAATAGCCATCAGAAGGAAGCTTCTTTCTAAGAGGAAAAAAAAAAAAAAAAAAGACATCCAAACTTGCTGAACAGGATGTAGCAGGACCATTTGTTTTGAGAACAAAAATAACAATCACAATGTTCATAGGGCAATTCTCAGAAATTTGAAGCTAGTTAAAAGGCAAAGCACCAGGTTGCTACTCAAAGCTCAAAACTGGAGAATGACAGAGTAAAAACATATGGATGATACAGTGTTGTAAGATTACAGCTGTGATACAAAGACAGACTTGTAAATGTAAGAAAAGTCTGATTTCAGGTCGTCATGTAACCTCTCCTGCAACAACTTCTGCAATATCTTTGTACCTAAATGCTTCAGATGCCAGGTCAAGATGTTTAAAAATGTACATTTGTCCTGCAAAGAGCCCTTACAGTGCCGCTTTGTGAACACCTTGACAGAGGTGAAAGAATTGGTAATTTTATTTCTCTTAAGAGAGGTATGTATGGAATTGATTGGAACAGTACTTCTTTCACAGCATGGAATTCAATTCAAACCTTTTAGCATCAGGATTTTTCAGCTCTCTAAACTTTGTACCAAGTCAGCTATTTTGAAAGTGTCTAAAAATATTTCTTAAAGGACTTCTTTTCAGCTACTGTATAGCATATTTTAGGATATAACTATTTGTACAAAGCATGTGTATAAAGTCTTTCATCTTGAGAATGCCTCACAGTCTGAAAATTGCCTCCACAAAGTGTTGCCATCTCTGGAATGGAACATGGTATCAGAGAGGATCCTAGTGCCCTAGGACAGGCAGGGATACCTGACTAGACACAACAATGTAGCTTCTGTGGCCAAGCAGAAAACTGTAACATTAAAGAAAATAATGCTAAAAGGCAAAACTGCTCTATAAAATGTATTTGGTTTGATTAGCTGTAGAGTTATCGGTATAGTTTATCAGTAAATGTTTATAATGTGTTTCTTTACCTTGAGTTTTGCACAAAGGGCCTGACCTAGCATTGACTTAGAGTTGAATGGGAGTTGGATAAGGCATATTTATGTTTAAGATTAAGCTTTCCACATCAGGGATTCTTTCCTTACATGTAATTGGGCAGCTCCTAGGACAGAGAATCCCCAGGCTTAATTAGGAGAGCAGACTCTACATTTCTGTTTGAAATAACGGTAGGGGAACTTTGACTTTCCTGCCTTTTAAATGCCAGTCATTTTTCATTTTAATGTAATTTGATATTGGTTTGGCTTTGATGTGAATGAAGCAAATTGTCTCAAGATTTAAATTTTCATTTCAAATTTAAAAAAATATTTCCAAACACTTTATAACATTTCCAAAAATGTTATAAAATAAGTTGTCCTATTTTGTGTTTGATGTAGAGAATATTCTGCCATTACAGATGCAGATGCATCAAATTCCAAAGTATATTATTACTTTTACTCTGCATATTATTTTTTAAGTCCATTCAAGATTTTCTTGTTCTAATGGAGGAAAAAAACCAAAGAGCAATTAAGCTTGTTATGACTGGGTTATTACAGCAGAATGAATTTAGGTACAAATGATATTGGTATGGCTTGTGTTAATTATCATTCTCAGAAATAGTTTCTGTGGTTTTTAATAGACAAGACTGAATCAAAATGGTAGTCAAATAAAACTTCAACTATGACTACAATTAGATTTAACTCTTCTACTAATAGGTCAGTCAGAATTGCCTCCATTTTTTAGGATTTCAGTTAAATTATCTTTATCATGCATTTCTATTCTGTCTGCCTTTTGCATAGACCTACTATTATTATTGAGTAGAAGCCATTTCCAAGAGATAGCAGGTACCTTATAAACAATAAGGTAAGAATAAAGGTCGATAGGTACAGTGAGCAGAAAGTCTGCAGTCTTGAGCTTAGCTGCTGCACTCACATTCCCTGGTCCTGTTATGTAATACTCATATTCTCTTTTTTCCTTTTACATAAGGATAAATGTGAACATGTAAAAATGTTTACATCCACTGTGGGGGAAGAAAACCCCAGATACTCCCAGCATAGAGTTCAACAGAAATAAGCAAGCTGTAAAAAGGCAAAATAGATCAGGTAGATGCAATAATAATTCTTGTTATTTTCGCAGTCTTAAATTAAGCTAACGTGAGGTTTTTTTTTTCTCTTGTATACACTGTCATTTCTCTCATCATGGTAGTATCTGAGTGCTTTCTAGGAATGAATTAAATGGCCTGACTAATGTGTCACACATGCTTTGCTTTTCTTGTCATCCTTTCCCCATAAGGAGAACAGTAGGTTTTTTATTTAGAAATTTAGAGATCCTTTTTTAAAATATATTCTTCTATGTGTTTATCACAAAGAAGGCAAGCTCAGAAAAAATGTATGCCTTGTACTTGAATGTAGTTTGGTGTTTCTTGTAAAAACATTGATTAAAAAAATCCTAACAAAATACTTTTTAAAGTTAGTATCCTCTATTTTATTTGTGGCAAGAAAGAGAGATATTGCAAGTCCAAGTTTGCCTCTTTTTTACATTTTGTTTCAAATTATAGGCCTTTCAAACTCGTAGCTAGATAAATTTTCCTGCATAAATCTAAGTTGTAGAAGAACTTTGACTTAAAAACAAGAATTAAATATATTGATAGTATGAAATCATTTGAGAAATATTTGCAATTTTGTAGAAGAAATTACTACATTTTTGTCTGGGAAATTATTGAGCCTATATTATGATATATATATTTTTAACAATCTATCATAACTATTTTTGTAGAATGTATGTAGTCCAAAGAGGTAGTTTTTCTATTGATCTGTTCTTTAACTAGAAGTTAAATAAGACACACATGCTTTTTCATAAAGACATGATTTTTGAGCAATATAATTGCTTTATTTTGTACTTGTTCTTTCTTGGTTAATTCTACCTATTTAAATTTCATATTTCTCAAGCAGAATCTCAGGGTTTCATACTAAGTATGAATCTTTATAAACAGGAAGGTTTTTGGTTAAAAATTCAGTTTTATTGAAAGAATTTTTCTCTCTTTTATAAGGCATACAATTTTTTTTTCTTAAACAAGATCCCACTAGATGTTCTCCAAATTTAGTTTTGGTTCAGGTATGATGAAGGCTAAAACATTGAACTTCAGAGGCCGAACTATATCAGGTTCAGTGATGTTAATAAATAAAAGTGGAGAAGTTTGCTGTATACCTTTATATACCTGATCTGTAGATTTATAAGAAATTTTCAAAGCAAGGACTGTTTATTTGGCACATTTCACATCACTAAAATGCAGTTATGGATGCTAAAATCTACCTTAATATTTCACCTTACTTTTAAATGTGAATATCCAATATCAATACTTAGATTTAATTTTATTTTCATTTTTGTTTGATTTAGCCTTAAATATGGGTAGCTGTGTATTTGAGAATAAGTTTGGGCTTCAAATTCTCCTCCCCCATCCTGTCTATATGGCTGAATAAAAAGGGGAAGGTGACTGTCATACTTCCAAGCAGCACATTTTTAGAAGGTCAGAATGATTAAATTCGTTCTCAATAATGTAGTTTTTCTGTTCATGCTTTTTATTGACAGTCTTTGTTTCTTAAAGAACCTTCATTGCTTTTTTTTATTTAAACAAAAATGTAGCAAAGAAACAGATGTGTCCCATATAAAATATGCAATAAATCTTGTCTCACAAATTCTTTGCTCTGAACTTTCTGACAGAAACTGTCAAATATCCACTTTAATTCTAGTATAAAATGTTCACTTTGTGTCATGGCGCCAACCGCCATATGCTGGAATAAGTCAGTAACCAGCAATAAAAACAGGCAACATACGCACCTTTGAAACAGTACAAGCAATCAACAGTGAGAAAGGTCTATATAAATCTATGGAGATTTAATCTCAAGCTTTGCCACTATCCTGCTGTGCGTTTACAATGAGACTTTGCTCCCGACCACCAGAAGTGGCTTACTTTGCAGGAGGAGTATATCCTAATGAGGGGAAAATGTATGGAAAACAAAGCAGCAGCTTTTAACCCCCCACCCCCATCCTTTGGATCACCTAGAAGAGCATGTCCTAGTGTGTTCAAACATGTGGGGCCACTACACATCACGCATTGCTGTACTTTAGCTGATCATGTGAAACCAGTCTTGACTGAGCTCAATCAGAAATGACTTTAGCTTCTTAAATCATTGTTATCATTCCACAGGAGGTGGCAATGCTATGGCTTTTCTCTCCTAAAAGTTTTCAGGCCACAAATTTCACAAGCTTTTCTGAAATTAGTTTAATTATATTTGTATAATTATTCATTCTTTACGCACCAGATTGGCTGTTGGTTCACCATCAAATTAACTTTTTTTTATATATCCTTCTTATGTTTTTGAGAACACCTCCTGCTTCTTACTGGTTTTAATAATCATTCAACTATTTAAAAGTATTGTTCTTGGTAGAAAAATGTGCTGATCCTTAAAGTTTTTACTTCTGCTTACAACAGGAGATTGTTGTTACAGATAATCTGGATAGTTAGTTTTCCCAAACACAGAACAGATTGGATTTAACCTTGTCCAGTTTGAAAGAATTAGAACTAATTTTTCAGTTCCATAAACTGTTTAGATACATTTAGTCACGTCAAAGATTAATCTTGGAATTAGACCACAACACTATAAGAGTTTATTAAAAAGAAATTAGAATTAGAATATATTTCTATAGTGATTAAGTACTCATAGGCTTTAAAAAATATTTATTCTCTGGAACCACAAGTGTGGGAGAATGAGGAATTAATGGCTTAATTGCATTTTAACAGAATGCAATTTCAAATAATTTAATTGGAATAGATTGAAAAATGTCATGCTGATTCTTGCTTTGTAATTAATAACTAGTAATTAATAATTAGTAAGACTAATGTTAGTCCTAATTTTAATGAAACAATTACCTTTTTGTGTAGAAGCTAACTGAAAAAATAGCTTTAATTTAAAAATCTGCTCTCATAGAACACAATAGAAGCCTCATACTAAGAAACACACATTTTAAGAAATATAGGTGTTTATGAAAATAAATATAAATTTTTTCTTCTTCATAGTTCTAATATTCTGGTAAAATGATCTTCAACACTTTTTCTGGCACATTTATAAACAGCATTATCACTTTTAAAAGAAAACAGAATTTCCTAGGTTTTTTATTACCTATGATAATAAACACTTTCTTGAATGTGTTGCTTGAATGTGTTCTGCTGGTGTTGTGTGCCTCTGTGTGTGTACAAATGTCTACAATTTGTTATGGTTTGGTAACATTAAAAATACTGTATCTTTTACAATGTTTAACAATTTCTGTGTGATAAATGTTAATTAATTAGTCCTTGCCCAGTACCTAAGACACAGGTTGGTAACTAATATTCCTGATTACTTGTGGGGAAACTTGGGTTTTAAGCAGCTTTCCAAGACTGCACAGAGACTCTTTGTACGATAGAAACATTTGTACATTTTCATCACTGGATGTAGGTTTCTTAGTTAAAAACAATTTTTGTACCACTGCAAAAGAAAATAAACTTGTAAGGACTGTTTCAGGGAAGCATGATTAAGACCTCATGGCAGCAAGTGTTCTGAAGACTGTTTTGAAAGGATTTAAGATGTCTATACCAGTATTTAAACCATCTAAAAAAAATTGAATAGCCAAATCCCATGTTAAAAATGTGACATTTTCTAATTTAGAGAAGAGGTAAAGGAAACAAGGCTTATGTGATCGCACTGCCCATTGATTGTTCCCCTGCCAATAATTTTTAATGCATTGGCCAATTTTGACCAAATGTGACAGAGTTAGAGATCCTAAGATGCTAAGCTCCTAAAATCGCAATAAAAATATGTGGCTTAATAGACAAGAGTGACCCTATTAGGCTTCCAGGGAGAGAAAGGCTATATCATGAACTCAACCCTTAATTAAACATTAATGAATCCATCTGGGAACTGACTCTAAAATACAGACCCACAGTAGGCAAAGTTTCATTGATTCCATTGTTCCCAGACCTTCTTGCATAACTGATACCATAGAAGAAAGATCTCTTGATGGGTGTGGGATTATTTGGTTTGGGGATTTTTTGCATTCTAATATACTAGAATAGAAAACTATATTAGACATACAATGAAATATTTATATGTAATTTCCAGACTCTCTGTTGAATTCCATGAGTTTGTAAAGCCTACCAATTAGAAGTTAGTAACTAGCTAAAGAAAGTTAATCAAATAATACATATTAGAAGAAGTAGTTGCTAGGAATCTGTACACAAAACACTTAAGGTTTTTTACGATTTCTGAAATATAAAATTTTTATAAGGCAAAAAAGCTCCTGCTGTCCACATGAAATAATTTCCAGTCATATTAAGTATGTATTTTTCAAATTTGAAATTGAATACAATACAATAAAAAACAAAATGGAAAATGTTTTACACCGTAGGTATTCTCTCCTGTTTGCTATGTTTATGTTATGTCGACTCTTAAGTAATAAGAATTCTTTTGTATAGAACTAACTTAGAAGTAATATTATTTCTTAAAAGATAGAGTTATATTAAAAGTAACTCAATAAAATAAAGTAGAAATAGCAGAAAATTCAGGTTTTATGTATAGCTCTAGATAGATTTTTCTTGACTACATCTCTTCCTAGAGCAGGATACACACCTCCTCTAGAATTTCTGAAACTTCATAATTCGGTAAAATCTTTTAAGGTTATTGAGAAAGCAATAAGAATGAAAAGTATAAGTGTCTGAAATTACAAAATTCATTTTTACTGTGAGTACCTAATTTCTGAGAACTTTTATACCCTTTGTTGTTATATCTTTATTATAGGATGTATTTTCAAAAAGTAAACAGTTCTAAAATTTGATTCTGTCTGTATGAAATGTAAAACTTCATCCCAGTTGCATATGATACTAAATCAGAATTTGAATTTCCATGTCTTTAACAATTCTAAAAACCCAATTTCTGTACTCAGTACCATACTTATTCTTGTTAGTCAAGCCATGTTTTCAAAATTCAGTATATTCCAGTTTGATAATGAAGAAAAGAAAAAAAAAGGAAAATAGAGATGGTGGCTTTCCTTCCATTTTCTGCTTTTACATTCTCTTGCATTGATATATGTGTTTGCATGAATACTTGTTTATTTGCACTGGACATTTCTTAATTTGTTTAAAAGATTCTATTGATTTTATTTCCATTCCTTTAAAATTCACATTTCAAGAAAGCAGATTCTGGCAGTGTCAGGTAATGAAATATATTTTCATGTTTTATAGTATCCAAATTGTTTATTTATAACATTTGCAATGTATTCTATTCATGGCCTTCTTACGCAGGGCCCTGTCTTTTTCTAGACAGTAGGGTACCACTAACAATAAAAAGATTAAATGGATGTTGATGATACTTATGAACACTTTGTATGAATTGATAGCCACATGCAGTTGGCTTTGCTACCATCAACTAAACAATAAAACCTCATACTGCATTGAAAACTACAGATTGTTTAACACAATAAATCAAGTGGCTGGACACCTTGGCTATAGTAAAAAAATAACTATAGACTTGACATTTATGCCTAAAAACTGTCCAAATGATCCAATTGATCTAAATCTTAGGATTTATCTACAATTATTTTTCCATATGGCTATGTGCTGTTGTACGGGGTCTGGCTGCAATGGAGTTAATATTCTTCATAGCAACTGGTATGGATATGAGTATGGGGATGTGATTTGGATTTGTGGCTAAAACAGTGCTGATAACACAGGAGTGTTTTGGCTATTGCTGAGCAGCACTTGCACATTGTCAAAGCTGTATCTTTTTCTCACTCTGTCCCCCCAGCAAGTAGGCCAGGGGTGGGCAAGAGTTGGAAGGGGGCACAATCTGGACAGCTGACTCAAACTGACCAAAGGGAAATTCTGTGCATGTAATATCATGCTCAGCAATAAAAAAGGAGGGGAAAGGATTTTGGGAGCACTAGTCATTGCTCCAAAAATGGCTGGGCATCAGTCTGCTTTTGGAAGGTGCTGAGTGACTGTCCTTGCATCACTTGTTTTTTTCTTTCCCTTTTCTTCACTTATTGAGCTGTCTTTGTCTTGACCTATAAGTTTTTCTCACTTTTACTCTTCCAACTCTCTCCCCCATTCCACTGTGGGCGAAGGGGGACAAGTGAGCGAGTGGCTGTGTGGTGCATAGCTACTGGCCGGGGTCAACCCACAATCCTTAGGAAAACACATTTTCATTATATTGCTCATGATGGTTCTCTGCAGCTCAAAGAACTGCCATGTGCTCTCAAGTGCACTCCTTTGAAAATTTAGTTTTCCATATTATTACTTGTAGTCCAGTAAGTCTTGAGTAAAGGATTTCTTAAAAATTAAGTCTGTTTGGAAAGTTTCACTGGTAACATCTATTGAAACCAAAACCAAAGGAGACTCAATTCATCCTGCTATTGATCCTGCTGTTCTTTGTACTACTATAGTGTCTAGGAGTTCAAGCACGTCCAGAATTTTGTACAAAAACAGAGAACATTTATATATGCTTTTGATGATCCTCTCTAGTCTTTTTTCCCACTAGGAGGCCATCTTTGAGCTTTTTCTTCCACTCTGCATAGTCCCTTATTAAACAAGATTACTAAAGTTTCCCTTGTATGACAGTTGTACTTGAGGATGGAGATATATATAGTATACTTTTAGCCATAGAGTCATCTGAGTTCAGCTTCTGATATGCAAGTATATCAGCAATGGATAATTTCTAAGAGATATGGATCTCTGTTATGAAATGGTGGTATGCCTTCATGCTTTAAAAAGACCAAGAAAATGTCTATTATTGCTTGTTCTCCTTACTTGGTAATGTCATAGAATGTGACGTTTGGGACTTTGGAAAAAGATAACCCAACTGAACCTCTCTGGGGATATACTTTTCTTCCTCAACCCTTGATGAAGGGGCTAGTGTGTTTCTAGGGTGGGTTTCATCTTTTGACTGCCTTTCAGCATGACAACGTACGCGGTTTTAGTCATGACTAATAAGGAAGGTGAGTTCTTGTGAGCCTAGAAAATGTCATAATAACCTTTTGTCACTGTTTTAACAGCCTCTGTCCAGGCTCTATAAAGTTCAGAGAGGAATGTCGTTAGGGGTTTTCTTTGGTTTTGCATGTTTTGGTTTTGTGGTTTTGTTTTTGGTTGATTGGTTTTGTTGTTTCATTTTGGGATTGTTTTTTGGGATTTTTTGTCTATGTCTTATCCTAGATTCTGTCTTAATCTTAACTGTGTTTGGTTGGAAGACATAATTCAGAAAAGATCTGTTTCCTTCCTCGGAACAAACAAATCAAATACTTTGTTTTAGGGTGGGGGGTTTTTCCCCTGCAGAAAAACGTATAATTTATCAGTCTCTAAAACTTCCTGAAGCATACATTTTTGAACCACATGAACTCAGCCTTGGAATATAAAACTAAGAGTTCTGATGTCTCCACCCTAACTGCTAGTTGTCTGAGTGTTCTCAGAATTTTGAAGATTGCCATTGCTCCAGAATACTTAGAAAAGTTATAAAAAGTTATGCATCAGATCTTTCAATTCTGAAAATACTAAGGTACTGAAAATAAAAAAGCTGTAATGGGTACAACTAGATCAGTAGACTGGTGTGAGTTATCCTTCTTACACGCATTCATATTTTTAAGGTCAGGGAGAAATACCAGAAAATTTATCCAGTCAGACTCAGTACGTGTTAAAAAATTTCAGTAGAGGGGCAGAAGTAACTGTGAGATTTTTGTGCAGTTGTCTACCCATTTTTCTTTCTTTGTCTTCCCCTCTTAGAGCAAGTAGTTTCATCATTCTGTGCTTGCCTATGTTCGTTACTGACCTTCTCCAGCTTTCAGTCTATGCCAGTACCCAAAATTTTCTTTCCTTTGTTCTTTGGGGAACTATTTCATAGTAGCCTCACGCAGGAAGAGGTCTTGGTTCTGTTGTAACTGGAAGCTGCTATGCATATATTAGCCCCATTACAAATAAATATTTTCTGGTAATTTCTCATGCTCAAAATAGTGTTTGGCATGTTGTTCCATCCTCAGCAAGTAGAAGATGTAGAAGAAATAAGTTGGGGTTTTTTGCCATTTCACTCTAGTACTGTTTCACAGAACTGTTACAGGATCATGACTCTCCAAATGCTTACTTCTGTATTTCAGTAAAAGTAAGTCACCAGAAATATGTCAGGCTTGTAAGGCAAATTTATAAGATCATAGTCCATTTATTATCTTATTTTTTGAGCTAGATACAGATAGCAAGCTGAATAAGACTAGTGGCTGGTCTTCAGAGTCTCTAGCTGTCTGTATTACAAAAGACTATTCTTACAGCAAAGTAGAACTGCATATTTTGTAAATACCTGTTTTCCTTTCAAAGCTCTTGTCTGTAGAAAGACACAGAAATTCTTAACTGATCCTGGCTTTCATATCTATATTCAGAGAAGATATATTGATTAAGATTGTTTGCTTGTCACAGGACAGGATCTGATACTTTATTCAGGATACAGACTTAACCAAATCCAAACAGTAGAGCTAATTAAGAACTTGCATTTACATGTGAGACCAGGCAACAAACTTTATATTTGACAGTTCCCTGTCATTTTCAAAGCTGGTCAAGCCTAATGACTCCAGGGCCAAACAGAAGGGTGTCTCCATACCAAATGCAGCTTATGGGAAGTCATTTTGAAGGACCTCTATGTAATCTGTATACATGTAATATATCTATGGCTACATTATGGAATAATTTGGTGCAGTAGGATTGGATCAGCAGACTGAAGCAGCAGAGGCTGAGGCCAGTGTGTTTACAGTAGAGGTTTAAACTTTGAGTTAGATGCAATCTGAGGTGAACATCTCCACCTCATGTGTTTCAAAGCTGTCTGAAGGCTCAAACACTGTTTTGGTCCTTTTGTCCCTATTAAGTATTGGAGTGCATTTGCTGTGGAGCTTCCTGTTTAGTTTCCTCCTAATGGAAATTAGTTTGCAAGCAACAAAACTTATCTGCAAACCAAATCAATGCTCAATAAATGGGGACAGTGAGGAAGTTCACTTCAAAAGCATCCTAATCAAAAAGCTAATGCCAGTAGTCACTATTTCAATGTTCACTGCAGTCATGCTTTTCTCCAATACAAGAAATAAAGAGCGATATCAGGAGTCCATTTCAAAATAAACAAAATGTGCTACATGTAGTTAGGCTATAGAACACTTGCCACAGCAGTTTGTGGAAGCTAAAACACTTAAGCAGAGAATGAGCAAGTTCTTGGGAGAGAATCCAATGAGAATTATATTGAAATGACATCCAGTGCAAGAAGCATTTTGTATGAACTACAGAACCTCAGAGCCAGAGAGAACACTCAGGGGAAGAATCCTGTGTTTGTCCTGGTCCTTAACTCTAACTGAGCACTTGCTCAGTGTCTACCAGAGGCAGGATATTAGGCTAGGTGAATCCCTGTGCCAATCTGGTGTGGCTGTTATTACATTCTTAACTTAAGGAAACTGAGGAAACTGAAATCAAGCATGTGGTCTAAGGATGAAAGAATTACATGATCCCACTTCAGCAAAAAGGAAATTCTATGCAAGCAAATGTGGGGTCGCCAGAGAAATAAAAAGAAAGAAGTTCTTTCATTTATGTAATTTATTTTAATTGCCTTCAGTAATTCCACAAATTAAGACAAGGATTCATATCTTTGAGGACTCTGTTGAGGAAAACACAATGTTTCATGGAAACCTCTACTGACAACATTGACAGTGTTAGTTATTGCAGGTTGTGGTGGGGAGAAAAAGAGCAGGATATTACAAATTCTGAGTGGAAGATTACTTAGAAATTGTATGGAAGATTAGAGAATTGCTCTGGTTTCTTGTCTTATACATTAAGTAGTATTTGTAACTCCTATTGACTTAGAATTTGTTGCATAGAGCTATTAATTTTCTTAACAAGTCTCAACATCTAAATTTCAAATAAATGCTTTTAAATAGTTCATTGGGAGACATGCTTATAGTTAAAAATATGGAAAATACTGTTTGTCATATAATACAGTTATTTTCTTCCTTCCTTTTTTCCCTTATATTGGTACACAAACACACACACAGTTACATTAATGTAAACTTTGTGTGTTCCTTCCTAGAAGTCACACCTTTTTTCTACTTTCTATAACAAGATTTCTTTCCTCTATCTCCCCTTATTCTGGTCTTACAAGGTTAAAAAACAATAAGTCACGTCTTACCCCCTAACTATAAACGTATAATCATGTTGTCCTTGTTAGTTGTTGTGTTGTTGGGAAATTTGCCTTACTTAACAATTTTTCATCTTCTTAACAACCAGAAAGAAATTATTAATGTAATCATAAAGTGTACAATTTTATACACAATTCAGCTTTTAACCATCTTTGTTTTTCTATGTGTAGTTAATTTTGTATTGTGATGAACCATCAGAATTTGAACCTATGTTTTCTACTTTTAATGGTATAAAATGAAAGAGCTGTGGAAATAATGAATTAAGTATAGTAGGTTAACTTTAGCTGAATTTCTCAGGAGCCTGAGATGAACACAATACATCAGAGCTGCCCTATCTATTTCAATTGCAGCTGTCTTGCCACCAAGATTTGAGGTGGAGAATTTAGTGGTATAGAATTAATCATTTTCCTTGCAAGGGCACACAACGTTGTTTCTGGCTTTTGCAATATTGACAAATTTGAGTAGATATCTCCAGCACACTTGCCCAATATAGGTAAACATATGAGTTGAAATCAATTTGTTTTGTTAACAGCAAATGTTCTGAAGTAATCCAGTTTTTAAATTATTTTAACTGTCTTATTACAAACCTCTGTGACGGTAGCCTTACAATGAAATGGAATCATTCAGGATCAATTTCTCAGTGGCCTTGTCTGTGAACTCAAGTTTCTGACTGTATTTCAACCAGCCAACACACTCCTATAGACTGAGCAGCAAAAAGATACAGTTCTTTATCTTTGTATAAAGAAGTGTCTGAATTCTGTTTATATTAACATTTGCATTTACAGATTATTCTAATGTGGAATAGGAATAACTTTTCCATGTTAGTATATTTTACATGTGTGGTATTCTGCCACAGCTAAAGTTACTCCACTGTACTAAGAAGAACTGATCAACATTTTGTGAAAAAAATAGTGCTTTTGCTCGATTATCCAGCTCAGGAAACATTTTGAAAAGTAGAGAATGCCCATCCTTTGAAAATCAAATCCTTTTAAGTAGTTCGTGTGAGCATTCTGTAACAGAGGGGCTCAGATTCACTAACCATATTTCAAACTCTTGGCTGCTTTTTCAAAAAAATCATGTACATACCATACATTTAAAACTTAGTACATGTGTTTTCACTTTCCAGCTTCCTGAACAAAATGTGATAGCTATATGGAACAGTTGGTGTTAACTATGTTTGGTACCTGTTCGATTCCAATTGAACTTCCAATTATTTGCACTGCAAAAACAGGTTTAAATTTGTAAGTTCTGGTCTGCAACAATAAATAAACATACACAACTTAATGTTCTTTTTTTTTAAATCTGAAAGGCAAGTTTAATTATTTGCTTTTTATTCAGATTAATGTCTACCACTATATATTGTAGTATGGATTTTAAATGACTTTTCAAATCCAATACACTTTATTGGTATATTAGAAGCATTCGTTTAGGTACAAGAAATAAATAAAACTTGAAAATTAGCAAATGTTTATCACTTCTATTAGTATACAACCTATCCAATTTTGAATGTAAGAAAGATATGTTTAATCTGTGGGATCTCTAAAATAGTAAGGCAGTAATATGTATTTTGAAATGTTTTTCATTCGCAGCTAAAGAAGAACGTAAAAAAGAAGAGAGCAGTTTGGAAAATGCACAAAAATGGTAAGGTTTTTGCTAGTTTTTTCTAACAGTTTATTTTGGTCAAAGATGTTATTGATCTTAGGAATTACATTAAAGAGGAAAAAAGATCTGTACTTCAAAGAAGTAATATGCTTTCTGAAAAATTCTTATGTAGTCTTCCAGGAAAAAGTTCAGCTGAGATTTTAGCCAAACAGCATACTGTGTTTGAGGTTTTAATTACTGTCAACATTGAATTGAGTCAGAGTTTTACAGAATATTGTAATAACTGATTAACTACTTAATGTATAAAAATGTATTTCGTTGTCACTGAACATTTGCAGCACTTAGGCTATTGAATGCAGTATACTAAGAAACCAGTGAAATCCTAATGTTTTTATTGCCTGAATATCTGTGCCTTACTTAGGCCAAAGGAGGCAAAATAGGGGGAGAAGTGAGATAAATTGATTTATAGATAGACAGTAAAATATTTAATAAGTTAGTATTTCTAACAAATTTTGCTTACCAAATTAGAGTTTTGTGAGAGTGAAGGATCTGCCTTTAACCTTGTTTGTGTTAGCTATGGAACTGCTATAAATCAACTGGGGTAAATTAATTTTTAATTTCTTATCAGTATTTTTTCTTCATGGTCACTAAAAGCAGATCTGTGGTAATTTGGATTTTTATGTTACTTTCTGAGCCCAGAGTTACTCCACCTAACTGAGACACCTAGGTTAGTCTTCCTAGATAGTCAGGAAAAGAGAGATAGGTACCTCCCAAATGCAGTTCAAGTCTTAGGTGAACTGTTTCCATTTGCTTGCAGAAAGTGCCTAAATAGACTGAACTATTGGCTGACATCAACTGGGGCTTTACCTCTTAATTTCATTTGTCAAGGGTGGCTGGCTGACTTGTTTCCTTTCTACCTAGCTACAAACCTACCTTTTGTGGGACAGGATCTTTCATATTCGACCTGCTTTGTAGGCTTTCTGGAGCACTTAATTTGCAGTTGACTTAAGGAATTAGTTGTCTCATATGGAGTTTGGGTTTTTCAATTACTAACTAAACATTCAGTATCTTAAATTACTGCTAAAAAGATCTGTTACTTTTGAAAGTCAGAAAGCAGGCCAGGAAGCTAGATTAAGCTGGGTGAAAGCAAAACAGTGCTACTGGGGGAAGGGCTGATGATGAAGCATGAAGAGGGGATGAGGAGTAAGTGTCAGGATGAAGGCAGAGTGAGAGAGTGTGCAGGAATTCAGAATCCCAGGGCATGCAGAGACAACTGTATCAGCTACAGCTGGGATGGAGAAGGGTTCTGTTAGAAAGAAGAGAGCATGATGTTACTGGGGCTGCTGTTACGTGAAGCAAACCTGACAAGAGAGTTTCTGGTTTTGCTCTTCCTGGCTCAGCTATCTCAGTCAATGGGTATGAACAGCTGAGGAATATTTGGCCCAAGTGAATGTAATGGAAATGACATTGCCCAGTAGACATAAACTGTTTTAACCATGTGATTATGACTAAGGTATTTTAGTATTTTTAGGGTTTGAAATCCCAGAATGGTTTAGACAGATATTTAAAGCTGTATTAGTTTTTTCTTTATTTATTTATTTTCTCCTTGTAGTGTCACTACTGGACCCTTCAACTCTGAATTCTATGGGCTTATGCATACTTATTTCATTGTGATACATTTACCATGGATCACCAATTAACCTGAAATATAGTTAAATGTTTCATACAAAACCTATGTAAGAAATTTAAAGGTCAAGGTTATCATATAACCTTAAAAAACTATTGCTTAAAACTAGTGCTTAAAAAAACTATTATATTAATAGCTCCCCTTGAGCAATATGTGACATTCTTCAGCACGTCCTAGAAGCTGTATCCATCTTTAAAGTATCAAAAGCAGCCAGAGTATATTGGCTCATGTGGCTAAAATCCAAGCTTTTTTACTTTGTGAAGCAGCTGGAGTATGTATTCCTTTATTTTTTGGAGGTAACGTCTGTATTTTTTGATGGTTACTTTATACTCTTCAAGCTTAGCTAAAAGCTTGAATCTCAACCCAAGGCAAAAAAACGTGACCCTAACCTTGGCAATTCCATATGAATATATACAATGTGGACTATGCAAATGCAAGTATAAGTTAAGAACAAAATATTTGCTGAAACTGCATTGCTCAAGTAACATCTGTTGAATAGTTGGGGACCCCTTACAAGTCTCTAAAATACCTATTATTTGTTTTATTTTCAAGATTTACACTTCCTGTGTTCTAGATTTAGGACCTATTGGCAACTATAAAGAAGAACATAACTTTCTTTTGCTTAAATGAGACCAATATTTCAAGAAAAATGAGTTGTTTTGAAATACGTTGTTACCTTTCTTTTTGAACTATAGCATTATTTTTCAGAAGTATCACCAAATCTTTCAGGATTGTAACATTTACTTTGCAGAGAAAAGTGATTCAACCTTTACAAAAGTGAACATACTTTTCTTTTGTTTAGATAAGTCTCCATGTTTAGATAAGTCTCACAAATCATATGAATCATTCAATTTTATCTACAGAAAGCAATATCATAAAGGTTAAAAATGCACAATCAGTTAAAATGCTATCGGAAGTATCATCTATAATAAAAGACTACTTTGAAAATATCCAGCTGTATAGCGATTCAGTAGCCACACTAAAAAAAGCATTAAAATATTGGCAATGTATTTTCTTAAAATTAATTATCTGCCTATTGACACATGTGGAAGGAGATGATTTATTTTCAGTAAAAACCTTGCAAACTGACTATTGGCACTGTCTGTGGCTTTTTTATTGCTACTCCCAATTCTCCCTAAGTACTTGAAGGTTATTTTTTACCAAGCCTGGAGATTTTCTCCTGACTTGACATGTGACTCTTCCATAGTCCTTCAATAAAGATAAATGGGAGAATAAGATCTTCATGGAGTGTTGCAGAATAAAATTAAAGAAATAGATATAATACAGCATTTCCTGAAATGGAAGAAGGTAAGTTTTTCTCATTAAAATTGTATGCCTATGATTTGCCTGCATAACATATCTCTGTGATGGCTCATGCATCTGTAAGTTATCCTCCTAGGAATAAGATAGGTGTTGGAAGGTTAGTTATACTAAGCATGAATTGCTGCTATGATTTCCAAGGCTAAGGAGAAGTTATTGTAATTACCAGCCTTGACTACTGAATCAGGAACCAGCCCTCAGAGAAACTGATTCCCCAGTGGGCTTATGTGTTGACAGTTTTCCCCCCCCTCCCCTCATAGCTTTGAAGAAACAGTAGGATACTTTGGGATAAAGCCAAAGCCTGGCGAGAAGGAGATCTCACCAAACTACGTTTTCATGGTGTGGTACGAATTCTGCAGTGACTTCAAGACCATTTGGAAACGAGAGAGCAAAAGCATTTCCAAGGAACGGTAAGGTTCTAATAAAGTCATTAATACCATTTTAGATGTCTGGGAAACTGTTCCTTCTCAAACCCAACAAATTATACTCCTATATTTCACAGGCGTCATTGTTTTCTTTCAGATCTAATGGACATCAAGGAAAGATTATTCCCTCAGGGTGCGTAGGAAAATTCACCAAAGGCATGCTGTCCCCACAAAAAGATAAACACATATAATCTGATAAATTACACTTTTGTAACCCCTTCCAATTACTAGCTAGTAAAATGAAAGGGGAGCTGTGCTAATTTGTAACAGATTGCTTCTCTGTGCATTTTCATGTTGAACTAGCCTAAATGAGGCGATATTGCTGTCGCAGACAGTACAGACAAATAAAAGTGAATGCTTTTCCAGTTAATATACTGCACTTGCATCAAAGGGAAGCCCCAGAGATTCAGGCCACACTTAGCACAGTGTCGAAGCCCCACACTGAATTTACAGCACTACTTCTGACTTTTGGTGTCCTGCTGAGGACATCAAACTACTTGCCGCTAGATCTCACCACAGTCTCCTGATTTTATTAGTTAGAGTAAAAAAAAAAAAAAAGCCCTTCAATTATTTGCCTGAGAGAGAAGCTTAAAATCTTTTACAAAGAAAAACCAATTCCAGTACAAGCACACCATGCTTACCATCTCTCAGTTCATTTGAAAAGACTTGACGAGTGGAAATGTGGTCATATTTTGGAAAAGAATGGATTAATCACTTTCAGCATGAAATATAAATCCAGGTGCTTGTTCCAAATTGACACAGATTTAGAGAAAAATGTCTTAAAAAGTAATGGCAAAAGTAGTAAACTCATGTACACTTACATTTTCCATTTTGCTACAAATCAGTGGGGCTTTTAGGTTCATGTAAAAGTAGATTTTTAAAGGACAAGATGTAGAAATTATAAATTCCTAATTATCAACCTTATCAACATTGTTTTACAGATATTACAGGTTTAAAACACTTGACAGTTGTAGCTTTTTATATCGTCTATATTATGATTAGATTGATTTTAGAAGCTGACTGCAAACATTTACAAAGAATCTTTTATTTCCTTGTGTCTAGATCAATATGCAAATTTGCTTTACACGTTAAAAAACTGTGTAAAGTAGTCGCTAGCAGATTGCTGTAATCATGATAAAGATCATCTCAGGGATGTATTTTCTGCTGAATCATGACTTATTTTTTTTCCAAAAGCAGTTAGGAGGAATAGAAATTAACTACCCAAGGAAAAAAAAATCCAAACCATACATCCATTCCTTTTTATGTAATTAGCACCTTGCTGATTGCATACGATGATCCCTTCAAAGAAATTGATTTAAAATGCCTTGTAAATGTTGTAACACTACATAACTTCCTAAACTTTAACACAATGTTCAAGAAATCTTTGTTTGTAAGCAAACTGCTATATTCTGTGCTTTCCTACTGGGGTGAGATGAGAATTTCTCATGGATTAATAATTATTTATATAAAATGTACAAATAGAAATACAGCACAAATATTTCATCAGCTCCTTTGATGGATACCTTTATTCCTATTCATAAATGTAAAGCAGTACCAGTAGAATGCAGAGCACCAGTTACTATAATACTTCCAAGTGCTGACACTTTCTGGATTATATAGACTGTTCACTTCAAATTATTTTTACAAAGTTTCATTAATCTCAGAAGGACAATTCATTGTCCTTTATGTGCAAAATTTGGGTGATTCATCAAGACAATGAGCTGCTGAAATGAGGAGCTTTGTGTAATAAGTAAATTAGAATGACAGAAGAACTCTTTTTATCATCCTAAATTGTTTTCTAACGTGCTACTGAAAAAAAGAACTTCATGAAATCAGTAGATTAGAATGATGGAAAAGCTGTTTTCATCACCTGAAAATATCCTGTAAAGCCATGACCATTTAAGGGTTCTGTTTTACAAAGTATGAGACTAACGGTTGATGAGCTGCTGTCCAAAAAACTTTGAAAGCAAGCTAAGGGTCATTGTGCACACTGGTAACTAAAAACCTTAGTATGACAGGAATGGACAGCTGTCTTCCTTAACTGCCTAATTAATTGGATGCACTATTTGTTTTGCATTTTTAAAGACTGTAATTTAATAAAAAAAAAATCTGTTTATCATGAACCAATTCTTTTGTTTTGAAGGAAATTTTAAAGAGGAAGAATTGGTAGTGTAAGTCAGTATTTTTAAACTTGGGTTCTGAAGCTGAGGCATTGATATCCTTATGTGAACACCTTTACAGTTGGATTACCCTTCAAATTTCAGGAGGAGCTGTAGAAACAGCATAAAATGTGTCTGAATTAGCTAGTCTCATAGATACCTAAAAAATGGATTTCATTGTTTACATTTCCATAGGAATGTTAATATTGGATTATAATATGTCTCTCAAGAAATATGGCTCAGAAAATTCAAAATTTAATTATAATATGCAGAATTATCATTATGCAAAGGCATAACTAAAAATGTGTTAGGTTAAAATTAATAGTAAAAATAGGTCAAAAGATCTAAGATTCCAAAATTAAAATTTTATACTCAAAACTAGTTTGCATTGTATAACAGACAACTTTAAAACCTCAGAATTTCAGGAAATAAGAGTACCGCCTCGAACTAAATGACAGCCTCACCTGCAAGAGCCTGTTTTGTCTAAAAACTGCTTGGCTCCCAAACGTAACACAACTGTAGAAATCTAATTAGATTTCTATGACGCTTTTTCTTAAAGTAAAGGAAACACTTTAACTGAGCTGCCCTGCGTTTAACCTACCGTGAAAATAAATTAGCTGCCTGCAAAATATGGTTGAATCATTGTCTCTTTCCTGGACAAAATTTGCACACCATTTAGGAATGCAAGACAGAGTTACAGATAGATAACAAACCTAGATAGATATGATATGATACATTATATGATGTGATATATGATATGATAAATAAATGACTATAGAGATAAATTGAAGAAAATTTTCAAAACCATATTCCTGATAGGAATATCGTAACAGTTTTCTTTCAGACATAGTATTCCCTTCAATACCAGAATGCAACTACAATACAACAAAATTTGCTTTGATGATCACCTCTTCATCTATGACAAACACCTTAATGTAAATGCACCATAATACTCACCAAATGTTGGAGACTTTTTTTTGTTTTGTTTTGCATCAAAGCCCAGGTTTGTTGTTGACAGCTTTATAATTTAGTATGTCAGTGCATCCAGGTACATCAGCTGCTTTTATGCCTTCTTCTGTTTATAAAATTTTGAGATGATAACTGAATTGAAGACTAAAACAAATATATTTTTTTTGGCAACAAGGCACTTACACCATGGTAGACTGCATATAGTTCCACTCTCACTTCCTTTTCTTAGACTACTAATTTTATTTGCAGTGGGCATATCTATGAATTCAGAATTTAAACAAATCTGTATTTATAACAACTTAAATACATTATATATATATGAATGCCTATCTATAAGTCTATTAAAGCATTCAAGATCTGTTAAGATATATTTTAAGAGGATATCCTAGCCAAGTCTGAATATGGGGGAAAAGCATAAATACAGAAAAAATACTAATAGTTTGCAGTGAGTAGTTTCATCACAAACCGTGATTTTGTGTTTTGCAAAAGAAATGTGACAAGGATTATCATTATGTGTTTATGGGTGTTACCTTTCAAATATGAAATAAGTAGATGTAAAAGGAATTATTGCTGTTAATTTGACCCACTGCTTATATTGCAAAGATAAGATTGCTACAATAGTTACCGTACTGGATTAAGCCATCTCTTTCAGACTGAACATACATACAAATTTTATAGGTCAGAATTCAGAAAAGAAAAAGAGAACTGAAGTTTGTCTCAGTACCTGGAGAAGACATAATCATTATTTAATGAACAGAATTATATACTTCATCTTAAAAATAGGAAAAAAGTCCTATTTTTTAATGGTAGCTTTTATAAAAGGTCCTTTTTAAAAAATGCTTTCTTTGTTCTTGACTTTTATCTCTAGCACAAAACATGTTGATGGTTTCAGCTTAATCTTGTGAAAAAAGACAGCGTAAATTTTTTTTTGCCACAAAGGCAGTAACAGGTTTGAAAAGCAGAAGCTCTGACTGTAGCAGTGTAGGTAGCTAATGGGTAAGATGAAAATGTCTTAACAAAAGAAAGTACTGACCAAACTAATTTTTGTTTATTTTAATAAATTTGAGCTGGTTATAGCTTTCTACCTAGCTTTTCCATTTTTTAAATACAGAATGAGTTGTATTCATTGCCCTCTATTTCTGTACAGGAAAAGAGTAAGTCTGGGGAGTCCTTGTTTGTAACACCACAGGGTCATAAGAGATCACATGTAAATTGTGAAATCTCTTAGCAGTGCTAGCCAATACAATATTTAATATTTTTAATGATTGATTAAGCTAATTATGAGACTCTCATGTGCCTAACAAATGACTGAAATTTGACAGAAACACTTGCCACAGAGGAACTAGTGGATTATATTTTCATTTTCAATATCACAGTGAGCAAGGAGGAGAAATAATCTTTGGTTCAAGACATTACATCTATTTTAAAAGACCAGATTTATTTTATAGTTTGATATAAAAAGTTAATTTCTCTTTCATCTATTGTATGTCATGTATATGTTGTGTAAGGCAATGAGAGTTGTTGAGAGTCTATATTTGCAGCCATTTTGATCAATTTGTACTATTGCAGAACACTCTGTCCAAAATAGGGCATCATCCATATATCAAACAATCTGCATGTATGATAAAAGCCAAAAGATGAGTGTAACAGGTGTTATTTCATTTGATATTAAACTAATGGTCTAATAAGGTGAACTGACATCACAACATAAATTACTTTTAAGGAAATATTTGAAATATGATCATTAGGATCACTAGGTGACTTTATGGATTTATGCTGGGAGTTTCTTCTACATATAGTTGCAGCATCAGGAAAAGGCAGCATATATGTGAGAAAATTTTGTCAATGAGCCTTACAGCATTACCAGGCTGGAGGCTAATGGTTCATTGTCATATAAAAGCCTTCGGAGTGAGTTTAAGTTAATTGTGACTGAGTGAAGAAAGGGAAGGGACGAAGGTGACATTCTCCATGTCTATGCTCCACATGCATTTTGAGTAGATTGTAGGTGGCCAGTGTAGCCTTTGCCTATACCAGAAACAAAGGGTTGAAGTAGCTGATACAAGAATTAATAAAGAGTTGTACCAGATTGTTTAGCAATGCAGACAAAGAAAATAGGGAGGATTTTTACATGTTTCTGAGGTTAAGGTGTAGCTATGGGGCAAACTGAGGAGATAATTACAAATTACAGGCCTGTGCTGCAAAACAGAAATAGCTATTTCCCATAGAGCATACAACAGATCTGGCAAAGTGCTGTGTCAAACCTCTTGCTCTTGGAAAGAAAAATAGTGTTTCTTTTTAGGTGTTATTAGGAAAGCACTATACAACAAAACAGAAACCATCACTAAATCATTATATGAATCTACAGTTAGCCATATGTAATACTTCTCCAGAAGAATGTGGTAGGGCTAGGAGAGGTAAGAATAGGAATGATCAGGTACAGACCAGCTTCTGCATAAGGAATCATTTAAATAAAGGGGAATTCTCTGGCTTGGAAAGGACCCTAGTGAAGGATACGATAGGGATCTGTACAAGCATGAAGGTTGAATGGAAAATAGTCATTGCATACCTCATCTAATACAACAGTTGATGAGCATCAAATGAAATTAGCAAGTGGCTGGTACAAGCCAAATGCAGTGATGTCTCTTTACAGTAGGCATACTTAAACTGTTGAACGCTTTGCCACAAGCTGTCACAGATGCCAAAAGCTTGCATTGCTTCCGAATGGTGATACTACAAATTCATATCAGAAAAATCCTTGAAGGACTGTTACATATGAAGAGAGTTTCCAGCTGTGAAAGTATTCTGAGGATTATTACTGTATGCTTTGGCTGTCCTTATATGCTCTGAGTATCTGCCAGTGGCCAGCTCAGACAGACTGAAGCATATTTTTGATCTGAGTTGGTGTAGCTTTTTTCTTCCTATTGGTTTTTCTTATGCACCAGCTTTCCTAAAGGCATACAAATAGATTTTTTTTCTTGTGACTACAGAGCTAAAATTTCTCACCCACTTTATACAGATAATCAAAACACTGTCAGCAGATCCAGAAAAAATGGAAACATACCAAGCGTATTAGCAATTTGAGGTTTAGAGACAAGTTCCACTGACAACATGCATTTTACTGTAGTTGTACTGATTTAGTTAGTGGACATTTATTCTAAATGCAATTTAAAGATTTGATTAATAACGACCAAGTCCTTTCCAGAAGATCTAAGCCTGAAGGCTCGATCAGGCAATTGTATTGTACAACACAGTAATAGAAGTGGACAATGTTCAAACTCCATAATCTGTTATAAGGCTTCTAATTATGAAACTAACCAAGAACTCAATAAAATCGTCTGCCAGGCCAGGTAATATCCAGGCATCTGTCTTCTAAAATTTTGAGACTGAAATATAGCCTGTTATATTGCATGGGCTAACAGTGTTTTCAGGAAATGCTGCTGTTACTTAAGGATTAGTTTATGGGCTGTATTCAGAAATTATATGACTGAGTGCAGTAAGGCATGTAACACATGAAAGGAATTTGAGCTATGGGGATATTTCTTAGTCTCTCAAAGGGAATCACTATTCAGCTGTGTTAAGGATCTGGGCTGGGTATGCAGCTTGGCTCTAGGTTGAACAGTTGATGTTGACTGTAGCTACCCCTGCTTGTTCATCTCCACTCATATCTGAAGATTCAGATTGCCCAACAATTCCTATGCCAACACAGTCTTATGGGAAAAGTTTGAACTTCAAGTCATGGAAAGCTCAGGTGGCACAGAATTGCCATTCCAAACTAAATCATAACCCACAGCTATCCCCATTACCCACCAGCTGCATGGAAGGAGCTGTAGAAGTGAGGAGAATGGATTATTCCAGAATATCAAGAGGTTGAGAGAGAACCAGATAATTTGGTCTCTGTGTTTGCACACCAGCAGAGCCTGAACATACATGACTAGCAACTAGCTTGTTTACAAGGGATTCTGGTCTTCCTAACTGGGAGCTTTAGAGCATGGAGTGTGCCAGCTCATACCTTCTTCTGTCTGACTTGAAGTGAAAATGTTAATGAGTTTATCTGGTTAGTCCCTGGCTTGATAATATCTTTTCCTGTCAGGAGGAAAAGTATTTTCATGAACTTATGAAGGATACTTTTGATAAATATGGGCTTATGTTTAGATTTAGTTTCTGTGTCTCTAGTTACAAAATAATAATTTTTAATAAAAATAATGTATTTATTTTTCACTAATATCTTCTAATTTAAGAGGCCTGACTTGCATCCAGTTTACAGGGGAGGACAACACCTGCAACATAGAGGCAGGAAAAAGCCAATTATATTCCCATTGCTTATAGGAAAGACCCATATGCAGTATTAATTCAATTTTGTTTTCCATATTGTGTGGTAATGTGCAATACTGCTCAGTATTACAGTTGACACCACATCATCTTTATTCATTAAGGTATATTGCCCTTCTTTGTTCACTGTTGAAGGAGAGTAACTTTTCCTTTGAACACATCCATGTTGCAGCTGGTCAGATTTCAAAGCTTAACCAACCTGCATTCCTTAATTTTTTGGCCTCATGTTATTGCTTGCTAAATTAGCACCTGCACACCTTTTCTCTCTGCATTGTGATTCAGCTATTCTACCATCCTTTCTGGTCTCTGTACTCTGCAGTGCTCTCTGTTCAAAAGTGTCCTTGTCCCTATTTGCTAGCGTGTTTTTACGACACACTTCTATCCCTTCTTGCTTTTCTGTTTTAGATATACTTCTCTTGACTTTTCTATTCTCCTTTCTTCCTTCTTGATTTCACATCTATTAGACTCAATCCCGATTTCTTTTCCATGAAATCTCTAAAACCTGGCTAGACTAGTGTGTTCATCCATGCTATTTTATAGTGATATAGGAAGAAAAAAAAAATCCTTTCATTGAGTCTGTTCCTTTGCAGATCTCCAAACTGCCCCTCATGGTCATGCCTCTGTAAATGTCCAGTTCGTGTGAGCTGCTCCCTTATACGTTAATTCACACGACAAAAACTCAAGAAAGGGGTATAGGGTGGTTGGTGGGATGCTTAGTTCATGTTGTTCAGCCTACCCCGGAGTTGTAAATTGCGGAGGTCTATCTCAGGGCTTGATTCTGCTGTTTCTCCAGGATAAGGCTCTTGAGCAGATGCTTGCCAGAATACATATTAATTGAACTTCCCTAAGTTGAAGAACTTGTCAGTCACTATTATCTTTCCAGCTGGTTATTGCACTATCTTAATGCTTTCCCTACCTCTCTAGGGAGCCCTTTTGCTATGTAAGATTCTGCATCCTGTCCCGAATTCTATTTGGTGTCTCATGTAATACTTAAGTAACAAACGAGCTTAAGTAAAAAGACGAAGTGAGTAAACATTTTAAATCCATACTTTGTACATCTCACCCCCTAAGCAGTGTCACTAAGACACATTTAATCTAGTAAATCTACAGTAAATGTTGTAGTAATGTTTTTCAAAGTCCTCTTTAGATATTTTGTTGGCCCTTATACTGAACACAAGACTTAAGTGGATTTCCCATATTCCCTCAAATTCTTTTCTATTCTACCTGATTTCTGTAAAGTATAAATGTTAAAATTGGCCACCTTCATTATCATCTAACATAACTGCAGTTACTCACAAGGAAGTGGGAAATTTAATGGAATATTTATTTACCTTACATTTTGACATTCTATCACTTAGCTTTTGTTTTACTTCAAACAGACTTTGAACAAGTAATTGCTGAAAAATTGAAAGTAGTTGAGGAAGTTTATACTTTTATCAGAAGAAGTTAGTTTACATCTATTTAAATTCTCATAACTACAATTACTGCCTTAACTTTGTAATACATTTAATAGTTTATTTTAAATTAACTAAAAATAATAGTATATTGTGTGGTATATCTGCAGATTGGTTAATAACATAATATACGGGTCTAAGAAAAGATGAGAAAATAATTAGTATAGTTCTATCATTTTGAATGTACTTTATTTTTCTGTAACTAATTCATCTCTAATTTTACTTCTCTTTTTAATATACTTATGAATTTTAGTATTTTAATGAAAATCTTTTCAAACAAAGTTATGATATTATATGATTTTTACCAATGGGAAATTATTTCTATTTGTGCTAAGGAAAGGTGGTAGAAAAAAAAAGAGTGAACAGAGGAGAGGCATACCTAATTTGAATTTACAGTTTGTCTAGTTGCTAGCTAATCATTCTTTAAGTGTGTGATTTGTTTGTTTTTCCTTATCCGTTTCGGTAACACTCAGTCAAACTTTATGCATACATTCAACTTTAGATGTGGGTAAAGAATACTGTGTGCATTTATAAGTTTTGATGGAAGGCTGTCATAGCTTTAATGGGCAATTAAAATTATGTGTTCATATCTAGGGTCTTTTAATGCAAGTAAATAATGGAAAAAATATGAAGATTAGACTTCAGCTGTTAGCTAATGTTATGATTTAGAATTTGATAGTTTTCATACTATTTAATTTTTCTCATTTCAAGGATAATGCTTCCAAACACTACAGCCAGTTCTAGTATCCTGTCCATGTTTAACAGAGAATTATTTTTATTTATAAGGCACCTTTATAGCATGGGTGTTTCACTGATGTAATTATTGAGCTAACTACTTTCTTAAAATTTGAGTCATCTGATTTTAAAAAATCCCAAAGAATTACATTCCTTTTAAATTATGCACTTACGGTTCTGAATAAGCCTGCTAGTCTTATCAGTCGTATGTTAGCAAAGTGATGGCTTTGTTCCCCAGGAGACCAAAGTGTAATATATAATTAGTCTGTCATTTTTATGAGCCAAATATCACATGAATCAAATCATGTTAGTGAGATGGTTTATTTTTATTTTTTATTCCGAACTATGCATTCTGTTTTAAAAAATCCAGGTTTCCTGGAAATTGTGCAAATACGGAATAAAATACACAGAGCTAGGCCTAAATCAGTGACAGGCATAATTTTCATTCTAAGTCTAAAAGTTTATAATCCCTAGAATTCTCCCCTCAGATGAAAATATGGACTCTAAACATTTAAAAACTATCTGGAAGACGCTCCTAGGGCCAAAGAGAACGTGATCAAAAAGAAAATGTGCTCAAAATAGGGAAGAGTTTAGAAGTTGATCCCATGGCGTGATTCTGCTGAACCTGAATACTGATGCCTGAAATACATCATCACCTTTGTGTAAACTTCATAGCTGTGAGGAATAGCATGCTGTCCAGGATTGCTATGATCCATCATTAAGTAAACTGTGCTGATTAACAAAAAATTGTAAAAAGATGGAAAGGTGTGTTGCTGCTTAGTTGTTACCTGTAGAAACAGGGAATACTAATTAGGTTTTAAAAACACTTCAGATATGTTTAAAAATGTACAGAATAATAACTTCATTTTTGTGTATTTGAGGGTGTGCTTGCAGCTTGAATCAAAGTTGTAGCTAAACAGTGTTGAAAATAAGTTTACTTCGAAGTAGTGTAGCTATTTCTTCCTGTTCTTAGGCAGTGGAAAGTGAGACAACACGAATAACTACCCAGCACAAGCTTCTAGAATACATAGCTCAGAGAAGGATTTTTAGTTTCCAACACTGAGCATTGATAAACACAATAATGAAATTATGAATGTGTTCTATATTTTTAAAAGAAGTTGTCCAGAATGTAGTTTGCTGCTAGTATTACAGCAAGGAAGTACACATCAGTAATTGCAGCTATAATCCACTTTCTTTTTTGCTTTTCTTCCAAAATTCCTCAAAAATTGAGTGTGTCAAAAGTGGTTTGAACTGGACATGGTATTTTAAATACTTTTTGACTGGCCATAGCAATTATTTCTGCCAGTGGAAAAAATTAAATAGGAGAAGAAAGTAGAATTTTTCAGTTCGAGAGTGCCAAGAAATGTGTTGTTTATAGTAAAAGACTGATTTGGTGTGTATTAGTGAAAATCGGTTTGCTGAGTTCTCCTTGCTTGTAAAAATTAACTCGCAGCTTCTTTCCCTCTGCATTTTGCATATGGAATTGTAAAGTAGGTGTTTATAGCATGAGCATTTTAAAGGCAGGGATAGCTGGGCAGATCCTCTCTTAGGAGTGCCAAGAATTTTCTTTCCTTTTTATCACTGTTTAGCACATAATTTCCCCTGCCCTTTCTGCTGTCTGTAAGAAGAGAGTCAAGTCCCTTTTTGTTAAATTCTCTGTTTCTCCTTTTCCTCCTGATTAAACTTCTGATTGGGTTCTTCTTGTTAAATGCCCACAGAAACAAGGGTTCTGTATGCAAGACCCTAAGAGCAAAAGGCAAGAAACTGAGGAATCAGCTCTGTGTTCTTCTTTCCCCTTATTTCAATAGTGCTTTCAGGAGACTGCTCTGTAGCTGCACACAAGACAGGTTTAACTACCCCTAGACAAGAACCCCTTCTAATTTGCCTCTCCTCCTATTACCACATTAATGAGGCTGGTCAGTCAATTCCATGTAAAGCAGCGGGGAAAACATTAAGGAAAAACTGGCAGATGCTTTCTTTTCAAGGTTTTCAGAGGAAATATTATGTGTAGCCTGGCAAATGGCCTACTATATTGAGCCAGCTAGCTTTTGTTTTCTTTCCGAGGAGTATCTTCTTGCCTTGACACTGGACCTTTTTTGGTGGGAAAGATACTCCATAAAACCCAGATCCTGTGAGAACAGAGAGATTTTTTTGCCTGGTGACTTTTTCAGTGAGCAATACAGGCAGACTGTCCTTTTGCTTTTGGTTTTCTCTAGTTAAAAATGTACTCTGATCTGCTTTTGGTACTTTATTAAGTGCCTTTGAATAGTAATAGCAGTTTGTTGGGCTAATATGACCAACAAAAGTTAGGGTGATGGTTCTTACAGATAGAGTATATACCAAGCAGAGCCAGAACAGCTTTAATTTCTTTGAATCTAATGATGTCTTCTCTATGTACTTCATTTCAGAATTAAAGTGGCTCAGCAATCAGTAAGCAAGTTAACTGCAGAGAAGAAGGTTGAAACGAAGAAAATCAATCCTACAGCTAGCCTGGTATGATGTGTTTCTCAGTATGACATTCAGAAGGGTTTTTGTGACACTATTCTTGTCATTCAGAATGATGGTGGGTTTCTGCTGTTGTTGAATTGTGACATAATATGCTTACTTTGAATGTAGCAGAGTGATTTTCTTCCCAGGGAGAAATCTTTAAGCTTATGCCCTATGGTAGTCCAACAGTTAAGTTTAAGACGTAGTCTGGTTGTGCCTAAATAAGCAGGCTTTGCTATTTGAGATAATAAAATATAGTAAGAACTGCTTTTCTGGTTTCTTCCTCCCTTCCACTGAAGTGTCTTGTATTTTCTTCCATGCTCCATAGTGCATTGAGGCTCACTGCGTATATTTGTCCAACGGCTGAGTATGTGAGGTTTTTTCAAAAAATTACAAAATCTTGCTTGCTCTGTTAAATAATGGTAGAAGGGATTAAACCCCCGTTATGTTCCTTTCTGTTTCCCAGTTTTTTTGATATGACACAAAAAGAGAACTAATAATTTACACTGTAGATAAAACCTTTTTTGTCTGTGTGCAAGGCACATAAGTTAGATCAGCGTTTCTCAAACTGTAGGAAGCAAGAGACTAAGGAAATGTACATGAAGGAATCAGTATATTATTTCCATTCCCAGCAGAGCATATCAGTTGCAGGATGGGTGGCAGAGATATGAATGACTACACTTGGTTGGGAAGAGGTCATTAAACAACATAAGCTAGCTAATGCTAAATTAGAGCCTTTATGTCAGCAGAAACATTCCAGACAAGAGAAGGTATTAGATTCACATGAATTTGGAATGTATCTGGTTTTCTGTAGCTGCATTGGTCTTCACAGAGCTGCGTATTTTTAAAGGTACGCAGTATTTGAAAAGTGTGTAGATAAAGCAAGCTCAGTTTCTCTTCAGTAAGTAATGAACTGGCTCTGAGCCCTCCTTGAGTGCTCCAGGTGTTACTTTTTTTTAATTAAAAAAACCTCTAATCTACTGTGACTCGTTTAGTCCTTCTCAGCCTTCTAGACCAAATGCTCGTGGCAGCTTGAAAGGAGAGGAGATGGAAAATTATAGACAAGAATGATAATAAAGCTCTTTATTTTTCTTTAACAGAAAGAAAGACTACGTCAAAAGGAAGCCAATGTGACTGCCAACTGAAAGAAGACAGATGAAAATGATAATGTGACTTCATACCTCGCATGATGCTTTACTACACCCGTGGCCCAGGGAGCACTTTATAATAGATACTGAATACTGCTTTGCTGATCTGTTCCAAGACAATCCACTAAAGACTTTTCAGTTCCTCCAGAGGGGTTTGTACATTCAGTGGAGGGAATTCTAAGGAGGTTTTCACATGGGAGGTCAAAATTATTTTCTGTAACTCCTCCTTACATTGCTTAAAAATCATCTGGTTGTTAATGGTTATTCAAAAGTACTCTGTGCATAATGCATTAATATGGAAGAGCTAAAATGAGCGATTTGGATGCTGAGTTAAGTAATGACTAACAACCTGTAGGTTATTTACAGGGCTTTGTGTAGATAAGAGCAAATATGCCATTCAGCTCACAAAAGAATATTACATCATACTTCTTGTTACTTCAGCAGTAACTGAGGTAAAATTGACTGATTCTAAATAATTTTACAGTGTCTAAGTATTGGATGCATCTTTCTAAAACTGATTAAATGTAATTATAGATTTATGCTGTATTTTACTATAAGTATTTTTATAGAAGCTTCAGCTTATGCCATACATTGAAATGGAAACAATATTTTGCACATGAAAAGGAATAGCTTCAAATTCTTTAGTTTTATGATTGATGGCATAACTGATTCATTATTTTTATGGTTTTAACTTAACATTTCCTAAATTTTGAGCTTCAAAAGAAAAATGATAAAAATGTATATTTTTATTTCAGTATATATTGAAAATATCAATTCCATAAAGTGATGGCTTTATTAGTCATTATTCATTGAACAAAAATACAATATGTCTCCATGAAGTTACACATTTGCCATTAAATCTCTGGCTTTCAATTCTATTGAAAGCTTTCTTTTAAAAAGTGAATATATCACTCTAAAATATATTATGTGGCCTGCTCTTGTCCCCCTATATTTGTGTGAAGAATTTGTCCAGCATACCTACATATACATAAAATTTAATTCAATAAGTAAAACTTGAGGAAGAAATAAGAGAGTCTTGCTGTCCTCCTGTAACATTATAACCACTGCCCGTAAAGTAGCAGAGCCTGGAAAAAAACCCTACAGAATATCCACTGTTACTTGAAGATTCTTACTGCATTTTAAGGATTTGGACTCTCAGAAGGAGAGATCTTGAAGCAGAAGTTAATTTAAGGTAAAACAATAAAGTGATTTTTAAATACAAGTAGGTAATGGCCTATAAATAGGAACAACAAACTGGAGAAAACATGCTTCTGTTGCTGTCCACAAGAGAGAAATCCCCTTCTTTATGATAAAGGTGTCTGAAGTTGGTTACGAAGAGAATTTAGGTGAAGCAAAAAAGTACAAAAAGGTAAAAAGTAGGGGGGAGGTATTAGTCCTTTGCTTAGAAGCTGGAAAGAATATACATAAGACAGACATGGGTTATCCATACAGCAAATTAGATAGAGCAATGGTGATGAAACCTAAGGCAAAGTCATCCCTAGAAGTATACATTTATTAAGGAAAGCAGCAGTTGTGGAGACCCCCATTCATTAATTAACTTGAAGATTCCATATACTGCAGGTTTCTTAAATAAGTCTCTCTCTCATTCCTGCATAAATAAAAATATGGGAATCAAGATTCCCTTGCATGTTTTGGAGTTTCTAGCTGCTGCAGATATATCCAAGATGTGTAAGCATAATTCTTACGAAAACAGTCAATAATATACCAGCAAAAATAATCTGATTTGTAGTTTGACTATTCCCATTGCGGAGAAATAAATTCCAAAGATTTGTGTTTTCTGTCTTCCACCAAATAGGTAAAGTATATTTATTTCCAATATTATTAGTGATAAACAACAGGAGCCATAATGTTTATAAAAGCCAAAGAACAACAGCAAGCAAGGAAATTCTGATGAGTGTTTAAGCAAACAAGTGTTGAGTTTTGATATGGTTTTCTATTTATCGTGAAGATAGCGTATATTGCTATTTGACTTGATCGGGAATTTTTCAATGAAATGTTTTACTTGAAATAGTAATCAACAAGAGTAGCACTGTTTGTGAAAAAGGATTGGTCTTGAAAATTCTCATTAGAAATATATTATGGGAAAAAGTTTTTTAAGTATTGAAATATCCTGTTTCAAAATTTCTAAATGTGAGGTTTCATTTTTCAGTTCAAATTGACTTTTCATTTTGAAGTGTTGAAAAGTGTATATAAAAAGGGATTAAAATTAAAATTATTGATGTAAAGCATTCCTTGATCAGATTTATAATTCTTTTTTTCAGATTATCAATTTGCCAAAGTTTTGAGAATTTAGGTTATTTTTTCAGAAGATTCAAAAACTTATATAGCTCAGAGACATTGTTTCTTCCTCATCTTCAGTTGTACTGATTCTCCTCTCAAGACAGAGATTCTGATTCCAGCTTCGCCCATGACTTAAATCCTCTACTACTAGTTAAACTACTTTTAAGTGAAAAAAAGAATTCACCCAGACTATTTGATTCATTCTCTTATTCAAGACTTTAAGACTCTTGGATGGAACTCATCAGCTAAATATCACACTTGCACCCTTAGTGATACCCAGAAGTGTCTTCAGACAGGGATTGAAACGACAATGGTACACCTGCTGACCTTAACTAAAATGTTGTATTAGAGAAGAAATATTAACAGATATTATATATCTATGTAAGCTGTTTAATTACAAAGTATTCAGACACTATAGGCATAATAAGTGGGCATCAACCACCATTCGTCTTGGGGTCACCAAGTGTCACCAAAAGATATGTTTTACGCTTGCATTGAGTTTGGTGCCTGAATTCACCCTGAGCTTTCTAGTTTGGGAGGAATAAAAGGAGAGAAGGAGAAAAGAAAGAAAATGAAAAGTTGGAATGGAACAGAAGTCTCTGGTACATGTCTACATAGCTGTCAAGGAAGTAAAAGTAAAGAGTGGACTCAATTAAGCCAAGCAGCAATAGCTAGACAGTTACAATTTACCAGGCCATGTAATTTAAAATACCTCTACACTACATAGAAGTCACTTCTGTGACCACAAAGTAGGTGTGGCTTAAGAGGGGTTTTTTTTCTGTTTTTTTTTGTTTTCTTTTCAGCTCTTCTATTATTGCCAAGCTTCTCAAAGTCTGTAAAGCAAAGCACTATTAAAATCCATATTACTCAGTTGGTGCTTATTACCCAGGAAAATTATATACATTACTGATTTACAAACTTAATTATTAGGAAGAATTCAGTTTAGATGAGTGAATATCAATGATATGTGAAGTGCTCTTTACCTTATTTACAACATTACCACTTACTGATTTTAAAATGAAAGACCTTTTAGCATCTTTGAGATATTTTGACAATATAAATTATACTTTCATTATGTTTTTATTAACCTATGAAAACTACCCAGGTGTTCTGCCATGACTAACCCATGTAAATGTTTATCATGTGCTTTGTTATAGGGTTGTAAATGAATTGAATAATGTTATACTTTTCTATTTAACTTAGAATTTTTTTGCAGCAAAACAGAGACTGTATGATCTTCAGTTTTTATGCATATAGAAAATTAAAGTAGAATGGATGGAATATTCAGAAAGCAGGGAAAAAAATAATTGAACATCTTAAGCGGTTCTAGGAAAGATAAAGTTTACATAGGATTTCAACCTTCCTGAATTGCTGAGGATATCTCCTCCAACCAGATATAAACCGCCAGGGTACCTCTGACCAGCCTATTTTTTTTCTAAATGAAACATGAATAAAATATTTTGTTTTCCATGTGATGTACAGGGTTCTTATTGCCCTGATTTTCCAGTAAATTGTGAACAATTTCTTTCTTAAATCTAACCATCTTTCCTAGCTGATGAATACGGGGCAGTGGAAGACTGTGCATTTACTTATTTAGTAATACCATTTCTTCATTGCTTCAGGTTAATATCTTGAAAATGGATGCCTTAATCTTGTGTGGGTGTGGAATTTCAGAAACACCCAAACACATTAGAAATATTCATTTCATTACAGCATTGATGTGTTTTTGAAAATCCACCTTAATCTGTGTTTAGGCACCAGTCTAAGGTTATAATTTCAGAAAATCATATCCACCTAGTTTTTGTTCATTCTTGGCCTTGTCTTGAGCTCATTCAATATTGTTATGGATCTCACTCTTTCTTTTTTCCTTCCTTTTTTTTTAAACGCCTTTAGAATTTATTAATGCCAGTTAGTGAATTTCAGGATTTGCAGTCTGGAGAGTTCTCTTTGGCATTCTTCTGTTGAAGAAGCCTATGTATTTGCAAAGAAGTGTAAAGAAGATAAAAAAGTTAAGAGGTAACTTGATTATAGTCAATAAGTTGCTTCAAAGAGAGAAAATACTAGGAACTAAATGGTTCCTTGAGCCAGCAAGGAAAAATATAACAAAAACAGTATAAAAACTAAAACCAGATAAATTAAAATTAGAAATAAATTCCAAATTATTTGTAATGAGTCTAGTTAACCACTGGAAGAAGTTAGCAAAGATAGTTGTGGTTTCTCCATTTTCTGATGCTTTCAAATCAGGATGGAACATATTTCTGAAAGGCTTGTGTAGTCTAATACAGCTTATTGGACTCAGTTCAGATGTACCTAAGTGGCATCCGATATCCACTGACTCACCAGTTCAAATAGTTCCTCTAGACAGAAAAATATAAGAATAAGTATTTCAAAAATATTTTTTTCTCAGCTGTAATGAAATATTCTTATCCAAGCTAGAAGAGCTCTTTGTTGTGATTTTAAATTTAAAATATCACAAGTAGTGTGGTGTAGAACAACATAATGCAGGAAACCATTTTCAAATTATAAACTGTCTGATGCATCTTGTGGTATTTACAAGGTAGCAAATTTATGTACTCAGGAATTTGATACTGGTTTAGAGATTCGTAATCTAGGTCTGAGAAAACTGGCATTTTGGATTGCACAATGGGAAATCCCAGAACCACAGAAACCCTAGTTCCTTAGTATTTGTCAAAGGTTTGAGTATATGCAAGGGACTTTACCTTGGGTACAGCTAACGTGATGAAAAATTTAAATAATGGTCTCTCCTTTTAGTGAATTATTAGATGTGACCTGTTAATGTTATTACCAGCATTTCCACTTCTCAGTAGGGTTTGAACCATAACAATTTTATGCAATTGTTTTGGAGATCTAAAGTTCAAAAGTTGTGCAAGTAAAATTGGTAGAACTCTTCAAAAATACTTGCTTTTGCAGGTTGGTTTTTTTTTTTTCAAAATGCCTGCAAGAACTTTTCTTTCTTGTTTTTTTTTTAACAATTTTTTCAATTCAGAAAATATTCTTAGAAACATTACTAGAATGGATATTAGGTTTTTTCCACTTGTTGAAAACGTGGTACACCTAAACTCTGTAGTATTTTCAGTAAATTTGACAAGCTTCAACTGGCTTTAAATGATTTTGATTTGATAACTCATAGAATTCAAGCTTTTAAATTAGGGCCTCTTTGTAAAATGTAAGCACTGGGTATAAGAGAACATTTGTTTTAAGAAGCAATGAAGTAAAAATGCTGAACTGATAACTTAGACCCAGAATGCACCACCTTTCTGGGAGGACACTGTCAAGCAGTATAAGCTTTCCCACAGTGTAGAACAGCATTGCATTTCCTGTGGTTTGCTTCTGCCAGATGTCATCTTAGAGTAAATTAAAGGCAGCAATTATCTTTTTCCTTAGATATTTCTGGTTAATTTCATTTCATACTTTGTCACCTCGATTTCATCTTGAACAATCTAATATTGAGATAACACAAAGCCTTTTTATAGAGGCTGATAGTGCAAGTGCTTATATATGCAAATAGTTTTATTTATGTAAGTATTCCTGTGGCCCACACAGTAAAAAATATCCATAGAGGACATTATGGGGTTGTGAGACTGAATAAAATCTCTTTTAGAATCCTGTTATGGAAATTATCCTGAACTATCACAGTATGGGACATGGATATTTTTTCTGTGGTAGGATCTTTCTCAAAAGGTTTTGGAGCTCTGGGGGTTTTTGGAGAATGGAGGATGAGGCTGTTGGCATGGCATCTTTGCTTTAGCCATCAATTCCTAAAAGTACAGCTTCTCTGGAGTTACACTGCAGTTGAATTCCCTGAGCCAATATTTCCCCAGGGACTCCTGGAAGGGAGCCTAGAAGGTGCTGTCAATGGCCATACATTTTCAAAAGGGAAAGCGATCATAGTTTTATTTTCAGATTAAAGTAAAAGCTAGCAGACTCCTCCAAAATAGCAGAAATTTTGTATAGTTGTACGTATCCTTTAATTAGGTTCTACAGATTTTGGAAATTCTGCATTCATATATGACCTTCATTCTGTGCCTGTGTTCTTGTATTTATTGCTCATATGATTATTTAATATGAACAGAATCACTTATATAGTCTTACTCTTTTATTGTGCTTTGACCACTAAAATGTTGACTACAAAGACTGTTGAAAGAGAGATCCATTAACAGAGTCCCGACAGGCAGTTGTATTTCAGGTTTCCCAGTGTTGTCCTGCCAGTAACCTTTATCTTTTCGTAGAGGTAAGAAGAGTTTAGGTGCCATCTGAGTTCTCAGCTTTTCCTAATCATAAACTAGTGCTTGTAGCTTAGGGCCAAATTCTGTCATCATTGATAGCTATTGTCTTCACTGCAATTGGAAGTTAACTGGAGCACAAAATAATCCTAAAGATGGCAGGTGGGGTGTTTTTGTGGTACCCATTAAACTGTAATATATTTGATAAGCTCAAAGTCCTGAAGAGTACTGACACAGTCGGAGATTCATGTACTACATTGACTGTGCACACAGTATCCTTATAGGTTAAGCTCAAGTGACTTCAGAAAGAGGAGCTGTAATACCTGATCACTGGTCGATAGTGTTTCTTTAATCTTTTTTTTGAATCTGCAACAAGATGATTTTTGTCAATCTATGAATTATGCATTAGAAAAATTTAAATGGTACATTTTCTCTCTGACTTCTCCCAGAGGGACCAAGCTTGTAGTTCTGTATTTTTGCTTTCTCATTTGGCATGCTGTAAATACATTCCATTGTAGTTGGACAAATGCTCATCCTGAGCAACTATCCGCAGATAATATGTTACAGAAACTGCAGAAACTGTGTAGAGATCAAAGAATATATCACTTTGCTACTTCTTGGAGCATCAATAGTCAGCAAATGAACATATATATTGTATAGCACCTGATGCTTATTTCTTAGTTGTAAAGTAGTTTAAGGAATGTATTGCCATTAGCAGCTAATAACTATAAGCTGGATAAAAGCCATATTCTTCTTCTTAATTTTTTCTCTTTATTAGAATGAGTTTTTGTGGTGTGGGTATCTTCTAGATTTTAGGGGGGAAAGATACCATTTTGTAATGAATCAAAATGGAACAAGGTCACGGTTCTATTCTATACTTCTTCCATATCTGACAGGAAGGTGAAGGAATAAAACTGATTTCTTTTCATTCCACATAAAAACAATACGTTTTTCTGATTCCTTTTCATTCTGTTATTCATTTCATTCTGTTACTCATTTTGTGTTACAGTCCAGTCCGTTTTAGAAGGGCTGTAAAGAAACTAGAAGGTCCAGCTATGAATCTCCTTCCTTAAAGGTTCCCTGTAATGTTCAAATTCAGCAGATTGGCATGGGGAACTCCTCCCCTATCACCATTTTTCCTCAGTGATTCATAGAATTCCCCACTCTCCTTCTTTTATTAAAAGTCAAGTCACATAATTAGCAAACTGGTTGCTAAAGGTCCAAGAAAAACTCAACTATTGGGTGAGGAGAGGTCAATTAACTTCCAAACCACAATAAAGACTTATGTGGCTTTACTGAGCGTAAGCTCAACCTTAGTAATTCACCTAAGCTGAACACAACTCAGTTTCAAAGAGTTAGACAATCAATACAGTGTTTTCATGCATTTCTGTTACTTACCATTTTACATCAAGAAAGCCTGTCTCTCTGAATAGGAGGCAGAACTTGTGTGTTTACTTACGTAATCGACTTCTGCTTGATTCCAGACCAGAAGTATGTGTGATATGGGAGATATATCTGAGTGTTTTGGCATTACATTTTACACATATTTTCCATCACTTATCCAGGGCCCAACTAAAGAGACTCAGTAACATACCTATAATGAAAATGCTGGTAAAAAATGCCATTGAAACAATATAAAGCTCATTATTTCTTTCTAGTGGATTTTAATTTCAAGTCCATCCTCATGTAACTTTCTAATGAAGTGTTTGGTTTTGGTTTTTTGTTTTAATTAAAAGATGATATTATGTCAGATAATCAAGCCAGCCTGTCTTGGACAAACTTCTATGGGGGCTTGAGTGCCAGTCAAGTAAAATAATCTGTGTGCATGCTCAACAGGTTCACTTGTAACTACTGTAGCCTGAACACCACCAATTCATCTGCATATAGCTCGGGAAAAGGGAGAGACTTGAGAGGGAACTTTAATGGATTTTCAGGTGTCAAGTTCAGAAAAGCTATGTCAAATGAAATGCATTCTTGTCATATTGCACTGGTTTTGAAACATCAATGATACCTGTTGCAAAGGAAGAGAAGGCTCATGCTCCATGTCAAATGGGATTGGGTAGGGATTACAGAGAGTTGATAAAAGTACTGTTTCTTGTAGGAGCTCTCAGCAAAGGTGTGAATACCCAGCTGATGACTGGCAATGTGTTGCCTAGGAGAAACAGAATTATTTTTTCAGTTTTTTGAAAATATATATTTATTATAATGACACTTTGGGTTTTGGGTATATCAGCCTCAAGAAGAAAAGCTGCCCCTGTCATTGTACTGAGCTATTACACTCTGAAGTACAAAGGTAAAAGCTTCACCATATTCAGAAGTTATAGGAAGCAAAAATGGAGAAATATTATTTTGGGAGGAATCAGAGTTGGCCTCTAGAAAGTGTTTTTAGTAGGATTATAGTATGATTTTCAACTTTCATTTTGTTGTTTTGAAATTTTTTTTGTTTTCCTTTCCAATCATTTTGAGTTGAATAGTTGCACTGTTAAATGTTATTGTTGTTGGTACTCTTCCCTCTCTTCTCTCCTTATGACTCAAAAACATCAAAATACAGGCCTATTTGGCTGGTTAACTTCTCTTTGAACGTGTACCAAAATGGCAAATTCTCTCGCAATGCTATTAATATTCTCTGTGTACCTAGCAAGTTTCACAGACGTAACAGGGTTTAAGTCTCTCATGTCCATATGGGATTTGCTTGAATAAAATCATAGTTTTGCTTGAATGTTAACACATACACTCAGCAGTTATATATTTGCTGTCATTTTAATTGAGCTCAACTTTGCATTTTTCATCCCACAAAATGTACAGCAAAAATAATGGAATATTAGTTTGGTTTAGTTTTTTTGGTTTTGAGGAATCAAACTTCTTTGGGTAGTTCTTGACTAAGTATGTTATAAATGTCCTAAAAGAATAAGCTAAATAGATTCAGGTACTTTTTTTTCCCCCTTTATATTGTAATTGTGTACATATGTGTGTGTATATGTGTGTGTGTTTCTAATATGTATCTGAAAGTTTAATTTTCTCAAAAAACAAGATGTGCACATGATTAACTTTGTAAAAGTTATTGTAGTGGAATGGAGTATTTATTTTTAAACTAAATTCTTAAGGAACCATTGACTGTAAATAAAAAACTATATTTTCCTCCTCAGTATTTTTGTTCGTTTTATCAATTGTATTTTTGTATGCAAAATCTATTGTTGAGATATTGTAGGTTTCTCTGTTTGAATAATTCTCTCTAAATAATGTTTTTTATTTACACTGCTTTACTGATCCAGTTAATATTCCTGGTTCAGTGTGCTTGTTAAAAAGATACACAATATTTTGGAGATCTGCAAAGAATTCAAACATGTAGGTTATTGATGTAAATTTCTTGAAGGTATTTTAATAAATGTTGGGGGAGTTGCATCTGAAACAATTTGCACACATGTCTGGGGACGTGCATTTCCTTTAGTTCTCATGTCATTTTTGGCAACGTGTCACATTTCCAAATACATAATATTGAAAAGCTCTTCAATGCTTTTCAGTAACTCAGAGCATACTGCCCACAACATGATATTAAAATAGTATCTCAAAGGTATGTATCTTTCATGTCTCCAGATGCTCATATTTGGGCTCCATTATCTAAGGGGAAAAAAATCTGTAAATTACATTATAATTTTATGTATATTTTACTGTTGCTTGTATTACTCCAGACTGATAGCCTAAGAAACCTTACTATAGATCATTAAAGTTATTTTCCCCAGCTTCTCTACAGTCAGAATAGGAAACAATTACAATTGAAGTATAAATTATGCAGCAATTTCATCCAGCAACTGACCATTGGGGGAGTAGAGAAACTGGAAGCATCTTCACCAGGATGCCCAGCAACTCTCCAAAGACTGGTATATTTTAGCCAGTTTTGAGGGTTTCTTTGGCATCACACATCACATAAATTTAAAATAGAAAGAATGTGATTTGGTTTTAGATGTTTCTGAGTGTGTGTTTGTTTGAAAATCATTATCCTCAGCCCATCAGAGGTTGGAGTCATCATCCCAATAGAGAGTAAGAGCAAAGATGCTGTGAAGGACTTTGAAAATCATAACAAACCACTCAGGTTAAAAGAGGGAGTCAGTGGAGATACTCAGCAAATCTACAGCAGCATGATCAAACCAATGGGTTTTGGTTTGAAAAGTTGCGTTTCTCAATACAGAAGAGACTACTGCATTGAGGCTGGAGAAGACAAGAACCTGAGCAAGGATTTCAGCTACATAAATGAACTGGAGATGCCAGACACAAGATGTAGACATTAACCAAATATGAAGAACTGTTTGCAATCAATTTTCTGTAGAAGAGAAGGGGACACATAGATATTGGGAAAACATGCTAGATGCTTAAATACCACAATGATGAGCATGTTAGAAATAGCTAGATAGGCACTGAAGAGTTAAGCAAGTATGTAATCAATTAGATCATCTTAATTAAAATTAGCTAAGCCAAAGCAATCCAACTTAGAGACAGTTGCTCTCTTTTCCTTATTATTTATTGTCTAGTTTCTTGAACCTTTAAGACAATAAAATGGTGTGCCGCTGAAGAGATGGATGTTATAAGCTTTTTTCTTGGAATCCTACTGATATGCCAAGATGTCAGATGACAGATTGTTTTTCTTTACCCACGTGAACAATTGATATAGTGTTCATTAAGAACCTAAAATTGACCCTCAGGTCCAAAAGAAGTGTTGGAGTATTGAAGTTCTTGAACTGTCTTTACGCTTCTTGGAATCCAGGATTTTTTCACCAACTCACAAGATCTAGCCAAAGAGCAATATTTGCCCTAGTGCTGTGTTAGCTATTCTGAGGGAGAGATACCACATGCAGGGAAGAAAATATATCAGATAAAGTGAATTTATTTCCAAGAATAAACCTACATAATAAAACCAGAGTTGAATAGAAATCCAAAATAGTGAGACCAATCCTGAATTTCGAAAATAAATGGTACTATTCTGAACATACAAAGCTCTCATCAGACATAAACCTTTTCTATGCTGTAGAATGCTTCATTATTTAATTGTTAGTGTATTCCAGCTCTAGGGTTATTGAAAAGTGTTATTTCATAAATACAGAATGAATTTATGATAGACTGCTGTGAAGTACTATAATACAAATTGTCTGCTTCTAATTAATAGGCAGATTAGATTCATACAATGAAATAATTTCAGAGATGCATTGTTTCATATCTGTAAATATTACAGCTATTTATCCATGGGTTAAATTTGGAGATAAAAGCAGGCAAATCCTAAATTTTTTATTTATAAATATGCAGATACATATATATACACATATGTATATATATTTATATATATATATATACACACACACATCTCTCTAACATAAGCTACGCTTTTTATATGGCAAAAGAAATTGATCCAGTCATAGATCTGATATCTGTATTTCAGTAATATATAATGACATTTTCATACATCCATTAGTTCAGAGAAGGATAGTTAGCACAAAATCAATATTAAAAGCTGGAATACTGTAGTTATTGAAACAATTTAAAAGCAAATGAGCTGATGACAGTAGCGTTTGAGATGTGCTTGTCAGAAAACTTTAATCAAAGCAGACGGGGGATTTCTATGAGTAAGCTCTTTCATGAGACACATCCCAAGGAGCTTTGCAAAATAATGAAATTAACAATGCAAATATTGATGAATACACTAGGTCAAACAAAGCAGTTCTTGGTCTTGAGAGTGCACTACCGTGACTCAACAAACCAAGGGATTCCAGATGCAAAAAGAGTACAAGCCACAAAGCCGGCCAAATAGGATATGTGCCTTTCACTGTGCTGTGTTTTTGGGAAGGATGAAAAAAAATGTTCAAAACAGTTTGCAAGTCTTGGATTTGCTTTCTACATAATTGTTGCATTTCATTGTGTCTATTTGCTCTAGGTTTTTTGCATCTTACAATCTTTGACACATTCATAAATTTGCCAAATCTTTTCTGTAAGACAGTGCACGAACAGGTGTATGGTTTCAGAAGTTTCTGGTTTCCATATAGCCTACGTACTGTATGGGCTACTGCTGGAAGAAATACTGTTCTTATATAGGTAATTCCCACACACTTAAGAAAAGTTAGGATTTTTCAAGTTTGGTCTTACAGTGCTGTTTTATCTATCCCTGACAAGAGAAACTAAAACTCCACAGATCACAGCTGAAGACAGGCTCAAAAGAAATGAGTGGTGGTTTAACTTTTACAACTTATTCTTTCTGAGTGAAACTTGTTTAGGCATGCTGGGCCTTCATGAAAACCCTCTGCAGCTTCTTAAAAAGAATGTGAGGGGTGAGTGAGGAATAATTTTTTCAATCGCAGTGTGTTATAAGACTTCTTTCTTTTTTTTTCATTTTGCATTGTTTCCTCTTTGTAAATTTTTCTGTCTTCCTCTTTCTCCCTCCCTGTTTAAGAAACCATTACTAGTTTCATGTGCATTTATCTAGCTCCAACATTTGTTCATTGCTAATAATGAAATTTATTCAAACTGTAAATTCCAGCACTGCAATGATTAAGCCATTTGAAATGGCTCCATTAATTGATCTCCAAATTTCTCAGCCAGATTATTGGTCATGCTTGTAAGTATTTGTACTAATACTTACAAATTTTTATTTCAGACTCTATTAGTCACAGAGTCAGGCACAAAAACATACCACATGATTCATAACTAATCAAAATAGTGCCAATCAACCATTGAGAATTCTACAATTACGTAATTAGCAGAGCAGTAAAATTTGAAATTAACTTGTTATGAAAAGCTTGACCCACAAATGGCCATATAAAGTGAGCTCCACAGGACCATGTATGTGAGTTAAGGGAAAGAGTTTTAAATTTTGATGTCTATATTTTTTATCTTTCACTTCTCTTACCCTCAAAAAATGGCAACATGATGGTGTTTGAAAGTGCTCTTTGCCAATCTCACTTGCAGCATCTATAGCAGTATTTTGTGCTGTTGATTGGTTATGAATCAGACAGAAGTGTGCTGTGCCCATTTTTTTTTTACTTTGAGCATCTTTGATTTCTGTTGAAGTATTGATGAAGACCAGCAGTGCTAGTTTTATGTGTGATTCAGAGCAGTCATAACGATCCTATCTTTGAGAGATGCAATGGCAAATGTTCCGAGGAGGCTGTGCGTTCATGATGTGGGATAATAGGGTTTTAATTATAGATCACAAAGTGCTTTCAGATGTTTGAGGTGTATGCATTATGCATTCCCAAAACATTGCTCCCCTCAGGGTCTGAAGTTCAGTGATTTTAAAGATTTGAAAGATTTTTAAAGATCTCTGAATTTTAAAGGCAAGCACAATGTGAGGTGTAGTCTCTGACTACAGAAATTAGTTCCTAGAGGATGAATAAGAGACAAGTGGGGTGGGGGAGGGGGAGACAGAAGAGTTTCACCATGTGAATTTTGCCCTCTCTTTTTTCCTGATTTAAAGTCATCACCAGAAACTCTCATATAATAATCTCCCCCACACACCCCTTGGATGATGCATTCCAAAACTCCAAGATGATAATGCAGATCCAAGATGGGTTTCTGAGACTGCTTCACGCACACACTTCTGAAGTTGTCATATTTATTGCTTTCATACAATAGCATATTTTTGGAAGTGTTCACAATATCACTAGAATACGGCTTATTTCTACTCATTGCTCTCTGTTTGGTAATACCCCCACAGAAAGCAAGTTATGGGACCATACACCATGTCCTGACAACAGAAAGCATGCCTTGAGATTTTAGAAGTTGTTTCCCATCTCTTCGGGTCTAGAGTGTCTCCTAAAATATCAAACTAAATCCATCTGCAAGCCTATTGTGAAACTATTACATTAATAAAAAATGTGAAGGGAAATCAGAGTTTCCAGAAGCTGAGAAAAGAGTTAAGATTCTTAAAAAGAGAACAACTTGCATAGGAATCTAAAGATCCTATTCCAAGCCAGGCAGAAAATCTGGATATTTTCCAAAAGCAAGATTCAATATAAACTTGCATCACAATGTGATGTTAGCATGTCCTTTCCTTTAAGCAGCATTGAACAGCTGAGAATCATTCACCTTACTTCAGCAGACATTTTTTGAGAGAAAAGGGGCAAAGGCAATATTAATTTTTAAGTAATGTGAGCACAAGAAATCTGATGCCTAACTGCCCTTTTTGCTCCTGGGATTGTGTTGAGCTAATTCCCAAGGCATCCTTCTGAAAATGTATCCTTTGGACTGAAAAAAAAAAAGGCAAAAACCACCCTCTTGGACCCTACTGTTTTAGTTCCCTGTGTGAATCTTCTGGTTTGATTTAGGAATGTGCTGCTTGGTTCCCATGTGCATTGTTGTTGTAGTATTTACTTTGGAAGGAAAAGTGAGTATATGGTTCACGCCTTAACCTTGTCAAGCTTCCCCCTTACCAACTTGAACTGACACCATACAAATTCTGAAAGGAAAGGCCACAGCCAAAATTAATCATAAACATTAACCATAAAATATTACTCTTGACCCTACCAAGGGGCAGACCTCTAGGAATAACATCCTGCTCCTTAAGAAAATAACATCCCTCTCCAACTGAGAGGAGCAGACGGTCTCATCTATGCATGACGGACGTGCTGACCTGTGCCTCAGGGAGTAACATCCGATTTCAACTCAGAGGGTAAGCTCTCCAGGCCTTACATTATTGAAGTCCTTCCCCAAACACAGCCCTACATATAAGCTTTGGCAGCTTGCACCATCTGCATAAAACAAGTTGTGTCCAAGGTTTTGCTGTAAGGTTAGGTTTTTATGCAAAGCCAAACAGACTAAGGCTGAAGCTGGAAAAATTAGAGCTGCAACCCCAGCTTCCAGGCTGTTTTGACCTGAATGAAAACTGTATATATACTTCATATTGCTGTACCAACAATGAGCCCTGAGGAAAGGCTATAGTCTTTAGCTCCTTTGTAACATTTCACTTGAATAGACTCTATGCCTAGTTTGTTCTTAAAGGCACAATCCACAGATTGGAGAACCTATTTCCATAGCTATCAAGCAATATCTTGTTCAGCAGCAAACTGAATTAATACAAACCTCAGAAATCTGAAAAACCCAGAACCAAAACATATTGTCCAATACTAACTTTACTTGGAAAATAAATAATGGATCAAAGAACATCTTACTTTATTGCAAGTCACTGGAGATGAGGCTTGGGTGCCTAAATCAAGCAAAACCTGCAACACTGAATGAAGAATTTCCTAAATATCACAAAAAATCTGGGCGTGGAGCAATAAAGCAGATTGCTTCCCAGGAGATGTTGGTTGTACTAGCACTGACAGCGAGAGATGTCAGCAGCAAGCTGTTGAACTTGTGTCGAGGATGCCCTGCGGATGTATTTCTGATATTGCACTCCTCCATGAATTCATTCCCTTGCCAGCAAGGACAAGACGGAAGTAGCACCAAACCCCACTTTGCAGGGGTTCCTCTGAGTATAAACCCCCTCCTCAGTGTCACTTCACCAAGTGATTTTGGTCTTCCTTTTCCCAGTGTGTCAGCCCCAGACGAAAGCCAAGCTGCTGTTGGGACACGCAGGTTAAGTGGGACGAAAACCAGGGAGAGAATAGGACGTCATTCCTAAATGTCGGTGCGCTCAACAACGATGTGATGTAATCGTTATAGAAGATTAAAGGAAAATTTCCCTGATAACCCTTGTTTTTCCCTATGCTGGGACAGAAAGCAGGGTTTGTCTCACCCATTGAATGATGCTAATTAAAGAATAAACTTCAAGCTTTTGCAATTAAATTATTGCTGGTAACCATGTTTGTGAGGTTAAAACGTATCTGGGATCTCTATGTTACACTGAATTGCAACTATGCCCCCAGTAAGTGAATGTGATAGATTTGATAGAGATGGCAGAGGTTACTGCAGTGTCATCTGCTGGATAAATGCCTTGCAGTGAGTGAATATTTTCACAGGAATTGATCTGTACTTGATTTGTAGTTGCACAGTCTATTCATATCTAACAAATATAAACTGTACTCTACCCAGATGGCTTATTTCTGACAACACAGTACAAACTGAATACACTCTTCCTTTCACACTAATGCCAATAGATCTCTCCTTTTATTAATAAGCTATTTATACACATTCTGACAGCAGACTAGACCTCATCTTTGAGATCAGTACCTGACGCTCATATTTCTTCCTTCTTGCCCTCTGTTTCTTTCCACCATCCATCACACTGACTCTTACTTCCTATCCTCTCCTGTGAAATAGACACTACCTTCTTTTTTCACCAACAGTAAAACAGATCAAGGTGGTTCCATGTGTTGGTAAAGATAAATGTCGAGGCTAAAATCTTTCCTTGTGTGGCTTCCATTAAATTTCATTGGGTAGCACTTGCACACCTTTCAACTATGATGCACAAAGGCTAGTGTTGCAAAAGATTTTCGGAGTCTCATAACATCATGCCTTTTTAGGAAATCAGTGCTTCTGCACTCCTCTTAATTGAAATCAAATGCCATGTAAACCTCCTTATGTTTTGTGACTTAGTTGTCCAGTCTTTCCAAATAGCCCCTTCTCTAATGGTACAGGTGGTACATTATGTCTAAGGGAAGAGTGACAAAACGTGCCATGGAATTATGCAAACAGTATTTCAATGTAATTGTGATAAATAGAGATAGTAGACTGCATTAAAGATGTTTTAGCTCCAGAGATGCAGCAAAGAAAAGGAAGAAAAGACATGAAGGCGCATTTGAACCTAAGGCAATTCTCACTGGGTGAGATTTTTGCTTTACCCAGCTTCTCTCTTGGGGTGAGGTAATGGGAAGTCTTCTCACTTGTCACGGTAATGTGCTAGGAAGAGAAGAATATTACCATGTATCTGTGTATAATGTTTTGTTCTTGGAAATGAACTGAAATATTTGGTTCTGAAGGAAGGAAGTTTTCTTTTGGTTTATGAAGGACATTGTTGCAAGAACTAAACTTGGTGGTAAAGGCGAAAGGGAGGCTGCTGACTTCTGATAGCCCATCGACACTGCCAGTTTACAAAAAGCTGCCAGGGTAGCTGTTCTCTCAGCTGGCTGAGTGATGGCAGTTTCATCAGCAGGCAAAGTTCAGAATTTCCTTCAGAGGAAAACTGACTCTGACTTTTTGAACTTTCAGACTACTGGGCTGAGCAGAGTGAAAACAATTGTTTAGAGACATCATGCATGGATCTAAGGGACAGATGGCTCTGAACTGTGCCAGAGAATTATGATAAGACATTCAGGCTGCATACCAGGATTTTTTCTATTTGCTTCTTTTTAATTGTTGTTCTTGCTCTACTGTTTGTTCTCAGTCTCACTTGCTTTTCATTGTTTCTCAGCAATAGTGAATACACGAGATATTCTGCTAGAAACCTGAGGCCACTTAATAAGCAGCCATAAGCCAAGTTCAACTCACATTCACAGAGCAATGGCCTCCTTGAGCATGAAGATCCAAACTGAAGGCAAGTTGGATGCCTCTTGGATGTTATGGTTTCTCAGAGGCTTTCATAGGTGTCCATTCAGTGGCAGCTCTCCTTTTAAAGAATATTCTGTACAAAAAGATCCTAAAAGCAAACTAATGGTGAAATTAAAGATCTACATAGATTATACTCCCAATGCAAGGGAATGGATTAACTTTTCTTTCAACTCCTGCTGCTTAATGCTGATTTAATATATTGTCTTGACTTTTAATAAGGTTATTGAAAGATAAAAGCATATAAGGAGCTGTGCCACAGATGCGACAGTCAGAACTTCATATGCAAAATAAAAAGAGACATTATAATAAAAAGAAAATTGAATGTTGCTTGTATAAAATCTGGCTTTGTTTTGATGCATAAAACAGCAAACACTGTTCCACACTGAGGTTTTCAAGAATGTCTTAAGTATACAACGCTTCTGATGCCACCCCAGTTGCCTATATATAGATCTGTCTTGTGTAAAGAATTTAAAAAGCATTAGAATGGAGAAATCAAAGAGACAATAAATTTTAAACCAATCTTATTGTCTGCAGCCTAAAGTGTTATTAAGATCAAAGTGGAGCAAACATCTGGCATTTGCCTTTCTGCAAAAATTAGATCAAATTACCTACCATAGGATTTAGATCCATTCAGTAAGTTCTTTCCATTGTACACATAGTTTTCTTTCTCCGTTTTATTTGCTAGATCTAATTTAACACCCAAAATCTAGCCTCTTCATTCATTTGGAGTTGAAACAAATTGACAACAAAAATGGAAATATATGTTCCTCGTGAACATCTGTTTCCTAAGGAACATTCAAGGTCCTTCAGATCCTAAAGAAAGAGGTTCAGCTAGCCTTCATCTTTGCCATTAAGTGTAATTGTCTAGAAGTAAACTTTACTCAGTACACACAACCCTGTCCCCCTCCTTGAAAAATAAATTCTTCATGCCTACTGTTGTAATTATTGTCATTGTTGACTTTATTCTATACCAGTCACTCATAAAGTACGTTGTTAAGATGCTTGGCACACTGGCCCATACTTTTATGTAAAAACTTACCAGATGTAAATATTTCAGACTTTTGAATGTATCTAATGCATTCCTAGGCTTTTGATACCTTTGTTTAGAAAGATAAATACATGTACATTATATTTATATAGCACAATTTTTTAATTCTCTGAATAGAAGAATACACTAATACAAAACTAAGATGGAGAATGTCTCTGTTCTTAAATACAAAAAAGACTGTGCCTTTATACCTCAACAAATTAATTACAAAACACTGAAATTCAGTAAAGTTTAACTTAAAGGAAAAAACAATATTAAGGTCTTCAAATTAATCATTAAATAAATCAAACAAATTTAACAGTGCTCTGTAGTGATGCCATGCAATAACTATAAAATTATGATTAATGAATTTGAGTGTTGGTGTCCCAGATGAGCTGTAACTGACACATTAATTCTTTCCAATTGCTTTCTTGCTGGAATCCATATTGATATTACTACACAGAAGGATATAGCTCTCAATTATTCTAGAGAGAGATGGAGATATTATTTTAACCTTTATTCTTTTGATCTCTTGTAATATGAATTGGAATATGGCTGTTTCCATAAGGAAGTCTTTAAAAAAAGAAATGCAAACATGGCGATTTCATATTTTATTTGCAGAAGTTTTATTGGGAATCAATGTAACTTCTCCATTTGATTCATCCCCAAGCTATGTGACTTACATCTGTATCACAGCAAGGAGGAGTTATTGCTTATTGCAACTTAGAAGTTTATTTTTTTTAATGCAATCCCAAACATTCTTCTTTTATGTCAGTATACAATTCGATACTCGTATCTTGCTCCTTGATCATTTAAAAGAGGTAGATTATGAATTTTATTTTCAATATTTTTAAAAAACAATAGGAAAGGGAGCAAGTGACAGTTAAAATTTCTGTACTCCTCCCCCCACACCCATAAAAGCTAGGGGAGAAATTCAGGCAGCCAGAAGCCACACATTGTCAAAGGGCACCTTAAAGTCATCAGCTACATTCCCAGGCAGGCAGTGCAGACAGGCTTCAGATGTTTTTATGAAGCTGCATTACAAGGTAGCATCAAAAAGCTGCACTACTGGGATTTGTTACGATACCTGTGCATTGCTGTGTATTTCTGTTTTCAGCCTCAGCTGATTAAAAAAAAAAATAAAGCAAGGTATCTGAATCTTATTATGGTTAATCTTTTTGATACCTGAAGGCCAAGATCTGATGGTTATTAAAAATATGTAGCAATGATATCCCCAGTGTTTTGACTAAAGCCAAATATACATTATTTTTTTCACTCCCTTAAATTTTAAATGATGCAGTACTCCCCTTCAGAAGTCTTTGGTTTGTAGAACTGTCCAGGTAAGCAAAGTGACTCAGAAAAAATTTTGGACCTTCTTCTGCCAATATTGACTGCTGTATTTCTGTAATTAATGAAATGGTTTCTAAGGCGGGGTTGAGTTATTTGGAGGGAGTAAGATGTATGTTTTTTTAAAAAGCAAAGGAAGACTGTGTAAGGGGAACACTGGGTTAAGCAAACCAGCATTGTCATCTGAGTCTTCTACCAGTGATTTGGTGCTTCTCATTTAGGAAACCTTTTGGAACTAACAACTCTGGGTTCACTCCTGTGCACCGGACAGCACAAAGAAACATCAGTCCCCAAGGGTACAGTTCTCCAGTGCTCTTTTTTTTTTTTTTTACTCAGAAGAAGGTAAATGACCAGGTTAAACTACTGCATCATTTTTGCAAATGCAACGTCCCTCTTCCCAGCCAGGCACCACCGCTGACAAGCAGCTGGAGCGGAGCCACAATGCTGTCTGTTCCACTGACCCATCCAGGACGCACCATACCTACTGTGCGCATGTGTTGCTCAGATGTCTTGCACATGCTCAGCAAATCCGACATGTTCTTGATGCCTCAGTCCTATAATGTGTGTATGAATCAACTGCGCAGCACATGGATGACAGAGCACACACAGAAATCCCAAGGAGAAATCTAGTCTACCTCATCAGGGAAAGAGAAAAAAATAGTCTTATTTCTATCTGTGTCCCTGAAAGCTGATTAAGGTGTGTGAATTCTCTGTTACCTTCTTTTGATTGGTCTAACTATCTATAAAGCACACAGGACTTCACAGTGGACCTATCTTCAGTTCAAAACTGGTATGTAGGCCAAACGTAAATTATAATGAATGTCTGAGCTTGTTAGCATATAAAGAGTAAGACCATGGTACTACAGAGCACTAGAAATATAAGTCCAGGAGGTTTTTCTCTTTGTTTTAAATATTCAAATACAGATATATACGCACATCTTTTCAAGGAAACTTATTCTGTCCAACTGTGCCTATATCTCACACCAGAAAAAGTCAATTGCCTTCTAGAAGTACTGACTTCAATATTATTAGCCTTTCAGGAAATTTTAGAAGCACAATAAAAAAATTTAAAAAAAGCTAGAAGAGAAGGAAGACTAAACCAAAAAGCCTTTAAAAACCCCAGACAACCAGTACTACTAGACCGCTCAGCTCCATTATTTCACAAAGGCTTTGCATGAAGGAAAACCACACCAGATCTTACCAGCACCCAGCTTTTCAGAGCTGGAAATGGGACATCTGACCCTTTTCTCTAGTTATCTGTGCATGCTACAGGAAGACACTACATGTTGTTCACTCTTAAGATTGTGTACCTGACTATGCCATTGTCAGTCCTTTGAACTAAAAGGCGTACATCTGAAATAGGCCTGTATCACTGCTCAGAGGCTTATGTGATATCAGAGACTGTTCTCAGTCCAGTTCAGTGAGAAGGTGATCCCAGTCAGAGCTGCTTTCTCCACAAGGGCAGACAATGCCACCACTACTGCAGACAGCAGGATTGCACGGGGGTCTGCAACGATTGAACGAGTCCCTCACACATATGACAGGGTGGCAGGCTGGAAAGGTAAAATTTATACTGCTACTGCCCATCTCCCACTGGCAGCACGGAAAGTTTGAAGAAACCTGTTCTCTGGGGTTGCAGTCCTTCCTCAGCACTGGCCTTGCTCAAAGTGCTGCCAGCAGGGACAGAGAAGGTAAAAAGGAAATGACAAATCTTTCTGTTCTCTTCTATAAACATTTTTCATCTCCTCTGTCCCTATTTACAGCTTGTAACGTGCTATATTGTAAAGGTGTTCCTTACCCTTTTTTTCTAAAAGTGCGAGTAAACTGCTAGCTAGATGTAAAACTGAGATAAGGTGTAAGGCAGGCACACTGACTCCAACTTTAACTCTACAACAATTCAAGGCTGATTTATATTTTGAACTGTCACTATATGGTTTACAAGGGGAAAAGTGCAAGTAAAGATTGAGATTTTCCTTCTATAAATTGTGGAAGGGTGAGGGGGAAGTGACAGATCTCATTTAAAAACCTTATTGAAGTAGCCGTGTTGAATGATGGTGCCATTGCTTGTCTCTGTGTCTCATTGTCATAACGTAAGCCCTTTTATAATTAGAAGAAACCACAGAAGTCAGAGTAAAGTACAACAGATCCAGAAAGAGCTGGAAACTTAAGGAAGAAATGAAAAAAAAAAGAACAACAATAGTCATGGGCTGGAGAAGATATTTTATTTATTTGTTACTAGTAGTTAAAATGACGTACAAAATGCTGGGAAGAAAAAAACTCCAATTCTATTCAGTTACAAAATAATTAAAACTTCATTTTAAACCAAGTTTTGCTTTGTGAGACCGAGCATGAAAAAACTGCAGCCTTAGGTTATATAGTCCATTGTTTTTAGAATAAAGCAGACATTTAAATACATATTGTGGTTGATATTAAATATCTCATATAATTGTAAGTTAGCAGAACTTTCTTACTCTCAGGCAATAACTAGCAATTCATAAAAGTTCTTTGTATAAAATTTACATGGGGCGGGGGGAATCTGCCTCAAGGGGAGTTCCGTCACGATCTATGTACAGGCTATTTTGGAACATAAAGGCTTGTAAAACTTTTATCAATTTTCCTTCAGAATACTAGCCTAATCTTAAATAAGGGAGTCAGTAATGTCTGAAGCTTTGCTTAATGGCTAAGGGTTTAGGGACATCGCAGTCACTGTAAAAGACAACTTCACACGAAGAAAAAAATTCATTCATAAGGTGTGCCCATTTCTTGAACAGAAGCCCTAGCTAGCACAAAACTTTCAGCAACGACTGAGATTGGCCCTTTGCCCTGCAAACCAACTCAAAAAAGCAATTTAAAGGAAAAAAACCCCTGCCTATTATCAGTGAAAGAGGATTTGTATTAATAATAACATTAAATATCCATATCTTTCTGTTTAACTATTCACATTCCACACAGTGGAAATCTACCTCCTGTAATTCCAGATTTTAAAATTGGATTTTAAAATCCATGAAGAAATGTGTCAAACCTGCTGAGTAAGAGTACACCAGATGAAATGCATTTTAGTAATATCAATCAACAAGTTGCAATTTCTTAATCCTACAAATGCAGACCTCACAGCAGTGGATTTTATAGTAAAAATATATTAATTGCAGAGATGCAGGATATCACCAATAACTGCATGACGCACTGTGTAACAGCTGGGGCACCTAATATAATGACTGCACACTGGATGCATCTGTGACATGCCACTGCATATTTTCCTCTTTGGACATGTCAGTAAGAGAATTGTCTTCCTCAGCATTCAGTGGACAGAAATGCTGTCAAGATAATCACCTTGTGGCTGAGAGAGGCATCTGGTGTGAGAATGAGCAGTTACACTGATAGTGGATACTAGAAAGTATTACTGCTGAATGGGGAAACTGAGTCCTGGACTACCCACGCCCCATCATAAAATTAACATGGACGTAACTCCCATTCCACTCACATCAGTGATGTCCGGGTTGCTTTCAGGCCCAGTACTGACTCCGGCATAGGAACACGCCTTTCCTTCAGTACCCCACCGGGCAGGACCAGCCGTTGGGACCCTGCAGGCACAGGCACGGGCTCAGGCAGGAAGGTGTGCAGCACCCTGTCATCTCTTCACCATCCGGTTGGAAAGCGCCCTTGCAAAGCCAGCAGCCAGGACAGCATGAGTCGTTTGCACACCATGCTGCATGAGATGCAGCCAGTGAGAAAACCCCCAGGCTTCCTGTCAGACCGCCAGGAAAGCAAGGGCAAGGTGCATGGGAGGGCTGTCCCTTAGGGTCCACCTAGCTAGACCAACTTCTTTTGCAGGACTTTCTGTGCTCTTGCCAAAACCCACAGCCCTGATCAAGTTTAAGCTCCTACTCCTGAAGGAAAGAAAAGGCAGGATAACCTCACAGGTGAGATTCATCGAGCTGTTGGAAGTAGTATGTCCCCTTTTATGTTTTTTCCCCCCAAATGAGAGGGGCAGTGAGCCCTTAATTTTCAGGAAATTCTCTTTACTTAGTCCAAATCCAGTTTAAAGGCAAGTCTGTGGTAAAAGATATAAAAAGAGGATTATTGCTGGCAAAGTTCTGCATCTCTTTTTCAACAAACTGCATGCCTGTGGCAAAGCTAAAATAACAATAACAATGCAATGTTTACTAGTCATGAATGTCGTGTCTTTTGTCTCTTGTGTGGTTATTGCATTTGCCGTCACATGATGCTTGTTTTAATTTTTGCTTTGCTCTTCATGTACTAAATTACTGCCATTCTGTACTTGATCTTGGTTAGCAAGATTTCTGTGCTGTGGTTATGTATGTCTTTTATGTATGTGTGTGAAAAAGAGAAGGAGAGAGTTTGGATACACACAATGGAGTATGCATACTCATTGAATGTATGTATAGATACCAATGACTAAAAGATACTGCATATACATATATATGTAGATATGAAGAATAACTGATATCAGAAATACAAGACATCAAATGGATCTAGTGGCACAAGAATGGGTTTTGATTGATTTAGAAAGCCATTAGAATTCAGAAGTATATTTATAGCCTTGTATATAGTTTCTCTTTAATTTATGTAATATATTGCTAGGTATATAAATTAAAGCAAAACATAAACAGAAGACAATATCTTCCTCTGTGTCTTCCGGTTTATGTATCTTTCCTTTTTCTACTCCCTTTTGTACTCTCCCCATCTACTTACTTTGGCCTTTTGCTTTCTAACTTGCTGTAGCTCTGTTTTCCATCCACCTATACTGACTTTTCAACACTCCCACGTCCCCGCATTGTTCTCCAGACATGGCTTTTGGATTACAGTTATTTGTTTTGAAGAAGCATGTTACAAACTCTTGATACAACTGCTATTTTCAGTGATGGTTTTGCTACACTTTAAACAGCTTTTTGCCTACTTCATATATAAGAATAGATTCATGCTTTCAAATATATTGTCCTCTCACTTCAATGTTTCTCTTAATACAGTAAAAGCAAATAGCACGGCAGGTGAACATTAGCAAAAGCCACAGCTCCACTTTCCCAGCAAGCGGCAAAAATGTGAATATCCACTAGGAAACCTAATTCATGACTGTGGGTAAATGGATTTTTTTTAATATTTCATACCCCTGTTAAATCTTTTTGTCACAGTGAACATTCACATATTTGCTTGTACACATCCATTTTCCCTCTTACACACAAACATACATGTGCGTGCCCTTTCCGTACATCAATTTTTTTGTTTTTTGTTTTTTTTTTCTTGTTTTAGGTAATTCACAATTTTGTCCAGCCCCGAAGGTATGCTAGTTCATGCCACTCACTCTCATGCTGGCAATGATTGCGTACAGTCAGAGTGCAATCGGTACCATATTTTTCTCATTTTAGTCCAAGTCAATAGATATACACCGACATTCCTTAACTCGGGTGATTCTTTTCTTCTTTCTCGGGGGCTGAAGCTCAGGGCAATTGAGTGTAACAGTCATGGTAGTGAATTTCTTGGGCTTGCAGAAGGAACAAGATTGGAAGGAGCCTTCCTCTTTACGGACATGCCTGGGGATGTAGAATGAATTGCACTGGCCGTAGCAGAACCTGTTGATAATGGTACGACTGTTGCAGCCTTCTTCGTGGATAGTTTGTTTGAGGGGTTGCGTTTTACACCAATCCCGCTTTAGGTATTTGCGCTCAGTGATGTGCAATGCCTCCTGACTAGACTCCAGCACCTCTTCAGCAGGCATTGAGGTGCCTTTTCCTCGTTCTCGATGCCTAGAACCCGATTGCTGCTGTGTCTGTATTTGCTCCGAATCATTGGGCTGATCTTTGTCAGGAGGAGGGATAGCACCTTGAGATCCACGATTCCTCTTTCTCCCTTCTGCTGCCGGTAGCAGAAATCCCATCAGAAGAAACACAGCGCTGATGGCATAGAGTGTGCGGACCATCCTATATGGAGGAAGTGGAGGGAATAAAGCACAGTTGTGGATTTCAGATATCAAGAGAAGTCAGGCATGCAGCAAATTTTCAGTTCCATAAAAGAAATATGTGTGTGTGTGCACGCGCACTTATAAAAGGTAAGCATTTAGCCTTTAGCAGCTGGAAAGCTGTTTCCAAATTACCAAGTGATAAGAGCTTTAAGGTACAGTGATTGAAAGTCAGAGGCTAAAGTAAGTCCAAACAGAATTTCATTTTGTGTCACATGCATCTTTTTCCAGCTCTTTTCTCAATGTGTATTACCCTAGTTAAGAGTTCCCATTCCCTTCTTATAGCTCACTCACATCAGTTGCTCCTGACTTACACTGGTAGAAGAACAGATTTCATGCTACACAAGGATTTATACCACACAGCTATCTGCAATACCAGAGGACTAAACGCTTTGACTCAGGAGATGCAGTGGAGTATGATGTGTTCCTTAGACTCGGAAGCTTTGTACAGCTTCTTGCATAATATACATCCAGAACATAATGTGCACGCTATATCCACCTGTTGTCTGAATTACAGCATCCCAAGCTCTGTCACACTGCCCCGCTGAAGTGGTCCAATGCATCTAAGAGTAATGAAGCTTAAGGTAAGAGATGTGCAACAACATAGGCAACTAATGTAAAAGAATATTTAGTTAGAGGTTAAAAGAGATGCACCTGTAATTTCAAATTACACCTACTCTGAATCCTTGAGAGGAGCTACATAGATGCAGTCACAGTGTTAAGAATTTTTCAGATCTCCAAATTTTTTTTCATTTTATATACAGCATGATATTGAAAGGACATAAGAGGACAGCAGAGTTTCATAGACATTAGGTATCATGAGGTATCAGCATCAGAAAAGAATGTAGTTTGTGTACACACACAAAAAACACTTCAAGAAGTGCAGTAAGTGGAGACTATCAGGTTCTTCAAAACGGCACCCCTGCTCCAGACCCAATTACTAGCACAGGAACAGCCTTTCTTGCCTCCCTTATTCCACCATTTCCACTGCTTCCCAAAGCTCTGAGCTCTTTTGGCTGCTCAGTCAGCTCAAGACACCAACCAGCTGGGAAGAAACTCATCAGCTGTCACACTTTCCCCCTTTCCAGAAGTACTGTGGTCTCCACGTTCTTCTGGAAAGCAAGGGATGTGGCAGCAAGAGAGAGATCGGGGAATGGGGCTCTCAGGGACCCTCCCTGTGGGGAGCCTGGAAGAAACCACCAGAAATGAGCGGCTGCTTGCAAAAAAACCCATAAAACAGCAGAACTGCGAAGAGGCACGTGCATTAAAAAGGGGAAGAACTGCAAAAAAACATGAGGACACTGGTGTCTTCTACCTGCTTGGAGTGCTGTGGTTGTATACCTTATTTGACTCGTTTTTATCAGTAAGGGGCAAATGAGTGTTTGAGAGTCCTGCTTGTGTTACTACTCAAGAAACATATGTGAAACCAAAGGCACCCTCCTGGACGGCTTTACCCACTCTGCCTGAGACCACACAACTAGGCCTGAAGGCAGCCAAATGCCAACGCGGTAAGGGCCACCAAGAGACTCAGTAGAGGCTCAGCGTAAGTACCATTTGCTATAAAAGGTAACTGTTAATTTCTCAGTTACTAGGTCTTTCCAGTCACACGGAGAAAATAAATGTTATATTACGCTCAAAAAGCATTTCTCTCTGAATGGACTGGGAAAGGAATTACTGGAGTGGAAAACTATCATAGGGGGGTTCCATTGTATTCAGGGATTTGCTTGTGGATCTAATATTTTAAGTGTTTGCCTGCAGATTACTAGAGCACCTAGAGTTTATAAGATGTATAATAAATATATGCATCCGTTTTACTCATTTATGTTTATGTACCAGTATGTCCTATATTTGGCAGAAGCTTCAGGTTTCAAGTGAGAGATGTAAGAATGACACTATTGCTGACTCTAGCTGACAACTTGGAAGGGCTGCTTTTAATATCTAAATGAAATATGGTACAGAACATGCAATTTTAATATCCTTAAGGCTCTGACATAGAACAAAAAAAAAAGCTGGGAATTCTAATTGAAGACTAATGCAGCATAATTTCAAGCATCAGCTTGGACTTCACATTTGCTGGTTTCTCCCCGCTTCTGTTACAACCTGAACATTATTTAAGTATGTTTCTTTTTTAAATTTAATTTTGTCTTTAAAATAATTTTTAAAAAAGAGTTATAAACCACTGTTTATTTCCTCTAGAGACCAGAATGACTCCTTCCAAAACTATTCCTATTTCTCCAGCGACTGTATACTCATGCTGTATTTAGACGGTATTTTAATATGTACTTTATTTACTCAACATGGTGCCAGAGCCTTAAAAGAAAAAAAAAAGTCATTGTATGCAATTGAAAATAAATTGCTAGTTTATAAGCAGTGCTAGGAAACTTCAGGTGTTTGATTAGTGTCCCATAACTGAGCTGAAGTTCCACCAACACGCATATTCCTGGTCTACTTCTATTTCTAAAACTGATGACCTCCACATTGCTTCACTTTTTTTTTTTTTTTTTTTTTTCATAAATGTGCAATTGATGACACAGTAAGGTCTAGTCATGTGAAAATGAGGTGTACTTTGGGATGGGAATTTGGGGAAAATTTTATGGTAATGCTTACTATTGTAAGATCTGTATCCCAGATTCATGCATCTTTATTAAGCATGTGCTTAACCCTAAGGAAATGCAAGCATGTGTTTCAATATAATCCAAAACTGGGGGAGGAAAGGTAATTTTTCACTGAGTTGGTTTCCAACCTTAAAGGCAGAAGCTATATTACATGCTCATGAAAGAATTTGCGATTCAAATGAAAATTAGCAACTCAGCAAAAACATTTGTTGTGTTCACTTCCAAAACACACATCTAAAAGTAAAAGTAATCCAATCATTTAGGGCTAACTACAGTTTAAACACAGACCCACAGAAGAGGCTGTGTGAACTTCATGACCCCCACAGCAGCTCTAGCAGGACCTTCTTTTAATAGCAACTTATTAAACATTTATTAAAAATTTAAGATGTTTTTTTAAAAATGCAAAACACAAAGGCAAATGAGGTGGTATGCCTCAGTAAGGAAAGCAGCCAAGATGCAGTACAGGCATCCTGCACCACCTCTGGTCCCAAGGCAGTGCATTTGCTTATGAGAGAAGATGACACCTCTGTTTGCTTACATTAGGAACTAGAGTGGTTCATCCATCTATGAATTAGTGTTTGTGAATGTTTCCTTAACAGGTTTTTTTTATTACTGAGAAAAAATAGAACATGGAAGAGTACAAGTAGCTAAATCACTGTTACCATACCCGAAGTTTTACCAAAAAGAAATCTCTCCTGAAGTAAATGTTTCTTTCCTTGTCACAGCCATAACTCTGCAGAAGTAACAGCTTGGGTAGGAGCTGTGAGGAATCAGGCTGTAAACTCTTATATTCCAAATTTCTTCAAAATTTTCAGTACTTGATACTGGCTGTTACAGAAGCACTGGCCTAATCAGAAATCCTTCTGAGAATCCTTTGACCGAACAGATGACTACAACCAAAATGCCTAGGTCAATCCCCACGTATTTTGTTCAGATCCAGATGCATCTGGATCACACATACAATGTTGTAATTAATATTTATTTTTTAAAAGTAACAAAATACTTCATAAATCTTCTTTCCATAGTTCCCTGCTAAGCTGAGTTCTACTTTTCATCATCTGTAAACTCTTAGTCCTAAAGCCAGGAGAAATTTTATTGCTGACTTCAAACAGGAGCAGAATTGGGCCCTAACATTCATATCACCTCATATGTGGTTTATCTAGAGCCTGGGATCTCATATCTAAAACAGATTAGGAATTTTGTGGATTAATACTCGCAACCATTCATAGAGAAGTGTAAACGCTTTCAGGTTTATTATTTCACACAATTAAGCTGTAAATTTTTTGTTTATACATTTTCTGCTATAAATTAAGGATCGCCACATGTCAGTTCATAAACAGCACTTCCCTACGAGTTCCCAGGCAGAGTCAGAAAGTTATTACTGAAATTTTTTAGCACAAAGCAACTTGTTTAAAAGAACTGGATGGAATCCTGGTTCTGTTGAAATATACAGCAAAATTCTCACAGACCTCAGCAGGCCCATAATTTCATCTGCGAACCATATTTACTAGGAAAATATTATGATGAGACATGGACTCATGTGCTTCACAGAAAACATGAAAAATAATCTGACGAAGACCTAAAAAAAACAAATGTATTTGGTGGGCTTCAAAAACCAGCCAAAGGAAGAGGCAAAACACAACCCTTTGACTACTGAGAAAAGTGAAGTGGTTTATGTCCCAAAGGATCAGAATAATTTTATGCCTGGCTTATTATATATGAATTACAGAAATAGTCTTATGTAATGTTTTCATAGTTCATAGATCTGTATTTTTAAATATACAAAAAGGCATAGCAAAGGCAGTTCCCAGAGAACCATAATTTTTCTCTGAGATTAAGACAGCAAAACTAACATCCCTGTCTACTAGAATTTGGATGCATTTACGTTTCAGATAATTCCTTGTTGGGAGTCATGGAGATGGCTTTTTTGAGACGCGTAATGAGGGCAGCCAGCAATGTAAGAAAGAAAAAAAACCCAACAACTCTGACACTTTGAGAATTCCCCCTTTAAGAAAGCATCGCTCTGTAGGACATCCTACGGGACTACAGGGAGGTTGAACATCATGGTCGGCATGGCTGGTACCAAACCCGAAATGAAGACGCCCATGCAGCCTGACAGCTCTGTTCCCCAGACCGAAACTCCCTGCAGACAGATTTGCTCAGGGAGCCCTGAAACCACCAGAATGGTTTTGCTCCTGCGCACAGCCATGCATCCTGAAAAGGAGAAAGTCTTCAGGAGAAGCTACGCATTTCTGGGTGACATCGCGAAAAGGAAAATAAATGCTTTAGCACAGCTTGGGACTGAATCCTAAGGAGGAACAGAAAGGTGGGGGCACTGGCGCCCTTTGTCACTTACATACAGTCTCCACCGCATAGTAGCTGGTGACTCCCAGGCTTTTTCGGCGCAGCGAGGAGCAGGAGAGGAGCGGATCTCCAGCTCACGAGCCACCGGGCGTAGCTGAGAGGCAGCTGTGCCTCAGGGGGGCTGTGGGAGCTACAGCCGCCCATCTCCGCGCATCCCACAAAACACAGCCCCGCGCCCCTTCAGCAGACAGAGCGAGCCAAACGCACGTTGGCGTTTCAGAGCCCTTGTCTATGCAAACTGAGGTTTCCCCAGCACTGGATCTCAGCCCCGGTGAGCGAAAAGCGGTTCACTCGCCATCCGTTCACCGAGAGGAGCCACGGGCGGGACACCAGGAGCGAGGCCGCAGCCGACGGCCGGGAAGGGACGTTACGGCTCCGAGGAGCGGACCGGGGCCGCGCACCCCCCCAGCCCGCCCGGGTGCGGGGGGCCGCGCACCCCCCCAGCCCGCCGCCGCCGCCGACAGGACGGCCCCGCCCGGGACGGGACGGCCCCGCCGCACCGCCCAGCGCCGAGGTAAGCCGGGGCCGTCGCTGAGCGCAGCCTGGGCGCGCTGCAGGGATCACCGGCGGCCGTCGGGGCGGCTCGGCTCGGCTCGGCTCGGCCGGGAGCGGCTCGCCCGGCGCCCCGCGGGTGCGGACGCTCCTCACGGCGGCTGGCGACACCGCCCGGGTCTCCTCCCCGAGGGGCGGCCGCCGTCTGGGCTTACCCAACGGAGGACGAGCTCCCGGGAAGTGACTCCCGAGCCGCCGGGCGATCGCGTTAAAACGGACGGGGCGAGGAAACAAGCCTTCTCCCGGAGGAAAAGCCCGGCGCCGGGCCGCGCCGAGAGCTCCGGCCGGGCCGAGCCGAGCCGAGCCGAGCCCGGAGCCTGTCAGCGCGGGGAAGGGGTAGCGGCGGCCGGATGCACGGAGCCGTCGGGGCGGCAAAACGCTCAGAGTCAGGTGGGAGGGCAGGGCGGGGAGGCTGCGGAGGGGAAAGCGGGGGGGGGAAGGCGGAGGGGCGCCGAGCGCGGCGGCGGAGCCGCGCTCCGTCCCGCCCGACGGCACCCGACGAGGCGCGGCGCTGCCCTGCCCACGGGCGCGCAGCCGGTGCAGCCCCTCCGCTCCGCCGCGCCCGACGCCCCCGGCACACCCCGAACCCCCGGCGGTGCGGCCCCCGCCCCGGGGAGCCGCGGGAGGCCCAGGCGCACGCTCCGCGGGGGAGCAGAGGTTGGCAAAGGCGGGCCGGGGCAGAGCCGGCGGCTGAGCGGTCTCGTAGGGCAGCTCGACGGGACGGGACGGGACGGGACGGGAGGGGACGGGGCCGGCACCTGGGGACCTGCCCCCGCCCCGCTCCGCGCAGAGGCCGGGCCGGGATTTTGCCGTGTGTCGGGTGGGCGCCGAATCCAATTTGTCGGGAGTGATGCTGTAGGCGGAGATGAGAGGCAGAGCTAACGGGGCTTTTGCAATCCCTGTGCTTGTCAGGGGAGAGAGATGTAACGGCGCCCTAACCCCCAGCACTGCGCGGCAATGTCGGTGTCCGCCTCGCTCCCGCTGACGGGAGGGACGGGTGTCACCCTCTGCAAAACCGAGGCGCCCAGGAGTTTTGCTAGACACCGATGACCGACTCCTCCCCTTCCCCCTCCCCGCAGGTAGGATAAAGAGATTAAAATTTTGCTTCCCACAGAGACTGGCCGTACTCTGCAGCTGACGGAGCCGTCTGCGCCCCCGCCGTGAGTGCGCGCAGCGCAGCGCAGCGCAGCGCGTCCCGTCTCACCTGCGCGGCGGCGGCGGCTCCTCGGTGGGGCCCGGCTCGGCGGCGGCGGCTCCTCGGCGGGGCCTGGGGCTCGGCGGGACTCTGCCCGGAGGGTTACTCGGCGGAGCGGGTGGCGTGGGAGCCCGGAGCTGCCCGGGAGTCCATAGAGAGAGAGAGGCTCGGATCCTGCCTACAAATTGCAGCAGCGCCGAGCTGTCTCCCATTTAAATGTCTGCCAGCTGAGATCTGCTCTCCAAGCCCCTCCAGATCATTGGACAAGCGCCTCCAAAGCCCGTGTTATCCGCCCCCTTTAACACTTCCATAAACTTCCACCAGGGAAAGCTTTCAGTCACGCAGATAAACACTCGACTACTTTCCTCTCTTAAGAGAATCGGTGCTAAAGGTCACCACCCCAAGGAATTGTTCCTGGAATGCACAGAAAATTCACATTTTCCATCCCCATTAAAGTATGACATTTAAGAAGAGTGAAATGCCCCCCCGGCCACCCCCGCTGCCGCCGCCCCTGCCCTTCCCTGCGGGCTGCCCGGGGCCGCGGGCCGGGCTGCTGGGGCGCTGCCCTGCCCGAGAGCCGCCCGGGGGGAGCCCCTCACCGGCCCGCCTCGGCGGGGCGGGAGGCAGCCACCGGCCCGCCCGTTACCCGTTGGCATTGCTGAGGTTTGCCTTCTGCAAATATGCCGGGAGTTACGCAGCTTTGGCAAAAAAACGCCTCCTGTGCGTATGTGTGGGGGGGTAGCGTTAAAGCGCGGCTCCCCATCCGCAGCCGCGCTCATGGCTCTTTTATCGGTGAGATCGGTTGGTTGGTTTTTTGGGTTTCCGCGGGACACCTCGGGGGGCTTTTCCCCCTCCCGTCACTGCGTCTCTGCGGGGGCTGCGGGCTCCTCGGGCAGCCCGCGAAGGGCAGCGAGGGCGCAGCAGCGGCGCGGCCCGTCCGGGCTGAGCGCGGAGGCGGCCGGAGCCGCCCGCCCGTCGGGGCGGCCGCGGGGGGACTCGGCGCCCCGGCCCGCTCCGCTCCGCGGCCGCCCCGCACGCTGCCGCTCCGAGCCCCTAGGCAAGGCGGCCGCGGGGCCCGGGCCGGCCCCCGCCGCCTCCCCGGGGCCGCTCGGAATTCGGCAAACACCGGCGGGGGCCGAGCGTCTTTGCGGAGCGAGCCCCTCGTAGCCGTGAGCGGGGGCCGGCTGTCCGCGTTGCGGCTCCCGAATCTTTCTCCGAGTCCGCAGGCGGCGTGGGGCTGGGGGCATCGGGGGGCAGAGCCCTGGGGGGCGAGGGGTCCCGCAGAGGCAGCTCGCACCTCCCTCGGTGCCCGCCGGCCGCCCCAGCCCCGGGCGCTCCGGCACCGGCGCTCCACGCCCACGGGCTTTTTAGCACGGAGTCGCGACGCTACCGAGGGACGGAGTCATTACGAGCGGGAGCAGCCTCTGAAATACGGGTTGACCTTTGGGCTTGCTAATTAAGCTTGAGACGGTTGTCGGCTGCCGCTTCCAGCGGTGGGCATCACCCAGCGCGAAGCGAAGCGAAGCGAAGCGAAGCGCCCTGCGACGGACCCGGGCCGTGCAGGTGGTGCTGGAAGCACCCGTTCGTTTTCTCCTGACTGTCCGGCACGAATTACTGCCTGCAAACCGTACCAGCCCTGCACCTCAGTGACCCAGCCCTGGCAGTCAGCACCCACCTTGGGCCTCAGAGAGGCTCAGATCTCACCTGGCAACTAGAGATTTTTATTGTCCCTGGTTTTCCAGATGGGAAAGATGAATTAAAATGAAAGGATCTGCTACATTAGGGATGCCAGGGCTAGGCAAGATGCCAGGTATTCTGACTTCTCACAGTACTTAGCAGCAGCTTGCTCTTTGCTAAGGCCAAAGCATGGCTCCGCTTAGTGCCAGTTACATAGGCGAGTGCTCAGCAAGGTAGTAAATTAGGCCTGTTGCTGTAATTCACACACACATTTAGCAATAACTTGTTGAAAAATAATCACTTTAATTACTCGACCAGCAGGATGTAGAAATGCTGCAGAAACAACAGGACAAGCAACCGTAGTGCAGTGGTAGGTGGCAGCATGAGAGAGAAAATGTGTTGGTGTCCAGGGGTCACTGAAATTCAAATACAATGAAGGGGGGAAGGATTATTGGCAAAGAATCACAGCAAATGACATCTAGATGGATGGAAGGAGAGGCCTAGGGAATTTTTAGGATTTTTTGTTATTTTACTCAAAAAACTGCTATTAAAATTAATAGATGTTTTTAATTAACTGGGGTCCTTCCTTTGTGAATCCAGAGAAAAAGTCACAATTCCCACCTCTCAGTATGTTGGCAGACTTTATGCTCCTTTTCTTTTTCTTCTGTTAAGTAGTTATACTGATGTGTAGGGAAGGGGACTATTCACCTCTCTTCTGCTCTCTGTCTCTCACTCTGATTACCTGCCCTAGAGCTGGGCTGGTGGGCTGGGGGGGCTGCCTCTTCCCCAGGGCCGTGGTCCAGGCATTTGGTGCTGGAGGAAGTGTTTTCTGTGTTTGCTCTGAGCTCCTGTTGGTGCCTGATGATGGCACTGGCACTGCATGCACTTCCAGGCATTGCTGCTAGCCCGCAGGCAAGCTGCCTTTCTGCTGTATTTTTCTGGGATGTAGCTTACGTGCCAGTCTGGCATTGACCTTCCTAGATAATGATACTTCTGGGCATCTATTGCAGAGCAGTCATCTCCAATGCCCCACTGCAGTCAAGCATCTAGCCAGAGCGGCTGATCTGGAGTAGATCTCAGTCTGACTTAAAGCAAACTAAGAAACCCTTTAGGAAGCATCTCCAGGTGTGGAAGGTGTGTTGCCTCCTCAAGACCTCTCTCCGTTTCTTGCAGTTGAATGTTCTATTCATACCAATATGATATTGGTATATAGAATAATAACCATATTTTCCCATCTGTTTTCTTTCACTCAGTTTAATCCACAGAGTGTTTCAAGTAGGCACTAGCATCTTGGGTCCAGCAAGACAATTTTTCAGATTTCTCTGATGGTTGGAAAGTAGAATTCTTCCTGCTCATTCAGAAAAATAAACCAGTTGGGTAACAACGAGGTAAATAATTGTAGCTCTATCTGTTTCCTTGGACTGAATGAGGGTAGAAATAAAAAAAAAAAAAAAAAAGACTGGGCAAAAAAGAAAAAACATTTATGTCTATTTTTCTTAGTGGTTGTGGGAGGTGGGGGAAAGACATCTTTTTCCTCATTGTTCTTTTAACATCAGGTATCCAGATCATCTCCAGCTTGGAAGTTCGTATTCCTTTTACTGCTGGATTCTTTAACAAAACATTCCCTGAGTTTACTCCAACGGTTCAGCTCTGCTGGTCAGATCCCAGCCAAAGATGAGGTTCTGCTATCTTCTGGCTTAAAAAGCCCCTGCTGCTTAAAAGAAAATACTTCCCCTTCCTCCCCCCTTATCGACGCTTGAAATTCTGTTGATGCTCACCAGTGCTGCTAACTGGAGCTGGAATACTGATGGGGAAATTTTATATGATTATTTAGTATAAAAGAGGCTTGTGGATATTGCATATTTTTGTGGCATAGGTTTGAGACGAAGAGCTTTGGTGTCATGGGGCAGTAATGGCCATGTACTATGAACCTGGCTGGATTCAACTACCCATTCGCTATTGTTTTGTTGGGCTTCTTTACTTTTGTTTTTTTTTAAATTTCCTCTCCCATTTCTTGCTGGTATTCGCTGTGTGAGTTGTTCTTTGTTTTAATGGAACAGTAGGAATTGTTTTAAGCTTAAAAGAAGCGCTGTACTTAGTTCTTGCAGAGAAAAATGTTATTGGGCTGAGCTCCTGTCTGCTACTGCTAACTTTGAGCGCTACTCAATGTATCCTCACTGCCAGGACAGTTGGCACCTTATTAAAAGCCTTTGCAGAGAAGCCAAAGACTGACAGGGGCCAGATCCTCTTATTGAGTAAATTGGAATAGCTTATAATAACTTCATGGAGATGTAAGTGATTTATGCCAGCTGAGAATCTGGCCCTAAAATACCTAGAAATCCAACGTCTCTCACTCCTAGACATGTTCCTCCTGGTCAGAAGTAAGGCAAACAGTCCGGGAGGGACAGGGCACATCTGAACTGCTTTACTTGGTATTTTGAACTGTTCTGCTAAGGAGAGAAAGGAACTTGGTTTACAGGGCTATGAATCTGGCACTAATTTACAGAGGAAAAACTAAAAGGGTACATAAAACTCAGCCATTGATGACAAAATCTCTAATGTTTTCAGTGCTTTTTGTATGGCAGCGACTTGAGATTCGTTTCCTTTCTGTTGGTAACATTCAAGAAGAGAAATGCCAAACTACTCTATTCACGTATTTCAAAGCAGCAAATATGAATGTATGCACCTACCTACCAGCATGCCTCAACTTCTTGTTAATACAGAGGTAGGGATGATTCGCTGTGCGTTTTGCCCTTTAAAATTCCAGCAGTGCTTGTGAAAAACTTGTGAAAATAAGGGAGTGAAATGTTAAGGAAGAATTTGTCTCACCAACACAACCATAACTTTTCTTATTGAGCTTGTAACAAGGCTAGATGCAAGCGCTGACTGCCACTGGAGTCTGCTGCTCGCCACCTGCCATCCTAGGGGGGATTTGAGGCTGTCCAGTGGAGGCGTGAGGCGATGATGTTTGGCACAGTTGTTACACGATGTGACAAAAGGTGTGTGCGTTGCAGAGATGTCTGGTTTCAGAAGTGAATTTTGCAGGACATGCTCTCAGAGGTGAGGGATATCTTCATGTTACGGGGGTTGTCAACCTTCTGGGAGTGTACACAGCTGATCTTCCTATCTTGATGGGCAAGATGAGAAGTGTAATTCATAACTTGGAGCATAAGCAAGATTATATATAGCGTGTATTGGATGTGTGCATAGAAATGCTCCATCGTTACATTTTTGCCCAGGTGTGGGAGCTTGTTTACTTTACATGGGAAAAAAACCCCATGTTTTGTCATAGAAAAGAAGTCATACTCAAAGAATCCAGTTCCCTGTGGGATTTAGATATATGCAAAAGTAATGGACAAAAAGCCATATCATAAACCAACAGGGAAGAAGATTCTTCACTTTTTATTTCAAACCTAAGTAGGCAGACAGTAATAAATGGCATAAGATGAGGGAAGGAGATGTTGTGCGCTTTGGTTTCAAGATAATCTATTAATGTACCAGTCCTATGGTTCTTGTTCAGGTACTCCACTGTTTATTGTATTATAGATTATTCTATGAAAAAAACCCTCATCTAAATAGCGTACCTGAACTTTATCTAATAATTGTACTTCATATCAAGCCATATAAAATAATACTAGAAAAAGCTGCGGTTAGTCTGAATTGAGTTTCATTTCTCATAAAATTTACTAGAAAAATCAAGCTTGAGACTGTGCAAAAATTACTTGAGATTAGCAAAGTTCTGTTTAATTAAAGAATTTAAATCTTTATCTTAAGTACTTGAGTTTCAGAATTAATGTCCATGTGGCTGAGGCTCCACCCCGCAGCCTGAGAAGAAAGATTTGGATAATGTTGTACTTGGGGAAAAAATTTAGATTTAGGTTGACAGAACATCAACATTTTAACGCATAGATTCCCATCAGCTGAATGAGAGAAAATTAAGCAAGGCGAAATGTTTATTTTGGCTTTATTTTTTTAAATGGAATATTCTTATTTTTTATTTAAACACACTACTTCATCTAGGAATATACCCCCATTTCATTTCTGAATGTTCAGAAACAGAACATTGGAAATCAAAAGAATGAATGGGTTGAAGATAAAAACCCTAGCTTTTAGCACCTAAATACTTTAAAAGTCTGAGATCCTGCTCTGAAAAGTATGGTGGCCTGGTATGTCTGAAAAGCTATCTTGTTTAGCATATACTACATGTGTAATCAGGTTGTGGGCTTGTAATGATCTCTGCACCTAGAGCCATGGTCACCCGCCAGCATTCCACTTTGCTATGTGCTGCAGACATAGAACAAAAAATATGTTTGCTGGCCTCAAAACACCTACATATATAATACAATCCATATGTGACTATTTTTCAAAAGTGATTTAGAAAAGCTTATTTTATTAGGATGAAGTTTGACTGCTGGACAAATATAAACTTTCATGCCAAATGAGGAAATATCATTTGTCAAGCTAACCTTTTTATAACTCTTTTCACAATTTTTTTTTTTTTGATGCATCTTATGTGTTTGATGGCTATAGAAGAATTTGCCAAGAAAATGAAAGCCATAAAATACCCAAGAAAAATTCCTCTGTCCTCATGCATTTGCTTTTCTTTTTCTTCTGTCTCATGAATCTGTGGGAGGTGTTTGCTGACATGCTTTGCTTTCAGGGCAGCTCTGGAGCAATGCGATACAAGAAGTGACTCAGCTAGGCAAACTGAGTTTGTGTGAGTATGAGAAGCCCTTATAATCTGAAGTCGTAACTGGGTATTATGAAAGGAGGCATCTAAGGAGCTCGATGTGTTATTTGCTTACATATTTAATTCCGGGGACATGACAGCTATGAAATACAGTTTCCAGTTATGCTGCAAAACTTTCTCACACCTTGCTATGTCCCAGCATCTTAGATTACATACACTTTTAAGACATGTATAGGTATCTCACACATAGTTCTGGCAAAACAGTCCTTTTTCCTCTTTTCTTGCTATGACTAAAGGCAGTTTGTTGTTGTGTAACCACCTGTAATGCAGGATGTTACCTGGAAGAGGAGTGCTTTCTCCTCCTTGCAGCGTGGGGGCTTCTGTGCGACACCTATAGAGCATACGATGTCAGCCTAGCAGGTAAGGTAGGTAGCTGGAAGTTAAGAAGTCCAGGCTTTTTTTCCTGACTCTGCCCCTTACTGCCTGTAGCGAAAGAAAAAGGAGTAAGAGAGGCAGGAGAACTATTTTATTAGGCAAGAAGCTTTGCAAGGCTTTTGTTTTGGTTTGGGTTTTTCTTTTATCCCATTGCCCTCTTTTCAAAATTCAAAACTTATCTGTTCTTTTTGTTTTTCCTGGCAATATCCAGGTGAAAACGGAATACCAGATAAAAAAGTAGCTTTGCAGGAATGAAAGAGCTGAAGCCCTTTTTTGGCTGAGACAACAGCTTCTTTAGACTGTGTAGAACTTCTGCATTTTATATTTGAAATCCAGTGTCACAAAAATGGCTGCTGTGTTACGGGAAGGAAAGAACTCTGTTAAACAGTTGTGCTGCTCCAGCATCAGTTAGTCCACTTCTTGGAGTGAATACTAATGCAGGTGGGAAGAAACAGAACTCTTCTTCACCGCTATTTTTTATTTAGATGGTCTCTGTGTCAAGAAGAGGTGTAAGAGGCACAAGTACATCCCACCCCCCACCTTCAACCTTTTCCCTTTTTCACTCACACTGATTTTCTCTTGTCTCCATTTCCCCACCTATAAAAATGCAGTAGGGGATAGAGTTTTCAAAGGAGCCAGAATCATTTTGGCCTAAATCCTTAAAGCTGGGTTGGTACCAAACTTCCCATGAAACATGCAGTTAATGAGGAGTTGAGAGTTTGACTTAATCTGGGAAGATAAATCATATTTTCTTAACTTTCACCTATTTGTCTACGTCCATAGTGTCTACATGCCTGAATGCATCCATTCTGAAATTTCTAAAAGCTTTTAATGGGGAAGAAGGCCTTTTAACTCCTGTAATTCTCCACAATAAGAAAAATTATATTTCCAGTGTATAAGCCAGATTTTTCACTGTTGTGGACAAAAAATCTAAAGGCAGACAAAAAAGTGTTTAACCAGTTGTGGTTACCTAAAAGAACTGCTAAAGATAAGGCTCCAATTTAGTGGTCTTCGTTGATTTGAATAGCATTTTAAGTATGTCCATAAACACAAACAGATAGTTAAGTGCTTTGGTAAGAAAGGTGGATTTATGCGCATACTTCAGGTTTTTGCTAAACTTAGATTCGGACCCGAATCCTGCAGGGACTTGCCAGATGCTTGACTGTGTTTTCAGTGGGGCTATTCAGAGTGTATAAAATGAAGCGCACACACCAATCCAAGAGGCTTGAGTCAGGCAAGCCTTTCTAAAAGACCGAAAAATTATTTATATATACATCTTTCCTCTGTTAAAGGGCATTCTAGTTGATGTGCATACTAGAATGCTAAACTTTATGAACTTAAGAATTAAAAGTACAATACAATAATAATAAAATACAAAAATAGTCTATTTTTTATCTGTATAGTTACCAAAAATTTACTCTTTCAAAAATTGCCAAAAAAAATCACTTCTGGGAAACTACACAGGCGAGCCTAGGGCCAAATCTCTTGTCTTGATATTTCCAGCTGCTCTGTTTTGCTTCTTCTGTTTCCTTGTCAAAAGTATCCTGTTTAGCCTGTTTGGCTAAGGGCAGTTGGATATTTATTCATTGATCTTTCTCTTTCTTACAGTATCTTGAATTCTAATTAGCATTTTTCAAGTCCTTTTACTTTATTCTCCAAATATAGCTACAACAGACATCACTCTTCCCTTTCTGTGGAGTTGTTCAGAGCCATGTTTCATTCTGGGACTAACCACGCTGCCCAGCAATTCTCCATTAGTTGCTTTCATTGGCAGTTTGATTAAATGATTAATTTTTTTTTCACAAATAACATGCAATTCAAAGTGCCTGGAAAAGTGTAAAATCACTTGATGATTGGAGAGATTCTGTAAATAGGCTCAGGAGCAATCCTCTAGGTGTTTGTAATTAATCAGGCACCAAACACTTGGAGCTTTTGGATGCACTTTTAAAAAGTCTAAAAATGTAAACAGTTTTCTTTCCCCTCCCCAGGAAGTCTTAATGCACTAAAGACGTAAGCGAAGAAGTTAAATCGCAAGTGACCAAATCAATTACACTTCAGATCAGAATGTGGCAGGGCTTTTTGGTTCTCAACCAGATGGAACTAGACTCCTTGTGAAGGAGGTATTATTATTTCTTGTCAGGGTTTCAAAATGAACATATGAACTCACAGTAAAAATTACATATTTTTCCTTTTGAAAAATATACTAGAACATTTAGAGGAAAGAATCCTTGGGAGCTGGCGTCACCAAAAGGTATCAGACACATTATGCTGGTTTTGGCTGGGGTAGAGTTAATTCTCCTCATAGTAGCCAGTATGGGTCTACGGTTTGGATTTGTGCTGAAAACAGTGTTGATAATACAGGGATGCTTTAGTTACTGCTGAGCAGTGCTTACACAGAGTCAAGGCCTTTTCTGCCTCTCACCCCACCCCACCAGCGAGGAGGCTGTGGGGGACGCAAGAAGCTCGGAGGGGACACAGCCGGGACAGCTGACCCCAACTGATCAAAGGGATATCACAGAATCACAGAATGGTAGGGGTTGGAAGGGACCTCTGGAGATCATCTTGCCAACTCCCTTGCTTGAGCAGGTACACCTACACTAGGGTGCACAGGACCGCATCCAGGTGGGTTTTGAATATTTCCAGAAACGGAAATATTCCATATGGTATTCCATACCATATGATGTCATGCTCAGGATAAAAAGCTGGGGGAAGAAGAAGGAAGGGGGGATGTTCGGAGTGATGGTGTTTGTCTTGCCAAGTAACCGTTACGTGTGATGGAGCCCTGCTTTCCTGGAGATGGCTGAGCACCTGCCTGCCGATGGGAAACGGTGAATGAATTCCTTGTTTTGATTTGCTTGCATGCGTGGCTTTTGCTTTACCTATTAAACTGTCTTTATCTCAACCCATGAGTTTTCTGACTTTTACTCTTCCGATGCTTTTCCCCCCATCTGCAGGGGAGTGAGCAAGCGGCCGTGTGGTGTTTAGTTGCTGGCTGGGGTTAAGCTATGACACACATTTAAAAAAAAAAAAAAAAAGTTCCTTGTAGCTATTTCTTGTTTTTCTGATCTGACCAAAGAGAAAACAGAAATAGACAGGATATTTTCCTGCATTGTAAGGCAAAGAAGAAATCCTCCTTTTTAATACAGTAAATTCTTGGATTCAGGGTTTATGACTTCTTTTGGCTATGCCTTTCCTGTAGGCTGAAGTTTTTGCATTGAGACAGCTATCATGATGTAAAAACATACCAGAGACAAGGTACAGTGGTTTTTATCTTGATATAATTGGTTAAGATAAATCCAGATGAGGGCACAGGCTTTCTGGAGGCAGAAAGCACTTTTTTATCCAATGGAGATGGGATGATTTGTTTAGATAGCCTCTGTGCAATAGGGAGGAGGTGACTACTACAATCAAGTGTAACAAAACCGCCTTCCCCGACAGAGAAAAAACACCATAACCAAATGGGACGTTTTCTAATTTAGAGAGGTACTTTGTAAGACCAAGTACTTTTATGTTTTAGTATCTCAAATCAAATTGTTTGTTTTATCTGGGGTCCAGATCCCTCTTGCTTTGAATATACTACCACCAGCTTCTGGAGAAGCTTTGAAAACCCCTCAGTATTTGGCCCTGCATATTTTAATAGGGAGAATTCCACCTGAAATCATCTTGAAAGGAATTATTCCTGCTGGTGTGGAAGAAAAGATTGTGACTTAGCTTCAGCGCTGAAAATGCTTGTAACAAGACATGTCTTGCTATAAGGGGATGTCATGTTAGGAACACTAACAGGGTCCTTTAGGGTTACTGGAGCCCTTGGTCAACAAACCTGATGGATGATGATGATTGCAAGATCAAATCTGTCACTGGAATGCTAACAGTGAGTAAGAAAGCATGTTTTTAAATGCTTTCTTTTCAACAGATGCAAAATGATCTAAAGAAATTTTTAAAGTTACTAGAATAAAGAATGCACAGTCAAGTAAATGAACCTTGCTAATTTGTCTTGCTAAATGTAACATTCTTCCAATTATTTGGGTAGCAGCTAAATAAATGTCATTTTCCTGCAAAACGAATACATTAAAATGAGTAAAAGAAGGCTGGTATTGTTTCAGAAATCAGAAGAGAAAAGACTGTGGTCTCTTATCTACTCACTGTGGGGGTTCAAATATGTATCTCCTACCCTCCAGAGGTGTAGCCTCTTAGCCATGAGGCAGGAGCCTTTTTGTACAGGAGGACTCTGCATCTCCCTGCTGAGGCTGTTCAACAATTCAAGGAACAATTAAATAAAGACAGGGAGCCAAAATAAGGCAACTAGTGGGGAGGATGGGTGAGCGTGGTTGGATCGTTTTCACCATGCTCTACGACTACTTCTATATTTTTGTGCAGTGCCTGGCTGGCTACCCAAATGGTCCTTGAGGATTAGCTAGAGCCCAGGTGTTACCCTGTCCTTCCTCATGTTCACCCTGCCCTACTAACCACTTGATGACAAATTTGTGTTTATTCCTGCTCCCCTTCTCTGGTGCTGTTAGGGCTTTGATTCTTTTGCCATACCTCTTCCAGACACTTTTTTTTTTTTTTAATTAAACTGTCTACTTCTGCTGTAGTATTTTGTGCAATGCCCGGTCCTGTAGGCATGTGTGAGGTGGGTCCTTACCAGGCTGATTCCCCAGGGAATATAGGGGAGGAATTGCCAAGTTTGTGGTTCAGGTTGGGTTTAGGACTGAGATAGGTGTGGAGCTGTGCAGGTTCACCAAGTTTCAAAGAGTCGTAGGCATGCACAGAGGTAGAAGTTTAGGTGCCTGAGGTACATCCTTGACAAGAAAACATGGTTGTGTGTAGACTTCAGCTGCCTAAGGAATCAGGCAAGGGAGGCAGGGCTTGAGGATCATGTGCTTGGACTTTGGTATTTGTACTGCACACAAGTCCAGCTGTGGGCACTTAAGCCTTTACTGGAACCAGCCCTCAACCTCTTTGCAACTGTTCACCCATCTGTTAATTGGAAATAATTTCCAGTTTTGTAAACCTCCAGATCCACAACAAAATAGACACAAAATGTTTTTAACAAGCAAACAATATTTTAGGGGCAGTCAATGAAGGTCTTATCTTCAAGTTTGTGGATAATTCTTGTCCTTTTAAGAGCTCATAGGTTGCTGCTGAGAACATGAAAACACAGTAGGAAATAGCCAATATGGTTAGAAACTAGAATATAGCCTCAACTACTAAAGCAGAAAATAATTAATGTCTTTTAAACTGAATGAAATGTATATTATTCTGACACATATTGCTTGCATGCTGGATAACTTGCACTTATGAAAACATGTCTTCTGAGACCCCCCTAGCTTCAGACCCATAACCATCAGAAAGTCTGCAGCAAAGCTAGAGACACTGTGGGGATTGCAGGAGAAAGCTATAAGGAAAGAGAAGCAGGGCAAACTTTTCCATTTTTTTTAACTGTGTGCATACACGTTACCTGCACATGCACAAGCCCCTGTGGCAGCTGATTCATATGGTTGTTTGTGAATATAACCAATAGCCAGGGTCTGTGCATGAACTATGGTATATAACAATGACTTTGAAAGAACTTACCTTTAACAAAGACTTTTAAAGAATGTATTTAAATCAGCTATGACTATTTTTTTTAATTGATAAATGGTTTATGTAGCATTAAAAATAGGTTTCTTACTTCAGTTGCAGTAACACAGCTTTAAAGCCCATAAATCTTGTAGCCATTGCAGTACCTGTTGGAGTCACTTAAAGTTTTGCAATTGAGTTAGTCACTGTTTGGTTGCAGTGTTGTTAAAAAAAAGGGAAAAAATTAACCAATGGTGAATTATGAGTGCTTCTCTGGATGACCTGACTTGTTCTTTCATGAGTCTGTTTTGTCCATTTGGTATAAAATGCTACAACGTGGTATTTTATTTCCCAATGTAGAAAGGTGTTCTATGTTAGGATGAGGAATTGGGACCACATTTCCTGACAGGAGCTATCCCACTTGAATTTCAGCCACTTTTTGAGGACTTTTGGGCATTAGAATGTAGATAATGCGCTGAAGAACTGCTAGGGTTTTATTTGTTTGTTTCTCAGAATAAAGAATTAATTAAAGGAGGCTAAGACTGAATTCAGCATCAAAGGTGAATATCCCTTCTGTGATCTAACAAATACTCAGATGCCCGGACCTAAAACACCTCTCATCTGTAATGGAGATCTTTGGTGACTCCCAAGAAAGTTACATTGTCATATGATGGTTAGGTTTGGAACAAAGATCTGGAATAAAAGTAGCCAGTGTTTATACATTTAAAATCAGGGCTTAATGGTCTGTAAATGAATGACACTGGTCAGAGTTTGAGGCTAGTAGCAAATAACACATTATTTTTCTTTGTGCTTTCTCCTTTGCCTCACTCAGTTTACAATGAAATTTAGCCACTGACTCCCACCACTGTTTTTCTTGGAGAGCAAAGCAGGATGAAGAAACACAGCGATTAAATGAAAAGACACCCATGCATTGCAGTGGGGGCTGCATTCCATGTGTTTTGGTAACAGGAACTGTAGGAAAAAATAAAAAGAGGTGACCGAGGTCTACCTAATCTTTAAAGTCTGAAGCCATTCCCAATTCCTACCATCTCCGATTCCTTCCCCACCTCTGCCCCACATACAAAAATGGACCTCATTAGTAAAACAGGATTTTTTTTTTAAGCTCTTTTGGTTCCAATTGGTAATGCTGCTGCCATGACACTCACATCATTTAAAGTTTGTTATGCTCCCATGTGTTGAACACATGGCTAGCAGCTCTTCCAACCATCAGGATCCATGTAATTACAGCAAAGCAGTTAGCATCATAAATAAAGCAACCATGAATGGATGCTACATACTTCCTTCTCATGGTGAATTAGGATGATGAACTGGAATTCAATGCCTAACCTAAAGCTTCAGTATGGTAGACCTGGACCATCTATGTACCTGAGAAATATTTAATGTTTTCATTGTCTCATATTTGGAAATCTTGGCTTAGGACCCAGGCCTGTGCCAATCAGCCATATTTGTGGTTCATGAGGTCCTTCATGATGGCAATTGCACCCTCTTCTTCTACATTTCCTTTTAGTTTTTATTTAGTTTGCATCTAAGTAGGTCATTGTCAGTAGCTGAGCACTTTAAGGGAGCTTGTTGTCTTTACTTATGGTTGGAATTTGCCTTTGGCTCTAGGCACCACAAACAGGTGTCCCTTAAGGACACAGTAATTCTGTATTTTAAAAGAAGAGTTGTTATTATAATTCCTGAACATGATACTTATTTAAGAGTATTGAAGGTAATTGCTTGACTTCAAACAAAACTGAATTTTTAAGTGTATGTATATATACATGAGGCAATGGATTCAATATGTTCTGTTTGGTTTTTGTTGCTGTTGTCTTTTCTTTAAGGCAGATCAGATTGTCATCCTTTTTGTATCAAGGATGGTAGAAATATAATTTAATTGTCAACTCCACTAGCCTGAAACCTTGGATTCAGGTGTCTCAAAACTGGAGGTATTGTCCTCTGATTCCCTGATAGCCTCTGATTTGGATGGAGAGGTACCTTAAATCTTACCTATAGTGCATTTAGCTATTAAAGCAGTGAACACACTCCTCTCCCCTATGGGTCACGTGAAACTGTACTTTCCTTGTACATTTTAGATTTTTGTGTGGTCATGGTAGCATCTTCTGAATTTGCCTACTTTCCCTTTCTCCTTCCATAAATCCGAGTCTGTGACTTTGACTGAAAAGTTACCTTTGAACTCCTTAACTTAATGATCCACACATTCCAGACTTGCATGTAAAAAAGAAGTACTTGCATAAAAATTAATTCACAGGACAAGGGTACCAGCATTACAAATGAGGTAAGAGTTGGTTTAATAAGCTTACCAACAAAAAGGCCAAAAGATTCCAAGTTTGTTTTGCGTTGGTGTGTTGTTTTGGGCTTCTTCCCAACAAATTTAAATGTTTCAAAAATTAGTTTTTGTACAACATGAAAATGAAAACAAAGCCTTTTCAATGCTTTCACACAGCTACTGGTTAAAGGCCTCATTTGAGGGCATGGACTCAAGTCTCCTCTCCATCATCAAAAAAATACTTTTCTTCATCCCCAACTCTGACATTTGGAAATAAAGGAACCTGAATTTTACTTTGTCCACAATGAAGCCAAAAACTTAATTGACTAGGTAGTCATCTTTCTGCCTGTGTCTTTCCTCAGTTTAACAGATGAAGATACGCTTCATCATATTTTGATAAACTAAGCTTCAGTCAGCTTTATTTACAGTCCTGTAAGCGACTCTCGGGACTCTGACATCATATTCCCAGGAACTACTTCCAAGCTTCTTTCGTTTGCTCACGAGTTGCTGAATAGATTAACAGCATGGTTTTGTTAGGTGAATGCAAATGTGCCAATAAAAAGGAGCATATCGCTATTGCCCCTCCTAATAATTCACTAAGCATTTTTATATTACTTTCTTCTGTGGGTTGACATCTTTATATTCTTTACTACTGACTTTATTATAAGACTACATTATCTTTTCAATAGTGTATGTTATTATGTGTGTATGTGTGTATATACATATAGACATGCACCTCCAGATTAAGTTTTGTGTCACAAATCAAATAATATAATCTGCTCCATTACACAGTGCTTTTTTTAAACTAGGGCCATAAATATTTCTCTTCCAGACAAAAGCAATGTTGCATGGCAATACACTTTATTTTGTATAGCTTCTTTCAAACACATTGTGTCTCAAATACGTCAGAGGTAATTAACACACTTGCAGATTTTAAAATAATCTAAAAAGGTTTTAATTTAATGAAAATTCTAAACAACAATAGCAATATACATGCTCCTTAATTCACATGCATCATAAATGTAAAAGGGTGATTACACCTGTAAGAGCTGAGCAGCTATTTACATTCTTGTAAATATTGGTTTGGTTTGAGCTCTTAGTGAGGGCTATAATAGGTATCTTTGTTCACTGATTGCGAAAGACCAGCACTATAATGATTCGCTATAAAAAACTACATATACATGTTTGGACTCTTGTTGGAAAAGTAGGAGGGATGACTTTTTTTGCTTAGTTTTTGGGTTTTTTTTAATTAATAGGGGACTAGCAATCCCAGTACAGAAAGGCAGCTCTACTATGAAACTGAGAGTAATTAATCTCATTATCATGGTGTAATAGCTATATTTTATTAAAATTTCACAATAGTGCTGTTGAGTCTTCCTGGTGAAACACTCAAGTTGCCTGATGGACTCAGCAGATGGCTGCTCACCACCACGTGTTTGATTTCTTCCAGCAGACAGTTCCTGTAAGATGCATCATTGTGTTGTGCAGTGTAAAGGGGTTTTTTTTTTGCTTGCATTTAAAGACAAAAACATCCCTAAATTGTGTAATTTTTCCTTTGCCTGCTCTGTGCACATCTATCATAGACAGAAGGGCAGCTCCTCAGGCCCCACCAGGATCACAGGCAGCCACCGAGGATCCCTGTTCTGGTCAGTTTGCAGTGCCAGATTATCACATCCCCATGCAGTGGGTGTAGTGAGCTAGAGTGCTTCAAGCAATCAGACGTGGGATTTCTGATACTATTAAGCAAACAATACTTCTTTGCCCCTCCCATTTTAAGCCCCCCATTTACTGTACACACTGCCTTTTATTGTGTGCGGGTCCTTACTAAGAGCTTAAAAATGAAATAAATCACCTTTTTGGTTGCTTCATTTTTGTGATTAAAGTGGATTTTACTGGAGCTAGTAAGGACAGAATGTGGCTCAGATTACTTGAGAAGTATTGATAGGACAGTTGAGTACCTGAAGAAACACCAGTGTCTTAGGAATGGAAATCTAGCCTCTGACCAACTGGAAGCCTTGTGGCAGCACCAGTGGCTGGCTGTGGGGTTAGGTGGGAGGAATGACCATTTCACATACCCTGGGCCACTGGGCATCAGTGGGTTCTGATTTCAGATTCATGCCATGATATATGGTTTTCTCTGGTTTTGGAGACAACCTTTGCAAGTCTGCAACTCAATACCTGTGTGAAGGCTAAGCAGGAGTGCAGATAAAAAGAGTAAGCTTAAGAAGCAGAGAATACAAGTTCTCTTGTGTGAACAGCTGGATTACTCCTATCCCATTCCAGGCGCTGGAAGTGGAAGGAGCTCTGCAATTCACAGAAACTCCTCAATTTCATGTCACATGTGAGTATAAACCCCAGTGCATGACATACTATCTAGTTTTCTCTTCCAGAATTTTTTTAAAGAAGAAATATGATGAAAGACGTGATAGTTCCGCCTAGAATGTTACAGAGTTTTGCAATATACCCATAAATGACGTGAGAGGACTGAGTCTCTGCATACATAATTCATTACAAATTACTAAATGCTGGGATAGAAAAAGCAAATGCCATACACAGTCATATTTGTGCTATCCTGTTACCTTTAATCCTATGTAGCTACGACCTTTAGTTTCTGTTAGTTTCTTATCTGTTTTTTTCTAAGGGGTCATCATTATTTTACTGTGTCTTTCTGTAGGATGGGGAAAAGAAACTACAATTTTTTTCCATCGATTTGAAGTTCAAAGCTGTAAGCTAATGCCGTTTTCCATAATTCCAATGCTTCATGCACATGGCTTGAAATATTTCAGATGCACCCTGAAAATAACAAAATTTTAGGTAATTTTATATTCTCATCTTTCAGAAAGGGAGAACTCAGTTTTCTGGAATATAAAGTTCTTCAATCTCCTAGGGGCAAAAAGGCAATTCAAGCTTCCCGCAGCAACTTCAAGAGCAGCAACAGCTACCAGTGTTATTAGAGTATCACACTTTTTCAGAAGATCATCAACTATAATGACCTTCATATCCTGGATTTAGATTCAGGGATGTTGACACAACCTTATTAACACAGACAAATATCTCCTTCTTCACTTATAACATCCCAGGGACACATAATGCACAAATGCTGCTGTTACAAAGAACAGCAGGGGAGGTTAATTTCCACCCAACAGTACCATTGATAAGGAAGAAAGATGTGCAAGTGTTCAGGAAAGTTGTGGGCATGGAATGATTAAAACTAACAGAAAAATATTCCAGTGGATAGAGTCAAAAAGCAGTTCTTTAATTTTTAAATTTGCACAGCAATAACTGAGACAAATGAGCCTCTGAAATATTTTGGAAAATGTCACTTTGGAAATCTTGTAGATTGCTTAAATGTTTATTAAAATGGACCAAAGGCCAAAATTCTCTGGGTAAAATAAATACATTGTCTTTGCTAAGTAACAGTGTTTGTGAACAAAACCTAAAACTATAATTTTCATGTGTCAAACATGGTAACACTTAAGATTAAATGTTGGAGTCAGATCGGGCATTTTTTTACATCTTCCTATTTACAAGCTGCTCATTAAGACCATTTACCTCACGTTAGCTATTAAAATGACTAGCATTTTTAAAGTTTGCCCCATGACTAAAATAAAAACAACAGAAATGTCCTTTTACCATAACTTAACAAAAAGCAGAACCATATTTTTGTTATCTAGGAGAACATACTGTTATAAATACAGCTGTTTTTCATCTACAATTATATAAATAATAAACATGCTGCCATTCACAAGGATTTTAATAGATGATTATACATAAGCAATATTATGATCTAGCAGAAGATGGCATGAGTTTTCATCATTCATTTTTATTGTACTTATTCAGGACCCTTGTCTTCATCTGAAAAATGTGGAACAGACTTCTTTGCTACAACATTATCCAGTCGTTGTCCTTGCAGATACGGGTTCACACTCTGAAAAAGTTTAAAATTATTTATACTTATTAGAAACATGGAAACATATAAAAGGTAACTAGGATTAGTCGATATATTTATATATTTCTTATCTGTCAAATACTTGCAGACTGAAAAAAAAATAAAAGAAATTGCTCCCAGAGAGTAAATCTAGAAGTCAATCAATGTTTTGTTTTCTAATTTCTTTGTGTGCGATAATTTAATCCAATCCACTAAAAAGAATACAAGTGAAGAAGGACTATCGAGAATATAGGACAGTGAATTAAACACTGTCTTTCTGCTCATTTCCTCAGCTCAGCAGAGAAAGAGCGGCAGATCTAACTCCCTAATTCTTGAGGCAGGACAGAACTTGTTAAGAGAAGTACAGGTAAGCTTCAGCTTAAATCACTAGCCTCTGATGGACCTTATGCTGGGCGACAAGTTAGATACCACAATACCATTTTTGACCAAAGTCTCTTCTTCAACCCATCTCCTCTCCAGGAAACCCCTCCTCACTTCCTCTCTTGATGCTGAGATAAAAAACTGCTGGCATAGAAGCAAAGCCAAGCAAGGTTTTGGCATAGGAAATGGCTCTCCTACCACTGCCAGAACAAGAGAATGCTGGAAAGAAGATCCCCAGAGAGGGTTTAACTTCACTTTGCGCCATGTGAGCAGCACAATGTGAGACTGAAGATGAACAGATCCTGTCTCAAACTGTTTGGAGATCATAGTAATGTAGAAAGCCTATGCTTGAATTTTATCTATACCCATGGAATAAAATATATTTACTGTATTTGCAAGTGTCAAGCAGTTTATTGGAGCTTCAGAATTAACTTAAATATTGTTTACACCCACTTTCTGGCCTGTTACAGTGTCACTGTAAACAAAATTCAAGTATATACTTTCTCCTTCACGGATACAGACAAAGCTTCTAGTGTGCTGGTTTTTGATGCCAATAAAAATTGTTTGCCTAAGGACAAACTTTGGAGGAATGCAAATTTTCCAGTATCTCCTGATTCTTGTCAGGCTGATAGAAATCAGTATCATAGAAATTACTTTTCTTGAGATATCTCTGTGCTTCTTTCACCAAAATGTAGGAGTTCAAAACTACGCAAAAAAAAAAAAAAAAAAAAAAAGCTTTTAAAATAGGCATGAAATATTTCTTTTCAAATATCCCAAGTATTTGTCAAATCACTGAAGAAGAATTGGGGTTTGTCTGTCTTTGAGTTTAAGCCCTTGGGTTTCTCTAGATTTGTAGACACTATCATTAATACTTAATCATAGCGTAGAGCAGCCCTTTTGCTTTCTTCCATTTTTTTTTGAGTGCTTTGCCTGCTGCAAATGAAAACATAAAAATATTAAGAACCAGGAATGAATGTGGAAAAATCTTTGAAAATAAAACTAACACTAATTTAATGCTTTAAATTGTTAAAAATAAGACACATGTAAGTGATTTGTTTGTGTTTGTTTATAGAAGTTCTGTTTAATGTTAATTTAGTGAAATTCGGCTGTTGCATAAACTTCTAGGAAATATTTGAAGATTCTTAGGAAGATTAATTGGTCTTTTTTTTGGAATGGTACTTGCTTGCTACTTTTTGAAATAAAGTAGAAGAGAATAAGAATACATAAAAATTTGAATCCTTCTCAACCGACAAAAGAAAACAGAAAATATAATGCAAAATTTTTGGCTGATTTGACTAAAAAATGTTTAATTCTATACAGCTGTGCTGAATTCAAAGTAATGCGGTTCGCAAGTACCTTTGTGCGCAGCTGTGAGCCCATGGCAACGTGACTCAGTGATTACAGAAGCACTCCTGTCATGTTCGGGATATTAGTTTCTGGATTCTATGCTCATGCATAAATACTAAAAAAAAGGGGAGAACTGCTAGTTAAATTAGAGGTCACTGGAGGCTTCCTTGTCTTGCACCACAAAGACCGCAAAAAAATAACACAGTAGCAAATGGTAAATACATACCTTTGCTATATATACTGATTATGTGTATGTATGTTGTGTGTGTGTTTATATACATACATATAAGTATATGACTACACACACATACTTCGAATATGGAGTTTTGTAGACTCCAGTAGTGCCTCTGTGGCTGTTAACACTATAGCTTCATATATATACACCACAGTTACTCTCCATGGACAACCCAATTCTCCAAATAGGACTTGCTTTAAGCTAAAATTGGGACATTCTGACCCAAAAAGACCAATCTGTTGCCAGAAGCTGTCCTCCCTAAACTCTCTGTCTGTGCAGAAGGGCATGGAGGAGTGGCAGGGACCGCAGAAGGCAGGAGGGGAATCCAGTGGGCTTTTTGGCTTCTGGAAAAATACACTGTGCTGCTGACAGCTCTAGGTTACCCTTCTGCCAATAAAGTGAAAATTATGAATTGTTCATTAAAGCATTAGTAATCATTACAGTATTACGCTCAACACAATAAAATAACTTTAAATTATAATGACTTTACCGTTAAGTGACATGCCTGTGCTAAGAAAATAAATCTGCTGCAGAGCAAGAAACTGAAGTTTCACCTCCAAAATTCTGGGCTAGCCATAGCCATGTGGCTGTCATGTCTCTCCAGCCATTATTCCTTTTGTATCTGATTACATCAGTCAGCACACAGACAGAAAATGTTTTTTTTCTCATGTATATATTGCACTAATCCTACTTTAACATGCTGTTCTAGCTATTAATAAATATTCCACGCAACTATTCTCAGAGTAAATTCTACTTACTTTAGAGTTAAAATCAGGTGCCTACCCTTTTTCCTTTTCCACTAACAAACTTGAAAATCAAATGTAAGCGAGAGGCAGATACCAAGCTCAAGATAGATCATTAACTTATGGTTGAACAGTGTTTATTACCAGTGAGGTGTGAATTGGTAAGAAATCAACTCATCTTCTCCCTTTCTAGCAAAGACTTTAGGATTGAGAGTTAAACAAATAAACAAATCATCTTCAGTTACACTTCTGTTATTTTAAACCAGATTTCCTTCATTTACAGTATAAACTGTGCTGTCATGTTTTGAAAAGCTACTTTCTGGCAGAGAGCTAGACTTTTTCTTGTAAAAAAATATACCAGCAGCAAAGCTAAAGACTTTGACTCTGCCTTAAAGTGATTTTTTGATAAAAGAAAGGTGGACGCTACCAAAAAAAGAGAGAAGACAGTGAGGTGGACTGTGCAGAGGTTCTCTGTCATATGCGGATTGCCTTCCTTGTTTCAGGGGCAGAAAGATGAGAACCCATTAATCTTTGTCTTTCAAACAAGTGGGACACGGAGATAGTTTAATCTGAGGTAAATCTAAGAATGTAACTGAATCAAATTACATCAGCTAAAGGACCAGTTCTACTGTCATTTACACCCCAAACCATATTCACATGCATGGGTAGTGGTAATTAATTTTACCAATATTTTTAGTAGGAAACTTTTAAATTCTGTTTTAAATACATTTAAATAATTGTAAATGGTTTTATGCAAATAGGATCCATTTAAAAACACAGATAATATAAAGTTTTTAAATGAATGCTCTGTATTAAAGTGCATCTTCTGAAAGCAACAGGCTATTTAGAAAAATACATCTCATACTCAGTGGACAGTTCTGAAGCCTGCTGTAGTAGTTTATCACAGAGATTCCCTGACTTTATGCATTATCTAAGGTATAATGCAGATGCATTAGACTAACTCTCCATTTCAACAGTATGATTTTAATTCTTATTAGCTCTCTAGATGATACAGGGGCTATACAGTATTCTGATAGTTACCCTCTTTCTTCTTTTTGGACCACCATTAATCTTCTCAAGGAGTAAATTCTTGCTCTGGAAGGGGAAAAAAATGCAGCCATCAAATTCATTACACTCTTCTTTTAAAATACTACTTTCGCTATTAAATATTAGCAAGTTTAGAGGGGTGTGTAGTTTTATGGGAAAGATAAACCACAAATAAGTATTTGGATATTCCTGTTAACGTTTTGTAGTTCTTCAGGAGCAGTCACAGTCTTATCAACAATTAAAAAGCCAGTAATTTTCCACTATATTATTGTCTGTGGTTGGGCAATAAGTGCTTCAAGTATATGCTGGTATAATGATATAGACTGGATGCTCCCCATCATGTGATACATGGTAAAAATACATATATATTTAAAAAAAAAAAAAGGGAAAGAGGAAGAATAAGAGTTGGAGGGCAAGGAAGCAGGAATCCTGCTTTTGGTACATCTTTCTATACGTTTGAGGTGACACAAGAACAGGAGCAAAAAATGTTTCCTTTACAAGGGATTTTCTAATTCCTTTTAAAAATGGCAATCGGCGTCATTCCTACTGTTTTGTTGTCTTTGCTTATTCCCTTCCAGATATCAACACTTCCCAGTGCAAAGTTCTGCTGAAAGGAGTTCAGCGCCAACTCTTCCTTTGTTTAAGTAGTGCCCTCAATAAAGTTTCTAAAAACCATTTGGTCTATAACATTTTTAATGGCAAACCTTTTAAAAACTGCCAAAAACTTCTTGGCAGAAGAGAAAGTTATGATGATGAGAAAAGAAAAAAAAAACCCAACACAAAAAAACCCCCTCTGACCATAGTTTACATAAGTGTATCCACATATTGTTGTATTTCATACAAGTAGTGAATTCTAATAAAGTCTGGAATAACACACACATGCTCAACACATTTTGTTTCAATTGTGTATTATGAAGAAAAACAAAACCAAACCCTAACCTGAAAATGGAAGGAGAGAAGAATTACATGTATAAAAGCAGAACACTGTATAAACAAGGCCATTAATTCTGCTATAAACAACTGACCTAACATTGATTACATAAATAGAAAGTGTAATTCTAGCACGAGACAAATTGACCAAACACTTCTACCCTCTCTGCAGCCTTGATATGAGAAAAAACAAACATTTTCAAGTGTTACAGTGAAATCTGCCAAAATTGTCTGTTTTGTACTTCTCATGTTCATTAAACCCCAAATTCACAAGGCCTATCTCTTGCCCAACCTCAGTTATTTTGTCTGAGCTGTGCCAAAAGGGAACAGAGATGAAGTTGGCCAAGGGAGACATTCTTGGCTAGTCATTTATGCAAACTCACTTTGGGAAAACTTAAATCTAACATTTTAAAGAAACCCACAGATGCATAAATTATTCTCGTTAGGAAACAAAGCACCGCCGAAGCCTCTCTTTGTAAATTATTTGACCTTACACTTTTCACGAGAGGAAAAATAATGTTTCTGAAATAAAAAGAATTTCATGACTACTGGAGCTAACATTTCTGTCACTCAGGAAAATTCCTTACAATTGAACTGTTCCTGCTCAGGAAGATCGTATTTTGTTTAGTCTGTTTGGGAATGTTTTAAGACCGTAACTACATTATGTGGAGTTGCAAAGCAAATGAGGTTATGGAGCATAAGCGACGAGTGCGCTTGTACGGTAATAGCAACCCTGAAAATATGTCCCACAGTGTAAGGGCCTGAGCTCATCAGCCCCCAAAATTTGCCTGTGAAGTGCTCACCATTCTCATCCCCACCTAGGACTCATTAGGAATGAAGACACAGAGTTTCTCCACTTAAAGATACACCTCATCTGGAGATGTGCTGCACTTGAATTGCTACTTTCCCCTCCCTCCTGGAACTTCCTTTGCACCCTCCCAGCTACTTGGATTAGGGTACTACAGGTTGGGATTCAAGTGGTAAAAAACCTCAGAAGTTAAAATGCTTACAACTAACTAACTAATGCCAGAGAGATTTACCCTCAGATCTTTCAGATTTCACTGAAATTTAAGTCAGTAAAAATCAACAGCTCTGTAATCTGGACTTGCACAATTATTAAGCAAAACTGAAAAGGAAAATTGCATTAGCAAGGTTGCACCCTTTCAGGAGGGCTTTTTTTCCAGTCAATTTACAGTCTTATCAGGAATATCAAGCATGACAATTTCCATTACACAAGACATACTACACTGAATTAAACAATCTGTATTTACTGCCTAAAATTGAAGACAGGTACCAGACCTATCATAACCCGTCCTAATAATCACCACTGCCATCCAGATATTTAAAAATGTCAGTTGGCAAAGAATGATGCACTTAACGTTGCTCACTATAACTGAAGTTGGAATAAAATGAAATTTTTGAGCGACTAGCTTCAGGATTTCATTAAAATTAGGAAGCCAGAGATAGCAACTTCTTTAAAAAGGAGTCAAATATTTTTATCCCTGCTTCCCATTTGCCTTTCTTTATACTGTCTTGGATCCTTCCACTGTAGCTGCTAAGTAAAACTGGTGTTATTTCTACCCTGAGAGTGAAATATTATCCACTGCTTCAGTAAAAAGAAATGTTGCTGAAAAACATAGTTGCTTTTAATTCTCCATTTGTACTGATACTGGTATCAGAAAACACAGCTGAACTTCTCTCCTCTTTTTAACCCGTACACATGGCAGTGCTTGACACTTTGGGCTTCAGTAAATATACAACTTACATATAAGTGGGTTTTAGATTTGCATTGTAAATTGTGTGTCGTAAACTCTCTGCGTGCAAGTCTTTCTGGATGCCAACACCAGTTCTTCAGACCATCTAAAGAGTCCAGTTGCAAGAGACAGAAAAGGCAGACTAAAATGAAAAGTACCTGTCTCCTGCAAGGAAAAGTCTGAACTGAGGGGGAAAAATCTCCAAAAGCTCTGTGGCCAGAAATTGTAGAAACTATAGTTGCACACTATGGTAGAAACCTCCAAAAGTCTCTCATCTTACTATTGCCACTGTCCCCTCTACATTTTCCACATATAAGGAGAAGAAAAAGAGTTTTCAGGGCTGGGGAGGAGAGTATAAACTCTGTATCTTGCCCTATAAACAGTGCCTGTTCCCAAGACTTCCCACATGTCAGCATATTGATAGAAGGAGACTTCTCCAAAAGACAGGAAAATTCTTCCTCTTTCTTCCCTCTCCTAACCCAGTATACATTTATCATGATTTATATATTCATATCTTTGTATGTATTAGCAGTATTTACACATAATATTTAGCATCTACAGAGAATTACACACTTCACGTACGAAAGAGTTTCTAGACTTGTTTTACCCTTAAAAAAATCTGCCTGCTATTCACAGGGTACTGCAGATGTCCCGCAGCTTTGCAAGCATGAATATCTGTCACCAAAACAAACCAAACAACCTGTTTCTTTCCCATTATTCATGAACACACAGGTCTTTTTTTTCCTGACCTGCTAATGTAATTTGGGTTTTACTGTGGTTACGCTAAGGAATGCACGCTGGCTCCTTGAAAGGACAAGTCAGTGGGAACTGTAACACTGCCTCAACTGCTCTGTGGCAGGAAAAGGCAGTGGAGAAGCTTCCCCGAGAGCTGCGAGCACACGCCAGCTCACGCGGGTCCAGGAGACACACTGACTCCGAGGGCTTCAGACGGTGGTGACAGCCTAGCGCCTTCACAGCACGCAGGAGTTCGTGGAAACGCAGTCTGTAAATACACAGACGTTACAGCCCCTGGGGCATTTACTCCTAGGCTCTTCCACAGGAGAAGCAGGAACGGGCTGCTGGTGGGCAGAGGGGATTTTGGTGGCCGGGGGCAGTGGGAGGATGAGGATGCACACAGTTACCTGCTGGGCAGCCCACAGTCAGCTGTGTCGGTCATTTATGACTTAATCCAGATGACAGTAAGTGACCTAAAAGATCTGACCTATTTTATCTCTCCTTCATAAAGTCTCAAACAGCTAATTTTTAGAGCTCTTTTAGAGCTAATTTTTCTGCTTTTATTTTTCCAGAGAGATAAAAATAACAAAACCAGCCATAAAACCAGATACTGTTGTATTTATCTTTTTAATGTGTAGTAATATACAATGAGGCGGCAACTGGGGCAATTCTCCTGGATCTCGGCAGAACATTTGCTCATGCACATTACCAGTTGTTTCATCTCTAATTAAAAAGATCTGGAGTTGGCTATGCTGCAGCTAGATATGATTACTGTTTAGTACCTAACAGTCTGTTTTAATCCATGCGTGAGCAGTTTTTTCCCCTGAATTAGTAGTGATGAATGGAGAAATGAAAAAAGGCCAGTATTCACTAATGATTACCTACCATTTTTTAAGTATATATGTGGCTGATGACAACGCAGTACGTATGCTTGATTCTGAAATATTGCTATAGGCCAAAGATTTACAGAAGTGCTTTTATAGTCTTCAGAATGGTATTATGAAAGTAAATTACTTATGAATAATAAGAAAACTAACAGCATTATCTGGCATAAATAAGAAAGTTCACCATCTGGTGTTTTTAAAATGAAAACCTTTGATGGTAATTACTTAGAATGCAACAAGAGTTTCCAAAATTTGGATTTTTGGCATGATTCTCTCTAGAAATTTAGTACTCACATAAGTAATTAAGACTATAAATCTTACTCTGGTTTGATTATGAACGATGAATCATTTTCTCACAATTACAGCAGGAGAAGAGGCTGCCAAATATGTCCATTTATCGATATATGCTTACAGAGCACTGGTTTAGGGCAATCTTAAGTAAAGTGTTATAACAATGTAAAATGAGATTTCATTATTTGCTCTAGAAGCATAAATTACGATCATTGTTATTGTTTTCCTGGCGCCTGAAGATGGATTTGGGATTGGACATTTAACTGATGTAATCTAAGATTAAGCAGCAGAGCTCTCTTTGGAGCCTCTAGCCTGCAGAAATAGTCTAGCTGGAGTTATTAAAGTCCTTGTACGCTCAGAGCAAGATTTTCGCCCTTAATGTAGCTTGCTGTATTTATTATACGCAATGTGTAAAATAGGTTTTCAATATAATATAGTGCACAACCTGAATAGAGGAAGAAGCAGCATCAAGTCCTCCAAAATCCTTAAGCCAGAGAGGATTCCTTAGAGAAAGTTGCCTGGACCTAAATTTTTTAAGGTGTTTAGGCATTGCTGCACTCTTTTTTTTTTTTTAAGCATCCAAGTAGCTGAACAGTGAGTTGTCACTGAACTTGAATAATCTTTCAAATTAGGGCCCTGTTATGTTTTGAAATCTTGTGCTAAAATCTGCACTAATTTTGGTTACATGTTCACTGTAGTTTGAAATGTGGTTTGTTGCATTTATCGAGCATACATATAGTTGTCATGCTTTGGGACAGGTAATAAGACAAGGATTTCTACTTTCTATTTTTATGTGCTTTTCATCCATCACAGGCATTATTTCTGTATTTTTAATAGCAAGTTCACCTTTTTTGAGAAGTTTCTCTTAGGGTGATAATTGTTCCAGCAATAAGCACGATATTCTCCTTGTGGTTTCATAGTATCCCACGCAGACAATACCCAGTTTCACATGCAACAAAAATAAGCAAGAAGCATGTACTCACCCACTTGCCCATGTTGGGATAGTCATGCTCTGGATCAAAAAGGTGTTGGTGCAGCTGGTATTCCCTGCTGAACTCTGCTGTGTCTGGGGTGTTTTCTAGACACCCATCATCAACTGCAAAAGTATGTTAGAAAGCGCTGAGTGCTTAGTAGCTTTGAAACACACAGTATGTGCCACATTAATCAGCAAACTTCTTAAATGCAATTATGGAATTAAAAAAAAAATTTAAGAATGGGATGACTGGAAAATGGCAGGTATTTTTTTCCTTTAAAAGCACTTTGTCAGGATATATTTTTTTTTAAAAAAAGCACAACTTAGTGAAACTTCAAAACTAAACAAATTTATTTTCCAAGATCTCCCCCTCCTTTTTGTTTTTCTTTTAAATTAGTGATTGAGCTTGATTTTGCATAGAACTGCATGTTATTCTGATGCAGAAGGGATCCTCTTTTCATTTTTAAATGCCCACAGGAAGTTGTAGAAATTGTTTAGGCAATATTTTTGAAGCTCATGGTAAAACAATGCTGTGAGCAAAGACACCATTTCCTTCACTGAGTAGCTCTTCATGGAACTCCATTTCTGGTTTGCTACTTTGTTCAAAATGGCTGAAAATCATTTATGCATCATAAGATCTCATAAAAATGCAATGTGAAAGAAGTTTTATGCTGAAGATGTTTCTGCAGATTGGTAGCTAATCTGATGGGTCCAGAAACCTCCTTTAATCGCAATGAGTGGTTTTGCAGTGTCACATCAAGGATAATACCCTTTTAAAAATCAGATTATGGACTTTTTACCAAAATAAGCCACCTTTAGATTAAACAAAGACTCAGCATCTTGAGGCCAGAGTAGCTCTTGGATAGAGTCTCCTCCTGGAGCTCCCTCTGCTTTGTCAGCATGGGGAGCTTGGAGTCCAAGTTCCTCTCAGACACACCCAACGAGATCCTACCACCCAAGGCATGATGCTGGGCATCCAAGCAGCTACATCTGCCAGAACACAGGCACTCCAGAGGACACACCTGTGGACTTGCCCTTCTGTCCTTGTCTGATCATCATGTAAAAAGATTTGCAGATGGATTATCTTTTTCCCTTAAGATGTGGGAAACAGTAGAGACTTGACTTAAAAATGAGTTGATTCAATGAGCTGAGGAGGTTATTCTAAGTCCAACAGATCCTGCTTTCTCTTTCTCCTTAGAATGGGGAAAAATAAAGTTGCTGATAGGAAACAGGAGAAAACTAACCATACTGGCTAAGTAACTCAGACACCATTAAAGTTAACTACAAGCACTTAAAAATTATTTCAGTCTCAGCAGGGACAGGGTCATCTCAAGAGAGAAGCAGGTGACAACAGATATGTGGTAGACCTTCTCAGAGCATCTGTGTCTTTTGGCAGAAAACACAAAGGACAGCTGGACATATGTGTGCCCTCTGCAACTGCTAATCCAAAAGTCTTCAAGCTCAAGTGCTCCAGGCTTATGTATTCCTGCTGTGGAATGTGCATATGTAGACAGTGACTGGAAAAATTGTTTTCCATTAAGCAAATCCACAGACCTGATTGAGGAAGGCCTCCGGTAATTTGTATGCATAATACAGTCACCACTTGAATTTCCATTTAAGGCTCTGAAAAACATTTTACTCTAATCCTAGTAGATACTATCTTCACTCACTGCGTACCTACGACAGAGCCATTTATCTGAGCAGGCAGCACTTCCCTAAGAATTCCCCCTGTGTTCAGATCTGACTGTATGAGCTTAGCTAACAACTTTTATCTCACCTAAGAAAGAAAAATTGGAGGGATTTTCAGAGGCATTTATCTGGATGCCAGGTTTCTAATTTATTTATCTAACCACTAACAGAAGTCTAATGCACAAGCACAGAAGATAGAAAGTCTGCATGTGTGCTTGTATGTGTGAGAACACCTAAACCCATCATTTGCAACCTGTCAGACAACAGCTATATTGAACAAAATGGAAGATCAGATATTATTTCAGAAGAAATGCAGGCATTATCACCAAATGGGCTGTAATAGAAAACAGTAAGGGAGGGTTATTAGAAATTTTGTCATATTTTTGAATGAAATGTAAAAACACTGTTTGCAAAACTTTCATGACAAATATTTATTTTTTGATCAATTCTAGGCTAGCTAGAACATTTTTAATAAGAATACAGACAACTGTTTTGCATTATCCAAATAACATAAAAGAAGACTAAACAGAAAAGATTTTGAAAGGATCTCTCGGCTCACAAATAAAAATTGAGAGAAAAATAGAGTGCTCATTCCCAGTTCCAGCTCCCAAGGCAGCCAATGGGTGTTTTACTACTACTTTCGGTACTGGAAGTCATTCCTTGGCTCAAATAACAAGAAAAAGATCAATTCCCTTGGGGTATGTCTATATCATGCACATGCAGTGCTGCTTTAGAGATCCTTCAGCAGTAGCCACCCACATTGCTCGGTATATGCAGAGCTGCAAGCTGAGGGACATACCAGGTGTCTCGGGTACCATACCGCTCTGACACTCTGAGGCTGCACTGCTCCTCTGCCAGAGCAAGCCTGCAGGCAATGCACTGGGGTACGGCCATGTAGTTCTCCATTTCTTGGCACAGACGCACCCTCAGTGAGCTATAAAGCCACATGGATTGGAGCCAAGGTATCTTAAATATTGACTCATGGTCTGGGTTGGAGATCAGGGCAGACAGTTTCATTCCTCTTGGCACAATGAAAGTCTCTAAAATAAGGGTAAATCTCATCTGTACAGAATAACTTTTTTCAGGGGCCAGCCTAAAAATGAACTCCCTCAGGAACAAGACACTATCATAGATCTCACTATCTTCTACTCTGAGGTCAAGATGATTTCTTCCACCTGACCTTCTCTAGCAGTCATATAGCAATACAGAAGGTGCACATATTAAAAAAAAAAATCTCATCTAAACCACTGATTGCTCAACAGTTCTGCTCCTGGGGCAGAGAATGAATGAAAACACCCATTGCTGATCAAGTGTCGTACTGCCTAGTACAGCGCTGAAAGACTGAAAGAAGTACAGTGAAGCCAGAGGTGCGAAGGTTACAGAAGAATTACCTGTTTTTCCAATAGGGCAGGGATTTGGAGGGTCAGGATATCCTTGATCTTCACTGAAATCCTTTGGTACATTATCTCCTGTCAGCTCAGCCACGATGTTTGGGATATTGCCGTAAGGACCCAAGTGCTGGAGACCCTCGTGTGCACCACCTAGCAAAGACGATTTACACACACTGTCTTTTTAAAAGATTAAAAGTGTAAGTGCTTTAGTTGATTCAAGTAATCCAGACTTAGATTTTATATATATATATATATAAAATAATTATTATAGAGAAAGATCCAAGTTTAGATTTCAAATGTCTCTTTTAGAAACATAACCCTGTGACCTAAATCAGATAACTTAGGTAATGAAAAATGAAACTAGGAAACAAAATCAGCCACTTATTATTAATCTTAGGGTTGTTTTTTTCCTTAACTATGTAAGCTATAGGTAAAAAAATGCAAAGGAAAAGAAACATGAGACAGTAATGGAACTTAATACATTTGCTACACAATCATCTTCAGTCACTGATACTGTTACTGTTCATCGTAGCAACTAAGAATTGAAGAAGATATGGCCACACAACATCATGGCAAGACAAAGTTAATGACACTGTAGAAAGAAAAAATACTATTTGCGCAGACTAGAAATACATTAATAAGGTAAGTCATGTGAGGGAACCCAAGATAGTATAGCAAATTTGGTTGTATACAGCTGGGAAAATTATTTTTAAATCAAACCACTTCTTAAATGCAAATTTGAGTTTCCTGCAGTAATGGTGAAAAGTGATTAAGAGTCCCTATTGTTGATGGGAATTCTTGTGCATGTACACCTACACAGTAGTCATTACAGTATGAAACATCACATTCAGTGACTTTTACGCCATTACTTAATAGACCAGTTCTAGACACAGGCTTTTATATTTGCCCTGCAGGACTTGAGGCACCATCCTGAAGGGTTACAACAACAGTGTGCAGTAGGTTTTATAACTCAGTGACAGAGGACATGATGATGGGTTTACTGTTCTTGGGCAAACACACACAGAAGTGGTGTGCTACAGCCTTCTTCCACACATCTTAGCTTGGGCGCCTTGCCTTTGACAAGTAGAGTCTTCCACTAAAGGTTTGGGAACCAAGCTCAGGCCGTTCTCTCTATACACCCCTCTGCAAATATTTATCTGCTCCAGACCTTTTCTGCACACATTACTGACCAAATGCATCTACAGGCTAAAACCCTGCTGCCTGCAGAGTTTTCTAAATACTATTGTACAGTATTCTTTTGAATTTCACACAAATAAAACCTTAGTTTCAAGCATGCTCTTTTTCCCTGCCATAAGACAGCAACCACATACACTGCAGCAAGAGCTAATGTAGTTAGTCTATAAGTATATATATTTCAATTTTATTTGCATGATGGACTAAAACCTAATAAACATGCTAATTTTCCCCCTTCAAGTACAAGTTTCTTATTCTGTAATGCAATGTTTATCGGAAAGTTTTACAGGTATCTAACAAACATAAAAGTAGTCCTATAAAAAATCTGCATCTGTGTTATATGAGATTTTCCCTTGTAGCTGACCATAAGCCCTGGTACTAAAACCAGAATAGCGTTATACACACTATGAACTTTATTATACATTTACAGCCCATAGTCAACACAAAGATGATGCTTTTAAGAACTGTATAGATTCACAATAATGCTATGGTGATGAGGTTAAAAAATGCATAACATAGGTTTAATCTAATGTAATTTCATCCAACATCTAACGTATAACATAAAATATTTCTTTTGTACTGAACTCCACATAAGGATTGATTGCATATATGTACTTAGAAGCATCAGGTTATGATTCTGCTGTAAACTACAGAACCACATAATCAATACGTGTTTGAACATCCTGTATACAATGTGGTTCACTATGGGACAATCCATCAGATAGAAGCATATCTACGCTTGTATGTGGTGCAGACCTCTTGGCACCAAAGCTCCATCCATAAAGAAAACACAGGTACTTAGCAGGCTCCAGTGTGCTATATATACGTGTAAGTTTAAACTGACTGCCAAGAATTCCCTTGACTGAGTACAAAACAATCTTTTTATATTAATATAAAGGATTGTTTCCTTTAGGTATAAATGTCCAGGATCATTTAAGGGTTTTTCCTTTCTTTCCAAAAGAGACAATAGCACCTGCTCTGGTGCCATAATTTAGCACACTTGAAAGATTTAATAGCGTTAGCAAAGCTTATTCCTTATAAACTCTGATAAACAGTGCACTCAGTAAAGACTGCAATAATAAAAATGAAATGCTATGAATATACCAAATAGGGGTATTATGCACAGTAATTCACAAGCTGCATTAGTTCTGGTATTGTAATGTTACTGATTTGAAGAAACCTATTAGGATTAAAAACACTGCAGCTACCAAGTCAAAATATTGTGATACAAACATATATAGTTAGCTACAAAAATAGCATAAGATACGTCTCTTGAACCTTGAAGCAGAGACTGAAAGAAAAAAGACAAGACTACTAAACAACAAGGAACTTTTCGTAATTTCCTATCCCAGGGAAGCATGAGAGAAACCATTGTTAAATTATTTGAAACTGGACTAGCAAAAATCCAGAATAGTACAGAGAACACCTCTGTACTCAAAAAAAGATGGGCTAGATAAATCTATGTTTTTCCCATCTCTTCTTATTTCTTGTATGCACTGGCTTTTGTGTGCCACATACTAGCAAAAAAAAAAAAACCTTCCAAAACAATCAGCTGCCTTTCATGTGCAGGATTTCTGTGTCAGCATGTAGTTATTTTACATCCCTACAGGATAAACTAGAAGTTTAGGTCTTTTGGACTCAGGTCAGTATTGTCATAAGTAAGCTTTGGATTTCATTTACAATATATGTATAAAAGTAACCGCCTTCTGGCACTAGTCTTGAACTGTCGCAGGGTGGAAAAGAAAAATGGAACGATACCTATCCCCTTTCCTATAATTCTGGAAAAGTCTTTAATCATCTCACCAACTGCTGGTATCATCTCAATTAGAGATACCTGGAATGAGTAAAAATTTAAAATGCCCACATTTTAGCTCATTTCTTTGTAGGAGCAATACTGTCTCTATGGGTAGGAGTACAACACAACCACTCCATTCTCGGGTAGAAAAAAGAAAAAAAAGGAAAAGAAAACACAAGGAGCAACTAGTTTCCTGCCAGTATCGAATATTGCCCTGATCAAACAGACCCCATGGAAATGCTTTTAGTCCACTGAAGTTCTAGTTGCTGCTACCCATCTATTGGTAGTGTAAAGCACAACTGAAACAAATCCGCTCTCAGAAGCAATCCTCCACATCAAATACAAACAGCAATGCTGCCCCCCAGAAAAGTAATTTTAAGAAAGTCAGTGAGAAGGGATTTTCAAAAGTGGAAAATGATTGCAGAACACTTAAAGACAAATCACAGGACAAATTTGCCTTTCAGTCTCATTGGAACAGTTTCCCATGTCACGGTGTAGATAGGGTTATCCCATTTCCAAATTCAGAAAAGAGGTGGCTTGGCCAATCTTAGCAAGGAGATACAAAATAGAATGGATCATGATTATCTGTTGTGAGTAAATAAATCCCAGATCCCAGATTAAAGACCTTTACTTAGAGAGTCATGCTAGATGCCCTAGTTTTCATATTTTTGCTCTCAAACATCATGAAGCAGACTCTTAAAAGTGTCAAAACCCTTCCCAGATGCACAGAGGAATACTCCCCCCTGAGTAAGAACTGCACCTCTTATGATCGTGAGCTGTACAAACTCCAAGCAAATACGAGCTGCAAGGGAAGCGTGGTATACCTTACCCCATTTGTGTAAGATTCCTGAGGGAGTAAAGAGATATTAATCAGAGATACAATGCCACCTTTACTACTTTGCAAAATCTTTTGTTAATCTGGACTATTAGTTCTTATCACTGTGAAAAATTGTCAAAATTTTTTCCAGTGTGTCCTCTCTGATACAGAGATAGCTCTTTCGCTTTTCACTGTGACAGCTTTCCATACTATCCTGCACTTCCATCCCCAGTCATCTTGCCATATCTACCTTTGCTGTGTCATCGTCACATTCAAAAGTGATGTCTCATCCCTAATCAAAGGCAGGTTTGGCAGAATGCTGCCTTCTGGTGCTCATGTATCTTAAAATGGGACACCATCCACTGACTTCCTTTTTCCTTTCCTTTATTATCTGCAAGACTCCCCATCATGTAATCTGATAATTCAAACTGTCAAAAAAATCCTAAATGCAAAAAATGCATTTTCATTTTCCTTATCCTTTCTAATATCACTAAAAGCTTTACAGTCCCAATGCCATTTCCCCCATGTGCCTTCAGCTAGCTTCATCCTAGAGAGTCCTATCCTGGTTGCTGAGATTGATTAAGATCAGGAAATGAGAGGCAATGAAAAAATTACAAATTATCACATTTTCTCTATTCCACAGAAGCTGCTAAATAAGAGAGCAGGGAAGGAGAAAGAGCATAGGAGAAGGAAGAACAGAAAAATGCAAACCTAGCCAACTTCCTTAACCGTTCAAGAGCATGCCTCAGGAAACCCAAGAAAACTACAGCTATACACACTCAAGCACCCTAGATTCCAGAGTCAGCTTGTCTTCTCCTTAATGACACAAAGTTTCTTAAAACTATAAAGATTAATTTTCTTTTTCTCTGCAGAGGGACAAATTCTTTTCAATGTGTTTTCTAAAGCCTTAAGCACACACATCACACAGTTACTGACCTTGCTTTCAGTGAATAATTCCATTTCATCCCATAATTTAATTACAAACAGTATAAACATTTAAGATATGAAGTGCTTTTACTGTGAAATGGTTAGCAACAAAGTAACACCCATGCCCCTCTCACAATAAACTTATAACAGTAGCTTATATGCCATTATTATTCATTATTCAAATTGCACACACAATAAAAAAACCCCAGCAGCTCACTCGCTGACAGAACGCAAAAGCAATCTCTTATGCCTCCCTTGGTTGAACAGTCCTCTAATGGACTATATTCATTTGCCCTTTAGTCTGAACAGAAAGCTTTCGCGCTTCACTGTGTGGATAAGCTTACCCTTTTTACAAACACGGTGCAACCTGCAGTATGCAGCAATAGGCCCCCTCTGCCACACTGCCTTCCAGCTACCGTGCATCAGCAGAGTCAAGGGAAAGCACGTCCAGCAAACAACACACCTGTAGCTGCCGTAACGTTACCTTGCTAATGACCACATGTGCAGCACATGGCTCTATGAAACAGGGCAACAAAAGGAAGCCGGTGACTTTATCCCACGAGGGATGAGACACTATTTCAATCCTATGAATGTAAATGTGCCAATGAAAGACTGAAGCACTTTATTTGCTGGCACGGACACCAGCTGCATGAGAAGCCCAGATGCTCCATCAACGTCAACACACTCATAGAAAAATACTCCTTTCGATCCTGTAATGTGAAGTATGGAGGCACCAGAATTGTCCAGAAAGGGATCATGTTTTCTGTTTATTGCTCCACTGACCTTCACAAAGTTTTCCTGTTCATTTCCCATTCATATTCATTCAATTCCATTTTCCGTACAGATGGCTCAAAGTCCCAGATGGTTCTTCAACAGAAGTGTTTAAAAGCTTTGCATGCCTGTCTGACAGCTGCCACCAGGGTAGATTTTCTAACTCCCCCAAACGACCTCATCATGAACAATACCAGTGTGGGGCTACAAGGCTCCCAAGTCTCTGCTTTGGTGAGCCGGTATGACCTCACAACTCCAAAAGCAGAGGCCTTCCTATTCAGAACTTCTGCCAACATGGCCCAAGCCAAGATGAGGTTTCTTTTGCACTTGAATAAAAGCATTGGCACATGATGAAGATGCAAGAGAGTGGTGAGATGAGGAGCCCTGCCAGGTAAGACCAGGCCCAACGCTGCTCTTTGGCACCGTGAGAGGGACTCGGGCCAGCTAACCTGATGTACTAAAGCATCCCAAGGGGACACACCAGCTGCTTCTTCCCTCCTGTTCAGCAGCTAAGAACATTCCTCTTCTCATTCATCCCTGTAGCAGCTGTGAGGGCACTGCTGGAAGCACGCACAATGGGAAGCACAGAGTGAATAGCTCTGGAAACCCCCAGACCGTGCCAGAGATCCTATCTCCTGCACATGACACCACAGTCAAGAAAAGCAAGAATCTCTTCTTTGTCTAGACTTCTAAAATATCTTTTCACAGAACCAAATAAATTAAAAAAGCTTTTCTTACTGCAAGTCAATTTAAAATTCAGATGGGAGCAGGATAAATGCACAAGATTTTGAGAACAATTACAAAAAGGTATAAAACCTAACTAAGGTGCTCAAGGATTTATTTTAAGCATGTGAAAGACAAGCAGGGGAAAAAAAAAACATCTTTGAAAACCAGAGCTCATCATAATTTGGCCGATCCTCACTGGCAGATTTTTAAATACTTAGGGACCATATTCCATTGCTAGATAAAATTTTACAGTGTCATATTAAATTTCTATATACCATCTGCCAACACTAGAAAACAGGAATACTATAAAGCATTAGCCAATACAGAAGCTATCATATTCCCTCTCATCCTCAGGTTTCTTACCTCTCTTATTGGATTACTTCCCTCTAGTAACATGTACAAAAAAATAATTGTGGCTACAAATCCCATTATAACTGGTTAATTATCTTTGGGTACATGATCTTTAGGTACTTAATTCTAAATCCTTACAGACCTGCCACCTTTCTTCCCTGAAAGAGTCCCATCTCAAGCTGCTTTCTCCTTTGGTGGCATCTTTTAAAGATGACTTCATGAATAGCAGCAGTAGTCTGTACCACATAACAATGGTTAGTGGGAGGTTTTAAGAGCTGGAGTCACTTTATCTTCTTGGTTCCTCAGAAGAGGGACGTGACACCTGCATTCCCTCCTGCAGCCATGAGAACAGGACTGCTATATGCACATTGTTTCAAGAAAAGGTTCAAAGCTCAAAGCTAAATAGGTCCCTTAGTCAGACTCACATGGAAATAACAAAGATCTAGAGAGAAACAGGGATTAATACACTTTTCTTCTTGCCCACTGACTGACTTTTCTGACAAGCACACTAATTTTGAGAATTTTCCCTGCCTCTCCCCAGACACACCGAGGAGACAACAGTGGTGCCTGCGCACCTCCTACAGCATGGGGGCATCGAGGAAGGGCAGTTCCCGAAATTCAAAAGTGGCAGAGCCCACAGTGGTAACACCCACAGCCTTTGCTGGATTCTGCCCTTGCTCCTCAAGAGGGAAAGCTGTCAAACACACTGAGGCAACACGATACCACCTCCACACAGCAATTCTTATTATTCGCTGCTTGTCATGGCTTATAAATTCATATGGAAGCAAGGATATTATGGACCAAATTTTCAAACACTTGTCTTTAATAAAGAACAAAAAAAGTCACGCCACCTCATTATTTTTCTGTTTGTAGAGTTACAGGTATAATAGTTTTACATGCAATTTCTTCACAGAGCTGTGCCATATCACTTACTCAGATAAAGAAAATCCACTGTAAACCACTGCTGTCATTTGGCACATTTTAAATTCAGAAATTAGCATTCTAAATTGCTTCTCTTACAACATGCACCACTGCCTGATACTCAAATTCTCGTTACATTTGACATTACAATTTGAGGAATAAAATAGGAAGAATAGGTATTTTTAGTCAAATCTATACAAATCCAGACATCTACCATATTAATGTACAAAAAAGTGTAGCTTTACCATTTTCATTTTATGTTACAAATTTGAGATGTCCATATTAAATTTTGAAATCATATTTCCTGGTCTATTTCAGTATTTGCAAAAAAAATACCCTGAAAGCAGAGACTAGTAGAGTGATGTTGAGGTTTGATTTTGTTTGTTAAATGTCAGGCCTATAACGCAGCATTTGATTGAAGTCATGTGTGCTTCAGCAAAAGCAGTCCCAATGTGAATATAACTTTATGTCTTAACTGCAGCAGGACTTTCTCTATAGAACAGATACAATAACCCAAATCCCTAACGATTGTGTGGTCTCTTTGCACTAAATTGACACTACAAAGTGGCCCCGAAGCAGCAGAATTGGCTGCGGGAGGTCTGCCCCAGCCCAGTGGCATGCTGCCAGCCCAGGGACTCCTACACTGCTACCCCTCGATGCTGGCACAGAGGATGTAAACTAGAGCAAAGAGGATGCAGCCATCACATTGCCATGTTTGCTGACCCCCAGACATCATACTCCCATGTATCAATGGTTATTACTTCTAGTCACCCAAGGAAGTCCAAATATATTCAGGTATAAGCATAACACACACTAACCCAAAAGCAAACAAGTACAAAGGTAGTTTCTTCACTGGTTTCAGTGAGTGTGTTCATAAGCAAAAGTTCTGGCAACTTTCTAATAAGATTTTACTGTCCTTGTAGGAAACAAGTAGCGGTCTTGCAGGTATATTACAGGCCAGACAACAAGGTAATCCAGCACTGTCTTAGTTTTCTTATTAGGAAAAATGTAAACAAAACGGACATTATGAACATGCATGAGTAATCTGCCTAATTTTACAGACAGCAGATTTCATGCAAAGTGCTATTCGTACAGAGTCTATGCTGACAAGTCATTAACTACCAGCTGTTAGCAGAAATATTAACATAATGTTCCAGACTCTTTCAAGTTTTATCATCTCAGCCAGGCAAACGGTAACTACCTTTTTCTAAAACAATAAACGGGTATTTATTTCCTTTCAAAATAATCAAATAAACCCCAGCCTTTTCTCAGTAGCTATGAGCAGTCTCTGCAGGAGAGTCAAAAGCCTCCTAAAGAGGCATCGTATTTTCTTATTCTTACAAACAATCAGGATTTAAGAGACATCATTTAATGTCACTGAGGTTGACAGCATTACGCCTCTTCTGCAGATTGAAAAGGTCAGACTGTCTGGGCTGTCATGCCAGCACCTTTATCAACCATCACCTTGTTTGAAGTGTTTTTAAGAAATAAAACCAAAACAACCAAATTAAACACACACAAACCACTCAAGGGGCTTTCTGTTGTATTGAGTTGTACGGGAGGCAATAAAAATGTAAGGACATGATATTTGCAAAATGAAAATAGGACTTCACATTTCCCATTATGAAGTGCTATGAACTGCCCGAGCTGAGCTACTGGTGCCCCCGTGTGTTTAAGTGAGATTTTTACTGTTCTCCTATGCATGGTATACCAGTCCTGAAATTTGCATTATACACATAGTCCCTTCCCCTCCCCCCAAAAAAAACCCCTTAAATATTGGCACAAACTTATAAGCATGCAAGGAAAGAAAAAAACTATGTGGCCTCTTACTTCAGAAACTCCCTGCCAGGCACAAGAAAAATAACTTCTAAGTTTTTGAAATGTTGAAGGCATGCATTTATTTTATTCTTTTGTCCTTTATTAACATAGCTACGTCCCCCTTCTTGTCTACAGAAAACTTGAATATAGCCCAGTGGTGCTTGTACAGCATTTTAGTGGTAAACCTAAGTAATAACTACAGAAACACCACTACTCATTAAAAATTCCTATTTTGCTTTTCTACATTTTTGTCTTCTTTTTTTAGATACTGATAAGTGACTCCAGTATAGCTTCCTGAAAAGATAAATTAACAAGGAGAGCGAATATTATTAGAGAAACTAAAGTAGTTAATATGGGGTTATTGATTTTAGGAATTGGGGGGTGTGCAGGAAGAAAATCTGTTCCGTGGTCAGCAAAAACCAGCTGCTCCTAAGATATCACCTCTGGTGTTAAAAATATCTTTGCTCGATGCTCATCACGCAGGACCTGTTTGGCTTCTGCCATGCTGACATGCCATGCACCATCTGCCAGCTGCTGTACACAAGTACAGGGAATTAGCCAGCAAATTCCCATTTTTGTGACATATTTATCCTGTGAACTGCTTCCACTCATCTTACAGAGCCCTAGCAAAGGAGGATAGCTCACGCTGCCTCCGCACCTCCCTGCGAGTTGGGGCAGAGAAGCCATCCTCCCCAGGCAGCTCACCCTGCCACCGAGAGAGAAAAGCCACCGCACTCACTGTCCTCTGGACCTCCAAGCTCTCCTTGGACTACACAGTTTGAACTTCAAAGTAATTTCTTGGTAGATTAAACTCTTTATCAGACATCTTCTAGACTCTACTCCTATTTTAGCAGCTTGACCTGACGTAACAGGTGAGTCTACAAATGCAAAGGGAAGGAGAAGAAAAAACCCCCCATGTATTTACAGATTTCAACATAAGAAAAGGCAGGAACTTCTTTCCATTAACAAGCTGTACTTTTTTTTCTATCCATCAGCAAGAAAACTATCTGGTCACTTAGGAAAGAGAACACATGCTGCTGAATGTATTTTCTGAAAAGTGTCCGTCTTTTAGTTGTCTTTGGTGTGGAGGAGCAAGTTTGTGACTTCACTTACTACAGCCAAGGCAGCCCTAAGGGGTTTTTTTGGGGGGGGGAGGGGGAAGAGGGGGGCACAGGGGAAGACCACGTGTAGTTCCCTGCAGCACATCCACCCTCTGGTTTTTAGCATTTGAAAGTCAAAATATGATGATTAACACTGGAAAAAATTTAGATAGCTGAGATGGAAAATGGGCATAATTAGGAAATGAACTAACAGCAATAGTATTTTTGTGACTTATAAAATTATTAAGATCTTATTCAGCTGGAAAAAGTTATTATAATAATCACGCAAATTTGCAAACATTTCATTATAATCAGGCTGCTAGTATAAACTTGTGTATATTATGGCAGCCTAAATTTGTTTCCAAATTCCAAAGCCACAGAAATTAATTTTTCCTGACAGCACCTTGTTTGCAATTGTACACATATAACGGGTAAAATCTTGGCCTTTTGAAAATCAGTGGTCCTTCTGGAATTCTGGCTCGGCTGAAGCTGATGGCATCTGCAGCTATCAACACTGCTGCAGGTCCACACTGCTGGGGCAACTTCTGACAAAAACATTTTGTTAAGTAAAACAATTTTCTATAGGAACATACTAAATTTATTAAGCTCTGATTGATAAAGATTTTTTATGATGAGATGCAGTATCTGGTCAAAATGAGAAACAGATACACTCCAGAACAGTCAGTGGGTTGATGATGAGGATGCTGGCATGGGATGAACCAGGTTTTAAACTGTCTACATTGGTCACTGCAACCTACAGCCTGAAAAATGGCTGGAAATCAAGACTCCTAGCAGCTCAGAATTTCTCATAAATAATAAGTTTCATACCCAATTCTACTCTCTGCTACTTTCACTACTAAAAATTCCCAGTAAAGACAGTGCCTCAGGAGATTAGTTAGTAAACCACTTTGCTGTGATGGTATTTAGGACGAAAGCCCTATTTTGCTGCGGCATATTCCAATTATTGTTAAACCTCTTTCTTCCCTTCCCCCTTAGTTTTCCCCTCTATTTTCTTGTAGATTTTTTTAAGCACTTGCACACAAAATTATTAGCCAGTGATAACAGTGTAACTATGTTGTGGAAAGCCCATAGGAGAATCCTTCAGAATCTGAAACCTTGTACTGATGTACTCAAAAAACACATGCAGTTATTTTTTCTATAGCTCAACCATAAATTACTTATTGTTCATATGGATGCCACTGGGAACATCAATCACAAGTCCTCTCTCAATCCTCCTCAATACTCCTGTCAGCCGACACAGGTTTTTTTACTTAAACATTACAACCCATGTCACTGTTTATTGTGCTGCTCAGTTCACCTCCTTGCATATTGGCCAGGAAGTATCTGAGACACAAGCAACCTGTAAGAGCTCACCACCACCAGAAACATTCTTCCAGAAAGTCCTGCAGGTCTGTTTAGTGGAGCAGAGATTGGGGCTTCCTCCTGTGAGGAAATTCTCTTTCTACATCATGTGACAGAATTTCACAAAATATGTGTGTAAGATCCAGCCCTGCCGCCCCCAAACAAACCAAACCCCGCCCCAGTTCAGAAAGGTCACAGCATTTTTACTATACTGAGCATTACACTTCATCTGCCCATAACAGGTCAATGCGTCATGGGAGTCCTCGTTCAAATGCCTCCTGTCCTCATTCCTTGCCAGAGGACAAGGTCCTTGCCTGAATCCAGTTCCTATTCTGATTTGTTCAGAAAACATTGGCTGACTGGAGCCGCTGGGAAGTCAGGAATGTCAGTCCCCTGGCAATAACCAAGTAGTGGGCAGACTGTGGGGAAAACGGCAAAAACTGCAGTTTCTCAGGCAGATACCATAAGTGGAAGCATTATGTATGGGAATCTCTTACAGAACTAGACTGTCTTGAATAAATGTCTTACCATGTCATTTTAGCAATTCTGTTGCCAAAGTAGACACCTAAGAGAAAGTCAAACCCATTGTGCAGGTTCTCCCCCAAATTATGCAAAAATAAATATTTAAAGAGTATGAAATGGAGCATTGTTAACTGATTAGTAATTGGTATCTTAAATTCTGAAGTCTTTCACAGAGTAGTAGTTAAAATCACTGCTACAAAATGAAATGCCAGTTTTGTTGGATTAGCTATCCTGTAATTTATGTTCTGTATTTAGAGATAAACTCACGGTGAAAATTTACTGAATTACATGTACCTTTTAAAAAAGCAGTATGAGAAAATGTGTAGAATGACAGAAAACCATGTTAGTCTTGTAACTGGAACCAACACTTTCAAAACCCTTTCTTAAGTTGAAGTTTCTAATCAGATACTTCAAGAGATATCTATCTAGCTGTCTATAGACGCACACATATCACCACAAGAAACCGAAAAAAAGAGCAAGTGATTACTATCTGAAAAACTCACCACAAAACACTCTATGAAAAGCAACGATTGACATGAAGGTCTGATTTGCATGTCTATTTCTATGCTGACTGATAGCATTCACCTCACAAGGCTTTTCTGCTTTGCAGAAATTTCTCAATAGGCTGTTAAACATCCATGGTAGACTTGAGAAAAGAGCATCATCCTTATCTGATCAAGAGGGGAAAGTTAAATATGATAAATAAACAGGATTTATCACCTTTCAGTTTTACTCTGTTATATACACAGGAACTTTTTTTATTTTAAAAAAGGAAAAAAGAAAAGAAGTGGCGGGGAGGCTTGTCCAACCTGTACTTTGTGGCAGACTCTATGGATGACTGGAAAACGAGCATTATTCAAGTCTCATAAGCACCAGAAAAGTTTCAATACTTAAAGAGATTCTTAATCTGGTTTTGCTAACATTGTAATTAGAAAGTAATGGCAAACAGCTGAGATGAAATATTTGCCAGAGATCCAGTTTACTTGTCTTTTCTAAGGTTTAAAAAAAAATGTCTGGGGAAAAGAGGGAGATGGAGAGTAAAATTACTCACTTCTACCAGTCTGTCCCAATTTCTCTACACACAAACACTCATAAAGGAGGAGGAAAGGGCACAGACTAAATTTTACTCCTTAAGCCTAACCTCTGTCATTTAAGTTTGCAGAAAGGCGTATGTCCATCAAAGTTGCTTCAGAAAAATATATAAACTTAGGTCTGCAATTATCCGGTAGAAATGCCTATTCAGCTTTAATCCTCTCTTAGCCTCCATTAAGGCAACTCCATCTCTTTGGCTAGGACAGTCTGTACATCTGAATGGGGACAAAATAAAGGGCACAGACGTAGGAACTGTGAAGACTTACTACGGTGTCAAATTGATTTAATTTTGACAGAAGGGTTGGGAGGTTCTGCTCCGTTTTGATGTTTGCACATAAATTATAATATTTGGCATTGCATGCGTTCAACCTTTTGCTGTAATCCCAAAATAAAAGCTAGTGTATTACAATTCAAATAGCAATATATTGCAACATTATCCTAATACCCTAACATCTGAGCCAGATATTTCAGATGGTTTGCACAGTTACAAAAGACTGATTCCAAGGAAAAGTTACTCACACAGAACGAGACCAGAAGTACTGGCCAAAATAATGAACCTGAGCCCAGAGCGTTCATCACAGCAACACAGTGTTGCGGTGCTCCTTGTGAATGCAGGGAGAGGAGAGCACCCATGTCCTTTCCACCCCTGCAGCCGGAGCCCTGGCTTCCCCCTGCACGCAGCTCTGCACGCTCCAGCACCCACCTGTCCCACTGAGGGCTGCACAGGGTTCTGAAGCACATACGAAGAACCCCCCATATTGGCTTCTCCCTTTATCTTGCAAGACACCACAAACACTTGATCTCTTCTGGTCTGCAAATATTTCTAAAAATCTGTGAGATTTGGGCTCTACAGCTGTCATGGTTTTAGCTGGGATAGTTAATTTTCTTCACTGTAGCTGGTATAGTGCTGCGTTTTGGATTTGGTATGAAAATAATGTTGATAACACACCAATGTTTTAGTTGTTGCTGGGTAGTGCTTACACTAGTCAAGGACTTTTCCAGCTTCCCATGCTCTGCGAGGTGCGCAAGAAGCCGGGAGGGGAGAGGGCACAGCCAAGACCGCTGATCTGAATTGGCCAAAGGGATATTCCATATCATGTGACGTCATGCCCAGTATATTAACTGGGGGGAGTTGGCCGGGGGGAAGCAGCGATCATGGCTTGGGGACTGCCAGTGTTGGTCAGTGGGTGGTGAGCGGTTGCAGCACTTGTGGGGTTTTTTTCCCTTTTCCCCAGTTTCATTTCTCTCTCTCTCGTTATTTTCTTTTTTTTTAAATTATATTATAATTGTTATTATTATTATTATCATAATCATTATTGTTATCATTACCATTACTACTATTACTATCTTATTTTAATTATTAAACTGTTCTTATCTCAACCCACGAGTTTTCTTGCTTTTGCTCTTCCGATTCTCCCCCTTCCCACTGGGGTGGGAGGAGTGAGCGAGCGGCTGTGTGGTGCTTAGCTGCCAGCTGGGGCTAAACCACAACAGTCCTTTTTGGCGCCCAACATGGGGCATGAAGGGTTTGAGATAATAACAGTTGCTGGTCACAGCATTGACTCTGTTCTCAGTATTAGTTTATTTGATCTGCACTATGGTCTTGTTTTTGCTGTACATGTTAAAGATTGGTGTTCGTGGTCTGCTGTGCTCTGCAGTGATTAGCGATGTTTTGCCTGGGGGAGTTGTTATTAAAACACTGGCCTTGAGTTTTATTTGGTATATGAAGTTTATATTGAAGCCGTTACTGTACTTTGGGTACCACCTCATGGAGACAATTACAAATTATACCTCCTCTTAGAGTTGTTTCATGGAGGAAATACAGAACGGCACCGTAGTTACCTTCGTCTATAGTGCCTCCTCCTTCATTACAACAACTTTTGAGCATCTTGAACATCCTTGGGTGGTTAAGATATGTATGTTGCTATTTCTTTGGCAGATTGTTTCAATTTTGTCTAAGGTTAATAAGCACTTTAAGAATATCATCCAGAGGTCTGCCCCAAGGCTTCATAGTTATGAGAGGCAGGGCATGTGGGATAGTATGGGCAAATACCTAGGACAGTGGGCACCTCCAATGTTTTGGAACTTCACCCCTGAACAAGTGCAGAATCCTGAAAAACTAGTAGAGTATTTGAAGAAAGTATGTTGTCACCCCAGCAATTCCAGAGAGACACAGATCACTGCAACATGCTGGGGCCTGGCCCATGCCTACCGAGCCCTGTTCAACACTATTCAGTACCCCCAAGAAGGCCTCTGGAGCTAAGAAGATAAAGAAAAAGAAGACGACAGGCACTGTGGCCACTTCAACCCTGGCAGCAGGCACCACGGCCATTCAATTCCCCACGACAGGCACTGTGGCCACTCCAACCCTAGCAACAGGCACTGTGGCCACTCAAACACCCATGGCAGGCACTGCAGCTGAACCAGAGAATCAACCCGTCCCAGTATCAATTGCCCCTATACACAAAAACAAATCTTGGAAAAGAAAGTCAACTCGCTTAGAAAGAGATGATGGAAAAACAGGGCCATCACAAGGAGAGGAGGAGGAAGAGGAAGAACTCGTACAAGAGATGGAAACTACGCGATCCCTATCCTTGAGTGAGCTGCAAGATATGCAGAAAGATTTCGGTCGTTGTGTAGGTGAGCATGTTGTCACCTGGCTGCTCCAATGCTGGGATAATGGGGCCAGTAGCCTGGAATTAGAGGGTAAGGAAGCCAAACAACTGGGATCCCTTTCTAGGGACGGGGGCACTGACAAAGCAATTGGAAAAGGGACACAAGGCCTCAGCCTCTGGAGGTGACTCTTGTCCGGAGCGAAACAAAGGTATCCCTTCAAGGAAGATGTTCTGTATCACCCAGGAAAATGGACCACCATGGAGAAAGGTGTCCAGTACCTGAGGGAATTAGCTGTGCTTGAGGTGATTTATGGTGACCTGGATGATGAACAGTCATCCAAAGATCCAGATGAAGTCCAGTGCACACGACCCATGTGGCAGAAGTTTGTACGGAGTGCACCGTCATCCCATGTAAACTCACTGGCAGTAATGTCCTGGAAAGATGAAGAGGCACCAACGGTAGGGGATGTGATTGATAAACTCCAGGATTACGAAGCACATGACTTTTCCCCCCTCATCTCGGCTGTGGAGAAACTGTCCCGGGAGTTCCAGCAACTCAAAGAAGATATGCCCTACTCCCTACCTGTATGGACCAGTATCTCGGCCATTAGGAGTAAGCGTCCCTCTGCTCAAGAGAGAGGATATGCATCATGGGCCACCCTATGGTTTTACCTGTGTGACCATGGAGAGGACATGAGGAAGTGGGATGGGACATCTACCTTGATGCTAGAGGCACGGGTACGTGAGTTGCAAGGAAAAACAATCACTCAGGGGGGGTCTTCCAGGAAAGTTGCTGCTCCAGTTTCCAGTAAGCAGTTTCCCAGGCAGAGGAGTAGAAGCACTGATTTTATTTCTGATCTTAATAGAGAGACTTCTGATTCCCATTCACAAGAAGTGAGTTGCGGATTCTGCAATTGGAATTAGAGGGGCCCTGCCTCGAGCCAGGTGGAGGAAAGGGACAACCGGGTTTACTGGACTGTGTGGATCCGATGGCCTGGGACATCTGACCCACAGGAGTATAAGGCTCTAGTGGACACCGGTGCACAGTGCGCCCTAATGCCATCAAACTATGTAGGGGCAGAACCCATCTGTATTGCTGGAGTGACAGGGGGATCCCAAGAGCTAAGTGTATTGGAGGCTGAAGTGAGCCTAACCAGGAATGAGTGGCAAAAGCACCCCATTGTGACTGGCCCAGAGGCTCCATGCATCCTTGGCATAGACTACCTCAGGAGAGGGTATTTCAAGGACCCAAAAGGGTACAGGTGGGCTTTTGGTATAGCTGCCTTGGACATGGAGGAAATTAAACTACTGTCTACCTTGCCCGGTCTCTCGAAGGACCCTTCTGTTGTGGGGTTGCTGAAGGTCAAAGAACAACAGGTGCCAACTGCCACCACAACAGTGCACCGGCGGCAATATCGCACCAAGACTCCCTGATTCCCATCCATGAGCTCATTCGTCGACTGGAGAGCCAAGGAGTGATCCGTAAGACCCTCTCACCCTTTAACAGTCCCATATGGCCAGTGGGGAAGTCTAATGGAGAGTAGAGACTAACAGTAGACTATCGTGGTCTGAACGAAGTCACTCTACCACTGAGTGCTGCTGTGCCGGACATGCTAGAACTTCAATACGAACTGGAGTCAAAGGCAGCCAAGTGGTATGCCACAACTGATATCGCTAATGCATTCTTCTCAATCCCTTTGGCAGCAGAGCGCAGGCCACAGTTTGCTTTCACTTGGAGGGGCATCCAGTACACCTGGAATTGACTGCCCCAGGGGTGGAAACACAGCCCTACCATTTGCCATGAACTGGTCCATACTGCACTGGAACAGGGTGGAACTCCAGAACACCTACAGTACATTGATGACATCATCATGTGGGGCAACACAGCAGAAGACGTTTCTGAGAAAGGGAAGAAAATAGTCCAAATCCTTCTGAAGGCCGGTTTTTCCATAAAACAAAGTAAAGTGAAGGGACCTGCACAGGAGATTCAGTTTTTAGCAATAAAATGGCAAGATGGACGTCGTCAGATCCCAATGGATGTGATCAACAAAATAACAGCCATGTCTCCACCAACTAGCAAAAAGGAAACACAAGCTTTTCTAGGCATTGTGGGTTTTTGGAGGATGCATATTCCAAATTACAGTCTGATTGTAAGCCCTCTCTATCAAGTGACCTGCAAGAAGAATGATTTCAAATGGGGCCCTGAGCAACAACAAGCCCTTGAACAGATCAAACAGGAGATAGTTACTGCAGTAGCCCTTGGGCCAGTCCAGGCAGGACAAGATGTAGAAATTGTGCTCTACACTGCAGCCGGGGAGAATGGCCCTACCTGGAGCCTCTGGCAGAAAGCACCAGGGAAGACCCAAGGTCGACCCCTAGGGTTTTGGAGTCACAGATACAGAGAGTCCAAAGCACGCTACACTCCAACTGAAAAAGAGATATTGGCAGCATATGAAGGGGTTCGAGTTGCTTCAGAAGTGATCGGTACTGAAGCACAGCTCCTCCTGGCACCTCGACTGCCGGTGCTGGGCTGGATGTTCAAAGGGAGGGTCCCCTCTACACATCACGCAACTGATGCTACATGGAGTAAGTGGGTCGCACTGATCACCCAACGGGCTCGAATAGGAAACCCCAGCTGCCCAGGAATCTTGGAAGTGATCATGGACTGGCCAGAAGGCAAAGATTTTGGAATATCGCCAGAGGAGGAGGTGACACGTGCTGAAGAGGCCTCACTGTATAACAAACTACCAGAAAATGAGAAGCAATATGCCCTGTTCACTGATGGGTCTTGTCGTCTGGTGGGAAAGCATCGGAGATGGAAGGCTGCTGTATGGAGTCCTATATGACAAGTCACAGAAGCTGCTGAAGGAGAAGGTGAATCGAGTCAGTTTGCAGAAGTAAAGGCCATCCAGCTGGCTTTAGACATTGCTGAACGAGAAAAATGGCCAGTGCTCTATCTCTATACTGACTCATGGATGGTGACAAATGCCCTGTGGGGGTGGTTACAGCAATGGAAGCAGAACAACTGGCAGCGCAGAGGTAAACCCATCTGGGCTGCTGCATTGTGGCAAGATATTGCTGTCCAGGTAGAGAACCTGGTTGTGAAGGTATGTCATGTGGTTGCTCATGTACCCAAGAGTTGGGCCACTGAAGAACATCAGAACAACCAGCAGGTGGATCAGGCTGCTAAGATTGAAGTGGCAGGTCTAGACTGGCAACATAAAGGTGAACTATTTATAGCTCAGTGGGCCCATGACACCTCAGGCCATCAAGGAAGAGATGCAACATACAGATGGGCTCGTGATCAAGGGGTGGACTTGACCATGGACACTATTGCACAGGTCATCCATGAATGTGAAACATGCGCTGCAATCAAGCAAGCCAAGCGGGTAAAACCTCTGTGGTATGGAGGACGATGGCTGAAGTATAAATATGGGGAGGCCTGGCAGATTGATTATATCACACTGCCACAAACCCGCCAAGGCAAACGCCATGTGCTTACAATGGTGGAAGCAACCACCGGATGGCTGGAAACATATCCCGTGCCCCATGCAACCGCCCAGAACACTATCCTGGGCCTTGAAAAACAAGTTTTATGGCGACATGGCACCCCAGAAAGAATTGAGTCAGACAATGGGACTCATTTCCAAAAAAACCCTCGTAGACACCTGGGCCAAAGAACATGGCATTGAGTGGGTGTATCACATCCCCTATCATGCACCAGCCTCTGGGAAAACTGAACGATACAATGGACTGTTAAAGACTACACTGAGAGCAATGGGGGGTGGGACATTCAAACACTGGCATACACATTTAGCAAAAGCCACCTGGTTAGTCAACACTAGGGGATCTGCCAATCGAGCTGGGCCTGCCCAGTCAGAACTCTTACGTACTGTGGAAGGGGATAAAGTCCCTGTAGTGCACGTAAAAAATATGCTGGGAAAAACAGTCAGGGTTATTCCTGTCTCAGGTAAAGGCAAACCCATTCGTGGGATTGCTTTCGCTCAAGGACCTGGGTGCACTTGGTGGGTGATGCGGGAGGATGGAGGAGTTCGATGTGTGCCTCAAGGGGATTTGATTTTGGGTGAAAATAGCCAATGAACTGAATGGTATGCTGTTAATTGCTATATAATACTGTATGTCATCACTCCTATGGCTGCTATATGCCATATCAATGGTATCACAGCAAGAATCTCCCAAATTAATGAACTTTGATTGAACCAAGCAAAGTGCGGCAGTGATGGAACAAAGACTGACTTCAGCATGCAACAATCCAACACCACATAGACCATCTCTTCTGCCTTGAAAGACTGTTACGATAGATGGAGCCCAAAGTTATGGACTAAATGAACTCAATGGACATGTGTGGACCTCTAAAGACATTTTACAGGGGTGGTCCATAGACTAAGGGGATGATAAATGGTATCTGTGTATTTTATCAAAGGATGGGAAGGCAGGTGGCGATTACTGAGGTTGTATTGGATAGTATGGGACCGGAGCATGATGTAAATGGTATGGAATAAGGGGTGGATATTGTCATGGTTTTAGCTGTGATAGTTAATTTTCTTCACTGTAGCTGGTATAGTGCTGCATTTTGGATTTGGTATGAAAATAATGTTGATAACACACCAATGTTTTAGTTGTTGCTGGGTAGTGCTTACACTAGTCAAGGACTTTTCCAGCTTCCCATGCTCTGCGAGGTGCGCAAGAAGCCGGGAGGGGAGAGGGCACAGCCAAGACCGCTGATCTGAATTGGCCAAAGGGATATTCCATATCATGTGACGTCATGCCCAGTATATTAACTGGGGGGAGTTGGCCGGGGGGAAGCAGCGATCATGGCTTGGGGACTGCCAGTGTTGGTCAGTGGGTGGTGAGCGGTTGCAGCACTTGTGGGGTTTTTTTCCCTTTTCCCCAGTTTCATTTCTCTCTCTCTCGTTATTTTATTATATCATTATTATTATTATTATCATAATCATTATTGTTATCATTACCATTACTACTATTACTATCTTATTTTAATTATTAAACTGTTCTTATCTCAACCCACGAGTTTTCTTGCTTTTGCTCTTCCGATTCTCCCCCTTCCCACTGGGGTGGGAGGAGTGAGCGAGCGGCTGTGTGGTGCTTAGCTGCCAGCTGGGGCTAAACCACGACAATAGCTCACATTTATTTCATGTGCAATACATATGTGATATATTTATACACACTATTTGGGGAAGAATTTAGTAAACCTGTTGTTTTGAGGTTCTAGAGACCAGACACTTCTAAGACAACATGACTTTTTCTACAAAGCCTGTACATTAAAAAACCACACTACTTCTTCTGCCAAAATCATTATGTTAAGGAAGGTAAAAGATGGATGATGATTTTAAAACAAAGATCAGTCAACAACATGGTGGAGAAGTCCATGATTTTAAGCTCAGGATATTCTGCATCTGTATGCAAAACAACAATTATTGCCAAAGGATACCAATAAATTCATCATAATTCAAAGCAGAAATTAGGTACCTTCAATGCTCTGTGGACCAACTAGATTCATAGCCTGGTGTGCTGGATATTCTACCCGGGGTCTGGCAATGCCCAATTGCTCCATAACCCCGTGGAGAAGCCTCTGAATATCTGCTTCAGAAACCCTGTCAGGGCTTCTAGGGCTGTGGCTAAAAGCTGAAGCCAATCCAAACACCAGCAGAAATAGCATGTTGCAAAGCAAGGTAGTTGTCATTCTGGTAGCCACTTTTATCCTGTGAAAAAGAAAGGAATTTGGTTATAAATGATAGTGGGGAAAAAAGTCCAGTACGCATACTGGAAATAACTTCTGATCTTACTACTGCATGTCCCAGTTTACTACCACAGCTTCTAGGGGCAGCTGAAAATCTAGGGGCAATTAGAGTGGATAGGTTCTTCTCTTCTAGAGAAAATATTAAGCAGAAACTGCAGAAATCAATTTTCTGATTTGCATTTGCTCGTAACATTCATTAACAGTCACTGCAAACAAAATGGATCCACTGTTTCATATAATGAGAATGCGTTTCCCCTCCCCCCATGTTTATTATGCTATTTTATAAAACTCTCCAGCCAGGAACTGTGTTTTCCAAGCTCTGTTCTCGCATTGCCTGAAAAATGAATCACTAGAAACTGCTGGATCCAACAACCTGGATTATATTTTATTTGTACCTTAAGACAAGAGGCTTCCTACCTCATATGCATCATCTTCCCCACCTAAAGCAAACAGGTTTCATTTGTTTCCCTGAATCCCTTTCACTAAATGGCTGCACAGTGTAGTTTAATTAGGGGAAAAAAAAAACCCAACCCAAACCCAAACCCAAGCACCACTTACTGCCCTCTTTGAAAGGCTGAATTTTAATCAGAACGCTTGTTTCTTAAAGCTCCTTCCCCCCTCACATCAGAGGATAATTAAACCGCATCACTTCCAATCCCTTGGATAAAAGAAAACCCCTCGAGTCCCCCTTGCCTTCCTTAAAGCACACGCAGCTCCCCGATTTCTCCACGCCAGCCGTTTAAAGATGTGCCACCGCTCCAACCGCCAGGCACGACACCTGAAAACGTCTCTGAGGCAAAAATGGCTGAAAAACCCCAAGGCTGGAACTGCTCCCCGCTACGCCTGTGCGCGGCCCCGCCGCCCCCGCAGCACCCACCTCCGCTCCAGCGGCCCCCCGGCACAGCGCTGCGCACCGGCCGGCCCACCTCGTTTCTATTCACAAGGAAAAAAGCCTGCTCTCTACAAAATATTCCCCGTTAACGCGCAGACGAGCAGCGCCGCGGCTCCGCTGCCCGCCCCTCCCCTCTGTGCTGCGCCCCTAAGAGCTGGACCGTACCCCCCCCCCCCCCCCCCCATTGCCGGCACGCAGGGCAGCTCGGCGGCAGCACCGAGACCCCCCCCCAGCCACCCGCCGAACCCGCCGCCGGCCCCCGGGAGCGCCGCGCTCACCTCCCGCTCTCGCTGCCGGCGCGGCGGCTCCGCGGGTGCGGCGGCTCCGCGGGTGCGGCGGGGCCGCGGCCGCGCATCCTCCCCGCGCATCCTCCCCGCGCGGCCGCGGCCCCGCCGCCCCCTTCGCCCCGCAGCTTCGCGGCGGCGCCGGCCGCGGCCCTGCGCTCGCTGCAGCTTGGGTCTGTGCGGTTAAGAAGGCGGCACAAAGCTTGGGGGGCATTCAAGATCTCCCTTCTCAGCTAAACACAATAGCCTAAAAATAAACTGAGGGTTGTTGATGGATTAACGGTTATAGGAATAAGATCCTACATATTCCTAGGATTGCATCCCACTTGCCACTGCAACTTCCCTCCCCGGAAAAATACGATCAATGGCTTACTTACAGAATAATAGTATGCCCTAACTGCGGATTTACGAGGTAATGACATGGCAACCATCTCTAAGCACTTACAGGTAAAGGTCTCCAGGTTAAGCAAATCCGTATACATCATCCATAGCAGAGGTTAACAAAGAGAGAACTATAAAAGGATCTTCCTAAATGTACTCTGCCGTTTCATAGCACTTGGCAAAATGGTAATTTCTAAAGGCTGTTTTATGTAACAGATCTTCACTGCTACTGATGTGCATGTGACATGTTCCATGTTGGGATAACTATCTATGGAAAAGCTCTGAAATGATACACCATAAACCACAACAGATCCATGAACTATGCTTCAAATGTAGAATACTCCCTCTTTTTGCTGGTCTGTAGTACATTATACATGTCTGTAACTTGCAGGATTAAGCAGTAGGGACCTCCCTTGGGCATCTAGCGTTTCTAATCTTTCTCCAAAACATTATCAACTTTACATAAATGGATGTGTGCCTAAACTATTCTGTAAACCCTCTAAAAACAGAGCCTACAAGTTTCTTTGACAATCTTCCCTGGTGTTTAAGGGTTTGTTTATCAGGCCCCAGCCAAAATCTTCCTTTCTGCCATTGAAGTCCACTGGTTCAAGACTGGCTTGCATCGATGATCAAAAACAGTTTACTGCTCCATCCATGACACGTCAAAGCTACAATAGCATTCAAAAATTCTGGTACAAAAATCTCAAGTCTTGCTCTGTTCAAACACAAACTGATGTGACAGCTCACTATTATGGAAGGAGTCAGATCTCATTTTTTTCCTCATGACATTGCCTTTATCTCCTTCTGTCCCATGTCCATCTCCTACCTCCTTGCATCAGCTGTGACAGCTGGCAGTTGCTTTTCATCACTGAAATGATACAAAACGTGGTGCTCTGGTGCCTACATTCACCTGACTGAGGGGTCTGCCAGCACCAGCTCAAGGCACAGGTTAGGAGCATGTTGCTGAGAGCAGGGAGAAGCAGCTTCCTCTTCAGATGGTGGTGAACTGTTACTTTAGCTCCCTTATTTCATGAAACTGATGCTTCCAGTACTTAACCAATCCTGTTAAGATCCCCTCATGGCTGTTTCCCTGATGTTAGATCTTAACAATAACATACCAACAGAGTGAGGCAGCTCAGCTGGGCTGATGGGGGCAGGAGATTTCCCCCAGATCACTGAGCTGAACCAATTCAGCTAGTAAGTTGGTGGATATGTGGGGAAGGAGGCAGGGAACAGAAAGCAAGCAGAACTATTCCTTTCATTAACATATCGCTCAAGAAGTTTAGAAGCCTATTCCTGCTACATTATGTTGCACCATGCCTTTTGCTCGTTGTGAGAATCACCAACATGTGTCCAAGATGAGCAAAAAGGAGAGCCACATTCTGAAAAAAGAATCACCTCTGACTTCAGGATTTTCAGACTTACTCATTTTTGATGTCATATGCAGACTGTGGACAACAATCTAAATTTCGAAGTCATTATAGAAGAACAGGCTCAGAAAAGGGACAAAACCACTGGTTTTATTAAAACCAAAAGTATCCAGTGCTTTCAGCTCTTACATTTTGCCAATAAGCAATTTGCATATACAGAAAGCTAATGAACAGTTTCAAGTGTTTACTCTTAAATAATTTTACAACTGATGACAGACATAAACGGTTTTAATTCCAAAAGATGTAAACATTTGCTTGTGCAAATCAACTTTTAACACACTATGGCTTCTTACACTCGTCTCTTGCAACATTATCAGCATCTAAAACCTGCTTCTGCACCCGCTAGTTAACACTATTCTATTACTCTAAAAATAAGTTAAAACCATCCTTTCATACTAAGATAAAACATTTTACTGCTCACAACTGAAAATACTTGGTACCTATTGCAGGACACATTTCTGGATGGAGTTTTAAGACTTAACTTCTTCAATAAACTACACGTTTATTTTCCATGTGTTCTAATAATTTTCCAGTGTGTGTACACACGTCAAAATATAATTCTTTTACCTACGCAACAAGGAAAATATGCTCCCCATTTACTCCAACAGAAATAAAACCTATTGTCTCAAAACAAGTAGCGCTGGCTAAGGTCCAACTTAAATATCAAAGCAGTGCTACAATACACTTAAAACTGAAGTAGTAAATAAATTTAACTACCAATACTCAGCATCAAGACATTTGCTTTCATATATCTGTTAGTTTTGGTTTATATATCTGAGAATTTTCTTTTTAAAAACTTGGTACTTAGACTAAATACTGCAAAAGTCATTTTGGGAGACACAGCATGTTTTTAGAAGCTGAGAAATCAAATGTGAGATCTAACACAAACATTTATAAAAACAGGTTATTTTTGTTTTAGAAGTCAAATTTGTTTGGATGAACTGACTAGCATTGACAAATGTTTCAGTAAATGAAGAAAACCTCAACATAAATTGTTATTTGTACAAGTCCATGACTCTTGCAGTTAAAAAAATAAATCAAAAAATACAAATAATTAGAGCTAAAAAAACCATACAAATTTAGATTTTCCAAAGGTTAACCAAGTTACAAAAAGCCGATTTAGCCGTCATATTTGATCTCATAAGTCTACTGGTTTTGCAGTTGGTAGCAGTTTCACTTTAGATATTGGATTCTTTGGAGAGCCTCTATAACGAACTCTTTCTTTACCTGAAGCACTTCTTGTGACTGTAGATTTTTCCGGGGCAGCACCTGGAATATGTATATTTGCATTAACCTTTAAACTGGATTTCACTGTTTCATGATTGGTTAGGTCTTCTAAAACAGACTTTGATGGATGAACAGTCGCTTTCTGTTCGTGGATTCCAGCAGTTCTGACAGAAACATCAGGCTTGTCTGCTGGATTTAACAGCCTGCAACATGATTTGGATGTTAAGTCTAGCTGCTTATGAGATATAGAAACTTGGTCATATGTACTTTCACTCCTGAGTGGCAAAGCCACAGAATTCTTTGAGGGCTTTTCTGTGCAGGAGAATAGTGCAGAATCATAGCTCAAAGATTTAACAAGTGGTGAACCAACATCACTTGCTTTAAGCAGCTGAGAGCTTACAGATCGTCTGTTAGCCTCCAGTAAGGAATTTATTCTTCTTACAGACTGCCTAACAGGAGTACGTTGAAACTTAAGAGGTGGTTTAGTTTTGCTTGCAGAACTTGGATCATTTAATGAAAGTTTGTTGAACCACTGTATGTGGTCAGAAACCTTTCCATGGTCAGAAACAGTTGATGTTTTAGTCAAGGTTTCAGCAGAATTTTCAGCTCGCAAGTATTGGTTGCCTACTTCATTTTGTGACTTAGGCAACCATGAGGTAGTAGGAAGCTGTCTCGCCACAGAAAGTTCAGCGGTATCTTCTTCCAAATTACAGCATTTCACCATACCGTTTTCAGCTGTTTGTGAGTGTGTTAATTCTATTTCCTCTTTTCTTCCAAAGGAATCTAATTTGCTTAAGTCATCTTTTGACGAACTGCTCTGAACAGTCAACTTGTCTTCCTTGGCCAGTACGTGAGGCACAGGAAGTTCTGTTACATTTTTTATTTCTGGTTTCGGGACCTGAAGTTCAATCTCAATGGAAGTTTTGAAGTTTCTTTTCTCTAAAACCTTAATTTCATCTTTTTTTGATTGCTGTTTATCAACAGCATAAGATTGATTAAATTGGTGCAACATGTCTCTAGATTTTGTAATTGCTAGATTTTCAGAAACAACTTCTGCTAACAACTCTTTTTCTGGACTGAGCCCTGTGAGACACAGAGTTTCATTTAATGTTTCACCTGCTACATCTGAGAAGGAAGACTTTGTATCACCTATCAAATTGTGAAGATTACTTCCAGATGCAGAGAAGGCTTGCTTAACTTTCAGTAATGTTTCTGCAGTTGAATTACTTTCCTCTTCACAAAGCGAGAGTTCTAAGCTGTTGTCTTGTTTGCTTACAGTGTTGGATTTGAATTCATGTGGAACAACTGGTGGCTTTCCAAATACCAGAACAGATTCTGAAGAACCGGTTCCTATTTCAGGGTGTCCTGGCAGAATTCTCTCATTCCTGCTGATCGCCTGAGAATCCATAACAGTAGGACTATTCCACGACATTCGGTGAACTACTTTATCATGACGTTTTGGACTTAGCAAGTTTTCTTCTGACTTGCTCACATTCTTTGAACCTTAAAATAAATGTCACAGTGTTTAAGAATAATATCTTGTGATTTTAATTATTATAGGCAAAATTCTTGCTAAAAACACCCTAATTACCAAAGCAGCACTGAATTTAAAGATGACACTAGTCCCTTAAGTTTCAGAGATGTGAAAGAAGGTCATAATATTAAGAACTGAAATCAAATATTTCACCTTGCTTAACTAACATAAGAGAACTACTAAAACACATTAAGCCAGTCCTAAACCAATTCCCCAGGAGCCACTAACATTCAAGTAACTTTTGTCCTACTAGATAGCTAGAAGCATTTTAAATCCAATTGGTTTTATAACTTTATGAATAAAGTTAACTTTTGCTTTACAAAAGGATAAGTTTTCCCCATCTAATATATTCAATATATTCCGTTAGATACTTACCTTTCTTAGGAAATTTTTCATTGACACATGGGCTGAAGAGTTCACCTCTTTTTGCACATTCAGTTCTGCTTTCCAAACCTTGCTGACTTGCAAGACGCCTTCCAATATTTTCAGATCTATTACCAACCGCACATCCTGATACAATATTCTTGAACAAACAAGGTGTTAATTACTTTCATATAAACTTGTAATTTGAAATCTCATTTACAGAGGAACCTCCAGGAAAAGGCTACACAACTCAGCCAGAGCAGCCTTTTCTTGGTCATACTTCATCTTCCCTCAATTCTCTGTAGACCTAGGTAGAGAATAACCCACCTGCAGTAAGGTAGGCTTAACCACATTCTGAACATAGTGATTCTGTGCATAGGCTCTGTAGTATCAGAATTTCAGGAACTGAGACCTACTGATCACAAGTGTGGTGGGTTGACGCCAGCTGACAGGTAAGTTCCCATCCAGCCGCTCGCTCACTCCCCACTAGGATGAGGGAGAGAACTGGAATGGCAAGGGGGGAGGGATGACCAAAACACCCACCAAACTCTCAAATGATGCAAAAGCAATCACTCACAGAAGTAGACCGATGCCCAGCTAGCCCCTGAGCAGTGGCTACTTTGCAAAAACTCTCCCCATTACCAGTTTTATTGGTGAGCATGATATTATATGGCAGGGAATAGTTCCTTGGTCAATTCAGGTCAGCTGTCCCAGCTGTCCCGTCTCCCAGCCTCTTGCCCCATCCCAGCCTAATGCAGTACAAGCTGATCAGTTACTGCTATGAAAATAAAGCTAGGGCTTCTTGTACTCAAGCACTTAGCAGGTCCAGATATGCTGTGACCCCTCCATTACCAAATAAGTCCTTCCTGCTACTGAAAAGCAGTGCCCAAAACCTAGGATTAAAATTTGCACGGTAACAAGAAATCTGGGTTTGAAGCAGAATACTTACCATTTCTCTGTTGCTTTTCCCCAAACCAAACTTTAAGCGTAATGACCTACGAACCATTTCTTTTCGGCTAATCTTTGGAGAAAAACAACCCGTCTTTCCTGATTCAGCCCTGGGAGGACAGAGAAGTGACATATTAAAAAAAACAAAAACAAACAAACAAACAAAAAAAAAACACAAAAAACCAACTTCTTAGGAGGACAGTGAAAACATCTTGACACTTATTTATGGTTATTTCTTCTACTTTTACTTCTTCTGTTGCCTTCTTGCCAAGCTTTTTTAATAGGCACAAGGCTACTATACCAGATCTTATTTTATTCTGAGCTCCATTTTGCCACATTGGAAGATCTGGTGATTTTAAGATTACGATAAAAATTTGATATGTTTTGAACACCACAAAGGATCATTTTAAAAACAGATTGAGATTTTACACTTATTAGTCCAGGGGTCTAGACCTACCTTTCCCAATTTATCTTTCGTTTCTGAGAACTAAGGCAAATTACCTGTATAATTTTTTGTTTGCATGTCTTTTACTTCTTCTGTTCCCTGTACTAGACAGATGATTTTCACCACCAGTTGAAGGAGACAAGGAGGTTTGTGATGACTCAAGAGACACACAAGGGCTTGCTTCAAACTGAACTACAGGAACAAAATCATATTTACATGATCTTAAAATAGTCAGGATTTTTTCAGATAAAAACTTAACAGTTAATACAATAAAGAATAGGTTTTTAAACAGCACAGATTTGTTTGCTTATTTTGTGGAATACTGGCTTGAAATTACTTTGACTTCCACTTTTCTTTAATATTAAACAAAGCTGTTGCTTACAGCAGCCATAGAAGCAGCTGGATTGCAATTAATTGCATGCTACTGATATCACTACCTCAGTTAAGTTTCCACACTGCTATTAAGAGGTCAGTTCCTCAGATTTAAGAGCTTAATAAGAAAAGTTAGATTCAGTCTTAATATTACTTCTAGTGTGTTTTTTTTTTTAACATACCTAGCCAGAACAGTTAAAGCAACAATAAATGAAAGAGTTGCTATTCTACTACTTAACTTTTTTGTGAAACGGATGCATTAACTACTATCTTTAGAAAATGTCATTGCTTTGTTTTGCTTATCCATAGAAACAAGAATTTCATGGTGAGCATGAAATGAAACAAAAGCAAGAAGTTTTATACCACTCAACTGAGAAAAAGAAATTGATCTTCAGGCAAAACAGACATAGCCAATCTAGAAATTTGTTTTTACTCTAACTTCAGTTGGCAGCACATTAGGGAACCAAACAAAAATAAAACAGGATTTGCAGAAGAGCCCGACAGTGGGAAGCATTCTAGTAGAATGAAGGGGTATTAAAGCATTGTCAAACAAAAGTAAAACTTTTTCTATAGAATTTTGAGATTATTTAGCATCTAGAGAAAACAAGAGGTGACTGGTTCAAAAAGAACCTTTCCAATAGCAACAATTACATGCCATGTAGGGCTAAGACCCGCTATTTAAGTATTTAGGAGACAGAAGGCTACAACTTTCAAAAGGTTGGAAGCATAGGCAGTCTTCATGGATTTGTGTGCCAAGACAGAAACGCGAGTATAACCTAGGTGATACAGAGGGACTGAAAAAGATAAAAGGACATCAGGATGGCAGAGTTGAGATTATTCTAGCAGAAGACAAGAAACAGAATTTGGTTTTGCTCAATCCATGTAACATGACAGTCGCTGATGAACATAAACATAGAGTATTTACCAAGACGGTAAAGTAGTGCAAGGAACACAGTTAAGCGAAGATTATCAATGACTGCCTAACAAGAACAAAAGACAGTACATTTAAATTAAAAGCCATGAAGAACCACTTCAAGCAGGAAGGAAAAAAATGAAGGCACTGTACCGGATGCTGGTGTTGAGCTGCTGTTAAAAATGCTACTTGGCAACAACTCAAAAGCAAAACTATGCTTAAAAGATCGTCTCTTCTTGCTGGACAAGCCCTGAGAGCAATCAGTTGGAAGTTTACGCTTGGTACTTGGAGTAAGAACCACCGGAGTCACCGATGAAAGGACTGAAATTAAGAAAACCAAATTTGCAATAACAGCTTAAAATACTGTGAGTTTACTAAAATATAAACAGTTGTTTTGGGTTTTTTTAAGCTCTGAAAGAAAACTGTTGTAAAAGCTTAGCCAAAGTGCATGCATTTTGAACAGGCAAAGCAATCAGTATAGCTTAGGGTTTGGGTTTTTTTATTTTGTTGTTTTTTCGCAAGTTAGAGTACCAGAGAGGAAAATCCAAAACCACACATTAATAAAATAGTATGTGTATTAGGAGGAAAAACAAAAAAAAATATAGTCATCTTCAAGTTTAAGAGACAGAGTAAGAGTGAAAGAATTTCAGTCCTGGCAAATTCATTCCCAAGATGATGAAATGCTGCACTACTGCACTGAAGCCTTAGTGTGCATTAGAGAAAAAGTGCAAGTTCAGTTGTGTAATCCTAGAACCGCACAGCCCACTGCTGCAGTGATTGTAGCTGCTCCAAGAACTACAGTAATGCAGTATCCTCAGTAAGTGTGTATCTATATTCAAAGTTTTAAACAATTTAAGTGTAATCACTTATATTCAACTAGTTCTAGTTCTTCAGTTAAAAAAAATTGTGGAATATAGTTGACAAATCCAGATGATACTGCGTGGGCTTTATTTAGTACAAATATACCAATACCTACCGCTTCTGTCTTGTTGAGGTGTAGTGGAGGGTGTTCTGTTAGATTTAAATTTATTCAGTGCTCCACTAACAATATCTGAAATGCAAGACACACCGAGCAATCAAATTTAAAGATGAAGTTTGTCTTGCTCTATTTTCAACTCAAGTTTAGCATGTATTCTTTCAGAGAGAAATAAAAGCAAATCAGTTTAAATTGTTGGTTTATATAAGGAAAATCATAGTCCAGATCTTCTCACCAACATAGTTTTTGATGCTTTCACAGTAGCTGAAAAATTCTATTTTCCTTAAAAAAAAATAAAAAAATTCCTGCACAGACAACAGAAGTTTCTCGTAGAAAATTCTACTGGCCATTATAAAATTATATGCCTTCAGATTTCTTGTAGTCAAACCTAGGAGGTTATCCACTGAAGCATCTCTCACAGGAAGTCTCACAGACTTTCTCACTTCACCGGACAGTTGTCTTGAACTTGAAAAGCTTTTAGAGCTTTGAAGTTAGGCCCAAATAGAAGTATAAAATTTTGGTCTTGCAAAGAAATAACGCACAACTTCTCTGTGAACTATGTGCATTTGTTTTGGGGTATTGGGTGTTTTTAAAGGCAAAGTTAAACCCAGCAGAGTATACACATGAGGTTTTACTGTTTTTTCCTGCTTTTAAAAGTGTAAAATGAAGTACTTTTATTAAGTGCTATTGCAACCTACAGTTGTATTTCCATATGTTCATAGCAAAGCTTAGCAAACTACAAGCCTGTGGTGGTACTTTTATGGTGTCTGGTAGATATCAGGTAGTTTTTAAAATCTCATCTTTGAAAATACAGTGTAGTATTACTATGTTTTACTACATCTGGAGAAAGAGTAGAAGTTCTGCCTACTACCAGAACCCTATTCCACAGAACTAACAAATTCTAACAGCTTCTCCTCAAAATTTTAACATTCACAAACATTTATAACTTTGCAACTCCAGGATGATTTCCCTTCTTCAGAGTGGAAAAGTATATTACACAAGAAAAACATGCCTTGGCTAAACATATGCAATAATAAAGCCTTAATTTCAGTTGCTGTCAGGTTTAATATTCCAGGTACATGAGCTAAATTCATACAAGGTCAGTGTTACAGTGGATTTGAATCAAGCCAAGCATACATATTCCACAGTATTTCCTCAAAGAAAATGCAGAAGAACAGAGAATATACTATTTGATTGTCCATATTTGGCACCCCCTCCACCACTGAATAGATAAACTGCAAAAAAACCCCACCAACAGATCCATGATATCAGAGCACACAGTATCCAATAATATCCAGTTCAGGGTTACACTTCCAAACACAAATTAATTACTCAAATTTAAAACACACATGCCATTTATATCCTTGATAAGTTGGGTCATGAGAAAGCAAAGCAAGCAATATCTTTGAGTGTCCGAGTATATTTTCAAAACTAGCAAAAAAAAAAGTCTTTATCAGTGTCCTGCAACAGTATCTGAAGTTGACTCACAAAAAGCTGGAACATTAATCTGGCTTCACAAATCCGAATACAAGCAAAATAGCTTCTTTGGTAGACAGACACACTAGAATAAACTCAGAGTAAATATACAATAAAGTGATGTGATTACTGAAGTCTTATATAGATTTTGCAAATCAAACCCAACAAATTTCACAGGCATCTGTTCTGCTTGTGGAAGAACCAAGTGCTTAGGATCATCATACCTGAAGTCTCAAAATAATTCTATTTTAGTTGCTGAAACTTTCATACAACATACCTACCCCCAACACTTCGGTGCCTCCTCTTCTTACATTCACTGGGAGATTCATTTTCACTGTCTTCGTGGCCCCACAGTGAGGGAGTACATTGAAAAGCATCAACACCTAACATTGCAGGAATCTTCTCCAAGATAAATTCTGGTACTTGTCCTGAATTAGTTGAGAAATAGTTTTTTTGAGGTTATTTAATAATTTGAAAGGAAAAGCTGTATACAGTATGTGCAACAAGACATTTTGATAAACATTTATCATCTTACCGATTTCTGCTGCATGATCAATAAGCGTTTGCACAACAGCAGCTTGCAAGCGAATTTTTTTTTCTGTACTGGCTGACATCTTTTCATTCTCATTCGAGTGCAAGAGGTTGGGAGCAAAAATCACTGCCAGATTACTGCTATCCATTCTGTTTTCACTGGATCTTAACAAGAAAAGTTTTTTTTTATTTTACAGAAATTATCAGGACATAAGCAGTGGAGAGAGAAAAGACCAAATAAGACAAATGCAGTTAAAAAATACAGAGTCATTCACTTGAGTGTTCACATACAGAGATTAATGTGTAGACTTATGCACCCCAGCCTAGGTAACTGCATGACTTGGTGATATCAAGATGTTACAGAACCCAGTCAGTTTTGGGGAATGCTAGATATCAGTTAGATTATGTTAATTTTATCAGTCACTCCTTTTGCTTTCCAAAGAATGAGGAATACAGCTATGAAAGAATGGAATAAAGTCAAGTCTCCAGCAAAGTAAGGTTTCATAAAGAAAACACTTTGGATATATGAAAGAAAAGATTATGACTGAATGCTAGTAAATGACTGCAGATAAGAAAGTTTAAAGTCACAAACCACTCACAGAAAGTTACAGCAGTTGCCTGTAAAGAGAGAAATCTTTAAAGGAATTGGGAGCTGTTTACAAGCACTCTCTTTACACTGACCTTAGGGACACAGTTCTCAGAAAGTTGAAAAAGTATCTCAAAGCTTCAATTGTTCTGTCGGCCATCAAACACGACAGCAACACTGTTGCAGTTTTCTTCTCATTTCCTAGCTCCTGAGCTTTGAAAAGGCCTTCCTGCAGGTGAGGTGGAAGGATGGGTTCTGGCAGCTCTCTAAAGAACTGTTTAAGAAGCCCTGCAACATCACATGGCAGTGCAGCTGAGAGGCAGTTTTCACCTTGATCCAGTTTACTCTGAAATTGTTCATAAGAAACATGATTTGAAGTCTTCAACATACTGTCAGATTTCTAAGTTTAGGCATTAATCCTCTAGCCCATATCAGAAAAGACAGTCACATCTTCTCCATTTTTAGTTTCAGCCTTGCCATGTTTTACCTCACTATAGTATCTACAAAGAGACACAGACGATGTTGTCAGACCACATGTGTTAATTTACATGTTTCCGATGTACGCATCCTTCTGAGAGAACATTGCTGAACAAATATCCTCACAGTATCTAGCGTGCATAACAGTTAACAAGTTTATTCAGTCACAAGTGTATTCTCACCATCTGGAAAGCCAAAAAATTTCCCAGAAGGAAAAAAAAAAAGGTTAAGTTTGCCAGTTTCTGGACTAGATCTCCTCTCATTTCTAAAGCAGGTAATATTACCAGTCTACTTCCAATAATAAAACTCAAATATGACTGAAAAGAGTCCAAAAACTAAAACATGCAGATGATCAAGTGAAATGCAGCTTATTAAAAAAAATAGAGAGGCTTCAGAGAATACCTTTAAAGCTTTTAAACGAACAAGAGATCCAGATTTCCTGAAGAGTCCCTCGGTATGAACATGTTCTTCCAAATATTCACAAGTATCAACAAGAAAGCTGAGGAAAGAACAGTAACGTACTTCTGACACTCAGAATAAAGCTTGTTTTTTCCAGAAAAACTATTTCATTATCAATAGATAAAACTTAATAATAGGATAGTTTCCCCCATTGACAAAAAGTATAAAGAAATACAACTGAATGATAGCTGTGGCTCTGAATTCCCCATCTAACTTCTGCACCCCTCCTTCCCCAGCTGAAACTATTCCTATATCCCCCAAAAGCTTTAGCAGGCCTGGAATAAATATTAAGTTCCCTCTTCTGACAAGAGTTCAATACCACAGAGAGAGCAAAGTAAGTGCAAATCTAAATATGCAGTGTTAATTTACCTCGGAATATAACCATATTCTGGCACAAGTGATTGCGGTAACGCATGAAAAGATATTCCAAAGATTTTACCCTAAAATACAAAATTCAATTAATGTTATTCAAAAGTTGATAGTATTACCAACTACTTATTACAGAAAAGCACGTATTCCACTAAGTACAAACAGAAGGGTAGTTAAGACAAAAAACAAATTCTTTCAGATAAGACAGATAGGAGGTATTGTCAGGAAAAGCACTATCATGTCTAGATATCTGAGCCTATGCTGATTCTAGTTACAGGTAACACCCAAGATTACTGTGAAAGAATAAAGGTTTTCTGCAGTATGTTTTGCGCTTTTTATTTTACAAGGAATCAGTTTTCCTACGAGGCCCCCAAATCAGTAAGGATATTAAGCAGACTGTTCTGGAATCTCACCTAACCTTTTCAAATTGACTAAATCCTATTTTTCTTAAAAATCAACACATTTGAAGTAGCTTTTTTTTTAAAGTAATTTTTTCTTCATCTGAGGCACTCAAGATTACTGTTTCAGGGAAGATTAAACTCAACAGAATAGTCTAGAAAACTGTTCTGAACTCTCATATTTAGCATTTGTATTTAAGAAATTGTTATAACTCTATTGCCTTAGAGCAAGACATCAGAGTATCTGTTACATATTAGAAACCAAGCAATTTGTTCAGTCATTACTGCTGATGCTCACCTACAGCATTTTTTTAAAATGTTTATCCGAGGTTACTGCACAGTTGTTTCAGTTATAAAAGCCCACATTTCAATGTAACAACTTGTACTTTTATTTCTTTGCCCCACCTCTTTTCTATTTACATTTATGGAACATGCAAGCCAGCTCCTCCCCCAACCAGAAGAGGATTGGGATCACTCCCAACTTGTTATCAGAGATGAATGCAAACTCTTGGTCATTTATACCTGAAATTCAAAGTACTGACCATGTTGGGAAAATAGTTAATAACTAACCCATGAGGCCACCTTGGGCCTATCTATCCTACAGAAAACAAGCATAACACAGTAAGGAAAGAGAAGCAACACATTTGTCATTGTATTCCAGGTTGCTCCTAAAAGAAAATTAACTCCAAGATATGTTTTTCCATATTTACAAAATTACATAATAGAGAATTCCAGTGGCTTGTAATTCAACACTTAAAATTCATAACTGATATCCTCACTTTACTAGGTTTTGTCTGAAATATCAGAAGTTGTGATTTAAGTTCTTAAAGTTATGTCTGTTTCCTTCCAATAAAAACAGAATGCCCCCTGGCAGAACAAATGTTATTCTATACCTTTTCCTATCTTGCTCAGTTGTTATTTAAATACACATTTTCTTCCTTGTATAAAATTTAAGCACTACAGGGAGCTACATAGACATCTTTTATTATGACATACATGTATTATTCACAGTTCTTACTACCTTCCCTTCAAAAGGAAAAAAAAAAGTCTAGAACCATACGTTTCCTATTGACAAAGGGGAAGAAACTAATTCTAACTTTACTCTTGCTCTCTCCCTTTCCAAACAACCCAACTCAAGCACGTGTTTTCGCAACAACTTTGGCTTATATTGACCAAGGATTACTGCAGCATTTTGTAATATCTTCTCAGCCTTACAGAAAGCTTATGCTGAGAATGCTCAGTTCTGTGCTATATCAGTTGCACAGGCATCTCATTTAGGACTCTATAGCAGTCCGTGTTTTATAAATTAGAGCCTACCAGAAGATCAGTGTTCTGAAATGGACTTCAGTGCTGCATGAACTAGCACCCATTATGACACTTTAGCTTTAAATAAGAGTCCTGAGACAGAAAACACAGGTTTTTTTCCTCAACAAATTTAAAGGAGCTATTTAAGATAACATGACAGATTTCATTCCTCAGAGCACAGGCAAACCACAGCCAGATCTATTTGTACCAAAATGCCCGTAGTTGTGTCGTCCACTAAGAAACCATGCAAATAAAGCCCTTCAAACCAAAAATTTAAGGATTCAAGTAGGAGACATAAAGCTTTTAGAAACTACGCAGTAGCTATGTATTCTAAGAAAGAATACACGAAATAACATTTACATTCCATAGCGAGTGACATTAAGCACGTAAGTGTAAAAAGCGCTGGCCGGGGCCGGAGCGCGCGTGCGTGCTTGGGGAATACCGGCTGGGTCAGCACAGAGCGGGACACACCGCGGTCACCGCCGGGCCGGGGCAACAGCGCTACGGCGCGGTCACGGCGTCGGTGCCCCGGCCGGCCCGCCCCAGGTGCCTCCCCCCGGCCCTTACCTCCGCGGCCGCCGCTCCCGCCTGCTTGGCCGCCCCCGCCGCCGCCGCCTGGCAGCTACCGCTCTTCACCTTGATCCCGTAGGAGGCCCGGAGCTCCTCCCGCACCGCCAGCCGCACCAGCCTACGCCTCTGCTCCGCCATCCCGGCGCCGCCGCCCCTCAGACCCCGCTCGCCGCCATCGCCCCCGCTCCGCGCGCGCGCCGCCGGTTACCGGCTCAAACCCAGCGCCCTACCCCGCCCGCGCCTCTGATTGGGCCGCCTGCCGTTCGAAATCAGGCCCCGGCCGCCCAACGGCCAGCCGGGGCTGCCCTGGCGGCGCCTGCTTTCTGCGCCGCCTCTCAGCCTCCCGCGGCCCCCCCCGCGCCGCCTTCAGGCGATCGCGGCGGCTACCTAAAGGCCCTCTGTCCAGGCCGCCCCCAGGGGGTACTGCTGCTGCTGCCGCTGCGGCGGCGGCGGCGGCGGCGGCGGCGGTGGGGGTGGGGTGGGGTGGGGTGGGGTGGGGTGGGGCGGGGCGGGGCGGGGCGGACAGCGGGACAGCGGGACAGCGGGACAGCCGGACAGCGGCTCTCGGGGCTGGGTGGCGCCGGGGAGCGGCTGAGCGCTGCGGGGGGCTGCCTGATCTCTGGGCAGCCCTTCCTTCCCCTCAGCCCCTGCAAGGTTCAGGCCAACGTTACTGAGTTTGGGGTTGGTTTGGTTGGTTGGTTACTTGAAAATAAATGTTCATTTGTTGCTTTAAAAATAAATTTCAACTTAAAATAGCAAACCGCTGCGGTTTTGTGAATAAACTGAATCCTTCAAGGAGGAATGAGTACATGTTGGCAACCCTACGTGATTGTAATGGCGGTGTATATTGGGATAGAAAGCAGAGTGAGGACCTTCACACCTGCTTTAGTCGGTGATGTTATTTCTCCTGCTTTAGGCTGTGCGGATCCATCTAAAGTGGTTCGTTTCCTGTGGACAAAAGGGCAACTCACAATTTAAGCGGCAGTTAAACCATTAGCACCGGCTTTGTTTGTACTTCCTAAATTTGGGGTTGCTTACCTATTCCATACTATGCTCTCATACACCTTCTCCAGGAGGGTCATCTGGGGTTTTGCACTATGTTGTTATAGGAAAAAATGCATTTTTTTTTTAAAGTTTCTATTCAAAATGTAACTCTTCAAGTGTTCGTAACAGTCAAATTAATGAAATGCAGTCTTTCTGTGTAGAGTCAGAAATAACTGCTGTAGCAAAAATAAGTTTTCCAGCTTTTCCTTTAAACATATTCTGGTACTAGTTCTAAAGTGAGTCTTTTTTCGCTGAGAGACAGAGAATACCACAAAGCTTAGACACAGAATGATAATAACTACGTTATGGTGCTCTGAACACCTATGGACACAAAAACTAGTGAACAAAACAAAAGGAGAATAGCTAGAGTTTTTCCAAAAGTCAGCAAAATATAAACAGAAAAAAAAAACCTAGAAAGTTATGTGGAAGAAAGACCTAGCAGCAATAATAAATAGCAGAATAGACATGAATTTTCTTAACTAACCCTCCAGGATTTTGATTATGGATGTCAAAATCATGTCATTGAGCAAAAGTAATATTCCTCTAAATATAGTTTTAGTGCAGCCTTACTGAAAGTATTATTATCTGTCCTGGCATTGAAATTACATGAAAATATGAAATTCCAAAACCTAAAATACCACAGATGAGAAAAATAAAAATAAAGGAATCAAATAAATAGATATAGAATTTAGTTAAGCAATCTCTATCCAACTTATTTTCTGTAGTAATGATGAATTACACAAGAGGGAGCTGTGATCTGTTAAATATATCCAAACTTTTCATGTCAACTGTTTTCTGTTCAGTATTCACATGAGAAAATGCGCTGTATTTTTTCCCCAAAAAGTGATGGAGATAATCTTTTTACATTTCGCAGAAGATATTTAAAGCCACAGTATTATTTAGTAATTTTGTCAAAAACATTTGTCAAATATTTAAATATCCTTTAGGTGACTATTTTAACATATTTCTGCTTTATTTACAGGTAGAGACTGGAACAGAAAAATTACTTTGCAAATAAGAACTAGGCATCTAGTTTTGGAACTGGTTGTAGCATCCCAACTCAAATCTATTTCACTGTTTCAAAATTGAGTTAGAAAAAATAAAGTAAATAGCTATTTGGCTACTTCCCCCCCCTCCCCAGAACTGTCTAAGAATTGACATGCCAAGCTTCTGTCATTTTAAGTAATTCTAATTTTCAGAGGCTATGGGTGAAATCCTGTCCTGAATGAAGTAAATGGCATAACTCTTTTGTCATCAGGAGGGCCAGGCTTACACTCCTTTTCACATCCAGCATGTAATACACAAATGTATTTGTACACACACACACATACATTTAGCGTGCCATTTTTTGAATTTTGGAAGCTACTCCAGAAATGAGAGCTTTAAAAAATAAGTCAAATGTTTACTCATAGTCTCATTTCAGTAACCACTCAGAAGAGTCAGTGGTCAAACCAACTAGTAACTCAGCCACAGGAAGCAGAAACAAGCTACTTCAACAAGCAGAGTAACATCATGAGGAATATGGAAAACAGACCTTACTCTGAAGTACGCCTCCCTGAACAAACTCAGAACTTGGTGGGAAAGAGTGTAAGTATCCCTCATTCTGGCAATACAAGGACTGGTTTTGCCTTATTTCTTCAACAAACCAGCTGAGGGCAGAAAGATCGTAAGATCATGAAAAAGAAAGATCATGAGGGCAGAAAGCCAGACCATACCATCCAGGAGAAACTGTGAAAAGTAGCTGCACGAGGGTTGTTTGTTTACACATTGATGTCCTCAGAGTCTGACTAATAGTACAGTTTATTCTGAACATCCTTACTCATTGTCTGTTCCTGACTTGCTTTCTTAATGAGGAATTATTTACTCCAGTTCCCAGTTGTCATCTCTCCACGCTGTTCAGCCTGCACTTATGTTAATTATGTCCCTTTTCCATCTCCCACTCCCCCTGCTGCTTTGTCTTGTCTTCAGTAAACAATTTTGCCCAGGACTGAAAGTGTTGGGAGGGATCAGTCTCATGCAATGGCATCCCTACTCGCAACCATTCAGAGTTATGTCAGAAGCAAAACAATCTGGATACTCTGAATACCTTCAAAATTTAAGGTTAACTATATCCCAGGAATTACCATGTGAGGGAGAAGATACCTACATCTTTAATTTACATAGGTGAAACTTTGGAAAAGCCTGAAGATTTGATAGGCAGATTATAACATATATAAAGCTGGGATCTTGACTCAGTGACTAAATTTCCATGCTTATTGCACTGAGGAAGCATTTTACCTATTTTTCTTTGGGGCTGAAGACAGTACTTCTGATACCTTCAAATGATAATTAGAATAAATCAATTGATTGTGAGCAGGTTTCGAGTTCACCGCATCATCTGGAACTCTGCTAGAAAACAAAGAATCAGAAAATGACTGAAAGTGACAAGATTTGTTGATTAGGCTGAGAAATTTGAAAAATTCCTTTTACCACACTAAGGAGAGGGACAATTTTTTTGAAGCCACGTGCTGTCTTGGAAACCAGCATGTGAAGTTAAAAGAGTGCTTCTGATTCAAAGCAGCTTAGCTACTGATGATACCACACTGGTCAACTCAACTCGAGGTAGACACTTTCTGTTTTAAGTGCTTGATGTTTTCAAGCATGGGTGAAGCTAAGACTTTATACTTGACCCTGTGCATGACATTTTGCACTTATGATACATTTCATTTTATCTTTAACAACACTAGTAGGAAGACTTCTCTTTTTTTCTGGTTTTCTCTCACTTCCAGATCTTGTGCTTGAGTGGTTGAATGGTCTGAAACTGGCAATTTACCTGTGATGGAATGATTTAACAATAGACATGCAATCTTCACCCATTCTTTTCAACCCTAAAGCACAGAATTTAAAATAAAAAGTGTTGATACCTTTAACAAGGCCCATATTTTAAACTGTTCCAAAATGCAGAATATTCTCTGGTAAAACCAAAACACTGATCTGTACATCAAGCTGCAGGATGTACCTTTAAAATAAAAGCAGAGTTGAACAAGCCCTCTAACAGACACAGAATTTCACATCTGCTGCTTAAACCACAGCTGACTCCATGAGTTAAAATATAGATTGATACAACCATAACAGAATAGTTATAGATTTGTATTTTATTGACAACAGACTGTGGGACAGCTTAAGCAACATGTAAGCAAGGTGGACCAACTGATGGCCTGCTCAAGATGGAAATAATAAATGAAGACTAGTAACATTCACCTCAGTAGCTTCCAAATATTGCATTAGAAGTTAAAACATATAAGAAACAATTGGTTTGCTTCCTACCTTAATAGTAATATTAAAAAGAACACAGGTACCCAGAAGGAAAAAAGTCAAATAGAAAGGCAGGAGTTGCATTCTTCAGTTTAAATAAGGTTTATTTAACAGAAAGGTAAAAGGAGGCTAAAGCTAACACAGAAGTTGATGATGCATATTTCCACCTTAACATATGTGTATGACAACTGGGAATCCAGGGGAGGACCCAAGTAAGTGAATACATCCAAAATCCCAGGAAAGATTTCCCAGAATTCAAGCCACTGTCCTGGAAAGCATGCTTTTGTTTAACAATACTAGAAAAAAACTTGAAAGTTTTAGTAGTTCTAAGAATAGTAGCCTATAGTAGATAGAAAAAAACAATCAGTGCTTTGTTGATGTCCTAGGCAATATTGGTAATTCAGGATAAGTAGCCTCAGGGTGGATAATCTTTTACACCCATTCAATTTTTTTAGAGTGCTCAATTTCTCAAAGGAGATACTCACAGCAGTCTTTTGTTTCTATTCAGAATAGCAATTCTATGTTTAGGTTTTTACTTTTGAGATATACAAAGCAAAATCAGTTTGAAATCCTGGCATGATAGATTTATTTAATAACAATTTAAAATAGTTTCTAACTCTTCTTTTGAATGTTTTTTTGTTTGTTTGTTTGTGGGGTTTTTTTTGGGGGGGAGGGTAGCTTTTATACCCAGTATTTTTATTTTAGACTTGAAAAAGAGCCTGAGTGCCTAAAGGTTTACCTGGTTTTTTTTTCCCCACCTATACCAGTTGGTCTTACAAGAGCCTGGACTAAGGATATAGGTAGGATAATGGCAGTTATCCTGCCACTAGTGCACAGAAATGCTTTTGTTTGTTTATATCTTGCAGAGACACAAGCTTATTTGGAGATCTGGATCTTAGCTGCTGCTGCACCTTTTCCCACATCAGCAAAGATTGCAGTCTTCCCCAGCAAGTTCTCAAGGCATCTATTGCAAGTCTGCTTGTTCTCTAAAGGCAGGGACAACAATAGCTTACTCAGTCTCAAGCAAGGTCTTCAGGGCAGAGCAAGATGGTAATTACTTCCCTTTCAGAGGAAAAAAAAGAAAGAGAGAAAAAAGAGAAGGAGGATGCAGTATCATAGATTTAATGCTGCTATCAGATGAGAAAACCCCAAACCATAATTGTTTCCTCTAACCAAGTCTGAATCAAGGGTCTCTAGTGGCACTCAGAAATTAAAAAACCCAACTCTTCCTCTCACTTCTCATCCTCCATTTTCTTTTAAAATTCTACTTAATACGAGCTCTTTTTTCAGCACATCTGTTTCATAAACTTCCTGGTAGGTAAAGGAGAAATTTATTTTTTTCATCAGCTGGCTCCCCCTAGTATCTTGTGAATCCTAGAACTTAGGGATAACACTCAGGTAATAGGAATTTTAATTTCCTTTTCTCTATGTAAGTCCCTATGAGGATTATGGAATGTTTCTGGTAGGATACTTTAGTTTTTAAATAATAAATAGTTAATTCATTGAAGGTCAGAAATTTTATATCCAAGGCAAAATCTGTGTTTTAAAAAACTCTATTTGTCAAGAATATAGTTTATTTGGGTAACCACTATTTTAGAATACAGTTGTGTGATACTGACTTGAGCTGTAAGGGAAGCAGATGGTAGGCTCTGTGAGGTTATTAATGGAGTCAAGTCACTGAACAATTTTGTCAGTATTTGCTATGTGGAGCAATGATTTCCCACCCACTCTCAGGAAAGAGTGATGGGTTGTGTAGTTTTCTGCTTTTGCGTAAGACTTCCAAGTGCCTTAGATCTTTTATACGTGTACCATAGTTCAAGAAATGTATCTTCCCAGTTCCCACTTCAGTTGGCATCGCCTAGTTAGCTTGAAAAATGAACCAAAGGCAGTATGGTTTTGTGGTGGATGGACGCCAGGTGCCCACCAAAGCTGCTCTACCACTCCCCCTCCTCAGCTGGACAGGGAGGGAAAATACAACGAAAGGCTTGATGGTCGAGATAAGGACAAGGAGAGATCACTCACCAATTACCATTATGGGCAAACCAGACTCAACTCAGGAAAATTAATTTAATTTATTACCAATAAAGGTAATGAGAAATAAAACCAGATCTTAGAACACCTTCCCCTCCACCCCTCCCTTCTTCTTGGGCTCAACTCCACTTTTGATTTTCTCTACCTCCTTGTCCCCCCACCCCCAGGAAGCAGTGCAGGGGGATGGAGAATGGGGAATGGGGGTTAGGGTCAGTTCATCTCACGCTGTCTCTGCAGCTCCTTGAAGGGGAGGACTCCTCACACTCCTCCCCTGCTCCAGTGTAGGGTCCCTTCCATGGGAGACAGTCCTCCATGAACTTCTCCAACATGGGTCCTTCCCACAGGCTGCAATTCCTCATGAACTGCTCCAGCGCGGGTCCCTTCCCCGGGGTGCAGTCCTTCAGGCACAGACTGCTCCAGCGTGGGTCCCCCATGGGGTCACAAGTCCTGCCAGCAAACCTGCTCCAGCGTGGGCTCCTCTCTTCACGGGTCAGCAGGTCCTGCCAGGAGCCTGCTCCAGTGTGGGCTTCCCGCGGGGTCGCAGCCTCCTTTGGGAGGATCCACCTGCTCCAGTGCGGGGTCCTCCATGGGCTGCAGGTGGATATCTGCTCCGCCATTAAACTCCGTGGGCTGCAGGGGGACAGCCTGCCTCACCATGGTCTTCACCACAGGGTGCAGAGGAATCTCTGCTCCGGCACCTGGAGCACCTCCTCCTCCTCCTTCTTCACTGACCTTGGTGTCTGCAGGGTTGTTTCTCTCACATAGTCTCAGTCCTCTCTCCGGCTGCTATTCCACAGCAGGTTTTTTTTCCCCTTCTTAAATATGTTACCCCAGAGGCGCTACCACCATTGCTGATGGGCTTGGCCTTGGCCAGTGGTGGGTCCATCTTTGAGCCGGCTGGCATTGGCTCTATCGGACATAGGGGAAGCTTCCAGCAGCTTCTCACAGAAGCCACCCCTGTAGCCCCCCCCCCACCAAAACCTTGCCATGCAAACCCAGTACAGGTTTCTTCTCTGAAGAGATACGGTTTTGATCCACTGAAGCAATCATGCTGAGAATGCATTCCTGAGACAACGCATTCATTCTGAAGACCTATGTTTCTAGAGTTTAAGGGTTAATAAAACTTCCTTGGGAGGAAATAAAAGCTTCAGACTGGTATAATTCTGTACATGGAAATGAAATTAAGATTCCTCTTATATTACTCCACATTTATAGAATACTTGAGATCAGAAGTGCTTCACAAACTATATGTAGGACTCAGCTCACCTGCTGAAATCCTGCCAGTTGAAAGTACAAAGGCATTGACCTGGGCAGACCCCCAAGGCAAAAGTTAGATGGGACACTAAGCATCATGTCTTGTGTCACAGAACTTGTCACAAATATTCCAGAAGGACAAAATTTTAGTTTTTCATTGTTGCCTTAGCAAATTATCACATTGTGAAAGTAGTGACTCAGAGGCAAAATGCCTTATTTATTTATTTATGGCAATACATTAGTTTTCATAGATTATCATAGAGTGTAAAGCCAGAAATGACTCTTAGATTGTCTAGTCTGACCTCTTGTATATCACAGTCCAGCAATTTATGTACTGAGGGTAACAACTGGTGGTTAGACAGTTTTTCTAATGGGAGAATGATGTGTGTTTGACTCTCTTGCGCACAAAAAAGTGAAAATTGTATTCCTTGGCAAATGCTCTCACTGTTAACGAAATTGTATAAAAGATGGGTATAAACCTCTCCTCCAGCTACACTGATAATAAAGCAAGAATCTGAAACTCCATTTTGTTGTCTACCCAGTTCTGTAGGCCTATTTTGAGGAAGCCTGTCAGATCATTACTGGAAAAAGGTTTAGACTAAGGAACTAATTTCTAGATTTCAGACAACCTTTGTCATGAGGTAAAGCAGAAGAGAAAAAAATGCCTCTTCTTCTGGCACATTTTCTGGGCATGTTCATATTCTAGATGCCTTGAGAATGTAAAAATCAAAGAGCAGGATGTTTAGATACTTCTAGTCCTGGGTGGAAGCTGAGTGGGGGTTTTCAAGTTGCTATTTTGGACTTTTGCCTACAGTGGGATCTCAGGTGGAATGCAGCTGCCCAAGCCTTATATGAGGCACCCAAGGCTTTGGCCAGATATGCTATAGCATGTTTGAAGCAGGAGCTGTTCTGAAATCTTTAGAAGTTTAACTCCAGACCCAAATCTTGATATTTTCTCTCTTGACTTTTGATCTCTCCCTTTCAATCGGTGTGGGAAGGAGAGGTGGTAAAGGAAGCTGTGTATGGAAGATTAAAATGAGAACAAAAGCCTGTCCAAATTATGCAACATGGATCATTATGCTATAAAATTGCTCTTCAAATGTGGCTGTCATTGAAAGATATTAAGATTTCAACAGTTATTTTCTTGATGAAGACTTAATTTCTTGCATAAAAAGGTTTTTAAGCTTAAAGCTATGCCTACACAATTAGTGTCCTTTGGTTTTTCGAGGGTTTAAAGGGTGCTAAAGGATTTGAATATTATAGAAGTATTTTTCATCACTACCGATCAGTTGTGTCAAACTACTTTCACAATAGTCTTATAATTTAAACAATTTTCAGATGTAATGTATCGCTACATACAATGATCACTAGATCATTCTGCAATGGAGTGTATGTAGTTTTAGGAACTCAGTGCAGGGTTGAGGGTCATGCTGCTGTATCTAGGGCTAGAGTTGGGGTTGGACAAAAGAAACAGTAACTAAATTTCATCTGCCAATTCAAAGGAGAACTTTACTGGAATACAGCAGAGAACAGAAGCCATTTTTTAATCCCATTCTCTGTTTCTCTTATGGAATGGCGCTTTCCTGTGTGCAGTGAGGCAGAAATAAGCTGTTCTAACATATAACAGTGAGAGTGTTCGAAGAAATAAAATCTGTAGATAACATTCATGATGCCATTGTTTAGTTTCATAGACTGCATAGTGATGTACATGTCACTGGAGGGCTCTGCTGTGCATATATGTAATCAAAGTGCACTCTTTGGCCTAGGAACAACCTGATGTGTGGTTTTAAGCAAACTTACTTCGAAGAGCACACACAGGCTTTCCTTCCTCAGTTTCCCCCTTAGCCATCCTCTATTCATCAGTTACATAGTTGTTCGTTGTGGGGTTGTTATGATACCCCAGTGCTTGGGATGGGAAATCTGGCCCCTGTTTCTAACTGTCTTTCTCCTGCTGTGTGGTCCTGGGCCTCTCGTAAACCTCCATCTGTAAGAGGCTCTCTGTCTACTGAATGTTTAAAGGACAGTAGATAGTTATTTTGTGGGTTTATTTAATATATTCACCAATTATTTTTCCTTTTTTTTTAATCTTAGGAGTTGCTTTAATCTAATTTCTTTATACAAATTCACTTTTTTTTCCTCCAGTAGAAAATATAATTGCATATGAACAAGAATGTGCACTGTTATTTTTGTTACTTTTTTTCCCCTTCCCTTTCTTTTTACACATTTATATTACAGATGTGCCTGCTGGACTTAGCTAGCATTTTAGCTTCCCTATGCTAGATGCTACGTAAATCTGGTGTGAGACAGAACCTATTAGGAAAAGCTTGGAAACCAAATAAACAAGGCAGCACCTATTATTAGGTAGAAGAGGCACAGGTCAATGATATGGCTTATCCAGGAAGGTCAATGGCTAAGCTAAATGTAGAATCCAGCACTCTTGAAATTCAGTCCCACTAACCACCCACTGACCTACACAACCTCTTTTTTCATAAAGCATCAATAATTCTAAATGGGTAGAAACAGTGGTACTGTGTGACTTATACATTTCTCCTATACGGCCCAATCCTGTTACCTTTGTAACACATACAAAGATTACTAATGGCTATTGAGTCCAGCTCATACTGAAGATCAAACCAGAGCTTCACATAGGCTTACGCAAACAGTTCAACCAATGCACCAAGTACATTTTCACAAGTCGGGACTCGTTAGTAAATATGATGGAGAGAAAAACAAACAGACCTTGATTTAGGCAATGGGAACTGTTTTAAGAGACCACAGTATAGCTTCTTTATCACCCTTTTTCAGATCTGAATAGTCTACTGACAAACTTTTAGAGAAAACCAGACACAAACATGCAGCATTATTGTAGGTGGCAGTAGTAAGGTAATGTTTATTACTCCTGTTTTCATTACAGTTACTTTTACAAATAGCACTGACATCTCACTATCTTAAGGGTTATATGTGAAGGTAGTTAGAAACAGCCTTGTTACCTACAAAGCCACAATCCTGAAACCTCTTACACATACAGATACCTTTCTATTATTTGTGGGTGGATCTTAATCCATTTCACAGACTCAGCATGTTGTGAGTGCAGAGAAACTCTGGTCAACTTTCTGTGTATGAAGATGGGAGCTGGATCTCTGCAGTGTAGGTATGTCTGGTGTGGTCATATGGGACCCAGCCTCAGGGGATGGCATTTGTCACTTGGAAGCGCACCACACAACCATGGCTCTGCAGCTTCCCTTGCTGATACACATGTATGTGGCACGCCTCGCTGTGTGAGCCTGCAGGCTTTCGAAACTGTCTGCACTTCACAGCTAAGCATTGTTCAATGGTTAATCTTTTCTTTATTACATCTCATCATATATTCATCTAGCTTTATTACCTAAGTGTTGTATTATGTAGGCTTTAAGTGTGTTATCTCATTCCTCATCACCTTAGATAAATGAAAACTGACCATATTTAATGTTAAGGTAGTCAGCAATCCTATTAAAATAAACTTGAAATTTCATGTAGTAAAACTGTTTATGTTACAGGATTAGAATTGTGTCTACGCATCTATTATTTTCAATTATTTTAGAAGAAAACGTAAAAGATGACTGAAAGAGACTAAATACATCAAGAATGAGAACTTAAGAGAAGGCACTGACTCAGAAGAAAAAAGAAAAGTTTCTGTTCTTTTGTGAAAAAGAACGGAAAAGATAGCTAACGAAAGAGGCAGATAAGAACCTACTGCTGTATACTTAAATTTCCTCTGTTCTTTGTGATCTCTGGAATTTTGCGCTGTTTTTAACATGACATTTCCAAATATCTCAATTGTCCAAAGTGCCATATTGGACTTTTTCCATAGCTTTACTCTACTAGGCAAACTAGTTCTAACTAGGTATATATAGCTATTTTTACATATATGTTATTTATATGTTATTTTAAAATTTATTTTATTTTTAGTTACTTACTTTTGCTCCTAAAAATACACATAAGATCAACACTCATCTAGGAAATGCAGTTCTTCTGGTTTTTTTGTCTCATGACTACCAATAAGTTTAGATTCTTACTGCATCTGAAAAAATTACCTGCCTTCCACTTGAAGGCATTCACACTGGTGTCAAGATGTGTCAAGATCTTTTGCTGTGCCACCTCCAGTGAAAGGCTGTCAAGGTGAAAATGCTACATGTCATCCTAGCTTCCCACGCTACATCCAATTTTATTTTATTCTTAAATTGCCACAATCTCTTGTGAGTACTGTATTCTATCAAGTAAATGTTTATAATCCGTGTTTCCATCAAAAATAAAAAAATAAAGGAAGACAGCAAAATAAAGAAATACTGCACTTTTCAGATTGTGGTATTTGTAACTGTTTTTGGCAGAAAGGAAAAGTGAAAATGAGACACTTCCAGTAGAAACAGACTATGAATTGCACATGCTCTCAGAGGAAATTTTGCCAGGAATGGAAGACTGGCATCCACCAGTTCCAGTGTCACAACTGTAGCACTGCTCTTCCCCTTTTGAAATTAGATAGTTTTCCCTTCACCAATCAGATACTTATTTAAATAACCTACATCGTGTAATCCTCAAACAAGCAAAACTTCCCTTGTTCATGTTTTAGAGGAAACAAAGTTATTAGCATATTATTGCATAAGCATATTATTTCTCCCATTTGGTTTCAATCTTTCATAAACATAAAAGCTCTCAAGACAGCTATATGTAGAATATAAAAAATTATTGGAATGTGAAGCAATTCTCAGTAATTTCTACTTCCATTTATTTATAGATTTATGAGATATTTTCAGGTAGCTACAGAGATACTTAACTCTCTCCATTGACTCTGCACAAAACTATCCGTTTAAAAACCTGCAAAGATCAAACAATTCCTACATTGGTTATGTTAGCTGCAGAAAAACCACCACCCCTGAAGCTGATTTCCTGCTTGAGAAACCATAAGCTAATTGCAGAACAAAAGGTACATTTTGAGAGGTCCTCCACTTTCAGCAGTTACTGCGTTAAAGCATATCTGATGCAGAGCAGCTTGTAAATGTTTTGCATGTTCTGTAAAGAAGATATTCTGGTTGATGTATACTGTTAATACTGCTGGATGTGATGATATAGCATGAAGCAAAGCAAGCTGCATCCTTTAGTGTCAAAATTTTCAGTTTCAGCTGCTCAAAGAGCATGTATTTGGGTAAAGAGTAGGCAGCTGCTTTTTTTTCAGTCAACTGTCATCCTTACCAAGTCACCTTCCACCTACCGCTTTTCTGAAAAATTAAAATCCTTCCCACCCTCTTCAAGTCAGTTACCAAGATTCAAACCCATGGTGCCAGGATAATGCCTGTTACATGACTGACAATAAAAAGAAAAATGTGAAGAGAGCAACAGGTAACTTGTGGTACTTATCAGATTGGGTTTGTGTTTTTTTTTTCTTTTTTAAATTAAGATAGATTCATTGATATTTTTTATTTATTTATTGTCTGGCGATGATGAATCCAAGTCTTCTCATTTTTCAAAGCCAAATGTTCAGTGTATTTCATGTCCAGTTTAAACTCAATTATTTCCATAATTAAAATGATTACAATTAATTAATGAAAATAGCTTAGACTTTAACACCTTAAAATATACATTTTCAGAAAACAGCTTCATTGTCTTAGGTATTCAGCTTCTGAAAATATTTAGGCAATACTGTGTTCAGTGCTGCTAGGCCTGCGTGACGTTGAGAGTTTCATTTCTGAAATACGGATAGGATGCCCTTAAACCCAGACCTTCTAACTGTCTACATTAAAGGTCTCTTAATCTAATCCCCAGGAACTTTGCTTCTTGCCAGGGCCTTAAGTCAGTCGTGTGGCTCTGCCAAGCTGCCCCTGTCTCCTCCCCACTACGTGTTTGAAACTTGTCTGTGTGAAGGGCTTGAGCACAGGAAGCCAAGCAGAAGTAACTCCACAGCTTGCTGGTCCTGGCTTCCCATCCCTCTGCACTTCACTTGCTGCACCTCTGAAATACAGTCCCATGTTGGAGGGACATGACTGCTTCATGGGGCAGGCATGGCTCTTATCAGCATTACATGGCCAGCCGAGGGACAGGGTACAAAGACATGGTACACACAGGAAAGAAGAAAAGTGGTTACAGGGCTTCAGGTGCTGAAAATGATCTTACCAACGGTTAGCACAATTAGAGTGTTATAGTTTAGCTTCTACTGCTAAGACCTGGGCCCCAAGTTAAATGGATTTCATAAGGTTGGCTGGAATAGTACTTAAAAGAAGGGCCATAGGGTTTTAGGAGCTGTTTGAATTTAAATGCCATTTTGGCTGATTATCTCAAAATATCTAGGTCTGATGCACAGTAGTGGTCAGCACTAAGAATAACTGGTGTAGTCACTAATGGGCACACCCAGAGAGCTGGATTTTCCAATCAAGTGCAGAGAAAACTGAAATATCCAGAGTGACTGGCACTTTTGAAAATGAAGTCCAGATGTAGATTTAAAGTTTTAAATGCTCTGATTTCATCCATTTCAAGTTTTTCAAAACTTGTGGGTTTTGATATGAAAATGCTTCTCATCCATTATTATCAGCACTCTCTCATTTTTTCCTGGCTCTTATTGATTATGAGCCTAATTAACTTGTACATCGACAGCAACTCCATTAAAATCCTTCTGGCTTTGTAGTGTTCTAAGTGGCCTAAGACAAAATAAAATACTGTCTAAATGTCTTTCTTTAAATTTAGATAAATATATATTTTTATACATACACATATATAAGCATTTCAGTTTAAGCTAAACAGAACTCATAAAATCTTGATGAAATAACTGTAGACTAATATTGTACAACCATGATTTTATAGAAGTTATAACACAACTTTTGAGACTTTTATATAACTTTTGCTCTGGAACTAATATAGTTGTTCACATGCATCAACATTAGACACCTGCTATCAGTAAAGTCAACTAAGTTGGTTTATATTAACCAGGTAGGAGCAGAACTTCAGTATACTCCTTATTGGCCTAGAAAAATATAACTCTTAGATGAAGTTGTCTGTTAAGTGATGCAAAATCTGCACATTGTACAATAAGCAGAGATAAATTAGGATCTTCATTCAGTTCTATTGCAAATGTTTTCTAATTGTGGAAGTTTCACTATAACAAGTAAATTCCTTATATACTTTTTGTATAGCAGCTTTCCTTCTAAAAGTTCAAAATATCACACAAATGACATGTGCCACTCTTGTGAAAATCCATCCTTCTACAAAACTAAGGGCTGGCAGCAAGACTGGTGTAAATATTTTGTTGGGTTTTTTTAGACAGATTAAAAAAGCCTGGCTTCCCTTCTTATCCTTTGAATCTTGCTACCATTGGCAATTAGTTATACTTTGCTGACAGGACAATCCAAATTGCTCCTAGGATGATGAAAGGAATAAAGAGCATGTATTGCAAGGGGAGACTAAAAGAATTGGCTTGTGTGGAAAAAAAAGAACTAATTCAATTGTCTAAAAAGGCATTAGTTAGAGAAATCCTTCAGAGATAAAGATATTATTTAGATTAAGGCTAATGATAGTCAAGACACAAGTAGATATATGTAGTACGAACACATTTAGATTGTAAATTAGAAGAAATATTCCAACCATCAGAAAACTCAGATTCCAAAATAGCCTTACAATAGGAGTAATGGGGTAAATAACCTCACTGGCTTTAGGATGCACCTTATTACTTCACAAAAGAGATTTCATGGTTGCCTATAAAAGGCTACTAGACTAAGTGACTCAAAAAGTCATTTCTAATCCTATGTTTCCAAATTCCACTTCTTTGTTTGGGTGGGGGGTGGGGCAGAGAAGGGTTTAAGTGTAACAGTGAATCAGATTTTAAAAGGAGAAATGAGGTAATGTGTTTATATTCTCAGCCGTCTAAACATAAATATGGAGGAGAGCAGTAAAACAATGTACAAGACTACGTACAATTGCAAATAAGTACAGTAAAGTAAAAATGATGCATTGGCTTTTATTATTTCATGCCTGTGAAGTGCATACCTATATTTTACTGGTCTCGTAGAAAGAAATTTAAATAGTACTGTCCAATTTATATGCAGTTACACTAAGTTTCTACACAGGCGAACAGGCTTCCTAAATTATATTCTTCTGACACAGATGGTCTGAGCAGCCCCATAGAAGTGCCTTCCTTCTGTCATTGACTGTAGAGCACTAATTTAGTCTTCCAAACTGGGGGCCCAAAATTGAGAGCGGAAATAATTCTGCTTCATTTTCCTAAATAAATAAGGGAAGCCCCTGCCCAGAGGATCTTATGGTGAGAATGCAGAGCATTTCAGACATTTTGCTACTTTATGGGAAGTTAGCCATTTCCAGTATGGCTCTAATTACTCTTTATAAAATCAATTAAACCTGTACAGTATTATAATAAACAATATATTTTTGTGCAAGTATCTTAGTATCAACATCATTACATGTGTACTTTTGATGGAGTTAAGATGTAGTTTTACATATTTTTGAGGTGGCGATGTAGTTTTATATACTCTTACAATTACCAAATTTGTATGTAGTCAAATAATGCAAATAAAGCAACTAATGCATGTTACTGTTCCAGGATCAGACATCTAGTTTATTAGTATTCTTTCCTCCTTATTTAATTAAAAAAGATTTTTAAGCCCCAATTCCTAAGAAGTAGCATCCTATTAAAAACAGCTTGCAACTTAAATAGCTGCTTGTCTTTATTTTTAGCTAACTACCACTGAAAGAGTGAGATGAAAAAGGTTTTCTTTGTTTTGCTATGCATTACTTGCCGAAAAATCAGATATATCAAGTCCTATCAGATATACTTTAGTCAAGTGGGTCCTACCAATTATGTTGTACTTTGTACAACAAAAGAGAACAAACATTAAAATTACATGAGGTAAAACCACAGAGATAACAGTAAAAGACAGGTTAGTCATCTAATTTTATTTCTAGTTTGTTTTTCAAAATGTCTAGATACTAACTCAATTGATTTCCTTAAACATAGGTAAGTGTTTATGCTGAACTTATGTGCCTCTTTAGTAGCGTTTCATGCGTTTGATACTGTAAGATACCAAATAACTGAAAGGAAAACAAATTTCACTCTTATCATCAGGAATGTCATCCACATCTGCGTCTAGTTGTGTTGTCTGACACACAGGTGTTGTTTCTCTGCACAGAAATTTATTTTTCTTCTTCTTTCTTGTTCCCTAATGGGAAATGAGCCCCTACGTCCAGAGCTCAGGAGGGAATGGAATTTCCACCCTGCAGCATTTCTCTGAAACCACTCTCAGGTTGTGAGTCTCTCCTTCTCTGCTGGTAATGGAATCCCACACACAGCCAGTCTATACTAATGATTTTAGTTGCCTCCAGCACCACTTATGACTAAGTGCAAAACCCTCTCTTCTACCTCACTATCCCCCCACCTTGCTGAACCGCAAGTCTAACAAGATAACCAAGCCTTTTTCTTCTCAGGACTTCTTCACAGTGGAGCTAATTATATGCAAAGACATGAACACTTCCTTTGAGAGGTAGCAATAAAGACATCATGCCCGTCTGTGTGCTCAGGAGCTAAAACTGCTGCACAAGTATGTGTATCCAAGCTAGCTGTCAGTTCCTCCCAGTATTTTTACAATCTGAGGGCTGGAAGGGCAGAAGATGATAAACTTTTTAAAACCTGTATACATATTCTATTACTTCATAATGTTACATATTGCACAATGCCACCCAGTGTTGTCAGAGTATAACAGCCTACTCTCAGAAATGTGTTCATTTCAGGTCACATCTAAGAACTTCACAGTATGAGAGTTCTCGTTCTGCAAACTCTTAACCAAGAAGAAAGCTTACCTGTTTTTTGAGTTGAAAGTTAACCATTCTGCGTCAACACAGTGCAACCCCAGTTCTAGCCAAGGGATCATTCTGCAGTGGATGTGTCACTCCTCACGTGCAAGAGCATTTCTTCACCCCTCATGCATTGCACCAAGGTCAAAGGGTGGGTTGCTTCTACGAAGCTTCAGTTTTGGCATTATTGTAGTTTCCTAACTCATATAACTATACTTTTACTCACTTTTTTTACTCACTTTTTTACTCACTTTTTAGTGAGCTAGGCTAGTAAAGATATCTTTCCCCGATTTTTTCCCAATTGATTTTCCTTGTCATTTCCCAAAAATTATTCCTTAGATGTCTAGGCTGTCTGGCTTCAGCTATTACTTTGTGTGTGAGAACCATGCAGTGAATGATGGACATTCTGATTGCCTCTGTCTGATAGACTCCTACATCATTGGAAATGCTCTACAAATCCTTTACTTGGCATGTTCTTAAGGGATGCAAAGCTGCACATACACTTCCTGAGAAATCCATAGAACTGGTCTTGGATGTAGCAGCACATTATCTTTCCAGATATTTCAGCAGGGAACCTAAGAATGTCAGTGCAGGTTTCCTGCACAAATCTTCACTTTCAAAACTGGAGTTAAAAAGGGAGGATAACCTCAGCACATTCTCCCCATTTCTCTTCAGTAATGTCCCATAAAACAGGCACCAGAATCACCCTGATGATACCACATTATTGTGTGACAGAGCGTGCATGGCTATGCTGCAGAACAAGCTCTCAGTAAAGCAGCATATACATATATTAGACCCTAGGGTGACTAGCAAGGTCTTCATACTCTTTTATGTAACACACGTTGAGATAGTTAATACAGGCTATGACAACAAACACTGTAGCTGTTTTTGTTTTAAACAAAAAGGCTAAAGCAAATTATTTCACATATCATGAATCAGCCAAATTGTGAAAACATACATTGGCGTAAGATATATTGCTGCAGGGAGAGGTACCATAAACTTAGCATAAGGCAACATAAGCAGAAATGTCTCTTGAAATATAAATTAAAAATTGTCATCATTCAGACAGATGGTTTCCCAGAAGAACCTGTTTTCAGGAAAAAAAAAAACAAACCCGAAACCCAACAAAAAGCACCGAGTGTCTCTGGCTCCTGGGTGGTGTTGAACTCATTCCTAACTGATAACCTTTTGATGTTGTGGATTCTGATATTGATCTAACTTTCCCTCTGATTCCTAGCCTTTTCTTCCAAGTCAAACAGGATTTTGCCAGTTTTGCTCAATGTGGTATTCTGGTTCCCATATTGCTTCTCCGACTTTGTTCCTTGCTTTTTTACCAAGATGAAGATGAGATGAAGACATGATCTTCCAAAAGGACATGATATTGCAATGACTTGGATGAGTCTTGTGAAGAACAAAGCAGTCTTGCACCTTACCAGTCATGTCACCTGGACCAAAAACATGAAAATCTAAAAAAAAAAAAAGATTAGATTCTTTTCTTTGTGCAGGCCAGGTACTGTGCAAAATGTCAATCCTAATCCATCTAATGAGGTGCATATGCTTTCAGTGTAACATGCATTCAAGTTACTATTGTAAATAACTTGTTTCTTTCAGTAAAATATGTTGTTGGTCCCCTGGCAAATACACTGAGCAGCCTTAAAACAGCAATTCAAAACAAAAATCAGAACTGAGAAAAATAAATTAGGAACTTACTTCTTTACATTTGTATTTCTGCACTCTTTGACATTGTGTATTGATTTTTATCTACAGACTCAATTATTCTGAATTACTGATAATGAAAAAAAGATACAAAATTAAAATGTGACAATATCATCTAGGAGTAATTGCAAAAACCAGCCTCAATTTAAAAAAACCCTTTTTTTCCTAGCAGTTAATTGACAGTGTATCCACTAACATTTGAGTTATTAATGTCCTGGTTTACAACCAGATTTACTCTGGATTACACACTTCCCAAGTCCAGTATTTGAATCTATTCCTCAAATACTACTGCAGTTAATTGTAGCTATACATTAGCCTATTTTTAACACATCAAGCTCATAGTATAGGAGACTAAGATCTAGATCAAAACCCAACAAATTATGGTATGCTATATATAAAATATCACATGCCTGATTAGATATTCTTTGTAACTGAATTTTCCAAAGAGCCTACAGGAATTAAGAGCCTGATGGGCCCTTTACTTCCTTTTGAAATGTGTCCTGCTGTTTACCCTTTGCATCATGCTAAGATTATTTCAGTTAAGAGGAACTGGCACGCCAAATTCTCTTTTACCATACTGCAGTACTTGATGACTGGATAAAGTTGTGCTCTTGCTTGCTTACTAGAGAAAGCATTTCTAAAGTGAAGGATGTATATCTTAAAATGAGTCCAGATTTCAAATAACATTAAAATTTGAAAGAGTTTGGACACTTTGCATTTTAGTCCATTTTAAAGTTTTCAATACTTAAAAATTTGCCACATAGTCAATAAGTTCTCAGAGAGGCCATTTTTAGTGTAAAGTAGAGATACAAGAATATATATTGAAAGACTGAACTAGGTTCAATGGAGAATACTCTTTAGCAATAACTTTAAGAAAAACTATATCAGTTAATCTCAGTGTTAAATGGTCTGAGTTATTAAATGTAAAATGACTTCATTAAAGTGATATGACTAAAAGTGATCATTCTTTTGTCAACCAATGGTTCCATTTAATTAAAATGTTCTCTTATTTACTGAGCCACATGGAGTTTCTGCTGTTTTTATTCAAATGCATTAAAGTTGTAGACCTGCTGAACTCTTTCTAGCTGTATATTTTTTCAGCCTAGAACAACCAGACATTACCTATATGCAATATATGAACAATAAATATTTTCCATTAAAAATAATAAATTAATTCAAAGAAGTAACAGATGCTTATCCTTTGGTAAACTTTTTTAAAATAGCCTTTAACTAAAGAGAAAACACCTCACCGGCAAGTTTTATACATTTTGAATGTTCTGTTGCTTTCAAAATGTAGTCAGTCAGTTCCATTTAATAGCTGAATATTATTCTTCTCTATATAGCAGTGCCTGATCATTTTGCCGTATGTTACTGTCCCCTTTTTAAAAGCTCTTCCTCTAATGGCCTTTGATGTTTCCTTACAGAACTTTTTGTTCTTTTTCTCTCTTTCCATTTTAGTTCCAACACATACTCAGGCTGTAAAGGGAACATCTATCTAAGATCTCTTCAGAGCCTAAGGATGTGTATTCTTCTTTGGGTCAGTGCTGAGTGACATAGCTTCTTCTTTAATTAACCATTAGAAAGCTTAGAAACACTGCTGATAACATCTGAAACTTTATGTGCTTATCTATAGTAATCTCTGAAAATTGCTTCTTCCAAGTCATTACTCCTTTGCACTGCTGCCAAAAGTGGAGATTGTCTCTTGAATACATAATTAAATATTGAATGCAAGGCAACTTAGGCTCTCACTAAAAGGGCTTTTTTCTGTGACAAATATATGCATTACATTTTTCTTGTGAGGGTGAAAGTTCATCAAAATAGGAGGATGTATCATCTAGTCTGTTCTTGTCTTAGTTTTTGACACCCTGTAGGAAAACAATATTAAGGCCTGGGCATTATCTCATGCTCTCAGCAAGAGATGCACCTAATTGGTTATGGTGTTCACCCAAGAGCAGGACAGAGGTCCACCTCCCTAGTCTTTCATCTGAATGCTTGTATATGTATTGGTGTGGAAATCAGAATACAGATGATTACTCTAGTCAGTAGGCTAGAGTTTAAGGCTGATTTTTCAACTGGATTTTAAAAGTGTAAGTGTTACTTACATGCTTAGGTGTCTGAGTTTAAAATAATCAGTGAATCATGGAGATTAAAAGGTACAGAATTGTTTAGGCATAGACTTAGGGTAAGAAGGCTGTAGTCTCCCATTAAACATACATGGCATACCACCTCAGTGGAAAGGCCATGCAGTTCCTTCCTCCTCTTCTACTATGATGTTGTTTCCAACTGTTCTTTAAAGAGTGTATAATTTGTTTGTTTATATAACAAGGGACAGATTTGTGACTTATTAAGAGACAGCAAATAAATTACTACTATGAGAGGAGAGGGAGAGCATGGAAGAGAAAGAAAAGTGAAACCAAAACAGTATTTCTAATAGAATAAGTTTTGCATTAGGTGGACCAATGCCTGGGAACTTTTTCAATAGGAAATGTGGTTTTGTCTTCTCTACTCAGTGATGTATGCAGCACTGAACTTTACTCCCTTCTCTCCCTCAATTAATTTGTTCAATGAGTTAAATATAATTCTCAATTGTAGAATTTCTTTTAAAAATGTCTAGTCTTATTTGTCAGGTGTTACATGCCATACAAACAGAAAGATAGTTTATCTATTAAAGAAATGTAAATTTTCCATGAGACTTTTCTTACTGGATAAGTGTTTACTTCACAGGGAGCCTTGTCTACACTTTTAGCTAGAATGAGAGGAAAAGAAGTTAAGTTTTCATTCCATGGATTTACTATTTGAAATATAGGTGGTGTTCCTTTACACAAAAGCCTGGATTGAGAATGGGACTTGAGCTGTTTCCCATTTAGAATTCACGTTTCAATAGCTATTTGCTTTTTTTTATGTATTTATAAGTTTTCTCCATTTTCAAACCAGAAACAAGTTCTTTCTAAAGCACAAACAGGCTATAAATGAGCTAAATACTTCTATATGTCACAATGTGGTTGTATATAGGATTTACGTTCAAGTTAGGTTAGTTTAGTTAACTCATTTGAAATCTGTCTGTCACATGTTTCTTTTTCAGACTCAGTATAAGACCACAGTTGAGTTAGCAAGTAAGTTGGTGAGCAAAATTTGAACAGACAAAATACAAAAAGATTGCAACACCGATTCATCTTTAAGCAGTCATTCCCAGTTTCCATAATTTAAGTAACTTGAAAGGCTGTCCTTCAACTTACAACTCACTGCTCAACACTAAGTAAAATGAACACATGGGCACTTGCCTTACATGATACCTATGAGAAGCATATGCAAAAAGGAAGATGATAGTTTTACTGTAATTAACTGATCTGCTAAGATTTCCAGGTTTTACCTTCTCTTTGAAAGGAATGGTATCAAAAGCAGAATGACCCCCTTGGTTAAAGCATATGGCAGGTGATCTTGGTAGAACACTGACGTAAAGTTCATGAACATAAAAATTCTGGCTTAAATCCAAGACTTCAATAAACATCTGAGAGAAAACACTTCTCAAATGCACCTGTGCAACTTGCAGCACCTTACAGTGTGAGAAAAGTTCAGGTCTGACTGTTCAGGAATTCTGATGAAATAGAAACTACTTGCACATGACTGAGAAAGAAAGCTAAAGAAGAAACTGGTATCTAGTGATGAGATTAATGCTCTCTTTTTTGTCAGATTTTACAAAATTACTACTTGACAGGCACAAAGATTTCCCAGAAGCACACTTTAAAAACACCTATTGTGTCACAGTTTTTAGAAGTGCTTATACAGGCCATGTCAAAATCAAAGTAAAGCACGTAAGGACAGAGTAAAACCACGGCTAAAAAACAACATTCCTGCTTTTTTTTTTTTTAAGTAGGGCAGCAAGTGCAATGCTTATGGGCTTAGCATTTTGTAAGTGTTATAATGCTTATATTTTTCAAAAGAACTTATTTTTTCTTGTTTCTAACTAGTAAACTGCAACTATTTGGGCTGAAATTTTTCCTGCTGCTGTTTGTCATTAGCTGGGTATTTCTGTAAATTTCAGCTACCACAATGGAACCATCTCTGAGAGCAAAATCAAGAGAAAATACATTGTATTGTCTGTGTTAAATTACATTCTAGACTTCTGTAGACTGAGAAGATTAAATAATAGGATCAACCTATGCACAGTACCAGTAGATAAATAAATCTTTTCATGCTTTGTTAAATTCACCAAGATGATGGTGTGGATTTACCTGCCCTGATTAAAACTTGTTTCATCTGATAATTTTGTAATGACTACAGCCAGTTTTACCAAAGAGCAATTCACAGTTGAACTCTTTTGTCTACCCAGGCAGTGGTCACACATCTAGTGTCCATCACAGACATACCCAGAAGTCATTGTTCTATGATACCATGGCTTGAAGAGCTATTCAGGTTGATTGCTCCTGGACTCATGCCATAGTGCATGTCCCCCTTCTAGATTAAGCCAGAGCAACAGTTTGTGAGTCATTCTGTGAACTGGAGGACTTAACTGATTTATGTTAGAAAGAAAGAAAACATGCACAAATAAGGTAGATCTGTTGGCTGACTTAGTTCACAACACAGTCCCACTGTCAGCTGTATAGCTACGAGGCAGGGGACATGAAGTGCAGCACCGGAGTAATGAACGTTCAGGCTCGGGAAAGACAACAATGCCTTAGACTGGCATTACTGCTGAAGCCTTATATAGTGGAATTAGAGCCTGTGGGGGCTATCCTCTAAACTGAAACTCAGGGGGTGATAACAGTGACTGGTAGAGCAGCCAACAAATGATACTAATTCTACCATGTTGCCTGCTTAAGTGCTTTGCATAAGTTGCATATCGGCACCATTTCAGTTTCAACCCTTAACAGTCACCTTGAGATAAAACTGCTTGGATAAACATCTCTACTTGTTAGGGACAAATCAGGTGACAAGAAATATGGTCTTTTGCTACAGCTTAAACTAGTGTTATAGAACATAATGGAGGATTTTATATTAAATTGCCTCTTCCATACAGTTCCTCAATTTAAGTATCACTCAAGACACAGAAAAAAAACCTCCACCTGTGGTCTCACTTGCAGCAGAGCTGAGATTCCTCAGCAGAAGTTAGTGATAAGTATGATTTGAATATAAATTTCTAAATACTTGGAAAACCAGGTTATAGATATCTTAGACAGGACACCCAACATTACTTGATTTAACTGTTTGGGTTTTACTCTCAGTACTTTGGTATTCCACATACACAACATAAACAGTTTTTCTTTCAGTCTTTACTAAAATGAATTAACTAATAACAAAACAACAGAAATTGTAAAATGGAAGCTAATTATTCTGTATTCAGTGCAGACTGCAATAAACTGTAAATAATTCATGGAGCAGTATACTGCAGAAAATAGCAAACAATTCATAGGACCTAAACTATCAGCTTACCAACTTATCAGATCATCAACTATCAGACCTAAATTATGCTATGGGTCACTAAATCTAATCTCCTGCAATTGCAGCCAACCACATAATCTAATCCTTTTCCTAAATGTTCCAAATTGTCTTAAGGATTATTGAATTGCTTGCCCATAATAGGAGAAGCCATAACCCCATCATCCCTGGATTTTACTGACCATTTTGCCAGAAACTTCTAATGCTCAATCTGAATCTATCCATGCGAAGTTTCTATCTGTTCTTGTGCTAATGTTTTCCTTCAGAAAGAAACTTCATATATGCAGCTGAATGAACAAAGATTTTATGGCAGATTGGAATATGGCAGAGAAATGGAGCATCTCCTTCCATAACACTTGTTTCACTCTGAATTCATCATTCTTGAGCTTGGATGCTGAGAACTATTGTAGATGAGATAGCTCCTGCATGTCCAATAACACAACTCGTTTCCAACACTACTGTAACCACTGTCCTCTAGTACCCATGCCTCTTCCACAGCCACATCACACCAGTGACTCATAAATCATTCTGTGATCAACCACTCACTACAGTTGTTGCCACCACAGCTGCTTCCAGTCAGTGAGCTCACAAATTAACAGAAACTCTCAGTATTAGTCCCGAAGAGTACTTGTACTTCATACTATTAAATATCATCCCTTGTATATTATGCCAGTCCTTATAGACATCCAGGTCTTCCTGGATATTGCACCCTTCTTCTGTGTTAATGATAGACATATTTTTTGCTATTGGCAAATGCAATTATCACACTCTCGTATCTCCACACTAAGCATTATTAAACAAGAACTGTTTAAAGACTGACCCTTGAAGAGCTCCAGTGATCATACTCTCGTAACAGCACTTTCCCTTTCAATGACACTTGATAGCTTCCTTTTAGCTAGCTTCCTCCCTCGCAATATAGTGCTTTCAGTAATTAGTGAGCATTGATTATCATGTGCACTGAATGCACAGTCATTAGGCAGGAGTCCTGCAGAAATAATATGTTCTTATTTAGGTAAAGACTGTCTAATAACACATGTTTACCTAGAGACTAAAGTAAGAATTTATATAAATCTAGGGATTTTTTTTAATAATCAAAAATGTCTTTTTCTACTGTACTATTTGCAAACACTAGTTGAATCTGATACATAATACTAAGAGGTATGGAGTACTAAACTCTAGGTTTTTGCTATTATTAAGGCAAAAGTTTTCATCTCATAAATGATGAAATATTTTTGATGTTTCATTTCGAAAAATCATGCCATGTTTCATTACTGAGCTAAATTAAAAACAATTGAAAGACACAAATGTTACATGGAATAAATGAGTAAAATCCTTAATGACTCACAATGAAGTATTTTTTCTGAATCCAAACTAAGAAAAACATATTTTGAGTAAAAAAAAAAAAAAGTCTTTTAGATTGACATAAAATGGATGGCCTTTGATTGCTTTGATTTTGCAGTGAGACTGAAAAAAATTATTTATTTAACCCACCTCTAGTTTTATAGACAGCATGAATTCTGGTGTCCTCACATGCTGACCCCATCACTTTGCAGGTTTAGTGTTCTTTTAAAATTTTTTTCAGGAAACAGTTTAAAATTAAAGAGCAGTGTGGCAGAGATGGCTCTGGTCTTAAAGCTCAGATTGTGTCACACTATCCATGAGCATAAATTCTGGAGAAGGTTGGACTAATGGATGAGTGATAGTGCCTGCAAATCTCTCTAGTGCCTGCAAGAAAGCATTTCATGCAGGGACAAATACAGTGCCACGTGCATAAACAAGCCAGTAGTTCTAAGATGAAGACATAGAAGCATATATCAAAAGCCATATGCACATTTGAGATAATGTTTTTGTACTGGTCCTCAGAAAAAGGCAGGAGAGGCTTGAAACAAAGATAAAACCCAATTATAGGCAAGCAACAATGTTGACAGAGTGGGCCAGTGGGGAAAAAAATAAGTCAAGGAAAATCACTCAGGAAACTATTGTATCACACGCATATGGCAGGAATAAGAAGTTGTTTACTGAAATGGAAAAAAAAATTGTCATACATATCAGTTAGGGATTGTGTACAATACAGCTCAATATTTATTTGAAGGCATAAAATGTCATGCTGTTTTGCATAATTAACTACTGGCAGAAACATTTAATGAATAAAAAACCCTACAGATTTGTTCATTATATACTTTAAAAAAATCTATTTCTAATAGATACTTTATATGCCAGAGTGATTGCATGTACCCTAGCAACCAGGTTGTTATTGAAATTCTACATACAAGTGCATGAGTCATTTTAAGAGACGTACTAAGTCTAATAACGAACGTTTAATGAATGGTAGAATCAGTAAACTACGAGCTAGATTTTATAAATGTGCACAGCTTGGTAAATTAATTTTGTTCATAAATGTGCAGATAAGAAAGGATAAATATCTGTGCTTTTTTTCTTTCAAAACAATATAAGTAATATTTTCTATGTTGTCAAGTTATTTCCCTTATTTATCATCTGAAGCTTTTTACACAGCAACTTCACTTATCTCATTTGTAAGGATTTATTCAAAATCATACATCATATCTCTCTTATCCTGTCCAAAACCTGAAAAAGAGTCTTCTGTACTCCACGTACAGCTGTGTGTGTGGGTACAAGTGTCTAAGTTAGAGAAAACATCCATGTAGTGCATTTTATACGCCTTCTCCGACACCAGTTTCCTGATGCTTCAGCTCTGATCTTCAATATACAGAGGCATTACCCATTTTTTAAAAACAGTGTTCTATAGTTACTGCACACAATTTGCACGATGTGCTGCTTCAATGATCATCACAAGGCATTTGAAAAAAAAAGTAGAAGTAGAATTAAGGTCCAAAGTAAAATTTGTTTCCACCTAGGGGACCTGAAAAGGTCCTGTCTCATGACAGTACTGTGGCATTCATTACGAGGTTGAAACCCAACTACTTGGGATTCTTTCTTAAACAGCAGTCTAAGTACAAAATAGCCTATGATAAAATCTACAACAACACATGATGGAAATGTTTGCTTAAGTAAAAAGTAAAAACACACTTTTTTTTTAAGTCTTGCTTGAAGTACTCGATGTATGATATAAATGCAAGGTTCAAGGTTGAAAGAAAAGTGCATTGATGCATTCTAGAATGACAGTTCTTACATTCCTAGCACAGACAACGTATTTGCTTCTCCTGACTATTCCAACCTCTATTCATCAGCTTAACTGTACTCATTGCTACTGCATTTCATGCTACTTTGCATACAGCATCAGTTCATGCCAGCTTAAAGTTTTTTTTAGTACTCGGCCGTTAATTGATGCTGTGTATACTAGTTATATCTTGTTGTCAAAGTTTTTTTTTTCTTAAAATTCCTTTTAGGAATCAGGAACAAATTCTGATTAGTTATCAATCAGGTAGGAAAAGTAATCAGAAGTTTCTGAACATTGGCAATTCCTAGAATAGTGCATAGAAGAGAAATAGGCCTTTGTAAACACATTGTAGAAGGAAGAGGAGACCTAAAAGTAATTGGAGGAAGGAGGTGGCTTTGTCAATATAAAACTTGTTACTGATTTAACATAAACTGAGAATGATGGACATCTAATCCAAACTAAGCTCAAGTTTCACTGACTGTTCCTCATAATTTGCACAGGCTTTGTGGGATCAATGTTATATTAGTCCAAAGCACAGCACACATTTTTCATGCAAAATGAGACTATGCCAGTTATGGTTAAGCCAAGGATGGCTTTTTAACAGTTCAGAACCCCTACTTATAGACTTTAAACTTGAGGCACAAATCCATTATTTTAGTCTGTGCTGAAAGAAAAGCAGAGGTAAACAGCATCTCAGAGAGGCAGTGTGAATGAAAACCTGTCACTTTTTCTGATGTAACTGAATCTAGGGTGTGGTGTGCGCTTACTATCTTATCGTAGAATCCATCCCTTGGTCTGTTTACAGTAAGGTACTGAGCAAGCCAGGCTTTTATAGCTCCTTTGAACTCACTTAAAAAACTCTACTACAGTTATCAGCACTTGCACCACCAGCAACATCAAAACTACACAAAATTTCTCAATGTAGTTTTCCTTCTCAATATAGAAAAAGGAGAAATAGTAAATAAGACTGTAATTCACTCTTAGGATCCTTGCGTTTTCTGAATAGCCAAAGAAATGAGTGCTTGAGAGAAGAATCCTTAAAAAGAGTGCTTAAGAGTAGAAGAAACTAGCAATTTGGATTAATTCCTTATGAGGAGTAACTTATTTAGGTTTTTTTTCCTGCTTTTGAATGATCCAGAAAAAGAAGTACCAGTTTAAAATTGTCCACAGAGTCGAAAAATAAATCCCCTCTAATCTGCAGGTAGATTTCAAAAAGTTAGCTGTGAACAGCTCTATTTTCTGGTGTATTGGTGACTGAAGTCATCAGATGTTGTTTCTGTTCTCGTTAATTATACAATAAACAACTAGAGGAATCACAGAAACACAGAATGGTAGGGGTTGGAAGGGACCTCTGGAGATCATCTCATCCAACCCCCCTGCTTGAGCAGGTACACCTAGAGCAGCGTGCACAGGACCACGTCCAGGCAGGTTTTGAGTATTTCCAGAGAAGGAGACTCCACAACCTCTCTGGGCAGCCTGTTCCACTGCTCTGTCACCCTCACAGTAAAGAATTTTTTTCTCATATTCAGGTGGAACTTCCTGTGTTCCAATTTGTGCCCGTTGCCCCTTGTCCTGTCGTTGGGCACCACCGAAAAGAGTCCGGCCCCAGCCTCTTGACACCCGCCCTTCAGATATTTATAAGTATTGACAAGATCCCCCCTCAGTCTTCTCTTCTCCAGGAAGAATTCTCTTCTGCAGGAATGCTGCACTGTGTATTTGAATTGATTTTTAGAGTCCTTCATGGGCATCAGCATGCTAAGCACTGTGAAGACACGGACAAAGTGCTTGCTCCTGCCCGACCAAACTGTGTCTAAAACAGGCAAAAGGGGAAATAGGAGATGAGATTTTGACTAAAATTACACAGCTGACTAAGAGCAAACAAAGAAATCAAGATTTCCTGCATTTAAGCCCGATAAGCAGTGGATCAGGCTGATTTTTACCTGTAAAACTTACAGGGGAAAGTAAATACTCCATTTTTTCACTTGCTAGAATGTGGATAGCATATTGGATTAGGAGAGAGAATTTTGAGTTCTCTGGTTTTGCCTCTTGTTTTCAGCTTCATTTCCTAAGGAAATGAAACTTGTGCAATCACAGTGGGTGTGTATGGGTGCCTGCACATGTGTTCAAGTAGGAACTTTTGAACCTATTGGCAAACTGTAGCAAAACTGGACACAAAGTATTGGTCCCAAAGATAATGCAAATTAAAGGTATTGGTCTCAAAGATAAAGTCATACAAATGTCGTGAAAATAGGGGGAAAACTGTAGATGCCAGACTGTAGCCTGAAAGCAAGAAAATTCATGTGACAGAAATCATACCACTTTAGTTTTGATGTTAACAGAAACACTCACTGACCTCTTCAGCTAGGTTTTAGAGTTTCATTTTTATTAAGAAATTTATTAATTAAAAACCCAACAACAAAATGGAATCTCATGAAACAATGCAACATTAGGAAGAAAGTCAAATACAGTATTATTCATAATAAAATAATGAACTAGAATAACTGCTCATGCATGGATGGCATGTGAGTCTCTCCTTTCAGCCTGTGGGTATCATGTCTTTATGAATAGCCACAAGACCACTCAGATTTCCTCTGTGCTTCAGAGGGTAAAACTGGTGGTAGCAGAAAGCCCCCCTGGTGTATTTAAAGGAAGAAGGAGGAAACAGAGATGAAAACTGGGATGAAGCTATGTTCAGGATTGAGAATATTTATATTGGTGATCTCAGACATTATAACTAGGCAAGGTCTCCTCAAAAATATCAACGTAGGCAAGGCCTCATTGAGACTCAGGGAAGGCAATGATTCAGCTTCTAACATTAGAATATGCAGTTTGAGCATCTGTCTCATATTGGAACTTATTTCCTCCTTTACAAGCACTGCTCCTCTTCCTAGCTGGGGAGATACCCTGCCAAGAGTGTGTGAATGAAGCTGGAGAGAGGGTACATATGTTTCCTTTGAGTACTACTGAGCAGGTCAAAAATTTTATTTCCCTTTTTAAAACAAGGGTTCCAGTGTAATTCAGTTTTCTACCCCCACTAATAGGAGCAGCCTTCAACCAAACAAAAGCACGCAATTTCCATTGTGTCACCCACATTCACTCAGCATAAGCATAAAGTGGAAGGAGAGGAGCTGAAACTTTAAGACCTTTTTACATGGGATGGGCTAGGGAATGTTTTTTTTTCTGGTTGCTATAGTAATTAATACGGATAAAGATGATTGCGCAATCACTGCAATTACACATTTAAAGAGGGTGGTACTTTCAAACAGTAGCAACTGCAATTCGAGAAAGTGATGTAATCCAGGAAAGATGGAAGCATAAGTCAACTGCATGGTTGTGATGTGTTTGTTGAATTATGATGAAATATTTGAGAGAGGAAGGCTGGCTCTTGGTTAAGATGTTAGCATCAGATTTTTGACATCTAAATTCAGTATTTGCTCTTCCACAGCTTGCTTTTGTGACCTTGACCATGTCATGCAGTTTAGATCCAGTGAAACACAGTGTTGACTAGAAGTTACGAGCAGTAACAAGCCATTTTAGGTGCTTGGCTGTGGAGCAGAATCCAGAACCTGAAGTTACTCAGATTGACACGAGGCTGCATTTTGAGCTGGGAGCAGCTGAACATAGTTAATAGTAATTCCTTCTGAGAGATCATATCTTAAATTATATCATCTGAGGTGCATAAGTGGTCTTTGCTGAAAGGAGGTGCTTTTTTACTTGAGGTTCTGGAATCTTTCCCCAAGATAGATTCCCTTCAAAGGGCAAGGAGTCAATACTCTGTTTTTGTAATGTATTTAAATTCAATGGCTCAGACACTAGGAGCCCTCACAAAGATGTTCTCACTCATAGAGCGCTCTAGCACTCATGACATCATTATATGAGACGCCTAGGTTCAATTTCTTCCGCTGTCTGTGGAAATTAAAATCTACCTCCCATGTCTCAGTGGGGAAATGTCTTAAATGCCAGGCTATAGGGCATTTAAAAAAGAAGGGTGCTCTCACTCTCTCCTTTTCAATAATTAAAGAATCTTGTATGCACAGGGAATGCACACACCAAACATTAACACAACCAACTACCAGAACACTTTCTTGGGAAGGGGAGAAATTAGGTTCAATTTCTGTTATATTTTTAATATTAAAGTAGTCCTTGGATCAAGCTTTTCAAGCAACACATCCAGAAGAGCAAACAGCCTATGGATTTTGATTGCTAGTAAGACTAGTCTGTCCAGAAAGAGAGCTTTAGATGCCACCAGACTGAAGCAGCAGCTATGTCAGGGTATCAAGAATTTTAACTTGGATCTAAAGAATTTAGAATACAAAATATCCATGGACTGAGATGTCAATCTTGCTGAACAGTTGTCCATTAATAAAATGACAATGTTGGTAGTTCCCTACCTGCCCCAGGTTCTGTGTGATTAACTCATTAAAACTGTGAGAAAATGAGACATTATGACCATGTGGCCATGGAATACAGAAATACAACTGACAAAGATTTAACAAAGTTAAACAGCTTCAAATTAAAAGATTCCTTTAAGCAATTTTTCAAAGTATCAAAAAGATTAAAAGAATTAAGCTTGCAAAAAGCATAGTATTTAATCAGTCAAAAGATAGCACAAGGACTTTTTATAGTGGGAAGTTTTTGTTGTTTTTCAAAACATATTCATGAACTAATTGCAGAACACTTTGAATAATAGTCTCATTAAATAATTTGCCTTATGAGAGCCAAAGAGACAGATGAAATACAAAGAAATAAAAAAGGAAAAGGAGTATTTGCACAACAGATAAGATGAAATTTTAAAGAACCCAACATGTTCTGGTCTATACATAAATGGCAGAAAAATGAAAGAGAGAAGGTACGTGATTGAGATAAGCTTCTTAAATAGCGGGGGTGACCTCCTGAATTTCCTCCTATCCCTGATGTTTCCAAAAACACTGAGATTAGGGTTCAAGGAACATGAGAATGAGGTAAATGATGAAAGTAGTGTTGAGGGATACAAACAATGCTTGAAAAGGTGGCTGCATATTAACTTGAACTTTATAAAAGTAAATACAGGCAGTTAAAATAAAACATGAAAACAGAACAAACAAACAAACAAAATACCAATGAAATAACTCTTTCAGTCCTGTGTGGTATACCTAAGCATGTTCTGCAATCTACACAGCTCCAAGGGAACAACCTCCTATGGAAGCATGTCAAACATTAAAATTGTATCTGTTTACCTGAGCATCATCACCACAGCTATTAGCATAGCACAGTCTTGGAAGTTTGTATGAAAATGAAATGGTCTAGCACATCCACATACCTGCCCACCTTCCAATGGTGACGAACAATGTTGTAAAGTCAGCATGGCACGTGAATACTTCCCACTGGTGGGTCAAACTGAATCCTTGGTAACTACTGCATAAATATACTGTGTGTCAGAGAAATCATAAAAGCTAGGTAAAAGAGGTCCAAGGTTCTGAATCTCAATCAGCAATTACTCCTACAGGGTGCTACTATCTATTTCTTGCCACCGATCCTGCAAAAAAGCTGAGGGATCTACAGACCTGTTTTGTTTAAGAGTTTGAACTATTTTTTTCATTGCCACAACCACAGACTGAGACAGCAGCACTTAAAAAACCTTTCTGTCTGAATACAAATAGTTTGCACCTTGTAAAATAGTGATTTGAATATTGGTAGAATCTGACATGTTTATTTAAGCACCATTTTCCTTCTTTTATGGTAACTTCTCTCTACTATGGAGACATGCATTAAGCTTTTTTGTCCACATTCTTAAATAATATTCTGTAACTGATGCTGAGAATAATAGTGTTTGGCATGTTCTTAAAAGCGATGTAAACCAATCTGCATTTAGAATACTAGTTCAGTTACTCTGACTCATTAGTCACACAATTTATTGACAATGTTTTTCCCTCCTCCTCTATGTTTTCTGACCTTTTAAAGACAGATACCACTAAGTTGGAACTCATATTTTAAAATGTGTTTGTATTTGACAAAGAAATAGCACACAACACATTTTTTTAACCTGTGAGTCATCCTGAACAAACATTAACAACCCTTCCTTTCAAAATTCTAAAGAAGTGATAAAATAGGACAGGTAGATAGAAAGAAAGAAAACACACCCAAACAACCATTTTTCAGACAGAAGTAGAATCACTAACTTTCACTACCATATTATTTTCAGGTTGTCATAAGACTTCACTGTTCATGTTGATACCACAGGATTTTAGAAGCTTTCAAAAATGTTAAAGAAAGGTACTGTTAACTCTTTTTTACAGATGATCAAAGGGGCAAAATAAAAAAGCTGCAAACTAACAATTTTGAAAAAAAAACTTCTAGTTGAGCCTACAAAAAGTTTTGGATACTTTACCTAACCCTCTTGTAGCCTGACTACCGGAAATATTAGCACTAAAGGTGCTCAGCATATCTCAACAATTGTGCATTGTTTTACAAGTTAGACGTTCACAGACACCCCTATAATTAGAGACTAAGCTCCTGAACCTAACAATGTACTTTGGCTAGGGCTTTACAAGAACCCCTTAATATTGTCCCTCAAGGAGCTCCTAACAAATAAGAATTTCTTTTAAACTAGATTAATTTTCAGCATATGAATTTTCAAGCTGTCCCTGTTTGGCTTTTTAAAATAAGAGTAGGTTTAAATGTGTTTGCTGAATGGGTGCCTAAATAGCTTCAAATGATGTGATTATTGATACGGTACTGAACATTGGTTTTGGTATATATTTGCAATCACATTCTGTTCAGTACTGCTGTAGCTACTCTCCCTGATTAAAACTGAAGCCAGCAATACATAATGCTCCTAACCCAGAAAAGTGACAGTAATGCTTGACAATATTGCTGTTCTGAGCGGTCCTTTAAAACAGGAAACAATACACATTGCTTTAAAGCTGGGAAGGCAAGGGGGTATAAAACTGGGAGAAGGAAAAGATCTTAGGAGTTCAGGAAAACTTGCATCATTTTAGGTCTAAGTAATTGACATTTCCCTGTATTCATTTTATATCTAGCCACAACAGACCACAAATGAAGGTGGTCCATTATCTCTCTGCTTACTCAAAATTTTCTTTATTGCATTCCTCTGCCTGATCCTGTTCCCAACATAATTTATTCCAGTGTCTATTAAATCCAGCAAACTGAGGAACAGGTTTTACATTCCCTTCATGTAAGTAGAAGTCTGATGGTATCAACATAGGAGTGTTAAGTATTGTCCTATAAAGAGTATATGAGCACAGTTTGCTGGTATTTTGGTCACCCACCTCTTCAAGGCATTTTCTCCATTCATTCTTAATAACCCTAAGAACTATAGAGACTGATGAGTGCATCGACCTATCCTGATGATATTCTTCAGGGACAAAGTAGAAATTCAACAAAGTACTGTTGTGTGTAGCAATTTTTGTAAACAGCTTTGAAAAAAACAGGATTTTTTTCTAACTAGCTCCAAACATGTTATGAAATATCAGTTCTGTTCAACTGAAAATGCGTCAAGTAAATTCTTCAGTCAACCACCCTTCCTTCTGCAGTACATGTGGAGCAAATAGCCTCCAGGTCAAGCCATAAGTATACAGACTAACTGAGAACAAGAGATCCAAATGGAGTCCTAGAAAGATTAATCCTTCCCTTCATGCATAGTCATGGCTGATAAACTTACCATTTTTGGCCCACAACTAATACAGTTTTTTTCCTTTTAAATAACGGTCAACTTACTGTTAATTCTTGTATCAATAACAACAGAAGACAGAAAGCCCTTGGCAACCACTGCTGTTAACTGCAGCCACGCTGCCTTTGTTCTTAGCCCTGTTCTGCTTCTTCTGAATCCCCAACACCAAGGGCTCCGGTGAGTTGCTGGAATGGGTTTGAGGGAAGATGCTCCTCCTCCCCTCTCCTCTCACTTCCTCTCTTCCCCAGCTGACTCACATACTGAGCATAGGAAGAGAAACAGAGAGAGGGGCAAGCAAAACCTGGTGAGAAGGGAGAAGAGCATTTCCCTTAAAGTGATGCAAAACAGATGAGAGTCCCTCAGCAGAGGAGGAGCATGGGCCTTGTCTATGTGGTGTATCATGTCCACTTACATTTTCAGCACTCAATCCAGTGTTCCGTTCAAATCAGCACAACCTTGCACTTCAAGGTGAAATCCCCTTGGAAAAGGTTCCTGCCCTGCAGATGAGATCAGAAAGGGCAGAGAAACACCACTTCCTACACACCCACATCCTGTGAAACCCCTGTGATTACTCCTCATTTCTCCTCACCTCAACTGTTAGTCCTGCTTCTTCACTAAATCCTGACCTCTGACTTTGTCACTGCAAATAACAAGGGCAAAATCATTAATACAGGCCTTGAACACTGCAGCAGCAAAATTAAATTTTGCCCACTCAGGTTGGAAATTTTGAAGCAGCTCTGTCAGAAACAAACCACATGGAAATCACGTCTACATTTCTTTCCAACTCAAGGGAGCACTGTAATTTTAGCTGCTATTTGCTAAACAGAAAAATTTTAAGTAAATACTAAACAAAAAAAAACCCACTTCTGTGAGCCCAACTTTCAGTCTGTGATACTTTCAAATGGACTGTTATATCCACAACAATTTATCTGCGAAACCACTTTTAAAAGGTTAAAGCAATACACTTAATATATTTCTAGTGAGTGGTGTCTTGCCTCTTGCTGCTGACCAAGAGATATCCCGTAAAGGAAGTAGCTAATCACTGTCTCCTTGGAAAACTTTTACAAAGGGATGATGTTATCTGCATCCTGTTTAAATAGCTGTTTTGTTCTTTTAAATCAGATGGTGAACCAAAAAGAAGCATTCTTAGTAGTACTGTCACACTTTTCCTTTCTGTATTTTGAGTCTCACTGTTTCTGTACAGTAGTTATTTCAAGGGTACCAGCTGTTTTTCATCTTATCTATCCATACTTTATACACATACATTTTAAGAAAGAACGTGTTGCAGCATGGTTGGGGTTTTGGGGGGAGTGGGAGGAGGAAGGGAAGGAGCTTAATTTTTGTGCAGTTCTTATCAAATCAATTGGCAAATAGTATGTACACATAAGCATCCTGATGACCTGAATCAAAACTGATTAAGTACGATAATTCTGAAAAACCATAAAGAAAAGAAAACTATTTTCCTATGGACTACTGTAGGGAAATAGAAGTTACGATGACAATGCTTTTGGACTCAGTCGTAGTAAATAAAAGCTTTTATCCTTCCCTGATGCCAGAATGAAATGTGATTTTGGTTTTAGTGATACAGAACACAGATTTCAGTTAGCAATACCATTACCTTTCACTGCATATTGTAGTATCATAATAGCCCCACTGTGTACTACTTCTGAAACAGCTGGACATTAATGCAAGGTAGGCAGATGATCCTTCTAGGCAGATGAACAGTGCTTACTGTATTTCAGCATTCTCCTAAATAGGAAAACAGCAGAATCTTTAATCAATAGAAAGGTTGAGGTATTACTTATAGGACTGAGCCTCAAAGCCACACAAATCAAAATGTGCTTCTACTCAGAAGAATGCCACCAGCTAATAACATTTTCTGACTTACCAGACTTGATGTTTTTGTATATTATCAAGGTATATATTTGTTGCTTTTCTGACTGGAACAATTAATTTTAGTCCACTGTTATTTAAAGTCTTCCAGATTAAGAACAACCAAAAATAAAATCTAACAGTTTCAGTTACACATAGCTGACAGTGCAAGACTGTTGCCAATCAGCAGCTTGCAAATTATCCATACAAACAACTAGAGATAAACTTAGGCATAGTTCTTTAAGTAAATTTTAGACTCTTTGATGACTTTTAAGTCCTTTAGGGAGTCCAGGGTGAAAACAGAAGGAGAAATTAAGTTATCAAAAATTATGAAATTGCTACATTTTCCTGGACTGGCTCTCTTCATCTTGTAAGATTTGTCTGAAAAGAAGAAAAAGGGAAGAGGAATTTGTTCGTTTTGGGGGGATTAATCTCTGCTCAGAATCCCAATAAGGGTACTGACGAAACTCAGGTACTGGTGGACTGTATGCGCTGCCTGATGCATATATCCATCTATCAATGTCAAATTTACTGGACTGAATGTGGAACCTCTAATTTGGTTGCAAAATCATGCACTCATGTATACTGTGCATCACTGGAATATATGAGCACTTTCACAAGCATAAATGCAATTATTTTCAGAGTATTTCTAAGCAATTGGATAAATTCTCACCAACACAGCTGTTAGTCAAGAAAATACTTTATCAATCATCTTTGTGAAGTATAGTGAGATTGTTTTTCCCATTTAAAAAGGGGGAGCACAGGCACAAGGGAAAGGCCACAGAAGCTGTGGTACTCAAAATGAGACAATGAGGACCTTTTTTCCAAAAAACTAATTAGCATTACTTAGTACTTTGCATGATCAAAGAACATGTTTTTATTTAATTTTCACTAGTGAATGGTCAGATTTCTGCAATTTCTGCAGGTAAAAGAATGCCCAGTCAGCATCCAAAACCTGAGGAATACAGTCAATAGATATGTAGAAAGCTCTCTTCAGCATCCTTACTTGAAGGGCAAGGGACTCTAGGAGAGTCCATAGAAGAGCCACAAGCAGTTTTCAGTTATCTCAGCCATCAGACCACAATTTTACTTCTACAATCCTCCTTCCCTAGTGACTATAAGCCATCTACCTTCTGTAACCAAAGCAGTTGAAAATGACAACTCCCATCAGTATGCCTCCTTATTTGCCCCTGCTACATATCCATACTATGATCTGAATGGAAGCAGAGGTGGTATGAAGAAATTGTATCTTGTTTTATAGTTAAAGGCAAGACTGACATCCAATGAAACATGAATCTCCTAATTTTGATCTATAGGTAGAGATAATGCCTTTTATTAGATCAACTAGTATAATACAGGAAAAAGTAGACAGATTTCCAGATGTTGCTGGTTTTTAAGTCTAGGAAAGCTTTCAACATAATTTCCTACAATATTCTTGCATTCAGTTTGAGCCATTGAGGTCTGGATGGGTGGACAACTAGATACTCGTCTAGTAACAAGCCATTTGAATGGTTAGGCTCAGAGGGTATGAGTTGCACTCTAACTGGAAGCTGGCAGTGAGTAGCACAAGGGTCTATCCTGGGACTTGTCCATTTTAACACTTATCAACAGTCTGGAGGAGGTGACGCAGTCCATTCTCCTCAAGTTCGCAGACAGCGTCAAATTGGGACAACAATTCAGTACACTTGAGGGCAGGGCTGCCATCCAGAGAGACGTAGACAGGCTGGAGGAATGGACCAACAGGAACTTCTATGAAATTCAGCAAGGACAAATGCATAGTCCTGCACCTGGGAAGGAAGAGACCCTTGTACCAATGTAGGCTGGGGACTGACTGGCTGGGGAGCAGCACTGCTGAAAAGGAGGTGGAGGTCTTGCCAGGCAGCAAGCAGCACACGAGCCAGCAGTGTGCCCTGACAGCAGAGAAGGCCAACAGCACCCTGGGCTGTATTCACAGGAACAGAGCCAGCAGACCGAGAGAAGTGATTACACCACCTCTACTCAGCACTCTAGACTGAGTCCAGTTCTGGGCTCCCCAGTACAAGAAGGACATTGACAAACTGGAGAGAGGTCACCAGAGGGCCACCGAGATTGTTGGAGGCTGGAGCACTTGCCCTGTGAGGAGATGCTAAGGGAACTGCGCCTTTTCAGCCTGCAGAAGAGATGGCCTCAAGGAGGGGTATAATAGCAGACTGACTGTACTTCTGAGAAGGTTTCTGAGGAGCCAGGTTCTTCACAGCAGTGCATGGCAGGAGTATGAGAGACAACAAATAAACTGAAACAACTGAATGTATTGATTGGATATAAGGAAAAATCTTTTTTTTTAACCATGACAGCAGCCAAACATTGCAACAGGTTGCTCAGAGAAGCTGTGCAGACTTCAGACTTGGAGGCTTTCAAGATCCAACTGGGTAAAGCCTGAGCAACCAGGCCTTGTTCCACAGCTGGCTGTGCTTTGAGCAGGAGGCTGGACCTGCGGTCCCTTCTGAACTCAGCCATTTTGTGATTCTGTGATTCTGTGCAGAAACCCTCTTCAAGTCTACTCAAAACCTTGTCTTTTTCTAACTGTGCCAGCTGGCCTGATAAAAGATATTGCCTTTACCTATAAACTATGTCTTACCTGTAATTTCCAAGACTAAAAACCACAGATGCTCCATCAAGCGGCAGCATGTTTACACCTACATGGATCATTACTAGGACTGGCCTCATTCAATCCATCCCGCAGACCTTTGGCATTTGAACTGACAAAATGACTCACAGTAGCTGTAATGATCAGCCTGAGTGTTCAGTGAGAATGGTGGGGAACCCATGGCTGGTAAATAATGCTCTGGTAAAATCCAAAACCAGTGAGACCTGGGTACTCCATGCTCTACTCTAGGTTCTGACAATTTTCCTAAGCTTTTCCTTTTCCTCTTCTATGAATTCTAGTCTTGTCTCTTTTCCACTGTGTTCAGCTCGAGGCTGACTGCTGGACACTAAAAGGTTTAACAGAAGCAGCCTCCAAAGAAGAAAAGTCAGTATAGAAGTAGATTGGATAGGTATATCTGTCGGTAGCATAGTGTTGTGGTTTAGCCCCGGTCAGCAACTAAGCACCACACAGCCGCTCGCTCACTCCCCCACCCTTGTGGGATGGGGGAGAGAATCGGAAGGGCCAAAGTAAGAAAACTCGTGGGTTGAGATAAGAACAGTTTAATAATTAGAATAAAACAGCAATAATACTAATATAATGAAAAGGAAAATAATGAGCGAGAGAGAGATGAAACAGTAGAAGGAGAGGGAAAGGAAAAAAAAAACAAAACCAAAACTGAACAACAAGTGCTGCAACCGCTCACCACCCGCCGACCGACGCTGCCGGTCCCCGAGCCGCGATCGCTGCCTCCCCCAGCCAATTCCCCCAGTTAATATACTGGGCATGACGTCACATGATATGGAATACCCTTTGGCCAATTCGAATCAGCTCTCCTGGTTGCATCCCCTCCCCTCCCGGCTTCTTGTGCATCTGGCAGAGCATGGGAAGCTAGAAAGTCCTTGACCAGTGTAAACACTACCCAGCAACAACTAAAACACCAGGGTGTTATCAACATTATTTACATACCAAGTCTAAAACACAGCACTATGCTAGCTACAGTGAAGAAAATCAACTATCCCAGCTAACACCATGACAGTATCCACCCCTTATTCCATACCATTTACGTCATGCTCAGGTCTCATACTATCCAATATGACCTCAATAACCACCACCCGCCTCCCCATCCTTTGATGACATACGTAGATATCATTTATCATTCCCGTAGTCTATGGACCATCCCTGTAGAACATCTGTAGAGGGTCCACACATGTCCATTGAGTTCATTCAGTCCATAACTTTGGGCTCCATCTACCGTAATAGTCCTTCAAGGCTGGAGAGATGGTCTGCGTGGTGTTGGATTGTTGCATGCTGAAGCCAGTCTTTGTCCCACCACCGCTACACGTTGCTTGGTTCAATCAAAGTTCATTCTTCATTAATTTTGGAAATTCTTACTATGATACCATTGATACAGCATATAGCAACCATAGGAGTGATGACATACAATATCATATAGCAATTAACAGCATACCATTCAGTTCATTGGCTATTTTCACCCAAAATCAAATCCCCTTGAGGCACACATCGAACTCCTCCATCCTCCCGCATTACCCACCAAGTGCACCCAGGTCCTCGAGCAAAAGCAATCCCACGAATGGGTTTGCCTTTGCCTGAGACAGGAATAACCCAGACGGTTTTCCCCAGCATATTTTTTACGTGCACTACAGGGACTTTACCCCCTTCCACAGTACGTAAGAGTTCTGACTGGGCAGGCCCAGCTCGATTGGCAGATCCCCTAGTGTTGACTAACCAGGTGGCTTTTGCTAAATGTGTATCCCAGTGTTTGAATGTCCCACCCCCCATTGCTCTCAGTGTAGTCTTTAACAGTCCATTGTATCGCTCAATTTTCCCAGAGGCTGGTGCATGATAGGGGATGTGATACACCCACTCAATGCCATGCTCTTTGGCCCAGGTGTCTATGAGGTTATTTCGGAAATGAGTCCCGTTGTCTGACTCAATTCTTTCTGGGGTGCCATGTCGCCATAAAACTTGTTTTTCAAGGCCCAGGATAGTGTTCCGGGCGGTGGCATGGGGCACGGGATATGTTTCCAGCCATCCGGTGGTTGCTTCCACCATTGTAAGCACATGGCGTTTGCCTTGGCGGGTTTGTGGCAGTGTGATATAATCAATCTGCCAGGCCTCCCCATATTTATACTTCAGCCATCGTCCTCCATACCACAGAGGTTTTACCCGCTTGGCTTGCTTGATTGCAGCGCATGTTTCACATTCATGGATGACCTGTGCAATAGTGTCCATGGTCAAGTCCACCCCTCGGTCACGAGCCCATCTGTATGTTGCATCTCTTCCTTGATGGCCTGAGGTGTCGTGGGCCCACCGAGCTATAAATAGTTCACCTTTATGTTGCCAGTCTAGATCTACTTGAGCCACTTCAATCTTAGCAGCCTGATCCACCTGTTGGTTATTCTGATGTTCTTCAGTGGCCCGACTCTTGGGGACATGAGCATCCACATGACGTACCTTCACAACCAGGTTCTCCACCCGGGCAGCAATATCTTGCCACAATGCAGCAGCCCAAATGGGTTTGCCTCTGCGCTGCCAGTTGTTCTGCTTCCACTGCTGTAACCACCCCCACAGGGCATTTGCCACCATCCATGAATCAGTATAAAGATAGAGCACTGGCCATTTTTCTCGTTCAGCAATGTCTAAAGCCAGCTGGATGGCCTTTACTTCTGCAAACTGACTTGATTCACCTTCTCCTTCAGCAGTTTCTGCGACTTGCCGTATAGGACTCCATACAGCAGCCTTCCATCTCCGATGCTTTCCCACCAGACGACAAGACCCATCAGTGAACAGGGCATATTGCTTCTCATTTTCTGGCAGTTTATTATACAGTGGGGCCTCTTCAGCACGTGTCACCTCCTCCTCTGGTGACATTCCAAAATCTTTGCCTTCTGGCCAGTCCATGATTACTTCCAAGATTCCTGGGCGACTGGGGTTTCCTATTCGAGCCCGTTGGCTGATCAGTGCGACCCACTTACTCCATGTAGCATCAGTTGCGTGATGTGTAGAGGGGACCCTCCCTTTGAACATCCAGCCCAGCACCGGCAGTCGAGGTGCCAGGAGGAGCTGTGCTTCAGTACCGATCACTTCTGAAGCAGATCGAACCCCTTCATATGCTGCCAATATCTCTTTTTCAGTTGGAGTGTAGCGCGCTTCGGACCCTCTGTATCCCCGACTCCAGAACCCTAGGGGCCGACCTCGGGTCTCCCCTGGTGCTTTCTGCCAGAGGCTCCAGGTAGGGCCATTCTCCCCGGCTGCAGTGTAGAGCACGTTTTTTACGTCTTGTCCTGCCCGGACTGGCCCAAGGGCTACTGCATGAACTATCTCCTGCTTTATCTGTTCAAAGGCCTGTCGTTGCTCAGGGCCCCATTTGAAATCATTCTTCTTCCGGGTCACTTGATAGAGAGGGCTTACAATCAGACTGTAATTTGGAATATGGATTCTCCAAAAACCCACAACGCCTAAAAAAGCTTGTGTTTCCTTTTTGCTAGTTGGTGGAGACATGGCTGCTATTTTGTTGATCACATCCATTGGGATCTGCCGACGTCCATCTTGCCATTTTATTCCCAAAAACTGAATCTCCTGTGCAGGTCCCTTCACTTTATTTTGTTTTATGGCAAAACCAGCCTTCAGAAGGATTTGGACTATTTTCTTCCCTTTCTCGAAAACATCTTCTGCTGTGTTGCCCCACACGATGATGTCATCAATGTACTGAAGGTGTTCCGGAGCTCCACCCTGTTCCAGTGCAGTATGGATCAGTCCATGGCAAATGGTAGGGCTGTGTTTCCACCCCTGGGGCAGTCGATTCCAGGTGTACTGGACACCCCTCCAAGTGAAAGCAAACTGTGGCCTGCACTCTGCTGCCAAAGGGATTGAGAAGAATGCATTAGCGATATCAATTGTGGCATACCACTTGGCTGCCTTTGACTCCAGTTCGTATTGAAGTTCTAACATGTCCGGCACAGCAGCACTCAGTGGCGGAGTGACTTCGTTCAGGCCACGATAGTCCACTGTTAGTCTCCACTCCCCATTAGACTTCCGCACTGGTCATATGGGACTGTTAAAGGGTGAACGGGTCTTACTGATCACTCCTTGGCTCTCCAGTCGCCGAATGAGCTCATGGATGGGAATCAGGGAGTCTCGGTTGGTGCGGTATTGCCGCCGGTGCACTGTTGTGGTGGCAATTGGCACCTGTTGTTCTTTGACCTTCAGCAACCCCACAACAGAAGGGTCCTTCGAAAGACCGGGCAAAGTAGACAGCTGTTTAATTTCCTCCGTCTCCAAGGCAGCTATACCGAAAGCCCACCTGTACCCTTTTGGGTCCTTGAAATACCCTCTCCTGAGGTAGTCTATGCCAAGGATGCACGGAGCCTCTGGGCCAGTCACAATGGGGTGCTTTTGCCACTCATTCCCAGTTAGGCTCACTTCAGCCTCCAATACAGTTAGCTCTTGGGATCCCCCTGTCACTCCAGCAATACAAATGGGTTCCGCCCCTACATAGTTTGATGGCATTAGGGTGCACTGTGCACCAGTGTCCACTAGAGCCTTATACTCCTGTGGATCAGATGTGCCAGGCCATTGGATCCACACAGTCCAGTAAACCCGGTTGTCCCTTTCCTCCACCTGGCTGGAGGCAGGGCCCCTCTAATTCCAATTGCGGGTTTCCCACTCCAGATCTTGTGAACGGGAATCAAAAGTCTCTCTATTAAGATCACAGATAGAATCAGCGCTTCTACTCCTCTGTCTGGGGAACTGCCTACTGGAAACTGGAGCAGCAACTCTCCTGGAGGTCCCGCCTTGAGTGGTTGTTTTTCCTTGCAACTCACGTACCCGTGCCTCCAGGGTCGACGTAGGTTTTCCATCCCACTTCTTCATGTCCTCTCCATGGTCACGCAGGTAAAACCATAGGGTGCCCCGTGGTGTGTATCTTCTCTCTTGAGCAGAAGGACGCTTACTCCTAATGGCCGAGATACTGGTCCGTACAGGTAGGGAGTAGGACATATCTTCTTTGATTTGCTGAACCTCCCGGGACAATTTCTCCACAGCTGAGACGAGGGAGGAAGAGACATGTGCTTCATAATCCCGGAGTTTATCAATCACATCCTCTACCGTTGGTGCCTCTTCATCTTTCCAGGACATTACTGCCAGGGAGTTTACATGGGATGATGGTGCGCTCCGTACAAACTTCCGCCACATGGGTCGTGTGCACTGTGCTTCATCTGGATCTTTGGATGACTGTACACTACCCAGGTCACCATAAATCACCTCAAGCACAGCTAATTCTCTCAGGTACTGGATACCTTTCTCCATAGTGGTCCATTTTCCAGGGCGATATATAACATCTTCCTTGAAGGGATACCTTTCTTTCACAGCAGACAGGAGTCGCCTCCAGAGGCTGAGGCCTTGTGTCCCTTTTCCAATTGCTTTGTCAATGCCCCCATCCCTAGAAAGGGATCCCAGTTGTTTGGCTTCCTTACCCTCTAATTCCAGGCTACTGGCCCCGTTATCCCAGCATCGGAGCAGCCAGGTGACAACATGCTCACCTACACGACGGCCGAAATCTTTTCGTATATCTCGTAGCTCACTTAAGGATAGGGAACGGGTAGTTTCCGTCTCTTGTACAAGTTCTTCCTCTTCCTTCTCCTCTCTTAGTAACGGCGCTGCTTCTCCATCATCCTTTTCTATACGAGTTGACTTTCTCTTTAAAGATTTCTTCTTTTGTATAGGGGCAACTGATACGGGCACGCGTTGATTCTCTGATTCAGCTTCAGTGTCCGTCATGGGTGTTTGAGTGGTCACAGTGCCTGTCATTGGGCTTGGAGCAGCCGCAGTGCCTGTTGTGGGGGTTTGAGTGGCCACAGTGCCTGTCGTCGGGCTTGGAGCTGCTGCAGCGCCTGTTGTGGGGGTTTGAGGGGCCACAGTGCCTGTCGTCGGGCTTGGAGCTGCTGCAGCGCCTGTTGTGGGGGTTTGAGTGGCCACAGTGCTTGTCGTTGGGCTTGGAGTATCCGCAGGGCCTGTCGTTTTCCCTTGGTGGTACTGAATACTGTTAAACAGGGCTCGGTAGGCATGGGCCAGGCCCCAACACATTGCAATGATTTGTATCTCTCTGGAATTGCTAGGGTGACAACATACTTCCTCCAAATATTCTACTAATTTTTCAGGATTCTGCACTTGTTCAGGGGTAAAGTCCCAAAACACTGGGGGTGCCCACCGTCTCAGGCATTTGCCCATACTCTCCCACATACCCTGCCACCCATAATTATCGAGCCTTGGGGCAGATCTCTGGATGATATTCTTGAATTGCTTATTAACCTTAGACAAAACCGAAACAATCTGCCATAGGAATATCAACAGATGTATCTTAACTACCCAAGGATGTTCAAGAGACTGAAAAGTTGTTGTAATGAAGGAGGAGACATTACAGAAGATGGTAGCTAAGGTGCCATTCTGTATTTCCTCCATAAAGAACCTCTCAGAGGAGGAGGTATAATTGCTAATTGTCTCCATGAGGTGGTAGCCGAAGTACAGTAACGGCTTCCATGCAAAACCCAAATAACCGATAAAACTCAAGGCCAGTGTTTTAATAACAAATCTCCTAGGCAAAACATCTCTAACCACTGCAGAGCACAGCAAACTACAAAACCCAATGCCAATCTTTAACATGTACTTCAAAATCAGCATGGTGTAGGTCTGACTACTAATATCGAGAACAGATGAATCAATGCTGTGACCAGCAACTGTTATTATCTCAAACCCTTCGTGCCCCACGTTGGGCGCCAAAAAGGACTGTTGTGGTTTAGCCCCGGTCAGCAACTAAGCACCACACAGCCGCTCGCTCACTCCCCCACCCTTGTGGGATGGGGGAGAGAATCGGAAGGGCCAAAGTAAGAAAACTCGTGGGTTGAGATAAGAACAGTTTAATAATTAGAATAAAACAGCAATAATACTAATATAATGAAAAGGAAAATAATGAGCGAGAGAGAGATGAAACAGTAGAAGGAGAGGGAAAGGAAAAAAAAAACAAAACCAAAACTGAACAACAAGTGCTGCAACCGCTCACCACCCGCCGACCGACGCTGCCGGTCCCCGAGCCGCGATCGCTGCCTCCCCCAGCCAATTCCCCCAGTTAATATACTGGGCATGACGTCACATGATATGGAATACCCTTTGGCCAATTCGAATCAGCTCTCCTGGTTGCATCCCCTCCCCTCCCGGCTTCTTGTGCATCTGGCAGAGCATGGGAAGCTAGAAAGTCCTTGACCAGTGTAAACACTACCCAGCAACAACTAAAACACCAGGGTGTTATCAACATTATTTACATACCAAGTCTAAAACACAGCACTATGCTAGCTACAGTGAAGAAAATCAACTATCCCAGCTAACACCATGACACATAGCTACTAACTTTGTAAGAGGTCTTGCACATAATGTACACAAACCGATGGTCCTTAAACATAAGGAGGCAGTGGCTACTGGGTGCTCTCAATTCCTTTTATTCTTGCAGAAAAGCTGGAACCTCAGAGGTACCTTATTGACAACCCAAAGCACTCAAATAAGATTCGTCCATCTTCTTCAACCTGAGGTAAAGATCATGTTTAAAAAGAGGATTCATGTTCTTATTTTACTATCGTCTCTCAGTCCTACAGTCTTAACACTTTCAGGTCCCATTCTGCAATCATGAGCGTGACTTTTATTGCCTCTCACTTATAAATGAAAGCTGTAGTCCAAAAAGTCACCCTAGAACATGCACCACTGAAGGAAGATACTTGTGATAAAGTCACAAAAACTAACACCGTTATAGGTCACATTGCTTCAGAAAGTGGAACATTCCATCCCTGGCCACTGTGGCAAAGGTGTGTCAAGAGACAAATGGCAAGAAAATTACTGTGGTCTGATAACTTCAGTGGGGTTATCAGTCCAAAACCTTCACTAACACTACAACTTTCTAAAAAGAGCAATGTTTGATAAATTAGTGAAAACACCCAAAGCCTAGATCATCCTTATCCAAAGTTATGACCCAGGCTTGGAACAAGACATTAGAAATGCTCTACTAGCTGTAACAGAAATCAACACTCACACCAACAAAAACTGTTCTCACAGCTACAAACTAATTATAATGGGGAAGTACATTTAGACAATGCCTTAAATAGGGCTGCTATTCCTATCAGCTGATCATACAGGATAGCCACACCTTTGGCGTATCACAGCTCAGATGAAAGAAGTTTTTTCATGTACAATTGCTAGCAGGCCCTCGCTGACAACAACTTGTTAAACCTGAGGATTCTGAGTACTACCTAGTTTGCATAACATACATTGACTTTTCATACAGTGACTCTTCAGAGCTTTACATTTGCTGTCCTTCTTCCAATTATGTCAGCAAGCTTTTCTCCTTCTCTGGAATTGCTTCCTACACTAGATTGTTTGGCTTGCCTTCTAATGTTGTCTGCTGACTCCGCCACCTAGCAGATGTTCTGTCAGCACCAAGGAACCTTCTCATTCATGATCCCACAAGGACACCAAAAAGCTTTCAGAATCAGGCTGTGATTTTACAATGATGCACGTAAAACAGATCTAAGTGAAAGCTACTGGAAAAAAACGTGTGGTCGTGCTCTCTGACCATTGCTTGGTTGTGGCAGCAGTTGAGCTAATATGAGTGGGTGATGAAATGAATTAAATAATTGATACTGTATGGCAGGACATATATAATTTTTAGTTGGGTTGGGTTTTTTGCCTTGATTAATTTTTGTATGCAACTCACCATGTGGTTGTACAAGCTCCACTAGTTGGCCCACTGTAAAGAGGAGGAATGTGGACCCAGGAAAGATGGCAGATTGAATGAGCTTAAAGTAGATATGAAAGAATAGCTTAAGAAAATTTTTTTTCAGTCTGTTCCAAGGCCAAACTAGGTTTGTGGACTTGCACTAACTTGGAGGGAGAAAGGCATATCTTGAAGTACAGCAGAACCTCAAAGATCCGGCTTGTGCTGAGACAGTAAGTTGGTCCCCTCACTTTGTTCCAATGGTAAGATCCAATTTAAAAGTTACTATTGGTGCAAGGTCTTCCAGGAATCTAAGCACAACAGTATAAAAATGCCTGGCTGGTCATGTTCCCTCAGGAGCAATATGGCCCATCCTAGCCATCATCGTCTTGCAACTCTGTTAGCGTGGCTCCTTTGGATCACAAGTTATGTTTTAAAGTAATCATCTACTGATTGAAGCTCTCAGAACAGAAGAAATATCCTGCCTTTCCACAGAGCAAATCTCTGATCCTCTGAGGACACAAAACAGGCATGAATCTACTTTACAGTAGGAGACCATTTCATTGGAAGAACATCACATTCAAGGATCAGTACGTCAGACTGCTGTGTGGGCATGTAAGTTACAATTGAATTTTTGTATGAGATTGTGTACTGTAAGATTTACATATGGATTACCTTCCAACCACAAAGCTAGAGATTATTCTTTCTGTCAAACCTTTTGTGTGTATGCCTGCACATGAACTTCTCAAGGGAAGTGTGTTAAAGAAAAAGCAAAGATATCTGGGATGTACTTCTCTGAAGTAGAATTCAGTCAGGAGATTGGCTTAACAACGTAATTGCTACAGATAATATCACAGAGCATGTGACCTGTGGTCTTAGATATATATTAATGTATTTGTGTTTCTTAAACCACAGTGACCTTCAAGCTCTATGCTAGGAATGAGATTAAAACTTACTCGGAAGAATGTCACCTACTGAATCAGTGTTGTGACTTCCTGGAGCATGTAGGGTTTTTCCTTTTACCTGGAGGTCTTCAGCAAAGCAAAAGTCAGGTTTGCACAGCTCCTGTTGTGATAATGGTAGTTACCACCGCCTCTGAGAAAACACCCATGGGCTGCGTCCTTTGCAAAACTGATCATTTTGGAGACCTAAAGAGGAATTTGCCCCTGTTGTTGGCAGAGAATTTCTTTTGAATTCCTGAACCTTACCAGTTAGTCTTAAATTTTATGAAAACTGTCTGCATGTCAGTGTGAGGCACGACAGCATTATGATGCCTAAGTCATTTTTAAGAACGTAAACTGAGCTCTCAAAATAAGCCGTTGACAATGCCGCAGCTGAAGCGCCCTGTGACCCGGTACTTCTGTACTGCTCCGTTGAGTGCATTTCTCAACAAAAGCCCATCTGGTCAAGCTCTAAGTTAGGGGATACAGGGTGAGTTTGCCCTTTCAGATTTTCTGCCCGATCATTCTTCCTCGGGAGTGAGGGAGCTGTCAGCGTTGATTTTGGAAGAGCTCTCAGAAACTCGTCATTACGATACAAGGACAAGGACAAGTACCAGGTCCCCCTTCCTTGCTCTGCGATTAAACTGGAGGGACACCGTAAGGTGCCAAATAAGCACAGAGGCTTTAAAATGGGAACGGTCCCTGCGGGTACCGCAGTTTCGCGCCCCCAGCCCGGCCCAGCGCAGGCGCTTCCGTCCACCCGCGCGCACCACGGCGGGAGCGCGGCGACCCGGGCCCCCTCCCGCCGGCCAGGGGCGGGGGCCCGGGCCCGGCAGCGGCGCCGTTACCGTTACCGTTACCGGCGGCGTGTCGCTGCGGCCGCGGCGCGGGGAGCGGCGGGGGCTCGGCGCAGAGCTTGGCTGCGCCCGTCCCGCCCCGGCACAGCCTCCCCCGGTGCCCCGGCAGCGGCTGTCCGCGGCGGCTGCCTGCCACGCGTGGGCGCCGCCGTGGGGAGGGGGCTCGCCTGGAGGGGAGGGGAGGGGAGGGGAGGGGAGGGGAGGGGGCTCGCCTGGAGGGGAGGGGAGGGGAGGGGAGGGGAGGGGAGGGGGCTCGCCTGGAGGGGAGGGGAGGGGAGGGGAGGGGAGGGGGCTCGCCTGGAGGGGAGGGGAGGGGAGGGGAGGGGAGGGGAGGGGAGGGGAGGGGGCTCGCCTGGAGGGGAGGGGAGGGGAGGGGAGGGGGCTCGCCTGGAGGGGAGGGGAGGGGAGGGGAGGGCCGGCCCTGCCCTGCCCGGCCAAAGTTCTGCCGTGGAAAAAAGTAGCGGCCGCCTCAGCGCCCGGCGGCGCGAGGAGGAGCGGTGCCTCGGTACCTGGTAAATCCGGCGGCTTCAGAGAAGCGCAGCCCAGTAGCTCAGTACTTCCTTCTGCCGATAAGATCTTCGCCTGCCCTCGTCACGGGTGGCGGCCGCCGCCGCCCGGCTTGAATCGGTTTCAGGCTCCTCCCGAGGCGAGACGGGGCGCGGGAGAGCGGCGAGGCGGGAGGAGGCGATGCGCGGGGCCGCGCCGCGCCCCCCGGCCTCCCCCGCCCCGCTCAGCCCCGCTCCCTGCGCTGCTGGCGGAGCCGCCCGGGCGGCCGAGCCGCGGCCGGCGCCGGCATGGGAACCCTAGGGAAAAGGAGAGAGAACCAGTGAGTCCGCCGTTGCTGTTCTACCCTCCCGCTCGCCGCGGCGGCGGGCCGGCGGGTCTCGGGGGTCACACGCCGCCGCGCCCGAGAGCGCGGGGTGCCCGCCCGGGGCGGCGGGGCCGGGGTGCGACGTGCTGCGGTGCCGCCGTGCCGCCCCCGCGGCGGCGCTGCCGTGGGCTTCTGTGGGGCGCGGGAGCGGTGGTCGGGGCTCGGCGGGGGCCGGCCGAGGCCCTCCCGGGGCGGGAGGAGAGGGGAGAAGGAGCGCGGGAGGGGGGGTCTATTTCACCCGTTTGAGCGCAAGGGCGGGCCGGGCGGCAGGGGCTGGGGGAGCCCCACGGTACCGTCCCAGCGCGGCGGCTGAGCGGGGACGGGGCGGCTCGGCTCGGCCCTCGCCCGGGCTCCGGGCACCTGCGGCACCGCCGGGCTCTGCCGGGGGGCGCCGGGCCGGGCAGCAAGGCCGTCCCCTCCTCGCCGGGGAAGCGCCGCCTGCCCCGGGTGCCGGTTCAGGAGCTGATGGCCATTTGGTTGTGGTTTCTTTCCCCACCGCCAAATAGCGTGCAGTGGCAATGCGGGGTGCGCGTCCCGCCGCCCCCCCGGCACAGCCTTCATCGGTTTTTCGTGTCAATTAATTGCTGCAAGGGGATCTCTTCTAATGACTGCTTCGTTTCAGTCGTGTCACCGGCTGACTTTTGCCTGTCCGGCGTTGCCAAGTCGGCCACAGTCTTACCGTAAACTTTTTGGGGGGCGTGGGCACTTTAGTTTTTCTCCACTCTGGTGCCAAGACCCAAAATATCTTCTGCCGTAATTCCTGCTTTATTATTACTGAATTGCTAGGATCCTCTGCCCTGCATTGAAGAGGCGATGGAATAACGTTCAGAGAGGAGTTTAAGCTTGTAAAAAGAACCCTGAAAGCTGATTAGGCCCTTGCTCTTTTTATATGAGAACAGGAAGTCAGATCACAAAGCTAAGAGGGAAATTTAGAGAAAGGGGGAAGGGAAGAGAACATTCTCCACATAGCTGCTGTCAGCTTAGCTACGGAGGAGCAGCGTGATGGTCCCTACCTCTGCAGGGTCAGGCCTCTATTTTCCTGTCTTTGAAACTATGGAGGCCCGGGGTCAGCGTTGGGTTGTAAGTGACTTCATGTGCAGTTTCGTGGTCTTCCCAGCATTCAGATGAGACAAATTTAAGATAAGGCTTGAAATTCACTGGGATGAGGTAAGGTCTGATCTGTCTTCACAAGGCATGCATATTTCCAACTTCATCCACGAGTGCCTATATGGGGATGTTCGCGTCTTTACCTTCCCTACCTGTATGTAATATGCATGCATAAATTTCCATGCCTTTTCTTCCCAGGACTGTCAGTTTATTAATACAGTCTTGCATAGCATTCCAAGAAAAGTTGTATGAAAGCTTAAGATGGCATCTTAAAGATGCTGGGGTCACTTGTTTATGAAGCCTGTGGAGTGTCAGTTTTTCCTGAAATAAACCCAAGTTTTATTGACACAGCAGTGGCTGTTGCCCTTTTGTGAACTGTATGGTTATCCTTTCAAGTCAGATTTTGAAGTGGTTCCTGTTATTTGTAGGCAAAAATGTTTCGGCCCTCTTCATCGATACAGTAATGTGCCTATTTACTATTTCATACAGAATTATGAGCTTGTATGCAATGAACAACAATGAACAGCCTTTAATATTATCTGTAAACATACACGTTCTTGATATCTAAGATATTATGTGACCAAAATACAAGCCTAAAACTAGATACAAGCTTTATTTTGGTCTCTTTTACCTTTAATAATAAAGACAAGAATTTAGTCATGTATGCAATTTAAAAATAACTTAGTAGGAAATAATAATATAGAACAGATGCAAATTATCTTTTTTTTTTAATCATGAAATACTGTGCTGTAAAGTTGCTTGGATATTTTGTTTACTTCAGAGTGATTTTCCAAATGAAATCAATAAAGCTAGTCTGGCATTTTCCAGTGTGTGTAGTACTTGATTATAGTTACAATTTTTTTCTCCTTTACTTTTGGTGGACACACAAATATATGGTGGTAGATTACTGCATAACCACATTCCTGTTACATAGTTTGAGGGGGTTTTATCCTTGTGCTGAAATAGTAATGTAAACATAACTCCCCAACAAAGAAACAAGACTTCTTGTAATCTTGACAGATCATTCAAGGAGCTCTATAACCGTGTGGTCTACAGTCCACATTTAGCAGAAGAAAAAAAAAAAGTCACTTACTGAGCAGTCTCTTTGGTGTACCTATTAAGTGGGAGGGTTATGTCTTTCAACACCCTAGCTACAGGGAGTTAATTGTCCTTTAAATCTCTCCTCCTTTCCCATGCAGTGTAAAATTCATCGCTCGCTCTTGTATTTACTTCACTGTTGTGCTTTCTTTCAGGCAACCTGCCCAAGCATGCAGCACCGCCCCTGAAACAGCACTTGAGCTGAAGCAGATCAGTCATTGTCCCAGCCTCTCAAATCTTACCCAGGTCACGATGGTGCCGTTGGGGCACGTAGCCAAAGGGGCCACTTTGGAAGATCTTCTTGAAACCTGCATTCAGTCTTTTGGTGAGTGTTAAGGTTTTTAGGATTGTGTTCATTTCTTTCTGTCCTGGCTATGTTTAGGTCACTTACTAGTGAATTACATTGATTTATTAGTGGAGTAGAAAGGTGTAACTGAGAATTTTCTGTACTGTAGGTGACCACATATTTTTATGGGCTTGTGGATTTGTTTATGCATGTGTGTAATATATGAAAAGAGATTAGTGTGACTACTGCTTTCTTGAGCGAATAAGACAAACGCCAGTCATCTGTACTTCAATGTGAGTTTTTTGTTGTTCCTTCAAGTACTAATTTGCTAAACTTTAGCAAGTAATCATTACATTTTGCACATTGCAGTAATACTCTCATAATGTGTGTAAATAACGTGTTTATATTAAACATTTTGAAATGAGCAGGGCTATTTTTAAACTAGGGTGAAATAACATTGGATTGGTTCTTGCATTATCAGTATAGATTTAAGGTTGCTTCTCTACAGAAGAGAAAGAATCCAAACAAAAATCACAACTCTATATCTTTTTGAGCCTATCAGTTACCCATTTGTCTTTTTACAATAGGAATTTTAATATATGGACAAGCATGACTGTTGCCTGAACCCTTTATCCCTAGTTTCCTTTTCCAACTTTTTCATTAGTAAATGTATTTATTTTTTTATATTATTGAAATATGTTAGTACTGAAGGCACTCAGAATGATTCTGAATAATTTGCTTGTAAGTAGTGCATGTGTTCGTTAATGCTGTGTCTCTCAGTGCTATGAGCTATTCCCAAAGCATATGTGGCAAAGTCTTAGTTGCAGAATAGTCCTTAAGACGACAAATGTACTCGAATCCCCACTAAGCTCTAAAATAATTAATCTATATAGTTAAATAGTAACACATAGTGCCGATCTGGTGATACAACACATAAATACTGTATAAACAATGACTAATCTTTTACATTCATTGGAAATGCCTTTTTTTTTTTTTTTAACTTTAAAGCTACCTAATCAGCATGTGCAGAGAAATGCGTGCCTGAGAAAGGTTGATGAAACATGTAATTGTCAGTAACGTTTTGTTTCTTTTTTGGCTTATTTTCCCCTCCATTTAATTATCCTAAAGAACATATCCACTGAACTGCTGTAAAGCTCTAATTCCTAAACAAATGTCGATTCATATTTTTATAAGTTTCGGTTCACTGGGAGTGAGATAAGACGTCTAAAGCATGTGTAATACCTTCATACAGTTTTACTATTGTGACTACTTGACCAATATTAATGTGTCCACATGTTTATGGAAAAAAGGTATTATAAATGTAGCATTATAAAAGTCTAGTAAAATTATTACAGTGATTGATTTCAAGTAGTGTAGGTGAAACCCTGAATGGGAGATTATTGTTGGCTTAATTATTTTAATACTTTTTTAATACTCTATAGCAGCATACACATGCTTATGTGTTCTCAGATTCCTGGGCATCCACATATTATAAGGACTAAGGTGACAAAGAAAAGCAAGTGTACCTGTCCAGTTCAGCCATATATGCATGTGAATCTTCCTAAAGGGTTTCATACTTCAGTTACACAATTTACCATAGTCCAATAAATAGGGTTTTCTTTAACCTTGACAAGTGGTACATACGTCTAGCAAAGTGAATTGTAGTGCATCTGCAAACATAATCTTAAACTCACTAAGGACTGCTAGAATTATGGTGCGTACTGCAGAAATTTAGACTCTTCATTGGGCAATTCATAGTAGTGTCTGTAGTTGTACAACTTCTATGACATTATGCATGTTCTTAAGATATGCTGGAATTTCCTGGTAGGATATTTAAATAAATTGTAAAGTGCAGCTGTTACAAGTATAGATAATGTACATAACTAAGTTCCTTAAAGACGGTTCTTGTAGCTACCAACAAAAACACTGTGCGAAATTCATTCACATCATCGTGCCAGTGAAGGAAGAGATGGAAAAAACTTTAATCTGGGAGTTTGAGGAGGGGTGGGGGTAGGGAGAAAAAGGGTGGGAAAAAAGCATAATTGCTGAATGATTACAAGTAAACTGAGTGATTGAGCAAGTTTCTTCCCATGCATAGTACTAAAGTAAAGCTATTACCCTGTGCTCTATTAGTTCTATTCAGACTGAGATTATATCTTCAGTCTCACATATGCTGACATATTTTGTATATTATTCTAGAAAATCATTATTGTGACCTGAGCAAGTTTTATTTCAATATTAAAAATACAGAAGCCTCCGAGACATAAGCACAGATCTCCTTTGTGTATTTTAAGTTTACTTTCTGGAAGAAGCCCTTGATTCATCTGCTGTCTAAGGTTAAGGAGAACAATAGGCAGTAGATAGCGATGATGATGCGTCACATTTCAGAATATATACTGCATCATGTTAATATTATATTGCACTTCCTAATAGTACGTGTACAATTACAAATACAGTTCCTATATAAAATATGCAGCTGCATTTATGTTCCTGGACTCAGTTATACAAGTTTGGAAAAAGCAAACTGTGTGTAAGAGAGGCTGCTGTCAACAGTGGTGTGTAAAGGGAAATTGGCAGCCTTTTGCCGTATATGCAGAGAATATTAGAAGAAGGTCTAACCAAGAACGTATTAAGAATTAATACACACTTACAGCTGTGAAGAACACAAGTTTAAGTTATTTACCTTACAGTATGGGTAAGGGGAAAAAGTGAGAAAGAGGGATATGCTAAGCTGAAGTTAAGAGTGAGAAGTCTAAGCTTTGCCACACTATTTCGAGTGGATTCCAGGATGTTTTGCAGAAAGGCAAGTTTTATCCAGAGAGCCAAGTTAATCTAAACCCCATGCTATGGAAGCAAGGAACAAAGATTGGATCTTGGAGTTAGTGATATTGTTTGTGGGTCTACAACAGTGCTGGGTAGAAGATGACGCTAGAATGTGGACAGAATTGTGTGAATTACAATGGTGGTGTTGTACCTGCTAATTCCAAAAGTAAAGAGTTTAGCTTTCTTTCTTTCTTTTTTTTTTAAGAAAAGACCAAAAGCTTATTCAGTGTAATTAACTTAAACATCTACTTTGGGTGATTAGCCTGTGCTCTTTCATCTCCGAAATTTGGTCTTCTTTAGCTTGAACTGATGAATGATAGGCATGTGCTTTGGACAGAAACAGTGAGGGTCATATGAGGTAGTGTGAAGTCATGTGGATGATCACTACATGTGAGAGATCAGCAGTACAGTGTTTATTCAATAGCATGATGAGAAGGAGATGCTGAAAGTAGAGGTTTCTTCAAGTCCCATGAAAGGTTGCATCATGATGAGTAAGGTGAATCACCCTGCAAATGAATTTCCAAAAGTAAAGGCAACAGAGAAGCCAGGATGTAAACTAGGGCGAGAGTTCAGGAAAAATAGCATGATGAGAGATAGAAGGCAGGAAGTGTTTTAGGAATATTGGTCCTGAGATTAGAAGACTTGTAGAGACTTGAAACTACTCTCATCAGTTTAAAGAGAAGAGATTTGGTTATATAGGACAGTGATTCAAAACATGTACGTGACTTGGAAGATCTCTCAGCATTATAAGTAGCTACAGGATACTGTTACTGCTATGATCTGGATTGACAAGAAGGGCTGTAGAGCGCAGGTAAATGCATCACTTGTGATTGCCGTAGAAAAGAAAGGGAAGTGTAGCATATAAGTGGAGCTGACAATAACTTTTAAAGATGAAAAAGCGATTGTGTGGAAAGAAAGAGAAGCCATAATAAGGAAGTGGAGGAAAAGAGAAATCAAAGATGGGAGAAAAGTGCATAGACAGGAAGAACAGGAGGTGGGGTAAAATTATTGAAAAGACTAGAGGTTAGGCTGTAGGTAGGTTAGATTCAGTGAAACCTCTCCATCAGGGAGGTTAATTCTGAACAGAAAGTTCATAAAGAGAAAATTAAAGGTAGACATTCAGTTGGCAACAAGATGACTAAAGTTGTGAGTTCAGGGAAGAAAGGTAATTAATAGGTCTTGGCTTGAAATATGACAGCTTTAGGAGGGAGATAATTTATTCTGAAGGAAATCTTCATTAGGGACTGTGATTCTGGAGTGGAATTGTAAGTAGAACAGTGACTTTAAACCACTGCATCCATGTTTTTCCATTATGTAGTACATAAAATGGAAAAGAATGTACTTTTGACTGGCAGACAATTCTCTGAAAGTCAACATGGCTTTGGGTCCTGCTTTGTTGTTAGCTGTAAAGACACTTATTCTATCAGCTTTGTTGTTGAAACCAACAGAGTAGGGTCTAGTTTGCTGGTCCACAGCCATATTGACTATTTAATGCTGACGGTTCAGTTGAACACAGGAAGCATATGCTTAGTAGCACAGACCTACTTTTTGCTAGTTCTTCTTACAGTAATCTTTGTGAGACTGCATAAATGCATGTTACGTATATTTAGTCCAGAAAGTGTTACAGATCAGAGAGAAAAAATATCAGCACTGTTCACTTCACTGGATATCTTAATTTGTTAACTGTATATCTGCTAACTATAGAAATAAATAATAATTGTTCATAACACTTTTCACCCTAGGCTATCCTCATGCTACTGTGAGCTTGATGTTCTGACTATGTGTTAGCAAGTCAGTTCGTATTCTAGCAGATTTTTTTTTTCTGATTGTAGCTTTACTGTATGTTTGTGCATGGCAAGACATCCCTGTTTCTTTCCTTTGGCTTAAAACATCTATCTTTATCTTAAAATGTTCCTTTTTTTCTTACCTTGAGTAAGGTTTAAATGTGCTTATTTTTTTAAACAAATATACCTTTCAAAGATTCGATGAACTATTTTAATGTGCATTCAAGCTTGTAGACCATGTGGGGTCATAGGGCCTTTTCCTTGCCCACACAAAACATTTGTTTAAATTGTTTTTATGAGTCTTTAAAAACTCTGTTGCAATCAGGACAAAATGTATCTTCAGCATAGTGTCAATTTGCTATCTCCCTGCTTTGTCTGCAGTAAAGTCCTGAAACATTGCTTAGAACTACCTAACAAACAGTTCCAAAAGTGCACTTGAAAGTCATAATTTATACAAACACCCGTGTCTTCCTAAAAATATCTGAGGGTCATTTAAGAGTGGAGAGAACCCTAAGATCTCAAAATCTTAATATTATGAAGGTATTTCTGTCCTTAACCTTTGAGGGCGGGATCTTACTCATTCGCCTCTTATATTTGAGTACTGGAAGCATATTTGCTGTAGCACACAGAAGACCTGTGCTTATCCTATAGTTCAGGCACTTCAGTTACTGCTAGACGAGTGCGCTCAGTGGAAGAAAGAAATCATGAAACATCATCTTTAAATGCATGTCACCATGCAGTGTCCCTGTGTCTGGTTTCTTAAGACAGATGTAAGTAAAGGGCTTCAGGAAAGCAACCAAAATATTTCCCAGAGCATGTAGCATAATTCTGTGTGGAAGCTCAGCCATGATAAACTGTTTGCAGTGGAGTTAGTTGTTTATACTGCTATGTCAATCTTCAATATGAAACAAAATTTAAAATAAGATTTAAACCCATGGCTACTACTTTTCAAAGAAGTTAAAAATCATAACCTCAAAGATTAGCAATGTTTTTAATAGAATGTATGTGAACCTAGTGCAATTTACAACTTCTAATGGCCATAATACTCTTAGACAGCTGGGTCTAAGAGTAGGTTGTGATGTAAGTTGTTCTGCAGTCTCTGATCAGTGCTAAACCAGCTTGTTGCCTCAGTGTGTGATAAAGTGAGATGTTTGTAAACAAACCTTAGAAATTCTGGAAACCAATTCCAGACTGATCTGGATGAAAGATACCACAGAACTGTTTTGATAGAAATCAGAAATCTGGCAAAGGTGCTGGTGCTGGTTGCCTCTTAGGTGCTAGCTGCCTAAAACTGCACAAGTTAATCATAGTTAACATTTTCTAGAATAAAAAATAACTGCATTAGCAGAGATGTATAGTTCTGTGAACTCATAATGTTTTTATAGCTCACTTTTGTATCAATATCATGCAAAAATATATTGAGTCTTAGGAGTTCTTTGAGAACCAGGTAGGTATTGCATCCATTTTACAAACAATGAAACAGGCAAGTTAAAGTTCACTCATTAGGAGAACTGTAGCTGCCATCTCCTCTAAAATACAGAAAATTTGAAAGTTTTATCCAGTTTTTCCCCTTTCAGTTCATCTAGAAAAAAACACTCTACTCTTAACATAAGTACATTCTTCTGGTCTAGTTAAAAAGTGCAATAACTGGTGAAACAATCACAGTTCAAGTACCGAGTTTATCCTTTTACCAAATTTACCATATACCAAATTCTAACATGGAATTCTGACTGAACAGCAGTTATGTCTTTCAAGGCATATGGACACCCACAGAAGGCAACTTTTTTGGTCATTTACTTTTTTCTGTTAGGTTTGCCTGAACAGTCATTTTTTTTAATCTCATGTTCCACAGACTTGCAGCGTTCCACCTGCCCCTGAAGCCTAGGCTCAATGTCGAAGTCTCCAGTCCCCCCAAAAGCAGTTAAAGTTTGTTCATGGTATCCATCTGTATGAAAATGTTGTTGATCATTGTGTGTTAAGTAATCTGGGTGTGATTTGGTCAAATACAGTGCAGAAACTTTAGTATTGCTTGGCAACAGAAACTATGTTAATGATCAATTAATGACATTGTGGGAACAGAAGAGTCATTAGTGCTCTGTAGAATGCATGACATTGTGGGAACAGTAGTTACTGCTCTGGAGAATACTAAGTGCTGTTTAGCTAACTATTAAAGTTAATTGTGATTGTACCAAAACGAAAATAGATTTCTTTTTTAACCTGATGACTGTGGAAAAATTCTTCCCAAAGAAAAGGAACTTTAGACTTTATATGTATTTTAAAGTTTTATTTAGCTAATTTGACTTCAGTCATTTCAATATAATTTTCCAAAGTGAAGAAATAAGTAATAAAAGAAAATGAAGAAAACTTAGACTCCCATTTACTTATATTTACCACAGGGATAAGACAGAAAATTCTATCTTCATACCTCTAAATATAACTTCAGAAAAAAAAATATAACTTTCATTTAGCAATGCAAAAAAGCTTAGATAGCAATAAAAAATATTCTCCTGAGAATGTTCTATGAATTTAATTCTTCTCCTTAATCTGTGTATGAAGTTGAAGCAAGAAATAAGTCGCTTGTTTTTTAGGCTTCCCCCTGCATTTTACTTTATGTTATTTGGTTTGGTTTGTGTGTGCTTTAGTGTGAAGTCTTTCTGTGTTTTGCTGTGTATCGCCAAGTGTGAAGACCTGTTTCTGGATTGCCTTTTTAGAAGACTGAAAAAGAAGAGGCTTCCCTTAGACTGTTAGATAGTTCAGTAGATCTTTCTCTTATGCAGGACAGGTTGGAGATTAAAAGCTAAGATAACTTTCTAAAGATGATACCACGTTTTTCCCCCATTACTGAAGTAAGAAGGTGCAAGTGCAACAGCTGGCAAAAGGCAAAGATAAGAGAGTACCTGTTGGGAGCTATTAACATTACACTTGCGCTGGGGATGACTTTAGGAATCTACAAACAGTGCAGTTTTAATACTCAAATGAGTATAGGGGTCATGTTAAGAAAAATTCAGTGCCTCATGCCACCTATATTGTGATGAAAGGTCATTTGGAGATATGCCGTAATATCTTTCTTTCAAAATATGGAACTCCTCTGGCAGAGAACAATAGTGTGAGATGTCAAGAGCTTCTTTTCTATTTTAACCTTTACATTTTCTTTTTCTTAAAAGATTCGCCTTCAAAATGTTCACTTTGGGTGTGGATGAGATTGTCTTCTCCCTTCCTCCAGGAGAACCAGTTATGTTTAATGTTGATCTCCAGTATGTAGTGTTACTCTTTTAAAAGTATACATTAAAAACGAAGTACTTGTTTAAGTTGAATAACATAGAAAATTATCAGAAACGTTTATTAGTAATATTAAGAAATGCCCTGCAACAGTACTTAGGAGGCATAAGACTCCTGCTCTGTGCTAGACCAGCTGATACAATGGGGCCAATAAGGCTCTCACTTGAACACATGTGGCAATGTTTCTTTGATGAAAATTTGGCATACTGCAGCAAGCTTGAATCGGCAATTGGGGAGCCTCTTCTGTATGCAGATATTTGATAGTGCTACCTGGTGATTAGGTATGTTTTAAGTTTGGAGTGAAGCTGCGGGGTTTTTTTTAAATTTGGTTCTTTTGGTCCATGGTGAACAAGAGAAGTTTCAGTCTAAGGATGAACTGTTGTGGTTTGACCCCGGCCATCAGCCAAGCACCTCACAGCTGCTCGGTCACCCCCCCACCCCCCAGTGGGATGGGGGAGAAAATTGGAAGGGTAAAACTGAGAAAACTCGTGGGTTGAGATAAAGACAGTTTAATAAGTTTTAAAAAAAAAAAACAAAACCGAAAAACAACAACAACAAAAACCCCAACAACCAAAAAACCCAAACAAACCCAAGAAAAACACATCATGTGAAAAACCCTAATTGCTCATTACCAGCCGACTGATGCCTAGCCAGTCCCTGAGGAACAGCAGCCCTGGCAAACTTCCACTCAGTTTTTATTGCTGAGCACAACATGATACGGTATGGAGTATCCCTTTGGTCAGTTGGGGTCAGCTGTCCTGGCTGTGTCCTTTCCCAGCCTCCTTGCTGATGGGGTGATGTGAGAAGGCAAGCCCCAGCTGCTGGGTTAGAAGCTAGTTTGCCAGAGAGTATGTAAACACTAATTCCAGAAGTATATCTAGAAGTTAGAGCCAAAGACTAGGAAGCTGAGGTATGTAAGGGAGGGAAACCTGAAACAGTGAGTCAGAAATACTAGAGCAGGAGTAGAGTTGGACCATGCATCAGTAATTAAAATCAAGGCCAGGGACTGGGATCTAAGCGATCTGTAACATCTTCAAGTCCCTGAGAGGAAAGCAGCTTGCTGTCTGCTAGTCCATTACAGTTTGAACCTTTGGATGGGGCTAACTTTGTGCTTCCTTGGATCTGACGACTTGCTGCCCCAGGATCAATCATGCGAAAACACTGCATTTGTGGGATGAGTAAGTGCTAACTATGCAGCTGGGTTCAGTGGTCAAATAGTGGTACGGGCCTCAGAAGTTTCTGAGTCTGTTCTGGGAGTCTCATTTGTCATATCCATCAGTGCTTATGCCAGCACAGCTGTGTTGCCAGGCATTACACTTGAATTATTCAAGAGTTGCCTGCAGCTAAAAAGCTGCACGTGGCTCCAGTATCATGATTTAAAGCTTTGAAAAAATCTTGAATGCTCAAATTATGTTTTGTAGGCTTTGGAGAAAAAGACTATTTGATTAAAAAGTTCTCATCTAAATTTGCTAAAATCAATATTTTAAACATGCTGTAGAACAATGTATGGGGGGGTGTTAACTTTTTATCTTGTTCTGTGTACTTGATCTGAATTTCCAAGGCTAATGGAATGCTTTCCACCCACATTTCATTTGGTTTCTCCGAAGTACATTTTAATTTCTCAAAATTGTCCCATTTCCCCTTGACAAGAGCTTTTATCTTCTTATTTTCATTTCAAAGAATTACCCACCCAGAGCTCTTTCTGCAAGATGTAGCTTTCCAAAAGCTGTTTCTGAGAGAGGGTAATGGCTTTCTTTCCCTGGAGGTTTTTCTCCCCTAATGTTCCCTACCCTCACACAGAACAGTCTTCTTACCCTTTTTGGATGCATGTTAGACTCACTTGTGTCTTGGATGTATCTGCATTGTTAATGAGTATTTGGAGGAACAGCAGTGGGTTCCCCCCCACCCCATTCTGTATGGAGTTTGAAGGGGGAAGTAGACTTGGAGAAACATCAAGTTTATAGGGTTTCTTCCAACATCTGTGTTTACCTGTCTTGTTTAGGGTTCTGTTGGTACAGGATAGATCACAATGTAGTATGATTCCTTCCTCTCTGGAAAATACTGACTATTTTTTTCTCATTTTAGTTTTGGAGTTTTTCCTCCGAAGACCAATTACTTGTGTAAATATATTTATATATGACTTATTTAATAGTTACAAGTATGTATGGACAATGAGCAAATTAACAAAAAAAAAAAATAAAAAAGCTTTAGTGCAATTCCCTGAGTATATTGGTGCTGTCTGCGAAACATTATAGCATTCTTATTGCATGAGGGGGAACACTACCATCTTGGATAGAATTAAATGTGAACTGGAGGGCTCAAGACTCCACCTGCTTTCTGCTGCAGCTAAAATTAAAACAATCATTCTTTTACCTAATTAGTATATCATCTTTGTAAGGACATTGTAATTAAGTTGTGTTATTTCTGAAAGATACTAAGCACTTAAAATAGTGATCTGAAATAAAGAAAAATTCACTAAGGACAAGTACAGAATTCTACGCTTAGGGTAATCAGTTGTAAAAACAGTATGGTAAAGTCTTTGATGTACAGCATTTCGGCAGAAGAGGATCTGAATGTGAAGATGGATTTTAAAACTGAAAATGGTTTAATGATATTGTACCACTACAGAAACTCTTAAGGAGATAAGTGCATGCGCAGAGGATGTGTGTGCTTATTTTTATTTTTTATATATACATTATATATGTACATTTACATATTAAAATTTATATAAAGGTATTATGCACAGGATGTTAAAAATAATATTCTAGCTCTGATGCTAAGACCTCCTCTGAAGTACTATATTCAGGTTTGCTTCATAAAGGTGCAAGCTGCAAAGGGTTCAGAAGAGGGCATCAAAGTTGACCAGAGATCTGGAAAACCCAGCTTCTGAGGAAAAAAATCAGCAAATTTGGTGTTTCCTAGCTCAGAAGAGAGACGAGGGAAGCAATCCTTAAATAGAGAACATATATTGATAAGGGAAAGAGAATGGTTTTTTCTCAGACATAATGGGCTTGAGCTGCCCAAGTTGCATGAAGCCTTTGATTAGACAGTAGGGAGAACTCTAAGGACGGAGATGCTCAAGTGCTGGAGTAAGTTACCTACAGAGACTGTGAAATCCTCATCACTGTAGAATTTTAACAACAAATTAAACTGTTTCTGAAGCATACTGGCTTTGAGAAAGCTGATTCTGCATTGGAGCAGGGGAATAGAGTGCATTAGCTCCTAGCTCTGATTTCTGCCATCAGCTGAGCTTTCAGCTGTCATTAAAAAATAAAGGCTATTTCCAACTCAAAAAGTAAACATCCTAGTTTAAGTTGAATCTTCTTGCTGACCCTCAAGGATGGTGCCATAACTGATGAGCAGGATGGTGGCTTCTTATAAATCTGATTCTGATCAAATGTGATCAATTTAACGAAGAGAGTTAAATGACTGTCTCTTACCAGCTATCAAATTCCAACGCAGCCTGTAGTAAGAAAACTACGATGTGTTGCGTAAGTTTTAAGCTGAAGGGGAACAGAGTGTTTCCTATTTGTAAAAGGGAAGTTCCAGGAATTATCCATTTAATACTCATGAAATATTTCATTCAATTTTGGTTGCTTCTAGCCATTCTAAGGTTATCTCGTAGTACTGCACCTTGCATGTGGGGCAGAGACATTGACTTACGGCTGTTTCAGTTCAGTCACTAAACCCTTGCATGTACTCCCACATGTACCTCCATATGTCATGCATGTCTCTGTGTTTCATCAAGGTCTTTGAGACCTTAAGACCTTAAGAATAGCAGTTCCCTCAGTTTTCAAATCACATGCTGCTTTACTAATCTTTGCAGACATTTATAACACTATTCCCACACCATCTTTAAGCCACCAGGAAAAAAACACTTTGCAGAAATCTTGAAGAATTCTATGTAGCACAACAGTATAGCAACCCACAGCTTTCAGATTTGCACTTAATAAGACTGCCTGGCAGTTGCTTGCTGCTTTCTTGCATTGCATGGGTTTTGGTGTCACTTTTTGATAACCACTGGAAGACTTCAGGGAGTTTACAAGAAGTTATTCATCTTCTTAGTAGCTTAGTCACTGTTCATGTGATGTCAGTGCTCTGTGATTCATTTCTGATGCATTTCACATTGTACACTAGGTGATAGAGTTGGAACCTGCTTATGAAATAAAGGCCTCTTAGACCTAGAAAAACTAACTTTTCCTTCTTGCAAAATTCAGTTCAGTTCAGACATCGTTGGCATTCTTCCTGTTGCCTTATCATTGCAGTCATGAGTGGGAAGGTCTCAGTACAGTGATCTTGTCTATGGAACATACTCTTTCTGTTAAGTATATTTACCATAGGCTTGGTGAGCATCAGGACCTGGTGAAGAGCAGGCAGTTTGCCCTTAAAGTATTGCTTATTGGCTTTTGAGTACTTTGATTCTTTCAACTATTCTAGGAACAAGTGATACTTCAGTTATTTCCAGATGATGGATTACAGGGAGCCACCAGCTGGGTTGTGCAATAGAGTGGCTGATGTGCCTAGATTAGGATGTTCTTACCCATGTGTGTTTTGAGTCTCACATATGCAATGGTACTTTTGTAATTGTAGTTTTTAGTGGCTTTGTGTTACTCCATAGATAATAAGATATTTAGCCCTAAATGTCTTTGTGCTTTCACTTCTGTAGTTAAATACTGGAAAAGTATATTCAGCTACTGCTTCCTTGTTTGTTTCAGAGGATATTTATTAAAACATCTTAGTACAGTAAGGGCATTTACAGGAGGAAAAGCATGTAACCAGTGGGTTATTTGTATTTTGCTGCAGTGAAACAAAGCTAAGACTTATGCAGTATTTTGCAGCTTTCTTTAAGGTGAATTGACTAACTGAAACACACCCATTCCACTTTATTTAGTATTCACTTAGTGGTTTTTGCTCAGCAGGGTATGTGGTTAGAAACAGGTATACAAACGGAAATGAAAATGAGTCTCAAATTTTTAAAACAGACTGCTGGAGGTTCAAAAAAACGCTGCAGAGGCATTCAGAGGCACTCTTGCAACACAGTCAGGAAAGCCCTCTTATTGGTTCTACCATTTGCACAAAGATGGTTCACCATAACTTTTGTTATTTCATTACACACAGCTATGTTTAGCAGGTTAGCTCTACAAAAAGAAGTGACCTAGTTGTCAGAAATGCAGAATACCTAATGACAGTTCTGAAACTGAAACTAAGCTGGAGGCTATTCTCACCTAAGGCCCATCTTTAGCAGTTTAACTCCATGGATTTTTTTTAATTACAAATTTGTGAAGTACAAATGGAAGAGAAATCAGACTGAATATTTTTCTTTTTAGTAACATTTGCTGTATCGTGGTGTATGCACTTGAAAAGTGCTTCCTTTTAAAATTGGGCAGGAAGGTGACATTAACTATTTGGTACTGTATGTTCATAAAATCATGTGCTGCTACAATTCCATGCAGGCTTGCTGTTCAGTGCTGAACCATACTGGGAACCTTAAGATTTTTTTGCTGCAGACTGGTTATTTTGATTTTTAGACATGCCTTTTGAGTTGGGTGACGGAATGGATAGCATAAAACTTAGTACTGCTTTAACGTGTGCAAAATAATTACATGTCATTGTAATGAAGTCTACTTCTGTTGTGAGATAGTTAGGTCTGGATGTTGTGGAGCGTAAATGTACTTTTATTGTACAAGGAAATACCATAAATGTGTTGACCTAATCACTAATAGTAGGCAGAAAATACTGGGGTTTTCTGCATCTTTGTAAAATGGAAAACAGACCTTCTAGAGGACAGACATTCAGTCTGGAACCTGATGCCAAATGGTACCTGTGTTATGTCATAGCAGTGGATTTTGGAATATACCCAGAGGAGAAACTGCTCTGAGAGAGAGTTACTTGCTGTCTTTGTCAGCTGGAGATGATCTATATCGAGTGCTTCTGAAAAGCTGGTGATTTAATTACAGCTGTATATACTTAATAGTATGTGTGCACATAACCATTTGGCTTCCAAGTTAAGCTATATTGAACTGCTTTTCTGATTAAACAAGAGCTGTTGGATGGAGGCTCTGGCAGAACACCAAGTTCTGTAAGATGGATGAAAATTGATACAGGCCTCTGTATGCAGGACCTAAAATAATTTTACTCTTCCTGAAGACACTGGAAGAGTACAAAATGCCAAATGATGAAGGCCTGAATAAGTATTGATTCCTGATGTCCCAGCCTTTCTCTGCAAATTTCCCACTTCTCTGGTAGAATACTTTGCTGTTTTGCCCTCAGTACCCTTGCTGTAATACCTAGACAGATTATATCCCAGAAAGATTCTCTAGGTAGTGACTGAAATTATGTGAGAACACAAACAAGGAATGCATAAACTTCGGGTCATGCTATAAAACTGAGAACTTGTAGTGTAAGTCTAAAGGCAGGTCAGGAACTTTTAGTTTCTTGGGGTCTATACTGCTCTCATGGGACTACACAGACTTTCCCCTCGCCTGTATTGCTGTAGGTAGAATTGCTTCTTAACAATTTAAGTGTAACTACAGAAGGTAGATTCAGAAAATAGGTTATGTTCAGTGTTAAAGATCACCAGATGCATGAAGTTCTCATTCTGGGCTTGATAGTGCTGAGTGTGTTGCTGCATGTTCTCATAGGCTCTGCCAGAATTTACTGATCAGGATTTTTCTGCTTGTCTTGCCTGAGAGGCTGGCTGTAGTAAGATATTTCTAGACTGCTTATTGTATTGAGTTTCTTCCAAACAGAGTATGCTTTTGCTAGAAGAAAGAAGTTGCCCACAGCAGATATATGATACCCAGCATGTCCTCTGTTTTCAGGGCTTCAAACAGTCAGCTAAACCAATAACTTCACTTGTAAACTACAGATGTAGGCCATTCTGCGTCACCTACCTGCTGAACTACATCTACTCTGCATGAAATAGAGTCAGCCTGTCTGCCAGCTTAAACTAAATTTGATGGAAAGGTAGAAATCTCAAAGAACTGCTTGTGTAGAAGAGAGGTGGACAGATCGGTGCCCATATTGGTGTAGGGGCAGCAATGTGAGCCCAGCATTGGTTTGATTTGATTTGCTGTCTGGTCAGTCAGCCTGGATTCAGCCACAGCGTTTATTGCTTTTGCGTAGCTGGTAGCTTTAAGCATGGCTGAGGAGTTATGGCACTGTTGTGGGGAAGAGAAATAAAAGACTTTGAGGGGAGAGTATAGTGATAAAGGGCATGAACAGGACTATTGTGGAATGAAGAACAGGGGAAATGGATCTAGAGGAAGTCAGGCTTTATTAGTTCTACCAAAGATCCAGTGTATTGTTCAAAAGGAAAGGCCTGGGCTCTGGGGTTCTCTCTTCACATTTGGTACCTTCCTATAGAAGGGCATGGAAACTCTTGCTCAGTGACTAACATGGATTATACTGTTTTGCAAGTGGGCTAAGTTTAATGTTCGGGTTTGGTGTGCAATTTAAAAATGGGGATTTTTGTTCCTCTAGTAATAGATGCCAATTCATATGCTGCAAATCTGCTGTTTCACCTACCTCTTCCATTTTGCCTTATTGTGCATTGCTTCTGTATATTTTTCCTGTTATTGCTATTTTAAGTGATAACTACATTTATCCCATAGAGGACAATGTATTTAAAATTATTCAGAAACGTAAATTTTCTTTTGTGTTTGAAAGGGCGTCTAATTCCAATTCAAGCTACTTAGGTTCTCTCATGGCAGGCTGTAGAAAAACATCATCTGTTAATATTTACAAACACTTTCACTACTGTGCCGGTTACAGAAATGGAAACTTTTTTAAACGTTCTGCTACATTTGATGTCCTTGATCTTTTCTGAATATGGAAAAAAACCCCACAAGACCCAGAAGATAGATGTAGTCTAAAAACCTTCTTCAAGTGAACTCCTTGTAAAAGCATAGTTCAAGGAGATGTGTTGGGACATTTAGGTCCACCAACAGGAGTATGCATAGATTCACCTCTGGGCTTCGCATACGTTATATCTCGTTCCATGCGGATATAGGTATAGATCTTAACCTGTGCATGTACTTTACTGTTATGTATGTCAGCTGTACAACAAGCCTCACAAACACTTAAGAATATCACCATTCTGTTTGGTAAGTTCAGTCATGCCAGTGACTGACTGGTATGGATCAGTAACTGAATTCTTTTGCTCTGCAATTCATTAAATTGTTTCAAAGGTTATACTCATCTCCCTAAAGCTAAGCATTTAAGTGCATTGCTGGGCTGAGATCATTATGTATAATTAGCTGGATATTTTGAGTGCTTTTGAGACAGAGCTGCTTTTTTGCTTGCTTTTTTTTTTTTTTTTTTTTTTGGATAAGGGTCTTCCAAATCATGGTAATGAAATATAGTTGTTGTTATATAGCTCTCATCAGAAAAACGATGCGTTATCCTAAGTTAGTAAGTTACTGCTATCTTTGAAATGGCATATGTGAACAGGCATGATTAGAGTTAGTATTCTGAAAAAGCCTCTTGCAGGTTGTTTAGCAAGGTATACCAAGATTTCAATATGAATACTTCTTTTTTTCAGATTTAGAAGGAAATGCATATCAAAACAACCAGCTGCTAAAGATAATTCTGGCCATGCATCAATTTATCATCTCCTCTGCAGACATGCTCCAGAAACTCATTGATCTATATCCTTTGTAATGTTCACCTGCTGTTAAGGTAAACTTAGATAACTTGACAACTTTCAAATGGGTAAGTAGAGGATATTTAATCTATGGGTGTATTACTGTTCCACTAATTAAGCAATATACTTGTTCTTTACAGTTTTTGGTTATATAGTGTGCTTTTGTTTGGTTTAGGTTTGGGGTTTTTGTTTGTCTGCTTGGTTTAGCTTATCCACAGTGAAAAAGATGAAACTCCAATTCAGATTTTAAGTAGGATAAATCATATTCCATTGGCTGTGGAGGGAATATCTAGCAGGTGTTTGATTAATGTAGGCACCTCAGTTAGGTACTGTGAACCTGGGCCTAACTTTCAGATCTCTTTCTCTCCCTCTTTCTGTCCTCCATACAAGTAGAAGAGCAAAGAACAAAAGTGTAAATTTTGAATATTCTGATTGTATCACCTGGAGATGAAAATTTTCAACAAATATTATTTCTCACTCACACAACTCAAAATTACAGTGCACTGAAATAAATCATAATATTTTCCTTCCTATTTGTTCTCATTTTGAGGTGACTGCCTGGATTCATACATGTGTGTTTCTGGCTTATTAGATTTTCACAATAAAGCTACTAGATCATATTGGCAATACCAGTCTGTCTTAGGAACTTTTAATTGTGGAATGTATTACCTGACTTCTTAGCTTTACCAAATGTTTATTCCTAATTAGATGAGCACAATGCAGGAAGCAGACCTGACATGCTAAGAATCTCCAACCAATTTTGGTACAATTTAATTTAGATAAACCTTTCTTCCCCCAAACTCTGTATCTTGCTGGCTTTTAAAAGCAGCATCATTTACACAGAGCTTTACTTTAGTGTAGTGTAGATTCTGACTGTCCTGCTGCTTCTCTAACCACAAGTGTTAGATCAAGTTTGCCAGGCTACAACTGTGGTGTAGTATTGCATTTAACTTAGGCTCATGTGCTTTTTGAAAATGGAAGAAAGTAATTGTTTGCATGTTTCTGAGAAGTAATGTTTTCTACAGTCAAAAAAGTGATTCAAACTTTTATCAGACTTGTGTATTTTGCAAGCTTGGTTTTAGACTCTGGGTATAGCTCCCTGTAAAGACATTGAAAGGTAAAGACTGTTTTGAATGGATCGGATAGTATGGGCTTTTGTATTTTGAAAAACTTCGCAAATGTCCCAGTTTCACCATTTTCCATCCCCTAAATTACATGAGTGATTTTAGGTGGTTATGGATGATTTGTAAGCCATCTAACCTCAGACATTCAGTTTGGGGCCCTTCAAAATATTTGGGAACTTATTCAGACCTCACTAGCTCTATAGTCAGCCTAATTTAAGCACTTAATATGGGTGCTTAAACTGCGGATGGCATGTCCCCTCAGTTGCAGTTAATTTCAACCAGATTGTGGGAGGATCCACTGGATATTTTCATTACGTTTTGTAGAACTGAAAAGATGTGTGTAATCTACAGCGGAAGAATCAAGATATGCATAATACGTTTTCCAAATGGATTTTCCATGTCTTCAAAAGGCATTGGCTACAATATCAAAACATGTTTTATAGAGCTGCTAGACTAAAAATATGGGCGTTTCTTTCCAGTTACCACAGCAAGTCAAATGAAAACTGTTGCGTAGTTAGAAAGGTGAGTTTAGCAAGGAGAGGCATTTCACATTTTTCTCTACCATTGTATACAACTGGTTACATTTAAAAGAAAATAGCGTCTTTTTTTTGGAAAACTCCAGTGAATTGTGATTAACTGAAAAGGATTTCTTCATAAAAACACTAACTGATAAATTTGGTATTACTGTTTCACATTTTAGTGAGATGTGCAAGTGCATGCATTTTATTAGAAATTGTGAGGCATGTTGCAAAGAAACACATGCAGGATCATTTCACTACTTAGCACTACTCAGTACTTGGGCAGCTACATCAGTGTTACTCACAGTAGTCATATTTACAATAAAATTGTGCTAACAGTCTTGGGATATACTTTGTACACACCCTAATCTGATATTATATGCCATCAGCAGAATGATTCCAATAGCTTACAGGTGGGGAAGTATCAAGCACGTTACATTTCATATGATATGTGAATGGATGTGGTTTTCCTTAACAGTTTTCTACCTATCTTAATGCTTTAGAAAATAAATCTTCCATGCTGTGTGTAAAGATATGCTATTTTGTGAGGTAAGTATTCTTGCTTGGTAGCTATTAGTCTGCAGCTATCCATGTGCCCTACATAAGAATGCTTTTGCATATCTTAAGCTGACATTAAAAAGAGAAACAGCTCTACTGCTTCAGCTTTTCTAGGTTCAGTTTAGCAGCTTTACACGAAAAGGCCCAAGTGGCTTTGTGCAGATCCATTGAAGTCAGTGCATGAATTATTAGGTCACAGTTTTGAACTGAGTCTGTATGAATCTGTGTCTTAAACATCAGTGAAAATTGACAGTGCTCAGGAATTGGTAGCATTGTGCCTAACATTATTATATAGGTCTATTAAAAAAATGAAGTGGGATATTGCAGCTATTTTTATATTAAGCAAAACTCTATTGTATTTGGTAGGTAATTCTCCCTAGTAATTCTACTTAGTAACTTGCAGTGATCTTGGATCACTTTTTTTTTTTTTTTTTTAATTAAGTATAATGAAGTGTGATATTTTTAGTTTAGAGGAAAACATAAGAGAGGAAAAAAAGATGCAACTCTGATAATTAGCATGATATTTCTTTTTTACACAAAATGGGAAATAAGTAGTAACAGGAAAGTAAAATTTGTTTTAAATGGTGATGTTTTTATTATCTCAAAGGAGATTATTGGATAGGTCAGAATGCTTTGGAATTGTATGTGATCTGGGAACATTTTTGCTTCTAGGCAAATTCATACACACCTGCATCCCTAATAATGTGCATTTCCATTTTTCCAACAAGCACAGATTTTACATGCATGGGCATACCGAGTCTGGCTGGGATGGAGTTAACTTTCTTCATAGTAGCCCATATGATGCTGGGCTTTGCATCTGTGACTAAAACATACCAACGTTTTAGCTATTGCTGTACAGTGATTGTACAGTGTCAAGTCTTTCTATTCCTCACTCTGTCCCCCAGAAAGTAGGCTGGGGGTGAGCAGGAGGCTGGGAGGGGACACAGCTGGGACAGCTGACCTGAATTGACCAAAAGGGTGTTCCATGCTATACAGCATCATGCTCAGCAATAAAAACTTGGAGAGTAGTCATTCCAAAGTAGCTGTTGATTAAATACTGGCTGGGCATCTTGTGGGAGATGATGAGTGAGTGCCTCTGCATCACTTAAGTTTGGTTGGTTGGTTGGCTTTTTTCTTTCATTCAGTTATTAAACTGTCTTTATCTTGACCCACACATTTTTCTCACTTTTGCCCTTCCTGTTCTCTCCCCCATTCTGCTGTGGGGCAGGGAGAAGCGAGCAAGCACCTGGGTGGGTACTTAGTTGCTGGCCAGGGTCAACCCACCACAGTGGGTGACAAGTCACATAAAGGTATTGAAATATAAAATATATGACAGAAAAAATGTGAATGCCCAACACAGAAAAGTGTAGTTTCCTGAAAATATTTTGTGCATGTGGGACTGAATCACCTGTAAACTATTAAATACATTTAATTAGTAAATTTTTATTCAGTTAATGATAAAATTCTTACTAGCATGGTGCATTTTTTTATGTCTGGACCAAATAATTTTAAGTTTTAAAGGAATATATAAAATTATCTAGAAGTTCATGAAGAAAAAATCAGCATGCATATTATCTAGATTTAATGTGAAACTAGAAATTTTAATATTGAATTTATTGCAAACATATGTGTAGTATAGTTTTATATAGCATTAAGCCAGGTAGTTTCTAATTCATTTTTAATCGTGAAATTTTGATTTTGTTTTTTTTTAAATTTTTGATAAAATCAAGGTAGCCTAGCAAAAGCATCTAAAAGCAAGATTTATCCCCTGAAGAGGAAATACAACTACAATACAATCTAAATTTCAGCCTTACTGATGTTAGAACAAAACCTTTGTTTTTGTGCTTTTCTATTTTCAATGTGCAATAGGTATTGGATTACAGAGTTCTGGGTTATGTTCAAAATGGACTCTAAGCTATCCACAACTATGGAGGAATTTCAAGAACTGGTTAAAGCTAATGGTGAGGAGTTACACTGTCGTCTAATTGACACAACTCAAATGTGAGTTTCTAAGTTTCGGTATGCTCAGAAAACAAACTTTTGCTCTGAATTTCATTTATTCAAATATAATGTCTCTCCAGCATAGCAGGATAATGGTCCTATAGAGGGTTAATTTTAATAAGTCATATGTTATCTATCCTTAGAAGAGTTCATATGTCATTATAGATGAAATATATATTACGTAGAGGAAGAGAGTGCTTTTCAAGAATGGCTTCGGTTGAATTTAACTGCTGTGTAGACTTTGTGCTGATTCTCTATGCTAGATAGATTTTACTCTATCCAGGGAACTTAGGAAATTTGTAGAGGCTTAATGATTTTGAAAGATCACTTGAAATCAATGAGGAAGGAGAATGCATTTTGACTGGGAAACAGATGAGGTTAAAAATGTGTGTTTGTATTTTTAACACCAAGGGTAAGTGAGAAGATACAGTTTATTGTGTTGTCAAAGTCTTGATACTATTTTATGTGATTTTAGTTATAAAATTACTTGTCCTGTCAAGAATAAATCCTACACCTATACATCACACAGTTCTTTCTTGGGAAGAGAGCCTGCCTTGTAATATGAGAGTAAGGTGGTTCTGTGGAACTGTGTAACAGTGTCAATTCATACTTTGGTTGGAAATGCACAGGCAAAAGTGGAGCAGAATTTGGCATGCATTTTATATCTGATTATGAAAGAGGATATTTAGTTTTTCAGATCCAATTAAATTTCATTACTCCATGGGCGAATAGCATAGGGGGACAGTTCATACTTGGAGGCTGGTCAAAGAAATCTGTTAGAATTATTAAATGGAGGAGCATTGGATGTGTTCAATGAAGACGAAGTTACGGACAGCAATTCTGGAAGTGCAGTATGTAATCTCATGCTGTTCAGTAATATAGTTGTATTGTACTTACGTGTTACATCAATATAATACTTAAAAGACTAACAATAATGTTTTGGTATGTAATATCTAATGCATGAAAGGAGCTTGCTGTTTAGAAATTCAAATAATTCACTTTGTATTGCAGTAAGGCATGAAATCAATGTTACTGTTGTATTAGGGAGAGAGGAAAAGTTTGCTCTTCAGAAAATAACTCCGGGTAATTCTGTTTTAAAATTTGTCTAAAAGAAATTCTAGGGATTGGTCTAGAAAGCTGACACAGCGTGTAAAGGCCAACACCAGTAAGAAACGGAAAGTCTCACTTCTTTTTGATCACCTTGAGCCAGAGGAGCTGTCAGACCACCTTACCTATCTTGAATTCAAGTCTTTCAGAAGAATATCAGTAAGTGATATTTATTTATTTAATTTATTTATTTATTTATGTATTTAATTTTATTTTAAACAAAGATGCGAAGGATGTAGAAAAGATGGGAGAGGGGTAGCATTACTTGATTAACCCTGCAGTGCAAGTGGTTGGACAAGCTGAGTCTGTGCCCAGACTCTTTTTGCTTTACTAGTGTTGAAGGTGGCCAGCGGTACTTAATCGGAGTACACACCCTTTCGCTGCAGTCATTTGAGAGAGGTAGAGCGAACCTTTTAAGCAACTGTGGAACAGAGTTGGGGCAAGGTCGGTTGGAAGGAAGAGGAGTAAAACCATTTGATCTTCTTCCAGATAATCTTTTTGTTAGACCAAGTGGTGTCATTGGGCACAGGAACAAGCAGCCTCCTTTGACTCAAATCAGTAATCAGGCTGAAATGGGATGAAGGAAACTTGGAATATTCTAGAATGCTAACCTCCTGTGGCTGTAGGAAACAGTGCAGCATTCTTGTACAGTGACTAATGGACTATCTGCATAGAAGGTGTCCACTGGACTCTGCTTTCCTTTCTGATTGTGTATAATAAAATAAAGACTAGGGATAAGAAAGCACTTGAGAAAGTGCTGTTTTTTGATGTAAGGGCGGTTTAAAATATTTTATTAGACAAGTTTTCAAGTACACAAACAATTCTTAAGGATTTATCTCATTTATGTTTTCTTTCATTTGATTTTTTTTCTCAGCTATGTTGGTAGCTGATAAGATGCTAACTTCACTTGCATCCTTGTGATGTATGCTACAAACCTGATACAGTTCACACATGGAAGAGAAAAGTGAACATTAGAGACGAAAATCTAAGATGGTTGCAAAGTCAGTGTGATGATAACAGTGAAAGCAAAGTGGGGTTTTTAGGGGTTTTTGTTTGTTTTGGTTATTTAGTTGTTTGTGGGGTTTTTTTGAAACACTACAATTTGAAGATGAAGTCTTGCAAGGAGAGGGGCTCTCATTAGATTGTGGAAGATTTCACAGTCGTGTCTTAGTGTACTTTATTTTGAGCTGATAGTACGTGACTCTTCGTGTTTTGTGTTAAATTCAAAAAGCCATAGAACCAAAATCATGCACAGATTGCTGCCTGTAGGCAGTAATAATGTGCAAAGCTTATATAACTCTTAACTTTTTCAAGTTCTGTGCAGACATAAAGTAATTAATGATTAATAAGCATAATGAGTGTGATTGCAGTCAGAGTGTCAGATGTGTCATAGAGTTCCAACAATTACATACTTGTATACATTTTATATACAGGGTCCCTGCTTATGTTTTGGTATAAATTGAGTTTACCAAAACCTCAGATCAGAAAATAATGTGTAATTATTAAATAGCTATATTCATTAACTCTTTGCAGAATGTGTTCATGATATGCTGAGCCACAGAATCCTTTTGTTATTCTGACATGTCAGCATATACTGGGAGAAAGGCTGCAAATGACCTGCTGTGTTACCAGTCACTGGAATAACTATTCATAGGTTCAGTCATTTGAAAGTCAGAAAGGAATACTTGATCCCCTGAACATATACAGCACACAGCAAAATCTTTTATGAGACACCATGTATCTTGCAGCAAAGAAAAATGATGCAGGGAGTGGTGTTCACAGGGTAATGACTGCAGGTATGCTGGTGTTTGGAAACCATTTTAATTCATAGTTATAAAATACAGGCTGGCTACACTCTTTTGTAAGAATCTGGATTCTGCTTCCCTATTGAGGCTCATAAGTTAGTCATTGCAATACCAGACTCTTGCATTATTTAAGTACATTAACTTCTTTACCATATCTGCCACTAACAATCTTGTTACAGCGGATCTCGTTAATAAATTCTTGCACCAAAATTATTTTGAAACTTTAAGTAGGATGTTGGATATAAAGTTGTTGACAATTCAAAAAAAATTCTTTTCTGAAGGACAGAGCTGCTGAGAACAAAATATAAACTAATCAAACTGATTCATAATTGTACTGAAACTGTTATGAAGTCCATAATTATGTAGTCAGAAATTGAAAAATTATCTATCTGTATAGAGCAGTTGCTTAAATTTCAAGATCAAGCCAAATCTGGCTGGGGTTCAAAATTCAAACAATAATTGTAAGTAAGTACTATGTAATCTCAGAGACAGCTCTACTTATTACTCTTAATGTTTCTTCCATTTTTAATTTAATAAGAGGACGAATCCAGAGATGTCTGCTGTCATATCTGCTTTTTAAAGTGTTAATAGTTCTTATTAAATGGATGGAAACAGTTAAAAAGTGGAGAGAAAGTGAGAGAGGGAGAGCAAGAAACCTGACAATTTATGACCTTTTCTTAAGGATCAATGCCATTCAGCATATACTTGTGGCCTTAGGAAAGGAATATGTTTCTATTACAGCTATGAATGTTTTTGGTAAGATGTTAGTATTAGTGGTCGTAGTAAAGAATGGATGTATAAATCCGGTGTCACATTTTCTGATCATTCAAATTCTTGTGTATTCTTGTTAATGGATAAATCAAGAGAATGGATAATCATTGCATTAAAAAAAAAAAAGATTGCTTCTCTTTGATCTTAATGGGAAAAATGGCTTAAAAATATCTATTTGTCACATACAGGTGTCTACTGAACAATTTTAGATTGCTTTGGTTAAATAAGAGAATTGCACAAGCTGTATTAAAAGTATTAAGGAATCTGTAGCCCTCATTCTTAATGGTCTTACCTCAGTTTTGTATTATTCTCATTGAACTTGCTTTTTGTATTAGTGTAGCTTAATTCAGCAGTGTGCCCTAGCTACGTAAATGGAACGCTTAACTTCCTTAAACTTCCTTAAACTATCACTGACTTACTAGATTACACTTTAAATTCAGTTTAACCTTCTCTGTAGAGGCCTAAATTCAGTGAATCTAAGGAGCCACTGAGGCTGGGAGGAAAGCCCCGGTTCCACTCATCCTAGGGTTTATAAGAGCCAAGGCTTCTGCGATATACATGACACAAATGATGTGATACAAATTATGGCAAAAAGATGTTTTCAGTTAATTCAATTAGTTCAAGCCTTCTGCTTTGAACTGAACAAAGCTTTGACAAAGGAGTTATTTCAGTCTTACGGATATTTAAGGTGTAAAATATATCTTGTATATTCCATTTGAACAGCAGACCTGTATCTGCACACACAGATCATGAGGTATATGAAACTGTAGATGTGTTTTCATTTACCCCCCTTTTTTTTTTTTAAGTTCTTGGATTATCAGAACTACATTGTGAATAGTTGTGTGAAGGAGAATCCAACAATGGAAAGATCAATTGCTCTTTGCAATGGTATCTCTCAGTGGGTGCAGCTAATGGTTCTTAGCAGACCAACACCACAGCTTCGGGCTGAAGTGTTCATCAAGTTCATTCATGTTGCACAGGTCAGTTAAATTTTGACATGTGTGGTGTTTATTTTGTCTTTCTCTGATACAGCCCTGTAGTTGCTCTTCCCGTGCTACTACTGTAGGGTCAGCTGGGAGTGTTGGCACTGGTCTCCTCATTCATACATACAGCATGTATGTTTGTGTATGCTGCAGTTTCATACCAAGTATTCAGATATTACAGTGCCATGGCACTATGACTTTCTCATATCCATTCTGAAGAAATTCTTTTCACTGAAAAACTAGACTTGCTTTTGAATCAGACAGTGAGATTCCGAGCTGTGACTGCCTACCTTTCCAAAGCATGAACTGCTATCATGCCTTTGGCCTTAAGTAGAAGCATTTCTACCAGATACGCCTTACTGGATAGAAGCAGAGCTATGGTTCTACTGGTATTCTTTGCATACTAATTCAACTGCAGTCATAACCAAGATAACAGGCAGCATTTCGTAGTTGTGGTAGACTGTGGGAAGAGGGAGAAGTACTGAGGAAGTACTTTGAAGACTTACTGTATCTGCAGAATTAATATCTGATTTAATAACAGTAGAATAAGTATATTTTACACCCAGTAAAATCACAACTCATTACGAAAAAGAATGAAGTCAAATGGATAGTGACACAAAACTTAAAAGGCTTTAGAGGAAGACAGTAGAGGAAGTATATAATTTGGATGTGGATATTGAACAACTTGAACCTTTAAATAATAAATACTGATTGTTTGTATGTCAACACAGAAGCTCCACCAGCTGCAGAATTTCAATACCTTAATGGCAGTGATAGGAGGTCTCTGTCACAGTTCCATTTCCAGACTCAAGGAAACAAGCTCATGTGTTCCTCATGATGTAACTAAGGTTGGTATTGCTCCTCTAAGTTTTACAAATAAGATAACTTTTAACATTTTTGTCATTGCACAGACAAAACCCACCTTACTTCATTAGATAAGGAGAGAAAGAGAGAAAAAAAGAAAAAGAATGACTTCCTTTGGTTTTGGAGGGTTTTTCTTTCTCATTTCATCTCTACAACACCAGTTACTCCTACACTTCCAACCCCACCTTTCTTTAAGATTTGTGTAGTGTCTCTAAAGTTTCTCTTTTAATACTCATATGTGACAAGCTCCATTTTCATTTAAATGCGCTAGTACAGAATTGCATTTGAACGTGAAAGCAGAGAATTGGATCCTGGAACACTTGAGAACAAAACTATTGTCATCCATAGCAACATGGACCATCCTGAGTCTACGAAATGCTAGCACAGACCTCTGTACTTTGACTTTAAAACTGAAAGGAACGGTTTTGTTCATCTGATCTTTCCTTATGATGGCTTTTATCTAGTTCAGACTTGAATAAACTTAGACCTAATACACACACATTCTAATACAGTGGAATGTTAGGAATCAGTTGTAATTTCCAATTAAATTCTTGTGAAATACAGATGGAGATTTTTTTTGCTGAGATTCCAGCTACTAAAACTGAAGGAAAGCCTATATTTTAGCAACGAAATGGCTTCTTTAAATGACTTCTTAAGAGACTAATATGCTTTATTATTTTATCTTGTTTGGGGCCTGAAAGATTTCATATAGGTACCTAATGAACCTGTTTTGATCACAGTATATTTAAACAGCTTGAATGAACAGTGCATACCTGGAGTATAGACCAGAAATATGACCTCCCACTGATAATGGTTGCAGCCCTCAGGATCTATAAAACCAGTTAGCAAGCTTATTTTAGAAGCATGTTGTTTTCCAAATTTCGTCATTATGTGGAGTGGACTGCATATGTGTCCATCATTTGAATAAGTTTTTGCATCAAGAAATTGTATACAAGCGCTAATAGAAAGCAGGTAAAGGCTGGTAATTAGTGACTTGAGAACATAATTTGATGTTTAACTATAACAAACACTTTGTGAAGGTTAAAAATCAAGGAGTTAGACAGGAACTTCCAAAAGAAAACATTGGTCCATTGATTTCATAATGTTAAGAGTCAGCTTTGTACCTGTATAGTTTTAAAAAAGGGAAATATTTATACTGCTAGACTTAAGATTCATTTGGCCTTTACAAGTCCAGTATATTGTTTCTTCTTCACTTCCATGGAAAAAAAAGTTTTCTTAAAAGTACAGATGCGCCACCTTGAACTGTAGTAGGAGTTCTGGTCATGCTGTGATGGGACCATGCACAGCGTAAGGTTTCTCTGCCAGGACTTCCCATTTCCAGCTGGTGACCTGGAAGCCAGAGAAGTGCATTCCACATTTTAAGATCAAGATGGTTGCTTTTATGAAGGTCAGCGAGCTTGTGCTGTGCTTATGCATTAACTGCATACATGTTCTCTTGATTTGAGAGAATCCTATTTCTTTTCATTGACTAAATAAGGAATGTAGGAAGACTGGCATTATATATTAGGCTATAGATTAACTATCTATAATTACACGTTATAGATAGTTAAATTAGGTGACGTGAATACCTAGATTTTATTTGAAGCCTAAAGTTTTAAAATCTGTTTCAAGAGTCATTGTGAATAAACCCCTTAACAATAATATAGGAAGTCCTTGTGCTGTATGACCAGAACAAAAGCAGTAACCAATTTTGATTTTTTTGTTTTCTTTTTATTTTTAGGTTTTTAATGAAATGACGGAACTGCTTTCATCTTACAGAAATTATGATAGTTACCGACGTGCTTATAACGAGTGCAGTAACTTTAAGATCCCAATCCTTGGGGTCCACCTGAAAGACTTGATATCACTTTATGAGGGCATGCCAGACTACTTAGAGGACAAAAAAATTAATGTATACAAGCTATACTCTCTGTATAACCACATAAATGAACTGATACAACTGCAGGAAATGCCACTTCCCCTGGAGGCTAATATGGACCTTGTTCATTTGCTTACAGTAAGTCTGTTAGATGAGATAAATACCTCAATTTTAAAAATAATTTCATATACCTCTCAAACAACTAAGTAGAGAATTCTATTAATTATAAATACATAATATTGTAAGATTTGTTTTTTCCATAAGGAAATGTACAACAATAGAAGAAGAGATAAAGTTAGTGATACTGATTTATCTGGCAGCAAGGGTAGAGGTGCCAATTCAGCAAAATGCTTCCAGTTATTTCTATAAGGGAAGGAAATGTTTCTTTCTGCTTCACTATAGTAGTATGCATTTTCTCTGTACTTTCACTAAGGAAGCACTCTGAATCCTCTGCTGATTAAGCCTTAATAGCGAGAAAGGTAGAAAGCTTCCCAGATGCACCTTGGAAGCAGAAGTTTGCATACAAAGCCTCCTTGTGTTGAACACACAAACTTTCACATAAAATTTCAGTTCCTCAAGATGTGTAGGGTTAAACTTACCACATTTCTAGCCAAGTTTCTTCTGGTACTAAAAAACCTGTCTGACATAAACATTAGCCAAATACAGTTGTTGTATTACTCTTCCAGTTATATCTAGTCAGTGCCATCTTACTAACAAAATTGATACTACCTAAGACCTATGTCACAACAATAGTTTTAGCTTCTTCTAGGAAGTTAAAATACTACCTTTCATTAAAATAGTAAATATACTTTTCTTGTTTCTCAGTTTTGTTTGGCCTTAACAAGTACCTCAGCTTGGAAAAACTAGATAGGCTGCTTCCACTTTCTGGTTACAAGCCCTGTCTCAGCAAAAAGTTAATAGATAAAAATGCTTATGTGCTTGAGGTTATTTGTTCTCTCTGGGAGCACTCGTGTGTGAAATTAAGCACATATGCTCAGGGCCTGAAATAGAGCTACATGAAGTGGTGAATTTCTTCCTGCTAAATGTTTTAAATGTTCTGTCTCAAATTATTGTTAAGTCCCCCCTTTTTTTTTTAAATAATGTTTTATAAAAATGGCTATTACAGATATGTAGAACTTTGGTCACAATTTCATGCAGCTATATAAGACAAGCATAAATTAAAAGAAATACTTCATTTCAGAGCAGGAGCTTCTAATCTGCTAATATTCCAGGGTACATAATTTTCTGGATTGTTCCCTGATTTTTCCAACAGCCTTTCTCCTTCTTCTGTTTCCTTTGGTCATATGCTTTCCCATTAGCAGACAAATCAGTTTGAAGAGGTATCAGTAATTACATACATAAGTTAATAATTCACAGAAGTATCGTAACTTTTGGACTTTGGTTTTTGAGTGTCAGAAACTACTTTAAGATTTCCCCAGGAATCTAAAGTTATTCACTATTATGACTACAACAGTAATTCTTGCAGTTGTTCACAAGAAAGTTATTGCATATCTGCAATGTGAGCAAGGTCATTCATTGGATAAAATAGCATATTTTGGTTTCTTAGTTTATATACGTATGACTGCTGCTATCTTGACTCTCTGTAACAAGTTTATATTTTCTTTGGACTTGCCATAGATTGAGGCTTGTAACACATTTACGTGTGGCTTTTCTATTCAGTCACAAGTCTAGTGTGAATGTTTTCATATAAATATTCAAAAAGTGTCATGTTACCAGTCTTCAGTCTTAGCTTGAAATTTGTTTCAGTCAATATAATACTTGTTACACTGTTTTCCAGGACACATGCAAAAGCAAAGGTACAAATTTGATAATTTTTCAAATTCCTTTATTTACCTAGGTGTAACGTTTCTTGCCTTAGGTAACTGCTGTTGACAGCTAAAGGTTGTCACTAAATATATGCAAGTCCATCTTTTATCCTCATCATATACTTCTTTGTTCAACATGGTCACAGCTGGATTGGATAAATATGACATGTTTAAACAAGTGTTTTTTAAGAATTTGAGTTGATGGACAGTTTCATTGGAATGGTGCTTTTGTGCTTAGCTGCACAATAGACCATTTGAATATTATGGGAGTAACAGGTTTTTTCAGGTTACTTATTAACTGACTGCTAATTATGCCTAGTCACTTGCTGTGCTGATGACTGTAGCTGTGTAATCCTACAGATTTCCAGATAATGGCAATAACAGTCTGGAATTTCGAAATGTACCCATTTCAAATCACTGTGAACACCTCTGCAGCTCAAATGCATTTTTCTCTAGGTCCAACTTAAAAACAAATCCACCAAAAAATACTAATGCATGCCGGGAACAAGTATATCAAATCGTAGTGACTGTTTTGGAATTAAACTAATGTTGTATTTGTTTTCAGCTGTCCCTTGATCTTTACTACACAGAAGATGAAATTTATGAGCTTTCATATGCACGAGAGCCACGAAGTCACCGAGCTGCTGTAAGGGCATTTCCAGATTCTTAACAAAAAGATTTTTTTTCCTGAGTAATGTAACTTTTATCCCTTGCATTCATTTTATTTTATTTTTTGCTAACTTGAAAACATTTTAGCTTCATAGACTGATAAAAATCTGTTAAAGCATAAATTGTTTGGTTGATGATGAAGGCTAAGCTAGAATATATGGGAGAGTTGACACCATATCAGGTTTTATAATATGAACACCAACACGAATGAAGTTACTTGTGTAGAGACATGACATCGGGCTCAATCTTGGCAATTGATACTGATTCTTTTAAATGAAGAATTCTTACGTGATTCAGATGATGAAACCCATGAGTGTTATATTGTAGTTTTGTTTCTGTTTTATAAATATGGAAAAGATGGTGAATTTACAGAGCTGTCAGTTAACTGTGACAATTTAAGGAATGCCCACTGTTTTGGACAGTTCAGGAAAGAACTTCCTCTGAAGTACCACGTAATTATCAAAAGTGTGACGTTGGGTCTAACAGGCCATTTCTGCAGTCCTTTATCACATAGTCCACTGTCACAAATGAAAGAAGTGTAATACTGAAAATCTTTCCATGTGGTACTAAGGAAGTTCCATTCAATTCTAGCCTTTGACACCTTCCAGACCTCCAGTAGTTGCAGACTGGGCCTCAGGAGTAGCCCCGAAACCTGATCCAAAAACCATCAGCAAACACGTTCAGAGGATGGTAGATGTAAGTATGGTTGGCCCTTTTACCTTACATATCACTTGTAGCCTTAATCTCTAGGTATGAGAAGATACAATGAAGGGAAAAAATACCGGACACGTTCAAACTGTGCTGAGTTTGTAAGCACTTCTCTCCTCACAAATAGATATTTCTGCCTAGCTGTAAATAGCAGCAGCAGCCTGTGAGGCATGGAAGGAAATTCTTTAAATGGCTAAGGAGCCAGCGGGGAGTGTGAAGCTGGTTTGTATACTTCCAGAGTCATTCTTCCAAGGAGCCAGGGAGTCCATTTCTACCAGGGACTCTTAACATCATGCTATTGGTGGAGTCTGAAAGTGGGCCTCTCAACAGCTTTGTTACTAGCAGCGATTGCTTTTTCTTTCTCTTTTGGGTGACCCACTTTACTGGAAAGCATCAAGTAAGCTCAGGTGATTGATTCCAAAACTGAGGGGGAGAGAGAGAGGTAAAGAGTTTATCTTTGCATCCCTGCTTCATCTCTCTTCCTTTTAAATGCTGCTAATATTGCTAGGTGTCTTTTGATACATGCTGTTTTGGAACGTATTTCTAAATTTGGCCTAGCTGTGCTCCTTGCCTTAGGGCCAGAGACAAACAGTAATGTCATTCCACAAGTGGGAATAGGTGTCTACATGACAATTCTGTCATATAACTATTTTTCACGTAACATGGACCTGATGAAATAAGCTAGGCAGCTACACTGATTTGGCTACAGAGATCATCACTGAGAGCACTAATTGAGAGCATTAGTACAAGTTGTATAGGTAGGCATGGACATAATGATCTTAAAGCAAAACTAAAATAGAGCTGTCATTGTGTAGTGAAGCATTTAGTCAGGCCTATGTTGACTTACCTGCATTTTGCTGCAAATCAAGAAATCATGATGCTTCTTTAGTCTCAAGCAAAAAAAGCAGTTAGAGTGTTGCACTGTTTAATAGATACTGGGAGAAAATGGGAGAGGAAATCATAAATGTTGTGGAGTTTTTCTGAAGTGGTAATTCAGCCTATCTTCACTATAAACTATTCTACTATTATCTTGCACAGTCTGTCTTCAAAAATTATGACCATGATCAGGATGGATACATTTCCCAGGAAGAATTTGAAAAGATAGCTGCCAGTTTTCCATTCTCATTTTGTGTAATGGCTAAGGACTGGTGAGTACATACAAATCTCTTAACCTAGTTCTGCTTATCAATTTTGTAGCATCTGTTTTGGGAGGATTTTTCGGGTTTTTGTTTTTAAATTTTATTTCTATCAGTAGGGTGGTAAAATAATCCTCTTCACGCACAAATAGAAGTGAAAACATAACTGACAAAAGCATCTTCTAAATGTGTTGTGAACGACATCTTCATGAGCTTACAGCAGTAGTAACCAGGCTGATGTAGGAGGAAGAACAGATAATAGAAAAAAAAAAAACTTTTTTGAATGATATTCAGTATATACTACTAAAGAACTTGCCTAAGATGAACATGTCACTCAAAAATAGAGAATTGGCAAATGTATATTTTGGTTAAATTAAGAACATATTCCTTAACAGATTAAAGCATGGAAAAATACAATAGTGGTTATTCAGAGGTTTTCTATGAAGTAGTTTTGAGGTTGCATCACATATGCAGATATTTCGTTTATCCTTACAGGCTGCATTTTAAATGAGTAGATAAGCTTCTATAGACTTTGGGAGCACTTGACAAGATTACTGAGGTCACTGTAGGTTTTGGCCCATGAAACTATTGCCGTTATAGATTGTGAAGAAAGATATGTTTAATTCTGCTTATGCTTTTAATAAAATGTATGTCTCACAAACAAATTTTCTTGTTTATTTTCAGGGAAGGTCTGATTAGCAGGGATGAAATAACAGCTTACTTTATGAGGGCTAGCTCAATCTATTCCAAATTAGGACTTGGCTTTGCTCACAACTTCCAAGAGACCACTTACTTGAGGCCTACTTTCTGCGACAACTGTGCTGGATTTGTAAGCTTACTTTTTAGCAAATTATGTTAATGTTGTTTGGAATAATGCCTTTTTTAATCTCATAATCATCCTGTGTCATATACAGAAATGAATCTATATAAAACACCAGTGAAGCTATATAGAATACCGGGCTTCTGCCTATGTAGCTATTTAAGGTACCCTTTACACCCATCTTGGCAGTACTATGATCTGTTTAAACACAACTCCTACCTTGTCTTCAGTTGTATCACCAAACACCATCTCAGGCAAGACTTCCAAATCCAGACCCTTCCACTCCGTGGGACTGTTAGAACTCATATCCTGGTACAGTCCTGACATGTCCACTGCCTGTAGCACAGAAAGATTTAGTAAAACTGACTGTCCTACCAATCCCCAGGTCAGCTGGGATCGAGCAAGGTTGCTGAGATAGAATTCTCCATCTACTCCAGCTCCACAACTTCTCTGGGGGCCTGTCACATCTGCTGATGTATTTATTAGAGACTAGTTCAAGCTAGTTTGTTTGTGATTGAGGAACACACATAAAATACTCTGTTTACCTTATGCTAAAGAGGTAAATAGTTCCTATTTTGACCTTACCATTAAATGGTAGAAAAACAAGTTATTTTGCAGGTGCTTAGATCTTAGAAGTAAGTGGAGCTTTTAGTGGATTTTTATATCTGGAGGTATCAAATGTGCAGAGAAATATATTAATACATAGTCTTTCTGTTTGTTTGAATTTCAGCTATGGGGAGTCATTAAACAGGGATACAGATGCAAAGGTAAAATACTTTAGACTTTGTTAATTTTAATCTATAATTCACGGTGAATGACAAAAAAAACCTGATCATCCTGAGATCCATTGCTATGTCTATGGACCTATTTAATCTGACCTCTCAGAGAGGAGAAGACTTATTCAAGAATAGTATGACAGACAGATGGTCCAGAAGAAATGCAAAGATGAAGGAACTCATAACTGATAGCTCTAACCCTTTGCAAACATCACTGAATCCAGAGGGTCTGGGACTAGACCCTTCTGTTCCAATGGGTGCAAACACCAACACTCTGTGAAAACTGTGCAGTGCATCCACAATGTGTATTTTGCAGTCGTCTTCCTCAGACAGGTATCTGCTTTCTCTGCAACTCCTACAGTCAGAACACTGTTATGACTGAATGTTGCTATTTTGTATTTTCACAATGAAAAGGTGTTTTAGGTGTATATAGCAAAGGGATGTTGGTGGTCTGTTTACCAGATGTATGTTTTACAGGTAATGCATGTAGAGAACACCAAAGAAGCTTTCTTGCTTCCTGGGGAGGCAACACAGTGTGAGAGCTGAGCTTAGATGCTACAACAGAGCCACCGAATCATGTAAATTTTGTTTTGTTTACAGACTGCGGAATGAACTGTCACAAGCAGTGCAAAGACCTGGTTGTGATAGAGTGCAAGAGAAGACCCAAAACTTCAGTTGCAGACAGCAGCCCAACATCTGCTCTTGCTTCAAGCCTCTGCCCAGTAGGAGTCAAAGAGCAATTCCATGGTGAGAAAATATCACATTAAAAAGATCAAAAGATCTAGATAGTCTTTCCTTTGCTCCTTTTTCTTTTAAAGCTGTTTGTACAGCATCGTTTTAGGTTTTGTTAGTTAACTGCAGTGTTTTATCAACATATAAACTAGAACCAGGTGTAAGCAAGCCTGTACCAAGTAACACCAATCCAGTTCTAGTCTGAATAAGTAAGGATTCCCTTTCTGGGAGATCTCTTGTCACACTACACAATATGCGGTGCACAAATTCCACAGAAACTTGAGTAAATCTTCTGCCAGACTCTGATGAGAACTAGGTGCCATGAACTGAACAGCTGACAGATTCCCTTAACTCTCTCACCTTATGACAAGCAGGTCTTGGTACACTCTAGTTTTTACCACTGTTGTCACATTTAGCGACTACTGCACTGTTACAGTTGTGACTCAGATTTCATTGTGGAGTTTACAAAGTCAGTTTACTTACCAATCTGTGTGCTAGGAAAACAAAGAGCTAATTGTGTTTATTTTTTCCACTTCAGTAGCTGAATCTACAACTCCATCAGTCCATCTTTCCTTTAATCAGAAATGAAAAATCTGCATTTCTCTGTTTTTTCTCCTTATATCAAACAAGCTGTATAAACTTTTCCTATTGTGTATCACCATGTAGGCCTCCAAAGGAGGAAGTGTTGTCCTTGAATAAGACCTCAAATTACTTTTGTTTTGTTTTTCTTTTGATTTTGATGTTCCAACTCTGTCCATACTTACTTTCTTTAAATTTCTGTCCTGCTCTTTGCCTGTATCTAATGTTCTTCAGATATACTTCTTGCCACTTTGATATCAATCTTTTGTATTGTATTTAAGATTCATACTGCCGGATTCCATCTTAGCCTTCTTATTAGCACTTACGTGGAGCACAGTGCAGACAATTTCTCTTGACAACTGACGATGTGCATCTCACTGATTGCACCTGCAATGGCTGCAGCACTGTGTAATCCCTCATGGGATGTCACGCTTATGGAGAGATTGAACTGTAGCGTGTTGCCCCATCATCACCCAGTGCGCCAGAATGTGGTACCTCTCAACACTACATCACGTTGAAGAATGAGAATTCAGGTCTAGGTTCAAGGTGTAAGCCTCATAGGTTCATCCATATCCTCATTTAATTCTCCAGAGCCTGCAGCAGCTACTGGACTGATTTTGTTCCTTCCATTCATGTGTGTGAACATACAGTCTCATTTTTTTCTTCCTAACAACAGAAATTACTTTATCTGAAACAGGTCTTTTTTAAATCCTTTAATCACATCTTTTGCCCACTGCTTCTAACATTGTAGGTTCCTCCCCCTCAGTTTTTACTTTTAACTGCAAAAGTAAAAGTATTTTAGGATGACCTACACAAAAGCATTGTAAAATTAAAAATGTCATTATTTCACCTTATAAAATAGGTAAGTTGTGACTTACAGCTGCAAGTTGTGATAACGCTGAACTAACACCCAGGTTTAATCTTCCAGCCCAGTCACTAAGATCAATGGTCTGTGTAAAACCTCTTAGCCATCTAGAGGTTTTTCTCTGGCTGACCTTGATGGTATACCTGTTTTCCTCTTACTGATCCATATTTTTGTTACTGAGACAGGGCAAAGAGTTGTTACAAGAGACACAACATTGAGAAACTTCCAGTGACACCTATTTTGGAGAGCAGTGAATGTAAAATCAATAAAAATAAATGTTGCTTTGTTTGTTTTATTTATTAAAATTATATTTAATTACTGTGCCTCCTGTTTCTCCTTTCCTGGGTTAAGATCTTGACTCAATTTACCATATATATTCTACAGGACAAGAAGAAGGACCGTTCACATTTCCTAATGGAGAAGTAGTGGAACACAATGAAGACAGCAAGGACCGAACCATTATGCTCATGGGTTCCTCAGCTCAGAAAATTTCAGTGAGACTGAAACCAGCTGTGGTTCATAAAGGTACACAGACTGATCCTGTACAGCTGGCTGGTGACGTATCTCGTAGGCAGACAGAGACGAAAGAACACAGGATGCCAGAAAATCCTTATCTCCAGGCAGCTCCACCATCCCCATGTCCAAGCCCAATTCTGGGCCGCAAAAAGGCGTATGTTAAATGGGAAAATAAGGACTCCAGCCAGAAGATGAAGGAGGAACATCACAGCTGTAAACCCTCATACCAGGAACTTGAGCAGGTACACACATGGCAAAACAAATCCTGTTTTACACAACAGTACTGTAAAGTGGTTGGAGGGTGTGGGGGAGAGGCTGGGTGGGAAGGTGGCACTTTACTCCAATGTAACTAATTGCCAGAACAATCCATGAGTGGCATCATGAATTCTTACCCACTTTAACTCCAGCAATGCTTCACTTCAAGCATAAATTTAAATACTAGTATAGGGCTCAGGGAATAAATTCTGAAGCCCTTGTTATGATTACACTGATCCCTGTCAGTCTTAAAAGTGACAGGCAAGAATGTGACCATAATCCAATCGCTTAGGACAGGATGTTACTCCATAAAACCAGGAACATAGTCCTGAACTAATTCCTGCTTTTGGTGGTCTCTGTTCCCCTAAGTGACAGAATATACAGGGCGGGGCGGGTGGGGAAGTCTGCTTTTGTTCAGCTGACAGTGAATCCCTTCTTTCTTTCGATAACTTTGTCACCAAGAAATTTTGCTGTGTGAACAGACATGATGCCTCTTGCTAGATTTCACCTGCATCAGCCCAGTTGTGGCTCACCTTACAAGTGTTCTGACAAAGTAGTTACTGATAAGACTGTGTCACTTCAGTTTTGGCCCAAATTCAGGTTTGCAGAAACACCACCTTTCCAGACAGATTAAAGAGACTATTACAATGTCAACAAAGTGACTGACAGAGGGGTCCAGATATTATCATGAGGAACAAAGGCGGACTTATTTTCATACTTTACTTATTCCTATCACTATTCTGAGATGGACCAACACAGAAACAGTCCAAGAACAGGACCACAGCCTGATCCTTGAATGATCAATGTAACTCTCAAAGTATCCTTTGCTGTTGATAAAGTGAGCTCATCTTTTATGAAAAATGATTGGTTTAAGACAGAGATTAAGACAATTAGCAAGCATCTTCCAGTACAGACCACTTCTCTTTCAGTCAACAATACATTCAATACAGACAAGGCTGTGAAGTGTGGATGTGCTTGTGAGAACTGGTTCTTTAAAATGTCCCACAATTCACGTGAGTCCCACAATTTACACTTGTCCTTGCGCCCTCAGCAGATCCTGACCTCAATTACTGAACAGCAGCTGATGTTATAAATTAATGTCTTAAATTATTGTACATCAATTCCTGCATTAGCAGAGCAGTGAAGTGTGAGCTGTGTTCTTGTTTCCCCCAGGTTACTGCTGTTATGAGAGGAGCAGTGGAGGGTGGATAAATGCAGGTTGTGGTCATGACTGTCGCCAGCTGCTGGGAAGTTTTAAGAGTATACACAAAGGATAGACCAGTGACTATGGAAACGTTCAAATAAGTTACTGGTTCTGTTCCACTGATAAGAGCTACACCAACTTACGTTTACGCCAGCCAACCTAAACATACAACCAGTCATGAAACAAATTCAAAATAAAATACCATTCTCTTTTTTTTTTGTTTAGGAAAGAAATATTCTAAAGGCAGACAATGAAGGTTTAAAGATCCAACTGGAACAGGCACATAAAACAATTGAATCTCTCACAATCCAGAGAAAAAACCACATAGTTGACAACCTACAACACAGAGACTGCTCCTAGCAGACAAGAGAGGAAATCTCCCATGGAAGAATGCAAGACTGAAGGAGGGGTTGTGACAAAGCTGCTTTACCAAGTGAACTGGAGAGAGAGTCTGAAGGATGTTACTCTTTACTCAAGACATTTCTATATTAAACATACACTCCCAAATGTATAAATCCATACCTTTGACTTAAGGGAATTTAGCATTATCTGTGCAATGAAAATAGTACCTTCTGGGTTTGCTTTGAAAGGTAGTGACATTGTTGCTGAAGTTTCTGTTCATGATGGAGACCATGTGGATTCCCCAGTGACTTGGCTGCCAGCAGCACTTTACAAGTGTTCTGACAAAGTAGCTAGTCTTAAGACTGTGTCACCTCAGATTTGGCCCAAATTCAGGTTTCTAGAAACAAATGTTTGATAAAGGTGAGTATTTAAGTGAAACTGTAGAAATATTCCAGAAGAGAAACAGTTCCTTCTCATTGTGGCTGAAACCACTTAAAATAATGAAGTGAACTGTCATCTTTATTTCCAAAGTTTAATAAGAACATTAAGTAGTTAAGCTAAAGATATTTGATTCTTAGACTTTGTTAAGATAAACTGACAGTTTTTTTAAACCTCTTTCAGAGCTTTAGAAGTAAGTCCTGCTGCTCAAATGCTTACCTTTGCTAAGGTAAAATAGATGAGACTAGAGAGTTTACACTGAATACTGCTTCCATTTTTGTGTTCCATGCCACAGCTTGGAGCACTTAGCCCTTCTTATTTGGCTAAGGGATAACTTGTTGTCCACATACAGTAGATATGGGACAAGGTGGATTATTTTTCTCTGATGTCAAAGTGGACACCGTTGTTGAGTAGAACCTTGAGGGCCATATTATGAGGGAACTGTACAGTAATCCCAGCGCAACAGTTACTGTATTCCAGAGCTCCTGATAGCCTCTGGTTCTAACCAAGGTTTCTCCATTTTCTCTCTCCTAGATTTCACATGCACTTTAGGTAAAGAGTCAAGATGAGCATACTTTTATGTGTGTAAATTTTGTATAGTAAAAGGTGCTAGGGCAGTAACTTAGTTCTCTTAAAGCTACCAAGTGTACGTATTGTTAAGAGACAACAAAACAGTCTCTCAAGTTCCTGATAAATCTACTCGTCAGAATAGCCCATTTTGAAATTGCATTTGCATTCCAAGAGAATCTGTACGCTTACAGCTGTATAAAACTTGCTTGCATTTATCAAACAGGTATTTGTCATCACATATTTAAACACCAGAAACTGATGACTTCTTTGATATATTTGACAAAGTTCGCTTAATGCTCCTCAAAACTTGTAAGTTACAAATCGATTACAGACTGAAATTTAGTCAGCCTACTACAATAGCATGTGTGCTTTGTGTTCAGAGTGGTATAGATGTACATTCCATCCACAATTTACAGTCATTATCAAGTATATGAATGTTTTATTTATAAAAAAGACCATTTGAAACTACTTGCCAGTTCAGTGATTTTAAATTCTTGTTTTGAACTTGGATTGTGCTTGCATCTCCATGTGTAACTAAAAACAAAGGGAGGGAAATAATAGTAGTAGTAGAATTTCTATTACCTTACTGTAAATAACTGAAATGCATCGGACAAAAAACAGCAGCTGTGAAGATTCTGCAACTTTTTTTCCTCATACACTAAACCTGAATTAACAATTAACACAGAATTGCACTTTGATCAATGAAGCAGTCAGAATGGCTTTCAGGTCGTGTCTGCAAACTTGCTTTGCCCATTGTCTATAAGCTTCCTGATTTTGTCCTCTATTCAGGGAACTACAGCAAGGTGTATTTCTAGTAGGCATTTAGCAAATAAAAGTCTGTTTCTGCAACCATTAAAATAAACCAGATAAAAGTTGACTGTATTTTCACATATTTTGAAAATACCCCAAAAGAGCAGCTAAGGCTCAAATCTTGTGCAGCTAAGGTAACTGCTCGCTTGTGGTCTAAACTCTTGATTCTAATAGAATCTGTGTGTATGCATATACTTTGTCTATGCTGGGGGGTAGAGATCATGAAAAAACTCTTATTTAAAAAGAAAGTTCCCCAACATCAGCAGCTGGCTACTGTATTACTAGGTTGAGTACTTAATACTCAAAATTGAGTTCTGACCATAGATTTGTACAGTCTTAAACGCTAACTTAATGTTTCTATGTTGTCGTCTTGTTCCTACAAACAATCTGAATGACTTAAAAGGGATCTGTTTGCAGGAACGGCTTACGGAACAAGTATGTGGTGCTTCAAGTATGCTGAAAATTTCCTGCTTCAAAGAAGTCAGTTGATACCTGGAGAATTTCAGAGCTCTCTGAAGTACCTTCAGGTTCTCTGTTTGCCCAAAGCCCCTTACAGTTTTCTCTCCCCCGCCCCGGTGGTAGTCCCTTCCTGTTTCTTTCGGGACATCCTTTTTGCTGCATGAAAAACTAATAGCAGAAACTGACTAAAGGGATATGGCTAAAACTGACAAAGCTACTGAACAAAGATCACTCACATCTGTATTAATCTTCAAGCTGCTTTATGCTAGGAAAAAAAGATACCATTAAAGTACTAAGTGCTGTTTAAAAGTCACGTTAGCACTATTGATATTGAAATTTATCTTGTTATGGCTACTTCAAATGAAGAGCACTCACCTTTATTCCTTCTCCAAGCTCAGCTGTGTTTCATGTACATACAGAAAGGAAGAAAAAAAGACCGCCTCCCCGCTACTGTTTAGTTTTTAAGTGTGAATTCTGATCATTTAAAAATAAAAGTAAATAGATTGAGTAATATCACAATTTGAGTAAAATCACAAAAAGGGCAGGGCTACTGTTCATATTCAGATTAAACACAACTGCCTTTAAAGTTGCTTACATGTGGTTTTGGACATGTTTTTGTTATAGTAGAAATCTGTTATTTTGTTGTAACTGACCTCTGTGGCAACTTGAAAAATTTTTGGTTTAATGCTGTTGACAAGATTGAAAAAGTGTACAGATTGTAAAGATTTTATAAAAATTGTAAGATTTTGGTTTAATATTTATAATAAAAAATATTAAAATTGCATTTCATGCCTCTGAGTTTGTACCTCAAAGAAATCTAAACAACCTATATTCATCTTCCTTGACTGTCATCTGAGACACTTCTGCAGGATTAACCTAGTACCAGAGCCCCTACTCTAGCTTCACCTTCTGTGAGCCTTGGAACGTTGCAGAAGCTAGGTATTTGCCGATTATTCTTCTTAGTGGTTGGCACAGTAAAGACATTGTTTTGCTACTCACTATTCCGAGAGTTACAAGGACAATTCTTCATTAGCACAAGCTCTCCCTTTTGTTGAGTGCTAATTCTGAAGAGCCTTCCCAGCACGATAGCCAAGGTGGAACAAAGCTTCTGTAGCGTCTGCTAATCCTGGCCATTACACAGGCAGCATTGTAGCACCCTGAAGACTTGCTATTCTTCACCTTGTAGTAAACCTCAAAATACCTTATTCCCAAGTATGTTTTTACCTGGGGTAATAAACAGTCACTCAGTTATCTTCAGTCATCTGAGAGAAGTGAGGGAAGAAGACAAGGAGTGCAGACTAACTACTGAAAACACAATTCCTATTTATATGGGCAAATCTGCTCTACAGTCTTGCACATACAGAACAAGTTGTGTTTTACTTCATAATTACAGAAACTAAAAAAAGAAAACTTCAGAAGTAATTGGAGGATATTTCCTTAGTTTACGTAAAGACAAAAGTAACGATCATATGTACATAAGACGTAATTTTTTTTTTTTACTGAGATAAAATTTAACTGAGATTCCTTAGTAATCCCAGACAATGTAACAGAGATGTATTTGTGACATGCCCTGTCTGTTGAAATTTTTCTGTATTGTTATCTACAGCCTTCTCCATTTTGGTCAAAATATATCTGTTATTTTTCATTACCATAAAAAGTAAGTTCCATCACTATTGTAAATCACCAGCAGGAATTCTTCCATACAACCACAGGAGGAACACAGGCTAGTGGATATAAATCACGCTACACAAGTGATGCAAATAACATCAAATACAGTACTTTATTCCTCAGTGTTTACAGCTGTTAACAAAAGTGTCTCTCAAATCCTGAAAAAAAAACCCCAACCTATTTTTCAATTCTTTATCAAACAAAACAATATTCAGGTAGATATTCGCTAAGTGTGAATAAACACAAAAATGCTCACAAACATATATATGAAAATCTTTTACTTACAACAGAATTTTTGAAAATACTTTTTTTCAAGACAAACATACAAAATTTGAGAAGAGGTTTAAATCAATTATTTTCACGGTATTATTGCATCTTTTGATAAATTAAAAGCATACATTCTGACAACAGGACAGAAAAAGGATACCTCTATGAAACGTGGTGGTGCTTACTTTAGTTTTCAACTACTGGCTTCACATTTTGGAATTAAGAAAAACTGAAATGGCCAGATTAAACAAAATCTCCAACCTACTTAAATTTCCATCTTTTACATGGTCTGTGTAATTATACTTGAAGTATGATATTGAAATAATTTAACTGTTAGAATTACATGTGGGCACATAGCTGGTTCACCTGATGGTTTACTTCATCCAGAACTGTCCTGCCTGCTACAAACAGGATAAACTGATGAGGGTAAAAGCACCAAGGCACATCCATATACACAGTTACATCAGTTCAGCTAAACCAGTGCAACCTCACGTCTTAAGACTGATGAAAACTTTATGCTTAGATAAGCCATTGGATTTTCCTAGCATATTTCCTTGGTGAAGCTAAATGCTTGACTGCTGTTTGGAAATTACTTGTAGCGAAAAATAACATTGGGATGAGCAAACAATTTCATATTAAGGCTTTGGTGGTTAAAAACTACTCTCTCCATTCCTTTGCTGACCAACGCTTCACCTCCAAGGCCAGCAGTCTCACCTGGTATGTCATCAGTTTGTGAGCTATTCCAGAGCATTAGGCAAAAAACAAGTTCAAAAGCAAAAAAGCCAGTGCTACGCTCCCCTGTGACCCATGAAGGCCTCTTCATAATGACTGCAGAGGCTGACAATGACTTAGGCCAGAAAGGAGCGTAGAAAAAAAACTGGCAAAGGAACTATATTGCTAGCAGCTGGGTGAAGTTAAGCCATTATTTCAAGAGTTCACATCCAAGCTTACATGTTCAAGCAAGGAAAACTCCTGCCCCTTTTTGTTAGGCACCTGCTGGCACCCTAAAGTACAGGTAAGGCCGTATCTACCACATCAGAAGCAGCACTCTCAAGCAGACTATGATCACAGAGGAAATAACAAGAGAGAAACTTTTGAAGTTTATCTGGATTAAAATTTCAAATGAAAAGGTTGGTGACGGCTAATTAGTAAAATCTGACACAGGCTTTTGAAAGAGATAATAATTTGATTTTGAACAGAGCTTTACATTCATGCCTAAAGCTGCCTACGAAACAGGACATGATGCAACTGTTCCTGAAGGTAAAATAACATCTTTGAAACATACCAAATATGGACACCAATAGGAAATTTGTGCAGAAAGAACTCATAACTGTCGAACATGAAACCAAAATCAAATCCGTAAGTTCAACCTGCAGTTAAGCCTACAGCTACATACTCAATTAAAGTGCTTCAAGGTTTCTGTGCTACGTAATCAACAGATACCCCCAGGTTTATCAGATGCCTTCCCAAATCTCTCCATAGTAACCTGACCCTGATAAATACTGTCATGAGTATATACTTGGGCATCATCTCCCTGTTCCACCTCTGTACTCAGGAGTGGCATCACAGCAGGGGAAGAGATCTAGAAGACGCTGGACAACAGAAACTGTCTTCTTGAACTGACAACTCTAAATTTAATTCTTGTCTACGTCTATTTACAGCCAAAACTGTATGAAAGCTAGCTCCTTCTAGACTAACGCTGTCTGTGAAGGAGAAGGCACCCATACCATATCAAGACAGAGTTTCTTCTAGGTTATCAGACCAGTTGGTTGGCAAAGAGAGAGAGAAGTCACTGAGGAAGGGCAACCACTATATGAGATGTCTTATTAGCTGGGCAGTTGGCGATTCCCAAACATAGAGCAGGCAGGGGAGGAAAAAAAAAAGAAAAAAAAAGAAAAAAAGAAATGGTACGTTCTTTCTCAAGAAGCTCAGCTTATTCAACCTTTATGTCTCAAGGCTGATTCAGAAGGAATATATAAAAGAACTCTTACCAGATGTGATGGTTGCAGAAGTTTCCTGCCCAATCTGAGCTTAAAATATTTTTATGAAACACCAATAAAATGAAAAACAGGTAAAATGAAAACAGACACTATCGAAACTCACCATGATTCTCTGACCTTCAAATAGTCTCTAGTATATTTATGAACACACAGAACAACCAGATTTTATCAGTTTCTGTAGAGTTATTAATTCAGAATGTTACTTTTATATTAAGTTCTGGAAGAATAAGAAACCTAATTGCTTAATTGTGACCAAAGCCTTAAGGATTTTAACAGTTGACATTAAATTTGTTTACATGTCCCACATGAAAACTAGATGAAGAGAAAAAGCCTGAAAGCAGCATTCTAGAGTCTTTTAAAAGTGTTTCCATCCGGTTCTTAGGCCTACTTTGTTTTTCCTACACAGCATTTCGGAGCAGCTAGGTGGACATGCAACATGCAATAATTAGACAGGCCTGGACATTAAATAATATATTTTTTGCTTGTTTAGGAAGGGTTTTATTCAGTTTTCTGAGGCTTATTTTAAATAAAATGACATATTAAAAAATACCATATGAGCACTACGAAAAACAAGGACTTAATCATCACATTTTAGTATAAAAGTTCTGTTCAGTTAACTAAAAGAACTCAATGACAACATCATTTGGTCTAATGCAATGATTCATATGGTCATACTTAATTCTAACCTAACCCCAAGTTAACATATCTAAATTCCTGATACCAGTAAACACCACCACTATATTTTGCCAGTTACTCTGTTAATATTTACAGTACTTTAGTATCTTCGGTATCCTCCCCCTCCTCTTCCACCATACGGATCACCATAGCCTCCCCTGCCACCATAACCTCCCCTGCCACCATAATCTCCCCTGCCACCCTGGAAGCCACCTCCACCTCTTCCACCACCTCTGAAACCCCCACCTCCAAACCCACCCCCACCTCCTCCTCCTCCTCCTCTACCCCCTCCACCCCCCCAGTTGCCCCTTCCACCCCCACCTCCCCAGCCGCCTCTTCCACCACCTTCTTGTCTTTTTTGCCAAGGAGGCATTTCGGGAGGAGGTGGTTCAATCTCTGTTGGTCTGCCTCCACGATCAGGTACTCTCCCCATCAGAACCTATATGGAAAAATAGGTCATTTTTAGTTTAAAGAAAATAGTCGTAATAACTTGAAGGGACTCAGGGCTCTCCTACGGACAAAGACATGCTGCCTGCTCTTTACAGGAAATATGGTCCCCTCAGTGTGGAGCTTGACAGCAGAATCCCTATTTCCTGTCCTTGTAACTTGCCACAACACAACAGAACTCTGAAACTGATCCAAATTTCTACCTGTAAAATTGAAATAACTGCAGCTAGCTAGCTCATATTACTTTTGTGAAATCTTTGTGAAGAAAACTACATGCATGTGAAGTATTAGTATTACAGTAAGCAATATACAGAATACATAATATATATGAATATATAAATATATATTCATATAGAAAAGACTCCTTATGATGCAGCTCTTCTACTTAAATTTCAAAGTTCAAGTTCAAACCTAATCAGCTGGCAAAAAACCATAAACTGGCTAACAGATGTGCAACTCTAAAAGGAACGCCAGTTTGCCTTAGATTAGAAACTACTGACACTCAGCAGAGAGCTGGAACAGACAAAATACATAACATGCTGCAGTAACACTTTCAAGAAAACAAACAAAAGGCATCTTGACTTTGGTGGATATTACTCAGTGTACAAAAAGGGAGACTATACTGGACAAAGCTACACATTAACATTAAGCTGAAGAACAAAGAGGTATGTATCCAAGTAGGTCTTTTTGTTGTTGTTTTCGTATTTCCTAAACTCTGTGTGATGCATGTTAACATACTCTGGTCAGTCCCAGGCACTCCAGTTAAAGTCCTCTCAAGAAAAAAAACCTTGCTCTGACATCCCACAATAATTAAGAAATTTCAGAATCTTTGGGATCAAAACATATTAAAGGGTATCTAAATGAGGCACAAAACTTCAGAAAAATCTGTAAGTAAAGGATTAATAAAAACAGGCTTAGTCACCATTTGAATGGTGAAACTAATGTAATTGCTCGCAAGTTTCAGCTTTTATCACACACAAGAAAGCAGTACAATGGTGATTTATTACTGTAGCCCAACCAAATAATTTTACTTTGTAGCAAAATGACACTTCCACAGAAACTTCCCTGATTTCTAACGTATTGATAAACTAAAGATGCTGGTTTACAAACTGAACAAGACAATCCTGTCAACAGATAGCTCAGGAACTGATACCAGAAAGACTTACATGTATCCTTGAGGTGTGCAGTTCCACTGGACTCAAGAGGTCATTTACACACACACATGCACGCACACATACATCCCCCACCACTGTTCCTTCTCATCTAGACTACTGTTTCACCCTGTTGCATGACTGACTGTGTAATAAGATAAAAAAGAAGTTGCTGCAATGTTTACTGGAATGCTGCAAACTCTCCTTTCTTAAAGCACCAGGTATCTTGCAAAAAGAAATGAAACTATTAAGCAAAGAGTGTAATTCCAGAATTACTTCTGATAGGCCTGTAAACTCCCATGTCCTTTTATCACATCCCAGAGCGTAAAAGTATACCTTGTTGATCGCACAGACTGTATTTTCCCGTGTTGATCCACTACTTGTTCTTATGATCTTCGATAAATCTTCTCGAGCAGCAAGAACGTGAGCTAATGTGATAGTTGACTTCGGAGATAATGCATAGCGCTTGGGCTGATAGATTCGTGCTATGTCATCTGTTTTTACCTACATGATAAAATCAAACACAACTTACTTGCTAGGCATAAGATACACAAACACACTTACCGTGAACCATGTATTGGTCTCAGTAAGTTTCGATTTGAACACAGGGTGCAATGTCTGAAAATCTAGGTTATCTTACAAAATATAGTGCCAGCTCTTACTAATTCTCTTCATATTGATGGAGCTATTGTACAAAAAATGCTGCTGATTATGTTTAATTGGTGCTGAAACTTAGCACCATTACATAATATCCACTGGCATCAAACAGATTCTTTGATGTTTTCCAACATACCTAAAGACTAAAATTTAAGACTCCAAACTGCTCTCTCAAGGACTTTACATAGCCGTATTTAACCGATGTAACTAAATGTGATGAAAACAGAGCAGCTTCAAAGTAAGGTCAATTTGTGGAAAAAAAATTAAAATGCATCAATGCAGCAAACCACTTGTGCAAGCCATGAATAAATGAGACTGAGAAGAGGAGAAAATAAGATTTTTTTCCAAACACATTTTGATGTTTCATTTGTTTAACAAAAAAGACAAATAAATACACTTTCTGGGGACATCTGGAATGATCTTCAGAGTAAAAAAAAAAAATTTGATCTTGGATGGACCAGTCAACAGGTGCTGTTCCTTTACATGACTGTTTTGCTAGGCAATTACTACACCATTTATGGATCCATTTCTGTCTGCAAACTTACCCCTCTTGGGGACTGAACAAGCTAAAAAAAACCTACAAAAAATGCCACACCATCAAAAGCAGAGAAGGGTATTAATACCTATTTAATAGTGGGGAAAAAAAGGCAAGCTAACAAATAAATTAAAAAAAGGACAACAATTTGCCTCTGGGCCTAAAAAAATAATATCTAAATTATATCAATGCCAAAATATTTTCAATCACCAAAACCTTCTTGAAGAAGTTATGAACAAATATTTCTATACAAGAAACAAGGAAAAAAAAAGATTAAAAATCATATGTAATTTTGAATTAATATGTAACCTGCTTATTTCTCTAACTGCATAATATTTCACATCAACAGTCCTTATGACAGGAAGATGAATCACCTTACTACTGTATCATCATTAAAAATCTCTGTTGTTCTATTGTGAAAGTGTAGTCATTGTTTTTCACATTGTTTGAAGGGAATAATATCAAGTGGCATAAAATTTTAGTCTGTTTAAGTTAGTCATCAGTTAACATTAACTACATTTTAGAAGTATACTTTAAATTTGGAAATACATAGTTGTATTGGTACAGCTATAAGGAAGTTATACACTTAGTGACACCTCCTGGCTTCTGTGAGCTAAATGCCTTCCTTTCCCTTTCTTGCAGCATAAAAGCATTCACAACCCCTGCAGAAATTAAATAGTGAGCCATTCCAAAGCAGCACGGCAGCACCTAGACTCACGTCTTCCAGTGATACTTGGTGGGCTTCATGAAACTGTTTCTGTCTGCATGTGTCAACAACAAATTGTGACACCAGAAAGACTTGTAACAATCCTTACTTTCAATAAGCTTTTGAAGCTTTAAGACTTACCCATCTTAAGCTTTCCTCACAAACCTCTGGAAGGAAAGTTGATCTTGCAGCTCATGAGCAAAACCATCTGCCTCTAGCTTCCCACATGTATATTCATCAAATTACAAACTTTTTGTATCTTATCTCCCTACTCTCTTGGATAGAAACAATATATATTTCTAGCTCAGAAATATCCGACTGGTTAAATCAGTACTATTTTTTAATATACAGAGCGCTAGGAAATAGTACAAATGAAATGATCGAGGCTCAAATGATACCAGCAGAGAAAATCCAGAGGATTGGTCTGGAATTTTTAGCCACCTGAAGGATTACAAGTAACTATGTGCTTTTCTCATACAAGCTGCTATTCAAATAACCTGTTCAACTGACCATCTGTTTATTCAGTAGGTTTGAATCCAAGATAGGTAGCAGTCACTGTAATCTCACTGGCTTTATGGGCAGGCACTCTTTGCACCCAATCTATGTGAAGGCCCAGTGTTTCTCTTCCTCTTGCATCTGCATGAGAAATGCTGAGGTTCCTTCCTAGTTTACTTGATTAGAGCAGGGTGGGTATAGGAAAGAAAAAGGGGAGATGTGAACTTATTAAAGTGAGAAACTCCAACAGAGGATGCTAGAATTTATAATTGTGAAGCTATAAACAGTCACAAAGGATGGACTGCCATCTGGTCGTCCTTCCCCTTCCTCAATATCTAGGACTTGCATGTTACAACCTGGGATGAGAAAGTGGTTGGAAAGAGGACAACGGTAATGGAAGTGTATCTACATGCTACGTATATTCGGTAGGACGACCTGGGGAATTGTAGCAGACTCCCACCTACAGGAAGCAAAAAATACAGCAAGCTTACCTTTGCTCTATCAGACCAGCCAAAAGACTGTACTGTCACATCTAGTCTCTTCATTAACATACGTCGGCGACATTCGTACTCACTGCGAAGAGCATCATTGATTTTTTCCAATCTTTCCTGCAGTGTTGCAGTAAAAAATCCAAGCATTCAAATCCATAAAGTTATAGAATTCAATTTAAAGTTAACCCCTTTCAGCAACTATGATGTCTATCCCCAGGTGACCACTATAAACTACATAAAATTAGGGACGTACTGTGTAGTGCTACAGTAGTTATGTATATACAAAATATTTTGAAAGTTAGTAAGTGGATGAATCAAAACAAAATCTGTTTTATAACATTAATTCTGGAAGTATCTGATTAACATTGTTAGTATTTAGCAATTGAATTTTAGTATTAATATTTAGCAATAGAACAGTGACTGTAAAATGGACAAAGTTCAATGAAGCCGTATGCATTAATTTTGACCATCCCGTTAAATACAGAAAAGAAACAGAGAGACTTTTTTTTACCACTTGGTCAGAATTCAGAGGTTTTGTCAGCAGTGATTTCCCCACATGGTTATTTTGAACTTTTGAGAGAATGTCCTTTATCTGAAACGAAACACATACTTCTTCTCAGAACACAAATGATATTTACATTTATTTCAGCACAATTTGCTGCAATCACAATTCACTACTCGTAAGATCAAATATAGCACGCGTGTTTTAGCAGACTCATAAAAACAGATACGCATCTTCTGGCTTATCATCCATTACAAAAAGACAACTTCCTGAATACTTTTACTACATCACCAACCTCTATACAAAAATATTTTATGGCACACCACTTCTCCTCCCAATTATAACAGAACAATATCTATATGGCAAATTTTTCAAGTGCATATAGGCAGTAGGTCTAGTTAAAATACTCATTTTACTTATTACTAAGTGTTGTAACTGCAACTAAGGAAATGTAACAATTGGAAGCTAGGAGTTCTGTTGCCAAATGCTAGACTTGGCTACAAAAACCTGGTGATGGGTGCTAGTAAGAAAGGCAGGAGATATGATAGGTATGCCGTCATTCTCTCTCCTTAATTTTCTTCTAATCCTACAAATGGTTCCATTTAACATTATGTTTAAGACTTTTGCATTCACTCCAAATCAGCCTTGCTTATACTTCTTCCATTAGTTTTTGGCCTCAATAATCAGGGATGAAGTATGCTTTCTCTTTCTGCCTTCTGAACTCCACTGCATTCTCTCTCATTCCAAGAAGGATCTATCTTCTCTTCTTGAGGGAACTTCCTTTGGCACAGCTCTTCTAAAACCGTTACCATGAACGCCCACAACACTCATATATAACTTTCCGGCCAACTGATTTTTCAGCTGGAGTAGACCGCATGCATATATTGTTCCTGCAAGTTTTGCACATGGTTGGTGGGGAGAAGAACTATATCTTCATTTGCTTTTGTAAATAATTATGGGGAACCAAGTCAAACAAGAATAAAACTAGAGTTAATTTTCTTCTACATGTCGCAAGGAAGGATTAAGGTAGTGCATGATCTACAGCAAAACCTGTAGCTGAGGACACAGCCATTAGATACATTTGCAAGGATTGTAAGACTTCATGTAGGCACACAGGCATTTACATTAAAGTTATCATAAAGGTATGGTTCAAAGCTCACTCTTCCAGTATCGTCTTAGTTCATCTTGTCAGAGTTTTGAGCTCTACATGTTATAGAAATATCATCTCCAGTGATCACTATGAAAAAAAAACTCTAGGAGACAGAAATCAAATTCTAGAGCACCTAGTTAATTGAGTAAAGAAAGCTACTTGAAAAAGAATACTTGATAAATCAATTCCAATTTTTCAGGGTTTTTGTAATTATCTGCTTTTCCTTTTTTTGCATATACCAAGGAAAGAACCTGATCTCAAATTTTGTGTGAAAAACCAAGGTGTATATTTTGTTCTTTTCACATCACCTTTGGGCAGCACTGTGGCAAGTTAAAAACACAATACCCCCAGAAAAAGACTGAAGTAAAAAATATTGTACAGTGAGCAAATTATAGGAAAACAGTGTTTTGACTCCAGCAGAGAAGACAGCATAGTAGTATCTGAAAAGTGGCCACCTAGTTACTGTAATATTCCCTGCTATTATACTCCATCCATATCAAAAAAGAGGCTGCAATACGAGGTGAAGTTCAGTTCCATGTACCCTACTGATCCTCACACTCCTCTTTGCTAATTCTTGCTTCTTTGCAATCTTTATTTTCTTTATAAAAAGCCCTCCAGGGTTGTCTGATTTTTCTGTCTTCTAAACATAGCCAACTCGTTTTGATTTTAATGAAGCATGTACTTGATGCCTCTATTAATCTACTTCAAAATTCAAATGTACCTAAGCACAAACTATGCTTGAATTTAAGCAAATGTCTGAAGAATCTAAAACTAAAGTTAATAATCAACAATATAATAAGATCAGCATGACAGCAAGAGATGAAGAAATCAGTAATTAGTATAGAAGAAGGAATAAACAGCAGATGAATTAAAAATTCTGTTAGGCAAGAGGTGTCTATCCATACACCACTAAGGTCAGAAATATAACCTCAAAGGTTCTAATGAGTTGAAAGGAAGAGAATCTATCAAAATGAGAGTGGCTGCTGGAAAAAAACAACACAACAAAACCTCAGTGTAATTTATAGCTATAGAACGAAAGAAAATTTGGAAACCAGTGATGCTGAATATTATCTAAAGATTATAATTATTACAAGTTTGCAGCTGCAAGGGCAGCTAAGAGGTAAATACAACACTGGGCTCCACATACAAAAGCCATGCATTCTGCCATCACAAGTTGATGACAATTAGAAGACCTAACCCAGCACTGCGTACTCCTGGTTTCCATAAACTGAAAAATGAAAGGAAGTTTAGAGAGAACAATTAAGGAAGAGAATCAGTGAAAATCAGAACTAGGAGAAACCAGAGCAGCTAAATGAAACAATCCTTTATTGACTGAGAAACTGGCCCCAAATTTCTGCAACCTTTTCTTTCCAAGTTAAAGAGAATACCTATGTAATTTTATCCAGTGACAGGCTTACTAGTCAAGTAACATTTAAGGAGGAATCTTTTCACTGATGAACTGGTCTACGGTCATGTTTGTGACACACTGTAAAGTCACACCCAGATTACTGAATCTCCACGGTACTCCTCCGCTCCCATCAGCAGGACCCTGAGGGCATATCCTACAGCTATGGCGGTCAAATCAGCTGAGCTGCCTTACAGTTGCAGAACACATCGCCCAGCCTTGGCTGATGACAGGGCTATGAGCACAAGAGCTTTGACATGCACCTGTCTGCCAGAGGCCAAGAATACAACTGATGTGAGAATCTACGCTATAACCCACATTCCTAAACATGACAGTTGCCCTAGATTAAGAAGGATAAGCAGGAGTTTAAAAAAACCACCACCAAAACCCAGAAAGAAGTCTCTTTGTGTAAGTGGGAACAAAACCAAAAGCAGTGCCCAGATAAGAGAGCAGTGAAAACATACTCATAGAGGTGTAAAGCAAATTGTAACAGCCAAATCATCCTGAAGTTCTCAGACGCTCAGTTGTAAAAAGCAAACCAAATAATTAAAAGCTAGATGGAGATGAATATATTTGACTATATGACATACTGTGTCAATGACCTCGGTAACATTAAATATTTATGGGATTGCTTTGGAAGTTCACGCACTCTCTAAAAATAGTTTAAAAACAAATCAGTTATTGGATTTGTTTGAGACAAAATATTGACTTCAAAATCTGCTGTATAAAAATATGCAGTTATTCTACTGTTACCAAATAAAGCATATCTTTGACATCTCATCTGTTTTACAAGTCTATACTCCTTTAAAAAAAATTTATCTCACATTTCACTACCATGTTCCATATATTTATTAATTATCTTTACCCTCTATCAAAGCAGAGCAGTAATTTTTATGTTTAACACCATTTGCACAGATAAACTTCATATATGCATGCACCTCCAGGCTTCCTAAGATTTTGAAAAAACCTCATCTGGAGAGATGTGTCATTTTATTAATTTAAGTTAAACTATCAACACTATAAGGAAGGAACATTGTCTTAATTAGTCATAAGGTGTAGTGCGCAATTGCAGAAAGATCACCTAAAATCTTAAGCACAAAATATTCTTAACCCATCCTCTGCCCCTCTTTCATTTACCTGCAGATCATTTTCATTTCAGTATTTATCTAACTTTAAAGATATTATTGTTTGATCTTTACGTCTGGTGAACAGGTCAACCCTTTCATCTTGTTTCCTGCAACTACATTGGTACTTATGTATAGGCACCACTATGTCTGTAAAATTATTAAACACTAACAGTCAAAAGCAACACATTAACTTAAATGTGAATAAATTCTAGGAAGTGTTCCCAAATATTTTTAAAGATATTCTTCTCATATTTCACTTAACTGTTACTTTAACTTCGTTTCGATTTAATTTCTTTGGTAACCCTTTATAGTTTCTTTTCATTCTCTACTACTAAGGGACTACTATTCACATATTAGAAAACAAATAATGTGGGCAAAAAAAATTTAGAAGTCTTTTGAATAATACTGTATTAAGAAGTCTTTCAAATAAACAGTATTAGGATGTCACTTTGTAATTAGGTGTGAAATTCACACTATCTTGACAGGAAAAAAGCCAGATGTGAGCATAAGTTACAAAGCACAACACTGGCATACACTTTTCTGAATCTTTGATCAATGTTCACTTAGAGTTTAAGGGGTCTTTGGTACCAAATTTCAGAACGCCTCCCAGGGTTACCCTTTGTAAATATACTTTACAAGGGAACAGCATCTTAAAACAACTAAAAATTACTATGCGTTTTTCAGTGCTACAGAATAAAATAAAATATATTTAGTGGTAGAAGGCTGTAATACTGTCAATTCATCTCTCATTTTCTTATGTATGCTGATAACCACAACCCTAGCCTATTACAGGAGATGCAAATTTAAAAGGCACTTCCTATGACTGCATATTCAAAGTTTGAGCTACTATAAAACTCAGAGTTTGAACGAAGAAAGCAATTCTGATTTTATACTAGTCTTTTAGAAAAACTGACAAATTATTAAAAACAATCGATGTTCTAACATTCCATACCAAAATACAATGTGTGATCTGTCCCTTTGGTAGATTGCTGCTGCACAGCCAAACTATTCTCAGAACTATTCCCACAGCTACTGACAATGCTGAAGATGCTAGACAGAGACAAAGAGTAGACATGTTGAAATGCTGCAGATACATTTGCAAATTCAATAAAAATACTAGATTAGTATGTACATTTCTATTACAAATGATATAGTATAATACTAAAAATCAACAGTGTAATTTTTACACAGAACCTAATTAAATCAGAAGCAACAAAATATTTGGAAAAATAAATTGATCATTTCAAGTGAATTTTTGTGAGAATCTACAAAAAAGTAACAACTGGCACTCTGAAAAAAATGTTTACAAAGCCAATGAATTCCAATTGGTGGTATCACCATTCTAATGCGGCTACATCTACAAATGTAGGTGTCTAACTCTGCACTTACCAAAATAACTCTGAACCCGTCCTATATTAAAGTAAGGGATGAAGGACAAGGAAACTTACAGTAGAAATTCTGCAAAATCTCCTGAGAGGTAGGAGAAAAATCCTTTGTTTGTAAGGGATGAAACATGCAGAGAACAAATTACACTATTAATTTGGAGTCACAGAAGATGAACAAATTAGTTTTGCCACCTTTCTACCCTCTGAAGTGAGTACAAGTGGTATAACCACTGTGGAATTGACAGACCTGAGAATCACCCCAAAGTAGCTCAGGCATTATTATTTAAAGGGTTAAAAAAAAAAAAGGTAACACACTTTAAAGATTCTGCTCACTTTAGTACTTATGAAACTGTAACAGTTTTCATAAACTGTAACAGTAATGCCCTACACACCAGTTCAAGCCAGGATCCTATCTGAAAAGCAATCTTGGACTTTGCAAAAGGTGGCAGATACCAGGAGTCTAACAATTCAAAGAAAACTTTCTAGACTCTCTATGTGTGCATGAAGGAGCTGGCCCACCAGGTCTGGTCTTGCTGTCCTGCAACTGCAGAACTAGAGTCCTACCCTTTTAACATGGGATGAAACTAAATCTGTACCCAAGAAGTGAAGCAAGGAAGTCAGGCCACTGCCCACGGCTGCAGCCTACAAACCCTCATGGATGTAAACCCAGCTAACACACACAGAGGGAGATCAACAGCACTAGCCAAGTTTCAATCAATTAGTTATTTGCTGGAACTCTGACATTTTAAGCCTCAGAAAACAGTGCTAGAATTTTTTCTTCATCCTTTCAAAAATATTTAATGGAAAGACTGGATATAAAGATTTCATTAGAACTAAATAGATCAAACCAGTTAATAGTGCAGGAAGAGTCATTATCACTGTCACCTGGATGCTGCTTTTTATAAATGAAGCTATTAAAGGTTCCATCTTGTGACACTAAAGACATACAAATGTAAGAAAACCATGCAAATAACAGTCCCTCTCCCCGAAACCTCCCAATGTTCAACTGCCCACTGGCTGATGAGAAGAGGAGGAGGAGGGGGAAAAAAAGAAGCATAATCATGTAAAATTATTAAATGCAAAGACTCAGCAGCAGAGGGAGATTCATTCCATGGATCTCCCATAATTCTTAAAGGGTATCAGTCACCCACTCTCTCCCCAAATATTAGGGAGAAATAAAGAACAAAACTTTTAGCTGCCTGACAGAGAAGGTAAATCCCACCCCAAGAGCCTATTTACATTCTGCAGCGAGGAAGTCAGGTTAAGGATCACATCAGTGAAACCACTTAGAAAAACTGGTGGGACACAACTGAAAGAACTATCCTATTGAATAAGGTTTAAGTTGGCTTATTCACTGGCTATTGGTAATTCAGGCACTTTCATCTTGGAGAGCAGGTCTTATGAGGAGCGGCTGAAGGAACTGGGGTAGTTTAGTCTGGAGAAGGGGAGGCTGAGGGGAGACCTTATTGCTCTATACAACTACCTGAAAGGAGGCTGTAGCAAGGTGGGTGTTGGTCTCTTCTCCCAAGTTACTAGCGATAGGATGCGAGGAAATGGCTTAAAGCTGCACCAGGGGAGGTTTAGATTGGATATTAGGAAAAATTTCTTTACTGAAAGAGCGGTCAGGCACTGGAACAGGCTGCCCAGAGAGGTGGTGGAGTCACCATCCCTGGAGGAGTTCAAAAAACGTGTAGACGTGGCACTTCAGGGCATGGTTTAGGGGACATGGTAGTGTTGGGTTGACGGTTGGACTTGATGATCCTGGAGGTCTTTTCCAACCTTAATGATTCTATGATCCTCTTCTGCAGCTAAGGAAATGGCACTAACAAATCAATACTTGCAATTAAGAAATTCATAAACTAAAAAGCAAAAAATAGAGTTTTGGATATTAAATTTAAATACATCCCAGAAATGACCACAGGTACATAAATGTCCAATCAGTTATCACGCAAAGTCTTCTGCTTGCTGCAGCACATTTGAATGGGTAACAGCAAAACTATGTTACTTCAACCCCTACCTTAAATTTGCATGGCAAAGTATGCCCCACCAGGTACATCGCATCCTCAAGGAAATGCTGAAACACTTCACCTCATAACTAAAACAGTTAAACACTAAGCTGGCTTTCAGAATGAAAATTCCTTTGCATTTTTCAGATAGGGTTTTTATGGATTAGACCGTTGGGCCTTTATCCCTAAGATGAATGCTTACAGAGATGATGCTTACAGTTTAACAACAGACAGAACATACAAAAGCCCATACCTTTTGTTCCACATTGGTTAATAAGGGAGGAACATCAAAAGACGAGGAGTTTGGCAGGCCCAGTGCATCGCAAATAGCTTGCACTTCCTGGTAAATTTCATTGTGCTTTTCCAAGTGAGAGCCTTTAATTTTCTTGCTGTGCAGTATCTTTAAAGCCTGAAGTTCTGTACTTAGAAATACTGGAGAGAAAAGCATCATAATGGCAGATTTAAAGACACTTGAATATTTCTGCATCCACATTCTCGTATACAAATGCAATATATACATTTATAATAAGACCATGATAAAAGGGAGACTCTCAGTTCTCTGCTGGACAAGTGAGTATCAGTTTCCTGTTCTGTATCTGAACTAACTCTCACCTGACTTCCTACCTTCAGCCTACACATCGCATTTAACTGCTTAAGCCACTTCTGCCGCCAGACCCCTAGCTCCTTGGCTAGTTTCATATTATCACACTGGTTCCTGCTGCTACTCCTTTGTCCAAGTCCACCTTAAACCTAGACTTTGCTTCCCTCAATCCTGCTTTCAGCACCTTCAAACCACATAGCATTTCCTTTTAAGCTACCCAGAAACCTCTCAGAAACACAGGAAGCAAGGTCTCAGTTTCAGCTGAGCTGGAACTAGATCAAGAGAGGGATCAGGAGGCCTCAGTAGGTTGAGCCATACTTCACAAGAAATTTCAGTTTCTACTAAAATAGTTTTCTAACAGTTTTCTATCTTCCACTTCTGCATAAGTGAGCTGAGTTGTAATAATTGTACACATATGCTTAAATGCACGTAAAGAACTATTTAATGTAAACTGTACAATAACGATAGAGTATGCATGTAAAATACTGTATTATAAATGGGAAAAATGGTTATAACTTACAGAGGAGTTTAAGACAATCTTCTTTCTCTCTTAATCTGTCCTTGATGTCTCCAGATATAAGTGATGAATACGGACAAGCCATTTCTCTCAGAAAGCCACTAATCTCAAGCTGGAAGCTCTCTATATCTTTATCACCTATGGGAATAAATAAATAAATGCAAAGCTAATGGCTTTTTACCAAAACATCAAACTGTAATCGCATTTTCCTAACATATACATTTAAATTGCAGCTTTCAATAGCCCAAAGTTTTACCACCTACCACCCTCGTAACATTTTCTTTCTTCTTTAAGAAGTCCTACATACAAGCAGACGAGCCTTTTAATAGCTACAGCAAAAGCGTACTCATGCTTTGAATGAGAAGGTGACGCTACAGCAGTCTTCAAAGACATGAATGCAAATGAACATCACTAGGAACTGAACAGCTTATGTCACAAAACCGCGTATCAATATAATTAATTTTCTGATGAACAAGTTACAGGAGCCATTATTTTCAATGGTTGTTTTTAGTTTTACTACTGTTTTGTGAAACCATAAGCAATATAAAATCTCATCCAAGTTCCAGCACTCAACAGAGAGAATCAGGTAGCGCTAACAGGCAACTTGCGTATCTACGCATGGTGCTGAACAGAACAACTGCATTGGACCAACTAGCTGAAAATACCAGGCGCTGGAATTTAAGCCATCAAAATATGATTACATATAACAACCACTCATGGGATGTATGAATGTACTTTTTTTATTTATGTAGATCTAAAGAACCCCCAAAGCACCTTTTTTTTTCTTTTGAAAGCATCTTCACAAGACAAGACCTTAATCTAAGAGCCACATACATTAAAATATTGGCCTCAGTTTGGCTGCATTTCAGCTATCTTCTAAACTTCAACACTGTAATTTCACTATTAGCTGAACAATAGGGGTCTAAATCCACTGAACAAATACTAAATTGTTTTAATAAATTAACGTTGATATACCATCTGTTGAAGTGATGCTTTCTTCCATATTACAAAGTGACTTTATTTGGGAGCCTAGCCAAACGCAAAGCTCAAAAAATTCTGGCGAAGACAGTCCATTTTCTGCTGCTTTGTTCAGGGCTTCCTCCTCCAACAGAGGACCCGTGTACCTGCACAAAGAGATAAACGTCAGTGATAAGAAGCAAGTTTAACATAAAATGTGCACGTTGTAAAATCATTTTACTATGAGCTAGTTAGTAACTACACCAAAAGAAATTAATCTTTGTAAGTTTCATCAAGGAATAATTCAGACTTTTTTTTTTTAAACGCACAAAAAAATGAATGGCAATTTATAAACAAAATGGTTTGTCAGAAAACAGGAGGCAGGCATTTTCACGTGTATACGTGAAAACAGCGTTTTCATATCTCAATGCATGCTGAACAGACAAGAACTCGAGCGTTGACTCACGCGTTTAGTCAAACAACCTCGACAACCCACTTCCCTAGAGTACTGCTAATAAGATACCTGCAAATCAAACCACACCTCACACTGTTTCTGCTCCGTCGCACCTGAGGCGCCCTGGCGGGAGGGAGGGAGGGAGGCAGGACGCGGCGGGCGGCCCGGCGGGAGGCCCGGAGGCCCCGCAGAGCTGCTGCCCCGCCGGCCCCCGCCTCCCGGGGCCTTTTAAACACGGCTTTTAACCCCCTGCCCCCCAAGGAAGGCCGGCGCAGCCGCGCTCCCCTCGCCTTCCCCCCGTTACAACCGGGGCAACGCGGACACCGAGGCGAGAGCCCCGTCCCCCCGCCGCCCTCCGCTCCCCTCCCCTCCCCTCCGCCCCCGGCCCGCGGCGAGGGGGCCCCGCTCCGCTCCGCTCCGCTCCGCTCCGCGCCGGGCCGGGCCGGGCAGCGCGACGGCGGGGTCCCCTCGGCCCCTCGCCCCGCCGAGGGGCAGCCGCCGCCCCCCGGTTACCCCAGGGCCTCCAGCGCGTCCAAGATGTCGCTCTCCATCTCCAGGCCGGGCGCCAGCTCCCTCATGCCGGCACCGCGGCCGCCCGCCGCGCCGCGCCGCGCCGCGCTGTGCCCTCCTCAAACCGGTCCTCCGCAACCTGCGCCCGCCGCTGCGTTCCGCCGCCGGCCCGGGCCCGGCGGGAGGCCCCGGGCTGCCCCCGCGCCCTCTCCCGGCGGCCGCCCGCCCCGCTCGGCGGGGCCGCCCGGCGCCACCGGGTCCCCCGTGGCTGGAGGTGACCTTCCGCACGGGCCGGGCCCCGCTTTCCTCCCGTGGCGAGGAGCGCCCAAGCTGTCGCACGCCTCCCCGGCGGGGCTCGCCTGCTGGCCCGCCCGCTGCCCCGCTCCGGCCTTGGCCCCAGGCCGCTGCCCGCCGCGGGCGGCTCGGCCCCCACCTTCCCTCCTCTGGCAGGGACCAGCCGCCGGGGAGAAATGCGGCACCGGGAGCGGCCGCGGCCGCCCGCTCGGCCTGCGGGCACGGCTCGGGCCTGGGGAGCCGGCTGTGGCCCCGCACGCCCTGAGCGCCTGCCCCGCGCCTCGGCCGGGACGTGGTTAAAAACAGCGGGATTTTAGGCCTGGACCTGTGCAGTGTTTCTGGGCTCTTTCTGAATTCCGACCTGTGACATTCTGCCCGAGGCGGTGCAGACCACGACTGCGGGGCTCCCCTAGCCCCGACTGTCCACTGTGGGGGGCCGAGCCCTGCCCTGGGGACGGGAGCCTGGCGGAGCTTAAAATCCAGGCTGTTGGTGGTATTTTCAATAAGTCACGGAGGGAAGCTGGGTTCGGTGGGTTGCATTGTACTGACACACACGAGGGTACCAGCTATGAGCATGGCCAGCTGCTCCTGCCCGAGGAACGCAGGGTTTCCAGCTGGATGTGGCCCTTGGGATGAAGGCCTTGGAAGCGGCTGACAGCTCTGTAGCCTGTGTCAGATGGCGCACTGCATGTAACCGACTGGGATGACCCGCTGTGCCTCTCTGAGCATGTCCTTTTCAGTCCTGCGACCTGCAGGGATTTCCAGTTTCAGTACTATTAGACCTGTTAATTGGAAAACTAGAAGGCAGGTCTCCTAAAACACGTGACTTTGTCTGATCTTTGATTTTCTTTTTGTCTTCTATTTTGAGATGTCTGGTTCTCATTTCCAAGTTTTTCTTAGCGACAGCAATGTTAAGAGAGAGAGACATAAACCAGTGCCACCTTTTTTTGTCTGTTTGGTCCCAAACTATCCCTGTTTCATCCCTCACTCACAGCCACTTCTGGTGAAGCATCCCCCCACTTTGCTCTAAAGCAATATTGCTACATTAGCTCCTCAGAGTTTTTGGTTTAATCTAGCTCAGCTGTAGACTCTCTCCTATTAACTAGAAGGAAAATTCTGCTTTTTTTTTTTTGTTTTACCAGTGTTGTCTTATACGGACCTTCAGAAAATCCAGCAGCTGAATCTGTGATGAAGATCTGTAAAGGCATACAATCAGATGGAAGTAATTACAACATAGATATCCTTAATGAGCGAAATCTCCACAATTTTTGAAGCAACTATTTTGAATTATTTCCGTTTAGCAGACGACGTGGCTTTATTGAGTACTAAGCTTTAAAAAAAATGGGAATCCGGACAGCCATGACATCCCCCCACACACAGAGACAGAAATCCAGAAATTAAAAACGTTATTTATGGCAGTCAGTGGGAAGAAGAGCATCTTAAAGTCTGATAGGCTTATGTTGACCATATGATGTACATCAGTGCCAGTAGCTCAGTGGTCCCTTTCACACCTCTCAACTGTGTCTTGCTCCATATGACTGAGCTTTAAGAGGACTTCTGTTTCAAGTAGGTTAATGTAATAATTTCTCTAAATGAAGGAGCATGCATCTGGGAGCGGAGATTCTGAAAATAAGAACTCTTACTGCTGTTTAAACAACATTAATGAGTGAGAAAATAAGATCTGCAGAAATAGACAGAAATAGCCAGTTTTCTTTCCCTTTCTTTTCTGAAGCTGTATCTTTATGCTACACACAGTGAATCATCACTGTACAGTTGTTCTGAGAAACTGAGTAGTTTTCATACCACCAAACAGTGCAAGCTAAGAAAAAGAACTGGGAACAACTGGAAGTGAAACTAGCATAACATAATATACCAAAACTAAAAAGTTATCTGGTAATTTAAGAGGTACTGTGAGGTACAAGTAGGTGGCAGCCTTATCCCCTGGGTCTCTCTTTCTCTAAATTTTCCTACATGCCATAAATGTATTTTGCTAATTTATGTTACACGACAATACAGAAACTAGTAATTTCTCCTACTGTCTTTTGTAACATTGCATATATATGATAGCCGAGTGCATGCATCAATCACTGTTTTAATTCCACAAGATTTTTTTGAAAAACTTTAACTTTTCTGTATAGTGGAGATAATTACGTACATGAGGAAATAGAGGTCTGAATTCCACAAATTGTGTCTTGAGACCCACAAGTGAAAGGCATTTTTGGTTGTGATCATGTACTTCGGTTGCCCAACACCTTCTCACAACTTTGCCATTCATTCAGTCCACAACTTTCTCCATGTCTGTTCCCGAGTTTCCCAACCCTGGGGGAGGAAAAAAAGGCATGATAAAGCTGGCTAAAAAAAATTTTGTAGCAGCCTACTCCCACAGGAGTGGACCTTGCCGTTGCCTTATGCCCTTTGTAATATACAAACCAGAACACCAAAGGAAGAGGTCTCAGCATACAGCCGTTACTTTCACGTGAAAGGCATATGTGGCTTCAACTAGGTCATCAACGCCTTAGAGCTTTTCAGTTTTTGTCAGGATTTCTTTTTCACTAGTCTGCCAGTTAGCCATCTCCCTCAGCAGTCAGGTAAGTCCTGGTGCTAGCATGAGGAAGGAGTAGAAATGCACAGGCAATGTTAGAAAATGAAGATAGCACTGGGTCAGCACTGCCTTGAAGCAACTTGAACTGATACGAAACGGCATCTTCATTGAACATGCCGCTGCGGCTGTCTACACCTCTCTTAAATAGATTGGAAAGTACCCTGAGTTGTAAGCAAGGTGAAGATAGGCATTTGGGGGATAGGTGTTCTGCCAATTCCTATTAAATATCTACAATTATAAGTTGCCTGTAATCTTACTAAAAAACAAAATACATAACTGTTTTCTACTGACGTTAAACTAAGGTAGATCTCAGTCACCTACCACACTACTTGTATGAATATGACAAGTCATATATTGTTATGCTACTCAAAAATGCTCGAGAAGTGTTCCTACTGGCAGGCTTGCAAATGGGCACCAGGCATTCTCATACTGCCTGATGGCAAGGGTGGGGTGGAAGGGTCCTGCTTACTGCTGCAGCAGAGCGGTCACCTCCTGGTCTGCACTGCCAACAGAGCAGACTTTTGGTGGTACGTGGTGTGTACAGTCTGTCTGCTCCTAGTAGGGAAAGTAAAACTGCCCACCGATATGCTAGCTGCACATTTGAAAAGACTCGGTTGCTTTGTCCTTCTCATATGCAGCACAGGAATAAAAAAAACAGATCTCTTGAATTCGAATGAGGAGGAGACAGACTCTGTTTTAATGCAGAAGAGGTACAAATAATTTGTAGTACTCAGAAACGTTTAGCAGACAATTATTGACCACTAGAGGGGATCATAGGAGTGGAGAAGGAATTGAATATACTACATAATAAATGCTTTCCTCTAACACAACCTTGCCTACGTGCGATGCTGTACTGTAAGTGCACAGTTTAAAAATGGTTGAGAAAAAACAGCACTTTATGCATTCTTCAGTTGATATAAAGCTTATATTAATTGAGTTTAAAACAGATCAAGAACATGGTTAATTGTTAAAATTAAATAAATTCTTTACACAGATTTTTTTTAATCAGTTGAAATTAGTACAGGTTAAACCTGTTCAACTTATATCTGTAAAATTACTAGCCATTCCTTTAACCTATTAAAAAAAAATAGGCACTGTTCTTCAGACTTGCAACATTTGAACAGGTGTAGCTTGCTTGTTTAAAAACTAATGTTAAATTGCTTTTAATCCTTCTATAAATGCCTTCGTGTCCTTAAGGATGATTTGGGAGCACCCACCCCAGGCAGTATCAACTTAATTACATCATTGTGGAACTGGACTACAAGTTAAAATTGATCTGTATATAAATGACATCAATCTTGCAAATAAAGTAGAATGTGAACGAAGGATATACTAATTTCACTGAACCTGAACAGATTTATAACAGCTACAAGAATCCTGCCCATCAATTTAAGGGCTACCCTACTGAAATTGGAGCTGACCTGCCATCATAAACATTTGATTTAAAAGTCACCCTTCTAACATCTCCCAGACCAAACCAAGCCACCTGAAGTAGTGACATCAAAGTTTTCAATCCAAAATGAATCCTTCTGAGCAATTATGCACAGTGATAAATTCTGCAGAATGAAAATTTCAATTTCTTGAAAATGGACTGCTCTCAGACTACTGTCTTGGGGCACATGTCTCTGCACAGATGGTGGGGAGAGGTCAGAACCAGGCAGTCACCACCTTGCACAATGAGTGCAATGTACTGACTAGTCCTCTTTTTCCAGTATTTGTCTAAGGAGAGAGTGGCTCTTCATTGTCCTTGAGTTGGAATAAAATGAATAAGGCATGGTCTAGCTCTGTAATGTTACAGACTTAATTGCACATAGTTGAAGTTACAGAGATTTTTGTGATTTACTTCAGAAGGAGTAGGTGTGGGGCCTGAATACTTCGGTGAGATGTGCTCGTACCTTTTAGCATCACTGATAAAAATAAATAACTCTTTGCAGACCAGGCATCTACATTTATTTGCTTCTGTTTGTTTTTTTTTTCTAGTGGTGCATTACAAGAGAAGCATTATGACTATTGAAAGAACCTAGATTTCTTTTTGCTTAACAATATAGCAAGAAAGGTGTTGACCATAAGCAGCTTTACCAAAGGGAAAGCTGAATGACTCTTGGAATTGCCAGCACCTTTCGTCTCTGTCGGGGGACTCAATTTAATTGTCTCCTCACTACCAAGATAGCCATTATACCATGAGGACTATTTACTTCTGAAGTTTCTCATGGATTTTTTTTAAAGAGAAAGTGAAGAGGTGATTTAGTCTGTAGGTGCCCAGTGAACATTTGTTTGCAGAAGAGGCTGCTGAGTACTGGTCATAATTTTGTGGACATTATTCCATTATGAATGAGACTGAAGCCTCAAACTAGTGGAACATATTAAGTGAGCAAAAAAAGACAGACCTGCAGTAAGTCTGGCCCCTGCTACAGCAAATGTTCAGCCTGGCAGGACAAAGCAATGAATATTCCAAGTTCATATTTTTCATTCTTTTAAAAATAAACTGTGCCCATTTTGCTCTTCAGACCATATGGCATGAATCATTTCAGTGAAGCATTCATCACATCATGATTTACACTGACATTATTTCTTAGAAGTTAAGTGTGGGGCTTCACTGTGAGGAACTTCATGTAATACAGCCATTCTCTGTTCTCTTTCACTTGTTTCACTGAAAGTTAACTTAATTCATCTCAGCTCAAAACTAGAGTTACAGGAGTGAAAAACCAAGTGTTCCTGCTTTTAGTTTTTCTGGTTGAAAATGAATCTCCTCATAAATGTACACAAACTTATTTTAAGCTTTTATACTCAGGTATGATGTAGTCATAGGTGCCTGTTTGATACTTACTCTGTTTTCATTTTAAGAAAGTACAACAGAGAAAAGTCTTATGATAGTTCTTATGCAAATACCAATTTAATTAAAATATGCTGAATATTTAAATGGAGAAGAAAGTATGTGACCAGGTGTGTGAGTTGCCTGAGAGGGATCCTCTGAGGTCAGAAACCTGCTACTGAGTCCCCACAACCTATGTCAATAACTCTGGAGGGCTGCAGAGTTCTCCAGGAGAGCGTGTGTGCGAGGGCATTACAGGCACTATGCTGCCTCCGTAGGGAAACCAGGCATATAGATTTGCAAAAGCTCCCTCTTTCAGCTCACAACTCTTTTTTTTTTATCACTACCTGTTTCTTTATTCCATGGATTTGCAACAGTTAAGTGAACTTTCTGTGGATTTTGCCCCTATTAGCTTCTTTCTGATGAGGGTAATAGGAATCAGAGAAAGGAAGATCGTTTGCATATAGTAAGACAAAATTATTTCTCTGCTAGTCATGTACACCGAGTGACCCTGGGAAATCACTTAAAACTCTTTGTGCCTCAGGTGTAAAAAGCAGTGTTATCTGGGTAGTAAAGACGGTAGACTAGAACTTAATGAATTTAGGAAATAATAATAACCATCATACTCTCCTCAACTGATAAAATGTAAGGTATCAGAGTATCTGCCCTAGTTAAAATAAAAGTCAGGAAACATGGGATATTATTAAATAGTGGGAATAGTTTACTTCTAAAAAAAAAAAAACAACAAATCAAAACATCATAAAGTGGTAAGCGTTGGGTCTTGAATGTAAAGCTGAGACTTTCAAAGTATGAGACATCCATTCCACTGGGGCTTGACTCACAAGTCATACTTCACAATTTGTAGCAAAACTGGATTCTTAACATATTGGAATAAAGATTTTTAACAAGCCTCCATCTGTTAAACCAGCAAGTTGGCTTGGTCTGATCATGCTTGCTGTTTTAATAAATAGCCAGCATCATTTTTCAAACCACAGCTTTCAAATTAGTTTGGAGGATTTCAACTTGCGCTAGTTGTGGCCAGTCCTGAAAGGTTTACATTGCTTGTACGTTTGGAGGAGCCTACACCACAAAGAGGGCCCAACCTCACGGCCCGGTGGCTTGGAAGAAAGGCATACCAGTGCCAGTTAGGAAGGATGGGCTGAGAAGTGACCTCAGGATAGCCACTTCCTTGACTAGTGGTATTGCAAATGAGACGTAATTGGTCTCAAACAGGAAGGGAGTGAACCACTAAAGTCCGAAAGCAACTCCCTGTCTGGAAGGTGTGTTTGCCACAGAAAAAAAAAGCTACTCTGTTAGCATGGGAAAATGGACTGAGGGCATATTTGTCTTTTTGTTGGGTTTTTTTTTTCAATGCACAAATGCAAATGTCAACAAAGAAGTGTGCATTAAATGAAATTTTTGCTTTTCCCTCTCTAAAAGAAGACACACTTCTAGTTTAAAGGCTTCAGTAGTGCTACACAGCAGTTTTCAGGGAGCCTGGTAATGCAGAGGCTTCAAGAAGCAAGATTAGAACCCAACGTTTTGCATTCTCTGACAGAAATTCCCTTTTAGGTAGGGAATTAAGCTCCATATCAAAGTGCGACCTGAATGTAAGTCATCATAAACTTGTGCTTCTGAAACTGTAAACAGGCTACTGGGAAAGTTAATAACAATGTATCAATAATGGGTACTTACGGTAATCACGTTGTGAGGGAAAAACCAACAAACATTCCCCCTAACTTACCCGGCTAACACATTTATCCCAGCACTCACTACTGCTAAATTGCCTTTCCTTTCTAATCACTGTATGTGAGAATAGGGAAAATTAATTCAATATCCAGAATGGTTTTCTCTGGACAGCAGACATCAAATTAATAACCTGTTGTACTTATGCTCATTAAAATGAAAACTGCCAGAGTTTGTTGATAACATGACTGAAAGAATCTGAAGAGGTAAGAGGCAACAGGAGGCTGTGAGAGGGTGGGAGGGAGAAGGGACATTTAGGGTATATATATATTTTTGATCATTTTATATATTAGTGTTAAAGGTGAAAGCAAAGCATCAATAAAGTTAAGATGAATGCTTGTGGTCCAGAGTAAAGCACTCAAAAAGCCACCAAAGAGAAATCATAATGGGAGAGGTGATTAAAAAAAAAAAAAAGGATTAAAAAATTACAAAATATTAACAGCTAAAAAGATACACTGGCTAGAAAGGCTGAGCATGCTTCCTTTATGCCCCACGCCTCTCAAGTCCTGAGTGTGAGGAGTATCCAAATTAGGAAGTGGTGAGGATTTGGATGCTGGCCTCCAACCCATACCATTAGAGGCTTTCTTATGAGACAACAGAAAAAAATGAATTGTCCAGTCTGTTGTCTCTTCTCCATCTTCTCTGTTTCTACATCCAAGCTCATCAGGTTCTCATGCATGCTTTCCTGGGGTGTGTGATCCAGACTTTTTCTCCTCTCCATCTCAATCTTGTCCTCATCTGAGTTCCCCTCATGAATTTCAAGAGACTGCAAAGCACGGGAAGTGCTAAAGGTTCAGTGAAGTGGTTGCTTAAATAATCTAATCTACATGAAGCAGCTGAGCCAACATGGCTGAAGTAATAAAAAATTGAGTAAATTAAAGGAGCATGAAGCATTTGAACCCAAATGGCCAAAGACTGACAACATTAGAAGCAATTAAAAAATGTATGACGTGGCCTTTAATGCATACAGTCTTCCTCTCATGGAAAACCTAATACAAACACACATACGTGCACACATACATACATATACGTATGTATATATAAAAGCAGGTCACTACCTTACATGTGAGGTTGGGGGTAGGTTTTGGTTCTTAGGCTCTCTCTCTCAAATGATCCACCCAGGTACTGCTCTTGTAAAAAATTCTTAACCTAATTCTGTTGGATTCTCCTAGAAAATGAAAGAAGGTATTTTTAGAAACCTTATTTTACTTTGCCTTGAACTGTAGGCCTTTTTTTTTTTTAAATACTAACTCAGCCTTTTGGTTTTCTTTCACCCTTTTCACCCCCTCCTTGCTATTCCTTGAGAACTGTGGGTGGCCGATGAAGCAGTGAACATCACATGATGTCACTTAGCAACCTGATGCTCATAAATAGCAACAATCATTCTTCTAATGGCTATTTTTCCCCATCAAGGAAAATGCTTAGACCCAGTCCATTCTGGCAGTGCCAAATTCTTCCTCTGACCTTCCAGCATATTTATTGCTTATGCTTTCCTTTTTGGGGGTCTGATTCCGAATGATAATATCATGGCTGACGCTCTTAGAAGGCTTCTAATATATTTATGAGCTTACTGGTAACATATAATGACAATAATTGTTAGCACCCTTGAAGCTCTTCAAGATTAGTCTCCTCTCCCTTTCCCCACATGTCTGCATTGCATAAATCTCAGATGACCTCAACATACTGTTGGTGAGATGAAATCAGAACGGTTATCCACAGATGACTTTTTTTTTAAAATGCCTTTGGGGAATACTCAGGAAGCTCAGAAATGTTTCAATTCTTTCAGAAAGAATCTGGCAGGATTTTTGTGCTATTATACTATTAGTATAATCCTTTAAAATATTGGCTATGCTGTGAAGGACTGCCTTTGTTATATGACACATTTTTGCCAATAACATACCTTCACATGAGTTATTAAGACAGAAACCAAAAGATAAGATTATAAACTAAGAAAAATAGAATTGTGGAAGCCTTTGAAAAGGATCTTGCAAAAAATTGCTTAGGAAATATAGCAAAGTTATGCAACCACCTAAGCCCAGCTTGTCCCCAGGGAGATCTCTGTCTGAGAGCACAGAAAAAAAACCCAAATCCTGTCTGTGCAGCATCAGTTCCGCTCTCCCTAACCATATGGCTGCTCCTCAAAGAGTTGGGGGCTCTGTAACTGAGAAGAGGGAGTAATGTGGGTGAAACCAAGACACTGTCATCATGCGTGCGCGATGGCTTCCACAAATCCTCCAGCTACTCTGTAAATACTCTTCTCCCTCTCACTATTTGCATTGCTAATTCATACACCATGTAACTAGTGGCTAAACTACACAGACAGGGAAAAGCATCTGGATTTCTTGCTCCCTTTATTGGTTTTTAATTTGATTTTTAAAATATTTAATATACTATGGAACAGAGAAGTAAGGAAGACTCAACTTCCTTTTTATTTCCAAGACATCTTTTGTCATTCATACCTTCTTTCTGCAGAGCTGCATTTCATTTGTATAAAACGGGGGGGGGGGGGGGATCTTCATTAGAAATGTTTAGCCCACAGAGCTCTATACAGCTCTCACATAGCTGCACTATCTCATATCAGCAAACTACTGTTATCTGAGCCACTTCAGGGACACAGGCTCATATCTGGAGGGTGACAGCAGTAAAACCGCTACGAGCGGTCTTTAAATTTCAACTTCAGTGTCTCTGGTGGAAGCCAGAGGAATAGGAACTGTGAAATACACCATTTCCTCCTGTTTGAGGGAAGTAAGGACACAGGTACTTAATCAACAGCTCTCAAATAGTCTACTAAAACCTTTAAACTCATCTTAACAGGTGAGGCAGGTACAGTGATCCCTGTAATACATTACTTCCTACTGTTTCTTCCCACAAGCAAGCAAAGTTAAGACTCCTGTCGTGAAAGATGAATTCATCCAAGTTGGGATTTGGTGTAAATTATGCAGACTGAGAAAATGAATAAGAGATTATGGCCTCTGCAAATGCATGTTTTACTCCCTGCCAATGCAAGAAGATTTTTTTTTTAATTCACATTTTTATTACTATATACATGACATGATTATGCACATTCAGGACATGTGCTGGCTGGAGACATAGGAAGAGCAAGTCCTTAGCCTGATTACTTCCCATCATATTTTTATTTGCCTCATAGTCCTTTTAGATGTTACAGTGTGAATTAGAGTTGGAAGACGTAGCTAAATGAAGGGCAAATTGTGAAGTGTAACAAAACTAAAGTCACAAACAGTTATGAGCTGCAATGAAGAGGCTTTAGGAAGGAAGAATATTTCATGCTCTTTGTATGTCAGTAGATGGTGCTCTGTATACTTTCTACATACACAACATATGTGCACAGAGTGGTTTTATAGACGATTATTATGTAGCCTTCCCTTAGTAGACTGGAAAGGACTTCTGGGGAGAAAAAGTATATTAAATTCAAGTTATTTATTATTTTAGTTATATTAACTTAAAATTATACTTTTTGCCACTTATTTTCTTTCTAACTCCTCTTTCTGTTCAGGTGTGTTCTTAGAGGATTTTTGCCTCAGTAGATCTTCTGGCTTCTGCATCAACATATAAGATAGTAAACAAAACCAAACTAGTAAATAAGTTTGCTCCACAACTTAACTGATTTTCATTGTAACCCCCATACACACAGCTACATGTAGCTCCATATGTAGATCCATTTAAGTCCCTGAGAATGATATTCCTTAACACTCTTTCAAAACCTCCATTTTAGCACTAAAGCTCTTGATGCTGATATTCACAAATTATCATTCCCCTTATTTGTTCCATCACTTTGCAACACCTATACACATATTAGTATTATTTAAGAGTTCTCTTGTAGGAGCTTTTGCTCATCCTTGTTTTATTTTTTACAACATAGACATCCATTCAGACACCAGACTACCTAGAAAATTTCCAATCATAAATAGAAATAAAAAAATAAGTAGTGTTGAGACACAACCAAAGCTTGAGGTATGCTGTTTCCTATTGGTTTTACTAAGATGAAGAGTTCAGCATCTTGCAAGACAGGAAGCTCCTTGTTTGGGAACAGTTACAAATCACAGCATGTACAAAGTATACAAGTTGTCAATGCCAACTCTAGTCCCACAATGTCAATGGAAAAGCTCCTCTACTCTAAGGCAAATTGAGTACACCCTGTGGGCACCCAAGGATCTTTTCACCACTCCTTTCTCACACAGGGTTGATGCTCCTCAGTGTCTTTCTAAACGTAAAGATAAAATAAAGATAGTAAAGAAATATTTTTAGATGATGTCATGGTTTTAGCTGGGATAGTTGATTTTCTTCACTGTAGCTAGCATAGTGCTGTGTTTTAGACTTGGTATGTAAATAATGTTGATAACACCCTGGTGTTTTAGTTGTTGCTGGGTAGTGTTTACACTAGTCAAGGACTTTCTAGCTTCCCATGCTCTGCCAGGTGCACAAGAAGCCGGGAGGGGAGGGGATACAACCAGGAGAGCTGATTCGAATTGGCCAAAGGGTATTCCATATCATGTGACGTCATGCCCAGTATATTAACTGGGGGAAATTGGCTGGGGGAGGCAGCGATCGCGGCTCAGGGACCGGCAGTGTCGGTCGGCGGGTGGTGAGCGGTTGCAGCACTTGTTGTTTAGTTTTGGTTTTGGTTTTTTTTTTCCCCTCTTCTTCCAGTGTTTCATCTCTCTCTCTCTCATTATTTTCCTTTTCATTATATTAGTATTATTGCTGTTTTATTCTAATTATTAAACTGTTCTTGTCTCAACCCACGAGTTTTCTTACTTTGGCCCTTCCGATTCTCTCCCCCATCCCACAAGGGTGGGGGAGTGAGCGAGTGGCTGTGTGGTGCTTAGTTGCTGACCGGGGCTAAACCACAACAGATGAAAAAAAAAATGGTTTTAGTTTGTGATTCCACTGAGACACTGCTGTGTTTCAAGAAGAAAAATATGGTGGACAGAATGGAGGAATCAGGATAGCATGCTGGAGCAGAGTTTCCAGGTCAGTTTTCAGCCCTGTCAGTCTTCTTGCAGACAAGTTAACGGAGGTGCTCAAATCTTCAACTAAGTTTTGCATGCTACCAGCTGTAATGCATGCCCTGCCGTAAGTGCCCACCCTATACACCATAAAGCATGAAAAGACTTAGATGTCGAAGGGTAAAGTTCATAAGACTGAGTGATCTGAGCAGGAGATAGCTTGGTTATCCAGTAGAATGCATCGAGGGGCGGGCAAGGGTCTAAGTGTCACTGTTTGTCTTCTAAGTAACAATCAAATTCTTTTTCTAATGGCTAAGAAAAGAGGGTTGGAGGTGGTACACTTCAGCTCACTATCCCAGCATTTTGTGTACTGTGGGAGATCCAAATTCAAACCTCTACTGTGTAGCCAACAGACTGAGGCTTTCTTGGGCAAGCCCTCTTCCTGAAGATCATCAGTTATGAATAAATTGGTTTTTCAGAGAAATTTCTAGAAGCCAGTCCTCCCCTGCCCAGCTGCATGCCTTGAAAACGTGCCTTTTTGTTATAGCAAATATGTGTTTTTTAGAAAGCAAACTCCACTAAAGAAATGTGTCAGAGCACCTGGTGGATGGAGCAATCACCTAGGAGGAATCACACCATCGCTGACGGGGATCAAGCCTGGGACCCACAGCCCAAGGGATTACTCAGACAGGCTGAACTGTTGGGACCACCTCATAGGCCTGTCTTACTGGAGAATTTGGACTCCAGATTTAGGTAGTAAATCAAGAATCATGGATAAAAAAGGATGAGGAACCTCTGTTTTGTGAATCCTGTAGAGCTCTGGAGCTGCCCAGCAGTTAGCTGTTTGATATGGTTGCAACTTGATGCACCTGTATGTCTGTCCAACAGGTAATGTAACCTCACACATGAAATCTTAGGTATTGAGTGGCTTTAGGTGCCTTTCAGTGTTGAGTAGGTAGGGCAACTGAATGTTGAATGTAAGTGCCTATAGAGACACTTGAGAAAAAAGTCCTTGCTCTGAATTTAGCCCACAATCCCTATGAGACACAGCTGGCTGTCCATGAAGTGGGAATGCTATCACATCCTTACTTCCTGGAAGTATTTTAAAGGAAACCACTTGGTAAGATTGAGAAGTGTAGAGGCAGTACAGCTGTACAGAAAGGTAGGGAGGTTAATGTATTTGATAGAATAAGACACTTTCTTGAGATACAGATTTCAGGAGGAGGAAAATATATTTTCAGCTGAAAATGTTAAATAAATTTCCTTCTAGATACTACAACTGTAGTAAGCATTTATAAAGAAATGACCAACTCTATAATCAAAAGGAAGATTAACAGCTTTAGTTTTGCGTGCTAGCAGCCAAATCCTTTTCTCACTTTGTGGAATTCATCCAGGCTTCTACTCTCTAACTTTAGTGAGTTACTCCAGATTTAAACCAGTGTAAGCAAGGTCAAGTTAAAAATACTTGTGCCACAATTGGCCTTGGAAAATACATTTCTCCATGATAGACGTTAAAGTGACTGCTGAGGCAGACAGCATGTCTTGCCCATAATCATTTTGTATTTGCTTCTTTTCCTCAGTCCTTAAAATGAGTTCATGACTTCATGACTCTAAGAGTAAATACATTATATAATGAATACACTTTTTATTCAATATTTGGAGGAAATTAAAGTAAATGTTGTATGTAATAATACTGCATGGAAAAAGCAATGATAATTATCTGATGAGAGAGCTAATATGAAGGGCACTCAGTTAATCCTGTGGTCTGAGGTAAATGGCAGACAATCAAGTAAACCTAATTAATGTCATAAAACAAAGACAAACAGCATTAGCCCACCAGCTGTTAGCTAATCTATTATTTTCTTCAGAATACTACTGCATGAGAAGGTTAGGGCGCATATACTCAAATAAACCCAATTCCATAAATGAATTGTCACATTGTACTGCTGAAAAAATATCAGTAAAGACCTTGTGTTCCATTTATAGAATGTTGCTTATATGGATTTCCTTTTCATTCGGAATAAGAAAGGGGTTTTTGTTTGTTTGTTTTGGTCTTAAATGAAGCTATCATGCTTTAGCCAAATTTGACCCAGACTTTCAATCTGCACTCTTGCAAGCAAATCCTTACTCATGCAGATAGACCTTTGGAAATGAGTTTTGCCTAATGGCATTTCCTCCCCATTATTCTGGTAGATAAGCATTGCACAGGGAGAAGGGGATTAGTGAGAAAAGAGAGAAACCACAAAACCATTGCAATAATAATGATATCATATTTCAGTGCAGACAGTTAAATAAGAGCAACTTTGCTGCTTTAGGTGCACTTCACCATTTGCATCAGTAATCACTGAAGGTGAAGCATCAGCACCTGGGAAAAGCTCCTGAAAACAAGTATATTTTCTGAGGATTATATTTTTGGTTGGGGGTGAAGGATTTGTGACATTTTATTTGGGATTTTATAAAGCAAATATACATAATGTATCATTAAATTTGATTTCTTGTCATCCTGTTGGTTCCTTCTGCTGTTCATTAAAACCTGGAGGATTCTATGTCACTTGTAGATAGTCTTTTCCATGAATATAGCACTGTGGATAAACATTATGAGAAGTACTTTGGACGTGACAAGGGTCATTTCTTCATACATTTATACACAGAGACTTAGACAGAATATCAGAGGATGGACAATACAAAACCTTTTTAAAACGGCCTGTTTTCCCAAATTTACATAGAATTGAGTGAATGGGACTCAGAAGGGTGTTTGAAAAGTGAATATTTCTTTTCCTCTGCACGAGCCATCTGAGGTGAAGAGAGTTTCATCTCTCAGACGAGGATGATTACCAGATAAAAATAGCCACCAATATGACGAACTAGCATGTTTTTCCTAGGGAAAAGGGTAATAGAGTATTTTCATATCTTTTTTTCTGTTCATACAGTACATATATGCTGCTTAAGAATAAGCAGTTCAGTTATTTCATTATGTTGGTTATTAAAGGGTAAAGGGAGTAAAATAGGGTGCCAGCCCTGAATCCTTGTCCCTCTTTGGTCCTGACCTGGCAGGTGGCCTTTCCCAGGGAGAGTCAGCGGGGATTTTGCCATATATATTAGGAGTGACTGGGAAGGCACATAAAGTAGCAATTGTCCATCTGCTAGAAATCTCTGATACGTTATTCTGTAAGCATGCTCAATTTTACCTAGGTTCTTCGTCCACAAAAGGAAGAGGGGGATAGAAGACGACTGAAATAGAGAACAATTCTTCTACTTTAAACTCAGGATTTGTGCAAAGTATTGGGTGCTTTGACAATGATTTATGAAGTTCAATGAGCATTAGCTGTAATTTTGTCTTGCTTCGCATAGATGTGACTATGATGGACTTCGATTAATCCTTCTATGCATTTCGTGTTGTCACACTTTGTTAACTGTATTGCCCTTTTCCTGTTAATCCTTCATGGTTTTTTTTTCTCCTAATGACAAATATTGTCTAATTAGATTTATACAATATTTATCCAACTATTAGTCTTTACTGGGAACTAACAGAGTAGAGAACTCACTATTAAGAAATAAAGCAAGTTAAGAGGGATACGTGCACATAGTAAAGAGGTGGCATGGAATGACAGGAAAAGGGCAGCAGCTTTAAATTAAGAAAGGAAAATGATGTAATAATGATTAAACCACAAAACAGAACTCCAACACAGTGAATGAGCAATGAAAATAAGGTAATAAAAAGGAGTACTGAACTAGCTCATGAGACATGTTATTACAGTGAACATTATGCTAGCACTGTTTATTTTGCTTAGCATTATGGCCACCTTCAAGGTTGCTATGACAAATGTGTGTGAGCGTTTAACGGAAAGTGAACATTTTTATTTTTTTTTTTAGCTAAGGAGGCATCCACCAGCTTTCTGCCTACTCAATTTCCTAAATTACGTGCTGCATAAATTTAACTTTATTGGCACTAGACAAATGTTAACATTAACCACTTATGGATTAAAACAATTTTGGAAATATTCAGTGTGTTTCTCTGTTGACATTCCTCAATCCAAACGTTGAAATCCATGCAGCTGTGCAGTTTTACTTGAAAAAAATGTTCACTCAAAATGTATAGCACAATAACAGCACCTAAATAAGACGTTCTACTAGCTAAAGGGTTGATCCAGAGACAAAATGAATATATACAGCTTCTACTGGATTTAAGGGAAATTAAAGTTGTTTTCATAACTGGCCTTTCAATGACTTTTTTTTCCATGGCACTGAAAGAGTCTTATTCATGTGTGACTAAGTGACACTAAAATTTATGCAAGCTTCTTACAGCAGAGGGAGTAAAGAAGGAAAAGCACAACAGGGTTTCTCCATGCAACTTACAAAAACATTATCAATGTGGTTCATTCATTGAGCAACGAAAAACTCAGAGGCCCATTACCAGCTGGAATGGGTGTACTGGACCAAACAAAGAGAGAAATCAGTATTGGGACAACCACAGTCTGCAAGGGAGCTAAAAATAGAGCACAACAAGGCCATTGGAACACAACACACAGGAGAGACACACATTGACAGCACCACTTCCCAGGTTGTTATGTAGTGATACAATTTATGAAGATTAAACTAGGTATTTGGGAGCTTTGGTGGCATAGGAAGCAGGTGAGGGGTTCCCAGCTGGCCTATCAGGACATGTAGGGGGAGAGGTAGAAGGCTAGATTAGCTTTGCAGCATTTGAAGCTGTGCAGGTAGTGCTTAATAACGTACTTAAATAATGAAAACACTAAACGGCAATAGAGCGGGCTCACAATGGAAGTTCTGAGGCAAGAAGAAAAGCTGGTCTTAAAAAAGAATATGAGATCAGGGAGCCCATCTAATCAGACCTCATCATTTCAAAAGGATTGGATCAATTTCCTCCACTGGGACCTCAAGCTAAAGGTACACTGCCCTCTAACCTGATAACTAAAGAATTTTCTGATATTATTGTTAGAAACTTTGATATACACTTTCTCTTTCCTGAAACGCTGTTTAGGAGATGCTTTTTTTGCAAGTGTTTTCTCTTTGTTCCTAGGGGATGATTAGTAGAAAACTCTGTCATGGTCTGTACATTTTAACACAAGATTGCAATTTCATTGTTGGGGTGCCTGATGAAATGTAACGCTGTCACTGCTAGCCTAAGAAAAAAACATCAGGAGGCTTCAAGTCACACCACAGGAACCTGTAAAACTACAAGTGATAGCATTTGTGCTCTTGTCTGATGTTTGTTGTCAAAGATTCAGTCTCGTAACAAATCTCCTAAAGAGCTGGCTATGACCCTGTCAAAAAGACTCTAAAGCAGCATGCGTATCCAGGAGTCACTTCTACAAACTTTCCCAAAGTTGGTGTCTTTCTAATGCTACAGGTGACAAATAGTATAATTGCCTAACCGTGTACATTTGCTGCTCAGGGAACACTGTATGTAAGCAAACAAGTGACTGAGAACAAGAAAAGAACCAGAAAACAATTTTCTGGGATGTACTTGGTGATGGGTGAGGAGCAGAATCACCGGGCAGTGGAGATTTTGTGCGAGATACCACATTCTGTTTCGGTGTGGGAGTGGGTATTTTTGCCATTCCTGGGGACATGCTGTGGTTCACTAAGCTCTGCCCCACTGAAAAGAAACTTTTCATGCCATGTGTCTGCAGAGTGCTGTGTGAGATATTTGTGTTGGTAGAAGAGCTGGAATGGCTGTGATCAAGTTGAACGCAAGAACAGAACTAATGCAGGCATTGAGCAAGGTTGAATACCAAGCTGCCAAGGTACACCCCATCTCAGCTTTCTCATTCTAGTCCATTAATGGCTTGAAAAAATGGAAGCAGCCTTACACAGTCAATGTTTAGCATCAGCGCTCAATAACTCATCAGGAGCTATTTCACCTGAAGAAGGCTGTCAATAAGCCATTTTTGAGACATTGTCTCCAATGTTATCTACCTGATTGATAAACTGCTGCTTGCTCGCTCACTGACATAGATGTAAGAGTCTTCAGCAAGCTAACGTTTTTGGAAGAAACCAAGACTGAGCACTCGGCCATTATTTGTGTTCACCACATTGTACATGAGCCCAGTTAACTTTTTAAGCAATTTTACATCCTGAATGTCTAATATCTATGACCACTCTAAGTTGCTATACTCCAACATATAATTAAATTGGAGAATGCTACCAAAAAACCCCCCCATTTGGGAAGAATCTTTGCTTCAGTCCTGATTTGACATCACAAATTACTCTCAACTGTCATCTAACATTCAGTATCATAAAAAGAGAAAGGTAAGACACAGATTTTTCAGGTATTGTGATAGCACATGATGACATGGCAGGCTTTTGAATACTTCTGCATTCTAGCTGTGTCCACTGACACTAAGAAGCACCTGTTGATACCTACCTCCTCTTGACTAGCTTTCTCCACTTTCATAACAAATTAAGATGACAGTGAACTGACAATCTTTCATGATATTCCTCAAACTGTCATTGTGTATGTGTTATTGACAGACCACTTACTGTTCAAAAAAGGAAGCAAAGAAGTCACTGAAAAATTATATAATTATATTAGCATGTTGTTACCAGCCATATTTCAGAAGTTGTTTGAAGTTTGGTAAGTGACTATCCAAACATGTCAGCAGCTGGTGAGATTACCAGGTAGAGTTGATCTTCCAAGTCAGAGATATAGTTAAGCCCTAACTACACCACGTAGTGGAAATAGAAAAAAAAATCCATTGCAAGATGGACTGTGGCTGATGAGGTGCCATCTGATCATCCATGTAAATATGCAGACTGAAATTCCCCTTGGACTGCATCACAGATGTCAAAGTCCCACCAAGTCCTGGCAGCGTGTTCACCAAATGCTCTGACAGGCAAGACTTTCATCTCAAGCAATGTTGCGATGATAGTATGTCAGTTGCCCTGTTTTTGCAGACATGAATCACTCATGATGTCAACCTTTCCTAAATGACCTTTGCAACACATGGGAGCAGTTTCATTTAAATGTTCTTACGTCCAGTTACCACACACACAGTTTTGAACTGGGCATGCTTAAAGATCTTTGCTACAATATAACCATTAATTACGCAAAGTGAAATTTTTTTCACACATGGAAAATTTTCAGAAGGCACACAATCCCAGAAGAGGTCCACACACACAGCAGGATCTAATTTGGCCATTTACAGATCTGTATCACTTTAATATCTTGCAAAGGACAGTTCTTTAACCAGCAGCCTGATAAGGAAGCCTACATTTTTTAAAGGTTCATTTGTGGATAAATTATGGTAACACAAATCATCACCAATTTAGTACATGCTACTTGTGAATTGAAGGGCAAGCCCATACAGTGTTCTGTCCAGGTCAACAAAAAGACTCTGCTGCATTACCTAAAGATTGCCTGCTCCATGAGGGGGAAGGCTTCTATATATATCATCCTCAGAAGATTAAAAGTAGATTGCAAGTACAGGTGCTTCGGAAGAGAGTGAAAAAATATGAATCAAGGGATCAGGGACTTGAAAAAAGCAGTTGCCAAGTGCAGGTAGCTTTGCACATGGGAGGTAACTGAAGCCTAAACCCTAGGGGTATGTTAAAGGTAACTTCTAGATCATGCTTCAGCAGATATATAGCCAATTAGAAATACCTGCACTGGACAAAGCACATTGTAAAGGTTAGTTTGGAAGGTCTGAAATGACTCTAAGTCATCTAGAAATGTAAAGCTCAACTGGTTGAACCCGTTTTCTAAAATTCTTCTAAATAATAGTAACTTTCCTAACATACACTACAAACCTGTTAGTGTTCTCACCCTACTTTTCCCTCTAAATGTAAATGTACATGTTAAAGAAATTGAAAGATAGCAACAGAGAAGCTGAAGAGAGAATGGAGATAACTGTTGCAGTGAAGAAGTTTCAGTAGATACGTATGGGCCACATGTTCATGGTGTGAAGTCAGAGCAAGTCTTACAGCTCCAGTGGCTGGCAGTCGTAACTCTGGTACCTGCATGACCTTTCCTCCTGCCCAAAGCTCTGCAAGAAGGAAAAAGAAAAAGGGAAGTTTCTGCCCAAAACTCCCTCTTGCTCTGCAAGATTGGGGCAGGATAGCATGGAAAAGTACAACCAAAATATCCACTCACACCTTCCCTCAGCTAACTTCCCACCTTGCTGGAAGGAGAGACTGAGTTGCTTTACAGATTTTTTTGTTGATCTTTGAGCAAAAACCTTCTACTTTACTTACACTAGTGTAAGGCCTCAAGGCAATGTTTACCAAGAAATGAGATCTGCAGTTAATAAATATAGGAAGACAACACTGTCAGTGGTCAGAACTGCTGCCACACTCCTGAATGCTTGAGTCAGTTCAGAGGTGTCAGGCTGAACAAACGAGGACAGAGAAGAAAGCAAAGAGGTGGCAGGTCTAAATGGAAGAGCGACTTCGGGAAATATTGAAGCATTTTTTGGAAAGACTGGTAAATCAATGGAGAGAAAAGCTACAGAGAGCATGAAGTCATCGAGGATAGTGCAGGAAGGACTTGAGTCATAATCAGCACGTTACTGAGTAAGCTGATGAGCCAGAGTTACCACTTCAGAACTGGCTGGAGGTAAGTTAGTAGGCATCCATAGGCAACAAGATACCTGAGAAGAAAACAATGCAGTTCAGGTACTTTCGAATTTTCTAGAAACACAAAAAGGGCCAAGGTTTTTTAGTATATTTCATTATTCTAAACTTTGTAAGAGAGAACCAGGATTAAAAAATGTGAACTGGCAATTATATAGTTAAAATCTATTCTAGTAACCACTTGAGACAAATGTCTGTCTAAAAACAGGATGGATGTTTGTGTGCAGTAACATTACTTTGATTTTTTAGGAGAGGCATGAAGAGGAATGACTCAATCTTCTCAAGTCCCCACCCATCCTTTGGCTCTGGCTACTGAGCGCAGTATAAATTTTGTAGTAGGTGCAGGATCCCAGAGCCACAGCCATTACTAGCAGCTAGCTCTGCGTGTGTTAGGGCACCCATGCCCAGTCTCACCCTGCTGCTGATGCTTCAGTCTGAGCATGTGCGTGTGCCTTCCAAGTACACTCTGCTTAGGCATTTTTGCCTGGCTTCACTCAGGAAACTCGCCTCAGATTCCAGCCAGGTTCTAGAGATGCTTTTAAGGTAGATGGTAATCTGGAAAATGTTTGGAAGGCCTGATTTTTTATTTATTTATTTTTTTTAAACTAAACTATCTTAAAGTTAGTTAGCAACTCTGGGAAAACATTTTCTCTGCCAAAAGAGCATGTGAAACAGCTGTTCAGTACTTATGCAAACACCTGTGCATATTTTTAAGCTTACTAACGGTTGGAATAGCTTTCTCCCTCACCTCAATATTATGCTAATACCTATTACTTATATTGAAGCCTTTGTTCATGAACTATATTCATATTTTAATAATTCTGTCAGTGAAAAATATTGAGGTATAATGATGACATGACTAAAATGACAATAGTTCTATGGTACTTGAAATATTCAAGCATTAAAAGTAGGATTCGCCTCCAAATCAGAGACCGGATTTAACAGTCACAAAATTGCATCCCTTTTCTGAGACTGCTCTCTTGCTTCTCCAAAATCTTCATTTTCTTGAAAAACAAGCCACAGAATCACTGATGCTGTCGGTGACTTCTGGAGATCACCTAGGCCAACCCCACCTGCTCAAAGCAGGGTCAGTTTGAGCGGGTTGCTCAGGAACATGCCTAGGTGAGTTCTGAATGTCTCCAAGGATGGAGCCTCATCCGCCTCTCTGGGCAACCAGCTCCAAATGCACTAAAGCCTTCTGGATACGCCTTCACAGCCATAACTTTAGAAATATAAGTTTACTTTACTAACATAGCTAACACAGAGATGTCTACCCAAGTCTGCTACAAGCTAAAATTATTCAGAAGTCTGAATACCACCACCGCTTTAGAACAGGGTGTTAATTGAAATGTCTGGAGAGCAGTCAACCTTCAATATCAATCAATCAGCTATTCATCTGTGCAAATCCCAGACAAGCACTATTTACAAAGCGAAGTGTTCTGTACTGTGATTTGGTGGATTTCAGAGACAGTGCCTATTATGGAAGAGCCAGGACCTGGACTGTAACAGACTTCACATATTTATTCAGGCTCAAAAGCCCTGGGGAAGTTAGAAGCTGCATAGCTGTATTCAGAAAGTTTGAAATCTCTTGTGAATACTGTATCACTTGTCAACCCATCCTGAAGTAGTTAATTTTGTGAACGGGGCCCAGACGATGCTCCTCTTCCTCTGCTCTCCCTCTACATTCCCATTATTCCACACACTCAAAATCTAACTTCTGTCCCACACTGTTCCTCTTCAGCTTGGAGAACACCGTTCTGACACCTCATGCCTCCACCGATTTCCAGGCTTTGAAGAACTCACTGAAGACCACCAAGCCCAAGGAAGAAGGAATAGTCATTTCATCATTCTCATGACAGAAGTAGCTCTGAAAGAAAAACTGCTCTCTCCTTCATAAGCAGCATTTTTAATACACAGCTGTAACGTCATGGAAGACAAGAACAGTGGATCCTGCACAGCTGGTGACTCAACAGCATTTCTAGCACTGGTGAAGGCCAAAAGTGACAACCCTCCTAAACTAATTTGTTCCACCATGTTGGTTTCAACATAGCTTCAACAACTGTTAAAATTATTTAACTGTATTACTGATGTGATTGTTAGGGCAAGAAAGCAAACCAGGAGTTGTTTAGAGATTCGGGGTTTGTTTTCCCCCCTCCTCTTGGAAAGACTTGCCCAATAATGTACTTGGAGGGTTGATCCCACTACCTAACCTATAGACAGTTATATGCAAATAGGCAAGGGACAAATGAAAATTTAGGAAAACCGTACCAGACTCAGAAACCAGTTCTTTGGATTGGGCAGCCTGTGGCTGGATGCCCACGTAACAGAGAAAACTTCTCAGCATTACCGTATTCAAGAGAGATGCAATCGTTCACACTCTTTTGGCCCTTGCAATACAACTTTTAAATACTACTTATAACGGGCATTCAGTAATCAGCAGCTATAGTCATCAAATGCACACACAGCCTGTAAAAACTCTATATGCTGGCAGAGAAAGCTGAAGAAGACTTCAGACAACATAAAAGGAATGAGTTATGGAAAAAACACAGGCAAGATCAAGTCACTGTAACACTTCCCTCACAGGCAATATAAAGCCACAACAGAAAAGCACCTAAGCACATTGGCAGGTACGAAGGGACAGTGATAGCTGCTGACAGCAGTGATATGTTTTCACGACCCCCTTTTACTTCAGAAATAATGAAAATAGTCTCATATCCTCAGTTTGAAAGCAATAGTTCACTACGCTACTTGCTGTTTACATAGGATACAAAATGGCAAGTTACCTACATTGGGGGTTACGAAGTCTTTAATAAATGTAAATGGATTTGTTTTCTACAAATGTAGTAGTGGAAGGAGAGAGCTCATACAGGAATGGTTTGGCAGGTTGCAATATTGGGGTAGGGGAGATTAGCCCATAATTCAAGGCCAGTTTTGCGTGCAACAGGAAGTTTATCATCTTAACAGGCTTTCTTACAGCTAATTGTAGCAAGGACCGGAGAAACGGACTTGATCAATCAATACTGGATCTACGTTTAAAAGGATAATGCCTTCTCTTTCAAACATTTTTTGTTAATCCCACTGTATATGGTTCTACCATCACACCCCCCCCCCCAGTATTTTCCATTGTTGGCAAGCTCATTAACATCATCTGCACATTGTCCTGCAACATGAAATCTGTCCTGTCCTGTGGAATCTGAACTATCTCTTAGCAAGGTTGCTCATTATCATGGAAAGTAGCTAAATCTGTCTTTCTATAAAGCCTCCATTTTTAGACAGCAGTCATACTGCAACAGCTTTCATTTAGGAGCTGGTTCATTATCTACCACATAGGCCTGGATAGGAACTAAAAAGAGCTTTCCTGGTCATAGGTGTTTTTTTTTTTTTTTTTATTTCCTCTCCACCCATCCTCCCCACCAAACACTGAGCTTTTTGGTCAGACTTCCTTAACCCAATACATATTATGTATGAATGCAGAAGTGTTTTTTTTTGTCGGTGATTAAAAATAAAAAAAGCAGTAAATGCCAAACATGAAATAATCATTCCTGTGCATTACTTTGAACGGACATAAATAACCATACACTGCTAAAAGCACATCGGATATAATTTGGTGGGTACTGAGATGTGCCTGGAGTCTGCCAAATCACCACTTAGCTGAAATCACAATTCATCTGAAAGGCTTATTCTGTCAGTGAAAGTCATTATCTTCTCAAGTATTCCCAAAATTCTCAAGTCAGGGCATGGATAGCTAGAGCTACAAGCTTCCTGAAGAACTGACTTCTTTCTTTCATTCCTTCTAGGTAAAAACAAATATTGCTAGTCATTCACATTATGCAGTGCTCAAAGCATAATTTAGTCAGATCGCATTGCATGTGCACGCACACACTCTCCAACCTCAAGTTAAAGGTATGAAATGTGGGATTATTTCTTATTCTCATCCATTTACTTGTTATGTCTGTTCCCAAGCTACTAAATTACATTACATAGCTGAGTGCTCCCAAATGATAGAAGTTGTGATATAACCCTACAGACTAAAGTCTTTCCATTCTGGTACAGGAGCGCATAGTGATCCATGAAAGTGAGCCGAAAGGTTCAAGAAACAGTGATACAAAATATTGGGTATTAATTGCTATATGGCAAGGACTAATTGGGGTATTTTTATGAAGTCTCTTTAGAAACTGGCCACTAGGTCTGTGGTCTACAGGCTATAGCCTCTGGATTAACTTCAGTTTTTCATTTAATTTGTAAACCCCAGCAATCGAGTTTGACTTACCTGTTTAGAGAGAAAAAAAAAAAGGAGCCCCTTACCTGTCCTTTTTTTCTTGTTCAGAACCAGAAGATTGTGCATTATCCATGATATTAAGGTGGATTTGTCTGAGATCTAACACTAGGTTTTTAATTTTTATGAAACCCATGTTTAATGCTGAGTCACTTTCTCGTACAAGGTCTTCACCATAGTCTATAATATTCTCTATTAACCCCTCACCTTGTTAGTTACTTAATTCATTTGCCTATTTCCTTTCTGTGGTAGAGCTGCATTTTCAAATCATCAGTTAAAAGCTCAAAGTATCAACAGTTAATAGCCCATGTAATGATTACATCCGGCAATAATAAAAATCTTCCAAGTTAGAAACTGACCAGATGAACAGTGAGAATTACTTTATCAGTTGTAACCAGTAAGAAAACATTTGCAAAAGCTAGACGCAAATACAATTCAATTTAGAATAATCCAACCTAAACCCTGACCACTGAGCTTTCAAATTATAGTCTCACAGATTTCTACGTGTTCATCTTCATTTTTCTTCATGGACTGATTAGTTTTCCTTCCTTTTCTGCTGCATATCTTATTTTTTAACTCATGCAAAGCTTAGAATTATATTCAGAGATACATTTTTGTGGTGGGGTTGAGTGGGAACTCAAACATGATTTACATGAAGGAATCTTGGACTTCTGTAGCACGATGTCAAGGACAAGTACTGCTGTAGATACAAAGCAAGCTGGTACAGGCACATTTCTTATGATGAAAGATGCTGGAGCTTGAAGGTAATACAATGTTTGGTTGACCAGTCTTAAAATCAGAAAATTATCTGATTAACATTTTGTTTAACCAGTAACCAGACTACTATGGCAAAATGATTACCCGTATTCACATCTTTTTATTCTGTTCTTGAGCTGCAACATTTAATTTCGTATCCGTTGTTCTGAGTAATCCCAACACAGAATGGAAAAACATGTCAGTCGTTTCATTTCAAGATAGTTTTAATCAGGTAATTACAGGAAAAAACATTTAAACAATTTTTATGGTGTTGTTATCTGCGATGTCAACTTACAAGGATATGATGTAACAAACCAGTTACAAACTTAAAGGCATATTTACATTATATACTCAAAGTAACAAGCTATATTCATATTCATAAAGGAAACACCTATTGGATGAGTTAACTAAATTATACATCATTTAGTAGAAAGAAATAGCAGTTGAGGTTTAATGGAAACAATATACACATGAGGCACTTTGAGGTCATTAGGGTGGAAAGCAAATGGCACCAAGCGAAAGAAGGAAAACTATGTACAGGTTATACTGCAGCCTTGAACATGAAGGCTTCTTCACCAAAAGCTTTTCATTTCTTAAATGAACCACAACTTTTGCAACTGAGAAAGAGAAGCTTTCTGGTAAAACAAACCAACCAACCAACCCAAACAATGCCCTCAACCCCTCCTTGTATTTATCGGTGCAGTGAAGGAAATGGAAGTTTTATCCACCCAGCTGCTGGACTAACAGTACCATATAAGGCATCTTTTTAAAGTTATTGTTTTGCTGCCTGCCACCACCCCTGATTTTCATTTTATCAATATGAACATATCACTGTACTGGCTGCATACTGTGCCATAAGCTCTGAAAAGATTTAAAGTCTAATTTAAACCTGTGCATTATTTACACGGGAGTTCAACATTATCCTCCAGGTACACAAGAACAGATCACTCTGAAGAGAACACATCTGAAATAGGAACGTTATATTCCAACATGCAAAATTAAGACATTCTTCAACATACATTTGTCTCTCTAGAGGAAACTGCATTGGTTAAGACCAATGTTTGGAACATTCCTTACATAAGCTCTGCAAAGGCAGCTGAGCTTTATGCCATCACTTGCTGCTGTTTACTAAACAGTTACCAGAGTAATTGTAGATTATTATCAGAATATTGCTTTAATCTTGCACACAGCTGTAGGCATACCTTTCACACCTACTGAACCGCATGTGTGAGCGCACAGACCCACCTGTGCATACCCAAAACTTGATTCATACCACCAACCAAAAGGCCGGATTCCCTCTGCATGAACATCAAAACTCCCATCACTTTGCTGTGGGAAAGAACTTCAAGGGGGGAAAAAAAAAATAAATCTTTCTTATGAACCCAGCGTCAGAATCAAAAGAATTTTCATTTCATTCCTGATTTTTATGCTCTTGTGTAATAGGCCATCATAACTATTTTAAACCTAACAAAATATATAATTAAAGCATTTTTACTTCCAATCAATATTAATAATGAAACTTAGGAAGCACGATGAGATAAAGAATCACAGTAAGAGTCCAAATTACCATTTTGTAAATTCATAACTAAAGCTTAACATATTTTTGTAGCTTAAGTAGTGCACTGATAGCCAGCTAAATTACTACATAATCAAATATTGTGCCTGAATGCAGCTGAATGTTCTTCCCCCAGTAGATGGTGCACGAGTGCCTCTCTCTTTTAACTTCTTCCCCCACTTTCAAGGGGCAATACTTAATTTTCACAGTAACTGAGGCTTTCAACAAGCGAGGGACTTAATATTCCGTGATGGTTTCCCAAGGCTTGGGTCTCCCCTCCAAGCAACACAAAGCTCTGCTACTACATGCCTGACAAACTACAGTTCTGATGTTAAGGGTGATGGGAGGAGTAAGAACGGGGGAAGAAACTTCTCTTTTCCCAAATGCTTAAGAAAGCATTTCAGAAGAGACAGAATAAATGTTACGTGCTGTCAAAAACAAAAGATGCATGGATGTAACAGCCTGTTCTGGAATGGGTTTTCTGTACGTCCACCTTCCACTACTCATCTCCTAACTGCAACAGTGGGTAAGATCCCTGATGCCAGAAGAAAAAGTACATGTGCATCCTACTAAACCCAACCCTTATGTAACCATGTGTCTTTCCAGTTCTTTTAGTCGCTCTCAAACTGGGCACGCAGTCTGACACTTCCAGCAGAAGAAAAAGCGACCATACGTCAGTTCAGTAACCCTTTTCAGATGGATCAAGTCTTCAAAGAGGAAAGCAAAAAGGTGAAAACATTTCAGCAGCAAAGTGGTTAAATGCAAGGTGAAAATATTAATGCACACATTCAATAAAAATATTAAAGCATATATGTTTCATATAAAATACAGTACAGGACCAGGAGTTTCACTATATGTTGTATAGTGCTCAGAGGAAACTGTTAAACTCATTTCTTTCTGAAGTATATACACAATATGGTTCTACAGCATTTTCCTATACAGCCAGCAAGTTCTTTTCTTAGGTTGTTCATACCTCTCTTCACCTTGAATTAGGAGCCTAGTACTTACAAAGAATAAATTCCTCTCATTCACTAGAAAAACATCACCACTTTTTAAAATCAAAGCCGGTTTTAAAGTTAACAGTCTGTTCTAGGCAACCAAGTTTAGCTGAAAATGTGTGAAGCATGAAAATCAACCAGAGTAGCAGCTTTCAAATATATAAACAGTAAAAACCAAGACTGCTGCTACCGTGTCATATTCTTGGACTTAATTCATCCAATCAACTCTTAATACAAAACTAGAAGCTCTTCCGTAACTTCTACAGTTATCAATATAGTTGTCTTCTTTTCAATGTGAAATAATACTTTGAGATGATCTATGTACACAAGGTGGTCAATTCAAGCTGTAATATAAATATAAATGTTTTCTTCTAAAAAGTATTTTACAGACAGATAATGTTATATACATTTGCTCATTTTACTTCTGGGCTACAAAGGAAGATTAAGGGCACTGATACATGCGGAAAGAAAAATTACACAAAATATACTGAAGAAATGCATAGGACATGAGAAAAGTCAGTATGTGCATCTTTTAAAGTCAATTTGGTTTTTTGTTTGTTTGATAACAAGGGTATACTGAGGACAGTCTGTCCCATTCCAGCCAGGATATCAAATAGGCACCTTCGCTAATGAATTATGACTGGTTTTAGCATTGTACGTATCTTTAATGAGAAGTAAATGTTTCTTACTTCATGACAGAGCAAAGCATGTAATGTTTTAAAAAATTCTCTATGGGTTAATTGGTTAATTCTTATCTGAAAGTTAAACACTTAGTAAGTACAAAGCCAGAACAAATATCATAAGCCATATACCACTGCACACACATGTACATACACATGCTCTCTCTCTCTCTCTCGCCCTCCCTCCCCCATCCTCCCTCCAAATTTCCTCAATTAAGAAGTTCACTCCAATTTTGCCTGGGCTGTAATTTATTTCTCAAACTAAGTCTTTTGTTGTTGTTTTTGAACAAAACACACAGTACTTTTGTTCTTGCCCATTCAAATAAGAAAAAGTTGCAGTTCAAAATAATGAAAACAATTTCACTTTTGTTATTAATCTTTTGTTTTAATCATAGTACTTGATAAACAGCTGAACAGGATCCTAGTTTAACAGAAGGATAAACAAGAACACTGATGACAATTTGTTACAACTGCCTTAATGTACCTTTCGCTTAATGAACATTTGAATATGCAATAAAGTATTTTTGGAGGACACCCCAAAAGAAAACAACTTGCTGGTTGAGCAACAGAAACAACTTCCTTTTTTGCTATCATGTTGAAATCAAAGTAATTTATATATAAAAATAAATGTTATGTTCTAACAAGAACATTTTAGACAATTACATCTGTGCTTAACAAAAAAATATTGGTCACTCAAGACTAGAATAATTAATATTTTAAAGGATTTTAGATTATCAGAATGTATGGATACAACTCAACACAAACTGTAGCTGAAGGGAAACAGGACTGAAAATATCAATTTGTCCATCTGGAATAAAAATGCAACTAAATTAACTAATTTAAATATTTAAAATACTACCATGGAATGTGACAGTAGATATGGTCCATACCTACTATATCAGAGGGAAGGAAAGTTTAACATGTAATAATTCGTACCTTACACATTTAGTTAAATATAAACATTTGTTATTTATACATAAAGTTGCTTCCAAAAAACTATTAATAAGTGATTTAGTTGCACTTAAAATCAGTTTCATTTCTCATTTGCCAAGTATTAACTTTTCGTAATCTTAAATCAACTGTCGCTAGTGCACTTTTAGTTAAAATTTCCCCTCAGGTAAGTTTTAATCCTTTTAAAAGAGCCCCCTCACCTAAACCATGAATGTACAAAGTGGCAAAAGTTAATCCCTTTTAGTATAATCATAGTTTATATACTCATTTTATAGCCAATAATAAGAATAGGCTTTCCTTTGCAAAATCTCCTTCACAACTTGCAACAAACGCCACGCACTCAAAGGAAATAGTTAGGCATGGCTAGCACTTGTAAAATGCCAAGGTCTGACAAGTCTTGTTGCTTCCTCCATATCAAGCATCTCTTACACGAAAGAAGATTCCCTTCAGCTTGCCAAAAAGCTTCCACAAATCCAAGTTAGATGCTTCCTGGAAACAAAGATTTTTCAGCTCTGTTTGGCACAAGACTGATTCATCCCGCAGCTTTATGCTTTCCTCCACAGCACCCACATACCTCACCACAGTGATGGCATGCTCTCAAGGGGAGGTAGCAGCACATACATGGAGCAATGAACGAGAGTGCCACCAGTGCTAACCAGCGTAAGCAGAACTTGTCATCACTAGTGTCACACGAGCAAGGATCAGAGAAATCTCCTTCAGAGTCTGACATGCAGTGATACAGCATGCTCTCTGCGCAAAGCATGCAACTAACTTGGTAGATACATCTTTTAATAGGATCTGGCGCATCTTGACATTTTCCTCTGCCATTATCTTCATGATTAAACCTTTCCTGGCAGTATATACAGCGGGAACGCTCACCATCCTCTTTTCTTCTTTTTGAGTTTTTAAATTTTGATGAGGAAGGCTGAGTTTTAAATACCACAGAACTCTTTGAGTCTTTCAGGGAATTCAGCTTAGTTCCATCCCCACATGGGTATAAATAGTCAGATTTTTTACTGTCTGATTTAGAAAATGGCATATTTGAGTCTGCATCATCCCTCTCCAGGTCGTTCTTCCACATGTCAGGATGCCTGTAGTCTGCATAACGACGTATCAAAATGTCACGAGGGTTTATTCTAACAATTTCATCTTCATCCTGAAAACTAACATGTCTGATTGACTTCAGTGGGACCTGAAATGGCAAAGCAAGAGAAGTTTACTACAGTGAAGTCCCAAATGTATGTCCACCTACAATGTAAAACTTACAGATTAGGAAATTAAAAAACAGGATTTTTTTCCTCACTGCTTGAAGATAAAAATTTCAGCTTATTTTCTTACTAGTACAATTTACAGGCTTCCCCACAATAATGAGACTTTTGCATGATATTAGAACCATGAGCTTCAGTATTCTTTCCTGACTTTTTATTATCTCATAAGAGCTTTGGGTATTTTGGTATCCGCATAAAACTTGATACTGTTCTTCGAATTATGCTCAAAATTCAGGTTTTAACATCTTACAGTGGCAACTAATTCCACAGATCAATTACACCTCAGGTGAATTTGCTGATTTCATGTCAGTGATGATCCACCGCTTTAGGATTAACTCCCTCATACATTCACTATGAGTTACTTGTGTTACTTGGCAGAAGCTTTCCTTTATTCCTGCTCTAAGTTTTCAAACTCCCTCCACTTTTGCAACACGAGTATTGAATACTGGTTACTTATTCTCAAAGCTGTATTCTATACAAGGATTTTGCCATATGAAGAATAATATTCAGTAGCATGATCAATCAGTAACAGTGGCTTCTAAATGCATCCCCCCTTAGCAAATATACAGTACTTGAATTGATTAGTTTAGGACACCGGCAGGCAAACACCTAAGTATTTTTTTTAAGTTCTCAACTTGTAATGAACTGACCATAATTCAAGACCTTTTACCTCAAAAGGCAAGAAAGAAGGAATGTGCTAAACACCTACAAAACCAACCGCAAAGAAGTAAGATAGAGTTCTTGTTTATTCTGCCTTACGATGAAAGGGCACGGGGGCATGAAAAAGTTGTTGAAGGTAGCAAATTTGAATCATCCGAATTGAAATACTGCAGACTATAGACATAAGTGTAAGATAGTGGAATGCCACTAAACGTTACTGAGATCACATTACAAGTGACTTTCAAGAAAAAGGTGCAAATAATAACAGGATAAAAATTTAGCACACATGCATCGAAACTCCCGAAAATAGCAGATAGTGCAGCAAAAAAGCTGAAGTCTCAGTATGTCCCAGTATTCCTGCCTTACAGAGAGAGATACACTGTAGGGCTGTTATAATTGGAGCCAGAATATAAGTGAGCTTCAAGTCAAATTCTGCCGCCTTCTCCTGTCAAGTGCACAGCCTGCAAACCATCTCACAGAAAAGACTAAAAAAAAAAAAATCACCCCCTATCCCATTAGCCTTACTAATTCTTCCAGAATCGTGAATTATTTGGGAATGCATCTTTGGCATCAGTATTGTTGCTTTGAGAGTGGTTACCTTATTAGTACTGAACAAATTAATGAGAGTTCATGTGTCACCATTCCATAGGCTAGGACAACAGCTGAACTGCATGTTCCACATCCGTTGCAGTGTGTAAAAACAAACTACTGAAGATGTTGTTTTAGGTTAACACAGTTCTGTTTCACTTTGCACGTCTATGCTCCTACTACACTGAAGTCTGCATGTCCTGGTTTTGGGGTAGGAGGCAGAGGAGGGAAGAGGGAAGGCAGCTGGGAAAGAAGAAGGAATAGCTTCTTAAAATATGCCAGCTTCTGATTATGCAAGAATATCTGTAGCCTGCACTAACCATCACTTCCCTGCTTGATAATCCTTGTGTGATATATTTTAAGTAGAGAACTGTAATCAGAGCTGCTTTGCCCTGGTAGTTTCAACTGGAGTATGCTATCAAGAATAATTTTTTTTCTTGGCTCCAAGCCATGTAGTTGGACTTCCACAAGGTCTCAAGGATACAGGGTGAAGAAAGGTTATACCCCATTCAGCTAACATCACTGCTTTTCCATACTTCCCCAGGCTCCGATGGGAGCAGTCAGGCTTCCCCTTTGCTTATAAAAGCAGAGTGCTTCTCAACTCTATTTTGTTTTCAAACAAGAGAAAGAGCCTATTGTTTTAGCATCAATAACTAGCTATGGCTAATTGGCTTTTTTGAACAGTTAGCAGCATAAATTTATTTAAGGGAAAAAGCATCAAAAGTGTCATTACAATTCCGTATGTTACAGGCATAAAGGATCTTTACGCCACTGTTCACACAGAATATTACGCATGCATTTAAGATGTTAAATAAAACCCATTGTCTAAAAGAAAAAAAAAAAAAACAACCCAAAACCTCAAACCAAAAAAGCCACCCTCAACCTCCCATTCCTGAGACAGCTAATAGTCATTAAAAATGACTACAAATACTAACAACTGTAAAATCTGACCTCTCCTCAGTCTCTGAAGGCTTTTTATTTGTTTGAGCAGAACACACCACATACACAGAACTCACTACTTTTTTCTCAAGTCCCCAGCCAAATACCTACCAAAATGCTTAAAGTCTGGCATGTTACACACAAGGCAGCGTTACGTTCTTTATGCAACTGATATTAAGAAACCATTTTTTAAGAAAACAAGTGGGAAATGCGGAAAACAAGCAAACGAGAAATGTTGGAAAAGCTTTATAAAGTGCTTACACATTGGGCATGTAATGGGACCTATATGAAAGCATGAGGTACATGAAACCTTAAGAACAATACACAATCCAGATTCGGTTAGGTACAAATACCAGCAAAATTCAATGAGAGTAAGGCACATCGTTCTCTAGCCATTCAAAATTCTAACCTAGTACAGGTGCCATCTCTGCGTAACAGCTGAAGCAGGAAGGGAGAAAGAGTTTTGCAGCAAACAAATTCCACAGAGAATCTCATCATGAACATAATTAGCCAACTGGAAATTAGGCAGAAAATTTTTCTTGACAAGACTGAACTCACTAGTATTACACCTTACTTGAAGGGGTGCACCTTTAAACAAGGCATGGACACTTGCTTGGTCCTGCAGCATTCACTGTCTCTCCTCTGAGACACCTGACTTTGCTCAGCTTGCTACTCCACAATATGACACCAACAGCTGAAGATATCATCGCAACGTACGAAACTTAAGTTAAACACACAGGTGTATCAGAAGCTGAAGTGCTGAGGGACTTGGGTATTTTTTAGTAACAGTCAAAGTATTACAGGTAAAAATCTGAACTGTCATTAATCACTTCTTTAGTTTGAGCATGTACTTCTTGAACTATTCAACTTACAAGCACAGTGAGTGTCTTCAAACTTACTTATACAAAATTGAAACAAAATAGGTATTTACCTCAAGATCTGTTGTGCCACACAGTCACATGCATGGAGTTTAGCAGAGAGAGTGCAGTGTGTGCACATACTGAATGTGAGATTTTGTTGACTTGCCTATGTTCTAAATGTGTGCACCACAGACCATGCAAAAAGCATGGAGTGTCAGATGCAGGTGGTGGTACAATATGAGAAGAATATTTTAAAGAATATCTACTTAAATTTCCATGGAATCTCCCATAACTTCAGTGTACAAGAAGTGAATTCTAGCATTGTCATTTCAAAGAAATTTCTATTTAATTTCTATCAGACAGGCACTACCCAGTATACCACAGCTTAACTTATCGTTTTCTCAGGGGCCAATTCTATATGTGCTCTTACAACATACAGGTACTTTAGGCTACTGCACTTTTCTTTACAATTCAGTGAAGACTAACAGCATATACATCACTGGTTACTGTAGCTGTTAAGTGTTAGCTGCAATAACCTAACCACCCATCTATTCTATTCTAAGAATTTTTAAAATTCTCTTTGCAAGTAAATGCAAAGAGGGAAAAATATGTACCTCTTGATCAACAGAAACAAAAATGAGGTGACTTATACAAAGAAATAATTGGAGCAGATCAATTATTAAAAACCAGAAGTTCATAATTACAAGCTCTTTAGTTAGTTCTCCAGATAACACTGCTTCTTTTGCCCAATAAAGCAGTTAGAAAGCAGCTGATAAAAGACTAATACAATCCTATCTTTCTTTGCAGAAATGACCATGGGTATTAAAAAACCCAACTTTATTTCAAGGAGCAGAAATATTTTCTGATGAAGTGTTCACAACTACATGAACTTTTATTCTGCTTTGACTTCTGTTATTAAGCTTATTCTAAAAAGCTTCCCATGTGTTTGCTTCTAGGCATAAGACCCTCAAATTAATTATTATCCAACTCACTATTAAGTCTACTTCTACAGTCTACCAGAACTGCCAGTTCTCTGAGGCTTAGAAAAAAAAAACAACCAAAACGTATATTTTTTAAGGAAAAGCTGTAACATTGCCTTTCCAATATAATGTTCTATAAATATGACCTCTTTCAAAAAACGTGAGGAAGGCTGATGTACAGACGTCAGTGGTTTTTTTTTTCTGTTTTAAGAATCTGTTTACCAATAGCTTAATACTTTTCATGCATAACTGAGATATTGTTTTCCTTTCTGTACCAAAAGAGAGTATTTTAGTTTCAATAGGCAGTTAGAAAGCATAAACAATGTTTCACTAAAAATATTTAGTGAAAGTGCCCCCCTGTGTAATGCATCCAAGATATCAATTTTAAAGATACTTTTCAATATTTCTAATCAAAACAGTATTAGTATATGTGTAACTGAGATTGAGCTCATGCCCAATTAACATTTTCCAAACAAATTTAAACAGCTTTTCAAGGCTGCAGATACAGAAGTCTGTAATACAGAAATCTGACTTCAAAGAAAGTGAAAGATTTATGTAGTCTGCTGCACTACAAGCACAGGTAAATACCTTCACAAAGCTATACCTCTGCCATAATAATGCTGTAATATTTCAGCTGCAAAGCTTGTATTGATCATTTCAAGAAGTTGAGAGTATAATAATAACTACATACAGGGATTTAGAATGAAAGTGCTTTCTTGTCAGAAACTACATACTGTGCCGTTAATGCAGCAAAGTAAGAACCGCTTCTTTTGTTGGTAGTCTTACCTGGTTTGGCTGGCTAGGAAAACAGGCTCTCCTGGTGTTGAAATCCTCAAATGCTGAAGGCCTTAAATTTGCAGTGTTATAAGGTTCACTGGTTACTACAGTTTCATGTTGGAAAAGGTGATCTTTCATTAATGAACCCGATGTATTTTCTTGAGTAGTCTAGAATACATAAGAACTCCCTTGAAATGATTTTGCATTTATACAAAACCACACCAGAACCACCAAATTCATACATAAATGCATTAATATTCTACATAACGTGTTAGAGGCATCTATAAACACAGGTATTTTTAAATACACATTTTTAAAGTACTTTTTAAGTAGGCAAGTATTTTCTTTACTATGAGTCAGCCTTAGAAAAGAGTTCCTTCTCTGCAGAGCGTACACAATTTAGGCATTACAGATACATGCCTTTGTAACTCAGTTGCCAAATCAGACTGAGAAACTTCTTTAAGGAAGGAGAGATTAGCCCAGTCCCTGAGATTATGCTTTCTCTAACTACCCATGAGGCTGCCAGTATTTACAAATATACAATTGGAGGAAAACATTTCTGAGACTAATAAGGCAAAAGCTAGTCAGACCTTTTAATAAATTAAAAGCAAGATCAGCTGGAAAGGAACAGAAAGTCAGTTTTAACATATACTGGCTCAATTAAAATATCTAATTATATCAAGTGTGTATTAAACAACTAATGATTGTCTTTTTGAAATTAAGGTTATATCAGAGAATTTGATACAAAAATGAGACCATGTGGCAACATATAATAAGATATCTGCAGGACGTGTGCCACTCAGAATAAGGAAGAGGAAGTATATTTGGGTGGAATATTGGCTTGTGAGATGATCCAATTTCTGAAAAGAATAGAAAACCAAACAGTACTCATTCTTCAAGCTTAACTGACTGGGATATACTTAGGATACAGTAGAGCATATTGATACAAATCCCATTGGGCTGCCAAAAAATGTACTGTACAATGTTTTGTTTGTATTGAGAGACGCTGTAAAGTTAACTGGCTGTCATCATCTGATAGCACTGAGAAAATTCTGGCATCATCCAACTTCCAGCAATGAGAATGTTTCAGCTTTATCATAAGGATTTGTATATATCAAGAAAACATTAAGGAGGAAACAATAAAAATACTGCAGAAAACTACTGAGGCAGAGGCAAACCTGAAGTTTTGGCAGGTTAAGTACTAACACTGAATCATTAGTTTTCAATTATCAAAATACTTAAGGAACTTATTCTGGGATTGCATTAACACCTCACATACATAAGAGCCTAATGTATCAAGTTCTAAGACATCTAGATAAAGTGGAAGTAGCTGTTCTGTAGCTGATCTTTAGGAGAGATAAAATCACTAAGAATTTATATATTGTTCAGAAGCACTCTGAATGGAAAAACATTAAAATTAGTAATTAATTAATGATCAGCTTTAATTACTACTAGAGAACATATATTCCATGAAAGAAAATCAGGTTAAAGCTCTACTGAAAAATTTTGAAGACAAGCAAAACTCCAGAAAGAAGTACTTTTTTCAGATCCTTGAGCATGACAACACCACTAAGCAACCAGTCCTGTTGTTGTCAAAATTAAATTTTCTGGTCAAACGCTGTTGGGAAAGGAGTACAAAATACATGTTGAAATGACTGGCAAGAGTTAGATTTCATGGATGTATACTTATTTTAAGAGCAAAAAGCATCAAATATTGGTGCAATATCAAGCATCTTCCTAGCAGGAGGTACTCCTGCAGGTACATTGCCCAATGACATAAAAAGCTTCCAAAACACTGGTTCAAACCACAGGAGAGCTGCATTCAGAATGAGGAAGAAATGCCTACAACTATTTTTTGTTTGAGCGATGTTATAAATACTTACAAGCAGAAACTATTTAAGCTAGGAACACACTTAACAGCTAGAAGCAATTTTACAGAAACCACAGTGATAAGCACTACCTAAGCCCCTTGCCTCCCCAGCTATTATCAATTTGAGTGGTCTAGGCAGAAGGATGAGAGCTGCAAAAACTATAAAACTACTCCTTCCTTCCCAGGCAAAACACACATACTACCCACAAGCCAGTCTTTATCCCTGGGTGAGATTTTCAACAGCCTGCATAATTTCCTGTCCCTGCAGGTGATTCACACCTTTTTTTCTTCAGAAATAAACTACCCACACTAAAAAGGACACATGTACATGCTCACACAGACAGACACACAAGTTCCCCTTGGCCGTCAAGAAGGGCTCCATCTAATAAAGGATACAGGCACTGATCATCTATTACAGTGCTAACTAGCAGTGCCAGACACTGATGTATGAAATACTAACCTTAATCTTAAAGCAAGCCTTTGTGCCCTATACGCAGCAATTATAAAGGAATGCTTTTACAACATTCCAACACAGACACCACAATTCAAGCTAATTGACTTCAAGAACAAATTTGGGGGCGGCAGGAGACAGAGAAAGGCATCTGACCTTTGCAAGGCAAGAACTCATTAGATTGCTGTTCGGAAAGCACAACACTCAGCCTACCAATCTAGACACCACAGGTAAGCGGACACAGCCGTACTTCTGGTATTTATGAAAAATGAAAAGCTGTCAGGTCAGTTGTGATCTTATTTAGCCTATAAATATTCACAATGCAGAGCTACAAAAATGCCAGATTAATATCCCGAACTCTGTATTTTTAGTTAAACTGATAGTTCAGATACAGCCAAACCATGTTTATTAGTATCTAAAAGGCCTTCTTTGGACAACACTTCCTGCTCCAAGGTGATGTTTTGTGACAAAGTCATAAACACCTGAAAACCCACATTTATAACGGAAACACTGACAACCTGAAGGGACAGGCCCTAGAAACAAAAATGCTATTGTACTGAAAATGCATTTAAGTAAAAAGCAAATATGTAAAGTTTTCCACAAGAACTAGGCTTGGTATATTAAATATACAGAATATTACACACAAACACAGATGCATGCATTCCCCTTTTCTACTGTCCAAAGCAATTACACCGCCCACATTCAATATCCTTTAACCACAGCCTGCAAAGTACAGTACTGGCATAGGTTATTCAGTATCATCTGTAAAGTAACCTACGCCAGTTTTTAATGCACAACGGAAATCTGGTTTGCTCCCAGCTGCTGGTATAATAATTACTGTCCTATGGTTGCTAAGAGATACTCTGAATTTTTTTCCAAGACTACTAAAACATTTCTGTGCGCGCAGGCAAAAGGATGCTGGGTAAAGCAATAAAATGACTCCAGCTGTAGCTCTCCAGCAGAATTCAAAGCCAGATGACAGCTGTAGAGAAAATGAGAACCAGACTGAGCTTCTCTTCTTCTTCAGTTTTCTCTCCTTACTTCTCCCAGTTTGCCAGAGTTAAGTCTGGGAGAGAATTCAACATTGTTCTGCAAACATTGTTAAAAATGTTCTGCTTTAAGTAAGTTTAATGATTACACAGAAGGAAGGACGAGAGACCACATTTCCGTTGCATCCCAGTTCTTGTATTTACTTCCCATGAGGCCTGAAAATCTGTTGTTTGATGCTAACCAACACAAGAAGAGTTTAAATGCTTTTTCCTTAATTTTTAAATTGTGAATAAATGATATAGGTTTCAAATCATTTGAGTTACTTCCTTCTGCTTTAGCTATTTCTAAGACTGATGGAGCAACTATTTTCATATTTGGCAAATAAACTCTATTATAATCAGGTATGTATTTCTGACACAGACTGACGTATTATCCAGATTACTCTGGATGTTTTGTACAGTTTAAAGAAAGAAAATATGGCATTTGACATCCCTCTTTCTTCCAAGGCTGTTCTACCTGAATATATAAAGCCTACTAGAGGTTTTTAGGGATTCCAAGGAAGGAACTAATACATTAAAACAAAAAGCATAACTCCAAGGAAGTAAGAGAGAGATGGAGATGTAAAGAAGCTGTTAGGGATTCTGGTGAGAAAAAAAAAATCCCTCCTCTTTTTTGAATAATACTCCACAAAAAAGCTTAAAAAAGCCAAATAATTTTAGCACAGTATATTATTAGATTTGTTTCAAATGGATAATATAAGTTAGTATTAGTTTTAGTTCTAGGAACTACACCTAGCCAATTTACTAAGTGCACTGAATATTGCTAATCTTTACTGTTTTATCATGTAGTAATGTCTTCTCCATAAAAACAATACAGTGTCAAGGGTAAATTATTTCACATTTCCTTACAAGTCATAATGTCAAGTTATTTTTGTAAAATAAAACTTCTGCAAACCTTTTGTTATAGACAAAATAAATTGAATAGTGCATTTACAAAGAGGGACATGAACCATTTATGTCACCCTTGCCTGCACCAACACCACTTAAGATGCACGTAAGTTGCAGATCTTTTCCCCTTCCTATTGACAAAAAGCCCAGTGTACCTATTTCTGAAAGGACAAGCCCAACTTTTTTTTCCTGCTTATAATTTCTCAGTCTACAGTTTTCTTCTGCCAGTAGTAAGAAATTCAAAAGCCTAAGTGCTCCATTTCTTACTACTTCAAAACTGTTAATGTGTGTTGGTAGCCACCAGTATGGCTGAATCAACAAAACCTGCAAGAAATTAAGACTCAACTGCTCTGTTTTTCAGTTCTCAGAAGCAAGACTTACGTATTTCAGTATCCAAAACCCCCATAAAAATACTTTTAAATGCATGAGCTCTAGATTTCACTTAGTTAGATTTACTTCTAAGAAAAAAAAAAATTCTGATTTTTACATTTTTTCAGTTAAATGAGATGAGTTTTAGAGCAAGAAGTTTATATTTGGAAGAGGAAACGAATCTGAGCCAATCTTTGAACAAACAAGCAAACTGACTTAAACAAGCTGCTTGTCTACTGCATTCAAAACACCTGGTTTTATACCAAAATATCCAAACCTCCTACCAAAACAAATTCCCAGTGTGTATTTCCATATAAGTATATATACATTCCCAGGATCCATTTACAAACATTACAGGAAGTCAGACAGCTCTGCATTAACTCATTTGTGTATTTCTATTTGAAATCAATCTCGTAAGGCTAAGGCTTATTTAATGATATAAACAATTTGCAAATAATATGTTCATTAAACAACTAATAGTAATTGTAATCATTTAAGCAACCTTTACATGCAAGTATGAACACCCTTAAGTGATGGTATTTTTTTAATGCTAAGATTTTAACATTATTTATAAACAACAGAGCATCTAAAGACACTATAATGAAGCTATGTCTTCTTAAAATGATAAATTTGATCTTCAGTAAGAAGAATGCTTTCTCTGTGAGATTTTATTTAAAGAATGTAAAAAAAAAAAATCTAGTGACCCAACATACAATATAGCAAGCAAAATGCTAGCCTAGAAAGCACAAGAGGTCTATTTTTGGATTTGCATTTAAGAGTTGCACATACAAGTCTGACAACCCCCATTTCTGCTTGCTACATCTATAAAATGCGATAATACTTATTACAACTAGGCACTGAGGTTTAACCGCAGTGCCACTGACTAGATCAGAAGGCTGTGTGTTTTGATCTTATTTGGATCATTTTATTTGTTCTCTGTAACGCCGAATATAACCAGCCAGTAAAATAACTTAGGAAGCATGTTCTGCTTTCTTCATCACTCATCATCTTCATTGTTAAAAAAATACTGTTAATGAAATTTATGTACAAACTACATACTATATTCATACTTCGAACATGCACTAAATATAGGATTCCTGCTGTGTAAGATGACTAGAACAGCATAGGCAAAACACCTTGACAGCTGATGATGTAACTGACAAAGACCTATTAAAATTAGTATTTTCAAAAGTACCTTGATGACATCCTGGGGATTTTACCTACCATACTAATTAACGAAGAAAGAAATGAAACTGAAGAACACCAATACACATCAGAATTACTACAGGGTAAAGACAAAAATATAAGTGCATTAACAAACATGCTATGCAAAGTAAGTGTGAAATACCCCTTTTCTCTTTTTCATATTCTGCTGTTTTACAAACAATTTACGACTACTTAATACTTAATTAAATGGAGGATGTCCACCGCTTGATCTTTTGTACCTCATTCCTTAGAGGTTACAACTTACAATTCTGGAAGACTGTTCTGATGAAACAACAAACATCCCATTGCTCTCATAGCCAAGTGCCAACCTGCTCTTTAACATTCTATCCACACTCTAACATGCCCTTACACAGATATACTCCAAAGCTTACTCAAAAATCCTGTTAGGGACTTGGGAAACCAGCTTATAGAATTATCTGGGGGGTGGGTGGGTGGGTGGAATCTTTAGGCCTTTTAAACCATAGTGGGGTGAGAAGGGGGGACAAGTCAACATGACTCTTCAAATACATAATACATTATCTTTAAACAAAATGGTCTTAGCAGTCTTTCAAGTTAAAAAAAAAAACAACCCAAAACCCCTGGGTGTATCAAGTTCCACTTACAACAGTATCAATCTTGGAAGGGGGAAGGAATTCATCATTTGGATAACAAATGCTGTAGCCTTTCTACACTGGCATTCATAACCCTGCAATTATGGCTTTGTTATTGATACATAAACCTGATTTAGATGAAGCATCGCTAAACCAGGGTGGGTTCAGCCTTCCCTGCATTTCTGCCCCCACCCTGGTAGTGTTATCGATAGGCAATTTATTAAATACCATTTATTTTACTTTGGTATGCAGAGATATGGTAAGAGAGATTGTCCAGCTTTTTTGCCTCTAGAAAACAGGAATTCTTGCCATCTAGCCACAGCACAAATCCACAATTAAGCAATGTGTGTTGTGGTGAAGTCATGAAATATACTTTCCTGTCTGGAATGTAACAGATAATTCTACCAGCAGTTTGCACCAATCAGGATTGTTTTTACCTGTAAGTTATATATAGAGAAAGTATTTTTTAAAATATATGTATTTTTTAATAAAGTAAATCTACATAATCTATTTACATATCTAAATATATCTATATTTACATCTATACAGAATAATGATGTAAATGTACTTTTCTCCACTTTCCCAATAGCAAACTCTGTAAATATAAAGAATCACAGATATTTGCTTCAATTTTGGCATCCTTATATAGAAATGCAATAACTAGGCAGCATAATCAAGAGGTAATTAGTTTCCTCTAATCTCATTAGGACTGTAGAAATTGCTCAATTATTAATCCTTGCAACAAAGCATGTTTAAACAAGTCTTTTAAAAGCTGATTAAGGATTGCATTAACTTTGGCACACATTTCTTCCACCCCGTCAAAATCTCATGCTTATTTTAAATCCAAAATATCTAATATTTATAGCAATTTTACTTTAAACTGCCCTAAAATAAAGCACTACAATTAAAGAACAACAGGTGGTTTCACAGCCAACACTTAGACAAATATACATTTCTTCTACCATAAAATGGAAAGAAATCATGAGACTCTTCTGCACTGCCACTGCATTGCAGTATCCTTTCTAAATACTTGACACTCAGTCTCCTATCATAATTCGATTCTTACCCATATCTTCAAAGCAGGCTGCTAATTTTCTTGATTTTGTGTTGCAGAGGTTCTACGCTACATCTATTTACACTGATAAAGAATTTAGGATTGCATAAATGACAAAACTCTTTCCCTCAAGAAACCACTTAGGAATACTATCAGTTTTCTGAATAGTCACTAAGACCCCTGAGTCAACTTGTTTCTGTATCAGCTTCATATTAATTTAAATATCTGCACTCTGAAAACTGAACATGTGTGTGAACAAAGCCAAGACTTTCCCTGAAACTGTAAATAGTAAAGAAGAGATGACAAGCGCACACATAGCCACAAGTAGGTTTTCACTCAGTTATATTACAGCTATTTACTGTATATATGTATCCATAATATTTGTTTATACCGGCTTTTTAATTACATGGATTCTTGGATATTACCAGGCAGTGCTACACATCAGTATTACAGTACTTGATATGCTATTTGTGTGAAGCATTGTAACTCTGAAGCAGAACAGGAGATAAGGTTTTACCTCATGCCATTATGACCTATAGAAATTGAATGATGCAAATAAGGATCAATAAAAATTGAATCTCAACAAGTGACTGCTTTATCTTCAAGTGTGTTTTTAAAAGTTATCCGAACTTCCGACCTTGTTTGGCCTAGATTCTTTTAACCATTACCTCAGCATCTTTTCAATTCTAACTATATAATGGTAGAAGTGTCTATCACTGCAGAGAGAAAAATCTAAGAAAACAAATAGGATGTGCATGTAAAAGAAGATTCCTGAACCCTCTATTTTTCTTTCCCAGCAGAGTATTTCTTGTTCCCATGAGTTCAAAGAGGACACATAACCTAGAACAGACATTGTAAACTTAAAAATTAAAAACTCAATCATCCTATTGATTAAATATTGACTACTTAGTTTAGGACAGACAATATTGTAAGTGACTGTTCTGGAACTTATTTCATTAAACTCAATTTTACTATTGCTCTTATTTTGCTTATTCTCACTAATGAAAAAAATTGTTCAATGAATTTATTCAAAAAATAACTCCACAACTGATTTAAAAATTTAAATACTCACTTGAAAGCAGTCTTCTGCCACTTCAACATCATTTTGGGAGGGTGGATAACCTACAGAAAAAGTAAAAAAACCAAAATAGACAAGGTTATTTTTTTTACTTCGGTTTACTGCTTCCAATAGTCCACACCATCCTTCAATAGCCAGCTATGATGATATAAATATGTTTACTTTTTTAACAAGTAGATCACTGTATTTCAAGTTGATTTTAATAAGTACCATTCATTTCTACATTCTGTATTTTATATACTGAATATTCCTAGCCATACTCGTCCTCTCTCTTGTTCACACCTTTCTTGTAAAAGCATTTTCAAAGTGTCATCAGAAGTCAGAAGCAAGGGAGTATATTCTTGTTAATGTTGCATTTTGAAAATTAAAGGCAGATACATTTGGTTGGCATGAATGCACACTGTGCTGTATTTTGCTATAAATCAGCAGAAATTGGAACTGTGAGGCCCTAAGAGAGAAAAGGAATCATATGTTCTCTAATTATTTGTCTTGCAGGGATATGGATGATATCAGCACAATTCAGAAGTCATTCTAGTATGTCAAAACACACTTCCCTTCAGAAACATGCTTCTCCCTTTGCTAATATGATAACACATATTAAAACCCTAAATTTACAGCACATCACAACATGTTTTGTTCCAACTTCTCCCTTTGAGTTACTTTTAAAGTCTGAAAGAGATGTTCTTTCCATTCAATAGACACCTGTTCTCTTCCCTCCCTCTCCCCATCCAGCAACACATTTATCATATTTTCTGCTCAGAATTGAGGCTTGATGATTTTCTTCAGTTTGCTCACCAGGTTCCGTGAGATCAGTGAAGAAATGGAACCGGTTAGCCATATTATTATTAAATTCTTCTACTGTCCCATAAGAACTTGTCCTCAGAACTACTCTGTCAGCTGTCAGTAGACAAATAAAACTATTAACTGAAAGTACGTGCAGATGAAAAGAGAACTCAACAGGTCTCAAGTCATTCAACTTCATAGCTTATCCTCTAAGAACAGAGAAGCTGTAACACGCTTCTGAGAAGATCCAAGTAAGACACTATAGAACACTCTAGCTTCCTCCATTTCTTCATCTCTAAAAGAAAAAGAAGCAATGCTTCATTATGTAGGGATGTTTCGGGGAATTACCTTATTAGTGTTTGTGAAACAATTTAAGACGCTTGGATGAATGGCACTTGAGATACGGCCAGAAGTACTATTTAAAAACTGTTAAAATCTCAATATGCTATAGATCAATCCACATCCGTAAATACTGTCAGCATTAATGTTATGCAAAGTGCTTTTGACTTATCTCATCTACTAAACACTCAACATGCCCCCCGCCAACCCCTTCACCTGAAATACATACCTTGAGAAATATCCTCTACTGCTCTCCGAATACCTCTGTCAAATGCTCTTGCATCAGCAGGACTCTGAAATGTGAGGCCAAACTTTTTGTCATCAATCTTCCAGTGGTAAAAAGTAGGAGTAACTTTGTTGTAAACGAGGTCCTTCTTTAATGTGCATTCCAAGACCACCTTCCAGAAAGAAGACAGGAGGAAAAAATATCACTGACTAATATATCAAATCTGAGAAAAAAATATAGTCTTCATGAATTACCTGAAAACATACAACACAAGAGCAGATCAAAATCTCTCTTTAAATTTCTTTCTGTTACAAGGATGCAATTTTAACTTCATTTCCATTATGGCCAAATTATTCACTAACAGTTGCTGATAGGTGGTATGGATTAAGGACACTATTTGTGTACTGAGTGAATCTTCCCAGCCTCAGAAGTATTTATCTCATACCCGCAGCAAGCACTTCTGTCAGTACAGACTTGGTAGATGTTCAGCAAATGAAATAGGCCACACCCCGAAGAAAATTACTGTGCTGATACCAAGTACTACTTTATCACTGGGAGTTTTATTTGTATACTTATTCTATAAAATTTTTGACCACTGGACTAACTTTATGCTGCTTTCAGGCCATATCAGTTTTCTCCCAGAAAGGCTACTAAACAAGAGAAAATAATTCAGAAGAATTGTTTTTAAAACAGACATTTATCAAACCTGAAATATGTTTGAATATATTACTGCCTGTACCTAGACACAAATGTACTTATGGTTCATGTTCAACTATAATGAAAACAGTAATTAGGAATAATTAACAGAAGTACATGGCTACAAAACCATTGCAGGTATACATGCACATTCAATTATGAAGCAAAGTCGCAGTCTTCCCATCATTTCCCCTCCTCAAGTTGGCTGGTTTTTAAAATGTGTTTGCATATTTCATTCACCTGCAAAAATTATTTTATGCAACATTGTTACACTGAATGTTTCTTGACTAAAAAAAAAATCAAAGGTAAACAAGTGCACTGATCTGCTCCTGTAGTACTAGGTATAACGAAATGCACAGCAAGACAACCTGTATCTCAGTATTGCTGCTAGATTCTGAAAACCTACACTAAGAGGTGGATGAGGAATTTTAATATTCTATCATTTCAACATTAATGAATTTTCAGAATTTTCATTTTTACTTTTGTTACATATACAGCTTTGAGAGAAAACCACAAAATTTCTTACAGAATGTGGAAACATGACTGAGAAAAAAAGTCAAGATTTAAAAAAAATTATCTGTCTGTGCTTAGATTATTCTTGCATACCCTTTGCGTTCTTCCTCTCCTTTCATTGTCTAATTATTACATAGGAAAACAGGGTTTTTTTCTCCTGCTCTTCATTATTTATTCCCCCTACCCTATACCCCCCCGCTAATCATCATCTCTCGAGTTTTACTGCCTTTTAGCTCTGTCTCTAGAAGGATTACATTCTTTCTGCACATATAAACTCTTTCAGCCTTAAAATAATTTTTGTTACTCCACTCTAAATTCCCCAAATGGTCAACAATATGTAGGTACAACTGTCTACAAGACAGCATAGGAAGAAATCTAACTATGCTGAAGATGTGCAAGAAAAGGTGCTGCAGCAAAAAGAAAGTATCATTCTGCAGTTCTAAGATCTATTGATTGCTCTTTGTTCCTTTTGATGATTTTAAACTTGCTTCTCCTAAAAAGAGTTAAAAATGAAGATTTCTCACATCACTGCATTTTCTAGGTCTGTGAGCACTTTTGGTGGGATCTCTACTATACTAAACACCAACTATTTTCACACTGTATTTGTGTGTCGCTTCACCCCAAACCTCAACAAAAAATACTGCAAGACTGATTTTATAGCATCTCAATGAACACCTGCTCCCAAAGCAGTTAATCCAGATTACTTTATACTGAAAATTCACACCTGGATGACACATATTTTTAAAATATAGTACCACTGGAGATAAACTATTGGATTAAAACTTTACTGAGTAGAAGCTATGATTTTCAAAGAAACACAAACCAAACCAGAAACCCCCCAAACCAACCCCCCAGCCAAAAAAGCAACACTGCTACCCCCCCCACCCCACCTCCAACCCTCACAACATTTTATAAGACAAGCAATCATTAACAAAACAAGCAAATGTTCTATCCAACACCGTAATTGTTTTCAGCTTGATTTAAGGAAACAACAAATTTGACCGGACAACACTGATCTTTCAGATCTAAAGCTGTATGAAAACACACCTACTGTGTTAACTGGTCTAAGTGGTTAAGGGCATTGAAAGGGGAAAAATTAGTTGCATTAGAATTGTATGTGTTATCAGACATAAGAATCCATATAGGCGAGACTTTATGCCTGCACCACCTGAGAGAAAACTCAAAAAACTGTAGGTCAGAATTAGCAGTGGGTCACACATCTATAAACACCCAGCCTTCAACAGTTTTTGTTGCATCCAGAAATACTAAAAACCCAAACCAAACAAAAAACGTACCAACCATCCCCTAAAGCATTCTTTTCCTCCCCAAAACACTTCCATGCTTTGCAGGAAAAAGGTATTTTTTCCCTGTTAAACATAATGCTGTCAAAGGCTTCTTTATGCTGAAGCATGCAAACTATCATTGGGGCTGGGGAGGAAGTATCCCAATACGCATATCTCCAAAGCCTGGAAACAGAAACCAAGGTTTTAGCGATACAGATTATTCCCCCCCCCCCCCCCCCCAAGTCTTCAAACATCCAAAACTCCAGCTATTTTTATGGCACTTTGGTATGGTTTGGAACTCTCCACATCACATGTGAAGATGATATCATACTCTCCCACACGGTTACCTAAAATCTGCCTTCCCAAACCTTTTTAGGTAGACCTTCCCCAAGATCTCCAGTGATAACGACAATAAAAACCTGCAAAATTGTAAATTATGTGACTGCGGCTTAACAGAATTGCATTTTTTAATAAACATGGATTACTGTTCTGAAGGTTGCCTTCATTTGGAGACTTAATATAAGACTTCCATGCCAATATGAAGCAGCCACCTTAGCATGTAATGAGAAATGTTGCAGAGTTATCAGACTCAAGACAGAAGGGCTCCAGATCCATATGATCAAGATCGAAATTCTCAGAACATAATAGGGCTGTATGTCTACTTACTACTATTTAATTAAAAAAATCTTTTAATATCCAGATGTCCTTAAGTGCAACAATGAGTTCATAACTACTGATAAAAATACTTGCTTGCCCTGTGTTTCTTTTCTCACCTCTACAAGCTACATTCTTTAGAGATTCTAGTAACTACTTGGCTTGTGTAGACAAGATGAATCTCTAAAGTCAAAACTTTTAGACTTCAACACTTCAAACCCAAATATTTTTAAACAAAATTAAGATGAGTATTTAAGATATTAGCATCACTATCTAGGGCTTGTTTTGGAAACAAATATGAAAAACACCTTACTGCATTTCATATAAATTTCTATTTTGATAACAGGCCCCATAATTGAACATTTCTAGATACTGGATACTATTTCCTACTGGTTTCTAGCTGTACTTTGAACAGCGTACAACATTACATGTAGATAGACAGTTTCACAATTTCTCATTCCCAGCCCAAATCTACAAACACATAAGCATACAGTTTTTGATGAAACTTTTGAATGCTTTTTCTGCTAAATAGAATCAAAGGCTTTTCTCTAGTCTTGGGATCAAGCAGCATGACCTGAGTATGTTCACGCTACAGAGCATGTGGCCCCTGTGCCACCATGACCTTGTGACATGATTAATATTCTGTGCATGCCTTTTTTTTCCCCCAGTTCAAAAAGTAAGATGATGTAAGGACTGCACTACAGCCCATCAGAATCAATCTTTTCTCAAACTTTAAAGCCAATTTAAAAAGTAAATAAGTTTTTCAACAGCAGATTTTTAGAAGAGAACAGTATTCATATTCAGTTTCAGCTTTGTATCTCTCCCTTTACGCAATTACCTGTCCTTCAAAAAAAAAGATTTTAAACTTTGATTTGTCACTCCTGACTCATGATCCAAAAGATACTAGTCACTTTTTCTCCTTCAGTAAAAACTTGCATGGCAAAGGACTGGAGAAGAAAATAGAACAGAACAGAGAAGCGCATTAGACTTTTCATTCAAGAATGTAAAATTCACCAAAGCCTAAAAACCTGTTAGCTTGAGCCTAATATGTGTTTAACACTAGCGCTATTAAGATCGAAGAGAGCTACTGTAAACACAGTAAAAGAGAGCAGCAGACCTGACCAGGTTAGGAGGGAGTGCAATTGTTCCAAGCAGACTGGCTGGAGCCAGATCTTGGAAGGTGAGTATAATAAAGAAGGAAACGTGTAATTATGTCAAAGTCTTCATGAAATACTCTTACATTCCAACGCAGATCTAAACAACCTGAGCAAACTAGTAGGGAGCATTCCTGCTCCTAAATGAATTCAATGGTGCCACCACTTTGATTTTCTTCTCAGATAACTCGGATGCTTTTTGTGAACCCCATGAGATGTTTTAAATAGCTTGGTACAGCACAAAGATTTTGGAAGTTCTACATGTAGCCTGAAGCTGGTTTGTAAAAGGGCTGATAGCAACCTAACTCTCAGGTATATAAAGAAACAATGAGAAAACACACAACAAGGAACTTCAGTATTTGATGTTCAGTCCCAGAGCATTTAATTTATACAGCTGACTTACAGACTGAGATCTATAGTCCTAATTAAATGCCTGCATATCCTATAAAATATATGGAGAAATCTGGCACATCGGAACGGAATTGCAAAGTAGTGTCAGAAGCAGTACACGGACAAGCAGCAACTAAAGCTAGTTTACAGGAAACAGTAAGAGAAAAGATCTCTCAATCTTTTTGAGTATAACAATTTAAGAGGCATCTGGAAGATACCTCCATCAAATACCTCACCTATGGATTTCAAGTTGCTTTGGAATAAGTTCCAACTTTCTACTGACACATAGGTTGAACATTAATACTGGCATTATGATTCCCATCTATCTTAGGTAAAAGCCATAGATCTGAATTTCATTTGCTCTCTAACCTGAGGTATTTCAAAACCCATGCTCCCCTGTGTCCCAGAGAAGTGCTCAAGTTCCACACTATAGGTTTTTCAGGATAAGGGAATTTCTGCACCCTTTCTGGAAGCTGAGCCAGTTCACAAAAGAAAGACTTACTGGCGAGAGGAAATCAAAATATAATCTAGTTATAAAGATATTTTAACAGTGTAATGTGACTGGGGGTGGGGGGAAGGCTCCACTTGTAAAGATTACTTTCTTTTTTAATCCACAGAATTATTTTCAGGAATGGCTGCGTGTACCTTGCAAAAAAGTGAGTGAACTGGAAATCGTGGTCCAGCTGACCAAGCTGTAGTGACTTCTAGATTCTAAAATAGATTAAATAGTCCTGAAGACACATGTGCTCAAAGTCTGAGTAACTGAAATGTTCAAAATGGTTTAGGAAGCTTTTTTAAAACAATACTGCTACTTTCTCTTTGCAATGTCAGAGCAACCAACTAAGCAGCATATGACTAACTTCGAAGATTATTTAAGTATACAGATTTACACAATGAGGCCATTCTAAGATGAGATTAGAGCAATGCTGGGGCACAGAAACAGCAGATTCAGTATAACTCTTACTCAAAATCAGAAGATGATAAAAATATTTGGTCCCTACTCAAAAGCAAACACGATGAACCCATAACAACTTCCACTTTTACTTTATTTTTAAAGAAAAAAAAAAGTAGAATTTTATGCCACTGAAGTAATCTTCAACAGTCCTTTTTAGGGTTGCCTCTCTGAGAGCACAGCCTTCTCCACTCTTTTAGTTGGAACCAACAATGACATTTCAATTTCTTGGTGTTGTTTTTCTTGGTCTTTTCTTTGTATTATGAAATATAATAGTCACCTGTCAATTCTATTTGAACTGCCAAACCCAATTGTTTGGCTTCATTAAAGAAAGGTCAGAAATTGTGCTTGAACAGTGAATCCACAGGAATATCCTAAGAACAAATGTAAACCCATTAACTATATTGAAAGCACAAGGATCGGAACAGTTTTAGAATCAGTGACCGGATCCCTGTCCAACAGAATTTCTCTTCTAGTCCCTGCTACAGTCCTTCTGAGGAAGTGTCATGACCTAACGATGTCCTCACATACCTTGGTGTAGGATCTTGTTTCTTTTATGCCAACAGGGGTCTTGTTGCATACTGTGCAACTTTGTTGTTAATGTATTACACATTAGCTGTGGCTTATAAGTGCGTTATTTGAAGTCTGAGGAAATACATGCATACGTAGCTTTCTTTTACACCGTTACCAAAGCATCACTGACTCTACAGTATTCTTCCCCACAGCCTAAATCTGTATTTGTTAGTTCCCTGAGCTTTATTCAATATACAATGGATAGATGTTCCTCCTAGCTGCATTTCTTCCATCCTTTATCCTGTGTTTTTTAAGGGGCTGACTTCCAACAGCAACTTCCTAAAACTGCAGTAAGATCAAAATCTGCGCTGACATACTAGTAGGTCACATTTGACGGCAGTAGCAGGGGGACAGACAGACACAGGATGGGACATATACAAAAAAAACCCGACACCACCCCCACCACCTCCCCCCAAAAAACCTGTTCAGGACAATAAAGGTTTGGAAAACATATTCATACTAACATGAGCTCAGTTTTGGACAGGAAGAGGAGCAGAGACATTTAAAGCCTTTTCTACCAAAAGTGGAAACGAAACAAGGCTTGCCCAGGGGAAGCATGAGAGAGCATGCAAACAGATCAGGACGCTGATGGCTGCCACATTTTCATATGCATGCGGAAGAAACATTAAGCCAGCCTTCAGTTCTGAGCATTTTATTACCCTCAGATTCTGAAGGCAAGCTGTGAATGTCGATTAAGAATTAAGAGAAAATTGTCAAGTATCTCTAAATGCAATTAAGCTCCTCAAAAACAGCCTCAATAAGGCTAAAAAAAGTTCTAAAGGGAACTACTGCAAAGTGAGGAAGGAACTGCAGGTGCACATAGCTGTGCGGGAACACAGGGTACTCTGCTAATAGCACTACGCCTCGCTGAAACAACTGAGTCAGCAGAATTTCTATTTATATGCCCTCTTCCTACAACAGTCACAGTCAAGGCAGAAAACTCAGCAGCAGTCCTGCCTCAAGGGAGAAACTGGTATGCTTGAGAAAGAATCAGCAGTACGGTATAAGAAGCAATTCTACCTTTTAAGCTTACACAGGAGTCATGAATTATTGGCAGAAAAGAGTAAGTTCTTGATAAAAGTCATTAAAATGGAGGTTTTGTGCTTTCCCCACCTCCCTTTGTCTCCACAGTAAGACACACCCCCCCTTCAGAAACCTATTTGGCACGCAAGTGACCAAACAAGCCTCAGTAAGCCAGTTTTGTCTCCCATAGGTCTGCGTGTAGAAATGGCTGACATCCTAGACCAGTTTTCCTTCTGTGAGACTGACTTCTGTGATGCTATTTAAAACAAGTTTATTACTGGTATTTAATGTAGCTGATAAATGAATACTGTCTATGTTTTCATCAAACTAGATAAATTCTTGGACCTGTCAGCTTAATGCTTTCTTCCAATACAAAAGCTGTTTTCATGTAAAATGGCTACTTTTTGTCATAGCCAAATTCCACAACTAACTGAATCACTAGTAAGGAATTCAGTCAGATTTTGTGATTTTAACAAGTTCTCATTTTCCAACAGTCCTATTAAACACAGTATCATTGGTGTATAAACAGGTTAACGAGAAGATTTAACTTTAATCCTCCACTGGAAAAAAAAAACTGAGTAGCAAAATGTTTACCCAAATGGATGGAAGCCTGCAATGAAAAAAAAAAATGTTTTAAAGTCTCTAAAAGATCAACATGCTTAATCCTAGAAATGCGTGGTATTACACCTAAAACAAATAATTGGCTCTTTAGGTATATAATCATTGATATGGATAAAAGCTCAGCAACAGCATCAGACTGATGCTATAAACTTACTTTCTAGTCTACAGGCAACAGTAAGCAAACATCTATTCTTAGGTCCTATGCAGTTTTAATAGGAACATTAAACAGATGTAAATTGTTACCGTTTTATCCCTGAGTCGTTCTCCATGGATAAGAAAATCAGCACAGCTATTCTCTTCCTGGGGAATGACTTTGAAGACTGTGACACAGCTTAGTCCACCCCCTCCAAGTGGTAACCATCCACCACTTGAGTCATCCCGGGTCATCACCACAGCTCGTACTCGTGCATAACTATTACTGGAAGAGATGCAAAAGAAGGAATTAGTTTTCCATAAATACAAACTAGCTAAGTCTAGTTAAAAAATAAAACAAAACAACAAACCAAACAAAACAACAAATCCACAACCAAGATCATGATAATTAACATTGTGGAGGTTCAGTCCTTCCATTACAAGTCACTTGGAAGAAACCAGCCTAAGAAGAGCCTCTAAAAAACGTCCCTCTGTACTTTTATGCCTTTATTAGGACTTCTTGGAGCTTACATGCAATTCCTTGTAAAGAAACTTAACCAGACAATATAGTTCCTCAGAGTCAAAACTGGTATTCTTTTAAAAACTTTACAGTCAGTGATCCAGCTAGAGAGGGCCAGGGATGGGAAGAGAGTAAGAATCAACCCCGATTGTAGACTAATCATGAAGCCAGTTAGCCGCCATGAAATTGCACAGAAAAGAGAACAAGAAAGCAGAAAGAGGTCAGGCCTTCTGCCACTGAAATCTAAACAAGAACAGGCTTCTAGCCAGAAACCCCACTTCCTTTTGTGTCCCCCGCCCCCCCCCCCCGCCATGCACATAACCTGTCCTTTGCAAGGGTAGGTCAGGACACACACACACTGTGGGGTTTGACAACAGAACCAGTTACGGCTACTTAAAACCTAATATTTGCAGTGTCTACTAGCTGGTTCTCTCCTGTATTCGCAGCGTGTGGAAAATTACTCGCATTTTACAATTTAACAGCTTTTTCCATCATTTAGCATTTTTACAAAATAAACAAATGGTTATGACTTCATTACTTAAAAGCCAAATTCCTTTTTCAGAGTCTCAGAAAAAGAGTTTTTGGTGATCATCTCCCTCTCTCAGCTTTTATTTATTTCTTTTAAATTAAATGACACGTTTTAGTTTTGGTTATGAATTTGCTGCTAAATCAGTTGGAAAACCCCATGGTTTACCAAGGACGTTATAGGATCCTCATTCAAAGTATGGTTTGCTGCATGAACATAATAGTCCATGAATGAACATTCCAGCACTTTCAAAGAAATATGTTGCAAAAGATATCATGAAGCTTATTTCTGATTGAGTGTTTAAGTACTTATGCCAGTTAGCATCAGCGATGTCAAATTTAAGGACTAAACAGGAAATATTGGAAGAGGTCGAAGTTGTCCCTTCCGTACAAAATTATTTGTGATATAACCACTCAAACTGTTGTACTTTAAAATGATCACTGCTTTATTTTTTTTCCCCCAAAATGTCCCAGAATAACTGAAGGTAGGCTTTTTTGCGCAATTAATATATTACGTTCTCACACACACATATGATTCACACATATGATTCACATATATATATATATAAAATAATTATGCTGCAAGCATCTAAAGCTTAAATACCTAACAGTTTGCAAAATGGGAAATAAAACAAGACTATCCAATTTTAGCTTACAGGCAAGTGAATTTGTTTATAGAGACTTTGTTTGCCCCCTCCAAGCAAAAAACCAGCCTCCTCCTCCCCCTAAACTTCATAGTTAAAATGACAGTTCAGTCAATGTTTCTCACCATTTCTGTACCAACATCTTTTAGTAACTCCTCCCACACAGCAGACAAATATAATCAAGAAAAATCCAATCCTTCATTGTATGCATCTATCAATTCTAGTATCTGCAAATAAAAAATGGCTATATCTTGATGCCTAATAATATTACTGAAAGTTGAATTATTCATTGGTCTCTATCATTGTATTTCACTCAGAGATAAGTTCAGATTGTAGCTGTACACTTCAGACACAGGTAGTCTTTTGTCTCATTTCTCTCAGGTGAGGAACCTCTTCTGACAGAAACTGAGGACACTGGGACTTTCCTCTGGAACAGTAAGGAATAGGATACACCAACTGGTTAAACCTACACACTCTCTTTGCTATTCTCCATTCAAGCAAACCACAAATTTAGCTTTAAAGTTATTCATTCTATAAATCTGGTTGTAAATCTGAATATTAAAGCTTTCTTTTGCATACCAACAGACTGCAGCAAGAGTTCAGTTAAGCATCGTTTAGGAATATCACAGAACTTCACTTAGACTACATGAGAAAACTTGAACTACAACAGATTAAATTTTTTTTGAATGAATGAAAGTTTACACTCCACATCCGTTTTCTTTTCAGGAATTGCTAAGGAGAAGCAAAGATGGAGGATACATACCATACTTCAATGGCTTGGCTACTTCCATTTGCCAGAAGTTTTCTGTCAGCGTTGGGTTTTTTTTTTCCCCCTTCCCTGTATGGTACACCTAGTCTGGTCTAGTTAACAATCTTGTGTTTTGCTTCCGTATTTTCTGAACTGTTTTAAACAACATTTATCCTTTCAAATATTTTAGAAACTACTGTCAAATCCACTGCATTAGTGCAAGAGCCAAAATAAAATGCCCCAACAGGTAATATTTAATGAATAACCTCTTAAATTGAAATAAAAGTTTTTCCAGACAACCACCCTGTAAATTAAATGGACAAATTCATTACTGTACTTGCAACAATGCCAAAGACTATGAAGACATTGCTTGGTTTTGTGGTTTTGTTGTTGTTTTTTAATATTATTTTTTATATTTTAAAGGAACTCACAGTTAGTAACGACAGCTATTTTTAGTAACAATACAAGCTGGTTTGCAATTAGCCACAAAGCAGCAGCAGGACTTAGAGTGATTTCCATTTCCAGAATCCTCTGCAAACAAAACAGCATCTGCCTGTCACACTACTGGTGCTACCAAAACCACCCAGATGTCTTGTATCTCTAACCGTTATAGCCCCATCTACTTTTGGGAATTTCAGAACAAATTGCTAAACTGTGGGTATAGCTTAGCTGGAGGGAAAATGGGCAGACAAGGCTCCAGTGTGTTCCGGCACCACCCCTACAGCCTAACATTTTTACCTACTCTTGCACGTTTACCATCTCTATCAGGAATAACTAACCAAAAGAAAACCAAACAAACAGGGCAATCAGTTGAGCATTCCTCTTATGAAACCTTTTACTAGAGCTACCACAAGCATGTGAAATGTAGCATGAAGAGCAGCATTGCAACAGCAGGCCCAAACCTATTGTATCACATCCAGCCTTTCCTGAGACCCCCTAATTTTGGTTGGGGCCACTGGAAACTCCTGAGGCAGAGCAAGCTTTACAGGAAAAGCCAAAAGGGAACCTGTCCACAGGAGCATGCTGCTTCTGAAGAGTCAGTGCTGAGCACCGGTGAAGACTGGGGACAACCACACCAGAATCCAAGATCCAATTCCTAACAACTACAGAAACAGACCTTCTTTCTAATAGTGGAGTGGCTCAGGTAAGGAGATGAGAGTACAGTATTCTTATGTGATTACAGTGAGTTATAAATTGTGATGAAGCAGGGAAAAAAAAAAAGAAAAAAGGTTATCTACAGTATTTTCCCCTAATAGTTAAGAGCTACTGAAGAGTAGAGCTTGTGTCTGAATGGTATACCTATTAAACTTGAAATTAAGTCATTTTTAAGATAGCATAGCATATTGTATAAAGTTTCATTCTAAAAATATTAGCAAATGAAGATGATTCTTGTACCAAAATCAAAAGCTGAAGCAGGGTGAACTAAGAAGGCTGAGAAAGCATTAGGGGGAAGAAACAAAGGGCTACAAACCATAAGTGGACAGGAAAGATATAAGACTTAGAGTCCTTGCCTGCCATCAACTTTGTTTTAAGAGCATCAAGCATTTAAAATCTGACCACAGGTTTTGAAGGTTCTCTCCTCTCTCCAAAAGCTGTGTGTTTATATCATTGTAATGCTCTTGGGCCCAAACTGACTTATGACCTGGATGACCAAACTGTTGTTCAAGCCCAGGAAGCACTCCACTGACCTCAACAGGCTGGGACCTTCAGCTCCGCAACTAATGAACAATCCTGCTTTTGGTGGCCGGGCGGGGGGAGGAACACAACTGTAATTTCATCACTATAGCTTTTTTCGTAAAAAAATAACTTTGATAATTTGGGTTATTTATGTGTAATATCAAGCCAATTAAAGATACCAAATGTTATTACAACATTTGTCCTTTCTTCCATTAGTGATCCAAAAGAGGATGAAGGTTAAGAATTTTCTGCCAAAATATTTTTCCCAGAGAAAAAGGGGAAGAGATGTTGAAGGAGGGGAAAAAAAAAGCAGCTATCTTGTTGCATTACATTTATTTTAACCCAATTTCAACAGTATGCAAATCTTCCCTCTCCCAGATTCATACTAAGCATTACCATTCTTTTATTTGTACTGCATCTTGCACATTTCTATTTTAATATATGACTGAAAAATAATAACAGTCATCTCAGAAATGGTTGTTAAGACAATTGAACTGCAATTGCAAATTGTTTTTTAGTACTATAAAGCTACTACCATCACCATCAAGAAATCCAGATCTTCAAGTGGAATTATAAACTGAACCACAAAAGAAACTGACCCTCTTAGCCTTGGTAAAATATTTAGCATTATGGTTTCTTTCAAAGCTGAAAAGCAGATTTGCAGAAAAGGACCTTGGGTTTCCGGTGGATGCCAATCTGAACAAAAGCCAGCAATGTCACCTTGAGACAAAGAAGGCCAACAGTGTTCTGGGCAGCATTAGGAGAAGCACTGCCAGCAGGTCAAGGGATGTGATCCTTCCCCTCTACTCAGCACTGGTGAGGGCACAACTGGAGTGCTGTGTCCAGTGCTGGGCTTCCCAATACAAGGTAGATATGGAGCTACTGGATGGAGTCCAGCAAAGGGCCACTAAGATGATGATGGGACTGAAGCATCTGTCACGTGAGCCAAGGCTGAAAGAGCTAGGGCTGTTTAGCCTGGAGAAGAGAAGACTCAGGGGTATCTTAATGTATGTAAATACCTGAAGGGAGGGTGCAAAGAGGATGGAGCCAGGCTCTCTTCAGTGGTGCCCAGTGACGGACAAGAGGCAATGAGCACACACTGAAACACAGGAAGGTCCACTTGAACATCAGGAAACACTTTTTTACTGTGAGGGTGACTCAGCACTGGGACAGGTTGCCCAGAGAATTTGTGGAGTCTCCATCCTTGGAGATACTCAAAAGCCACTTGGACATAGTCCTGAGTAACCTGCTTTAGGTGGCCCTCCCTGAGCAAGGGCCGTGGACAAGATGACCTCCAGAGGTCCCTTCCAACCCCAATTATTCTGTGATTCTTTTATTTAATATCATATTTCAAAGCACAGCAATTTCAATAAAATACAACTTTATAAATGTAACATATGGGTTAATTTATGAGAATTCATGATACTTTGAAGTAAGAGTTGTCACTGTGCACAACTGCTATTTAAACACTTCTGACAAGGCTAAGGAAAAAAAGGCATTCTGAAAAATCGTGACACACTCTGCTATGAAATTACACTATCTTTGCTGGCACGCAAGTAACAGCTCCAGGCTGATCTCCGAATGTGAACTGGTCATGGATCAAGGCTCTTTACCTTTGACTGACACTTTACACACGTACTTTAACCCCTCCAACTTCTGGTGCAATATACTCATGTGTTTGTAGCCTCACCCAAAGAGCATACATGAACCACATTTGGCTTTTTATGGTTCTTATTATCCAAACAGCTTAGCAGAAGATTTTACAATTCCCAGCTAGAAAAGTGCTCATGAGTATGTGCATGCCCAGAGTACCAAAAGGTAACACCAGACCACTGAGCTGAAGTCTTATTTTACTTGCAGATAACATTTGTTGAGTACTGACTCAATTTAGAAAAAAATAATTTCACCAGTGTCACATGAACATATTGGTACACTGCTGATGATACAAAGCCCTTTGTTACTAAAGGTTTAGAGAATGACTGCCACTGGCACAAAACATTAATGACTTATCTACAACAGAAGGAGATGCAAATATAGCATGAATACTAAAGACAATTTACATAAAGAAAACATATGACAGCATATCCTATTAATTTTTATGAAAAAGAAACTGCTGTATATATATTTTTTGCCATACCAACTACTATATGAGGCTCTCCTGACATGACTGTTACCTTTCTCCTCTCAAAATTATACCAGCAAGGCAAAACTTTGCAGATTTTCTCCTTTGAGAGAGAGGCAAAAGGTGTTCTTCACAGTTAAAATGGAAGGTACAGCAACCAAGCATGGCTACTATGCCTAGGAGATTTACTTTTGTGAGGAGCTTAGCAAGAAAAGACATGGATTTCCAGGAGGAACTATAGGCAAATGCTGTTACTTTTAGGATACTGGTACCCATGCTGATTTACTGAAGAGCTTTGAACTTCGCCAAAAATCCTGAACAGGACATTCCTGCTCAAACAACAACAACATCTAATTACAGAAACCTGAACTACCAAGCAAAATGGCAGAAGGAAAAAGCTATATGGGAAACTGTATTGCTTAAGGAGGGGACAACTGGTGTCCTGAAAGAGCCAAAAATACTTAATTACACAATGATTATTTAGCAGGAGAATATTGTAAAGCAAGGTGTTTGACAGTGCATCTACAATTCAAAAGGGAAAATGAGACACAAATGAACAAGTGTCCAGAACAGGAAACTGTCAAAACAGTATATTGCTGTTATGAAGTGTTCTCTTGGACACAACAGCAGAAAAAATAAATTTAAAAAAATACCAGCACTAGAACCACATTCCTATTTGAATACAGACAACTTAAGATTTGTGATCGTGTAAAGTAACCAATGCTGCAAGGAAGAATGGCTACTACCGCAAGAGCTTTTGCGAAGCACAAGAGCACATGAAGGATGAAGAAGCTGTTAAAAAGATTTGAAAACCATGACAATTATACACAAAGATATTTGACATTAATTCGGTGAATAACATTTTAGCCCTGCTCCCCAGCATCTCCTCTTTTTAATGTAACTAGTTTCTATTACTTCTGTATGTCATCCATGAGGACTGGTTAAATGAAGTAATATTTCAGCAGATTAAAGGAGATCACGACACATACTTGGGTTCCACCTCCTTTAAAGAAACTGCCTTCTGGAGGCCTAAGTTTTCATACTAGTATGGATTCTGTAACACTGCCTGTTCAAGGCATATTACTTAGAAAATTGCATCTGATGTCAAATATACAAGCAAATAAAAAACCCAAACAAACTTATTTTTCTTTCTACCCATCCCCACAGAAGTTAAAAAGAACTGAAGTAACATTCCAAGATGAGTCCACAGGTTTTGGACACAGGTAGCAGAACTAAAGGAACAGTATACAGTATGTAGTTCCCCTTTGTAGGAGTTGGTGAGATAAGCCGGACATGGAAGATGATTTTTAATGACTTCCACAACTGCCTGCTTAACAGAGGACTACTGGTACCAGGGACTCCTGGATTAAATTCCATCCAATTTTAGGTGGATGGGATAACAGAATTTTAGTGGTCAGATCCTGCTACTCATATGCCCCCCAAGTTTAATGGGCTTCCTCCAGAAAACCTTAAATTTGCCTCATTTTTACAAGCTGACAGACATGAACTCCAGAAATATCCATTCTTCATCCCAGCCTGGCTTCTCCTCTCTCTATATATTCTCAAAGTTTTTTCTTCCTCCTTACCCCAAAATTTCTGAAGATCTAGAGGAATCGAGATATATACAGAAATATATATAGCACAGAACTGTCTGCACCTCTTCTAATTTTGTGAATCACTACTTGTTTTTTATCAAGTAGCAATCAAGATATTGGGTACTGATGCCATGTATTAATTGTGACTTGTTTACCATGGAAACACATAGGTAAAGATGAAAAAGCCCACAAATGAAACAAGAGAAAGAGTTAATTTTTAAGATAAGGGAAGTTTCCATTTCTTTCCAACCTTGCAAAAACAGAGTAATGTCTAAAGAAACGATGGAAGACAAGCTTTTAATTTTCTCCAGCACTTCAGCAAACTTTGGACAAGCACAAGTTTGTAGCCTAAGGCAGATTCCACTGAAACTGAGACAACTTGACACTTCCAGTAAATGTCGTCAGACAACATCCATCCAGTCCAGAAGGATTTTTTTTTTTTTTTTAAAAAGAAGCTTACAGATTCAGTTGTGCCTTTTATTTTCCTTGGAATAGCAATGATTACTACAGTTTATGATACATAATTTAAGGAAAGTTCTTTTGGTAATAGTTGTATCTGAACAAGTCAGAATTCTCTCTTCTCTCAGGGCCGTTTTCCTCCAGTCTTACATACTCACAAATTCCCTGAGCATCACTCAAGTATGCAAGTACAATTAGATCACCCTCATAGTCAAAGTTATTAGTCATCTCGCCATCAAGATTAAGGATGGCAGGACTCTGGAGACCCTGTTAACAGGAGATGTGAACGCATTAATTAACAAGTCATTCTGTAATAAAGTTTTGACCACTAAAATAAGATGAAGGTAACTAATACATTGACAGAAGACCATAGTAAGATTCCTCATGAACAATTTTAGCTACTCTAAGAAGGTATGACAGGCTGTACTGATCATGTTATTTTCAAACAAGCACCTGTGTAATTTTTATTCCACTGTTCCTTGCATTTAAGAACAGTGCTCCACAAATGTCCAAAAAGCTACTATTCTCCTCCTGGCACACTTAAGAACTTCCTTAGCAAAATAAAGGACAAATCAAGTTGACCCTGCTATACTTTCTCTAACACACCAGAAAATACTGTCTCAGATTTTATGTTTACTGGGTCTGAATTTCTTTCAGCTTGTCCTGGACTGTACACTCTTTGGGACCAGGACCATCTGTGATGAGCGTAATTCAATAAAGACCTGAGTGCATGTTGGTATACAGTATACAGAGCTTAACTGGTAAGCTGCTACATACTTTTAATCTTTTGGCAATACATTTATGAAAGAAAAAAGCATCAGTCCCACTTAGTTTACTCACCTCAAGCAACACTTGGTATTAGGTAGGCAACAACAAAATTTAAATTTTAGTCTTGTCACATTAAAACAAATTTATAAAAGGTCCAGATCATTCCTGGCACACATTTCCCACTCAGCCTGCACAGAAAAGGAACAGAACCTGAAACCAAATAAAGCATATCCCCACTTATAACAAAAATAATCTTCCTTTCACTGTCTTGCTGAGTTGTGAGATTGCTAATGAATGTTGTGTAAGAAATAGTGTTTAAAACTATGTGAATTAAAACTGTAGTGTCATTTGTTGATGTTGTTAATTCTAAAGCTTGCCTCAACATTTACTTTCACGTGGCTTTTCAAGGACTTTAACCTGCACATATGAAAGTGATCTTGCAAAGTAAATTATATTCTAGGGAAATCCCCAATGCTAAATTGCTCTTTTTATCATAAAAACAAAACATCCAAAAGGGTGTTTCAAACACACACAAATGGACAAATCATAAATGTTCACACGAACAGAAATACTACAAGCTGAATTGCAAAATGCTCAACAAATAGCACCAAAATCAGAGTGAAAAAGAAAATCTGAATGAGCCTTAAGATATCTTGTGAACTTACAGATCTATTTTAAATGTCTATGTTCAGTGGCTGAAAGGAAGCTACCATTCCCTTCCTATACAGCACCACACTTTGTGATTTGAATCAGTCTTTTTGTAGTTCTAACAAACCATGAATATTTGGGATAGAGGACATAAACTAAGACAGACAAGTAAAAGACAAGTGCAAAGACTTCTATTAAAATAATCCATCAAAGGAGAAGAAAAAAAAGATTAACAAGATTATACAAAGTGTTTTAATGCTATGCCCTTCATATTTGCCATATGTCAGCATGAACAATGTGACTTACATAGCCAATATATAACTGTATGATCTATGTTTGATAAGCTCAGTAATAATTAGCATATTATTATTAGCCAGCAGTCTCAAGCATAGAAATAAGTGATTCACAAGTCCTAAGGTCAGAGAACATAGGAAGGTCAATAGTGCATCAAAAAAGTGTAACTAAGCGTAACTATATTCCCTGCTCCAACTACTGCTAAAGTAATACTTTTCACATGTTTCTACAAAAAGCTATATGTAATGAATACATGGGTCATGTGTGAACATAACGTAGAGCAAAAGAGCACACTGACAGGCCTCTCAGTTCAAAAGGAAGATTAAAGTTGTATTATTTGCTGCTGTTCCAGAAGAAAAGTTTAGAAACTTGTAACCAACTGCACAGAAAGAGAATAAAAAGTATACATGCATTCCCCTCCAAAAAAATATGTACCAAAATAAGAATACATTCACACTTCATAAATGATAGCGAGTCATGGGAAATCCTACAATAATCACTGAATCTCTTGGTCTACTCAGCAACCAAAAAGGGATCCACCAGCTACATTCTCCTTGTTTTGGCAACAGCTAAGTCGTAAACAAAGGGTTACAACACTGAGATCATGAGATGATTTAGCATTATGATTACATCTTGTTGCTTCCTCTTTGGACTTTTCAAAACCATTAACACCATTAGAAGTTATGGGTCTGAGGTGGGACTTCACCATAAGGAGGAAGTTCTGAAAAGGCTGCTGGAGATAGCCAAGTCAAACTGCACAAAATACACGATTGAAGTATCAAGAAAGCAAGTGCAACACAACACAATGCAAGCTCAAAACAGCTTTCAGACAGTAGAATCCAAGCAAGGAGTAAAAGAAAGATCTTACCGCTCCAGTCAATCTATAAGACAAAAATATCATGTCGGAACAATAGGCATTTTTTTTTTTTTGGTGCAGCTCTGACATCTATGTTGCACAGTTTTACTAGACAAACCAGATTGCTATCCACCCTAAAAATGTCTTAAGTTGCTATTTGCCACTTCTATTACACAAAATACATGGTAATAAAATAGTTTATCAAACATAGTATGAAGTACAAAATTGAAAAACTGTACTAAGTCAATGAGATATACATTAAGCTTTTCCACAAATATTTGTGTTCTTGTATTTAACAGCACTGAAAATGAATCCTGACTGCATAATTGAAGAAATACAAACAGAAAATTGAACAACTCTGCTTGAGAGACAGAAGACATTATATATTCAATAAATATAAAGAGAATTAAAACTGGTGGAAAGGACAAATAGGTATAGATGGTGAAGATCAAACTCAAGAAACAGGAATTTAATTTGGCCATTTCATTTGTACCCATGTGTTTTGTTATGGACTTTTGCTCTTACTCCAGCAACAGAAGGACCTTCTTTATTCATATCCCAAGCACAGGGTCTACTATTTAAACAGTAAGAATTGCAAATAATTTCCCCTTATTATAAATAACAATGAATTTTGAGTACTTTTATCTGCAATGAGACTGTCCAAATAATCCCAATAAACCAGAAGTCATTAACTGCTTTACTAGCTAAAGAAAAGCAATCAGCATTTTATTAGGCACCCTGAAAAGCGAGGTCAAAAGACTAATAACATATTACAAGAAACTTCTTTAGTGTTGCTAACAAATAACCTCTAATTTTTGAGCCAAAATTTTCACCATTTAAGAATTTAAGCCTAAAGTACTGACTGTATTGTAAAAAGTTCATCTGACAGAATTCTGTACTTTGTTCACAACCCAACACTGGGAATGTATTCATCACATATGAAGTTTACGTACAGGATGTACAATAGTGTTTCTGAGGGCTCTACTTCTTGAATTTGGTTGCTCTGACATCAAAAAATTATTGTGTTTGAAGGGAAGAAAGAATATTCCCTAGTCATGCAGTAATTCCTAGATAGAATTCATCTGCCTGCAATTTTTATCCATTTTTAAGAACTTATTGACTAAAAGAAAAATCAAGAGAGAAGTGATTGTTTGAGTCAAAGGATTCTAGAAGTGTCACTCTGCAATTTTAACCACCTGACCACTAAACGTACCTAATCCTTGTTTTCTTCACCCGTATGTTGACTGGGAAGTGTTGTGAGATCGGTACTCAACACAACCATCTATTTGAGGCATTTTCACAAAAGACTGAGTAAAAAACCGATATTGACTATTCCACATAAAAAGCTGATGTTTAAAGAAAAACAGCTGACACAGTTGTTTCTTTAGGAAGCACAAAAAAGAAAAGATTGCCCAAGAGTTATTTAAGGGGAAGAAAGGGGTGATAAAAATGCCAGAACTCAAGTAACAAAAATGAAGTAATAGATGTTTCAAAAGTCAGTGACATGAAAAGATCGGGGTGGGGGGAGGGAGAAAGGAAGAATACAGCTTGCATAAATTCTTCCCTACCAAGTAAATAACATTAAAAAAAAAAGGAAGGGTGGTGGGTGAGAGGAATAGGAGAGAGGGAGGAAACAGCATCTCCTTTTCCCAAACCAGAATCAGACACGAAGAAAAACTTGAGTGCCCTTCTTCAATGCGTGCAGCACAAACACAAAGTATTTGGTTTTAACTGTATGAGAGAAGCATAATCACAAACCATATTACTGTTGAGCATGCAATTCTTATCCTATGGCTTTCTATAATACACCGATTTTTTCTGCATTAGAAGGGAAGTATAAAATCTTGTAGCTAATTCTAAACTAGTAAAAATTTAGTTAGATTAATTCCAATAAAAAACCCCCCAGTAAAATACTGAAATTTTTCATTTTTAACTGTATATGGATTAAATAATTTCCAGCAAATACAAGATATTATATTATAATCTATATCATATTAACAGTTTTAAGTAACACTGGTGGAAAACTGCTAGGGACTGTGAGGGAGTAGAAAGAAAGTTTCTAAGCAGCATTTCCAGAGTGAGTAAGCAGAGACAGGTGAAAATGCACAGCAATCAGATTTCTTCTTTTCTGTAACCACTTTCTGCAGCCTGATTTCAGGAGGTCCTTTAACAGAGACTGGTGAGAAAATACAAAACTACTGACAGTTCTACACTATCTTCTACTAACAGGTCCAAGGCAACTTTCATACCGGGACTACCATTATCGTTATAAGCACTTTAAAGTAATATGATTTGGCACTGTTGCCAGAAGCACTCTCCATCCTTCTCTTGCCCTCATCATTTGTTCCTGCCATGTACTTCCTCTACCGTTTCTGCAACTTTGCAGTGATCAACACTGGGAAGCTGATGTGAATCAAGAGTAATCCAGAAGAAAGGTTAATTTCAATCCAGAACAATTATCCAACCTTAATCAGTAAATGACTGATTTTGGTCACAAGGCGCTCTCGTAACTGCTCAAAGTGGTTCTGTAGATACGATACTTCAACACAAGTTCCAGAGCAGTGTGTATAAGGGTTTGCTTCACCATCAGCAACTGTTGCCGAACTCTCATTCGCGTAAGTCTGTATGGATCAGGAAAAGAAAGGGCTCAGTCACTTTACAGCCCAGTTGGAGCTTGACTGCTTCACTACATTATTTATATATTTTGAGATTAAGCCTCAACTAGCAATATGAGCACCTACGATTTACGTCACAAACTTTGGCACATTTGATCTCTTTCTGCAGTACCACCATAACTTAAGTCTTCAATTTTCATTTTTTTTTTTGGGCTTCATGCGCATGGAACGATGAGCACCAAATGCATACCAAAGTTATGAATAGTTTTCTTCCTCCCAAGAAATGTACATTTTCCTTCTCTAATTCTTACTGTGAGAGGTTTTGGGCCTCTTTGTATTTAATAAAGCCCAGTTTACATGCTAACAAAACAAACTGAATTTCCTTTATGTAATGACTGAATACACAAAGCGAAAGCCCTCTTGATTCCAGAAGATGCAAGGGGATTAACTCTGGTAGCACAGAAAATAAATATTCTGAACACCGCAAAAAGTTTATCCCACAATGTGGTGAAAACTGAGATGCAGGGAAACCACAGTTTTCAAGAAATACAACTGAAAATACATCACAATATAAGAATCAGTTATAAGCACAGGTAACCTGCATGTAGCTTTTAATTTTGATATCATTCATCCACGTAAAACCTAGTATTTTCAACACAGAGATAAAAGAAATGAGAACTATCTTGCTGCAGATTAAAACATTGATACAGCATATCTGGCCAAACTTTTATACTCATAAAACAATAATTTTACAATAAAGTAACACTAAAGGTTGTAGTTTGACTGTATGAATTTAGAAGTCTGAATGCCAACTGTAATAAAACTCAGTCTGGATCTTTTTACTGGAAAGGAGTTATAACAAACTGTATTTGGAAGAAGTTTAATATATACCAAACAAATGTGTTTTGTCTGAAGTGATTCATCAGCTTGTCTTCGTTGATGCACAGTCACCAATAGTCAAGGAAATATCACCCCAAAAGAGTTTTAAAATAGAAAAGTAGCCTTTAAGAACAACCTAGATAAATTCATTTGACCACTGAACCTTTTCTGCTAGAAAACATTTATTCATTTTAAGGACAAAAAAAATCGATTAAGTGACTATACCGTTAACTAACTACTTGTAATGGAGACTCCTTAAATTTTAATTGAGACTAGTCAATTTACTGGTAACAACACATTTTCCAAACTGCAGTACTACTGGCATCATGAACCACTGTTGCTTGTTACCACTTTTTTTTTTTAGTTGGTGCTCCAGCATTATTATGCTAAGCACATGAGAGAGAGGAAATACAAATCTCCCCTCTTCAAAGGAGGAAGAAGGAAAAAAACCCATGAAAACCATCCAAGTTTTACAGCTATTCATCCTTTAATAAGGATCATTATTTACAGAAGGTTATTTGCTATTTGTTGAGAATGCAAGGAAATACAAAATCCATGAATTTCAAGCTTTAAACACTGGATTCTAATACACTGGCACTCAGAAGAAAAACAGCTTCCAGATTACACTCATGCAAGCATTTTGACACAGACGATGCAGCTCCACGAGACAAATTAAAGGGTGATGCTCCATTGAACAGTTACACGGTAGGAGTACGGTATACTATGCATAGCACAAAAGTGCTACATAGATCTCATTTTGTGAGCTCTTTATTAATTGCAACGTTTTATTCACAGGAGATGTCTGAACAGTCATACATGTAGAGTTCTATCAGTGATTTAGCATCTGTAGGTCTGCCGCAAAAAATATTCTATTTTATGGGATAATGGAAAGGCAGCTAAACCTGCTCACCTAAACCTAGCCTGAATCCCTTCCCCTTTCTTCTCCTCCAGGATTGGGGCACGATTCTGCTACTTCCTTTGTGTTAACTCAAACCAGTATGCAACTGTGAAGTAAACTGGTTGTGCAACCGAAACCGAAAATCCATCATCCCAAAAAGATCATTCTGACAGATCAGTGCCCCAAATCACCTGCAGTCATGTGCCCCTTAGATCTAAGGCCATTACACAATTACTTGAACTGAATTACAATTACACAATTTTTTGAAGACTTATCTAAACTATTCATCTGGGGTGGGGGGAATTTATATATAAATTAATCTTTAATCCAGAGGAAAGCCATAAAAGCTGTTCTCTAGTCCATACGCAAATTTTAATTCCAAATAGATTATTATATTCTTATTAATTCTTTTTTGTTTGGTTGGTTTGTTTACTGCTTTAACTCTGGTTTAAATCAGTTTGAAACTGGTGACCAATAACATAGCCATTTGTCCAACATAAAAATCCATTTGTTCCTCCTGTACAGTATGGGAACAAATAGACAAGACTACCCCTTTGCTTCAAGAGACCCAGAAACCAAGAAAAATGTTCTGTTGCATTTGACATATTTCAATCACTGTAGATCTATTATACACACATTTCCACCACCACCAGATGTGAGTCTTTGCAAAGTCTCATTCAGTCAGGATGTTGCTACAATAGTGTTTTCCAGATACAGCCAGTAGTGTTTACATTCAGTTGTACATAAAGTTTGAAAAAAACCAGAAATTAAAAACAAACAAAAAAAAATCAAGCCATGATTAACTTCACACAACTAGAGGCTGAGAGCGTCACAGCCTTGTTTCAGATCCAAAATAAATACTTTTATCATTTTAGTTTGAAATTAGCCCTATTAGCCTACTTATGCATTTACTCTTGATCCTCATGTTCCAGCTTCCCAAGCAGCAGTTACACAGTTAAAACCTGATGCCTATTAGAATAAACTTCTGGTGGGAAGTGCTAAGAATTCACCCCACTGCCTACCAATCTATCCAGAAATCTGTTCTCACTCCTACTTCCTCCTGTCTGTTCCTTTCTGAAACAGCAGTTGGGGGTTGGGAGTTTGCCTTTCCTCTACTGGATCACAGTTGTGTACATGAACTACACCGGACCATATGGCAATCTCTTTCAATTCATAAGAGGCAAAACAAGCTCCCTACCAACCCAATCCAAAGAGATCCAGGTAAGAGAGAAAGCCTACAGATACCAGTGTTCACATCTTCATGTTCACAGAGACCAGTTAATAAATCCTGCCAATATATTAAAGTAACAAATAGGAACTATAGAAAAATATTGCTTTGAGGATAAGAGCAGCCCTGCCCATACTCACACAAGCATTTACAGCACGCTCCTGCTTGTCTCCACCATACACAAAACGAACCAGCTGCCTACATGCAACTTCGAGTGGTCCAGAGAAAAACCAAAGATGCATTATTCAGCACGAAGGAAGGCTTTGACATAAAGAAAATTACTGTATTGAAGGAAAAACAGTGCCTGTTTAATGAGCAACACATGCAGAGGATGAGTCTGCATGCACAGGAGAGTGAAACTGAAGAGGAGAAAGGTTGAAAGCTGAAAAGAAACCTCCATAGCTGCCTGGAGGCTGCCAGGCAGAGGCAGGCCAACCAGAAACGTAGTGGAGATGGATTTTCCTTTAGTGAGAGGAAAACATTAAAGTTTTATTGAACACCGAAGTGCAGAAATCCAATAGGAAAAAAAACCCCATACACAGCACCTCAGGAGAAATTCCACTACTCGCTCTCAGCAAAGAGCGGGTAAGTTTCTCACAAGGGCCCAACCTGTGGATACGTGAAGTTGCGTTCAGCTCTTTGGTAAAACTAGGATTGTCTGATCAAACGCACGAGAATAGGATCTTGCTCATTTCCTTTTCTGGAGTTGAGACAGATTTTTACAGAGACTTTATTTTCAATCTTACCAAATAACAATTGCATTTTACAACAGCTTCTTTCCCTGCAACCAAGTTCTTGTGTAAAATAGTACAAAGTTTTGTCTACATTTCCATACTAAGTTTTAGGGAACACAACCTACATGAACATGCAAGGAATTGACTTGACAGAAAATAGGTCCCTCAGCTGGAGCTCCATAATTTTTACTTTTAATTCAACTAGTATAGTCATTAAGTATGTAACTAAATTATATTTGTATAACACAGTAATTTCTCATTTGAACTTTACTGTTCACTACTATGTTCTGAAGTTCTTTACTACCACATAGCTTCTTAGGAATAACAAGAAGCAACTATATCAGAGGGAGAAGGGAGCAAACCGAAAGCAGCGTAACGCGTTGCCCATTACCTGCCCTAAAGAAACATGAAAAACACCAGAGACAAACAACTGCCAACTAGTTGGAGATATATCCAGGATCTGCATATATTAAAACATAACTACAATAAAAATAAAAAATAGACTACAGTTTGCCATTGCATCATTTCTTCTTCAACTTCAATATTGTACACAATGTGGAGACAGACATCAGCCATACTGGGTAAGATTGAATAATATTCTGCCTTTAATTTATAAGCATTAATGCACCTGTAATCTGCAATCACAGATCCATGACATCTGATATACTAATACCAGAAGTATTATTGTAAAGAACCATTCACTCCTCATGTTACAGTTAAATATTCATCCCTCTCAGTTTAAGAGAGTTGAACATTTCTCTCTGTCCACACTTCATAAAAAAGTTACATAAGCAACGAAAGAAATAAGGAATGAGGTGGCCAAGAGACTTTAACAAAATCTCTAAGCACTGAACTAAAGAGGAAGCCTGACCACATCTGTATCTGCCTTAGAGAGAAAAAGTTATCCTTTACTGAAACACTGGTCTAGATATGACTAAAAATTGCCACTTCAAGAATAACAAAGAAAACCAATTTTCTTTTCATTGATAAACAGCTATGGAAAGAAGGTACCTTTGTATTTTGTTGGTTCTGCTTTATGTCATAATTGCATGTTATGCAGATTAAACATCCAAAAACCTTAAGGGTTCAAATGTTAGCGTGAAAAAGTTGAAGGGTTATAACTCTCCCTCACTTAAACCTTACAATGAACACTAGCAAGAGGATGTCAAAGATGCCACTAGCCTATCACATTTTCATCTTTCAGAAGACAGCTGTAAAAAAAAATTAAACCCCCACAAAAATCCAGACAAACCCACCTTTGAAAGAAACTTCAAAATCCATGTTTAACAGTAATGAGTTAAAACACTAAATAGTCTGAATGTTAAAATACTAAATCTTAGAAGTCCTACAGGGTGATACAGATTTCAGAAAGCTCACGGAACCTCTTTAGGAACAAGATTCTCTAATTCACGCCACAATAATTTAAGGTTCAGTTAGTGTCAAGCAGCATTATTTCTTAAGGGCTTTTCTCAGACAGATTATATGTCAAATAGATTTAACCCCAGAGTGTAACGTGATCTTATAATAGTTATGACTAAATTACAAGTTTTAAAGTAGACAGCCATCAAAGTAAGGAGAACAGGCAATCGTGGATTCAGGAAATGTACATTCCCGCATAGTCAGCTAATGGCAACTTTAATAGGATGTGATGGATTTTTCTCCACCAGGAGAAAATACTGCCTGCATTTCTGCTTCAACAACCCACGCCAGCTGACTAATGGAGTTATATTTTTGTCTCATATGAGGACGGTTACTTGCCCATCCTCTAGCAGTTGCAGAATGAAACATTAACAGCAGCTGTGGGGTGAACAGAAAAGCTGCTCTATTTGGTAGCCAAGATCCAAAGTACAGGCCTTTCCCCTCGAACAGTGGAGCTCATTTTCTGTCACAGGGTGACGAAAAGACACAGTACAGAACAAGGCCACTTTTAGGGCTTAAAGCAGCTAACTGAAGACACTTTTAAGGAGTAATAAATCTTCATGGGTCGGAAAAGTAAAGGATACACAGAAATTAAAAATAGGGTTCTTGGACAGATAAGAGCCCTTGGGAGCTTAGAAGTTGTTGTTGGAAAGAAATACTGGTGGATCAAAACAGTTTTCTTACAACAACTCTTATCAAATACTATTAGATGTAAAAAAGTCTTTACCTTGGCATAAGAACAATCCTAATTGTAATAGACCAATCCCAAAGAAACCCTTCTGCCACACTACTGAATAATCAGCATATGCCTGCAACTAGAAACATCTTTTTATGCAAGCACTTGGGCTTCAGTCCTGCAAAAATTTAAATATATCACTCTGAGTAGACCTACAGATCTCTGTGGAAGTCTGTAAAGTTTATCACACACATAAAAGCTAACACATATTTATAAGTCTTGCAGGATAATTGCTTTTGGCAGAATATAAATAACATTGCTCTAATGTGTTTCAGCATCATGGTCTCCAGCCTTAAGAACCAGGCATTCTGGTGAAGCCTGTCATTCTTCATATAAAGAGTGGCAGCTGCATAGCCCACAGAGACATTTAAACTTCTCTTTGCATTTTCTTTAAAGTTTCAGAATAGTGTATGGGCATTCTTTAAAAGTAACAAGAAAGCTAACAAGTTAAGCTGATAAAAATTGCCTGGAAATGCTGTCTTACTAGTGCCATGGATACCACTGGTAGGACTGGAAGCAATTCTTAGACAAACTATCTATAGCTTCCAACACTTCCAAACAGTACCTCAATTAGGCTGTGGAGTTCACTAGGTATTTTTCCAGAACCCAATGCACTGGGTGACAGGGCAATAACTCAATATGAGAAGCAGTCTTAATAAAGGACTCTAACGTTCACTCTACTACACTTCAGTGAAAAAGCTTAAAAATCTGCTACAAGAAGAGCTTTCAAATAGCAAGACAGGCATCTGAAATAATTTTAGAAACTTAATGCCAGTAGTTTGCCCAATTGACTTTTAAATGCATAGCTAAAACTAGGCCTTAGATTTCTCTCCTTGTCAGTCTTCTTTATCATTTCAGCATTGTCTTACTGTCTCTATTGCCTTTCATTTTAACTTCTAAAGGATAAACTTGAGCAAAGAAAGGGAACTTTGGTAACTGTCAATGCCATTGAGAATTAAAAGAATGGTATATATCACCTCCTGCAGTCACTACTGCTTCTGTGAGCCCCAGCTGCAACAGCAGATCTGTCTTGGCAGAAGGCCCAGCTCTAATAAGGGGAAAGGAATTAATATATTTTGTAGGCATAGGCAGCTCTTACAGAAGGTTTCCTTTTGCCCTTCCATTCCTCTCCCCCTTGATACCTTCATCTCTCTAATCCCACCTTGAAAAAACAAGACAGTTTCACTGATGGTACATCACCAAGATTTTACAGCTGAGAAAGTGTTGCATGCAACAAGAACAGCCCTGGTGTAGACAGTTTCTTAGAAGTAAATTACAAGAAGTCCAACAACACTAACAGCAGTGAGGGGAAAAAGGTAATTTAAAATATGCAGCAGCTCTCTCAAACCCATATGATTTCATATTTATAGTTCGTATTGCCTTGGCCCAAATAACCCATTAGAAATTCCTTGCATTCAATTCATTCTATTAAGCACATTTTGTTTCATGTACAAAAATGACAGACCTACAGGTAAATGGAACACACAGATAAATTTTGAACTATTTACCTAACTTTTAATGACAAAATCCTTTGTTTGCACCTTAGATGTATCTACTGTAAAATAGCATCTTTAAAAAAAAGCAGTTTCCAAGTATTAATGAGCCAGCCATGACTGAATGGAGACTGAAGGAAGGTGAGACAGGCAATCCCCTCCCCACTTCATGAGGTCCTTGTTCAAGGCCGAAGCCGAAAAGCACCAGCACCTCTCAATCCCCTTTCTCCTTCGGCTAAAACACTACTTTAGCATCAGAAAGCAAGCAGTTGACACTGACATGACCATAAATTCAGTGCATTTCCTAACAAAACTGAATTGTTAAGTTTTGCCCTAGAACATCATGCTTACCATTTTATCTCATCACCTTATTCACATGGTTCTTGTGAGGCAAACAGTTTCAAGAAAAGAAATACCCATGCAGTACACAATGCCCTGAAATACTCCATTTAGATAATAAGACTAATTTCAAGTTCTAACATGCAAACATGAACAACAAACTATACCAAAAGATAAAAACTGAATAATCTGGCACAGCGATTTCAGTTTGCTTCAACTTCTGAATGCCTGAAAACACAACACTTGTATTAAGAACAGATAAGCCATCCAAAACTAAATTGTTGCTGAAGTAAAATGAAGTCCTACCAAACACATGGTAAAGTCTTCCACCGAAGAATCAAGAAACAAATAATATATTTCAGCTCAAACTCCCTGATGAGGAAACAGATGCATATGGAATTCAACCAAGTATAGCAAGCAGAAAAGTCAGAAAAAGGATGTCAACAAGAATTTTTGCCAGATCCCTTATGGCAATTCTTATGTGTTTACGTAAAACATTAATATCTAAAGGTAATAGCAGCATTAACACCTTAAAATAATAAAATATAGTACTAAATCATTATTAATTTGGAGCACTTTGTGCAGGTATTAACTACATGTCTGAAGATCTTCAGTACCTTAGTTATCAAGTTTCTTGAACATTTTCAAAGGCAGATTGCCAGTCTCCCAGAAAGGAGAAACAATAGCTGACCCCTTTGTAGTTTTCAAGTAGTTCTGAACCATCATCTGCTTTGTCACAAAAACTTCCCCAAACCATTTCAAACCACAGATCTGCTTTACCATTAAAAAGCAAACAAGTGAGCAGTTCAGTGGATTTTAAATAAATCTACTCCCACTCTCTCTCATTAACTGATCTCAACTGTAAATTTGCTTTAGATGCTGTAAGAGGTGGCTATTAACTACATAGAGACAAAGTTATTTTGTGTGTCAAAATGACAGCACCGGTTCTATTTATTTAGTGAAACTGGATTTGTCAGTGTTGGTAAAATGCAGGGCATTAATGGAATTCTTTTTATTTCTATTTTAAATAGCTTGTGTACTTATGTAACTTCAGCTTATTCTGAAATGCTTCAGAGGTTGACAGAAAGGATCTGAAAAGGGAAAAAAAACCCAAACCCATTCTGAAGAGTTAAGTATTTCAAATGATGTAAACAGTCCATCAAAAACCATTAAAACAAACCCACCCATACCATGTATCAGTTATACCACTACAAAACTTCATACCACTTGGGGGAGGGGGCATTTAAAAAGAAGTTCAGATTTACATCTCTTAAAAACACCCACAGAATTATGAAGATTTTCTTGCGAGTACCCTTTTCTGCATAGCTTTACAAAGGAGCATCAACTTCCAAACCTTCAGAGCTACAGACAGATAATTTAATGCAAACCCGAACAGTATTATTAATACTGAATTCAACTTAATCCCTGTGGATCTTGGAACCTCACTTGGAAGCAGGCTCAACCACCAGACTGGGCAACTGCTGCTGCAAGGCTACATATTGAAATGAATGAACCACACACAAAACATTTTCCTTTCTGAAAGAAATGGTATATAATGGAACTCAAGAGACTGAAGATGAATGAACAGAAGTTTTATCATTAGGAAGAAACAAACCCTAAAAAATGACAGACAGAACTAATACATAATCCTCCCTACTTCTGCTGTCAGATTAGAGCAATTTCTGATCATGCTCTCTATGGAAGTTAAAGGCATACAAATACTACCTGGCTATTTAAACCTTGATGAGTACCGATCTGAACTTCTTGTGATCTACTGGAACAATGCACGAAGAAAGGGTGAGACCAAGAGAACTTCCCACTTTTTGACCAGCATTGTTATTGCCAAAGGACATATCCCAACGTCAAAAAGAAGCAATTCCTGACAAAATTATTTGCTGAGTAATAATAAGAACTCATTGTGGAGGAAAGCAAAAATACTTCTTTGGAGAACACCATTTTGCAGTGTAAATAAAGACAACAGAAGCTGCACACTACTGAAAGTGCGATACAGCCAAACTGATTTTCTTGGTTAATGATAAAAGCTTGAACAGCACCTTTCAATTTAACTGTTAAGACTGCATTTCTCAGGAATCAAATATACAATTTTATTATATAGACAAAATACGGGAGTATTTGTCTCAGCCAAGGAATACCAAAACTGCAAAAAAATCCCCTCTCACCAAATACACCCCAGATCACAGATATTAATCCTGTAACTGGGAAATGACAGTTACGCTTTCTCCACTGTAAAATACCTAACTCTAAGTTAGACAAGAAACAAAAAATGTAGAAAGCAGATCCCTTCTACTGTAGGATACTATGATTTCTGCACTATCTGACTCTAATTGCCTTGGAAACAAACTGTGAAGTAACCTCAAAAAGCTGGACAAATTCCTCTTGCCCTTGAGAAGTGACACTTGTTCCTCCCTTTGATGTGTGAAAGTTAATTTGGATATCTCTTGCAACTTCTCTACTGAAATGATCTTTTCCTGAAACACATGGCAGAGACTTGGATCATCATGCCTTATTTGGGATGACACGTTGATCAGAGCTCATTGGTTGCACCCTCCAGCTGGAAGGAACATGAAGACCTTAAAGCTTACTTAAAGCTTTTACTTCATCCACTGAGCTTCAGTTGTGGGGATCAAGCACATCCAGCACAGATTTGCCAAAAGATGGAAAAACCAATACCAGTAGCTGCTCAGTCCTAAAAAACCAGCTCAAATAACAGATTTGGTAAACTTATTTCCAGCTATTCCACAAGTCTAATCCATACGTTTCGATTTTGTTCAGAAAAAGAAGCTATACGTGTAACTAGTTCTACTTCAGGAAAATTTGTCCATAAACATCAAAGAAGTTGAATTTTCTGTAGTGGGGAAGTCACTCAACATTGATTTTCAACGTTTCTGTAATGTCTTCTCCTTTCACTGTTGAAAGAAGGATGAACTCGTAGCCTCTGGGAAGCATTCTGTCTTTCTACAGCAAAGGAAACACATGTTTTTATTTGGGTTATGTTTTTGTTGTCCCAGAGTAGCAAAAAACAGGCTTCTTGCTAGCATTGCTCAAGGGTAAAACCCTGGTATTAAGACCTGTAAGGGTGCTCAGTGGGCCAGTCAAAATGTCTCAAAGAGATACTAACCAGTCTCTCATTTTCCGGAGAATCTTTTCAGGGTAAGCTGTATAAGAACAAAAATCCAGAGAAATGCTCAGAAAAATGTTTCCTGAAATGCTAAAACCAAAACAAAACCTACAAGGATGGGTCTCTCTAAAAGCCGATGTACTTCAAAACACAGAAAGATATGCTGCTTTCAGCAATGTGTACATATATATATACACACACAGAGACACACAAATAGCAAAATAACTATTGCAAGAATACTACAGTTTTTAAAAGGTACAGCAGAGAAGGAAAGAGAAGGGAGAATCTGAAAAGCTCCTCTAATTAGACAACTAAACTTATCAGTTTTCCCCTAGTTAACCACAGCACACTCCAGGAGGAGAATAAAAGGCCCCCACAGGAAATTACACTGTATTAAACTATAGCACTCTAAATTCATGTCTTGTTCTGGAATAGCTTCCTTGAATAGGCCTGCTCTTCATCCAGAATTCAACTAATAGATGAAGAGCTCATATTTTCTACCTTGCTCCAGGGAAACGAACGTGGACATATTCTCCCTTTGCAGGATTTGCAGGCAGCCATAACAAAGAAATGAAAGGTAGTGAATTCCTGCACCGTCAACCTAGGGAGTTCAAAGAAAAACAAAACTGGTTTTGTTTCAGTGACAAACATACAACATGCTTGCAGAAGCATCTCCTTTACACTGTGCAGAGCACCCTAAGTATATGACGTAAGATACTTAAAAGCATGTAAGAAGGCAACACTACTTCAGCTTCTTCTGAAACCATTTCCAAAAAGTCCTCTTCACCCCTTGAACAACCTGAAAACAGAGAAGCATCTAATCCCATAACAACATTCCCTCAGCATGCCTGTAGCCAAGAGGCTGGGGTGGAGGTACGGTCATGGACTCAATTTTCAGTGCCCCAGGAAAATGCTTAACTGATTTCTGCAAATCCTCCATTACCTAACACGGGGTTGTTAACATGCACGATTCTTTTCCATCACCATAGTAACAAAGCGCGTACATTTTAAGGTGCATATGGGGGCTCTTCTAGAGGATGTGTCAAGTTGAATACAGCTAAGACAATATAAGATATTTTAAGCTAGACCCGTTCAGTACAAATACAGAAAGCATGAAAGTACCATGCTAGAGATCATTACAGAATTGTTAAAGCAGTGGTTACACATCCATTAAAAAGTTTTCTGGAGGCTGAAAGAAGTAGAAGATGAAACAAGATTCAGTCAGGCAGGACATTTATGGGCCTTAATGCATAAAAACAGCTGTGTAGTAACAACCTGATTTTAGACACTCTGACTTCTTCAGGAACCAGAGAGCAGAACATGGGAAAAAATTTTAAGACCACCACACTTTATCTACCAATTGCCAAAAAAAAAAGGTAGAAAAAATCTAATTAGAAAAACATTTACTGATTAAGAAATGACAAGCAACTGGCGTTTTTGTTTCAATAAAAGCTGCAAGTACTTTGCACTTACATGCCTGAAGTATGACGCTATTCCTGCAGGATACACGAGTGACACCACAGAAACCCAGGCTTAATGGTAATCCATATGTTAGGTGCCTCCACAGCAAATATGCCCATACATGTCAACAGCCTAACTGGCACTCTGTGACTAGCATGCTAGACGCCCATATCCCATAGTGGCATGACTTCTCATAACAAATGTCATTATCGCCTTAAAAGCACCAAAACAAAAGCAAGTTCAACATAATGAATGTATTATTCCCTCAAAAAACTTCTCATACTACACTAGACAGAGCTTCCAAATTGGGGGGAAAACACCCCAACATCAAAACCCCAACTTTCAGATAAGGATTAAGAAAATCACGCTAGCAGAAGGAATATAAGAAACAGCATGCTACAAGTCTGGATAGAATTACAGCAATATTACCAACATCTGAAACACTCCCATGGTTGAAATCTGAAGATTAAAGACTAAAACCAGATTAAGCTGAAGAAACAAACAAACAAAAAAAACCTAACAAACTTGTTAGAACATTGCTTTACTTTTTCAATATTAGTATTTATAGAATTTTAACGCTTTAGATGCAGTCTTCAATTACATAGCACCACCTGTGCGTGATCAGAAGGTGCAGTCCCCCTCTCTGGCACAGGATGAGCAGCAAATGAGGCAAGGCACTGAAAAAAAGAAAATGGGCGTTTCCTAGTATTGAAGGTTTGAGAGCAGAACCCAGGCAATCTGATTATATTCCTGGCTCTGTCTCATTATCAAAATCATCAAAATTCATACCCCCATGCCACATGGATTATATTTGCACAAACAATCTCAGTTCTCAAGCCTGGAAATTCTCAAGCATTTCATTTAACAATTTTGCATTCCCTTGGCACACACATTATGTACCACTGGTACCAGCATTCATAATTTCTTCCACAGTTTTTTTTTTTTCTCCTTAAAAACTTGCAAAATTAAAGTAGGAGACAGCAACCTCAAAAATTTTTTGCATAACATCAGTAGCACATATCAGTAGCATTTGAACTACAAGTGGAACTTAATGTAATGAGATAGATAATTGCCCCCTGAAGAGGGCACAAACATACCTATCCTAAGTCTGCCCTACTAGGAAACATCCAGTTCATTCTTGGTCCTAAAGGGAGCAAAGATCAGTGATTAGCAACAGTGGCTAGTGCTTAAAAACATACAGGTTTGGTACAGAAGGTCAGCCACTTACATAGATCAAAACAAAAAAAAACCACCAGGATTTCCCATTTTAAATGTACAGGCCTCAACTCCAAATCCTGAGTTAGCTTCTTTGCACCTTTCAAAAATGTGTTCCTGTTCAAGGCTCAACATATATCGGCCTCAATCACAGGCTTCACGTTAAGGCATGCTGTACTGGGATCCAGAGTAAGCACGCCATGCACAGAAAGAAATACCTAGGGCACAGAGTACTTCATCATGTCTGAGAGGCTGGAAAGTTCCCGGGAAGCTACATAAAAATTCCTAAATCAGAGCAGGCTCTGTACTCCCACCTTTCACTACCCTTACTTAATCCTCTCAAAAGGTTAAAGAGAGAGAAATCACTTCTGCCCTCAAGGTTTACACCACTTCACCAAAACAGTTCTGCACAATTTCTGAAAGAAAAAAAACCCCAGGCAGGAATCCTCACTGAGAGTTATATCTTAACAATTCTGGGTTTATTTAGGGAAGGCAGTCAGTCCCAGTAACAATTTTTAATAAACCTGACACCAGTTTTCAGTAATTACTTGTTTTATTAACAAAATTCTTGATACTTCTTGTTGCTACGCTTGTTTATTCACAGCATTGGACTTAACTAAAACTGAAATAAATCAGTTTCATTTTTGCTTTGACAAACTTCAGTTAGTGTGGCAACTCGTCAGTACAAGTCAAAGAAAAAGGGTAATTGTCAACAGTTGTCAGATCATCTTGGGGAAGACCTATTTATTTGGTACTGTTTTTCTGGAGTTTCTTTTAAAAAAAAAAAAAAACAAACAGAAAAAAGGACAACACTTCCATAGATGCCTTTAACAATGCCTGCTCTCGCAAACCATTCAAGCCAAACATCAGCTCACGGAACTTCTTTAGGGGTTCTGAACAGGTGAGTGACTTGCCGTAGCAGAAGTACAGACTACAAAACTTCCTCACCTAACTAAAATATCACAAAAAGCAGTAGTCAAAATTTTCAAACACAGGAATGAATACGTGGGGGGAGGGGGGAGAGAAAAGATCTTTACCACCTCATTTTTAAAGATGGTTTAGATGTTTCAACAGTACACATTTGGGGAATTCTTGTGTAGCACACACATGAAAAATATTTTCTTCCGAATGGAAATTTGCTATCAGGCAGCAATGCAGAATGGAGCACAGTAACTGCTGAAGTTTCTATGGCCTATTTTCCCTGTTTGAATTGAAGTACTTACTGTCATATGACAGTGACTTCTTAGAGAAAAAGCGCTTGTGATCTCCCTGTATGTATAGATGCATTTATCATCATTATATTGGGACTTTTTAATTTTTATTATTATTATTTATTTTCCCCACCTTATTTGGAGCATTGGGAATTAGGGCCTGCAATTGTGTGTCGCAAGTCAGTTATTATTTAATCAGAGCCACATTTATAAACAATTTTAGTACTCAAATGCACATTTTTTGTCCCTTAGCATATCTAAAGATTTGTTTTGTTGTTGTTTTTTTTTTTTTTTTAATTCTTTTCTTGTCATACATAGGAGAAAAACAGAATATAAAGCACTGACTACAGATACATGAATATATATTCTTTTAACACACTGATATCACAGATATCAGCATGAACATTATGTAAAACATAAGCTTGAAAAGATGTGAAAACACATGCACTTAAAATGTCTGCTTACCTCCTACAAGTAAGTGCTGTTGAATACCACCATAGTCTTAGAGAGACTGATTCCTATTACAGATATTTTTCAAGTAGGAGAGATACCATGTTTAACCTGGTACCATATACAACATGATACGACCTCATGCATGAGAAAAACCACAGGGAGTAGTGCCAGCCAACAGATTTTACTAGATCATAGTCTAAGCACTGGCAAAAAAAAAAAAATCTTCTCTTACAGCGTACAGGAAAAGTAAGCACAACAAAAGTGTGTGTTGGTATTAAGTTTAGAAATATATGTTAATACAGCATACCAAAAGAGCATCCAGTCCCCTTCCTTCCCTCAAAACACAAGCATTGCTGAAGATTACTTCTGCTGAATACCAAGACTGGTTAGAAGACACACCTAACAAAGTAGTAGAACAAAAAAATGTTATAAATCTGTTTACATCTTATTAACTTTTAATTTGGAATATTTGTACCACATTAGTTGCCAATAATTAAATAAATACTTCACAACTAAAAGTGCTTTCAGAAAGAGGAATGAATATTTTCAAGGGAGAGAAAGGAGAAACAGATTTTACATTTTCAGGGACCACTTAATTTCTGTTTATAACCAATTCCAGCCAGTCAGTAACCATGCAAACTGCACTAGTTAAAATTTCCTTGCTTAAATGTTGTTGCACATTAGAACAGAGAAGAAAAAGACAAAGATAGTTCCTTTTTAATGCATCCATAAAGAAACAGGGATCCTCAACAACATGGCAACTCCCAGCCATCTTTCAAATTCCTTTAAGGAAACTGCAACATTTTCCAATCGAGAAAGGAGAACAAGAGGGAGAAAGCAGACATTTAAACATTAGAGCACCACCATTTAAGACAACATACATTGTATGCTGTATCATAGTTACTTTTTTTGAACCAGGGGAGTAAAAACCAAAAAAAAGACAAAAGTATTTCCTTTGTCTCCTTTTTAAACTTGTGTCAATATTCTGAAAAGCATTTTTTGTTTCTGGTGTTTGTCATATCCCATCAAGCCATCACCAATGCACACGATTTCTCCAGATATACACAAGCATGGGTAAATAACAAACAAAAATGCCAGTGTTTAGCCTAAAAACCACCAGGAATGCCCTCAGCTTTAATCCTGTGACTTCCGATCCTGTCAAGATATAGTCCTTTCAAGAAATGTCTCTACCTTTGAAACATAGGCTGATGTCCTCGCTGCCACTTTAACACTTCAAGAACATTAAATTTTAAATGAACAAACAAGGGAAACACACGTAATTTTTTTAATTCAAATATTATCACTGGCTCCCATTATGCTGAAACATCGAGAACGCATTTTTCTGCAATACCACAGTAATCAAGGAATATTGCTAAGGTGAACCTTTTTTTAATAAAAAACAAAAAAACCCAACAACAAAAAAACCCAACAAAAAAACCCCAAAACACCAAAACACCCTGACTCCCAGATTATGTAACATGCAAATTCAGTTTCACCTTCAAAATAGTGCCGTGTAACATAAAGCCGAAGAGACAGCAGGAAGCAGTTCATAAGACTGGAAAAGCTTTCCCAGGACTCTATAAAGAACCAGTCCCCCAAAAGAAAATACATCAGAATTGCAATGATTTCATATAATCAATTGGTTTAAAAGATGCGTTAAAAAAAAAACAAAAACCAAAACCAAACCAAAAACCAACTTCTTTTTACAAATTCCTTACGTTAAGGGATGAAGAACTCAAGTCTATATATGCCCTAAATAGCAAAGAAAATTAGCCTGCTGAAAAGTGTTAAAATCCTCCCAGAACTAATAAAACCAAACTTGTTGGCTTTACTTTCTGCAGTATGATTTCATGTTCATCTTTCAGTATTTGGGCTTGTAATACAAGGAATTCTGAAGCACAAATGAAGTATAAACAATATTTTCATAAATATTGAAGGAAGACATGAACATATCAAGTAGGTATTTTATTTTAAAAATTTAGTTCAGCTTTACTTTTTCAAATCAACCCTTGAGGCTGTTTATAACATCATAATCCAGAGACTGTTAAGCACACAGCATTAGTATACATTGTCTTTAATTTATAATCTCTTGAATTTAATTCATCTAGGAAAATGAGTATAAGATTACCTATATTTATGTAGCAAAACAATTAGCATATGACAGTCTGAATCTGTAAAAATACAGTACATAAAAAAAAACCTCTGACTATAACTCAAGAGCACAAGCATTCCCTGAAAAAGAAAGAGGCCACCTGCAATACCGAGGAAAGTAAACAAGCCAATAAAGCAGTGCTCCTACTTTTCAATAGCAGCAACTCAGACTCCATCTTAAGTCTGTCATCATTCATCCCTACTGAATGGGGACTACATAACGTAAGAATTATTCTGTTCTACCTGACACTGAAATTCAGTAGCATTTCTAGACAGCAATAAAAACTGCCACCAAAACAGGAATTTGGTGCGGTGCTTGCTGACCTGCCTGCTTTGACATTGTTAAGTTTCATGAACAGCAAATTGGCCCACGAGCCCACAAATCCTACTAATTCCTTCATTTAAAAACCGACAGTCTTTGTGAACACAACATTGGGTTCACGCTGACCACAGTGAGTGCAAAACACCACTGAGGGGAAAAGAAAAATAAATGAGAGTATTTCTGTACTTCCAGATAATTAACTAATACCTGACAAATACAACAACATCATTACAAGAACAATGTAAAAATTCACCAACGAAGATTCATCTGTGGCAATCAAGAGTTTTATAAGGCTGCCTTCCGTATGTTCATGACTAACAGGAAACCTCGTAGTCCTTAATGCAGCTTTTTAATTAATCTTCCCTACCACCACTGAGAATTTAACATTATTAACCGAGGTCAAACTCTAGACACCGCAAGTATTTATATCTTACTCCATAAAATGAAGTTTTATAAACAAAGAATAATGCTCAATTACCAGAATATTCCCGGTAGCCACAATAACAGAAAGTGCCCTGCAAAGTACCCGTATTCGCCCTTATATTAGCCAAGAGATTTTGTTGATGAATTCAAGGCCACTGATGTCATCAATTATACTGATAAAATTAAACACAATGAACTTTTAATATATGATGAATTTAAATTTGTAGATCTGCCCTAATTTCACAAACGATTTATCTGGAGTTTCAATCATATTTCCCAATCATTTAAAGTTACATGCTTGTGTTATGTGCACAATCAACCAAAGAGGAACGACGACTCTGGCCTCGCCAAAAATGCTGTCAAAAAAAGCAACTGAAATCGAGAAAAGAAATATTTTTCTTATTTTCCTTCTGATGTTATAATAACCAAAGTAAAAAGAAAAATTGTTCTTTGAGAAAAAGCACTGTTCATAGTGCTTTGTAAGGTTATACACATTTAGCTCTGTAACAACACTGAACTAACTCAAACCCAGTACTGTATGTGAGCTTTCCTTTCTCATTTTAAGTAATCTTTCAGGTATTTTCTTAGGTTGCACTAACAACAAAGCCTCCTCCACTCCACGAATGTATAATAAAGGATCACCTTAGTGTAATTTGTTAAGATAATGAAATAGTGTATTCATGAGCAGCAAACATCACCATTTTAACACTGGCAACCACAAAACAGTTACATCAAATACATTGTCTGCTTCAGGGATCCTCCATCACTAAGTTTCAGTCGATTTTATTTTTTTGAAAGGTTTCAAAATATTTAAAATCAAAGTTAATACACTGACCTCTAAACGGTTTATGCCATATTAAAAACCTTTCTCTGTTATTCTGATATTTCAGAGGTCTCTCTTCAGTCACAGCATAGGTTAAGGAGAAATCACAATAGCTAATCTGCCACAAAATTCTCAAAGTAAACAGACAAAAAATGAACTACGTTGCTGATTCCTATCAATTTAGCTATCCTGACTGTTACCTGTATTTTATAGTAGGCAACATTTTCAGATATCTCATTAGGTATGACCGACTTCCTTCTACGCTATATTCATATCTTGCAGATGTTAAGACAGTACTGTTCAATAAAATGTAAGTTACCCAAAATGGATTAACATACACTCTTGAAAATGCTTTCATAATAATGAATGTGATTTTCAGTATTTTATTTTTGAGTCAGCGTTTCTGGAGGGGAAAATATTTCAACGTTTTCTGAATAAACCTCTTCCCTGCTTCAATGTTAGACGGTACAGTGAGATGGTACTTCTGAACTAATGCTCCTTTGCAGGAAAAGGACAAACATAAACCATAATAACAACTCCCCCCTCTTCCCGCCCCCCCCCCCTCTTTACAGTAACCTCCCCTGCTCGCAGCCATAAGACCTCTTTCTGCTGCCCTCTCTGATAAACCTGCCGGCCTGGATGCCTCTCCCTTCCCATGCAGGTCTGATCGGCGAGGCTGCTGAATGCAGACACTGTACTGCACTGTGAATGGACAGCCAGGTATTTTATGAATGGAGCGGATCACGTGCTCCCAGCACCTCCCCGAGCTGATATTTCCCACATAACTGTGTCAACAAGCAGCGAACAGCACATATTAATACAGCAGGTCCCGGAGACCTTCCTCCGCCAGCCGCTGGCCGCGGGCTGGTCCCCAGCACAGGAGGAGCAGCTCCGGGCACTCCGCGGGGCAGGTTTTGCCGCAGGTCAGCGGTGATGACAGCAGGTTTTTTTTTTTTTTTGTTTTTTTTTTTTTTTTTTTTTTTATGAATGGAGATTGTGGTATGCAAATGAGAGCGATTCACAAAAAAAGGAAACATGGCGGCGGCGGCCCCGGCTCCCGGCCCCGCGGCCGCCGCAGCGGCTCCCGCCCGCCCCGTCCCGTCCCGTCCCGTCCCGCCGGGCTCGGGGCGGCAGCGGGGGTCCCCGGCCGCGCTCCCCGCGGGGCTCCGCTCCCCGGCGGGGCTGCCCACGCCGCCCCCGCGCAGCGCGGGCAAGGCGCGCAGGCTCCCCTCGGGGGCAGGCGGCGAGCGGGGAAATCCGCCTCCCCTGCCGGAGGGGAGCCGGCGGCGGCCGGCCGGTCCGTCCGTCTGTCCGCTCTGCACCGCCCCGCACCCGGCGCTCGCTGCCAGCACAATGGGCGCCCGGCTCCCTCCCGCCGCCATGGCCGCGGCCGGCGCCGCATCATTCATAAAATCGGCCTGAGCCAACGCCGACATCGCAAACCGTAACGCCACAGCTCGGGGACGGCGGCCATCGGCCTTAAACTTCCCGATAATACCGAAACTTTCGAAATACTTTGCATTTGGTTTTCAACGCCAGAAAGAAGTCGGATGTCTCCTGGCAAATACTGAGCTCCTCCGACCCAAAATGTGTTTCAAAGACAGTCTGTACGCCGAGGGGCACAGCCGCGCGGACACGCATTCTCCTCCGGATTTCCTCCAAACCAGTCACAGTAAAAAATATTAAAAGATCCTCGAACTGTCCCCTTCCTCTTTATGAATAATAAAAAAAAAAAGTCCCAAGTGCTCATTAAAAGGAGAAAAAAAAAAAAAAAGGCTTTAGGGTAGGTTTAAGCTGTATTTACACTGACTGACTCATCCAATTAAAATTCAGGAGCAGTTTCCTGCAGGATGAAGCTCCCACACACTAGTTTCCATGTGAAATATCTGCAAGTAATAGGATATTATCAGCGGCGGTACGTGCCGATACCTCTCTGGGCATTCCAAACCCATCCTCCCCCTCCAAGACACCATCGTTACCTGCACCGTTTTCTACCGGGCTTTAATTAAACCACGCTTTCCCGGCCGCCGGCTGGCAGCCCTTCCAACCCCAAGCTCCTTCACAAAGAGGGAGCTTCTGGGCTTCCATGTACGCGGGCAGAAATGCGCAGTACGCGCCCGGCCGGGCCGGGACACGTACGTGCGGGGGCAGAGGCCCCCGCGGGGCCGGGGGGGACCGGCCGGGGCGGAGGGGCGCGGGGGGGAACGGCCGCTTACTCGTTGTTAGAAGTCGCCGTCTCTTCGCTCATTTTCTCCTCACCGCGATCCGACAGGGAGACGGAGCAGCACCGACGCAGCCAGGGCGCAGCCAGAACTCGCCAGAAACTTCACCATTGTTACCCCCCCGGCCTGCCGCCCCCGGCCAGGGCACGGGCAGTGCTCTCGAGTGAGGGAGAGGGAGGGGGAAAGGCGGGGGGAAGCGATCTTTATCCTGGAAACCCGAAATCCCGCGGTCCGGCGCTGGAGCGTATTTCCCCCCGTCGTTGGCGGTGGTGATGAAGGCAGTGGTGCAAAGAGCAGCAACAACCGGGGGTCTTCTGCTCCCGAGCTGCTCCCAGTCACAGGGCAGCGGAGCGCTGGAGACGAGGGCGGGCTCCCCGCCGCAAAGCGCTGCACCGCACCGTCCTCCCGCTGCAGCTCATCTCCCGCTGCAGCCGCCTTCGCTGCTGCTGCTGCTGCTGCTGCTGCCCTCCTCCTCCTCCTCCTCCTCCTCCTCCTCCTCCTCCTGCTCCTCCTGCTGCTGGGCCGCCTCCCGCGCCCAGCCGGGGCAGGCGGCGGCGGCGGCAGAAATTCCTGCAGACAGCGGGGCCGGGGCGGCGGGGGGCGGGCGGAGAGGGGGCCGAGCGGCCCGGCGCGGCTCTCCCACCCCCGTCGGAGCGCGGCCGAGCGCGGCGGAGGGAGGCCGAGCCGGCCCGAGGAGAAGGCTGGCGGCGGGGGGAGGGAGGCGTTTTAAACCAGCCCGGGGGTGGGAAGGAGGGGGACGGAGAGAGGGAGGATGCGTCACGGCTGTTTGTGTGCGGCGCGGCGCGGCGCGGGGAGGGGAGCGGCGGGGTCGGGGGGAGCGGCGGGAGAGACCCCGCGGGGCAGCTCAGCGGCGGCGGCGGCGGCGCCCGCTCCCCGCCGGCAGCAGCTCCATTAGCGGCGGCCGCCGCCTCGGCTCCTCGCCGCCGCCGCCTCCTCCCAGGAATACTGGGCGGAAGCGTTGACTTCGGGCTCCTTCCGCCGCCACGGCTCGATCCAGAATAACCACGGGGGAAGGGGGGGTTGGAGGGACGGCCGGGGGGGGGGGAGCGAGCAGCCCCCGCACCGCCGCCACCGCCGCCGCCCCGCGCGCCCGCCTGCCCCGCGCGCGAGTTTCCTGAAAGTAGTTCCCTCCCCCCCGGCGCTGCCTCACGCGCTTCCCGAGGAGCCGCCGCCGCCGCACAGGCTCGCACGGCGCCGCGGAGGGATACGGCAGCGGCCCCGGCGGAGCCCCCCTTCCCGCCCGGCGGGCGCGGGGCAGGCGGGTGGCGGGCGCCGCTCCCGCTCCCGCCCCCGGACCCCCCCCCCGACCCTCCCCCCCCCCCGGCCCCGCTCGGTGCGGGGGCCGCGCTGCGCCGCGCCGACCCCCGGGGCCGCCGCCCTGCGCCGGGGTGTGGCGGGAGCGGAGGGGCCCGGCCCGGCGGCGGCCTGCGGGGGGCTCCGCCGGGCGCGGCCGGGGGGCGGCGGGTCCCCGCGGGCGGCGCCGCCCGCGGGCTGCGCCTCCACTCTTTTTTCCCCTACTTTTTTAAGCCGAAGCGAGTGTAAGCGCTGGGTGTGTGGCGGCCTGTGGCGAGCGCGGGGGGCTGGCGGAGCGGGACACCCCCCCCCCCCGTGTCCCGTGTCCCGTTCCCGACAGCGGGCACCGGTGTCGCCGCCCTTCGAGCCCGCCGTTCGCCTCCGCGTTCGACAGAAACGCGCCGGTGACGAGGAGGGACGAGAAATGCCGTCACGTCCACCTGGATCTGCTCTACTCCGAGCGGTGCCGTGCGGGGCTGTCGCCGCATGCCGCCTCTGACGGGCGGTGCGGGGCTCACCTGCCCCCGCGGGGAGCGGAGACCCTTAGGCTTCCGGTCCTTAACTCTAAACCTGGGAGCGGTTCTAAGCGGGTGATGGCAGGGGAGGGTGTGCGAGACCCTGACCTGGCCTCTCTGAATGCACGCTGAAATGGAAGCGTTTGTAGTTGGTCCAGGTGAGCAGTGAAATCAAGAAGCAGCAGCAACTGAACCCAAATCCCTTTCAGGAACTTACAAGGCAAACGTGCAGCTTGATCTGATGGAAAAGTGGAGCAGTGCTGCAAACCCTGAGGACTCAAAAATCATGAGTCAGACCATCAAGTAAATTAGATTATAATAAAAAATTATATTGTGGTTTCGTCTGTCGGTTGGATTTTGATTTCTTCCTGCCTAGCCTTTGTATGCGTGCTTGCCAACCGATACATCTCATTGTCCGAAATTTATGGAATAAAATACTGTGGTGCTACTGTAAGAGGCATCACTTCCCTGATGTGCATTTGTTACCCCCAGCTTCTTGTGTACTTCCTGGCTTTTTCACAGCAGCTCTTCTCTGTCAACTCTAATCCCATTTCAGTTTTTCCTGTAACTGCGGGATTTCTTCCCAACTCTGGTGGTGTCGTAGGAGCAGCGATGAGCTATTTTCTCTTCCTGTTCAAAGGAGATGGGGCGAGCTCCCTTGGTGATAACAACGTGTCTGATTCCCACACTACCGTCAGTTGGCTGCTTTTCCCAAGGAAGGGCGAGACTGGGACATGGGAAATCAGGAGAAAGATTTTCACCGTTTCAAGGGAACCTGGAGTGCCTCACATCATCGTAGGCCAGACTACAACCTTGCAGCATCTGTGTGAACGCGCAGCAGCAGGGCAGTGTTCCATTTATCAAGGGTATTTGTTAAGGAAGTTCTTCCTTTCACCTAAGGTTCGAAGTACAATTTGTCTATGGGTCTTAATGAGGTCCGAAGATTTTTCTTGAAGACTTTTCCTTTTTCTGTGTGATTGAAAACTGTAAGAAAATGTTGCAGTGAGGAAAAAGCATATAGGGTTTCCATCAGGTTTTTATTTTAGAGGGGTGGTTAGTTAGCATTTTAAGCATAAATTTATTTTTATCTTACAGCAGGCAGGAAAAGGCGTGTTTTGTTTCTATATAGTTTGTGTTCATTGCAATATTCCTGTGGATCGAAATTCCATGTTCCTATAAGAGAGGTCTACCAGAAGCATAATGGAACAATTATAGTAAACTGCTATCACGCCGTGTCTGGTAAGGGGCCTATAACACAAGTTTCAAGCAGCACGCGTCTCAAACCTGCCGTAGTAATGCTTGCTTCCTTACCTGCGAGGCTTTTAGAGGAAAATTTCCAATTGTTTTGTAAAAACTTTTTTTTTTTTTTCTAAAAGAGTACACTTTGAAATGGATTACTTATTCATGGCACAACCTCATCCAAATACGAAAAATACGTTACAAACCCATTTTTGTACAATTTTACAATTCACATGAATCAAATGGAGTATTTGGTGGGACCCCCCTCAAGTGTTTTGAAACTCGGCTGTGGGGACATAGTATTATTCTAGTTAGCAATGAGAATCCTTTCAGAGAACTTCCTGTTTTGTGACTGGCAGAAAATGTGACTTCCTGCTAATTTAATTCTCATTTTCTCCTGGCTTCAAAGTTGCAATATTTAGCATTCTGTAAACTAATGGTTTTATTAAGATAATTTGATTAATACAAGCCTGTACAAGAATGCTCAAGTATCAACTCAGTTCGTCAGACGGTGGTATAGCTCTATTCAGATGCGCCTGAGGAAAGAGACACGACGATGACAAGAAAGAGCATTAACCTGAGGTTTTATTTTAAATTCCTTGAATATATTTAACATAAAAATGATTTTCATCATGACAATTCAATAAAATGAACTGTTTTGTAATATAGCACAAATAATTTCAAATCATTCCGGTCTCCATAAGGTTTTCGTGTCTTTATTAAGAATAAAACGTGTATTCAGTTGTCAGCTGAAAAGGTGAGACTCATTCTGCAGCTTCTAGTTGTCTGTGCAGAGGGGGTGAGGGGAGAAAAGCTCACTGCTTCTTCACCTGTGCTGGCTTTTCAACTTCTGCAAGCAGTCTCATGCTGCAGTATGTGTGGCGGAGGTCCTGCAAGCAGTTTCTCTCCCTTCACCTGAATATCGAAAAGGGGACAGAAAATCTGCACTGGTCTGTGTCTTGATTTTAAAATCCTGTTTGTTCACCTCTGCCCAGGTTGGAAAGATCAGAGAACTCAGTCCTGGAGTATCGATGTCCTTTTGCTGAGCGGTAGTTGGTTTCAGGGCCTTCCAGGTTTGATTTTGGAGCCAGAAATTAGTGATCAGGTGCAAATGGCTTATTTCAGAAGTATGCGTGAGCCCTGCCTGTGCGAACACGGCAGGGGCGGGCTAGGCACAGGTGCCACCATTCAGAAACCCCAGACAAATGGCCACTCTGTGTCCCAAGCACCACATGTTTTGGGGTCTTGTCTTTCTTTCATACATTCAGTGCCTCTTTGCTTTCTGATGTTCCAGACCTTACAGTTTAAATAGCCTGAGTTGAAATCTGGCCTTCCTGTACATGACCTGGAAAAGGTAACTCTAAAAATGAAAGCTTCTAGTACTTTTCACTAGAGCTGCTGAGGTGTACTTGCTCTTTGGTGTAGGTACAGGGATGAGCCCTTAGCTAGAGACAAGATAGGCCCAGTATGGAGTGGGACAAATGCGGTTAAAAATTGTGATTTTTTTTATATTGCTTTTGATGTTTTCCTACATCCAATGCTACTTTAATTGCACTTTACAAAAACTAATTTATACCTCAACGCCATGGCTCCGCTGTAACATTTTGACAGCTGTGGACCTCTGAGGTGCAAGTATTCTCTGACCTTGCTTCCAGAGACCCTTTTAAACGAGAAATGGGGAGGCAACAGTTACTGCTGAAGGAATATGAAGGCAATGTATGTAATTAGGAAGCCATGTAACATACAAGGAGAAATCTATGTAAGCAAAATAATAATCTGTATTTTGAATTTCTGCATTTTTGTAATTTTCACAGATGTACGCACCCCAAACTCATCAGCCTTTGTCCTTCTGTGATTAACATTAGTCTTCAAAATGCACAGTTAACCAGGAGTAACTATGATGAGGCAGCAGTCTGCTCTATGTTACAAAACATATTTGCTTGACTAAACGGGACTAAAGCATTTCTCATATACTACTACTGAATGTAGAGCCAGCATTTGTTTGGCCTTTTGTATATACATACATACGTTGCTTATTCACCATTCCTTGAAAGGGTTCCACGTGTGTCTGAGTGTCTCTGATGAAAGAGGTGGTCAGGAGTGGCTGTGGAGTGTAGCAGGACTCTGAGTCTGCGGCAGAAGAATTATATATAGAAGACTTATTAGGGGGTTAGGTTGCATAATTCTGATCGGCGTGGCATTCGCATCTTGAAATCCATAATAGGATCAGCGGGAGTTAAGTAATGCCATCCAGGTTAGTCGGTCACTGCAGAACCTAAGTGGCCAGTTCTTAGTTGAGGTTTTTACTCCTACATATGAAAGGTTTGAACTCTGCCTCCACAAAACACAGTGATGCTTAGATTCGTATCCAGATGCTAATGATCTATTTACAAAAAATGGAGGTCGGATGGATGTTCTGCCATTTTGAGGAAAATTATTAGAGGTCGTGGGAATTTCTTCTGTAATAGCTTTCATTCAGAATCCTAGAGTTAAACACTGGGTGGTCATTACACACATCTTAAAAAGGATTTAGCTAAACTGAGCTGTTAAAATCTATATTAGTATTTCAGCAAAGTCAGATTTTGTTAAGTTCTAACCAGTCATCCTGTTATTGCATACAGGATGAAAAAGTTGTTTGTTCTACTTGATGCTACTATCTCAAAAAATGTTTTCTAGCGAGATACAAAACCGTGTTGGAGTCAAATCCGTAACAATTCCAATGTATTTGAGATGGATCTAACTCATCAGAATATCAGAGTTTCATAAATTATTCCAGTTACTGATTTGTAATAAACTAGGACTATTTATACCGGATAGAAAAATGCTAGCAATTGCTGCTACGTGTTGGAAAAATGGAGACTGAGGTGGGAGGATGGACGGGGACATCTTGTGTGTTTTCAGATGTGTCAGCTGTTGCACCTTTGATGTGGCTGATATGCACAGCTATCGCAGTGGAGATCTGTGGTATCAGTTGCTCAGTAACTTTATTTCTGTCCTTTTTGAGCATGCTCACAGGATGTTTTGGCACAAGCGTATGTTCGGTTTTTGTGGTACCTTATATGCCTTTAAGGTATGGCCAGCAAGGGCAGCGTTGTCACTGAAAGAAACAGCCTCACCTTCCTCCTACTCTGCTCCCTTCCCTATCTTGCACCTTAGATGGCCCAAATATTTGTGTGTTGAGCAATGAACTGCATTGGGAAATTCACCCAGATTAAAACTAGTGTGGGAAATAAAAACTGATTAGTCTTTCAGTATTTCCAGTTAACCATGCAACTAGATAAACACCCATGCTTGCCCAAGAATGGCTAACATGGAGGGGGGAAGCCAGAAAATGGTGGCAATGCAAATCTGCTTTTTATGGAGGCAGCGGTGATTTGTGCCAACCTAAAGTGTAGCTTGGTAAAATACCGCAAAATTTGGGTAAATAAAAGGAAGAAAACAGACAATCTAAGTACACTGAAAATAACTGCAATGTCTTCTGTTTGCTAACGGTTATGTTAAGAAGTAAGTGTTCTGTGAAGAACAAGCAAAAATCTTATTTAGAATCTCATTCTAAATTTAATACAATCTTTCATACGTTTCTTTTTCAGAATTTTTGGCCCATTATTATCAATAGTCACCTAGAAAATCAGGCCCCAAGATCCTCCAAAGGGAAAGTCCCAAATATATTCAGAAATTACAGTGGTGCCTGCTGGCCAGCAACTGGGGACAGATTCATTGCAGTCATTTCAGTCTATATAAAATAGGAACCAGAGACACATTTCTGTTCCATATGCAGAAACGTGTTGTCTAGGGGAAACTGTGGTCTAATGCACCGAACATAGAATGGCCTGTCAGCAGTTCTGGTTCTCCTCCCAGCCCTGCCACCCCTGTGTTGTGCGATCTTTGGCAATTCATTTAAAAATCTGTGCGGTATGGCATGATTGGACAAGAGCTTGCAATGTAGTTGAAGAGCTTTCAGCTGAGATGCTGTGGTCCATTGTATGCAGACTTTTAATTCATTTCAGGGCACAGCTGGGAGATTAGTTTCAACCTACCACTGTAGGGAGTTAAAGCAAACCTGTTTCTTTTGCAGTAAAATGAACGAGGAGCATTTACACAACCATTTTATATGTTCAGTCATGAGGAAGTAGGTTCCTACATCACTCAGCTTCCATGGGAGGACAATCTTACTCCACCCTGATTTCTCTCACTTCTGGAAATGAGAATGGAAATATCCACTATATTTTTAAGGGTGCCTCAGAGATACAAACGGATACATAACTCTCTCAAGCTTTTCCATTCCAACAGAAGCAGAAAAGAATCAGAAATGGATATGCAAGGTCTGAGTGGAGTGTTAGCTCAAGTGCAAGTGAGTGTTGCACATAGTCTTCGCTTTAGAAAATAGACTGTGCGGTACCAGGATTGCAAAGAGAGAACTTGCCTTGCACCACTTCAGGCGCCCAGTTACTCCAATATCTTCTTCCACCGTGCTTGTTATTGGCATTTTATTGAAATTGTTTAATTTGAAAGAATGTTAAAATCTGAGACTTTCTGCATTGTACTTCTTTCTTCTCCTACAAATGGGCTCGTGCAGCAAACCAGTGTGACAACTAAGCTGTATGTGCCATTATTTCTAGGAGCCACACAGAGTTGTGCTAAAGTAACTACTGGCATGATTATACCATCAGACAAATTCAATTAAATTGTTATACGTGCATGCCGCCTCTTGTAGAAAAGCTTTAACTCAGGGAAGGAGAGCAGAAATTTAAAACAGCAATATAAACTAATTTAAAAAATCAAGCATCCGGTATAGAAGGTTTTTTGGTGTTTATACTGCATGTTTCCGTTCCTCCTTCTTTACTACAAAGCAAATTCATCCTTTTATTTAAAAAATCACTGTCTTTCTTCTTAAGTAATGGAGCTTATGAACATTGTTTTAGAATTGTAGTGTACTTCAGATCTGGGCTATTTTTGATTCCAGTTGCCTAAGAGATTTTTCCTTTGCCCAAGAAGGTCTTGAAGCAAAAAGTTCTCTTGCTTACTTCCCCAATTCAAGCTCATCATGTGTAGCCCTAGAAACTCGCCACTTCTAGTTATCAGCACTGGGACTAGAATGTATCTCTGGTTCAGTGACTAGCTTAGACCAGACACCCAACGTTTAGATGGCCAAACGAACCCTACTTGTGCGCGCTTTCTGTACTTTAAAAAATGTTCAGTCTAGCGAATTGGTATAATACTCTAGGGTCTCTCAACTGAGAAATAAAACAAGGTCCTGATTAGCAGTGTTTATCAAAAGCCCTGTGGCACTTTTTGCCCAAGCTGACTATAGATGGGTAATCACATCCACGGTTACATAACAAAGATAAACATTTCACGGCATTATAAACTCTCCTGCTGTGAAGCATAAGCCACCCACCAACTGCCTGATTTTAGGAAGAACCCTCTCTATTACATAAGTGTTCAGTATGGGGGTTTCTTGCACCTGCCTCTGAAGCATCTGGTACTTGTCACCTTCAAAAACAGGATTGAAGACTAGATGGACAACTAATCTGAGCCAATCTGGCAATTTTTATGTAACTGAAGGCTCTTTGTGACAGGAGGACGTGTCACAGTTCTCGCTGATGTATCTGCCGAGTTCCCAGGGCTATTTAAAATGGGTATTGTATGTTCTTCCTTAAAAGTTCATTTTTAAGCTGCTTGAAACAAGGTAATATTGTAGGAATCTCTATACAAATGTGCAAACGAGTGGGACTGTATTCATATGTGTGATTGTGGGTGACTTTTAAGTACATTTTTGTTCATGAAGAAGCAATGAATTGCTAGCAGAGAAAGTGGGAGTACTATTACATAAGTTGGAGCTATCCAGGATATCTTTAACTCATTCTCATATGTTTTTTGTGCATTTTTCCTTTCTTTGCAGAAAGGGCAGAACAGGTGTAACCATTTAACATCAGCCATATCTCACCCTAGATTCAACTCCTCCCTACAGTGTTTAGCTAGTGTGGATTCCTGACTGCTCTCACAAGCAGACCACACAAGTGTTACCAAAATGCTTGTGAAAGAATTCACACAACAGATCTGTATCGGGGGGTTTTATCACTTATAGGAAGAAAAATTTTAGATACCTTCTGTTGAACTTAACATCTTTGATTTCAAAGCAATCTTCAAAAACTAGATAGGAAACCTGTTATTTTTCATGAGAATGTATTAGGCTCTGGGATGGTAAATGGTCACGTTTAAATCAAAGTATTTTCTTTCTAGCCCACACTAAAATCTCACTGATGTTTCTGAGAATTAAGCACATGCATAAAGCTAAGCGCTTTCTTGACCGCTTTGCAGCTTTAGGATAGTGGAACTCGCTGCCTGTATTAAAACCCGTCTAAGCATTTCCTGAACAAAAGTCTCGTAGTGCACAGCAACAGAGTGAAATATTTTATTGTGGGACGTTAACAATCCCATATCTAATTGAAATATAATGCTCTTTAAATAAAAAATTGGCAGCATTAGATGCTGTATACATTTTCCCTGGTAATGATATTTAATATTTTAAACATCAGATTAATCTGAAGCTCTCCAACCAATAGACTTCGTGAAAAGCTCTCCAAACATTTTCATCCGTCTCTGTGGGTTCCAAATGTATCGGCTCTTTGTCTTTTTCCTGGTTGCACTGATTGCAACTGTCACTGAGTCACACAGCTTGCTTTGGGCCTGCAGCCAAGCTGATTACAACAACAACTTGTGAACCATAAAAAGGTAGTCTCAGATCTCAGAGAGCTGAATTATAAAGAAAAAGGACACACTAAATCCATCTGAAAAAGAGTGGACTCAAAAAGTATTTTTGCATCGTTCTCACTACTTCCTCAAGAGAAAAATTAGTTATCAATGGTGAAATTAATTCTTTTGAGACATCACAGGCAGCTACAAATGAGAAAGATGTTGAGGCTGTCTGTAGTCTATCAGATGTTAAGGCAGTACCTGTTAGTGCAAAGATCACAGACACGCAGGTTTAGGGGCAAATGCGCCAAAAGGATTTCTTAGTTACTTTCAGTGTATTTCAGTGTTATTTATTTCTCAGTAAAATGACTGCTCACCAGCTGTCTAGGAATATTTGACATCTCCAAGGTGTAAACAATAAAACCAGCAAATTTCTTTATACAGTAACATTTACATGATGATCTTTATAAAATGGATGGTAAACATACCAAGTAGGAAAGAACTAAGCTGTTGTCTTTTGGGGGCCCTGGAAAGCACTATTATTAAAAATAATATCACAGCCTTTTTGTATGACTGACTAAAAAGTTCTCTCCCTATCTTCCACAGCACAGCACAGCTCATGTAAATAATTTGGGGAGAAAAATACTTGACTTCCCAATGTTTTAACCCATATATTTTAATTGCATGAATTCAATGAGGGTTGGGTATATAGACAACTTCTAAAGGTTTCAGTCCATCTGGTAAAACACCACTTCGATTTAGAAATGAAGTTTTGCATTGGATAAGCTAAAAGTATTCTATAAAGTAATAAGGAGCAAGACATTAATTTGAGGTATGTGGCTCCGCTGACGTGAGCACCTATGTTATATAATTTTTCTTCTGTAGTGACCAAAGTTCATGTTAGAACAACCCAACTTGTTTCTCCTCCATACTCACAGTGGGAAGTTGATCTCTGTCTTCATTCCCCAGTTAGGAGAAAAAGTCCTAATTTCCAGCCTATATTTATTCATGATCGGATTATAGCCATGTGTTCTCATGACAACACTGTCTGCTAGCTTAAATAGTTATTTTCCCTCTTGATATATCAGTCCCCGTACTCTAGATGAACCAGACCACGATCTTCCATTTTCTTCTCATATGCCAGGCTCTCAATTTCCAAGACCAGTTGAATAGCCCATCTCTGCAACTACTTTAGCTTGAATTCATCCTTCTTGAACATGAAACACAGGAGTTGTGCAGAATGGTTCATATGGGGTATTGCCAGGGCTCTGCACTAGTGGTATTAATCCTTCCATGTCTCTGACATAGCCTATGAATGCATTTCTCTTTTTCTTTGGTTATAGCAGATAGGTAGCTGAAATAGTTTTGTATCCAGTTAATGGATACGTGTCATTCTCCTCCTGGGAGGACCTCAGATTTTATCGTAAAAATTCTGTTCTTAGTTTCTAAATGCTTGATTTTGGCCTTTGAATTTCACTTCATTTCTGTTACTCCAGTCCTCAAAGTTATCCAGTTTTTCTGGTGCGATATCGTCCTCTGTTGTTATCACTTTGCTTTGTCAGTCCATCTCATAACCACAGATGTTTTCTGTGACATCTACATCCATCCAGATGCAAATAAGACTGATCCCAAGAGCAGTGCTTGAGGAATTCCGCTTGCTGCCTCTCTACAGCTTGATGCTTTGCTTTCAGCATTTGATGAGAAACATCTGCACTTTGTAAGGTGACATGGAGACCACTGCTCCTGCCTGTATTTTTAAATGGGATTTTAAGATGCATTTTGTAAACAGAAGCAGTAGAGACAGGATAACTGATTTTTTTTATCAGAGAAATTAGAATCCTCATTCAAGGCCTTAAAACTATTTTGGTCCATCAAAGTTCCCCCTGCTCCTTCAGACTGCTAACATTTGCAGGCAATTCACTAGTTTATATGAAAGCATTCTAACAACTTCAGAACAATTAAGGGCAAATAAACAATATTAATATTCAGATTAAGTATAAAGAAGTATAATCTAATTTTGATGCTTCATTTGATTTAGAATTCAGATTGGGAGGTTCAGAAAACCTACAGCTCTCTCCCCTTTCATCCAAGTTTGAATAAAAACTATGAAAGTAAAACTAAAAGCCTTTGTGAGAAAGAAGGTCATCAGGTTCATTCAGACCCAGAAATTCAAACACATCTTGGAACAGTAAGGCAGAAACCATACTTACCGTTTCAGTTTAATCTGCAAATCACAAAGCTGCATCAGAACTAGCATCAATTTATATAATTCTTTACAGTTTCAGTATACAAGGCAAGACATAAAGACTAAACTAACACCTACTATCTGCTTTCTCTTATTTCTTAGATTGTAAACTGTTTGAGGTAGGGCTAGTTTTAAGATTATTCTGTTTCCATAGTGCTTAGAAAAATGGGCTCTTATTCTTAGTTGGCACTATTGTAGGAAACACCATTTCTGAAGAAATACGGACAAAAACTGCCCTGTTGTCAATGAATCGTGGATAATAGTAATGCTTTACATATTTCCTCTTAGCCTCCACATTCTGTAAAGATTTTTAAAAAATATCTTCCACTGTAAATAACAAAGTACATGTATTTGCTGTACAAAGAGCAGTGTTCAGTTAATGTAATGACTAAATCCAATTCACAAATATAAAAAAATTTAGCCATATTTTAGAAACTATTTTTAATTCTTTCCATTGTACACACAAGCTGCAACACGTATGATATGACATTCCTACATGTCCGATCTGTGTAAGAGGAGAAGGGGGTTTTAAACCCTATTCTTGATTTTCTGAGATTGATTAAAATGCTTCAGCACAGCTGAATCGTGCAGGTGTAAATTGTCTGTGTGTGGGAGGAAGAGACAGAATTGCTTCTCTTCAGCCTGATCTGACTTATACTACAGCAAACAGCCTTTTCTCCTTTACGAAATGTGTGGTAGTCAGGAAGCATCCTGCTCCTCTTGTGATCTGGGGTACTGACAGAGTGTTTCCAGTTATTCATTCTAGATGGGAAATGTGGAGTATTTCTGCAAGTACAATGCAGAACACATGGTTGGAAGTGTGCTCTGGGTTTTTGGTGGAATTCTTCCATTGCTAAATCAATCTTCTCCTAACCGTCTGTGAAGTGCCCTTGTTTTTAAGGTGCCTTTCATACACACACACACACTCATTCTCAGACACACACGCATGTATAGCCATGCATGTATACACATGTGTGCACAGATATGCATACCTGTGCATGAACACATATCTCAGTTGTTCCTGAAAAATGAAGTGTTTATAAATTAATAAACATTTTCAGCTATTTTTCTTCCACAATATTATACCTACTTGGCAGGCTTTGATGCTGCTGGTGTCAGAGTGTCTACAGGGCTCAAAGATCTGGGCTTCATTGCACTGGCCATTGAATGTGCACACAGAGAAGAATAATTCAATAAAGAGCGGAGGTCCAATAGTGTTTGCAGACAGAAATGGGAGGCACCTACAACTATTATCTGTCCGTTGCCTGGAGATGGATAGAAAGACTAGACTGTAAGTGAGACACCTAGATCATATGCCTGAAGATATGTGTTGTGTATTTTTTCCTGCTGTGATTTGCCCAAGGTTGTACTGAGTCTCTGTGGTAAAAGCATGAATTGATTCCAGATCTCTTGATTTCAGTCTAGTGTGTTAACCACACATTATTCTCCTACTGTTACTAGAAAATATGTACCTGAAAATGCTGTGTATCTGAGATTGCTGGGAACTGTTATTTGGCTTGACTGGCTATGAATCAATTCAGGACAATAAGAGTGGGCATACTAAAAGTGGATTGGTAAAGCGTTTTGGGAAATTAAGAAATTTTAAAATCCATAAGAGAGAATCAAAGAGCAAAACCTTCTCGGAAGTCAATGGAGAGAACAGCTGATTGGCATATATTTTATAGAGAAATCAAATCCACCTAGTGTGCAAGGGCAATTCTTAATGTAAAAGCATATAACCTTTGTTTTTTCAGTCACTTGACTAGAAAGAAGCTTGCTGTTCACAGGACACAGACTACATGGAGAGCTGCAAAGGGTCATCCAGTGAAAAATACATTTTGAGGATGTTCTTTGGGCTCTTGTCTTTTTAGATTCCTGTCAATGAAGTCTCGAGATATTGTCTTTTTCCTGATGCGCCCTCCTGAATGAATGTAGTAATTACCTCTATTAAAAGAGCAAATACCATCTGAGCAGCACTCCTATAACCACAGTTCAGGTTTCAAAACAGAGAAGGAAAGTACATTATTCTTCAGGAATGAGGAGGAGTCAAGCAAAACAGTCATTCAGCACATTTGTCTCTTTTATGTCCCCTGATCTCCTGAAACCATCAGGAAGATTTGCTGTGGTGTGTTTCACAGTGTTCATGGCCCAATAGGTTAAATGGTATTTGTTAAAAAGTTTTTAAAAGTCTGGGAATAGACAAACTGGGACAAAGACATAATAGAAAGAATCAAGGAGAACATCTTTCTTGGTCTAGTGGTAAATCTCTTAGTACTTACAAGCTTTCAAAGATCAGCTGCTGTATTTTGCAGCGGAGAACTTGGATACAATACCTAGCAATAAGTTTTTGCTGGTTTTTATTAGTTTAGCATTTGTGTAGTTAACATGGACTATAATAGCTAACTTGGACTTTCAGACAATAATCGTGTATGGCTTGCTATTCCTGTATGTGTTTTCAAGTGCTATGTTGTATGAATCCTACTGGCAGGAATTTTCTGTCCTCCACTGTATTACTTTTCTAACAAATGTTATAAATATTCAAACTGCCAACTATGCTTATGTTTACATGTACATTTTCAATTTTGCTTTTAGAAATGTTCCTGTGTTTTGTATGGCTTACAAAAGGTTTGGGATAAGATGTCTGCCTGGTGTGAGAATGTAAAATTATATTACTGGAGAAACATTGGCTTATGGCAGCCATAAGTGTATATGAAATGTAAAGAAAACATATTCTTCTAGATTACAGAAAATATGCTCTTTGGTATCTTCTTCTGCCAGCCCAGCAGTGCAAGGGACATTTCCGGAGGAAAGACATTGTTACTGGGAATACATAGTTTTGCAATAATTTGCTAACAAAACACTCTCTTGATCTCATGATTTATTTATAAGTTAAGGGAGCCCTGAAGCAATCTGACCTTGGGACCAACAACTTCAAGACTTGGGGAATGTAAAAGGCAGCCTCTTACCACGACTAATGGTCTGAACATTTCAACTGCATTCAGCTAGGTTCAGCTAGATCAGGGTGGTTTCTGTTTGTCCTTTAATCTTTCCACAACTCTTTTTCCTTTCTTCAATAATGTCAATGCTCTTGGTTTTTCTTTTGTTTTCCATTAGTAATAGAGTCATAATCAATGGCTTGCACGATTGGTGAGGAGCTGACATTTGCTTTGGGATTACTCCAAGCTGTCAGACCATTACTACCTCCTGTGTTGGCCATGACCATATTTCACTGCTTATGTATAAGCTAGCTACTGTATGGTGATTACTTATATTAAATGAAACCCATGGAAGAAGCTTTGCCAGCATCTTAATGAATCTTTTCAGAACAATTCTCTTGTGGTTCAGCTGCCTCGCAGTAGCTCCCGGATCTTTCATTTTCAAATCTACCACTTAGTTTTCCACAGACTTTTGTCATTTGCTCACAGATAAGGCGAAGAAATGTGAAGTCCAAGAGCTGGTGCGTGCTGTTGCTTTCCAAATCCCACAAAGATTCTTCAAACACTCTAGACCACAGCAAATTTTTTAGGCAAGTCAAGCTATTGTAAATGAAAAAAATCAGATGCAAAAAATGCTGATGTAAAATTATATACATTTATGATTAAAATGCTCTCAGGGGATATAGAAACACACAATATATGCTGCTCTCAGATTACTCACAGGATTGCTAAAGAAGTCATCCTGCTATTTTTAGAAACAGTTCTGAGAACATTTCTTTTGCTATACGATCACAAATAAATCCTACTTCATCTCAAAACCCACAGAGACTAAGAAGCCCTTTCTGTGCCACCTTTGGATTGTTCAGGATACCCTGTTCCTTGATTTTGGATGAATCACTGAATCTTTTTGAGCAAGGCTGTTACTATCACATAACTACCACCTGGATAATAGAAATTATGCTATCTCTTCTTATTGCTGACTGAATAATCACCAGCTGGAAAAAGCAGTAGCTGGTATCAGGAAATACACAAAAGGCAGGAGAGTCAATATTCATCAGCCCATGTGATGAAGAACTGAGCCGGAGTATTTTTCTCCAGCTTCAAATAATTATCTTTATTTTTAATATTACATTTTTAACATGAAACTGAATAATTGTGTAGTTATTCATGTGGAGGCTCTTTACATAAATCATGGTTGTCAGGCTGCACCTCACAACGTATGATCAGCATTTAAAGTAAAATCCCTTTCCTGGTCAGCTTGTCCACAAGAAATATTTTAAGAAGAGATCCCCTATACAGGATATGACTTCTACTCCTGTTTGTATCTGCTTGAAAGCTCTCTTTCTAGATTTCAAAACTGCCCCTGACTTGGCTTCACACTTTTCTGATTTCATATTCTGTTCTTCCCATCCCATCAATTTCTTAGTTTTAGATTTTTCTCTCTCTTCTTTTTCTGCCCTTTTCTTCTGTGAATCATTCTTCCATGTGCACTGCACATCCTTTCTTTCAAACAAATGTGGCTGCTAACTCTTACATGGAAACTAGAATTGGTGAAAATTGGAGTAATGCTCCTGAAAAAGCTACAAAATTGCGACATTTTCAAAACTGATGGTTTCACTGAAGATCTTAATTTCTACTTTAGACACACTTCCTCTGCAATATATTAGTGATTTAATATATTGAGTATGGTATATAAATCTGTCAGGTTTTGTAACGCAAAAATACCTGAATAAACAAGTTCCTAACAATCAGAAAGAGAAATTATATCTTCACAGAGAACAGAAGTGTCCACCAAGACTGGCAGGTACACTAATGGTCCCTTAGACTTCCATCAGACTGCTTGCATGAGGAAGCCTTCCCTAGTAAAGCCATGCAATCATACAGTGCAGAATATTCCTATGAGGCATCTGCTTGGGGTTTATTTTACCACTTCCATGATGTGCTATTTTGGCATGACCGTCATTAGGTTTTTGAGGTCTGAAACAACCCTACAATAAAATGCTATTTTTTTAGTATAGTTATAAAACACTCACAGCATGAAGTCCATCACTGCCTCCTCATACACCACAAGTTAGGAAATGGTGTGGGATCAGATTTGCCTGTTGCTATTTTCTTAATGTAATTTGTATTTTTTTTCCTTTTTTTTTTTTTTCCATTTACAATCCTTGTATTTTCTATAGAGGAGGGTGAGCTACCAAAAACCAACACACAAAAAGCTATTCAAGATATATGAAAAAGAGGCAAAAAAAAGAGAAGTCTGAGGAGACCAGTGCTATGTTCTGTGAGAAGTCAGCAGTGAAACACACTGATAAAAAGTAGTGTGTGCCCATTCTTCTTCCTCATGTTTGAAATGCAGTATTAGATGCTATCTGAGATTAGAAAACACACAAAACCAAATCTACATATGCAACTAATTTAATCAAGGGATGGGAGGAGTGACTAGAACAGATTGACTGCCAAAACCATACTTTGCCACAAGAAGTAGTGTGGAACTGGGAGTGGAGTGGGTAAAAAATTTAGTCCATATGGTCTAATTATTGATGTTCAATGCCTTTGTCATCTGCCAAGCACAGGGAGATGCAACTGGAAGTATGTTGTCCTGGCTGAACTTTCTGATGGTTGCTTTCCCCATATTTCTGTTTAAAAAGTGATAAATCACCAAGGACTACTGCATAACAATGTTTTCTTCTTACTCAAGGAAAGGCTGTGCCTCCAGTCCCCTCCAATTATAGCTTGCTATAAAGTCTATGGAGAGAAAGACTACTGATTAATTAATTAAGATTATTGAGAGCAGCCCTGCGGAGAAGGACTTGGGGGTACTGATGGGCGAAAAGCTGGGCATGAGCCAACAATGTGCGCTTGCATCCCAGAAGGGCAACCATATCCTGGGCTGCATCAAAAGCAGCGTGGCCAGCAGATCGAGGGAGGGGATTCTGCCCCTCTGCTCTGGTGAGACCCCACCTGGAGTGCTGCGTCCAGCTCTGGAGTCCTCAGCACAGGAAGGACATGGACCTGTTGGAGCGGGTCCAGAGGAGGGCCACAAAAATGATCAGAGGGATGGAACACCTCTCCTGTGAGGACAAGCTGAGAGAGTTGGGGTGGTTCACCCTGGAGAAGAGAAGGCTGTGGGGAGACCTTATTGCAGCCTTTCAGTACTTAAAGGGGGACTACAGGAAGGATGGGGACAATCTTTTTAGCAAGGCCTGTTGTGACAGGACAAGGGGTGATGGTTTTAAACTAAAGGAGGGTAGATTTAGACTGGATATATGGAAAAAATTCTTTACAATGAGGATGGTGAAGCACTGGAATGGGTTGCCCAGAGAGGTTTTGGAGGCCCCATCCCTGGAAACATTCAAGGTCAGGTCAGATGGGGCTCTGAGCAACCTGATCTGGTTGAAGATGTCCCTGCTCACTGCAGGGGAGTTGGACTAGATGACCTCTAAAAGTCCCTTCCAACGCAAAGCATTCTATGATTCTGTGAAAGACAAGAGAGCATGGGGTGTTTCTCACTGTGCAAGATGGTCCACTTGCCTGTGGCACCTTGAGGGGTGCTTTAAGCAATATAATTTTTCTTTTGATCCTGGCAAAGATTCAGTAGTAAAACCACATTGTCCTTGCGAGAGCCCTTGGGTCAGGGTAAGCTTCCTGCTGATGGGACACATGCACGAGGCTGTGCTGAGCTTGCCCAGGGGAAGTGGTAGAGGGTTCCTGTGTTTAGGGAACTGGGCCGGGCAAGCACTAGAAAATGGACCTTGCAGTTATGGAGAGACTGATATTTTCCCACTGAGCATAACTGTTTACAGTATCCCAAATTCTCTTGGATTATAAAATAAGGATTGTGAAACACAGGGGTAGACCCTTTGATGCAGTTCCCCTGGGAGCAGGAAGGAAGAGTGAGCAGGAGGTATGAAACAACCTAGAATTTGTGTTTTTAGCTTTCAAATAGTGCTTGAGTAGTTGATACCATTGCAATTAGTTCTCGTGAGCTACAACTTCGGTTTGGGAGTCGTGCAGCACAGAGACATTGCCGTCAGTCTTTTCCTCAGGATTCAATTTGGCACAGGAGTGTGGGACAGAGGATGGAGGGGCCATGGGACCTGACTGGCTGGTAGCACAGCACAGGTCAGCTGCACTGTGAATGGCATGGTGTTCATCCTCCGGGTTGTCTCATTGTTCTTCTCATGCTTTATCACATCTGCGTGGGATGTGTTTTTCCCCAGTATGAGAAATAACTTCAACTCGCAGTACTCATTACTCAAATGGGGTGAGGCATACATGTTTAATATCAGTGCTGGCATTTTTGGAAAGCTTTGTAGATTATGTTTCCTGCTGTGTTGAGAATTCTCATCTGCTCAATAAAACAGTTTCTACCCTGTCCACCCCCCCAGGCAATCTCAATTGCCAATTTTCAAATCAAAATACTACAGCTCTTTTGAGCTTCTTCCTGTTAGAAAAGGCATATGTAGTGCCAGTGCTAATAAGCAAATTTAGTGCCAAGCTTCTGCTTGGTTCAGTCACACATTTTAATCAAACTTCGAGAATTGAGTAAAGCATTAGGCACACTTCTTCCACTATTCATTTTTTAGTTAATTATTCAGTAAGTATAAAGAAATAATAGGCTATGGTATATTGTGACAGATATCCTCCCCCTCCGCTAAGCCACAAGTATGAATATTGAAGGAGCCATCCAATTCAGTCTTAGGTTGTCAATGTATTGTTATACAGAATTTTTTTCAGGTGGGCCAATAGCTGACATCTCCAATTATGGGCAAGAACGTTTTAATCCAAAAAAGGATTAAACATCCAACTGATGTTTACATGAATTTTACCAGCAAATTCAACAAGATCAAGATTAGCTCTCAAACAAACTATTGGAAATCTAAGCAAATGCACTCTTACTACCCAGATTTTTATGACTTCTGTGTTACTGGTTGCAGATAAGTTCAAGTCTGTGAAAGGGCAAGTATCTGTCATTTTGCCCTCTAAGAAAGGTGCTTGTATACAAGCTGAAATTTGCACCTCCTTACTTCAGTAAAAACCGTATGAATAGCTCTGATCAGTGCAGGGAGCTATACTGTGCTCTAGAGCAGTCTAATCACTTGCCAATTTTTAGTTTACAAATCAAAGCTGTTTATTAGACATTCAGGAACAAATCTATATGCATGCAAAAGTCTAATTTTTAAAGGAGCTCAAATAACTTAGAAATAACTCTGCTTACTGGGAAAATAAGGAATAAGGAATAAGCCATGAAAACCTGAAGTAACAAATGTGTTCCCAGGCTCAAAGTATTCTAAGTTTGCAGGGAAATTTAAATATTGTCTATAATTTCATGCAAAGTGCTTAAAGTATTACCATTACAGTTCCAAATGTTTGCCCTTCCTCTGCATGAGCATAATGACAGTCAGACCTACACCGATCAGAATAATTAAATCATATGGTGATAATACAGCGAATAAACATTACAAAGAAAATCACATAACATCTTTCATTAATTCTGCATGGCATATTCTCTGGCTAAGTATAAGGATGTCAATGAAATGCATAACACCTTATCAAGCAAATACTACACATGTTAAATGAACTGAAATCTGATAATTTAATTAACAATTATCTTGCTGTATAAAAGACTTTAACTACATTTGAATGTATTAAAATATACAGTAAAGATTTATTAAGTTTTAAATCCACATTTCATGCAGGAAGCAGGGAATAATTCTGCTTGTGTGTCATATTATTCTGGAACTTCTGCTTCCTAGCAAAGAACAGTCACATTGGTTGTACTGCTAGGACTGAAGTATCACAAATTTAGGGAGCCATTTGTGGATTGGGTATATGTGCATATTTACTAGTTTTCATTTAATGTATGCGTATGTCTCTGTACACACACACACACACACACACACACACATATACACACAATAGATGATGGAGAGGAATGTTGTAAGTTGTAAATAAGTAACTTGATAGGACACTTGCATACAAAGAGAACATTACGTTAAGGACAATGCAAAAGCTTTATCTATAGCTTTGCCGTGATGGAGGAGGCTGTGTTGACTGTATATTTTTTACAATGAGGATAGGAAAGTTCAAATAAGCCCCCTTAAGGGAGATTTAGACAATCTCATTATTTATGCTTACTGTTACCCTGAATTAGCCTATTTTTAGTGCTGAGGAATTGTAATTGTATCAAGTTTGGAATAGCAGCTCTCCCCACTTAGGCACAGGTAATAAAGCACTGAAGGTAGCACAGTTACCAAGGGTTTCAGGAAGTGCTTGATTTTCGTTAAAGGACAGAATATAGGTTAACTGATTTTATTCATGAACAAAAACAATTTCAGGCCGGTAATATATCAAAAAACCAAAAGCCGTTTCAGAGTACAAACAGTCATATTTTATAACTGAACACAAATATATTTTCAGTTATTGCCTGACCAATTATGTATTTCTGAAATGCAGCTTTACAATCATGTTGTCCCACAAGAAAAGAAATACAGAGAGAAAAGCTTTTCTTACTCCGATACCTGCCAGAATCTCCAGCTTAGTCACTATTCTTTCCTAAAGGGCAGCATTTGGCTGCTAATATGTTAGCACTTAACATTATTTTTAAGAGTTCAGGAAATACATCCTACAAAAAACGCTGCTGGTAGCAGGCTTAGTTCTAAACAGAAACTTACAACAGTACTTTCCTCTGACAATAGTCGAAGAACCAAGCTAGGTTTTGGTAATTCTGTAACCACAGTAACCTATGCGCTTCCACACTGCTGTAAGTCAGTATGGGTTAGCTTTTGTCCAGTAATCCAAATTTTCTCAGGTCTGGGGCCATGAACATTTGGATATTCTTTGTGCCCAGAAACTGTTTGGGATTCTGCACATGAAAGAAATAATAACGTATACAAATACTACTGCTACTACTGCTACTACTACTAAAACAGACAAATGCAAAGCATGCATCACTGATCTATGACAAAAGATTTCCAGCACTGAAAATGGTTCCTGAGATGCATGGAGTTACAACTCTGAAAAGGCTGGAAGTTTGAATCCAGCCAAGCTGGACTCAGCACCTTCCTTGGTGTTTTCCTTGTTGACTTCCAGATACAAGGCACTCTTCAAATGATTTTCTTCTCAGTCCTCGATCTTTTGGTAACAACAATGAACAGTGACCCTAGTATCTCATAGTGCTCTTTCTGTACCCCTGAACCCATGCTATTATCAGTATTTCATACTAGGGTTGTAAGATTTAATTTAGAATATTTGTATAGTCCCTTAGAATTCTCTTGAAGTTTTTAAGCAAAAGGCATAGTGGAGATAGAAATTACTTTTAATAATGAAACTTTTATGATGATCCTTTGATACTGTGAAACATGATTTCCTTCTACCTGTTTTGTAAGTCAATTAAAAAGAAGAAACTAAGTTCTGACTTGTGTACTTACTACCAGGAGCGCTTACAACTCAGAAATGATGCTACTAACAAAAAATTAATGAAGCAAACATGTTCGAATTTTTTCAGAACAGGATCTTTCCAAAGCAAAGTTAGCACTAGTAACTGATTTCTAATATGTTCCTTTTCTCTTTTTTTCATAAATTTAAATAATTAATAGAATCTTTGGCCCAAAGCAACATGACAAATAATGAAGCTGCAAAATAAGTAACAGTAAAAAATCTTTTGTTTGTGTGTGAATTTGCACATATTTTATCCCACAGACCATGTAATATAAGCAGAATAATACTTGCCCTGACTTTTCTTCTTGAAGTCCTGTTCAGCATTGCTCCTTATCTTGAGTAGTGATTTACAGTTGAACTAACTGAGTGCAGAGAGTGTTAAATACCATCTCCACATTTAGGAGCATTTTATACCCAGTTTAGGCTGGCATTTGTGCAATTGCTATGCAAGAACAATGAGTGAAGCCCTTCAGCTGTAAAAATGGATGATTCAGCAAACTGTTGCTTATATGAGTCACCCTTACTCTGCTGAGCAGATTTTTGATCTTAATGACTCTCTACACCATCCTGAGAAAGCATCCTGAAGAAAAGCTGTAAGGAAAGTAACTCCCACCCATTGCACCCCTGCTTTGCAAGCAAAGAGTACGTATTACCTGTAGTCAGTTTGTCTGGATCTACCTGGCAGGTTATAAAGCCTCTAGACACATTCAAATCCAGATTTGTCTTGCTACAACAAAATCCGTATTTTCAGATTTGTTGTCCACATACATAAACCCAGCATTGGCAAGTAAATCTGCAGCACAGAATGATTTTATTTAGCAAATCATTAATTTATCACTGGAACAAAGCCCATTCCTACCAACCAATTTGAGCAGTTAGGCTGGTGACCTCATCTTTGCACAGAAATCCTAGTTGAAGGACTTCCTATGCATCTCATAAAGCATGAAAGGACAGGACAGCCAAAAGAAAAAGTTCAGAAAATGTTTTAAATGGGTTTTACAGCCAAATTTAACTGCTGACCCCTGACAATTTAACTCTTTATTTACAGAAAGGCATTCTATAATTGCCCTATTTGTAAAATACTTTCTGGAATGACCTCCATGTAAATTGAATTCCCAAATCAATTGTTGCCTCCATATGAGCAAAACTCATCAGTAGAAATTGTGGCTTTTATTCTCAAATAGAAGTTTTGTGTGCAGGTCATAAAAAGTTCAGTCCTAAATGAGAAACTTTTCAAAGGTTGTGTCCAATTACAAACCAGTAATTTAGGTCAGCATGACTGTGTGGCCAATTTGTAAGGCAAGATGATGCAAGGACTGGGTAACTGAGTTCACCACAAAAGTGGTATTTTTTAAAAAAGTAAGCCTAATTTTCCAAGGTTGGTTATTTCTATATTTGTTGAATTATTTATCCTAGTAAAGAGCACTGCCCAGTCTAAGATTCTTTGGTTTCTTATCTACCCTTTTTACATAATTGGCAATGACCTGCAAGTGCAAAGCAGCATAGGATTTATTCACTGTCCCATGTTGAGAGGCATCTGCCAGGACTGCATGTTACCTTTTAAAGCAGAGGTACTTTTTGATTAGAAAATGCTTTTCTTGACAAATTCCAGTCTTAATCCTACAAACATACATACCAATGTGGAAACCTTTTAAATCCTCTGACATTTCATTTATATGCCAGATCACAGACTAAAGGTGAATGAGGGTATCCATTTTTCTGGAACTCTTCAGATAGACTACTTCATGCCATACATCAGCCAGAAGTATGTCTATCACTCATGAATGGGTAATTACTGGGAGGGCAACAAATGCGGTCTAGCCAGTTTTGATGCCCACAAAAATGCTTTATTTTTGTGCCTATGATGAATGGCACATAAAAAAGTTTCTTCTTTTCTTGCATGGTTGGCATCCTCCTTCTTACCTTGGTGAATAAATATTGTACATATCTCAAGCTTACAAAATATCCAGCTTTAAAAAGATTTTAAAATTCTAATTAAATTACATTTATTTTATTATTATTTTAAATTTATATATTTAAATGTACACATTTAATAAAGATATAAAATTATAATAAATTTATTATTAAATTTAAAATATTTTTTTTTCCTTCCTACTTAAGTAACAGTTGGGAATAGCCATTAGGCTGACTCCAGAGGAGGTTGGTTTTTTTAACTGAACATCTCTGAACAAAAGTCTTCTGCTTATATTCAGTGCAATCTTTAGGGTAATATATTTTCAAAATCAAGTACTGATCACGTTCACTACAATAAAACTCGGGTACTATAGAATCATTTCACCAATTTATCTTGTAATACTTTACAAAGAAGTGAATTTGAATACCATTTTATAGCTGGAGGAATTGAGTGTGAGAAAGATAAAGTGACAAGACTGAGGCCATGAAAATAGCTAAGCAGAAACAGAAAACAATTGAAGCTGTCTATGTTGCAGTACTTTAACCACATTCATACGGGATTTATATCATTTTGGATAGAAGAGATTCAAACATTCAGTTCTGCCCTGAGTTTTGGGATTTTGAGTTGTGATCTCAGCTGAGATCAGTCTCTTAACTGATTTATGGTTATTTAATACTAGGCTATTTTTGGAAGAATGAAAATATACATATTGTGTCTTATATTGGCTAACACTGAAACATGTTGGAAATCACAAGGAAGAGGGGAGAGCTTAAGAGGGACGTGAACGCAGCTAAAAAAACAGTCTTTGTGTTTACTAAATTTTGGGGCTAGAATACAACCCAGTCCCACCAGAAGGTGACAGGTCACATTATCCTTCAAATGAAGTGATTCTGGAAAAGAACAAACAGTGGACAGAGAAAAAATTTTTCCTTCAGAGAAGTTAAAGAACCACTACTTAAACACCACGTTTCAGGCAGAGATGAGTCTGACAGGAACATACCCACTTTCTCCCAGAGAGCTGTTTATGAAAAGTCTTTGGAAAAGGGAAAGCTGAGGATGATGTAGCCACTGAAGCTACTCTCTGACCTCCTGGGAATTCTCTTTATATAAAGCCCATCAGCAGTAAAAACTGCTTTGTCCCAGTGGAGTAGTGCAGAGCTGCTAAGCTGTCCTGAGGGTCAGTGTCTTCATATTACAGATGAGAAATTTAGAGGCTACTCAAACTATAACATCACATAAAGAAACCTGATTTGTGGCCTTCATAAATCCAGTCTTCTATTTAAAGAAGAAAAAGGCTTTTGGATTGATTTACCATGCCAAGGAGGGATTTGGAAATACCAGAGTAGAAACCTCTAGCATTGCTCTAGTTCAAAAAGATAATTGTTAAGTAAACAGAACTTTCAAAGCAAGAGCTTTGCTCTGCATAGCAAATAAGCACTTAATCAGTCATGTAAATGGAAGAGAGGCATCTCAGGTATTTTCTGAAGGTACTTTAGGAGCACTTAGGACTGCTGTTATGCACTCAAGTCGGTACCCCGAGTAGATTTATGGAATTGGTCAAAAGAGTTTTTGAGAAACTAGATAAAGGTTCTTCAGAGCTACACAGAAGACTGAAGACAATCCTGGAAATGCCAAAATTGCTGGGAAGTGCTTCAGATTTTTTTTCTCTGTTACTCCTGGAAAAAAAGAGCTCTGATTAGTCCCATGTTTGAGGAACATGGAAACATTCTTGCTAAAGCAGAAAAAGGATAGTAGGAAAAATCACAGAAGAAGCTGTATAAAAAAGAATTGAATTATACATGCATATATTTGAAGTTCTATATTCAGAAAGAAAAGATGGCAATGACGAACATGAGGAAGTGCTGGGAAGAGGATGCAAATGTTCTGAGGGGAATTACTGTTGCTCATTTCTCTTCCTCAGCTGGTTGGTCTGCTTTCGGGTGTATTACTGAGAAGATGCATCACCAGTTATGTCTCTGTCACTGCAGGGAGTCTGCTTAAAGGTGGATTTCACTCATTGCCCAGGTCTGTTGCTAGTGTAGGGATGGTCAGGAAAGATGGGGTTGCAGCTGAGCAGGACATGTAGCACCACTGGGACTGGCAATGCCCTCTGGCAGGAGAGCACTGAACGCTGTACCCCCATACCTCCCTTCTTCCACACAGTGCTGATGTCTGTGGGTTCGCACTCTTAGCCAGCCAACATGGGGCCACCTTCACAGCTGGGGCTCCATCGGTTTTTGAGTACCGTTACTGGAGAAGGAAGCAACGTGGGTGTTCTCCATGGAAAGGACTAAATGCACTTGTTGTCTGATAGTTCCCTAGTCAAAACAGTGTAAATTCACTTGGGCAGCTGAGGTATGACTTCTGGAAGCCACTTCGTCATGTTCTGTCCCCTACTATGTGTTTCCTGTTTGACAGCAGTCACCACCAGTTTCCATGAATACTTAACAAGATGCAATTTAGATATTTTTTCCTAGGTATAAACTGCACATACTTAGAATAATCACATTAGTGATTTCCCTCACCTTCTTTTTTCAAGTACTGTGAAGGAAAGAGATCTCACCTCCAGAATTGGACAAAATTTGTCCAACTTATATTGTTTTTAAATTTTGACTTATGCATCCATAAAAAGAAGCTAATTGCAAAACTAACAGAATTTTCTTGTTAACTATTCACATTTCCAAATGGAAATTGCTTTTAGAGACTGCCTCTCAAATAAATAAAGCTAAATTCAACGGATAAATTGAATAACATTTTATACATCTCTTCAAACAAAAATATCATTTGTGCAAAAAAAAAGAATAATGAATATAAAAAAGAGCACTTAAAGTAGACACAAACATTTAAAGCCAGGCTGAGACTTCAGCCTGTAAAATAAAAGACATGTACCACCAATATAGGATAATTCAGTGGTTCTTAAAATTACAATCTATTATCCTGTGCCAATCATTTTCTAAATCTGCCATCAAAACCACATACCTCACTAAAAGAACTTTTTTTTTTTTAAAAGGCAGCAAACCTGTTATTTTCATGACTTAAAGCCATATGGTCTCTCTCAGACTCTCCTCTGCAGCACAAATTCACTTGTAATATTGAGATTAATTCTCTGTTCAGTTAATGCTTGTGAATCACACCTTTACTCATCTGCCATCCTGTGTCAAAGAAGTGGCAGTCCTATATCTACAAACATTTCATTCACCTTGGTTTTTTGAGTGCTGCTGTCAAAGTACATTTTCTACAGATCTTATTTTCATTGATTCTTCAGTTTCATGTCTGTCTGTCTCATGCATTCAGTCTCTTGTGGTGGGTACAATAAAATGTGATTGTAATGGGTGAAGTCACCAGACTGCTGACCTGATTCATGGTAGGTTTTCTGAGATCAGGCCAAATGATCCCATTTTAATAGACAATAGATCACAAATTGTCCCTCACAGAAGTTCTTTGCATTGCCATTAAGCAGGTGTGCTTGTAAATATGTAAATATTGCTTTACACTTTGTAATTAACTTTATCCTGACAAAAAATGATTTTCTGTCCACATGATAATAATGTCCTCAGGTTGTTTGCAAAATAGTTTACAGAAGACGGTTCTGTGTTGAATTTTGATTCTTTTTAGAGCATATTTTGGCAATGGTGAGTACATTACAGCTTCCAGTCTCCCACTGAGTGAAATAGGTAAGGTTGCTTTTTAGGGAGGAGACATTCCTTTTCTCTGTGTGTGTATGTACGTATACAGAGCCTTCCATAGTCCTTGGTGATGTCAGTCTTCTGCTGGAGCTTGCAAAGCCAACTGTATAATGAGAATAATATGACATTGGGGGGAGAATAAGGAACATAAATCAACAGTGTTTTATGTTCCTGATGACTTGTAGTTTTTAATAGATGCAGGCTGAAACTAAGTTGGCATCACACTTAAAATATCCCAAGACCTGTTCTTGTTCCTGTTTTCAGAGGTCTTGCCACTGCTATGATAGAAGTAGAAACTACTGGCTTTACTCCTCATGCTTTTTTTTTCTTTTTGCTACGCAAAAGGCTGCTGACATTTCAAATGACAAATCTAGTCTCCTCCAGTTCTCAAAAGAGGAAGCCTGACTTCAGTGAACATGTGAATCAGATAGTGCTGCCAAATGGAAATGGTGTCTTTTTGGGCTAAAGCTTCAAAGAAAGGATCCTGTATTAGCAGCACTGAGCTTGCTGCATATCTTGAACACAAAGCCAAATAATGACCTTCAAATCTGAATATGCAGAAGGTACCTTTACCAGCAGGTCTCTCAACTACCACAAGAAAAGAGGGTTTGGCAGCCGAACTATGGGAGTTCTGCAATCACTCCCATGTCCATTAGAGAATGAAAAGCTGTGCAGGAGTAAAAAAGGGCAATTTAGGTGGGTAGTAAGGTGGGGTGAATATTATTTTTACCTGTCCTTTCAAGTGCTGAGAGGAATCACTGGATAGACAGATTAAGTCACAAGCCACAAGGATCATTTGGTGACTCTTTCTACTTTGTTAAAGCTAAAGTGGCAGGGAATCGGGAGTTTGGTGTGTTTGTGCATTTATAGAGATAAGGCCACCCATTAGTTTCACAGACAGTCTCTTGGTATCTGAAAAGGGGAAAATTCCCTTGTTCTAGTGAAACAGCCTGCACTGTTTCTCTCTTATTTCTCTCTGCAGGGTTCTCTTTCACAAGCTTTACTATGATGGGGATGCAAATTAAAAGGCAGGGTGGGGAAACATAGATTATGACCTATGGCAGAGAAGTTTAAAGCAGAGAGAAGTTTAAATACAAGTGTAAATAAAAACAAGGCAGTATAAATAAAAGTAGAGGTCACATCTACCCAGCACAGTCACTGTTGTTTTTATTGTGGGAGTGACAAGGGAATCCAGTAGAAGCACAGATTCCCCCTGTGTTCACTGCTTCTCGAAGACAGAATGTAACAGGTATCTCTGCCCCCAAGAGCTTCTAAGTACAGCCTAATTTTATTCAGCATCTTTGCAGAAGAATGTGTTCTCAAAGAAAGTCACGTTTCTTTGAAAGAGGGAAGACACTGTAGAATATTACGTACTGTCATAACAGGAATTGTGTCAGAAATGCTTTCACTGATTCCACTGCAAAGAGAACAAATTTATATTTATATCTTTTTCACAGAGATCTCTTTTGAGATCATGTTATTTGCAGTTCTCAGGAAAGTACAGCCTTTCCCAACCCCCTTTTGAGAAAACTGTATATAATTACGGAACAGCACTGAGTGGCCTTAAAGCAAAAGTGTCCAGTGTGTTCTGAAAAAAACTACATAATGTTTAGGACACTATATGAATCATCTTTATTATCACAAAAGGAAGTATCCAATTAGAAACAGACATCTGAAATTTTGAGTGAGGGCATGGTAGACCGCAGAGGTTGGTAAAGTGAGGAAAAAGCATAATAATATGCTTGCGTTAGGCTGGTATACTATTTAGTACCAGTGCAACTGTGGATGAGAAAAATGTTACTTGCCAAATAATGTTTTTGCTTTAGTGGTCTGGATACAGTTACAAAGCAACTGTGAATGACAATCTTGGCATATAAATGGTTAGCAGATATTCATTCCAGAATTTAGGCAGATGTCTAGTGCAACCCGATGCGTTTTGTAAGTAGTTTTCCCTATAAAATGTCTCACAGAAAGCTTTACAGCTAATCACCCTTTGTATATGCATACATAAGAGGATACCAGTTGCAATATAATCCGTATTTGGCATATAGAGACATAGTATAGGCAGATGCCAATGAATTAGGATCTACTGTAAAAGCAGACACTTGTAAACAGCAGCTAATTAAGAGTTTATCAGCATGTCACTATGCACAATAAACCCTAATATTTCAGTAAAGTATAATAGTGTGTGCAAGCTCAGCTGTCATACCTTATCAGATTGGAGGCTTATGCAAGGTGAGGACATGACACTGCACATAGCACTGTGCTGTATGTGGGAGTAGCAGGGTAGAGGATGACAGGATGGTTCTGCTGTAAAACCTCATCACTGCTTAAATTTTTCAGAATTAAAACCTTACAAAGATGCCTACTCTATACAACTTCATACCTTCGGTAAGGTAAGACATTGGGCTCTTTTTCCTAAAAATAGAAAGCAGGAACTAAGTGGAGGGAATTAATATGAAAAAGCATCCTTCATTATCAGAAGACAGCTGCTTTCACAACACCAAAGAAGCAGCCAAACAAAACAACGTCATTAACTGCTGCTGGACATTCAACAATATGCATATGATGTGATTGCATGAAGTATGTAAGCACATCATTCTTTCAGTGGGAGAAACATGGCAGAACTAAAGTGGTGCTTGTTATCCTAATATGAAGAATATTACAATTTCCTTCCATTTTCTGTTAGTCCTACAGAACTCCCATTTTCCTCACCACAAAGTAACAAAGCATAGCATTGTGTTATTGTCATAACAAACATAAAGTTGCACAGCAACAGTATGAAACGGATACTTTCTATTTAATGCTTTAACTTGTAATCCCTCCATCGTGATCACTAATTGTGCAGCTTAGGGCTCACTCAAAGTCTCACAGCTTTACAGTATTGCTGAGGGGTCAACTGGGACAGAGTCAAAGTATCCTGAATGATCAGACTTCAGTTTGGCAGCAGTGAGTCTCTAACTGATATCGGTACCATTACAAAAAATCTTGTTTCCAAGTCTTCCAGATCTGTTTTTTCAGGATCGGAAGAAGATTCATTCCTCATGCTTGAATCTTTCAAGTGGATAGCCTGGCTTCTGGATTTCCAGGGGCATTAGACAGAAAGCACTGCTGAATTCCAGAAACTCTGAGGGAATGGGAAGAGCCTTTGATCTGGAAAACCTTCTTAAAGAAAGGAAAGAGACCATCCTTTCTGTCAATGCAGAAAGTAGACCTGATGGAGCAATTTGCTTTCTGAAAAGGGGAAATGTGATTCTGAGCTACATCAAAATCCAACTGACTGTAATTTTAATCCTTCCAATATTTATTAACAAGGACCAACTGTTTACAGTCTCTATCAAAGGCAAGAAGTAGTGGCCAACAAATGAAGACACTAGCAGCCAAGTTCAAAGCAGACTGTGTAGTAGACCTGAGGAACTTGTTACCAAAGGACACTGCGGATGCCCAAAGTTTACAGGATTTCGGGGAAATGTTGGCTAACTGGGAGAGAGATCTGTTGGTGGATTACTGAATAAATGGTATCAGGCTTAGGAAGTCTTCCAATTTGAAAGAATCAAGAGGCTGGGAGAGTGCTAGAGATGTTTGATCCATTTTTACTGGGTTTTATGCATCTACTTATGGACATTGTTGGAGATAGAATATGTGGCTAGACAAACCCTAGGCTCATCTGTTCTTCTGCAAAGAAATTTTTGAATTACAAACTGCTGGTTATCAGGATCTTACAAATACCAGGCAATGTTGACAATATACTCATCCTGTTCTTAGATTCTTCTGCAGGTCCCTGCTGTTGACCAGTGCTGGAGAAAGGATGTGGGGCTACATGGACCTTTGGATCTAGTGTAGCTGTTCTCATGCTCAAGAACAGCAATCTAACTCAGGATACTACTCTTCCAGTCACCTTTTTTTATCAAGACTGTTCAGAGGCATCTTCTGACATATCCTACTACTTTTCATCTGTCAAGTAATCTCTGTGGGTAATTCCAGAACAAGGAAGTAAAAACAGAGTACGTAGGAGAATAAATGTGATTGTGGCTTGGTTCCACAGCTGCAAAGCTTTGAAACCCCCCACTATTCACAGTCTCACAGAATATAAGACCATTGCAATTGGTCTCAAAAATCTTAAGAACAGTTGTTTATATAAACAACTCTTTTATCTTCAAACAATGTCTTTTGGTCTAAATACTGTACCTATGATCACAAATTTCTGCTTATTATGTGGCTTTAAATAAATAAACAAAGGACAACAGAAAAATTGCAGTAGGCCCTTTTGCTTAATTTCCTGAAAATACAGAAGTGGCTTCTTGGTGGGACTTTCCAGACGTATGTACTCAAGTCAGTTTTCTCTGAAACCACAAAAATGTCTCAAAGTTTATGCCTGTTTGTAATTGTACATTTTAGAACATTTCTGATTCTCTGTTAGTCAGAACTTGATGAAATATTACAGGAATGTGTGCTTCATTTTTTTTTAATGCTAAAACTAACAAAGGGTGATTTTCAACAAAAATCCAAGTCGGGCGTCTAAGCTCTTTTTCAAAAGTGACTTTTCTATTCAGAAGCCTAAGTTTCAATTAAATTAAAGTCATGTATTCATGAGGTGTTTAATCAAGGAAGTAAATGTTTTAAGTAATTAACAAGGAGTGTTTTCACACTGAAATGTAAAGTGTCATCTAAGGTCATCAACTAAACTTGTAGGAAAGGCTTTTTTCTACCCATATGAATACTGCATGCAAAATGCATGGAAAAAGGTCTACAGAAATTACCAGAATTGGAATTTAAAATACGATTTTAATAATGTCACAACAGAGAGGCTTGGTTTTTCACCGTCTTCTATCCTATGAAATTTATTAACGTCCATGCTTAAAAACACAGTGAGTGGGAGTAAAGGTTTCCTAAGCTCCATGGTGACTTTTAATGACCATAAGCAACAAGGTAGCAAATGTCCCATTTTAGCATCCTCTACATATCACTGCTTTCTTTTTCACTGAGTCACGGTGGAATGTGGCACTTCCCTGATCCAGTGAGGCCTATGTATTCTACACGCTGTCCATGAACATGTTGCAAGTAAGTTGTGGCCACATTTTTCTGGTTTCATGTCAGACACTGTAAATCTAAAATGTGAGTGTCAAACTTTGTCCTCAACATGTAAAAAGCCTGTTCTGTATGCTCAAAGAGCAAGTATTCTGCAATGCAACTCTTTCTATTAGTGATATGCATTTATTATTTCATTGAAGATGTGTAAAGATTTTGCAAGAAGGCACAATGTACGTAGTTTTACCAAAGAGGCTGCTAAATTAAGTGGCAGGGATTTATTATACTAAATATCATTGTTCACTAGCTTGCTTCTGTAGTTTAAGTGTATGCTTTCTAGAAGTTCTTTTCATATTGACCCACTGAAAGGAGTTCCTGGATTCCTTTAATGAAAATGTATTAGACCATGAAAAAAAATCTTGAGTTAAATGGGAAAGAGGGAGAAGGTAGGAAAAACTTCAGAACCATGTGGCTATACTGTGGAAGCACGTAACAAGTAGCACAAGGGAACATTAAAATCCCTTAATCTAAGTGAGTCTGCATCCGATTTTATACACAAATGATACAAAGACTGAGTTTCTAGTTTTCAAGTGGATCATGCAGAAGATAATTTCTCAGGAAGGGCAGGAAGAAAGGAAGGAACTATGAGCCAGGAAGGAGAGCCATTAATGGCTTTTTTTCTCAAAATAGCACAAGGGAAATGGCAGCTGAGAGAAGGAATTAACTCTAAGAAGCTTTCGGGAATTTGCATGGGAATTGATCAGTTGTGAATGAATGTACTTGTCAATTTTTGGTACAATTTACTGGAGGAAAATGTAAAAGCACTGTCATTTATAACTCTGATAATGTAGGAGTGCTTACATTCATTTTGCTATCTTATCTCTTGCTAGCTACCTCTAATTGCTGATAAAATTCCAAGTAAAACCTGAATAGAAGGTCAGGTCTCAGACCAGAAAACTTGAGCCTTTTTTGTAGATTTCAGAATATATGGTTTAGATTTTTGGCTATTTTACAAATATCTTGAGAGTATCTGGTAGAGAAATGGTCTAGTTCTAGAACAAGTAATTCTGTGACTTAGCTTTTAGTCACATATGTTTACCACTTCGTTGAAGAATTCTGAAAATTTTACAAGAAAGCACAAATAGGATGCTATCTGCACATGTTACATGCAGGAATTTGTCTCTCCACATAAAAGCCTACCCTAATTTTTTTTTTTTATAATGTCTACCAATGGCTAGACAGAGCAATACAGAATATGTCAGTAAATATGAAAGTCTTGCCAACAATATGTTGCATGCTCAATCTTGAGATGCTGGAATTAAGATTTTATTTCTCTGTTATGTAAAGTGTGGCCATTTATTCCTACATAAGATGAATATGAATTGCTCCAAACCAGACTTTCCCTTTGATCACTGGACGCAGAAGTCCGTAATGAATTTTTGCTCCATCTATTGTTAGGTTAAATTTCCCATCAATCCATATTGGGAAGTCTTTACTCAAGGAGGGATAGAAGGGAAGCCTCTGGAGCCAAACTAAGGCAGCTTCTACTAGATAGTTCATACAGATGACTTTGTGAATCTGTAGCCATCCAGCCCTGTAGATTGTGCAAACCAAAGTGAAAGAGACCCTCAATCTGTGAAGACAAAACTTCTTTGCATGCACTTGTATCCATCTTTACCACCATGCTGGTGAGTCTTCTTGGTAGCAGCTGCAGAGGTAGCTTCAAGGAATATTATGCTTCTGCTCTGCATTATCTTCCTACTAGTTTTTTACACAGAAATCCAGAGAGGATTGTGATTCAGAGAACAGCTGCTTCCTTGATTCGCATCTTCCTGTTCTCACTCAAAGGCTGTTGTATGTAAGCAGAAGGGCATCGGTGGGGTCACAGGCAGGCAGGGGTGGAAGCCATGCCCGGAAATAAGTACTGCTTTCCTCAAAACACAGGCAGAGAGACACTTTATAAAGATACCTGCCTCTTTTTGTGTTCAACTCAAAGAGGAATTTGGCTTGAGTGCAGCATAAAGGTTTTTGGACACTGAGTAATATCCCAATTCCAAAGTAAGAAAGTAAGAGGAAATAGTATCATTATATCTAATGACTCCTACATTTTAAAATATCTGTGAAAATTCTTGACACAGTTAGTAAGGAAACATACACTAATTGTTCAGAATTTGAAACAGTCTAAAAATCTTCATGAAAATCTGGGTTAGAGTTTATATCCCACTCAAAATATTATTTTCCTATGCTTCACCAACACCTGGAATCTAGTATGTATTTTACTACCCGTGGTAGGCAGAATTGTTTAATTTAGCTTTCTATATACAGCCTGTAGATTAGGAACAGCAGACAGTACTCTGCAATTTTAGAGATTGTTGTCTGTTTACCATAATTACAGAGATATTTTAAACTTCCACATTTTGTTGTAGGCATAATATTAGGTAGGGAATAGCAGCAGAACATTCTGAGTAATCTGTTATTGTGGACACATCCTGAAGACTAGCTGATGCTATATTTAGTCACTATGTGGTTAACTGTGACTAGACTGAGGATGTTATTTTTTTGTTTCATGTTTGAAGTTGCAAACGTTGATTTTTTGCAGTCTGAAATTTCTCAATTAAAGAAATAATAATCTCAGTTTTAGTTCAAAGCTGTGCATATGCATACACACATATGCAGATTTTTCCTTTTACTTTCTGGTGACTAGTTTATATTGCTGCAGCTCAATTTAATTCAGTTAAGTTTCTTTTGAAGCAAACTAGCTGAACAATACAAAAATATAAATTCACAGCCAAATCCAATATAACCTTTATTAAGGATATATCCTTAATATATTCTTTACATATATGTATACAGGTCCAGATCCTGTATCCTGATCTTGGTCCCGATAAATAGAATCAAACGGAGAACACTAAAGGAACAGAAGTTTAAGAAAAACATATGCAAAAGTTATTCAGCAAGTACATTTAAAATGATAAGTCTTTTAAAAAGACCTGTACAGCTTTAAAAAAATCTTATTAAAGTGGTGGTATTCTTAGCTGCAAGGACCTGATTTAGCATTTTGGTTAAGCTATGACTGCCATAACCTCCTCTTAGTTTTGTGGCTACTGTAAGTATCAGCAGCAATTACAGCCTCTGTTCAGGGAAGTTCAGGAATTCCTTTTCTACAGGATCAGGAGCCCAGAGACATGGAGGGATAGGGAAAGAAGCAGAATCATGCTGTTTCCTCTGCACAGGACAATACAGTTAGTAAATTATAGGCCTTATTTGCAAAAGGCATAGGCAAGCTGTGAAACAATTTAAATTGATTTGGGCTAAGGCTAAAGTTCTGTTTTTATCAAAGATTATATTTATTGCACTGAAGCTGCAAAGGTAGCCTGAAATTTGCTGGCTAAGGTTTACTGAGATGAGCAATTAATAAGTGTTTATGTAATTTTGTTATATGTGTGGAGCCTACACCTATATAATGTCTTATTTGTTTCTACTGTAATTTTTTGGATTTTTGATAAACAGAATGGTTGCTCTTAGTAAGATGTACAACATGTACCTTTCTTAGGACACAAAGGATTACCCACAAAAATGCTGGCTTTCAAAACCAGAATTCAACATCACAAAACTTAGAGAAATATTAATTTTGCAGCCATCAGTCAGTGCTTCCAGATGTTATTTTTCCCAAGTTTGTCATGACTTCTCTGCAAGAAATTCCCCTTCCTGCTCTACCAGTAGAATGGTTCACAGGGATTTCCTAATCCACATCAGGCAAAACCAGGAAGTAAATTCGTGTTAGCTAAAGTAGTCTGCCTGTTTCTGACACTGTGAGTTAGCGAGTGCTTCAGGGAACCTCTCTGCTGACAAGCAGTGAGGACCAGCAACATTAAAAACAAGGGAGATGATGCAGCTGGAGATATAAAAGCTATGTAACAGCATAAGAATTGCAAATTGCTCCTGCCCCTTTCAAGAGAGTACATATCTGCTGTTTAAGTCACATAGGTAGTCCTGAAAATTTTACCTTTTGTTAGTAGGAGATGATCCATGTTTCCAGGAGATCCAAGCATGTTAGTTATGGGAAGATCCTAGGCATTTCAGGAACTCACCTGATGTTTTCCAGCTTGTGGTATGTACTCAATTCAAGGGACCAGTCTAGAGATAGTCTGAAACAGTATCCCTTGAAATACACACAGTATTTCATATCCTCAATACCAGTTTTATCCTCCATATCCCTGCTCCTTTTTGGCCTCCCCACTTACTGGTAGCAACTTTAGCTCTGAACAAATCAGAATTGTTTTGTCAACTTTCTTTCGAAAATAGTCTTTCAAAATGCAATTTAGACAGCTGCTCCACTGCATTTGTTTCAGATTTATGCCACAACTTTTCTTCCTCATCCATGTGCCTCTAGCCTCTTTCAGCTACTCACGGACCCTGTGATCTTTGGAGATCTATCTCTGCTCCTAATCAAAACAGTCAACTGTTTAGCAAAGACTATGGGGCATGCTCACAGAAGTTGACTTTAGGGATACATAGGGCCACACTTCCTCAGTCATCTACATTAAATGGAGAGAGAAGGCCTCACTAGTGAAGACTGAGGATGATACAGCTTCTAGAATTGTCAGCTGTTGAGTGTCAAAATGTCAAATATCAACCCCATATTACGTACAGATGAGAAAATCCTGCCTTCTGAGATATTCATAAACCTTTGTATGTGCCAGACAAAAGAGTGCTCTGTATTTTCAGACAAACCTGCAGTAATCATCCTAAACTGCTTTGTAAAGTACAGGTAGCTATAAGTATCCTTATAGTACAACTTGGGTAAACCAAGGCACAGAAAGATTTAATGATTATTTGAAGATATGAAGCATGTCAGCATCAGAAAACATGGTTGTTTGACTTCTGTGTATCATTTGACCCCCTAACAATGCATACCCTCTCAAGGCAAAAACTGTATTACAGTAGGTAAGACAAGAATACAGTTTTAGCTAAAAAATATTATCTGGCAAAGAGTGAGTGTTAATCATGATTAATACGGCAGCCACCCGGATCCAGATAAACCACATTTCAGTCTAAGATAAATAATATCTTCTTCCTATATTATGAGTTGGCCACACCCATATGACCTTGTAATGATCCGCTGTGCTGTTCAGTGGCTTAATGTACACCTCAGCAGAATTTCGTAGAATCACAGAATGGTTGAAGTGGGAAGACACCTCTGGAGATCATCCAGTCCAACCCCCTGCTCAGGCAGGGTCAATTACAGCAACAACTACAGTTTCACAGGGCTTTGTCAAGGTGAGTTTTAAGTATCTCCAAGGGTGGAGACTCTATAACCTCTCTGTGCAACCTGCTCCATGGTAAAAAAGTTTTTTCTTATGTGTAAATGGAATTTCCTATATTTCAATTCCTGCCCATTGCCTATTGTCCTTTCACTGAGCACCACTGAGAAGAAACTGGCTGTCTTCTTTATTGCTCCTCACCCTCAAGTATTTATACACATTGATGAGATGCCCTGAGCCTTCTCTTCTGCAGGCTGAAAAATCTCAGTTCTCTCAGCCCCTCCTCATATGGCAGATGCTCCAGTCCCTTAATCGTTATTATGGCCCTTTGCTGGACCAGCTCTACTAAGCCCATGTCTCTTGGGCTGGAAAGCTCAGAACTGGACGTATCATTCCAAATATGGCCTCAACAATGCTTAGTAGAGGGAAAGGATCACCTCCCTCAGCCATTTGACAATAATCTTCCTAATGTAGCCCAGGATGTTGGTTGTTGGCCTTCTTTGCTTCAAGGGCACATTGCTGGCTTGTCTTCAACTTCTTGTCAACCAGTATGCCTGGGTGTTTTTCTGTTAAACTGATTTCCAGCCAGTTGGCCCCCAGCTTGTACTGGTGTATGAGGTCATTTCTCCCCAGGTGCAGGAGTTTGCACTTCCCTTTGATGAACTTCATGAGATTCCAGTCAGTCTGTTGAGATCTCTCTTAATGGCAGCACAACCACCTGGTGTATTGGCTGCAAAGTTTCTGAGGGTACATTCTGCCCCATCATCCAGATCATTAATGACGATATTAAACAATATGGGGCATTAGCACTAATTTCTATGACCACACTAGGAAAAAGATTAGTCTGGAAGTGGCTGCAATAGATTATAACAATCAGCTTCTGTTTGTGGTGAAAAACACGATCTTATAATTGCTTCATAAAAACGATGAGATGCTATAATTTTTCTACACCATCCCCCTTTTCTCCTTTTCCTTCCTAGTAGGAAAACTCAATACAGTCCCATTCCTATCTGAGTGACCTTCTTCATTTTTCCTTGTAGTTGTTCTTTTTCATGGTCCATCTCATTTATTGCGCTTGGCCAGCATGCCAGTGTCTACCAGCTGCCAGCTGTTTAAAGAAAATAAAGCGAAGAAGCGTCCATACTAAACCATTTCTCTGTCTTTCATGAAAACAGTTTGCATTCTGCACAAAAAATTCATTCGTGGTGTAAGGGAATTGACGTCAGTACTGATACACCCAGGATGATTTTGGCCCTGCATATCTATTATGCAATACTTTCAGATGCACAATTCTGTGATGAACAAATTACTGCCAGATGTGAGAGTAGGATTTTCTCCTTTTTTTGAGGTCCATGAACAAATTTGCGTGTGTGGACTGTAAACTTCCTCAGTGCATGTATGTGTATATGCTTTAAGAATACTTCTATAGAAAATATTTAGACTGGCAACACAAGAAAGAATAACAAAAGAAACCCTACATTTATAGCTCTTAAAAAAATAAAGCTCTTATAACTTCCTTTCATACATGTGATACAGGCTCCTCCTTCCTTCCTGCCAGGCAGAAACTGGCAACTTCTACCAAAATACTGACCACATCCAGCTTTGGGAGAGAAGCCCCTGAAAGGAAGAGAAGTTAAATTGGTATCTTGGTCTTCTCCCAAAGTCATGATGGAATGCTGTGTAAAGAGACCTGTAGTTAAAGATGATAAACGTCACAAGATGTGAGGAAGAATCCAGTGGCATGAAGCCGTCCATCGGCTCTCCAAGTATATTCACAATATTTTTCAATGAGTCATAGTAAAAAACCATGAAATTTTCAAAGCTGTATTTCTGCATTTAAGCATCTAAGTAAGGACCTAAAAGTCCTGCATATTCATTGTTCATACGGATTTAATCTTGATTTCATGAGAGTTACTGCAATGACATGCTTTGCAAGGATACTTCACCAAATACTGTTTTCCTTCCCTTATGTTGATTTCGCCCTTTATGACAAGCTTCTTGGATTGCTTGTTCTTCTTGAAAAGATCTTCCCACCTAAACAGCTCATTTTACAACTGCTTCTTTTGCCTGCTGTCTAGGAGCCTAATGCTACTGATATTGCCTCTAGCAGTTTACTGCAGAAAATAAATAGCTCAAGTGAGGAAAAAAAGTTCCTCCAGATCATGTTTTCACTGCATTTTATTGAAATCTCATCTTCTATAAATGTGGGTGATAAGTAGAAAACATTTCTTGCTTTATCCTTTCCTCTATTTTAATTTGTTGTTTGTGCTAACCCTTCCCCTGAGTGCCAAACACATTGGACTTCCAATATTTATGGCTGGGACTGAAGTATCACATATGGAGTTAATTCCCATTCTGAAGAAACTGCATGCAAAAGTCAACACATTATTACATGACTTAGGTTCTGTTTGCAGTACATTCGGCGCTTGAAGCTGAGTCAGTCTCCTGCACAGACTAGTTGTATTCCAAATGGTAACAGCTTAAGCTGGCCATCAGTACTGCCTGATGTTAGCAGTGAAGTTTCCCTACATGCACTAGTCCATTCCTACTGCCCCCACTGTTTACTACATGTGTGGTAAAGCCAGACTAACAGAAAAGAGGATTTTTACAAGTAGTGCTATTCATGAACATTGTATTCAGCAAGTGGTAAATACAACAGCAGCATGAAACAGTAAGAAATGTCTGAATTTAAGCCTTTCTCAGACTTACCAATACTGGATTTTGGGCAAAATACCTAGATCACCAGCATTAACCAGTCATCCCAGGTATGTACTTCCCATATCTACTTTGCAGATTTTGAATGTTTTTTGAAATTCAAGGGGATTAGCAAAAGCAATGTTTTGCCACTGAATAGCAGTAGGATGGGTAATAGTAGGACTTTTCTGTTTCTCATCCTGGTGCATTTTTTTCCCTGTATCTTTCATCAACAATACAATGTTTCCCACTCTATTTTCTCCCCAGTCCTGCTTTCCTACTCAACATACTGTTTTTATAGCCTATTCTTAATACAAATGACAATGTAGCCTTACCAGGCAGATTGGGATATGCTTCAGGTACTATGTCTGTTGTCCAGTGATTACCTCCCTGTTAATGATTCCTCTTTTTTTTTTTTTTTTTAAATAAAAGAAAAGTTTATGTTCTCAGTTTTGGTAAAATACCTCTGTAAATTTCCCTGGAGCTTTGAAATGACATATACCATAAGGCTGAAGTAGTCTTATATTTCTAAACAAAGGAACTTGTGGGGGTATCTGATCTGAGGTAAACTGAAGATTACAATATTATTTAGAAGACTGTTGTTTTCAAATAAACTGTGTAACATTTCCTAACCTTTAGGACACAGGCTGAAAATGTGCCAAGCTTTATTTCCATACAGGCCTATCCTGAAGTATTTTTAGTTTTTAACCAATCTTCGAGAGTTGGACTTGGCTTGAGTTGTATACAAAAAGCAAATACAATGTAACTAAGAACTTAAGGATTGTGATGAAGCTGCATCAAGAGATCCTTTGAACAAGAAAGTGGGGGTTTGGCACAGATTCCACCTTTTTCGTTTAACAATCAAGTAAGAGAACACCTGAAAATAAGCCTACGTAGTTCCTGATCTTTCTGAATGGTAGGCCTCTTTCTTTGGGATTATGTCAGATTTCCATCTCCAGTCTCCATTAAAGCTAGGAAAAATTGTAGAAGCTCACAGGAAATAATTAAAATAATTAAAACTTTAAAGGACCACTTCAGATGGATGGCTCAGGCACAGAGACATTTACGTCTGCTGTAGGAAGTCACAACTGCTGCTGTGTGTATATTTTCAGACACAAAATATCTTAAAACATGCTTCCCCTGTGAATCAGGATTAACTATTTGTTTCTCTGCTTTTTGTCTGAAGAGAGAAATGCATTCTTTTTTGACAGATGGGAGGCAAGATTCTGTATGAAGCAATACTCATCTCCTAGTCATGCCAAACATATACTTATATGGGGATGGGGGGCGGGGCAAGATTTATGGAGGGCAACAAAATCCTCTCCCTGGCAGTAAGAGGACTAGCCTGGGAGATCCAAGGCAGCAAAGGCAACTGGAAGGAAGGGTGCATAAAGCAGAATTGCAGAAGCAGGAACAGTCCCCAGGTGAGAATCACTTTTGGGTGGCTCAGCCCATTTTGTTTTTCACCTTACAAACATGGAGGACTGGAAAGCATGGAAATATAGAAAGGCTCAGACAAAAGAAGGTCAACATACCTAAAGTGGAAACAATCTTGAGATCTATTTCTAGTCAGCGCTCCACATCTGTATGCATAACAAAAGCACTACCCAGTTCATCACAGAATTAACAGCCTAGGGCTATTCATGAGAAACAAGAGCGGCATAGGAATTGTGGACGAAGGCAGAGCACTAGAGCTGGGGGAGCTGGGGAGTTGTGTAACACCTGCTTGCAATACTGTTGGCGCTAGCTACCACTCTGAGACTGTCACTTTCCAAGTTTTCTAAAGAAGTATAATATAAAAATCTTAAGACAAAAGGAGTGGTATTTCTGCAGAATTCCCTTTTCATATTCACAGCCATCATATACTAATGAATTTCTGAGATGATGTATTCAGTATCCCATGGAACTCTAATGAGTTCAATGAAGTTATTTAGGGTATAAAACAGAGTCAGTTTTGCTCTGTTTCCTTTACATTTCATATGCTTATTGCCCTCAAAACTAGCTGGTCCCTCCTCCTTTTATTTCTGCAACTCATTTCCCACAGCTGTAGTATTTATTCAAAATCCTTGGCTGCTTGTTTCACTGCTCTTTCTGCTGCCTGAATAATTTGATCCTCTGGAGTATATGACTTTAAAACTGTGTTGTACACACCAGATGAGGAATATTTTTGCATCTCTTTTCCAAGGCCAGATTAGAAATGAAATTATTTCTGTTTAGATAGCTAAATACTGATCTCCATCTTTTTTTTGTTTAAGTATGTACCTATCTTTTTCAGTATGTACATTGAAACACAGTCTCTGACATCATTATTAGGGCCACAAGCAGGCAGTTGAATGGGAGCCAGAGTATTACTTATTAAGACATTCTGGGCAGTCAATGAGGTAAAAGCAAGTAATTTATTTTGTATATCAGGCCCCTTGATGTTATTTTGTTTGTCATGCTAATATTGTTCTAGATCTCTGCTGTGACAACTAGTTAGGAAACTAGTCAAGAGTGGTGTGTCCTTGACAAAAAAGACATTTAGAAACAATAAAAAAAAATTACTTTGAAGATGCAGTAAGAGCAGTAATTGTTACTTTCTGAGGTCCTTGTTGAGATAACTGTTTTTAGAACCGCTAGCACTGAAATGAAATGACCTAACAACAGTTTCTTGTTGTCTCTATTTTTTTAAATTCTGGAAGGAGAATGTTCAAGATTCATGGAGTGGACAAGCCTTCATTTCAAATAGTAATATAATATAAATACAGATACTTAGCTCTAAACCTAAGGAATGAAATGTCAGTGCTCTTTTCATGCTGACATCTTTTTAACCACCTTTCATCAAAACACTCCTGCATGTAGGATAACTTTTGATCTGTTTCCTCTGAACTTATTATGTATTGATAGCTCTAATCCTGCAGCTAGTGCTTCAGGTCTGTCAAAGTTCAGGATGCAAGTTCAAACTGGTGTTTTCTTTTAATCAGTTTGGTTTGATATCTGTTAGCCTGAATTTTGACAATATGTTTTAGCTAAATAGTGACCTATAGCACCATGCTCAGAACTAGGACTTGGAATATAGTTTGTCAAGGGATAAGAGCTGGAAACCACACATATCAGCTCAATTAGATTATTAAAAATGTTTTCACTAATGTTTATAAGAACCTCAGATATTTTGTGGAGGTTTTGTCCATACTCACATTCTTTTATGTATAAGGATTGATCTATATTACATATATATATTTATATTGAAATATTTTACACACACACAAACATATGTGTGTATATATGTATGTATACAAACATGCATGTACATATAATAGGCATGACAATTTACATTTTGTTACTACTGTAACCATTACTTGGCATTGCAGAGATCTGGCTTAGTCCAGAACAGAAAATTCTGCAGCAGCTGTCTTCTCTGCTCCCAGGAAGATTCTCACTTTCTCTTGACATATATTAAAATTTTCCATCAATTTGACCCTTTGTGTGGTGCCTGGTGAAATCTGTCAGACCTCCCTCTGTTTTACAAGTTAGACTATATTACAAGTTAGCAAACCTCCTCTCTAGTTATATTGTCTTAGTCTGCTTTTTCCCAGAAGTAGTAGTGAAGCAATGCTATGCATTTCCCTAGCCAGTTTTAAATTTTTATTAGTTAATGTATTTAGGGTCAAATTATCTCTTCAGTCTTCTATGGGACAAATGCAAAGTGGTGACAATCAGCAACTGATTCCTCAAGGCTGTTAAAAAAGCACCATTAGTTTTATAGTGATAGGGTGATCCCATCATGGCTTTGGACTCTCAGCAATCAATTTTTGCTAGTTACTGGCCAATGCACAGTTTTTAAGCTGTAGCAGGGGTGTAAGATGCCTTAGAGCATGCTTTGATCTCATGTGCTTCAGCAAAAATGGAACATGAGGCAGCACAAACAATAACGATATCCCCTTTAAGTTGCTAAAGAGCATCTTTTAAATTTGGAGCAAAGTTTCACATTAAATGTTTCTCATTACCATTGTCAATACAAAGCTAATGTTTAAGACAATGGTTAGCACATTAATCATCCAAAGAGTGGAAGAAATGTCCTAGCTGAGCTGACTAAGCGGAGGCATTCTGGAGAATGTTTGCTCTAGGAGTTAGTCACCCTTCCACAGTCACAGAGCTGGCTTCCACTAACAGAGAGGTAGCTGGCTGTGGGGTTGACTATTTTTAGTATGAATACATAAAGATGACTAACACTGCATCATGCCTTGGAGTGAACACATAGCATTTGTCAGAAATACATGTTCAACGGAATTTAAGAAATATCATAAGTGACTGTATCTGTGTCTAACAAATTTACCACGGAGAGGAAGTGATTGAGCACACAAGGCAACATCTAGGTATGAAGAAATAATGTCTCTCTTAAAATGGTCATCAAGGAAAAGAAAGTAGTTAAATAAACCAGGAAGGTCATCCTATTTCAAATTGCCCCACTATCTATCATGAAGCTAATGAAAAAGAAGTCCGGCGGAAGTGGGTGGATATATGTGATAGACCAAATCTCAGCAGGGAGGGTCGGACAAAGAACGAAGTGTGCACTTTGTGTTAAGTACACAAAAGATGTAAAACATGTAAAGCTGTAAGATGAGGTGCTTAAAGGAGATATGGAGTATATCTCTTTGTGCTACTGTTTATCACATGGAAGAAATATTATTGTGTCAACAATCAGTGGATGCATAAAGCTGAAAAAAGGAACAGAAAACCAGTATAAATAGTGAGGAAGCCCCCAAATTACCTCTTCTCCATACATACACACAATGCATCTTTTCACCAGTCAAAAGTGGACTTGAAGTTCAGCTTCTAGTGCACACAGAAGTATAACAAGTAGTCAATCCATCTGCATAAATATCAGAATATACCATGGTAAAACTTGTATGACAGCATGAAGAGAAAAAGGAGGAATAAAAGGAGTGAGCTAGTTCAGAGCAAACAGAGAGTAGGCTGTCATGCAAATGGAATTATTCATGTTTCACATGCAAATCACCTGCAGATCTTTTTCTACGATTGCACTGTGTTCACCTGTTTCTAACTTTTATTATTTGAGGAGGAATGATATTTTAACCCCAGCAAGTACATAAAGGAGCTTGTTCTCCACAATGTGGCATACTGCACTGTGATTAGTGAACAGCGCATGAAAACCCATGGTGTCATTTTGACCTGAGGACCTTTGCAGCTTCTGGCTTGGCAGAATTGCTTGAAACAGACCTGGCTGAGCTACTGTTGAAATAATAAAATATAAGCATCAGACAATAAAGACTCATGGATACACAATATCCATGTGTAGCTTGCATATAGTGAGAGCTCTGGTTAGGACCTGAAGCTGGCTAAATAAAATTTGGTGAAAGGACTGGACAGAAATTCTGTCTCAGGTTTCATTCCATGCGATTCAGTGACTTTTGTACCCTGATAAAAGTAGATACTAGAGAGAATGTGGTCTGTAAAGCCCACAGTGTAATCATGACAATTTTGATGCTGCCCACTTACTGTGAAGGGTCCTGAAAGATTTATTTTTTCTAAAAATTCCTCTTTTTATCAGAAATAGCACCAGCTGTCCTCTCTGTATGTAAGAATATTGTTATTTATATTAAATGAAGGATGCTTCTGTTTGAAATGACATAAATATGCCATCTTTAAAAAAAAAAAAAGATGGGATACAGACTGTCACAGATGTGATTGGATGATGAAGGTCTTTAGTTCTCATTAGGGGGCTTGAGTGCCGCGTAGGAAACACTGTATGGTGTATTGTAGGGTTGCACCCTATGGGAAGTTTCCTGCCATCTCTGTTTTGAAGACTATGTGTGGAAGAGCACACAAAATGTCATTGTACATTTTCCAGCTTTTTGATATAGGTCCGAATATGTCCAGTGGAAAGATAAGGGGAAGAGATATGTTTTACAATTGCTTCACCTTTGCAGCTGGGTATGTTTCAGCTACAGCACATGAAGTGGAGCTTTGGAGACCAGACATGCCATCCTTCCCACACAGGAGAAAGATGACCAAACATAACACAAACTGAAAATATAGCTCAGGCAGTGAGTCACTCGTTTGTGACATTCTCTGCCATGGTGTGAGAAGAAACTTCAGCGTATTCTTTTCCTGTAATGTTCAGCCATGGAGCTAATTTCAAATGAAGCCACACACATATCTGACACACCCAAACCCATGCTTCATTATGAGGGACATCCCATGGTTTAGACCCAAATTTACATCAGGCATGTAAGGACACAGTGTTCTCATTTCAATTATAGTAAATTACTTGTATGAGAAACGCTGAATCATAAAGCTCAGGTTAAGAGCCTTCCTATTTAATTTTAACCCCCTTTCACTCTTTGCTTGTATGTCCATTTTAGGATTTGGGCTATATCATCAGGCTTGATTACAAAACCTCCTTAAGCCTTACAGAATATTGGGAATAACTCTTTTCTTTACAGAAATTAAATCAGTAAATAAACTATCTTGTAAGCTACCTTTGGCATAAACCTTGCCTCAGAAAATACATTTTTTATCCTTGGTAATCAGTATGAAGTAATGGCATTAGAGCCTACTGGTGATATACCTACTTATCCAATTATCAAAGAAAGTTCTACAAAAAACAGGAAAGCATTTTTGGAAGAAACATTCTAGGGTACAGTATTCTACCTCCAAAGAAAAATAAATCTATTGACTCCTTGCTGTTTACTTCTTTCTTTTTTCCTGTTTTCTGAAGAAATATTTTTGAAAGCAGGTTTTCTAAACAGCATTTGTTCTGGAACATTTTCTTTAAGAATACTTTATTCACTGTATTAGTGTTCGTATCCTCTTTTGGAAGGGCTTGGATACCTCACAAACAAAACTTATAAATCTGTCACTGCAGTATAGCCATCTCTGAGGTGGAATATAGAAACTATTCTGGTAGCAAAAATGTTCAATATGGAATTAAATAATAACCCTTCTTTTATTGCTTCTGCCTTACTCATGTATTATTTATTTAGGTGATTGTATTCTGAGAAATATCTATCAGCATTATTTTGCAGTAAACCAAGATCTGTAAAAGTAGCTGGCCTTATCTTGCTATAAATACTATTTGTTTGTCAAATTTAAGTCAGCTTTTCACAAATCACTGAATGTCCAGCTTATAAAGAGATCACTGTAAACTCGAACAGCTGTGATTTCCTAAGAAATGGATGAACCAGAGAACATAGGGGAAAAGAGACTATTTTTCCAAGCTGTGCACATTCTTAATATACAGATATAATTTTTGGTCCTGTTGCTCGCTTCCTTTTGCATTAAACCAGTCTATGTTCCTGTTTCTGACACTGAAGCTATGCCACATGCAAGGACGGGGACCAAGATGACAAATTCAGATACCATCATCTCTCAGGATTCTTAGTGACTCAGAGAAATACAGTAAAACTGGTATTGTACTACACTGCCTGCTAACTACCCTTTAACCTCATTAGAAAAAAATGAAGTGTATAAAACAGGGCCAAAGAGATGAACTGGAAAACCAGAAAGGATCTTGATCATCTTGTTCTTGCTATCATTAACAGTAAATGTATTGAATGATGTAGATTCAATTCATTTGCTATCACCCTTTATCTCTGTGAATAATACAGAGCTGTGCAGAATTCAAGTATATTGTGAAATGAAAGAAAGAGCATCAGCTGAAATGTAATCCCATTTCTGCCTTAAACACATATGCTTGACAATACTAAACATAACACATCACTGAGTCATAGGGAATGGCAAAACACATACATTTTTCTCTATATTTTAAATTTGTTTACATTAGCTTTTGACAGCATTTTTGCTTCTTCTCCTTTAAAGTCTGTCCCCCCTGTTGCTTCATGGATCTTTCAGACAGCACAAAGGATCTTAAGGGGAGAACAGGATTCTGAGTCATAATCCAGTACTTGAAATCTCTTTAAATCTTTTTTTTTTTTTTTTAAAAAGCTGAGATTTCAATAACTGATAGTAACTGTATATGCACATACACTACTAGAATTATGCCTGGCTTTTGCTTATTCTCATTCTACTAAAATGTCAACCACTTTTCATATTCAAAGCCTTATATAAACATTTATTTATTATCTTCAATGCTCACCTGTGAGATCAGCCAATATTGCCTTTACTTTCTCCCACCTTAGGAAAATGAGGATCGAGAAGTATCTTACCTTATTCAAAGCTACAACAGATTTCATTAAATTCTCCAACTTAGGAAAATTCTCTGGATTTTAGGCCTGCAAGTGGATTACAATACTGAATTTCTTACAGATCCCTTGCTCCATTAATTTCTTTTTCCTCATTTAAATGCCCTGGAGTTTCTAGACCTTCTTCCATTCTCCCCTCCCAAGAAAGACCTGGCCAGGATGTAGCCTACCACAGAGATCAGGCATATTTTAAATACCAGTTTCCTTCAAGAATGCTTTTAACTACAGAGAAGCAATCAAGTACCAATTAAACTGACCTATCAGTTACCTGGAAAAAAACCCAGAATTTGCTGTTCAGTTCTTGAAGTAATTACTTGGCTTTAACAGGCAGGACTTGGACTGAATCTTGCCCTGGGCATGCTTTTCTAACACAACATTACCACAAAGAAAAAAAACGAAAACAAAAAACTAACAGATATGTGCAATCAGAAGAGGGAAGCTGGAACTAGAGTGGAAAGAAAAGAGTGCTCAGAATTTTTCTGTCTCAACTCAGCTGATTTTTCTGTGTCACCCTGCATTCAGCCACAGTGCTGTGTGCCACAAACAGATTGGTGGTGACGCTTACATAAGCCTTGAACTTTTAATTTGATTCTTTTTCCTATATAGAACTTCACTGAATTCACGGAAGTAAGGATCTGTTTACATGAAGCTAAATACAGAACCCCAGCCACCATAAAAGATCTTGATATGTATTATTTTCAATACAAACAAAGAGAGAAAAAAAATCCCCTTCAAATCATCAACATCAGATGGAAAAACAGGAAGAAACTTTGGGCAAGGACAGTCTTCATTTGATATGTATGCAGTACTGAGGACAGTGGAGCATGGATCTCTAACTCATGCCTGAAGGTGTTGCAATGATTCAAATAATATTGACAAAAACCAGCTGTCACTGCCTTTTTTTTTTTTTTTTTTTGCTATGGAAGAACCAAGGACACAAAGCTCTTTGGTACAGCTGCCTCCAAGCATATGACTAGTTGTGAGATTTTGCTTTTTTATTATTGTACTTCTCTGCTTGTAAGTTTTAAAGACATGTGAGGCCAATAACATCACAATCTTGCACAGATGAATATGGAATTTCATATGAGGATGAAGTTCCTGTATATAGAAGCTGGCCAAAACTCAATAGAACCATAGTGCCTGTGACTAATAACAGATCTGATTGCAAACCTGAGTTGAAAGGAACTGGTATTCTCTAAATGCATGGATTTGTTACAGTTTTTCATTTGTAATTTCAGTTTGTTATAAAATTCATAGTACTCCAAAATCAGTCGTGTTGATTTCTTACTCAGACCAATGTAGATGAACACCGGTATTCCCCTAAAATTAAGGACAGTATAATTGATTTAAAAGACCAGAATCCTTTGGGTGCTCCATTTGCTGGACTCCATGAGGGTACAGGAAGAATTAAGACAACTTGGCAGCACTACATCATATTTCCCAGGACACCACAGTAGCAAGTATCAGTTGACCGACTAGACATACTCTAATTTATGGCAGGTATTGTAATGCACTCTTAAACATTAAACTAAAGTTTGGACTATTGCCATCCTATCATACTCCTGCACCTATGGCAGAGGCAGAACTAGAGGGTATTACTAAAGAAGGGTAAAGCGCTCAGGCAGAAGTGATATTCTAGAATGTAAAATACAATTAAAAATAATGGGTGAGATTTTGAACACAAGAACTCTCTACAGATGAAACTAACTGTGGGACTGTTCTGTGGTGTGAAGAAAGACACACTGATTCTGCAGTCAGAAGAGCTTGACTCCTGACATTGTCACCACAGCTGTATAAACTGGGAAAAGTAGTTTGTCAGCTTTTCCATTTATAACTGAGGATGATGATATTGTTCTAATTTCACAAGTACAAGGAGATAATTAATTTGTGAGTTTTAATAAAATACTTTGACTGCATAACTACCATACCTGATGGGAAACTGATGCTAGACAGCTCTTAATGCGACAAAGTACTTAAACATTTACCTATGTTACCTATGCTGATGAAAGTTTCAGATCTTCATGTCTAATATACAAGGCTCCTAGATGCTTCAGATGTCTAAATAATATCATTTTTTTCTGAGAATTATGTGAACAGATAATTATTTTAAACTGGTTGTATTGCATTGCCACAACAGTCACAAAATCGCTTTTATTTATGCCTCTGTACTTATAAATCAGGCTAATTCAGCTAATTCAGTGCTGTAAAATAAGTTTGAGTTTTACACTGTGAGAGTAGAGTAACTTTTTTCCTATCTGGTAGTTCTGTGGTAATTCAATATCACCACATCTCACCCAGCATGGTTTGTCAGTGGATGATTACAGAACTGCTACAGAGAGGAGGGAGAGGTAGATTTAAAAACCCTCAGGCTGAGAAAGACATTAGTCCTCCATCTCCTATGTCCTAAACAATGTCACTAACCGTTATTACAAACATAACTGACAGCGAGTTGACTTCTGTTTTCAGTGTAAGAACAAGTATAGGATCATCTCTTTTAGAGGAGGCTCATGCTTCTGGAGTGTTAATGGACAGTGACTGAAGTTTAACAAAGAGTCTTACTGCAAATTCTATAGATGGACAAGGTTTCTGGAAGTTCCAGTAGAACCAGAGCCAATATCACGGGAAAACACTGAGAACGTGGCAGTCTGAGCACTAAGATTTGTAGTTCATCTTGACCGTCCTGCACATGGCAGGAAATAAAACCTATAGAAATAGTCATAAGTCCCTGCATAGAAAAACCATCAAGTGTCACCTGGCCTAAAGATGCTTAATGAATATAAGAGACCTGCAGATTATTAGCCAGTTGAATCTAAGTCCATGGCTAGCATTTGCTGCTATGTTTAGTTTTAATAAGGCACAGACAGGAAGAATATATTCCTCTTCCTCCTTTTTTCTTTGTTAGGCAGTATAGACAGCATTCCCTATGTAGTTTAAACTTTCACAAATGCCACAGTCTTGTCAACTTACTGCATTGCTTTGAGTTACCTGACAGCTGTTTTTGCTGTTCCTCCAATCACTTAAAATCTTCTCAAAATTATACCCCTTTTAGTAGGCTGTCCTTCCTGATTGATTCCTGTAGACTTCTATTTCCTTTTTTAGGAAGGAAAACAGCTCCTAACTAGAATGTGGGAAAAATGTTGTAGGCATTATTTCCTTGATTAGTTCATTAGACCCTACAAAGTAAACTGTCCTTCATGAAATCCTGGAAAAGATAGGCAGAAAAGTATCAGCATTCTTTTCTGAACCCCTTTAGGTGACAGTGTTGCCCTTTTTTGCTAACTATGTTGCCATGGGGCAATTATTTTAAAGCCATCCTTCTATTTAGATAAGTAATCAACTCAATGGAGTCATCTAAATCTAGTCACACATGTAAGCTGTATGAAATGAGAAAACATCTGCTACACTGATGCACCAGCACCTTATTTATTTAAAATGATAAAAAAATTCTAAGCTTTATATAACATGTATACAAAGTAAAATTATAAAAGCTGAAAATCTTTAAAGTTTAAAAAAGTTGTGCAGGTAGCAAGTGTTTTCTGAAAAATTCCAGTAATGCTGTCAATTTAAGGAAGTGTAAATTATTTCAACTGGTAACAGCAACTTGTTAAATTAGTTGGCCAGTTAAAGGAGCCTCTGAATTTTGATCCTTAATTAAATGCTGAGATTAATAATTCTGACAGTGTTAGGGTATCTGCCACAGATATTTTGGTTCTGAACTATGTTACAAGACTACACTACAACTGTAAATACTTCTGCACAGAGGTTATGGTAAACTCTTAATTGTATATATACATGGCTGCCAAATGCAGCAAGTGAAATGCACAAAGACTTTAATTAATTGTAAGGTCTGAATTTTACACTCTGAATGGATCTGAAAACTGTAGACAAACACTAAGTTAAAGGAAATGCTGATTTGATATTTTCATTGTGATGAATAAATATAGGTACTTGCACTGGACAAGTGCAGCCCTTGTTATCAAAATGAATGCTAATGATATTCTTGAGTAAGTACAGTGTCTGTAATAACACCAGAGTTTTTCCCTTCAGTAAATGTAGCTTTAACTGGGTTTCAGATGCTCCTGTAATTCATCTTGTATAATCTAGTAATTGCCAGCAATGAAGAAGAGAAGACAAACCAAGTGGCATCACAGCTTCACAGCTAAGGGGGAACAATGCATAGCAGTAATAGTGCAGCAGTGAAAACAAGGTTTCCAGCTGAGTTCTCCCTTATTGGTTTCTGCTCGTTGTTTTGCCTCCTTGCTTGCTATGCAGTCTGACACATCTTCCCAGCCAAGGTTTCCATCAGCACATATTGATTGACTACCAGCTGATGGACACAAATCAGGGAAGGTGCACTCCCATTGATGCTGAGGAAGCAAGGTAACTGCCATAAGTTTTCTCTGAGCTGAAATTGTCACAAGTGCAGCCGTGTTCTATGTTTTGTCAACTGGGGACAAGAAGCGAGATGATCACCTGACATACCTTTTCCTTTGTGTTCTCAAGTCTTATTTTAGTGGCGCAGGGACTGGCTTCTCCTGGAAACAACCACAGCTTCTATGGGAACTATTTAGCCTACAAACTGTAGGACCATGGTTTCTGTCCTGAAACTGGAGACTCAGCAGGCTCGTCCTGAGAAGCTTTAGGTAATATGAAGTTGATTCCATTAGTCTGAGACTTCTGTCTTCTCATGGATTAGCAAAATATATTTTAAACTGGAATATGTAACTTTGAAACCAAGAAAAATAATGTCTCCCGTCATTACAAATACTCATGGAAATGTGTGTGGTAAAAGAAGAAGACTCTAAAAAAGGTGTGAAATCAGCAACTTAACGGCTTTGGAATTATCTTATTTGTGTTTGTTTTTTTTTTTTTCCTTACAAGAGTCAGAAAACAGGTATAAAGAGAAAATCATTGGTAACGATATTAGAATCATAGAATCATAGAATCGTTTAGGTTGAAAAAGACCTTTAAGATCATCAAGTCCAACCGTAAGCCTAACATTGCCAAGTCCACCATTAAACCATGGCCCTAAGCACCACATCTACATATCTTTTAAATATGTCCAGGGTTGCTGACTCAACCCCTTCCCTGGGAAGCCTGTTCCAGTGCTTGACAACACTTTCAGTGAATAAATTTTTCCTAATAATCTAAACCTCCCCTTGTGCAACTTGAGGCCAGTTCCTCTTGTCCTATCACTTGTTACTTGGGAGAAGAGACCAACACCCACCTCACTACAACCTCCCTTCAGGTAGCTGTAGAGAGCAATAAGGTCGCTGCGCCCAAGATGGCCTCCAACCATCACATCACCATAAGACCTCCTCTGTTCGCAAACAACAGGTCCACCTTCCCTAGTTGCCTCACTCACCAGCTGTGTCAGGAAGTTATCTTCCACACACTCCAGGAACCTCCTAGACTGTTTCCTTTCTACTTATTTTATTTCCAGCAGACATCTGGTAAGTTGCTTCTGTGGTTTCTAACACATCCATCACCCTTGCATCTTTGCTGTCACATGGATCTCCATCCCCTACCTCCACTGAGACGGCAGACTGAAGGACCTTGCTAGCACACTGTCCCCCAAACATTGGTGTGCCACACGCAGGCTTAATTCTAGGAAGCCTGTTTTTTTCCCTTTCCCCCTTCAAATCTAGTTTAAAGCTCTTTCAATGAGTCCTGCTAACTCCTGTGCAAAGATCCTTTTCCCCCTTTGAGACAGGTCTACCCCATCTGTTGCCAGCAGGCCTGGTGCCAAGTAGACCAACCCATGATCAAAAAACCCAAAATTCTGCCAGTGACACCAGGCTTAGAGCCAGGTATTGATCTGCTGGCTCTTCCTGTGTCCTCCCTCATCATTCCCTGTAACTGGAAGGATAGAGGAGAACGCTAGTTGTGCTCCTGATCCCTTAACCAGTCATCCCAAGGCCCTGAAGTCTCTATTGATTGCCCTTGGACTTCTTGTTGCAACTGCATCACTGTCTTCTTGAAAAATCAATAATGGATAATAATCTGAAGGCCATACCTGGGCAGGAAGTTTTCTCTTCATGTCTTTAACCCAGGCCCTAGGGAGGCTGCAGACTTCCCTAAGAAGTGGGTCCGGTCTGCATATGGGGCCTTCTGTTCCCCTTAGAAGGGAGTCTCCTAGGACAACGACCCATCTTTTTTTCTTTATGGAAGCGGTTTTGATGCAGGGCACAGGCTGTCTTAACCTCGGCAACACCTCTAAGCTACATGAACCATTGTCCTCATCATTGTTCAGTTCCACTTGCAGAGGCTCATACCTATTCTGCAAGGGCACCCGGGAAGGTGGGGTAGTCACAGAGGAGACGCGCCTGCTGCACCGGCCAGCAACTTGTTGCCGTTGCCCCCTATCCCTTAAGTCACTGTGTTCAGCCAGGTGGAGAGAGGATAGGGAATCCTCCATATCACGCATCCTGTCTGGCTGTTGAGCCTGTCCCAGGGAAGGTAGGGAGCAATTCCAGTAGTCTGTCTCTCTCTCGCTCTCCCTTCTACTCCTCAGCCTACCCACCTCCTCGTGGAGCTCTGTCACTAAGTGGAGGAGTTCCCCTACCTGGGCGCAGCTCCCGCAGCTGTGCTCACTGCTGCCGTTTGGTTACACCGTCCGGTACTGGCACAAGAGCAGCACACCCTGCAGCTGGACACCTGGGCGGCAGCGTGTTCCCACCAGAGCTCTGTCTGGGAAGCTGTGACAGTCGTGGCAGGTGCAGAGCTTAGAGAGGGCATGGCTTTCTGCTGGGTAGATACCATTGCTCCCTGGTCGACCTGGCAGAGCTTCAGTGCCCTTCCTGCACGCCCTTCCACGCAAATTGCCACCCAAACTGCTGCGCCGTGCCCTTGCTGACACACCATGCCCTGTTTGCCTGCCTAGAAAATATTATCCAGGTTTCAGTTGACACTACACAGTTATGAAGTCAAACAGTGTAATTTAGTTAGTCAAAAAAGCCAGAGTAGAAAAGAAAACAAGGATGGCATAGAACAGATTATAAAATAGCTCCACTAGCCAAAAACTGATAGGTAGCTTTTTTTACTAATTATCCAAATTACATGCAGGATGCTTATAGCACAGGGTAGCTGAAGTCATCTGGGGTCAAAGATTTGAATATCTTACTCCTTAGAAAGGAAAATGCAAAGGATTTTGTGTGCATATGTGTTTGTGGGGGGGTTAAATTGACTTCATTAAGAGATGTTTTGGTCTAACATAATTACGGAAGTATGATATAAGGAAATGAATATAAGGCATTATTGCATTGATCTTATTTTTAATGTGGGTGGATATCCTCCTTTTATATGGATACTGCCTTATGGTTTTCTATTTTTGCTTCCAAGGTTCCATGAAGAAAACAAGTGTGTCTGTTCTAAGTCATGTAGACTACCCAAAAGCATTCTGCCAAATGTGAAAAAATTAAGGCTGCTGTTCTTGGTGTTCTTTCTCACTCACAACATTAGTCTTGGGAATTCAGCTTGTCAGAAATCCAGTTCTTTGGTGCTACAGAAGAATGAAAAGATGGCATTTTGCTGCTGTGGAATTGTAATAATGATATGCACAGTGGAATCTCAAGTCCACTTCTTGGATAAGTTTTGCCTCAGGAGAACTTGAAAATTACTTGACAAGAACAAATAATGGTAAACATGAAGTGCTTTTCAGTGAAGTTGGCAATGCTTTGAAATAAATCTTTCTTGATACGTGAAGGGGGAACACATGAAAGAATTTCGATCCAATACTATGAAGTTCACTCTGAGCAGTTTTCAATACCAGTTGTTTAGACAATCTTTATAAAGTTCATGACAGCTACTTTTTTCTCAGAATGGTTGCAGACCTTTTCTGAAAAGGAAAAAAGAAGAGAAGGGAAGGGAAGGGAAGGGAAGGGAAGGGAAGGGAAGGGAAGGGAAGGGAAGGGAAGGGAAGGGAAGGGAAGGGAAGGGAAGGGAAGGGAAGGGAAAAGAAAAGAGAAAAGAAAAGAAAAGAAAAAAGAAAAGAAAAGAAAAGAAAAGAAAAGAAAAGAAAAGAAAAGAAAAGAAAAGAAAAGAAAAGAAAAGAAAAGAAAAGAAAAGAAAAGAAAAGAAAAGAAAGAAAAAGAAAAGAAAGAAAAAGAAAAGAAAAAGGAAAAGAAAAGAGAAAAGAAAAGGAAAGAAAAGAAAAGAAAAGAAAAGAAAAGAAAAGAAAAGAAAAGAAAAGAAAAGAAAAGAAAAGAAAAGAAAAGAAAAGAAAAGAAAAGAAAAGAAAAGAAAAGAAAAGAAAATGGAAAACTATATGGGGGAGGCACTAAGTCCTAAATATTTAAAGTTAGATATGTTGAATAAAGATGCCAACTAAGAATGAAGGTTTGACATATCATATACTTTTTTATATACAAGTCTGTGACTTCCATGTGGAGGTTTAGAAAAGTCTGATCTTTAGTCTTCTGGAGTTTGAGTTAATATACTTAATTTGGCTTGGGTGAGGAGTTAGAGCCTTCCTAAGAATGCAGAGATATTCCAACAGTCTTGCCAGGGTATCAGAGCTCACATTTCAGCATATCTAAAAGTAGACTGAATACATAATAAACATAATAAATAAATATAATTTGGTGATTAAATTTAGAAGTAAATATAATTAGGGAAAAGCTTGAAAGGGTCCAGACTAAATCAGTATTAGGTTTTTTCCCCAAGTTGAATTTCTATGTTTCTGTGAATGTGAAATTATGAATGAATGAGTTTCTGAGTCTTAACATCTTGTCGTGATTTTAAAATAGAATCCACGGTAAAAAAATGGAATCACATTTCAGACCTTGAACAAAGTACAGGTAGGTGCCTTACTACTGCCATCTTACTTGAGCTTTCATCATTCATCTTCCACCATTTCGAAAGAACATGTTGAGCACTTCCTAGGGAGTGCTGGGCACCTGGACTGCCCCCAAACCAGGACTCAGTATACCGTAGTAACATAGGGCAGCGTTTTCTTGCTAGAAGTGCTCAGGACTATCAAGATGAGGGCCTATTTTGTCCTTCTGAAAGAACTTGATTTCACATAGTGCTAAAAATTAGATTCCAACTTGAGGAAGAAAAAGGAATATGGTAGTAATAAAGAAAATATTACAAGTTTGGTTGATAAAGGTTAATATTGCTAGAACAGTTTTAAACTTTTACAAGGCATTCAACTAAATACTAAAAAAAAAAAAAAAGAAATCAAACAGTAACAGATTGTTCTGTGAGTACCACAATTAAGGAAGGTTTTCTGTGGATTTATACATTGACAGATACTCTTAGCTCAATACCTCAGGCTCCTCCATACATCTCACATCATATCATTGCTTACAACACTTTCTGTTGCCTATAGAGCCATGCCATTAATGTGTTTCGTGCCTCTGCTTCTATCCTGGATATCTTCTGGCTATTTTTTCCTAAAAGATACACCTTAGTTCAAAAAAGAATTTGGTCAGTCGGAGAAGTTCTTTGTCATGCATTGTTAACTAAGTAAGACTAGATGATCATAGTAATCCATCTGAATCTTATAAATTTCTGAATCAATAAATTTGGTCACTAAAATATGTCATTCTTCCAGTGAGATCAATTGTAACTGTCAAAGAAACTAAAGGTGATTAGTAAGAAACTGGAAATACTTAAGAGAGGGAAATTATCTTTTAAGAAAAAACCAATTTATTTTACTCACACACACTACAAAATAATACAAAAACTTTGCTGTTGGAACTGTAAGGAACTACTGAATCCTAAAATTATCGGAAGAAACATTTACAAATGTAAAATCCCCAGAAACGATAATTTCCTAAGGAAGGAAGTTAGGAAGAACAAGTGCGGAACAGACATATGAATAAACACAAATATAGAAAGTATTATTTTCAGATACTCATGAAAAAAACTAAACCAACAAATGAGACACATCTCATTTTAAAACATGATAGCTCAATGTGAACAAAATACTTCTGCACTTGAAAAAATGAAATTAAACATAATTATAGAAAACATAATTTCTTACCCTGATATATTTTGAGAAGAAATAGTGGATTTATGTAGCTATAAATTCAGATGCTAAGAAGGAAAAAAGATGTTAAAATAGTAAAAGCCAGTAATGAAAACACTATTCCAGAAAATGCCTGAGAGTAATTAATTCACTGAATTTATTCCACTGTCGTGCCATACATGATCAATAGTTGCATAAAATAAAATAAAATAAATTATATATATAAGAAGTATTAATGGATGTTTACCAAGGCACTGCCTTCTAATTTGATGGTGTGACAGAAAAGCACAAAACCAGCAGTGAAAAGTAGGCAGATTATAAATATATTCTCTGCCAAGAGGTAGCAATTAAGAACATACTTTAAATTTATACTGATTCAAAGATTCAGAGGATAAAATCCTGGATGCACTGAATTTGGTGGCAAGTTGCTATTGATTCCAATGGAGCAAGGATTGATCATTTGTTTTTAAGTCTTCATGGCACTAGAGGCATGATTTTTAACATGAAATTCAATCTTTTGCATAATACAGCCATGGAATTTAAACATAGAGAAAACCTTAAAAGCACAGAGAAAGATAGAATGCTTCCCTTTGATAGCTTATAGCCCTACTTTTGATGAAGTGGGAAATGAAAGAAAGAAAAAACAGGGGAAATAAAGAGAACGGTAACAAATCCAGCTCTTTTTTACTTATGGCAGTATGCATAGCTTCAGGTTTGTATCCTTTAAAGGAAATAAAAAATATATAAAAATAAATAGCAATTTCACAAATATGGAGCAATTCCACAAATACACAGGCTATATATTTATGAAAAATTAAGAAGAATGAAGAAAGACTGGGTGTTCCAAATCTACAAAGTCATTGTAGATTATACTGATGACACAGGTGACATGGAAATGAAGAAGTGTAAAGATGGTTAGAGCAAAGAACAGTCTGTGAGACCTCCCAGCTTCCACTGCCAGTTCTACCACTTGCTTTTTTGTGTGGCCTTTTGCACGTGGTTTCCATTTTTTTAAACACTAAACAGTCTATTAGCACCTGATTTTTTGCTTTTGGTATGTGGGTATAAAAATTAAATTATTTAGTTGAAGTTACAAGATAAATACAAGAAAAGCTTTCACCTTAGGACTTTTTTTCCCTAAATGTTCCTTGCCTCACACTCTGTAAATCCATAGTCAAAACCAAAGAATGACATATACAAACTTGAGACCCACACAAAAGTGAAGGACTATTAGTGAAGTTTCATGCTTGTGACCGTCAACAACTGTCTTTGATGAATCCCAAAGTCATTCACATACTCTGTATGACAGTTAAGAGCAGGATTTGTGTAAAATATTCTATTCATTAATATGTAATACAATGGTAAATGAAAAATTATCCCTCTCCCACTAGAAAAATATAGATTTACGGAAAACAGATTTCAATAGCTGAAGTGTGTACTGAAAAAAGTGTGATAGAATATGGATACAAAAAAGCGTCTTTTGATCAAAGCATGATACCTGATAATACCTGATATAATAATACATGACACATGATGCGCTAGGATGTTCTCTGTAGTAATCAATTTGTGCAAAAAGCATTCATTATTTCTCTCTTTCTTAGATTCTGGAAAGCATTTTTAAAAATAAACAAATAAAAGTGCCTTTTTTAAAAAGATGTTGAAATCTCTCTGCATTATTTCTACAGCATAACATCTTCTTTTTGTTTGGTTAGTGATTTTTGAATTAAACTAATGAAGATGATCTTCATAACTTGGAATGAACCACAATGCTTCTTGGTAGGGCCAGCGGTATTTTGTTTATGAGTATCGTAGCTTATTGCCAAAAGCCATTGGAAGCTAAATTCAGAACTTGTGAAATGTTATGTACGATTCGTTCAGCATGCAGGCAAAGAATATTTTCCTAGACATCAAGTAACTTATAGAGGAGTTTTCACTAGAGACAGCTACATACTACAAAACTGAACGTCCAAAAAGCTCTTTCTATCTGCTCCCTTCTTTGTTACTGTTGGAACAAGAGGTTCTGCTGAATCAGGTAGTATCTTTGAAGAACAAGTGATATTATTCTATGTAAGCAGAGAACACCAGTAAATTTCAAATTTATAAAAATGGTTTTGAAAAGAAACCATATCACTTTATTCACCTAAAACAAAGACCTGTACATTCTATAATCAGTCAGAGATCAGCTAAAAACAAAGTATCACCATAAAATTAGAGGATTATTTTGCACAGATCAAATGCCTAAACATTTTCCTTAATGCACAAATAATTCCACTCACTTTACTGAACTGAACTTTTTTACCTTCCAGTTTTATTTCATCCCTAGGAAGCTTAAGGACTTCATGTAAATGCCCTGATCCCCTTATGATGAACTTCTGGTTCTGTTTGTTCTAAAGTACTTGGTAGTCCCCAGTCAGCGATGAAGCAGAGAGAAACAAACACACAAAGAAAAAAATCAGAGGGATCTCACAGACTTTGTTCCACGCAAATGCTGCTGGCTCAGGCAGAAAAATAATTGCAATTGTTACAAAAACAAATGATAAAATGCTTAAACAGACCCCTAAAACTGTGTTTCTTACACAGAAACTGGTCTGAATAAAAAGCAAAATCAACACCACATCAGTTCATGTAGGTACTTCTTCTGATGGATGGACATTCTATACTTTGTTTTACTTTTAAACATATCACCCAAGATGATTAAAGAACAGCCTTGCAGATTCTATTTCTCTGCCTTCGCAAAAGCAGTTCAGAACACAGACTACACCCTAAAACAAGCCAGGTTTTTATGGTCTATGCCTTCTCTATATCAAGCCATGTTAGCAAGCAACTCTAATCACAAGCAAAGTAAAAGTACTTCCACTTTAAAAGGTTCTTTTGTTATAACTGTGGCTAACTCTCAATTCTATTATAAAGTGGCTATTTATAATGTGTGTAAGCAAAAAAACACAGCAGGATGTGGGTTATTGGGAGATAACCACATGCCCAGTGGCTTTCCTTTTATACCCATAAATATTCATTTAAAATGATCCTTTCTCATTGTAGTCAGTGACAAAACTCCCACTCATTTCAGTGGGAGGAGACTCAGGCCTTAGCTCAAGAAACACATAAGCTGCCATCTTCTGTTTATGGGAATTTCATGGAAACCTGTGGGATTCTTAAGAAAACTCAGGACCAAAGTACACAGATTTAGTTTGTACTAATAGGATGGGAAGTTCTTTCTAATCATGCTTGAGCTGAACAAAAATCAAAGCGTCATCTGTTTGAGACTATTGCAATGCGTTCTTTCATCTCAGAGTGAAACAAAAGATGAAATCCCTATTTATTGTGTTGAACAGAATATTTTGAAAAATTCCAGTGCAGGAATAAGGAAATACTTAATTTCAGCATTTTCATAACTGAAATATTTTCATATGGCCAAACTGAAGTGTTTTGCTTAAAACACAGGTCATGTATCTTTGATGAAGAACCGTCCATCTCATTTGAAAAGAGAGAGCTTCGCCAAGAAACACTAGCCCACAAGAGGGAACATGGGTATGAGATTGTCGTGGTTTAACCCCAGCCAGCAGCTAAGCACCATGCAGCTGCTCGCTAATTCCCCTTGCTGGGATGGGGGAGAGAATCAGAAGAGTAAAAGTCAGAAAACTCGTGGGTTGAAATAAAGACAGTTTAATAAGTAAAGCAAAAGCCACGCATGCAAGCAAAGCAAAACAAGGAATTCATTCCCTCCTTCCCATGGGCAGGCAGGTGTTCAGCCATCTCCAGGAAAGTACAGCTCCATCACACGTAACGGTTACTTGGCAAGACAAACACCATCACTCTGAACGTCCCCTGCTTCCTTCTTCTTCCCCCAGTTTTATATGCTGAGCATGACATCATATAGTGTGGAATATCCCTTTGGTCAGTTGGGGTCAGCTGTCCCAGCTGTGTCCCCTCCCAGCTTCTTGTGCCCCCCCAGTCTCCTCACTGGTGGGGTGGGGTGAGAGGCAGAAAAGGCCCTGAGTTTGTGTAAGCACTGCTCAGCAGTAACGAAAACATCCCTGTGTTATCAACACTGTTTCCAGCACAAATCCAAACCATAGACCCATACTAGCTACTGTGAAAAAAATTAACTCTTTCCCAGCCAAAACCAGCACAGAAACATATATATAGCATATATATAGCAAAACAGCTGCAGAGGGATATGCATTTCCATATGTGCTGACTTAAAATGAAACATTTCAGATTAGTTCAGCAAACCAGAATATTTGATTTCATATTCAGCCAGCTGGAAAGAATCTATTTCTTTTCTTGGTTTTCCCAATGGGAATATGGAGGGAATCTACACAAAATGTTTCTCTTGTGGAAAAAAACCCAGAAGATGTTGTAACACTATATTTTCTATAAGGAGAAAAAGGAAGTAGATATACAAAGTCCTCAACCAGCTCTGAGGTATATGAAGCCCCATGATATTTGTGCAGGCCCAACCTATTGGGCACCCAAAAGAAGTTGCATCTTGACTGCTCCTTAAAAGTTTTCACCAGGCTAACAAAGGTACAATGTTGTTTTCATTTCACAGCTTCTTTTTTTTTTTTGTGTGAGCAAGATGAAATATACCAGGAATTTATTTTTAATGGCCAAGAATTTTGATGAAATAAAAAGCTAGAAAAGCTGGAATTAATTAGCACGTTTTTTAGAGGTGTTAGGTGGTCAGTCACTGACTTGGAGACCTTTCTACAGTAAGAGATCCAAGGGTAATTTTTTTCAGGTAATTAGTAGACAATATAGCAAAAGCTTGCATTTCCATGACCTCTGCTTTGTTTCATTTATCTGAACAATGGCTAACAAAAGAATTTGTGTCCCAAGGATTGTAATTCTACGGGTAACAACTGGCATTAAATATATTTATAGATAATCTGAAAGGTCAGAAAAGAAGAAAATAGAATAGATGGACTTTTCTTTTGGTTAGGCTCTATATCTTGGTGAAACAGGGAAGACTAATTCCTTGCGCTTTGCAGCTCCTTAGGCCAGATAAGGATTCTTTACTACAGTAGCATCATATTGGCTCATCATTTAGTTTCTTAAATGCTATCCATATCTTATCTTTTTTTTTTCTTCACCAAACTCTCTCCTCCTTCCTATACCTCTTCATTGCAAACACCTAAAAAGAATTGTGTTGATCATTTGAAAATATGAGGGAAGAAGGAAAAAAATCAGAACAATCAGACAGCTCTGCAGCCACCAAAATTTGCAGGCACATATAGTTGGACAGCACTGCCTCTATTAAATTCCATTAGAGTTCAATGACTGTGTCTGTGCATCCTACCAGTATAAGGCTGACACATCATTGGGGCTTTCCTTGGCAGAAGGTGTTATATATGAATTTTGTTTGGACACTTGTGTGAGAGATCACTGCTTAACGGCCATGTAGGTGTGTGCCTTTCAAGTGTAGCCTGCAGAAGGTGGATTTTGGGAATAAAAGTTCAAATACATATGTGTGCATGTGTTTTTGTCTAATCAATTGAAATAATGAAGGATAAATCAAATATCCATGGGTTGTTTTCTTCAACCGCTTATTTGCAATTTATCTTCCCTCTTCCGGAGGCTGGTTCTGAAGGGTATAAAGGTTGATTACCCAGAGAAATTTATGCAAATGATTGACCCATTTCAATTACAGATGAGGACCCTTTATTCCTTCATAGGGAATATAAGAAGTATAATAGAAATAAATCAAAACTCAGAAGTTTTCAGCAATATCACTGTTAAAGATTATTCTCCAGTCTTGGCTTGGAATGCTGATGCAATTGTTTCAAAAATCCTAACTCACACAATTAGAGGACTTCCTAATATAGGAGAATGTTGCCAGGTAAGGTGTAACAGGATTCTGCCTCTCGTTTGCTTTAGTAGACATAATTCAGTCAGTAACAGCACTCTTAATAAAACAAGCTATACCACTTAGTCTAAGGATAAGTATCCTACAACTTAGAGCTAGGTTAAAAAGTGAAGAAAAAAAACATTTTCCAACAGTCCAGTAATCTTTCTTTGTAATTATATGCCAGCTAGTTTTTGCATTCCCTTCAAATTGTTTTGTTCTTTGGAAAATGCTACTGGACAAATTATGTTTGGTCAGTGAAGAAACTAGGGAAATTATTGTGTGGAAATAGCTAGATCACTCTACCTGCAATACAATTAACATGAAATTCAAACCAACAAGGAGCAAATCTAATCTTTTAAAAATGTTTTGTAAACTATTGCAAAGTTATTTCTCATGCCTCGGCACATTTCTGTTTCAGCCAGAACTGAAATTGGAAATGCCAAAATACTGAGAAAGGCTGTTCTTGCACTACAGCTGACCTGAATGAAACAAGGAAGTACTGCAAAATCACAAGTCAGACTGTTTTTAGGAGATTGCCATCTAATTTCCAGACTGGAGAAGTTTGGATGAGATCAGGTAAATTCTGGAAACCGCTAAACTTCTGGTTGTATATCTGAACTGAACCACCAAAATCTTTGTGACTCATCCTTTACTGATGTCCACATTTTGTGGAGATGAGCATAAATAAAATAGCTTTACTTTGGGAAAGAAAGGAGGAAACACAACATACTACACATATCAGAGGTTTGCCTGCATTATCCTTCAAATTAGAACTGTACCATACATCCAATTGCACCGACCATAGTGATTTAAATAAAGAGTATGTCCCTGAAGTCAATGGAGCTAAACTGGTTCAACCGGGAGAAGATTTCTGCCATATCTGTTCATGACATGTAGTTAAACTGCTGACATGCTGGGCCGTATTCATCCATGATATAAACTTCCATTGCTTCAATGGTATTTCATTAGGAATAAAGTTGATCCACTAATCCTAGCCTGATTCATCTTTCTCTTTAATCACTGGCTTCTGATGTTGTACTGGCATGGTTCATAATGGTGACTCTGTGTTGAAATGGTGTTTATGGTCATGGTGGCTTAGCCTCTCTCAGCCATATCTGTTGTTTGCCTACAAAGCAAAGTCTGACTTGCAAATCTAGTATGGGTACTATGTAATTCAGATCTTGAAAATGAAAGTTGTGAACCTGTTTTGCTTAAAGAAACGTGCTGAAGGTTGGCATGAGTTCTTGCTAAGTAGTGTTAAGCATTTTATGAAGCTTTAACAATTTTTGTGTATTTTTCATCAACTTGAAGTCTGAAAATGAACAAACGCTATAAATAAGGTGTTCTTTTCTCTTTAAGCACTTAGTTTATAACTTAATCCTATTTTAATTATTTAAATCAGCAAATGTCTAAATTAATCTTCTTAAGGAAAATCAGAAACTAAAGTAAATTCTTTTTTGTGCATAACCTAGGAAATAGATATGGGAAAATACCTCAATTATATACATAGTTTACGAAGTCACAGGGGGTGGGAACTTTCAAGGGACTGGACCGAAATGACACAAAAGTCAGGAAATGACCCCTGCAATAGGATTTCAGAGGCGGGAGATTAGAAACAATGTCCTCTTACAACTTCTGTAACTTTGGAACATACCATTCCAGAACACAGTTGGGGTAGTGGAACCAGCCACCTGAGCTCTAATGAGCAATAATTTCCTCAAGTACAATCCCAGAGAATACATGTCTGTATGTAAAGAGCTGGGAAACAAAAGCAAGTCACAGCTGACTCTCAGCGCTCACGCCAGTGCTGAAAAGGAAGGCTTCATCCCACTGGACTAATTCAGGATGCCAAACGGGCATCCTTGGGGAGTTTTGTTCGGGCAGCGAATCCTGTGTCAGTCAGATAGCGTGCTCCAGCCAACGTCGCCGTGGCCAGAGAGTGGTGCGGAAGGGAAGCTGCTCTCCATGCTGAATGGCATCTTTGTTCGCCCCGCCGCAGCAGTTACATTCTGCAGGCCCTGCAGATACAACAGTGGCTGTATGAAAGCAGAATGGAAATGAGATGCTGGCTCCCCCAAAAAAGTCCTGCTTCTTTCCATTAAAACTGCAAAGGAATTCTGGCAACCAAAAAACAACCCTTCCTATCAAGCAATATTTTCCTGCCTCTAAAAGCTGAAGGAGCCAAAAGCACAAAGTGAAGCTCAAATACAGCATAGGTGGGCACACATGAATATTTTATAGGTTGGTTACCTTGCAAAACAGAACCAAGGCCTGCTGGTAAATTAAAGGCAAAAATCATACAGTGGCTGCAAACTACCTGCAAATCTGTAAATTCACCTCAGCCCTACGTAACAGTAGAATTGCAATGCACCCAGGACTGATGTGTTTGCTAAACAAGTTCTTTAGTATGCTCCAGTTACAAAGGTAAACAGTTTAGCCCTTGATCTGTACACCTTTTTCTATCTCTTTCTAGGCCAAAATCCCTGTCTGCTAGTAAAGAGGGCTGCCATAAAATGACCATAGGTTAAGTTCTTTCAAGTTGAGGTAGACTGCCAGCAAGCTATGGGATGTTGTATTATCTTCTAACTAGAGGTAGGGAGTCTCCTTCTCCTGCTTCTGTTTAGTTGGAATTAGCCTATTAACAAAGAACCCTCTCCTTTGTTTTCATAGTTCATTTTAGAAAAGCAATATTGAAAGCTCTTTTTCATAATTGTCTTCTTCCACATAGACGTTGCTCATCTTCATAGTGACATAAAATATCAACATTTCTTTAAAAGGGAGGCTTTGGGATAGTCTTGTCAGAGAAACCAGAACTGTATAGCAAATGTGAAGCAGGAACTATATCATACATTATAACTGAACTATGTTACTACTTGTGGCCTAATTTGCTTTTCTGTCCTATTTTATGTAATAAAAGGGCAGTTTGTTTGCATTAGCAGAGCTATTTGCTATTGTCATCATTGGTTTGCTCACCACATAGCTGTGATTTGCTTTATTCCAATGTGCGTATTCTACCTGTAAGGCTCACAGTAGTTTTTCTGACTCATAGTGGTTCTTCAGCCTACATGAATTCTTTTCTAAATTTTTCAGTTAAGAGTACTCATGAAAAAAACCTTACAGTCATGTGGAAACCCTTACCATTTAATTTTGGAAATGCTTATGTTACCATCCCTTATTCAAACAAGAAGTCCCATTGGTGTAAATAAATACAGGATGTAGTATAGATAGAACTCTCGTTTTGTAACAGTTCACTCATAGGCCCCAGCTGTGTGTTTGCTCAGGGAAATAAAGGCAAAGTAAGAGCTCCTGTATTCCCCTGCATAGCCTAAGTATTTCACTAGAGCAAGCACAACTACAGCAGCAGTTCTACTTTGCAACCTTTAAGTAGACATCAAAATGTTGACCGGAGCAAAGGCATTCACCACCTTCAAGGAGGTGCTCAGCTGCCCAAAAGATCAGGTCATAAATATTTAACTGTTCATGAGCACAAAATAACTGAAACCATACTATTATGTACCTACAGGAAATACCATTACAGCGAATGCTCTTAGTTAGAGGTGGATGGAGTGCTTGAGAGGAAATTTTTCTGCCCACTAGACATCAGCATTGTCAGTGAATGTGAATGCAGAATTTGAACCTGAGATGGCAGAATTTCCAAAGGGGTTTTTGTGAAACTTTAAAGCTATAATCAAAAGGTAACTGGTATGTTAGATGCTGAGCCTTGAAAATCTGAAACATAACAATAACAAATGTATGTAGAAGCAAATCCACTGAGGTAGCTATCGACAGACTGCAACTTGAACACATATATTTGTATCCATCCCTGGTAAGTATTAATGTCCTAAGCTACATTAATATTGTGGCTATACATGGATAGAAGTTGAACTGAGATAACAAAATAAACAAACAGTAGATATAAATTTTTAAAATTTATTTTTAAAATCTAGTCATTCTTTCCACTTAAGTTGGATGCTAAACATTTGTAACTCGATGCTAAACAGACAGTTCTTACAGACACATAAAGATAAAATACAACCTGAAAGAATAAAGAAAAGCATTCGTCATAAACTGGTGCAATCAGTAATATAGTCGTGATAACATCTGCTACAGTATCTAATACAGATAATTTTTGAAAAGTTAAAAGCTTTATTTGCTTATTAACTCGTGGGTGCTTTTCTACACTTGTTATTTACCTAGAGGCTAGAAAAGTAGAACAAAGCTGAGCCTTTATTTGCTTAGCAACCTATCAAGCAATTGCACAGAATTATTTTTAAGTAGATCCAATGGCAGCTTTTCTGAGTTGCGTGTCGAGTTTTGTTTACCTTGCTGTTACCACAATAATAGCAAGGTGGGGTCTTATACACTCAGTAGGTAGGACCCTAAAATTCTGAATGCTTCACTGTTTACCAAGTCACCGGACACATGAGTGCTGGGTTGGACCATGTTTACCCAAATCCTGGTCCACTGACAACTAGGTGTGGCTTTATTGGACTGTTACTCATACAGCTTTGACAGAGTAGCTCAACTTCTTAGCGGCGGTGCTTTAAGGAAATTATAGAGACATGCAGGGATGAACTAATACTTATTTATGGCAATACGTATTAATTGTGAATGTTTTGCTTATGGGAACTATATCTGGATGCAATGACCAGAGGCCGGAAATTAACCGCCTGTGACAAAGAAAAAAAAAATCTATTTGTGCTAACTTTGCAGGCAGCAGTTAAATAAAGGGAACATCTGTTTATCAAAGGCAATGTGCTGCTTCTAATTAAACCATCATCTTTCTTGATGCTAAATTAGTAACTAGGGATGCAGATCACACCCTTAGACAAACTTTAAGATTTCTCTTGCCAGTCTGCTATATTGTCAGAGAAAAAGAAAATTTCCTGTTTTGTATTTTGAATAGGTGTTGTCTCATAATTGTAGTTGTAAGACTGAGGGGGACTATGTAATGCAGTTCTTGCTGCAATGTATGTTTAAAGTTACAGCTTAATAACTCAAGGGAAAATTTAACTGAGTAGGAGTTTAGCTGCTGTGACCTTTAACCAAGGAAAGTTGTCATATTGTTTACAATGAGAAGAATTTTCAAATACTTTGAAGAATGATGAACAGTTTGAAGTATTCTAACTATTAGTTATGATGATAAGGCCTGAGCCTTGGAAGTATGTTATTACAGCTCTGAATGTCTCATGTCCTTCAGCTAAAATAGTTTCATGGCATGGCTGATCTATTCCAAAGGAATTATGACATTTCCAGGAAAAAAGGAAAATGTTTTTTTTAATAGTCATCATCTAAAGCAGTAAATCATGACAGATTTTTTTTTTTTTTAATTCCCAGTATACTTATTCATACAGAAGAAAAAAGAAGTGATGGAATCTGTGTTCTGTTCTCTAGCAGTATTTGGCAGGCAGGTGTGATGTTTGAAAAGATTTTTGAAGGCCTCTGTTTTGGCAAAGCTGATGTAAAGTGGCTACAGAACACAATAAACAATCCTCTTTTCCCCTTCCCTTCCCTCACCATGAGAAATATCCTGCATAGCCAAATCTACAATAACACAGAAGATCATAATACAGAACATATCTTAAGGGCAATACATATACAAGAATACAGTTTTCAAGATGTTGGTAAAGTCATTAATTTTACTGGTATGATGTCCTGATCTACAGCTATTTCAGCCTGCTTTCTAGACTGACTGCTTCAAACCCTACCCAAGTAACAGTGATCTTATCCCCTCTTGTGCCTCCTTCTTTTAAGAGAACACGCCTGTCTTGAAGCAGCAGCAGACATAGACAAACCTATGATTTTCTTTTGTGATGCTGTTGCTCTTTGTAATGACAGTATCCAACCAATACAAGCAACACTTCTTTCAGCAAGGGGCAGCCCTTGGGATCCAAAGCAGTTATTAGGTTTTCTTTGTCTTACATGTGTCCATAGCCATGATGATCAAGATAACCATTTTCTACCCATGCTGCCATTCTTGGATTTATTTTCTGTTAAACCAATGTCTGAATTTGTGTAGCTTCTGTATATTTTTGTTTCAAGAAACCATAATCTGATACCTTTAAAGAACAGCTCACATGGTATTAAGAGATCCTTTTATAACTATCTGGAGGGGATAGAAATATACTGCACAACTACCAGGTATGAATAATCTTTACTACTGACTCCAGACACCTTTTCTCAGTATCTGCTCTGGTGGTCACAGTCCATGCTTTGTCAAACCTTATAGGCTTATTTAAAATCATATTTTTTTACTACACTCTGTTGCTCTGTTTATAGTTGTCAAATACTCCAAAACTGCTACCTGGAATCATAAAGTTTCTCTCATCCTTGTATCAAATTTATAAATGACACTTTTTTTTTTTTTTCAGTTTAAAAAGAATCTGCTTTCTTGGACACAGTTTACAATTCAGTAATTGGGTTAGTATTCTTATCTTATAAATACACCTTCCTCCTATAAATGAAAGAGGAATAGTAATAATAAATAAGGTGAAAGTTTCCATGGTCAGGGATTAAGGCCAAAGCCATCATTTTCTGTGTGACTATACTGATAATTAATTATTATTAATGCCTGTGATGCATAAAGTACTGGCCTCCACTTCTGATGAAAGGTACTATATCCTGAATTTGAAGTATCCATGAACAATTTAGTTTTGAACTATCCAGTACATTAGCATTACCTTATTGCCTGTTTGAGTGCTTCACGACAGCATTTTTGTTGCGACTAACTCTCCATATCTGTTGAACATCTTTGCATACTAACAGTCCCAGGTTGCTATTTTGATGACTTCGATTAGACACATCTTTTCTCTTTACAGTTCATCACCCGAGGAGATCTGTTTCCTTGTTATGTCAGGTTTTTTAGCTGGTCTACTTCTGCATTCAGAACACCATTTTTGTTCTGGTACTGTGTGCTGTTCAGAAATTACTCAGAGCCAAGGAACTTAAGGACATCTGCTTCATTAACCAACTCAGTTCTTACTAATATACATTGCACAATTTAAGTCTCTGCACAATATAACAATCCATTCTCATTGGCTTATACCAGAGCTTTATAAAGGTGCTGTTCCTCACAGGATGAGAATATATATACTTACTGAATATCTTGTAATGAGGAATTCACAAGGATGCAAACATGAGATTTAGAATACAAATTTATGTCATTTAATTACTCCTAGAAATACATGATGGTGGCTCAGAATTGATAAATACCTGCCTATTCACTTTTTCATAAAAGGAAATTTTATCTTTGTTTCATTGATCAGCAAACATCCTTTGGACAGTGGGGTTTGGGTGGAGTGAAAGGTGAGAAAATATACTAGAACACTGAACTTCTAAATCTCACATGGCCTGGGAAATAGGCAGGTGATTGGTAGCATTAGAAATGGTAAAGTTTGAGGTGGACAGGGTTAATAGCATAGTTTAGGGGAGTCTTTTTATATGTAAAAGCCTGTCTACATATTTTCCAAGGTGTAAAATGGTAACTGGATTCCATAATATACATTTGGTAGCAGTCTTGCTATTACTTCTCTTAATGGTGGGCTGATTATTTTTTGTACAGTATAAAATGGATGTCATATGGGTCATGCCTATTGAGCTGAACAGCAAAGGTGGGGCTAGCAGACACATGATCACAGAAGACATGTAAAATTCATGACTCAGTTCCCAAGTGCGGGTTCAACAACAACACTACCTTCCTCTTTCCATTTCCTCCGTACTTTTCTTTCCTTGGGAAGAAAATATAGGTGTATAGGCTAGAAACTAGAGCACATTTCAGGCTCTGATCTGAATAGCTGCAGGAGCAGGATTGTTGGATAAACTGTGGAGTGTACTTCAGGCTAGTCACAGACAAAGAAAGGCTCTGACCAGTTCAACAACAAGTGAGCTGAAATATTTCTTCTGGGAGGAAGGGATGAAAGATTCATGGAGAGATAGTTAAGCACAGTACACTGTATAAATGCACAAAAAGCTGCACCACAGCACTTGATGGCTGAATTCTTATTATGGTTTTGTACACCAATATGAAGACAACAAAAGTAACATGGGAGAAGACAGTGAATATTCTCAACAGACAGACAGTACTGCATAGCATGAACTGTTTGCATGAATCAAAAAACTGCCATTTTTGTTAATCTGTTAGTGATAGTATTGATTTAGTTCATAGAAAGGCAAGCTGCATGTAAGGTATTACATAAAACTCAATAGATAAAATTTCTGAACAAAAAGTATTCACTGCAAGCTGAAATCTGAATTTGGAGGAACATTTAGTATTGCTGGTGTCACAGGGAAACACATACTGAAACATATACTGAAAAATGTGTTGATGGATAAGCTTTCCATAAATACGTTCTCACAGCGTTAAAGACAGAGTTGAAAAAAGGCAAATCAAAAGCAAGAGATGGCCAAAAAATCTCACGTGAGGAAAGGAAACAGCATATTCAAAGCACTCAGGAATTTACTTGAAAACATAATAATTGCTGTTCAAAGCTCAGACTTGGACATTAGAGAATTACTGGTATGCACTATCAATCCTCTACCTGATCCTAGAAATGTATGGATCACTACAAAAAGTAACCAATGCAAGCATAAGCAGAGAAAGAGTAGAACAGCTCCACTGAAACTCTCCCATGCTCTTTGTATTTTTGATGGAATGAGTCTGGTTCTGAGAAGGAAGAGTGTTCATGACACACCTGGAGAATATGAAGCATTGTTTAGCATTTAGTACTACGTAAAGGTACAGAAAGCCATGGAACTTAGGCTGTGTTTGATATGTACTGGAAAAACAGATGTAAGACCTAACATCAGTTTTGCTTCAGGAATGTAGCAGCAGATCAAAAAACCCAACGGTAGAGAGAAACCTCACGAAATAATTATTTAAGGAATGATAAAAGTTTATAAACACAGAGTACATGACAGTTCTGTACACAGGAAGCAAGATTCTACGTAACATGCTTCAAGCTAACGAAAGACAGCTCTGAGGGATGTAAGAACCTCATGCATGAGCTTTTCCTATCTACTGCTGAAAAGTTAGTCCCACTTAGTGGCAAAGACAGATACATCCTTGTATACTGCCTTGGGTTTGACAATGAAAGGTCTTGCCCAGTCTATGAGAAGGAGTTGGACAAGACACACACAGAAACCAGTACAATGTCTTGGGAGTCAGAGAGCATTGACTGCACTGCATGGCATTTTTGTTTTGGTTTGGTGTTTTTTCTTGGGGGTTGTTTCTTGTTGTTGTTTTGTTTTGTTTTCTTAAGGTTTTGAACTATAACTTTTTTAGATCTTTTGTAGGCAAAAGAAATGTTTATGCAAAGGCAGTGGAGTCCATACTTTAGAGTTTGGGCAATAGGAGCTCTTACCACATCTCTTTTAGAAATGGCAGGCATCGACATGACTTCAGCATGTCTGTAGAGGTCTGATGCCTGATTCAAAGTATACTATTATTAGTTATTATCTGAAGATGTGAAACTGATTCCACATAATTATCACTAAGCAAAGATTGTTTTACCATGCTCTTATGCAAAAGCTCAAGCAGGAATTTGGAAACAATCTCTGCAGTGATATACACAAGATAACTGGATAACTCAAGCAAAAATGAATTTCAGTAATGTGGTAAGTGACTGCATTTTCAGTACCCAAAGTAATCCTGAAGCTTAGAAATGCAACTGTGTCCATTCCTTTCAAGTAATACATTTCTGTGCATTAGTAATGGACTGAAATGTACAGAAGAGTATGAGCTTAAAACTGTACTAACCAACATATCAGTGATGAAAACGCAAATGTTCGTACACGCAGCACAGTAATTGCAGTAATCTGTCCTCTAGTGTATTGAATATGCTTTTATGATAGGATAATACTGTGTTATGTATTTATAGCTTTTGGTACAGTTAAACAACGAAAATATTTTAGTTCTTTATTTCTTATAATGCAAAACCATTTTTGTCATAATAGGTGGTTGTTGTTGTTAATGTCAAAATTACCACTGAGCAACCACTCAGCCAAAGTTATTACAACTAAGAAATCCTGCAAGCAGACATCTTCAAAATGCACCACCAAATTCTGTACCTCAGGTGGATGCATCAGCTAATTTTTTTAACCTTGTTTTATTGACTAACACAGTGATATATAGTAGGTGAAGATTTTCAGCAATGCTAGTAGTTTCATCTTTTACAACTAGTGTGTGTTTTAAATAAATCTGCAAAGAAATAAATGTTTAAAATGTACTTGGCTTTATTGACTTCTGTTTCTCAAAAGCAAAAGTGAAGATAAGGTAGGCCTCAACTCAGTTATCCATCATGCTTAACTTTGTCCCTCAAATAATTCTATCCCATTCAACAAAGCAGTATACATTTCTCCTGTCAACACTGATACATTTAAATGTCAACCATCTGTTGTCCGAAACCTTAAGATGGTGAGTCTCTTCTTTGGGTTTATATCTGCTACAAATGAATCTGAGAAAGATAAATGACAGTATTTTTAAAAAGTATACTCAAAAATGCAAATCATTTCAACTACTTTCAGCCGTGAAGGGGTATGTACGTAGTCAAACAGCTGTCTCTGCTCACAGTAGGGGCAGGGAAAGAGAGAGATGGCAATTCATTCCATCTATGCTAGACACTTATCTTTGGATGGGATGAATCACCCTTTAGGAGTCTCTACCTCTCTTCGTTTACTACAGAAGTGCAGATGACTAGCTTAGACTCAATGCCTAAATTTAGATTGCTAAAATTAGATGGGATGTATTCCACTTTCATTCATTCATTTAATTAATCCAGTTAAAAGAATGATCTATTAGTTGTACTGGAAAAAAAGTGGTGCAATTTTGTTGAAAGCTGTGATAATACTGTCCTGCCTTGAACAGTCTGGAGTTTAAGTAATGTGTGGGTGAAATGAAGTATCATCACCATTTTACACACAGGGAATTGAGGATGCAGAAAGACTATGTGAATCACTCTCACTTACACTAAAACTTTGTGTCAGAGTAAAAAGACAGTGATAGCCTGTTAGGCAGCACAGAAAACATCAGTCAGTTCTTCAGCGGAGCCCCTGTATTTCAGTTCACAAGTAGATATAATATATGATGTAAAAGTTCTGTTCTGTTATAAACATACTTGCAATGGCTTGGACCAAAGCTATCTAAACAATCACTAATCTCTCGGCATTCGTTAAAGTAGTTACAGTCAGCCTAAGATCTTGAGCCCCCACTTGAATGCTAGAAGCCTGATGACACCAGGAAGTCCACTGTGTTGTGTTTACAGAACCAAAAAAATGCTGTATAGACTAAGCTGTACTTATTCTAAAGCTACCTGTGGCAAAAAATAAGCTTTTACATTTTCATGGTTTTGGAAAACATGGTATTATGCTTTCAGATTTGAAAAAAAAGAGTTATCTTACTATGTTTTACATTTAACCTTTGGCAATGGATAGATATTATTAATCACAAATATTTAACATGGAGAAAATGGCTTCCTGAATCTTACTCATTACCCCTTGAGAATGTGTCTGGTAAATTCATAACATAATGAAGTCCTATAAAACAAGGCTATAGCTATTAAAGCAATAATGTTGGTTGGAATACTATTTGGAAATAGTTGAAATTACCCTATTTTAAAAAGTATTTTGTGCTTTTTAGGATCTTTGTTCCAGTTATTTATATAGAACAATGTTAAGGCAACAAATTAAATCAAGATTTTGATACCAAATAAACTAAGGCTTTTTGGGTTAAATGGGAGGTTTACAACAAATCCTAAGAGTACTGCACTGCCATGGTCCCACTCCAGAATGATTATGATTTATAATACCCATCCTGTTCCTCCATTTGTTCACGTGTGTGTATATATGAGTTTGTGAGTGTTTGTGTGTAAGTGTACATACACATGTATATAAATGCATGAGCATTATGCAAATTATACATGCCAATTTCAAGCTCAGTTAATAACTCCAGTAAGCACAGCAGTTCCATTCCTTTCAGGAGAAGATAGAGGAGTGCCAGACACTTTCCTGCTCTCCAATACAGAAAATACTTTGGAACATTAGTGGAATACTGAACTTAAGATGTTACATATAATAGAGGTAATTAACAGGTGTGTGAAGACATTTTGGAATACTCATCTGCATCCTTAATTTGGTCTGCTGCACACAATATTGATGAAAAGTCATAAAAAAGAAATATTTTTCTCCTCAAATATGCGATTTTACAACCTGCTCCGTTTCATTTTAATCTTTTTGTTTTTTTGTGTGTGCGTGCTAAATTGTTCACAGTAAGCATAACTTGCATGATTTATCAAAATACCAACATATGGAAGCATTGAATTAATGCCTGATTTTAAGAGCAAATAGAAATGATCATAGATTTTTACAGAGGCTGTATTATCAAATGAAATATAACAGTTCTCTCTTGGTTAGTGTAATGTTAGAAATAGATTCTGGACTGTATTTATCTGCAAAAATCCATATTATTTTTTGACCTCTGATATCCAGAGCCTTTTCTACCAGTATGTCAAACAATTTGCTTAAATCAAGATTAATAACAAAATGACAATGGCACAATGTATGTTGCCGGTCTGAATCTTTTCTTTGTATTGCCTATGAATACCTGAATATTCAGAATGTGTAAGGTAGAAGAGTTGCATTTTCGCAGATAGCTTGTGTAAGCCACTGGATCATTTGCGGAGGGGCATTAAAACACATTTACAGTGGAGCCACAGGCAATCTTTTGTCAAATCTAATACATGCTGCTAAAAGCACTATCTTGAGGACCATCTGATAACAATCAACTCGGTCGATAAGGCTTACTTTTACTCAAAAACTGGTTAGAACACATTTATTGCAGTGACAGTTGGCTATAATCATAATAGGCCTGTATTCTTGCCTTGTTACACTAGTGGACCTTATTGTTACTTGGCGTTTACTCTGCTACACAGGCAATCTAGCTAATGATACTGTCTTCCATTTCTTTGATCTTTTTCTTCAGCTTTTTTTTTGCAGCATCTACATTACCACAGACAGCTGGTTTTCTAAAAGACGTGCCACAAATATTTTGTGTATTTTTCTAGCTTCATGATCTTTGTTACTCAACATAAAATAAAATAAAATTCTATACTCTCAAAGATGCAGTGAAGTTTCTTGTTCAAGCCAAATATGAAGATATAGGATCTTTTGGTGTTCTTTCCACCTTTCTTAGACTTATCTTAGCTTGAGTGTGTTACTTAATCTTTTTTACATAATTTTATATCTTAATGTATAACATTGTATAGTTGAATAAATTATTATTTCTCATGCGTTTGTTCCCCATATTCTCACAATGTGGTAGCAATTTTACATTTCAGAATACACCATTTCTCCTCTTTTGCTTGGAGGGTCCAGTTTATGGAGTCACACATATCAAAACTGCAAATCCATCTTTGTACCAATAAGAACTTGATACCCTGATAGACTCTGTGATGCTCTTTTTTGTCAATTTGTCCTTGCTTTCACTAACACTGAACATACAGTAAGTAATATCTTTCAGATGCCAGTAAAATGTTTCTTTTCTCAAATGTTAACAACAGAACAGAACTATTTCAGATCATCCATCAAAAGCAATTTTTACATCAGTAAAACATGGATGGTTTCAGTGAGAGTGATCAATCCTGGATAAACTCTTTATTTTAGATGAAAGCAGTTTGCAAAGCTACCAGTTACTGGTGACACTATTATGGCTATTAAATTCCACAGTAAAGGTGAGCAGATATTTAAAAAATCCCAGTACTGGAAGAAATTAAACTACCAGAGTTCAAGCAAGTGAAGAGATGATGGATTTCCAACAGAATACAGAATATGTAAGATGAACTGAACAGAAAAAATACCAACTCTTTCATGTTGTATCTTCTACTCATATTATAGCACTATTGGTTCAGTTTTGGCAGATTTGAATGTTCTGGGATGTACATAGTTGCCTCAGGAACCTGGACTGAGAAACCCCCTACACCCTTACCATGGGCAGACAGGTACCTGTATTGCACTCCAAGTTAGCAGTCCCTTTTGGACAAGTATTTGCAGTGCAAATACTGCAATACTAAGTTGACTGTGCTATCTAGGGATTTATACAACTACTGCCCTAAGCTTTAAGCTTCACTGTTAGATCTTGGTTCATATTCCCCTATCTACAATGGCTACCTTAATGCCATTTTTCTCAGTTTTGAATTGCAAGAGAGCCAACTGCAGCATTTTTCTTCCAAAAGATCCATTTAAATGAAAAATGACTCCCTTTGTGCTGAGACTTCTGAAATGAAAAACATGTAAACTAATGTTATAATCCATCTTTGTTATGCTCTACATCTAATTCTTCCTTGTTCATAGGTGAGCCTTTTTGGGTCACATCTGATTGCTCTATTTGCCCATGCATAGTATACTGTGGGATACATCTTTTCAAATTGGAAAGGGTACAGGAGAAAATCCATGAAAAATTAGCTGAGGGGAATAAACATGACTGAAAATAATAGATTTAATATATCAGTCTATTTAGGTTATCAGAAAGAAGTTGGAGAGAAGAGATGACTGTGATGTGGAAAAAATACGTTGATAGACAATACTAACTATAAACAGTTATTTAATCTGATGAAGAAAGCTGAATAATTACTAGATAAAAAATAGTGGACTATTAAGCTAGAAAATTACTCACTTCTTATAGATCTCTTTTCTTAAAAAAAATAACTATTAGGGTAAAAATATGTGCATAAAAATTAAGCCTAATGATGTCTTGATGATAAGAGCTCAGACTTGATGGTCTAATGGTAGCTTCAAAATTTTATACCATTGAAAACAAATGTCCTGTTATATTATGTGGATGACAAAGAAAATCCATACCATCCACCATTAACAGTCCAGTGTTCACCTTCCTCATCACTATCCAAAATTGTAGGTTATATAACATGAGTCTTAACAGCAATGGGTTGCTGTCAGGTCTGGTCAAATCAGGTAAGACCAAATCAGGTCAGACCTGGTCGTCTAAAACTGTAAAGCACTGCCTTCTTTTCTGTTTTGGCATCTACTTCAGATATAGAGACATTTGGAGGGGATCACAATCCACCAAAAATCTACAATGGTCTTTCCATCCTCCATCCCCGCCTTAAAACAAGCTTTCAGTTTGGTTTAAGAAAAGATGAATTTTCATTTGAGATCATTAGTGCCTGTCAACACTCCTGAACAAGGAGCCATTTTCCTTACTTACTGTCAAGGACACACATACTAGCGATCTACATCCTAACCCCTCCCTTCCACCTGCAACAGCTGTACTGGTTATAGAGTGACTGAAGCTATAAGGGTAAGTTTGCCAGTGATACTTTAACTATTGTGTTATTATGTATGTACTTTGACTGGAGTTACCTGTGATATTGAAAAAAGGGACTAGCCCACTGCTATATTTGGGAGAAATAACATGAAATTATTACAAGACCAGTGTATTAAAAAATCACATTCATAGACTGGTCTGATATCACTGTATGGTGAATATGGTACTCACCTCCCATCATTGTCATATTTCTACAACAAATTGATATAACACCAAAAACAAATGCAGTTAAACTAATAAACTTGAAACACAGTTTAAGCATAGCTCTGACCACATTTACAGTAAAAAAAAAAAGTTCTCACTTCATCACAAGATTTATTTTTATTTACTTAATCTAATTTTTATTACATCATTTTTATCCCCCTTTAGTCTCCTTCCAAACTTGTTAGGATATTTGTAAATGATAATGAGGGCATCGCAAGGTATCCAAGCAACTTGAATTAATTTGCTGGGCTAACCAAAAATGTAGATGTTTTTTCAGATGGCATTTATGCTAAAGAGTCTCTGTTTATTTTTCAGAAGTGCTCCCCAGATGAGAGGATTCCTGTAGTGTGAGAGCTCCCTGATAAATAGACTGTAGATGCATCATATGCCATATGATCTCTCGGTAAAACCAAAAGACTAGCAGGCAGAAGCTTCCCTGGTTGAAACCCCAACCAAGTTAATAACTCGTGTATACACTAGGGCACATCATGTGATTTTCTCGTGCTTTTAGTCAATGGTAGGGAAAACTGGCTGAATAGGAGAACTGAAATAATTTCTCATAAACGTATTTTGGTTTCTAGAAATTATCTGACTTGGGAGAAGACATCTGAGAATTAGTTAACACTGGCAAACCTTAAAGTTTTTGTAAGCACTTGAGACCATCTTGGAAAAATTCCTTATACTCAGTAATGAGTAAGAATTTTGTGTTTCATTGACAGAAGAGAAAAACTTATCTTCACTCAGCCTTTCAAGAATCTCATAAACTTGAATGTCAAGTGGTACTTTTTCAATTTTGGAACATGAAAAGATTGTTCCAGATTTCTATATGAAGGAAGATGCACAATTGTTCATCCATTATTTTGTTATAAGACATCTAGATTACTGAAAATCTTTTTAGAAATATCCCACAGAATCTTTACATTAATTCTCACAGATTTATAAAGTTTCCCCTGAAATTTTTAACTAGAATGTCTTTCATACAGGAAAAATGATGGAACCGACTTCTCCTGTCATTGTAATAAGGATATTAAAATGATTCATAGATGTGTCCTTTATGTTTAAGGCATTTGTCCTTTCTACTAAATCCTGCTTACAACTTTTCTGATTCAGTAATGACCTAGAATACTGGTTCTTTTTCTGAAACGCCCAAACCAGCTATTATTTTCTGCCAAGTCGTCTACCAACAATTCATTAAAGGTTTCTATGCCTAAAATTGTGGAGCTTGGTAATTTCTGGGCATGATTTCATTTGTTTATATATTTTCAAAATCTACCATTTGAAAATATTTTATAAGAAAGCAGGGAATATGAAGGAAATACGACAGCTAAACACTTCTGAGTCATAGGCAAAAGGAAGCTACAATCTTTTCCACTCACTCCTGTACTCAGTTCTAGGGAAGACAGTGCATAAAGAAGATGGAGGAGCAATTCAAAAGCAACTGACTATAACCCATGCCTCTCTGTCATGATGCTCGCCAGTTCCTTAATATCCATAAGAAATGCCTTTTGCCAAAGCACGTCCTGTTGGTGCAAGACGCGACTAACAAGCGCAAAGTTTTCCTAGTATAAATAGGCTAACAGCATAAATGACGGCAAATGCAGTATGTATTTTGGGCAGCTCTGACACAGAAACAGGCCAAGAAAGTGATAGAAACATTTTGTATTTTTGCCCTTTTCTGGAAAAAAATAAATTACTTTAGACTGCCCCATAATCACAGATAAATATATAAAAAATTATAATGGATTTTCCATATTTACAATCCTTAAAATGGAAGTCTTCAACATGTCATAACATAAGATGGCATGCTTAAAACCACCTGGAAAGAAGTGCTGAGATTATTCTTATCTCTCAGAAATGCAACCTCATCACCAAGAATTTATGTAAACCATAAAAACATATAGATATGCATACACTCAATCTCTGATTTTCTTAGTTCGTAGATAAGCCACAACTTTAAAAAGTGTTCATCACCTGAAATTCTGCTCTGGATGCATTTTTATGAATGGTTGGTGATCTATCATTCATATGTAGCTCATTGGGAGTATGTGATATTTTATATTCAAAATGATTGATTCTCCAGATTATAGGATAGTCAGCTGTTTGAGCTAGTCAGTTTTCATTTGTTTTAGAATGAGATCTGTGTAACTAACACTTGCAAATATAAATGCAAAATTTGATGTATTAAATTAACTTTTAACACTGATTTATAATCACAGCAACATGAATACTGATTAGAACATGTATGATGTATACAAAAAAGCTCAGAAAACAATAAATCAATCTAAATATTAGTTTTTCTCCTGGAAAGTAGAAAGCTTGTAACGTTTATCACCAGAATAGGGCTCTTCCCACTGTATTTTGCTTGGTCAGGTCTGCTACTTTATGCACTTTGAGATATCAGCATGACAGGAAATACAAAGGAAGCTAAACTTCCTCTGCAGCCTTGCAATTTCAAATATGCAGAACACAGATATAACGACAGAACAAAATCGATGCTTCTTATTTTGATTTCTCAGGAGAAAATCTATTTCCTAAGCCACTTTTTGAAAACTCTCCAGTGTTCACATTTGTATTTATGGCACGCAGTGCCCCACAAGGAGATCAAATTAGGCTTGAAAGACCACTTTCTGGCATAAAAATATATTACCACAGCTATTTATTTATATTGCTGTCATGTGTAAGAGTCCTAGTCTAAGACCATGTCCCAGTTGCGCTTCATGCTGTCCAAACCCAAACCCAAACCAAAACCTTTCCCAGCTTACAATGTAAAGATGAAATAAGAGATAACAGAATTAAAAGTGAAACGATGAGATAATATTCTTCAGGAAGACAGATGGTAGTTTCAGCCACTGAACCACATCCCACCTTTTCCAGTTTTGAAAGAGGATAATATATTAGCATATATGACCATTTTTGGATGGCCATGGGGACTTCCTCTCAAGCGTGAGAAGCAGTATGAGATACAGCATGAGATAAAACACAAATATATAAATATGTTAAAAGTGTTTCTGAGTCAAATGGAAGGTAATGTCATGGACCAGTTAAAGGCAGGATCCCATATCCTCAGGTTGTGAGGCAGAGCTTATGAAGAGCTTGAATACTGCATGCAAATTATTTGAGTTAGTACAGAAGCTTAGACGTGGTGAAGTACTGAACTACAGAAATGATTTTGCAGAAACATGCTGTGTAGGTGCTCAGTTGTAAAAACCTGTATAGGGAAAAGCATGAGAGATGGCTGGAAACAAAAAAATGAATACAACATGATGGAAATAGGGGCAAGAGTTTGCTGTGTGAATGGACAGAATTATGTTAATTATGCAGGAAGAACGAACAAAACCTAAGCACTGAACTAATATGAAAACTTATAGAGAGGTCAGAATTGAAAACAATGCTCAGGTTAACAGCTTGAACAGGCAGGATGTGGCATTGCTCAGGATGAATGACAAAGGAAGGAGTGAGGAAGGCTGTGGGGAAGGAATAATAAATTCTGGTTTGATCAGGTTGAGCTTGAGCTGAACCTCTGTGGATATATCAAGGTGAAATTTTAGTTTGGATAAGAACCAAATTTGTAGTAAACAAAAGGCAGGTAATCAGTATGAAGCATCAGTGAAGCAAAGTAATTGAATTTGTCTTTATGCGTTACACTGCCATTAGTTAAGGTGCAAAGTGAGAAGAGAAACTGAATTCTGAAAAGACTGTTGGTGAGGGCATGTGAAGAATGTCTTGAGAGCATGCACTTCAGAGGAACTCTCATTATACTTGCCTCAAAGAAGCAAAGAGAGGACAGGATTTCAAGAGGAACATGGGTGATATTGTCAAAAATGGCTGCCAAGTCACAGAGAATGAAGTTGTAATACTAATCCTGAGTTTTAGCTAGGAAGACGTAAGTACAGGTTTATCTGGGAGCACTTTCACTAGAGTGCCATGGCAAGAAACTAGAGAACATCTAGTACAGAACTGGAAGAAAAAGTATGAAGACTCAATTTTTTAAATATAATACATGAATATTTGTTGAGCTTAGCAATAATGGATGAAGTACAGCAAGCAGTTGGAGAAGCAGCTAGGCACAAAATGCTTTTTTTGGGTGGGAAACATACACATGACTATATTGTGTATAGCACACTGAACGAGAGTGAGAAATAGAGAAATAAGAGAGGTGGGAGTAGGTGGGATGGGAAGGAGACAGGATACATGCGCCGGGCTGTGTAGAGAAATTGGAAGAGACACTCAGGTATCAGACTTCTATTTCTGCACAAGAGAGACAAAAGATGAAAGTGTAGAAAGAGTATGGTGAGAAGTTAGGCCAAGGAAAGAGGGAAGGTAATTTTGCATTTTGTTATTGTCCTCATTTTTATGGGAATAGTTGTAAAGGGAACAGAGAGAGAATTAAAACAATAAGTGAAAATGTTAGAACTAGAGCTCGGACTGTAGATTTGTCAATTAATTAAACAGAAAAGTAGTCAGCCTTTCCAAAGGAAAAACTTTCCAAAGGAAAATCCAAAGATGAGAGAACAGTGACATGAGAGAAACTCTGGGTAGTAAGGCAGAGGTATTAGGGCTTCAGCTTGGAGCTACTGAGGGTCCTTGTCAAATATTAAAGACTTTCAACTTCTGCTAAAGTGCTGGTTTACAGAAAATCTCAGAATAGGGAAGACACTACAAAAGACATGAGAAAGGAAGGTCTCACCTTAGTCTGTGTGTTCAGAGCACACAAAGTTTATACAAAAAGAGCTCAATCAAAATCTGAGGATGAAGATTAAAGGGAACAGCTGCCTCCATCAGCCTCCCAGCAGGACCTGTACCGCATACACTGCTATGTTATCACAAATTTCTTCTCCCTCAAAGAGATATCCTCATATCTTTGTTAAGACACGTCTTCAACATATCAATAAGTGACTGTATTTGCAACATGAATAAAATGCATCAACTGCCATTTACTATCTGACCGATAAATATTTTCATACTTAACTGTGGAGTGCTGAGAGCTGTCTTCCCAAATTTAGTGACCAGCGTTCTAGTACAGCTATATTCATACCTGATTCAAATCAGTGTACTACACATTCAAGTAATTCAGGCATGCACTTACCAATAAATTACATTAAGATTCTTACAACAGATTCAAGAAAAAACAGAACCTCAGCTGCCAAATATCACAGTGATAAAGGAAGAAAAGTTATTAAGTTTATGTTAAGCACATACACTTACCCCTTCTGTGGTCACACATTAAGACTAACCTTTCTGGAGGTAGATGGGCAAAATGCTGAATGCAGAAGTGAAAAAACTCCTGGACTTGTAAATAAAGAAGTGCTTGAAATACATTTGACTTTATTTACAAGTCAGTATCTGTAAGTGTGCACTTCATAATCTGCATTGATTCTGTTGCTCAAACTACATTCAGGACTAGTCTCAGGAAAATCTACCCTATCTAAACATAATTTAATGTGCCTGAATCTTACTGTATGTACTATTCTTGGGCTTGTATAATTGACCAGCTACTTTAATAGCTTCCAAACAAACTTCTAAAGTAATTGTTCTTTTTTAAAGTGGTAGAGTTTTAGGCACTCAAATGTACTGATGCCTTTGGTCTTTTTACAAACAAAATGTTTCCTGAAAGCTATTTGTTTCTTGAAAAGGGAAAACATCTAGTACTTAATTATTCTATATGCACTGTACACAATTGTAACAATTAAAAGCAGCCCTGATATTGTCAGGGATTTGTACCACAATCATTGATATCATATTAGAGAGTACAGAAAGATGAAGGTCCAAGTCACAAGTCCAATCTTGAGAGCACTGTCATCCATAGGCCTTTGATATCAAAAGAAATCCTGTATATAAGTGCAACATATGCCAAAGGTATAAAATCAAGCAGTATAGGCCTCATTTGTTATGCAATATACATCATTTAATGGGACTAAATTAGAGAAATTAGTCATGGTGAAATTTTGCTCTGCAATTACACTAATGTCTGCAAAAATTTCAAAAATGCATGTGCAGAACAGAGCATGTGCACTTAGATGTTTCAAGAATAGACTAAATTCTAGTTCACATGGGATAAAATTTGTAAAGGTTCTGCAGAACATACACCTTACTCTGCTCCTGCAAGAAGCAGTTCTTACTCTGTAATTGAAATAATGGTTGACAGGACAAAGGGAGTGGTCAAACATTATAAAAGAGCACTGAGAATCAACTTATCTGTTGCCGGATCAGCAGAGCTTCCTCCCCAGAGATAGGCACTATCTAGTTTTGCCTTGATCCATTGCAAATCGTTGCCTGGTAACTTGAGCTGCTTCCCTTTCAGGTCAGTTTTTATTAGATGAAAACCTTTTCATTACAAGCTTGACTGCTGCAATATTTTTATTGTACAAAAATATGACCCCAAATTCTTACAGAGTGTGTAATTCCAGGCACTGCTTTCCCACTGCTACCTCTACACCTGTTTACTATCAGGATTTCCCCTTTCCGAATAGTTCAATCTATTTGTTAGGCTAAAGTAGCAGCTTTGAAACAAGTAGCTAAACATTCTTGCTTTCTTCTGAGAAGTTTTTCTGACCATCTCCCTGTTCATGGGATGCTTTGTGCTCTGTGCCAGTCAGGCTTCTGCTCTTTGCATTGAATGTGTTCCTTCTTCTGGAATCTGGCTGGAGAAGTCTTCCCTGGGAATAGTGTGTAGCCAGGACAGTCTGAGTTGAAGTCCTAATCTTACCATTGCACATTATTTACTACTCTAAATATAAATGTTGTTTGTTTTTCTTGAAAGTTTCCCTTATCTTTCCAGTAATATTAAAAGGTCAGAAAACTCAACCTACCTTTAAGAGGCACAAACTAAGAGCTCTGATTAGGTCTTTCTGGCCAAGCTTTAGTTCAAGATTCAATATGCCACATTTTTCACATAGTGAAGCTCATACCGTGTTTGAACAGAGCACGGGAAGGAGGTTTCCTGCTAGGAAAGGAGATGTGTGTGCCCTTCTGAGCCTTGCAATAATCAGGGGAGATTTCCTGATTCCCTAGTGAGGTCAAGTTATTACCACAACAGAGCTCTCTGCTAGCATGAGGCAGCTCCTCCTCCACTCCATGTGGCACCGGAAGAGTAAATGTCATGCTACCACGTGTGAGGCTGCATATTTCCAGGAGCTTTCTGAACTGGCGCAGCTTGCAGCATAAAGGAAATATTTTTTTACTGCACATTGAATATATTAGGACATAAGGACTGTTTGTGTTGAACTGATGAAGCCCCAGCTGTGTGCCACTGGTTGTTGATGCATAGTTATCATATCTATCAGGCTACCAGCATATGAGAGTACTGACTGAGGTGATTAATGTCTACAGCCTGACAATAATATAAAATAGCATTATCTTACCAGCACTGCCATATTTACTTTGCACTCAGTCTTCTTTTCTGGTAGAGAATTAGAAGAGCCAAACATGGAGCAATTTTTACTACACGAGTTACATTGCAGGCCCACATGTGGAAAGTCTTTATTCTTTTCCCTTTGATCATTATCCAACTTCAGTCACAGCAAACATGACTCAATATGTAAAAAACCGCTTCTAATAGGACTTATAACATACAACAGATTATACAACCAAATTTACCTCAAATGGTTTAGAAGTTGCCTAGCTACGGGATTGGAAACGTTGAGGAACTCCCTGCTAAAGTGGCAGGAAATTAAACTGATGAGCGCTTTAGGACTGAAGCTTCAAGCTCCACCTAGTGACAAAACTTTATCATTGCCTTTATAGATAATCCCAGGAAAAGCACAGGATGCCATGAAACGTTTCTAAAACTCTGCTGCAGTAATGGCAGGGAATGAGAATCAGAGCCAAAAGAAGCACATTGTTTTTAAAAAAATACAAATACAACTGAAAAACCAACACAAGAGGTACTAACTGGCAATAGGCTGCTCAATAAAAGTAACACCACCCCCCCACCCCCCCACCCCCCCATGAAAAATATGTTCTGGGCTTGTGCTACATAGGAGAACAATGTGGCCATAACAATAATAATTTGTGAAGTTACTCCCCTCCTTTGGAAGGAGATTCTTGCATGAATGAAGATAAGAGGCAAAGCTCTAGTCATGATTAATATTTTTCTCCATAACAAGGGTATCTTGTGCTTTATGCCACCAGTTGCCTGGTGGGATAGCAGTGAGATTTTGTTCACCATCTACAACAGCAAGTCCAATATTTTTCAGCAAAAAACTCATATTAAATGGTTATTGTATGCATAGTCATTTTATTTTACGAACATGCCAATATAGGTGTTCTCTCATAGCAAACAAAATAAGATTTTGAAAGTTTTTGAACTGCCCAATCATACGTAAGACTGTGTAGGGCAAGCATGATTTGTCAGAGAAGTTACTGCTAGCTTTAAAAAAGAAAGCTACGTGTTAGTGTATTCTTTATATTTATTTTACCTGTATAAGATGACATTCCAGGCTGTCTTGATTATCTGAAAATAAAAATTACACTAGATTACCTTGATGGTTATAAATGTACTATATGTTCTGTCAGTACCAATGTTCTAATGCTTCCTCAATTAATTTTGTTATATAAAAATAAAAAATGTGCATACTTTATTTTTTCCTGTAAGAATAAGATCTAGTAAGCATCTAATGTGTTGATATTTATTTTATCTTCTATTGAATACCTGAATATTTGTGGTCTTCAAAAGTAGGTAAAAATTTTCTTGAAAAAGAAAGCCTCATGATCAAGAGGAGACTGAGGATGTGGATTGAATTGCTGGCTTGTTCACAGATTGCTATGTCACTTTAGGTCCAATAATGAGAACAGTAATACTTTGATATCTCAAAAAGTTAATAAGCATTATTTCATTCATAAAATGCTTTGACATGGAGACAGTTCTCTGGAATATATTATTTTTTCTGGAAGTTCCACTTCTGGTTTTGATCGCAGTCAGAAAATCTAGTGTCAAAGGAAACACTTAAGTTAATAAGAATTCTCCAAAGAAGATCATGTTTGGATTTAGATGGGGAAAGGCATTAATCTTGTTTTATTCTGACTATCCTCACCAGAGTTCTGCAGTAGTAGAAGACAATAAACTGACATGATGGAGCTTGAGACACACTTGTATTGGGAAAAACAATATTAAACAGTGTTTGGAAAACACGTATTTTGAAAGAAATGCTGACAAAAATTCCTGTATATGTTGCATCTTGAAGCCATTTACCACACTGAACGTTGTCACATTTCTGTGTCTCGATTAAGGAAAAGGCTGTACGAGCAACGTATTTACATGTCAGAATAGAAGAGAAGGGCTTACTGGAATAGTGTTTACTGTTAAATTCTGCCAAAGTTTCTTTTAATTTGTGGTATTTTAATTCTATTTAGGGTGGCGCCTGCTAGTGGAATCTGGCGCTGAGCTACTGTACTTATGCTGTTCATTAAGGAACGTACTGTGTTAAGGATTGCAATGTAAAGTATGGATAATTGGGAACTGATCTGTTACCATGTTGGAAAAAATATGTAATGCAGGTTTCAGCAACAGACTTCTACTGATATGCTAGCCTAAACTGTTTACTAGCCTGATTCTGTATATAGAAGAGGCTATATTATGTTAGAAGTCTTTGCAGCAATTTGGCTACTCTCTAAGTTGCCTGTATCTATGTGGATGAAGCTACTGCAAGCATTCCTCTTTGTGCAGAACAAAACATGATTTTGCAGATTTGTATTGCCAGGGAGAGCAAAATAACTTATGATGATGGCAAAAAACACATTAATATTGTACAACTGTAATTACACTAGGGATTTTTCTTGAATAGAAGTCTTGCCAAGAAATCACAAATGAATCAGCACTGCTAGAACATACTGAAAAATTTTAGTTTTACAAATACTACTCAGATCTAGCTTTAGGGTAAAGAGCCAGGGTATGCACTTAGGCAGAAATAGGTTAAATTAAGCAGAACGGCTATTCATTCAGACCACAACAGAAAGAGAAAGGGGCTAACACAGGAGGATCTGCCAAATGTCCCCAGTGCGTCACATGTCATCTCTCCCTCCACCACAGCCGAGCTGCAGAGGGATGGGCTGAATCCCAATGGCTTCTTCCCAGACCCGCTCTGACATCCATACAGTCCCCTTACAGAGCTGGCTTTCCTCTGATGGAGCTCCACCGTTGTCTCAGAGCCCCCAGGAGCTCACACAGTGCTGGCTCTTTTATGTTCAGGAGGACTTTTTTTTTCTTTTAGCTATTGAAAAACCCAAACGCAGAGCCCAGGTTCTGCAGCATGGTGCTGTAAACTGCAGAGCCCTGACTTTTAATGTACATTTTTCTTTTTACTGCTTTGCTTGCTGTGTTCCTAGGGCAGTAATCATATGATTTGGGCCTAGCGTACAACCTGTCTCAAAGTGAAGCGTGTGCCAAAGTGTTTTGCTGGACCAAGGCCAGAAATGGCATCTCACAATGGTGTAAGTCAGTACGCATTCACGTCAGCGATGCACTGGTGCTAGGAGGGAATCTCGCAAACTGGAGTGAGCCCAAGGGCAAGCAGGAGGACTCTAAATTAATAACACTTTTTTTTTGCTGAGGATACCAGAACAAGGTCAAAGGACCTATTACAATTTGCTGCTACAATTCATTTACAGGTCTCAGCAGGCCTGTGGGTCTGAGGCCGGGCCTGCCCGACCGAGGCGGAGCAGGCAGGAGAGGGCCCCCTCGCCGTGAGGAGCTGGGCCTCGCCGGCCATGGAGGGCCTGCCTGGCACTCTGACCCCGTCCCCCTGCGCCCGCCGGGAAGTGAGGCAGGGTGGCAGCCACGCCGGATGGCACCGGGCTGAAGCAGGGCCTTCCCTGGTGTCCCCAGGAAGGTGCATCCCCGGCCGCTTTGCTGAGATGCTTTCCTTGCCGCAGCCTGTCCTCAGGTGGAACTGTGGCATCACTGTGGCATGGAGGGACCTTGCGGTGTCCTTGTGCCAGCATGGTGGGCACTGCGGGCCAAAGGCTGGCCCAAAGTCTTTCATCAGAGGCAGTTTCTGACACTGCAAATGGTTGTGTGGTGTTTTTTAGTAAAACTGCAACTGCTTCAATTGCTGGAAAGTTTCTGTATGAGAGACTAAACTGAAAAGGAAAGGCAACAATCCTTACATACAGAGATTAATACAAATGTGGAAAGAGGTTAAAAACTGAACAGTTAGTAAGAGCACTGTTTTTTGTTAAAATATTAATTTAGAGCAATATTAAGACATAAAATAGCGAAAATTTTATGAACTATTAACTATTCATAATATGTGGAAGTTCTGAATTCATTTGAAGGGTAAACAGACTTTTAAAAGCCCTCCTAATTATATACACAGTGTTACAATTAGCAGCACTACAGATTTATTTTACAATCTAATCATCGATGATGCATTTCAGTGATATAACACTGCTCATCCACAGATCTCAAAGCACTTTGATAAATACAATTATTTTCATTTCACAGAGATAGTTTAAGACAAGAAAGTCTTTGTGACTTGTCTAGGAAAATACAGAAGCTTATTTCCTGTTGCTAGGGGGCAAGTGCACTAAGAAAAGATGAAGAAATGCCTTAGGGTAGTAGACACATTTATTTTGTACAAACCAGCTGAGTCTGGTCAACGTTTGTCAGCTTAGGTAGGGTGCCAGGCTGATGCAGCTAGGCCCAAGCTAGGCTGGGCTAGTTCATGCCTCGTATTTCTAGTTTCTTGTGCTGACAGAGTGAACTCAAGTCTGGCTGTACCTAGCAAAATACACCCAAATCTGACTTCCATTCCAAACAGTGAAAGCACCATGGTGCAAAGTGAATCAGCAGAATTACTGAGCACAGCTGAGTATGTGACTCACCCGTTTCATCTTGAGGGCCCACTACGGTCAATGTCACTTCGTACAGACTCTAAGTGTTGTGGCTCCTTTTTAATTTAGGGTTTAAAAGAACTCAACATTTAAAGCAAAACACTGTGAAAAGCATTGAATGTCACATGGTTTCATGTGGTTTCGATGAAACTCTCTAAACAGGACCAGGCTCACTCAAAACTTACACCAGGATTTCCTTTCAGGGTTTACTAACGGCAACTGAGTTTCGTATTTCTGACTAATCCAAGGCCAACCTAATTTCAGAGGTGCTTAGATTCTGTGAAGACATTTTCTGAAGCTGTACTTCAATCACCGTTAATTTATTATGAAGGAAGTGACAAGGACAACGATGGCAATGGTGAAGTGCTGATAAAGTATCAATACAGAGAAGGGGTTACTGTTTTGCAGAATATGCTGTTGGTCCAAAGCATCAGAAGGGCATTTTCGATCCCATTTTGCAACATAGCACATGCTTCCTTTCTCTTCTGTCCTGACTCTGCCTTTACAGAAGTATGCTGACACCAATCAGTTCTCTCTACACGCTGAGCTGGACAGGTCTGATCTGGGTTTCTGCAGCCACTGGTGGAGATACTGCTTTAGCTAGTAAGCCAACTTTCTCATGAGACCAACAGCTAGTTCACTGCTGATCCGCTCTGAGCTCAGGTCAGTCTGTATCTACATGTGCAAGTGTAGTTTTAGTCTTGGTCTCTGTCTCTGCTCGTCTTCTCTGTCTCTCTCCTTTACATGCCAATTCTAGGACTAATGTGGACTTTTAGTAAAAAACTGGTTTTCAAACCCCCAACGCTGGAGTATGGTTTAGCCTTGGGTTGTTAATTTCATCCATTATAGAGCAGTTCTGCTTAGGAGTGAGCTGTAGTGCTAAAACAGCACTAAAATATAAGGGAGGGTAGAGGACAGCTCAGGACAGACTGCAGAGGGGAGCAATTAAAGGCCTAAAGGGCTTACTTTTCCCTCCTACCTTGAGGAAGGAATGACAACAGGAGCTGTAAGTGCCCTGTTTGATAGTACTATTCAACTATGTTTGTTTTAGTCTTTCAGTTATAGCTATTCCCCTTCCCTCCCTTTCTCCTTCCCCCTCGAAAACCCACTCCAAACTGCCCAACAAGGAATTAACACCTGTAGAAAGCTTTTCTTTCACAAGAGTCAGCTGAGATCCCACCAGGGATGTGCATTGTTAGGTGTATTCCCTCCACCCCTCCAGCCCCCTAAAGAGTCATCCTGTGCTGCTGACACTGGGCTCCTGAAGCTGAAGTGGGATCTTTCGTAGCAGCCTCAGTGCAAACAGAAGTGAAGGTGAGCTTGCAAGAGTGTCAGCAGCAGCAGCAGCAGTGACTGGTCTGCTGGAGAGCCAGTGTAAAAGCCCATGTCTGCCATTAAGCTATTCTTAAAATAGAAAGAGATTTTGTTGTTGTTCTTTATTGGTTTTGCTTTAATCATGACCGGATGCTATGAGTGTTGTGTTACACTTATGTAGCTCTTGCCCTAAGCTTAGATTTCAAAATGGTAAATAGACAAAACAACTTTTTTACTGCTGCTCGCTCCTGCCCTGGGAAAAAAAAGATGTGCTACTGCCTGACAGAGAACAAGAACCCTAAACATTGTTCACAGAGGATTTAAAGCTGCTTAACTAAGAAGAAAAACCAGTTTTAATTTCTTTTTAGGTTTACTTAAGCTATGTCTGATTTTCCCATGTTGCTCAAGAACATGATGATCTTGCTGGAATACTCCCAAGATTTGGCACTTCAATAGTTTTGAATGGTTTTAAACTGTTTTTACTGTTTTCCATTTACAGCATCAACACAACAATTTCTTAGAAGTTTTAAGACAGATTTGTTAGCCAGCCACATTTTGTAGATTTTTTTTCCACTAGAAAATCTCATCACATTTTGGGAAAGAATTACAAATTTGGAAGAAAATTGAAATAAGAACAAAACATTTTTCTTCCTGCATATGCACTGCATTTGATTCTGACCTATGGGTGTAAGTCAGGAGTATATGACTTTTCCTGATTCTTTCCAATCCTTTGCTAACACTGGGATTCAGATGTAGGCCTAAAGACTATATTTTATTCTCAGTGTCACCAGTGAGCATGGGAATTTAGTGTCCCAAGACTCGGACACTAAGCCCAGTCTTGCACAGCGTGGAGGCTGAAAGATTCCTTCCCTAGAAGAGCACTTAAAAGTCACAGATTATTGAAAAATCAAGACAGAGATTCAGAGACACCTTGAGATTAGCCTAATTATTGTGGCATTTGGACACAGATAAATAAATAAATATATTTTTCTCATTTAGCTTCTATGGTTATTTGGTTTTGAAGTTTTCAGTGTAGCTCAGAACTCCTTGTTTTCAAAAGGAAACTGAGATTCTCACTGAAGAGATTTAAATCCAGAAGGTATAGGTTTAGTATAAATGCCAGATGGTATGTAACTTTACAGTAAAGTGATGAGTCAGTGACATCATTCACATGTGTTTTAAAAATAGCATCCAAATCATAGAAAATGAGCTACTGAAGACTATAATCACTTACTAGTAATTCTTGATGAAAAATTCTTGCCATCTTCTTATGATTTTGAAAATCTATTTTTTTGCACCTTGTGCTCCTTTGACTTACTACAGCAAGAGAAATGGCATTTGATATATGTATGGATTACAAAACTGGGCAGCAATTATATCTTCTCATGGTTAGTGGGGAGGATAAGCAAAGAGGTCATCTACACTTTGGGTGCATGTAGCACTGTAATTGAAACCTTTTTCAATTCTGATGATGCAAATAGTGAAAGCAGACTTCTAAAATGCTGTAAACCACAACTGGTGTCAAGTAGCTACTTTGGAAGTGTGTGGAGCTGTCCAGATTCACCTCATCATAAAACTGCTATTTTTCTTCAGTGCTTTTGCCATTTTCAGTTAATCTATAAATATTTTTTATTTGATAAAGAAGCATCATGATATGTTTTGTGGTAAGCAGAACGACAGACATGAGATGATCAAGAACTTAGGTGATTTTTGGTGGAAAATTCAAGTGTTTATGGTACTCCTGCTTAGATGGAAGGAAGTAGATTTCAGATAAGAATTCAAAAAAGGCAAATGAGACATATGAAAATAAGGTAGATGATATCTTTGAAGCAGAAGTGGTTAGAAGGCAATTACTATGGGTTTCACATTACACGGGGGTGCCTGGAAAGCTTACGTAGGTGACGGCAAATTACCTCATGTGTGGGTAGGAGAGTCTAAGGAGAACCAAGAAAAACTGACCAAGTTTACTATCCTTCAAGTTTGACTAACTATGTCATGTTTAATCTACTGAAAGTGATTAAGACCTACACTCCTTTTTATTATTTAAATAAGAAGCTCTTATAGCAGCTTTATGAGTAGCTATTCATATGTTATGGAAAGTGTGTTTTGAAATCAGACTTGAATTTGGTCTTCAGAAATATTCAAAGCCTCACTACTTTGACAGAAAGGACTGCACTGACACCTTCTGAATCCATGTTTGCTGACAAGACAGGTGATAACCTTGCCTAGATGGCCCATCATGAACCTTTCGAAAACTCTTTAATGTATCAGAGAGTAATGCTGCAACTAGCATCATCAGCCAAGCCATTTCAAGTTAATAAGATTAAGAGTCTCGGGAAATATTTAGGAGTACACGCCAATGAAACAGGACCCACAGAGAAGAGCAGATACCAGATGGAAAGCTTTATCTCAAATAGGGATTATTGTTTAGAGATAGTGTGCTTAGAAGATGTGTCTTGTACAGGGTGCCAGAGGTCTGGCGGTCATGAAAATGGTGTTGCTAGTCCTGCTATTCATGCCTGATATCTTCTGGCTGAATGAAACACAATCAGGATCCAAAATTAAAACAAAGCTGCATATTAAAGCGCATTATTGGTTTTGTTCTTTGCATTTGTTTCTGGATCTAGAGATTAGCTTTTTGTCAAATCTTTCCTGGCATTGAAAGTGATTTCAAAAAGGTCTGGCAAATACAGGGTGCTTTTCTCCAAAGGGGAAATGTAATTACAAAGTATTAAATCGTTCTCAATGAAGTACTTCACACAGGTTTAAAAGTCCTCTGGAGCCTGCAGTCTTTACTAAGATGCAATGGCCTAGTTGTAAGCGGGTAATACAAAATACAAATTAAAAAAAAAATCTCGTAGAGCAAATGTTAACCAGAGCCTCTGTAAGTGGGCAGGAAGTCCAAGACTCAGGTTTCACTCCAGACTTGTCACTCAGACCTCATTACTTATTTTCTGCCTGGAATCCTCAAAACCAAATAGCAGTTTTGTGCTGATGGGATACTGAGAAAATACTAGTGGAAAGAAGCCACAAAAGGGTTGCATCCTAAAAATAAAGCATAGGTAAACAAGGCTTAAAAACTGTAGTGGACTAGTGGTTGGTGACACCATGTGAATCTTTTCAGCATACAAAGTTCATATTACCACTGAATATTTTAATGCTAAATGTTTTGAATAAAAGGTCAGTGGGGTTTTAGAAGGGGAAAAAAACCTATGAATGGGGATCTTTCTCACTCCTTATTAATCTGAGTATATTACTATTTTGCTGGAGGTCAAAACCTGTCTGGGGAGGATTTCAGAGCAAAGTGGATGCTACATGGCACTGGAAGCAGAGGAATACTTTATTCAGTCCCCCTTCCTTGTTCAGTCCTTACCTGGGCACACACATCCCATATCTGTGGCAGCTCTAAAGGAGTGCTGATTGACAGAGGAAGGGAAATAGAGCATGACCAACCTTTGGTTCCTTTCCCTCTCACTACTAGAATAGTAAAACCACATAAGTAACACTGAGGATCTCCAAAGACGATAGAAAGAGAGCAAAAGCAGAAGTACAGCAGGGTGCAAAGCAGATTCAGCAAAAGGAAAATGGCATAGGGTAGTGTACAAAGCGAATGCCATGGCTAACTCCATTAATAACAGCAGCAGTATTGATACCTAGTACAATGCAGCATTATATACTTCCAGAATCATAGAACGGGGCATTTTATGGGTATGCAATCCATCCCTGGGCTTGGCCCAAGGGTGGCTATTGCAGTTGTATAGGGACCCATCAGTAGCCAAAGGCTACACTACGACGAGCAAGTGTGCTTAAGCTCAGTGAGAATTCAAGGAGCTATGTGTTCATGGCCTCATTCAGGACCAGATAGTGACTCAGAAATCCAGCCTGGTAAGTGTTCTAGCTTCCTTAAAATCTTTATAAGCAAAAAAGTAAGTACAGTTATAAAGCACATTTTGAAAGGCTTTTTGTCCAGTACCGATATAAGTTTTGCAGTTATCAAACTGAACATTTTATTTAAGTAAAATAAATGTGCTTCAGAGTTCTAAAATAATAGAGTCTTTGATTAACAGGCCTGCCTTACTCTCTTAGTCATCATGTTAATTGTCCCATCAATAGTTGTTTTTATTCTTGAAAACACTGATTTCAGTTGCTGGTGTCCATTTTGCATTTGCTATTATTTGTCTTTTAAAGAATACAGTATAAAAATGGAAGCTCAACTAACCCCAAAATGCATGTTCATCTGCATGCTACAGAAAAGATGATAAATGTAGAACTCTGTAAAGTCAGAAATTCTGTCATAATGAGTTAAATGTATAAATAAGAGACATTCATAATTATCGATTCAGGACTCTAAAACAGGAAGGAAGTTAAGAACATTACATTTAAAAATCATATTTAAAAGTAAAAATAATTGTTTTCTTAAAACATATTTTCATCTACCTTGATTAACTTACATCCTTAGTAGCCATAGGCCATATGTATACAGAAGCTCTGCAGTATCTTTTCTCATATCCAGATTTATGCACTTCCTCAAAATATGGAGAAATGACTACTGGACAAAGTCAGCCAAAATATAAAATGCAGAAATATTTTCAGGTTCAGAACTAGCTTATGGCCATACAGTTAATAAATGAGAAACTTGCAATTTCTTTACACTGTCTGCATTAGCAGGTGCAGAGGCAGTCAGAAGGAATGGTAGATTTTTTAGAATCAGGGACAATCTAGCAAAAAAACCTATTCAAAACGTTGTAATTCAGTCATATTGTTTTAATTGGGCAACACGGCATTGTGATAACAGATGGTAACTCCATTTGAACAGACTCAGCCCTACTGATAGCATTCTGCCCTGGCTCCTCTGAATGAAAAGCTATGTGCTTCCAGTTTATATTGCAATAGCTTCATTCAGATTTCACACTTGGAGAGACACTGTGTCATTATGAGAGCAAATACCATTTAAGGCTCTGTGCATTAGTGTATGGAGATTTCATGGTAGTCTCCATTACTAAAATGTCAAGTTAGTTGGAACTGTAATCACTGAGCTGCTTTAGAGTGAAGATGTTACTGCTGGTAGCTGTCTACCCCACCCCCAGCCAAAGGTTACAGTTCCTGGATCGAAGTTAGCAGAAATAACATGCCTATATCTTAATACTCCATCTAGGTGGTGCCGGCTGACATCCATCTTCCACGGTGGTTTATCCCAGCGGAAGTGCTACACATGTTCCCCTCTACTGACTATGTGGTAACTCCTGGCAGAGGAATGGGATGGACAGCTGGAGGCAGAAACATCTTTAATTTCAGAAGAAGGTTTCACCAGAACTTGCTTCTCAAAATTCTAAATGTTAATAGCTTCCTTCTACAGAGATAAAAGCAGTTTCTAAGCCAGTGGATAGCTAATGTAGTGTTGCACTTTGGAGAGGGAAATAGGTTAATGGGGCACTTTGTCAAAACATGCAGGAACATCAGCTATTATGTTCTCCATAACCCTCTTCATACCTGTGCACTTCACAAAATGGCAAAGTGCAGGAGGGGTGTAACACAAGTTAGTTGTCTTACCCTACCTCAAGGGCTATACACCCCTTGGAATATGAAAGCCTCAGCCATTTGCTTCCTCGTAACAGTAATGATTTGGGGAGGGGAAGAAACCAAATGTGAACAGACCCTGGCTGCCTCCTGTGCTCTGTGTGCTTCCTCACTCCCTTGCTGACCCTCTCAAGAACAATTGTGATCCAGCTGAAGTTTTTCCTGGCTCTTGCCCGATTTAACAGATGTTTAATAATGGTTCTGGATCACTACTTACATGCTGAACAGTTCTCTGTTAATCTGAAAAATTTCTAGAGAAAAAATACTATGTAGGGGGCTGGTGAGAAAAAAAAAAACAAACCAAAACAAACAAGCAAACCCCCCAAAACATGAAAAAATATTTTAATTCTCAGGGTATATATATCTGGCCAGCAACAATTTAACTGCTTCTGGAGTGACTTTCTTAATGTCTCAGTACTTGAAATGTTTTTGTAGTACACTTGGCAGGCACTACTGTGCAGAAGATCATGATGTACAAAACCACATAATTCCAAACAGCAGGCTTTATCTCAGCTGGCCCTTATATGGCCCTCCACACTATAGTAGCTAAGCTCCTCACAATCTTTTGGGCATTTGTCTTCGAGGCTCTAGTGAAATATAGAAGTGTTATACTCTGCACTCTTCTTTAAGAATGGTCTCAAGCATGGCTATGAACACGGCACTCTCCCTTTTCTCATGTCTTCATAGCTACCTTGTAAAGCTATAACTCTTCAGGCAGCTGCTGACACCCTGCCTGACTAAAACAAGCCATAGAATTAAAGCTGTTAGGTGATACACCAGGTACTTTAAAGGTGACTGTCCAGATGTTCCAGATGCCACACTTTCAGACCTACTGCCCACAGCCTCTCATCCAACTACAGGTCACTACAGTGAAGACTGAGGTTCCTTACTAGTCAATGGAGAGTAATAGACAATTTTAGGACATGAATCATCTGCTTAAAGAACAGATGAATCACATACTCCAATGCCTATTTCTCTTCATTGGCTGTAGAAAGTCTAGACAATTATTTGGATAGAGAACTCTACATCTAGTCAGACAATCTCAAGTCTGGTCACAAAAAATGCCATCAAAAAACAATATAGGCATTCCCAGACTAAAAGCAAGATCCACAGAGGTTGTCAGTCACCTGAAACAAACTACAGTCGGTAGGTACTCCTAGGTATCTTTGAAGATATCTGTGTCAAAGTGATTTGTTTGAGGTCTTACACAGTACAGACACAAAGTCTGCATCTCACAAGCCTCAGGTCAAAATGTTGTCTATTGATCTGTCTTCCCTACCAGTCTGCTGGAAATGAATAAACATTATAATTGCCACAAATTCAGACGCTGCATACAGAAGGTCTTTTTGTTAAATAAAAAAGTCTTAATGATTAATTACAGGAAGGAAGTGAAATCATGCATGCCTGTGCCCTATGGAGCGGGTTTGAAGCTGTCCTTGTCTTTCACTGTCCTATGAAAACAACATCTTTAAAGCTTCCTTAAAGATTACTCTCATGATGAGAGGAGGCCATATGTAGGCTATTGGACACACAAATGTAGATTTTACTCTGCTTCTCATTTTGTGTGTATTATACTGTGTTTGAAATGGGGATTTTGTTGCTTTGCTATATGACTTCCCAGCTGCCTTCCGCATTCAACATAGAGTCTTACCACTTGAATCTGGTAAACTACACTACCTCCCTTTTTACTTGCAAAGGTGCAAGGAAAGGCACATACCTGAGAAACAAGGGACAAAATATTGTACAGGATTACGGAAAAAAGCCATTGTTTTAACTGCTATTTAGACACTCAGCTTTCACTTACAGAAAAGAATAGTCCTCCAAAAGTTATGGCCTTAATGAAGATCATCAAAATGTGAAGGGAGTATAATAGATGCAGAAATGCTTGAATTTGTTTAAAGCCTGAGAGGTTAAGTGTCCCACTAGCTGTCAACTCATACTAAAGACAATGTTTTTTGAAGGAAAACACATTGTTATTTCACCATTTATGAAAGTAACAACAGAAAGAAAAGGAATAATTTATTATTGTGGTGACTTGTCAGAAATAATCCTGGATATCAAGGATGGGAAAGAGGGAGAGATGAGACAGAGACAGAGACCAAAGAGAGATTGCCAGAGGTGGATCTGACAACATTCCTAGTTAGGAGAGATTAATGTGCTGCTGATTAACATGCTATCAAAGAATCAAAAGAAAACCAGTTTAGTTTCTATTTCATAGTCTGTAATTCTTGTTCAGCTAATTTTCCATTGTGTTCTATTAAACAGATTTTCCACCAGTTCAGCTCAGAAGATAAGAGCTTCCTCTGGGCTTTCTGGCACTTCTGGATTTTGCACCACCTTTGGCAAAACCAGGGAGTGCCAGGTAGGCACAATTGGGTATGAATTCATAGGCAGCACTGTATCTGCTACATGGAAGTGGCAACCTACCTGTTCTCCATCAGCTCTAGCAGCTCGGCCATCTTAAAGTCAAAAAAAACCAAACCAACACCAAAACATGCCAGGGTTGGGAAGATAACATTTTCACCCTTTATAGAAGTTAGGTTTTAGAAGTTTAGAGATTGCAACTGCCAGCTTGTAGAGGACAGAAAAATGTTTGACTTACACTAAGCACGAGAAGTAGCCAGACTCAAGTACCTGAAGTAGTCTCAGGTCCCACAGGTGGGAGCCTGGCATTTAGAACACCAGGTCCTATGAGCGTACTTTTTGCATCTGAACTGTTCCTAGAAGATGCCATTTTTGTAATGGGAAATAGGAGATGCATTTTCCTACCTACTACATCCAATTGTAGTTCCTATCGCTTATGTTTGTTGGAAAGGATACTAGCTTTTCCTCCTTTCATTGACAAGGTAGATACATAATAAAATACAGATACTTTGTAAGCTTTTGTTGGTATTGCTATTCAGTTCGTAAAATCTCCCTCGGACAAAATAAGGCCCCCCTGTCCTTCTGTGCTGGTTAGTAGAAAAGGAAATATTAATGAATTTTACCCCAGATTTATCCCAGTGAAAGCAGAATCAAAACATCATGTATTAGGCACCTAATAACCAATGAGATTACATAAAACTAATTTGAAACTTATTTTATGTTGTTTTAATCCCACTGACTCCAGAAAATATTTATGCAGGTAGAAGGGAACAGGATCAGTTTCCTACTCAAAACGTGAGAAAAAGACAGTGCTTGAATTGTAGTTTACACTACTTAAAATTAACCATAAACAATTACATATTTTTCTAAAAGATTCAAGAAAGAACAAGTTTAGCTTCTCTGTTGTAAAAAATTACATTCAGTTCATTTTCCATCCTCCTCTTTTGAAAGAAAATATTAAAGGTCTACGGAAAAAATGAACAGGCATTTGGCAAAACTTGGCTTCTGGCAAACTGGCAGCAGTTACTGCATTACTGAAACACATTCATAAATGCTGGCTGCTTCTTCCCTGGAGGAATGCCAGCAAAGTACCCACCCTGGTGTCTGTCTTTCCAGATACACCAACTCCACACTCTTAGGTCTTGCTGACATACATCAAAATTCATTCTAAAGTAGGCCTTCTGTGCCATCTGAACTAACTCTAAAGCAAGGCAAATAAGGACCACATCAGTCCATCTAGGTTGTATCTGTGGCTTCAGATATCAGACAGGTATATTCTGATCTTCAGCTATGTTTACAGGATAAAAAAAAAAGTGTAAAGCAGTAAAACACAGTAAAAACTAATTCCTATCATCTGCAGAGCACAGAAGTTCTTTATAATCAGAAGAAACAACCTCTGTTCTTCAACCTGTTAATTTTACTTCAGTGCGTTCATCTTATTCCAATAATATTCTCATGTAAATGAGAGCAAAGTTAGAGCTTTTTGTAAAGACAGGCAATAATGTGAATTTCCATAAGTCTAACTCCAATCCTTTTTAATATTGAAATGTATCAGTAAATACGGACAGCTGTTGATACATATAGACTCATTCCACCCACGCTCTGAGCGAGTCAGATGTTGAGCAGCTCCCATTTGGGAGTTCAAGCTTAGAAGCACAATGCTTAAGTTAACAGACTTTGCTTCTCCTTCTGGCACATGTGCACTCCTAACCACCACACCCTGATGCATCCCCCCACCAAGTGTCCAAACAGGACAAGCAGGAGACTGTGTGACATAAGATCTTCATGGAGGTTTGTACCCTTTCCAAAGATTCTTTCTGCTGGACCGAATGATGCATGTTGTTGTTGTTGTTGTTATTGTTATTATTATATTTGTTTATTTATTTATTAGTTCTTAGCGGTGACATTTGCTTAGTGGACCCAGTAAGAATCATGGCTATGATGGTGTAGGCACCGTAGTTACAGAAAACACTAACACACAAATACTTAGGCTTCATCTTAGAAAGAGACTAGGCTCTGCACCCTAGAATTCTTAGGATGCATTGACATCTTGTGGACAAAAAGAATATAACACAGCAGTACCTACTGCCAGGATACATTATGGCAATATAAACACAGTATTTGAGGACATGCATATGCTAAATTCAAACTACCTAGCTTGAAGTTGAGAAAATGATACTCAGAGTAGCATGGACTTCTTCTGAAGGAAAACATTTGAATATTTATCTAGTTTGTTTGGGTACTTTTGCTGTCTGCAGTAATTTCTGTGCTGCTGCTGCAGCTAAACTTCTATTGGTACCCGAGATACTGCGGCTAAACTAAGCTGGACACTACTATACAAGACAGTTCCAGCAGTAGCAGCAGTCTACAGGTGCTCAGTGTGTAGGAGCCTAAGAAGATGCACAGTTGTGACATCTTCATGATGGAATAGCCAGCTAAGGTAAAGACATCAGTTCATTTACTGTGGAAGGGCAAACTAGTATTGTTCTTTGCAACTAAGTCATTTTACTTACAGAAATTAGTTTGTTTCCCATCACTATTATTTCCTTCCTCTCATGCATTCATTTCTTCGTTCTCTGTGGAAGGTATTCCAGGAAATAAAACTGAACAGAGCAAAGTAGATTCCAGTCGCTCCACACCAGCTGCATTTGCAAGCCTTCACTTTAAACAATCATTTTTAAAGGATTCTTTTGCACCAGCATGACTTATCTGATCTCATGTCAAACAAGCCCGCCTTGAGTTATCATATGGAGATAGTGGAGCTTCTGGATCTTCTGCCATGACACAACCTAGAGTAAGATTTTTTTTCCCCCTCCCAAATGAGTGGTTGACAAGCTATAGCCCTGGGAGAGACTGATCAGCAGTCTGTCAAGAAGTTACACAGTGCTGGTGCTTTATTTTTGTTTCTCGTTGCATCTCTATATTAAAAATATCTAAAACTAAGTTTAATATTTTCTTAACAAAACCTGTCCATGGGATTAATTGCTGGAGTTGTGATAAAAAATTGGTGGGAAAAACAGGTTGCTGACTTACCAGAGAGCCACAACAGAAACGATTTTATAAGATGGACACTGAGATTGGATGCACTGAATGGTTTGTGTGATAAGCAATAGAAAAACCTAGGTCCTGCATACCGCTTTCACTGGCAAAAAAAAAAATTCTATCTCAAAGCATTTTTATCCACAGCATTTTATCAGGGTTCTTACTGAGGCCATCCTTGTTTTACAGATGTCAAGACTAAACATGGAGACATGGTGATTTGCCTAGAATCATCCAGAACACTAGTGTCAAAGAGAAATAGCATCCATAGCATCTCATTTCTCCTAAGTGCTCTTTTATACTCACTGTTGCCCTTTCAATACCATGCCTTGCACAGGAAGCATATATTCCTTCTTTTGGCCCCCACTTGATGCTTCACAACCATTGCACCTGCATTTCACATATTTGCAGCTTATCTCACTGTTAGTCTGAGTTCTCATAGGTCAAGCACAAATAACCAGCAGATCCATGATTCTGAGCAGAAGAGTGGTATTGCAGCTGGGGAACGTGCTAAATGCCATTTCCTAGCATCTCAATTAAGCTATCACTTGTTATATGATCTGAAAGTCCAGAACTGTATTTATTCAAGACCATAACCTTCTCATAACCTCCCCTCTGTCCTGTGACCTGATGCTGTCACACCATATACTCAAGATGCCACCATCACAACAGGTTTGTGTTCAGTCACTTTCTGAACTGTTTATGTTTTTGCAAACTTTGCATGAGTTTTGCTGAGAAACCATTTTTAGTGCTGTTCTCTTTGAGCTACTGTCTTCAATCAGACATTAAAATCAAAGGAAAGCTTGAGAGCACAGTAAAGTGTAGAACGGAAGTTTCAAAGGATTGCTCAGTCAAGCAAGCTACATAGTTTTCCTGCAAAGCAAAATTTCAGAATTTCCAACTCTATAGTAGAAAACTTGGGGGAGGGGAAGAAACTAAAACCCAAACAAACTAGCTTTTTAGAGTTCAAAGTAGAAATCATGTTTCTCAGTTACTGCTAGTAACCATCAGTTTGTCTTTACAATCAAAACCAAGTGAAATACTTTACTAAAAGAGGTTGCAGTTAATATTGTACCCAGAAAGCGGAACTAGACAATATTAGGGCTAGCTTTATTATTAAGTTTATTATTAACATTATTAAGGCTAATTAATCTAGGCGTAATACGAAACTGATAAACTTGAATTACTTGCAGGACCTGAAATGGTATCTTTTCATGGGCCTCCACCATACCAGATGGCCACAGCTGATGCCCACTGGGGTGTTCTCTGTTGTGTGGAATTGACACGATCTTAAGATATAGTAACTACCCAGTATCTGAGTAGTTTCCACACAAAACCAGTATCAGCCTAGTAAAATTCTGAGTTTACTCCTGGAACATGGCACTGCCTCAACCACAGGCACTGCCTCAATCACAGGCACATGTTTTTGATTCTTTTGTATTGTAAAAATTTTTGAGTGTTTTTACTCATGGCAGTTTGGATTTGAAGGTTTTGGTAAGAGAGTTCAAGGTTTGTAAAACATCTGTAATGCCAATTTGCAAATGCTTTGGGAGAGTCAAATCAGTTATTTAAAGCATTTCTTAATTTAAACAAATATATTTATTGAAAACACCCAATTTAGTCTGTTTTCTTTCATTGTCTTTTGCATCTTTCACAGACTAATTTTTCTTTTTTTTTACTCTTCTTTTGGTGAAAAGGTTTAACAGTTGGCAATATCAGCATTCTCCATGGTGTACGGAAATTGTCCTGGGAAAATAGCAAAGGTAGGACAAACAACTTGTAGTAAGAATAGTATAACAGGGTAGTTGGTCACCTTAAAAACACTGCCTGATGTTCATGTCTTGCGGGCCTGGGTGCACACTCTCTGTGACTGTGGCTGCACCAAAAGTTGTTGGTGTTTGGTAAGTAGCTTAGCTTTCTAAAGAAATTAGGCTGATGTGACAGCAAACTGCATCCATCTGCAAGGTTTCCTTCTTCTCCCAGCAACTTTGTAAAGGCATAATGACACAAGTTCATGAATATGAATAGAGCAGTAGAGGTGAGAGACCTAAAACAGTGCTCCCACTGAGAGAAAGGCAGGCAGAATTCACCCCATTGTAGCCCTTTACAGTGTCAACAGCTAAATATCATACACACTTACAGGGAGCTTTGAATCAGCCTTAATAGATGTGGCCATTAGAGTCCCTCAGAAGGAACTGAAAGAGTTGGGCAGGGGACAAAGAATTGCCATGGAAAGTGGAAGGAGCTGAGAAGGGGGTGGATTGTATATGGGTGGTACAGACTGAGAGGAAGCAAGGCTTCTTTAGCTCCACTGATCATTGAATAACTGCCTGGTTTTGCTCCCAGTCCATATAAATGATGTGAAGGTTGTGGCCTGTGCTACTGCAGGAGGTCAGAGCTGATGATCGCTCTCCCTGCTGTTAAAAGCCAGTGAATTGTGGCTGGTCTTTTGCAGTTGTATAGAAGGCATAAGAAAGGAAAACAAGGTGATTTTGGATTGGACTAATCTTTGCTCTTACTTCTGTAGCAGTGAGGGATGTCAGGTCAGAGCAAGTGGTTTTGGGTCATTGCTTTTTCGGTTGCTCTAGAAGGCCTCACTAGTGTACCTTAGTGACAGCGTTCTTCGCAAAGTAAAGACAATGCTAACACCAGGATGTTAGCCTCACTAGGGATGACATGCACGCCAGTTAGCACCATATGCAATTTTGTGAGGAGGACAGCTGTTATCACTGGGAAATGTATTGAGATTACTAAACTCTCCCCCAAAGAGCCATCAGCCAGTAAAGACTACTGGCAGTCAAGCTCAAGTGGACAACTGAGTCTTTATGTGATACAGCAAGAGAGACATAATGGATTATAAGGAATAATTAATCCTTAATTTTGAATACCATATAGACTACTTTTTCTCACTTTCAAATTTCCAGCTTTTTGTCCCACAACCAGTCATGCTATTTATTAAAAAAAGAAGTGATATTTTAAGTAAAACTTCTCAGAACTATTAGCTGATATGCAATCTTAGGCACTGTTAATGGCTGCAAGCCTACATACGTCCAGTCCGTGCCAAATGTAAATAGATTCTCAGCTACTCCAAGCTGCAAATGCGAGCATACATACTCTGATATCAAAGGAGAAACATACAGAAACTTGGTGTCTAGGAGCTAAGAATCAGCCCCCCATACGTTTTTGAAAGTCTGTGCCATGGATAGCTGGATGTAGTTCCTCTGTCCACTACCTTGCCATGTGTCTGCAAGTAAGGGATCCCCAAAAGGTAACTCAGCTCTCCAGCAAATAAATAAGAATACAACCCTGCATCATGTTTTGCATTCCTGGAGGTTTAGGTTGGGCAAGTCCATTGTCTCTCTAAATTTCTGGGCTGGCCTCAAGTCTCTGGAAGGAAAATTGGGCTGCTGCTAGGGAAAAATGCAAAGCAGTTCAGAATTAGGGTTTATTCCTGGCATTAACACAAACTCCGTATCTAACCCATATCTAACAAATCAGGTATTTGTTTTTTTTGTGCCTCAACTTCCCTGCCTATGAAAATGAAGCTAATAGCTCCTCACCCATTCTCAAAGTGCTTAGAGAATTAATTTACAACTAAAGTGCTTTGAGCTCCTGTGACAGGAATCATTACAGAAATATGAAATGTTCTTGTTATTTTTCCAGGGTAATAAAAGTATCCAGTCAGTCAGCCAATTGGCAAGGCATATCAGATGCTTTTGACTGTGGATATCTCTGTTTTCCAGGCTTCAGAAGAGCATGTCCAACACCTGATAGCTAGGTTTGGATTCCCTTCTCTAAAATGAATGATAGCTGTGTTTTTAAACAGAGATAAGGGGAGAGGGGACAGTGAAGAATAATGGCAGCAGTTTGGGCTGTCTCTTTTGGCTTGGCCTCAGCCCTCTTATCTCACCTAATGGCAGAGTGAGTGCCAATGTTTATTTGGCCATTCTCATTCACCAGCTGCTCCTGTACCATGGTGTTTTTCTTCCCAGATGGCAGCACGATGTTCCATGATAAAACTGACACAAAAAACAATGCAAAATTTGTCTAAGAGAGGTTCAGCAAGCATGAGAAAAACAGCTGATATCTTTCAGAGCTAGCCAAGTTGCCTGACCTTGATGTCAGGGTAATTATGGTCTGATTTGAACAGAGAGTAAGAAAAGAAAAGCCACTGCCAGATTTATCAGGTACGTTTCTGGAAAAGGAAAAAAAAATATTAAAACTCCTCTCCACTTTTTGGCTCTGTGACAAAATCAATTGCTGCAATCTGAAAAAGCTCCCAGAAGTCCCATATATTAGCAGGTCTTGCGAACTATTACATGCTGGCTAATTAATGCCCTTCTAGATACATATTTTATTCAATTATACTGTGATCTCATTCAAAGGAACACTAAGATGATATAAACAGCTGTATTTTCCTGGTTTTAATCTTTCATTTGTCAATATTTAGAAGTATTGAATAGAGATTTGATATTTACATAATATGTATGTTTTTTAAAATAAATATTCTCTCCAAACTCCTAGTTAAATTATTACAGAAGAGATGTAACGAAATTGTATTATTAATCTAATCTCTCTGAAAGCAAGATATTCTTCCCTACCAGACAGTACACACATGTATACAATACTTTGTCCTGCCTTAAGATCTAATGATTTTAAAATCTAATTACTTTAGAGTTACACCTTTTTAATGATCCTTAAAAAATAACCAAAAATACTACTTCACTTAAATGATGAATCCTTCCAAAAATCTCCTTTTTACATCTTGCAATGGCAATACACTCAAATATATTTTTTTCTGCTGGATTTCCAATTTTCTTGTGTCCTATATTCTGATCTTAAAGTCAAGTTAATCACGTCAAATTCTGAATGTCTATTGATATACATGCAAGGACCAGCTGCAACACGAGGATCTTGAATTACAGTTCTTCAAGTAAGAGCTTCTTCAGCCCAGATGCTGAGCCCTCTTACTTGCTCCCCAGGTCTCCTACTCACCGGCTAGTCAGACCGATGCTCAGTAGCAAACAGACACAAGGACTCATGTGCTCATCTGGCAGGCATCCTGCACTGGTGGGTCACCCCAAATGCCAGCACCAATGCCCCTGCCCGAACCCTGGGCCCTCTACTCACCCACAAGTCCCCTGTTGAGTTTGCTAGCAAATTGCACATGTGCACTCTCACGTGCACCAGGTTTGGGGAAGATACAAACACTTCTCCCTGCACCGGTGGTACCAGGCACATGGGCTGTGACTCCAGCCACCAGTGTGGGGTGCCTGCCCTTACTCACTTCACTCATACTGGTCCCCCCAGTAGCTGGCACTTGGGACACACTGTTCCCATCCCAGTAGCTGGCACTGAGGTCCCCACTTGCTCCAGTTGCTGGCACCACAGGTGAGGGGCACCTACATCCCCGGTCTGACTCCAGTTGCTGGCACCAAATCTGCCGTAAGCCAGTTCCACCAGTAGATGCCACTTAGCCCTTACAGCATGCACACGCAGATGGGGTACAGAGTGAGATTACACAGAAAGATAGTTAAGCAAGTATTTAACAATAAGAAAGGGCAGACTGCAGTGATCAGGTGCAGGTCTTGGTCAGACAAGCAGCAGCAATGGTTTCAATGTGGCAAGACCCTTTTGGTCTATTCCACCCTTTGTTCCTCCCCAGTCCCCTTTCCCTAAACATTCTTGCATGAATTTTGCATAGTCCCACAGGACCCCCTCAAATATCCCAAATCCTCATGCTCCTCTTGTTTCCTCCTCCTCCTCAGTTACAAAGTCCAAGCCAGCCCCTTCTAAAGTGATGTCTGGTAGTTCCTTAATGGCCCATCAATTAGTGACTGGAGACTTTCGGTCTTTGGTATTGCCTTGTTATCCCTTGGCTACAAGGTCTGTGTCTCTGTGAGTTCTTGTTATACCTTTCTGCATTGAAAGGTCCTTGACTGAATAACCTTAATGAAGCAGATGCTCTCACCTTCCAAATACCCTTACAACAGTACCTCGCTTTCTTTTAAAGACAGACAAAATTTCCCACATGCTGCTTTTAATCTTCTTGAAACACAGCCACTAATAGCTGCCCTGCTCTTTTTTAAGGGAGCAGTGAGAATCAAATAAATTGGAAATACTAAAGTCATAAAAGTAAAAACAATGTTTTACTTAAATAAAAACTGTGCAATAAAAATCAATTATTGTAATGATAATTCAAAGATCCTCACACAATTTTTTTATATTTTAATCCAAACCCCTCAAATTCATACTGTTAACCTCTTCTGCTTCACCTACAAGTTGATCCTGAGGAATGCTGAAGAGAACTGCGGGAACAGGCAGCATGCAGAAGGAGACTGAGCCCATGCTCTGCTGATTGCTCCATGGGTGCTTGTCAGACAGCAGTGGAACAGTTCAGTGTTTCAGTTTCTGCTTGTGGCAGATCGTGGTTTAGTGGCTATGGACAGCACAGCTAAATGTCACAGTGGTCATGTTTGGTTCACATGTGGCACCTGAGTTAGGCATCTCTAAATGAAAGAAACATGACTTTTTCTCATTTGAGTTGAAGAGCCAGAATTTTTGTTGTGGAAATGATAGCAGTTATACAACTTTACATGTAGCTAGCCTTTATGAGAACGACAGAGAAACTTAGACTGTGGGTGCATGTTCTCTTCTAGCTCCATCTCCGCCAGACAAAGAAACAGCGGTCACCACCTGATTATCACTGCCCTCCCCTGATCACCCCTGTCTTACTCAGATCTGCCAGTTGAGCACTCCAGTGCCTGCGCTCTACCATTTGCCTTAGAACAATTTAGCTGATGGAGCTATCCTGGTATGTGAGGGAGTTCTCATACCAGTAATTTAGGTCATAGATCTGAGGGACAGGTAACATGCAATAAGAGATAATAATGAAGAGACTGTAGAAATAGCGCTCTTTGGCTGACACTGGGAAAAGATTGATTGTGTCAGTGCAGATTACAGGAAGACTTCATTTACCATGGTGGCAAAGAGGATGACATTATCTCAGTTGCGCTAAGACTTTCAGCCTTGTATGGCTCAGAGGTAGGTACTGAAGGTATTGAAGCATTAGCAAAAGATTTCAGAAGGTGCTAGGGCAACAGTTCCTGATTCCTGCCTTTCCAGTTTACTGAGTGTTCCCCAGGCTAGAAGGAATTACTCTTTCAGTTTTCTCCTTTTGCAGCAAATGCCAGTCGAAACACAAAAATTACCACCTAAGCCTCTTTAACATCCCAAAACTGAGCTTTTGTGAAGAGAACCAGCACAGACAGGTCATTGCAGAAATCACTATTCCTGGAGTGTGACTTCTCTAACAGAAAAAAGAAAAGGGCATTCCCTTGTAAAAAAATTGATTCACTTTGCAGATACTTTCCTTACAACATTTGTATCATTAACTTTTACTTATAAGATTTCTTGTAAGAATCTGCAAAGCTATCTATGCAGGACCAAACTGTCACAGTCCTTGGCACAGTCCTACCCTCAGTCAAGTCTGTTTGGGCACTGCCACCCAGTTATGTACCACAATTATGTACCACTACAATCACTAATACCTAAGTAAAATGATATGGATGGAAAACACTGAATATTTGCAGAAATCTGTGATTCAAGTACAGAGGTACTAAAACATTAAAATAAAATCTGTGAAATCCTTGGATTATCACCTAAATCTGTGTGTCACTTTGTATAATAAAGAACAATGCACCAGTAAGAAAAAAGGCTAAATTCATCAGGTAGCTTATGTATTTTTGTTCCATTCTGTTGTGCAGCTTTTTATGTTTTAGTCACATATAAGATATCAGATGCCTGACAAAAAAATCTACCCTACACATTCTCTAGCTGTACTATTTCAGTTTAATGGTGATATAAGCCAACATTAACTTTTTGCCACCTCTTGTTGTTGACTAGACTCTGGACCAAATATTTTTAGCCAAACATTGTGCCTTTTAATCTTGCATATCCTTATCAATGGAACAAAATAAAACAATAAAAAGTCAATAGAGTAACTGAAGTGCAGTTTCAGACCGTTTGACGTACAACAGCTTTTCCTGCCTTGCTACCCTCAAGGAGGGGTGTTTTACCACATGATAAAATGTGCATCAGCTCCCTCTCTAAAAGCACATTCTTCTTTGGAGGACTGACAAGGGCCACTTATCTTGTGCTATAATTCTGTCTGTGCCAGATTCATAAATGAAGTGGTATTTCACCCTAGACGAAGCGAGTGAGTTAGATGTACTTTCCTGGAGGAAAATCAAATATCCTAAGGCAATGAAAGAGTTAAGAAGGTCATAGGATTTGCCGAGCATCATGATGTAATTCTTTGAGTCTACTCATCAGAATGACTTAAGACTCTGGACAATGTCCTTTTTCTTGAGATTCCAACAGGATCAGAAGACTGTCTCTATAAATGAGATTAAGTAGTAGCTGACTTAATGAAAACTTGGTGCTAATTCAGGAAGTCATTCTAAATTACTGTGGTTTTCCTAGATTCTCAATTCCTTCCAATACAAATGAAAATCTTTTAACTAATATTATGGTTTAGATCACAATTATGCTTAAAAAAACTATGGTGTAAAAACAACTTCTTACTCAATTGATCTACTCACTGGAGCACCAAAAATACAGACTTTTTTCCCCTTTTCAAGCCCCTTTTCAAAAACGCTCAGCAAAGGAAAAGAATCATAGCAGCTATTGTGGCTTATACATCATCAGAATTGTCAAGCAGGAACTAAACGTAACTGGTGTGTTAAAAGTCACCTAGTGAAATAACATTTAAAACTGCATATAAAGCAAAGACTTCAGTTTCTAGACTGACAAAAGATTTGTTTCATATCAACATTAATAAACATTGACTTTTTTTTTACATAGACCTCAAATTAGTTGCTTTTCTATTAGTTCAGATATGTAACAAAGGAGATTCTCTTCTAAACAAGAATTTGTTTTCCCTTTTCCTAGAAGACCTTCCCAACTAGTATAGCATTAGCGCAATTCGTCATAAGATGTGCTGAGGAACAGAGTTTATATCTAGAAATAATTATTTATTTGTTATGCTTTTAATCTTTTGTGTTCACTCATGAATGCCCACTGTAATCTTGGAATCCGATCTCATAATTTGAAAGTAAAATTATTGGTTATGCAAGCAGAAAGTTACTATAAAGACAGTTACAGATCCAGAAATATCTCTGGTAATTTATCTTAGCAGCACATGGGTGTTTTCTTTGTCCTAATTTTTACAACATCTCCACTTCAATTCTATGCCAAATGGATTTCATACCTTCTTTTAATTTCACATGAAGCACTTAACTGGTCAGAGTTGTGAGTAATCTTTGACCCCTTTAGAAATCTCAGAAGTCTTGAAAGTTTCCCTTACACCAGCTCCTGAATGTGTAACTCTCAACTCCTGGTCGTTTCATAGCACACGGCATGTGCTCACAGAAACTTAATTCAGTTGTCAGAGATCAGGATTTCCAAGTTTTGGTAGTAATTACCTTTCTGAGCCCACATAGCAAAATGAATGAGACACAACATCTGTTTTCTGGTTTCTTAAGTAAACTTATATTGAGTGAATTCAGTCATTGATTAACTGTTCAAGCCAATGAGACATCACATTTTTCAAAGTCAGAAATTATTACTATTTCCATTGAGACTATGATCTAATTAGAACTGAGCAGAAAACAATTTTCTCAGCCTGTTAGAATGTTTGAGATTTCAAGAAGTTTCCCCAAACCAAGGAACCTTGTAACAGCCTTCTCAGTGGCTGAAACCCCCAATCTACTAGTATGGAAGTTCAAAACCCTCTACTCTTAAATCAAATCAAAGAATGTGGGTTTCCCATATCTCATTGATAGCCAAACCACTAGGAGGTTAGCTATGACTCTGCTGGTTCCGGTCTGAAATGGCATCATAGTGATGGGGATGGGTCATGACTGATGTTGGGTCTGGGAAGCAGGATTGATTTTGAGGTTTGGGGATGGAGCAATACTAACTATTGGACAATGGAATTCAAATCACTGTACTCATTTACTACAGGGATATGAGAAGGGGCTAAAGCAGATGAAATCTTAGCTGAAAAGAAGGGTTCATAACAAACCCATCATTTCTGAGCTGTAACTACCACGCATCTGTATTTTCTAGGAATTGTTCTTGCCTAGTTCCAACAAAGTTTTCTGGAGATGGATTTCTGATAAGTACACCCCATGTCTGCCTTCATGAAACTCCTGCAAAAAACATTCTTCTTCCACAGGATGATGCTGCATCTCCTTGTAGGTGAATTTTGATCAGAGTAGATTAGAGAGGTAGAGTTGAGAGAATGAGGAATGCTTACAGGATGGATTTGAGGTTCAGAAATCCATAGATAGGAAAGAATAGGAGTCTAATGTGGAAAGACGGGGGACTAAGAAAGATGTGGGATGTATAAAAGAATATTGTGAAGGATGTAGGATAGGCTGGTAAAGGGGTGGGAGCAGTTTGGCATCTGAAAAACTTTGGTTGAGCATGTAAGAACTAAATTGGTGATGTTGAGATGGTATTGGGAAGTACTGGGGATCTCTGGAGCTCTGATCCAGGATGGCTGGAGTCACAAAAGAGTGCTATTGCATTTGAATACCATCAGCCCTGATTTGAGACAAGGGGGATGTATATGTGAATGATGCCTTCCCGCTTCCATCATTCTCCTTCTTAGCCTGTATTGCGCTGTTCTCTTTCTTGGCTTCATAAAATACAAAGTATTTTATCTTATTGACTCATCCATTAAGAGACCAAAAGGACAAATCCATAGTGTTGCGTCCTTCTGTCTCCTCTTAAGTGTCTGTCCTTCCTTCTTGTCATCAGATTCTTTATAATCACTGCTACAGGCAACTGCAGTCCCCTTTTGTAGGATGCCTAAGCCTGTAGTCCCCCTTTGATGAACCCTGTGGGGAACTCAGGTATTTAGGTACATCATTCTCTTGCCCAACTACAAATCTTTACACAAGGTGACAGTATCTTGCCATGCCAATGCTAAATAATGAGTACATATTCATTCTTTAAAACACATTCACCTTTAGGTAAATTTATTTTTCTCTTTAGAGTTTAACTCAGATTTGAATTCTGGTCTTTGCTAGTAATCTACTGACATACATTATAGAACCCCATGAACCCTGTGCTTCAGTGCAGACAACACAGTCAGAGAAACTCCAGAGAACAGCAACTAATTCCTGCCTTTAACCTCAAACATTTATTTTCAGTCAGTTTTGTCAGCTTTGTAGATTCCTCACAATTCTAATGGGTTTATGGATGATCTTGACCAGTTAGAAATTAGTGCCAAAATCCTCATGGACATCACCAAATTCAAAATTTCATTTCATTGTTTTATTAAAATATCAAATCCTGAAACTGTGACTTAAATGAGATTCTTGGCTTTCATTGACTCCAACAAAAAATTGTTAGGCCTCACAGCTGCCAAAATAGATTGAGAATATGAACTCTTAACACTTTGAACCCAGAAGATAAATAACCCTCCAAATGTAGTATTTTTGTGAATGTAGTTCCCAAAACAGTATCAATACTTTTGGTGGCTGATAAAAGATTTTGAATGGTTGGAGTAGCCAACACTGCCAAATCATTAGTTGCAGAGGGCAAGAAGTAAGGTGGTCCAGTCAAGCATTCAGTACTAATCAAGACTCAGTGTTTTAAGAACATCAACCAGTTTAGATGAAACTAATACTGCTTCCAAAAAAGTGAATGTAAGTTTTGCTAGTCTTTGCAAAATCAGCAGATCTGACCCCCAAACCCTCTCATTCTTGCAGACACTGAGGAAAATTTACAGACAATCTACTTGTATCTATGGGATTGAACATTTCAGGTATCTGACACTGAACTGGAGCCTATCAAGAATTTTGTACCTTCTGAAATATAAAAGGAAGCATATCTAGCCCACCTAGCTTTAACTTGTCAATTCTAGATTATTCCTTATTTCAGGGGAACAGTTTCTAGAGAAATAAAGATTCCTCTGAACAACTTCATGCTCCTCCTCACAGGAATGCAGCCCTTTGAAAAAAGCTAATGAGAAATGGGATTATAATCCTGATTGACTGAATAAAAAATGCCACAATGAAGGCATGTGTCTTTAATAATTTTTCAATTTATGTTAGACAGACTAAAACTTGGGACCACATTTTTTTCTTTTTTTTGGCTTAAGAGTGAGTTGCTGAAACACACTGCTCTTGGTCTGCAAGCAAACATTCCTATTACTCCCAGCTTTAAGGGCTGAACTGTTTGTTGAGAACACAGATCCACTAGTAATCAATGTGGTTTAAAAAATCTTGCTAAACTCTTAACTTCAACCTCTCTAGAGTGTTCTTAGGTCCTGAATAAAAGTATTTTTAAAATGCTAATGTATTCATAAATAAATCTCTAGGTAGGCACCAGTAAATTCTCCTTATCAGAACTACCCCTTTGTTCTTTATTAGTTTCTGCTTTGCTCAAGGAACATTTAACTCACATCCCTGACAGCATCATTATTTCTCTTTCCAGCTATTGTCCATACTATAGAATGGTCATGTTTAATATTTTCTGGTTTTACCTAACACTACGTAACATGGCCATATAATAGTCCTCTCATTATCTGTCTCATTAGCATGCAAACACAAGAAATATTTTGAAAACTGCTACAATACTAGCTACCTGCAAATGGTATGGTAAAGATCTTATAAATAATTTTTGTTTAAAAAAGTGCTGTTGCACATGAATATCAGAAAAGATATTAAAATTGCTTAAAATATATAATGTAATGTAATATAATATAAGGTAAGATAATACTTCTTGCTTATCCAACAATGATTTATGACTATTACAAATTACTTCTCTGTCTCCTACCTGCTTACAAAACTCTGCCTTTTTTGCTCCATACTACATGGCTTTTCATCACATTATGAATAATACATTGCATCCCACATTATAGGAAATGTATTTACAAATGGAGTCTAACTGCATCATCAGATGTGCAGTTTGTAACTTTGCATTTTAGAATGAGCTAAATGATTGAAAGCACTTGAAAGCAACTGCCATTATTTATGTTACAGTCAGCCTGAATTTGACTATCCTCTAAATCTGTTGATTTGAGCCAAGTACTGGGCTTTACTGTACTATTGACTTTTAAACAGTACTGTCCATTGATTTAATTGGAGAATCCGGATTAAAAATTGATGTGACAATGTGCCCTGTTGCCCTCAGCCTGCACATAAAGCTAGTACTGATGTTATGTCTGCAAAGTTATAGTCATTCATATTCAACCGCTTTTCAGCTAGTTGCTGTTAAAATTGCAGCTCATGCTTTTAGAGATAATACCAACAGCAATGAGCAGATACAAAGACCATTCCTTTTATGAGGAAGGGCTGGAAACAGATGTTGTGAGCCGTATTCACTTCCTACTAAAATCTTCATACTTTTACCTGTTTGAAAATGATTTTTGATTCAAACATCCTTCACAGGAACAGAAATTGGGACTCAGTAGGACTATTTGCTAGGGAAGAGCTGAATCATTTATCTCTGTGTCAGTGCTGATATGATCAAAGAAACAGAGGTCAACTTGTGTAGAAGGATATAAGAACATCTGTGAGGAATATCTAAGGCCCAGTACAAAAACTGTAAAACACTCCCTCGTAGTTTCTTGCTGTATTTGTTGAGCATGTACTTTCAGTATGCCTTTTCTTTCCTGCAGTGACAATGTTCCATTAATTGAAGGGTAAAATTTAAAGAAAAAACACCATCCTACTGATGCCCTCTAAATCAACAATTTCTTCTGATTTTCTTAATGTACTTGGCAGAAAACATTACTTAAAACTGACATTAGCTACTTTGTTAACTACATCTGAGATTTACTCTCACACAGCACAAATTTGGAGTTCACTACTAGCAATAACTCTGAATATATTTCAAAATAGCATGATAGCAAGTGTTACTGAGGAAGAAGAAATGAGAAGATAGATTCTTTTGTCTTTATAAGACAGGTTAAGGACCCAAACTAAAACCAGAAAGGGAAACAGTAGAAAGTTACACAGATTAGAGTATCGTTGGTCTAGACAGCCAGAAACATGGATAAAAGTATACTACATATAGCCAGATGGCCCAACACAGAGGTATCAGCTAAATTTATACAATCTCCACATTTGTACCTGTATATTCTTAAAAGAAATGATTTTGACCTTTTACTGCATTGCAGATGTTGGAACTAGAACTTAAGCTAGTGTTGATAAGTGAGTCCCCATGCTTCAGAAAGCCATAGAGACAGAATGACATAACTATAATGTTCAATTCAGCAGAAAATATTCTGTGAATTATAATTCTGTTTTCCCTGCACATATGCATCCTGGGTAGATTACCTTTAAGCATAAATACTTCTTGAAGCATCACCATGCACATGAAGCATCAAAAATCAACACTTTGAGAATTTAATGACAAAGCATGAACTGATTGTATATGCGATATTAATACTGAAGTACACCATATAATAGGACGTCATATGAAATACAATGCTTTTTCTGTGGGCAAATTCCATCTGTATGACATTCGCCATAGCATTCCCATAATTTGGAGATTTGTGCTTCCCCAAAAGGTTGTTTTAAAAAACAAAGCCTGCTTGCAATTCCTGCGGTGTACCAAAAGAGGGCACCTAAAGCTTTCAGTATAAAACCCAGGGAAATCTGCAGGAACTTGGATTACCTTCTAACAATATTTTAGAAATCTTCCCCCACTGTAAAGCATACTAAGCAGAAATATAAAGTCTGTCTCTAGACAATGAGATATAACATGCAAAATGCATATAGTAACTTTTAAGGGAAAATGACATTTCAATATATTCATGTATCCACATTATTTACAGAGTATGCAGCTAGAAAGGAAAACTCTGATCACCTCGTTTGACTTCCTATACAATGTCCTGCATTAATTCCTTTTTGGATGAGATGATTGGTTTTAGAAGAATTTCATAACTTGACATTAGAATTGCCAACGTTCACAGACTCTAAACAATGCATTTAAATAATTTCAGTGACTTTACCTTCATTATTGAAAAGGTATCTAAAATGTCTAACTCATTTTTGGTGTCAAGTTCTTACTGTTGGGTAGCTCTATTAACTTTCAGAAATTAGCTCCCATTATTCATTGCTGAGAAATCAAAATCAAGCCTGCGGTAAGGTGCACAGTTTAGGACATCTGGAACACTTATTCAAAGCAGTGAGTAACAGCTGACTTGGCCTAGTGTATCTAGTAGCTGAAAGGAACAAAAAGTCTGTCTTCTGTTTGCAGCTTGACTATTTGCCTGTAGTTGAACTCTAGGCAATTTATTGCACTATGCAGTGCCTCAATTTCCTTGTCTGCAAAACAGACCTAATTTTAGAAATTCTTTGAAATCCCTAAGCAGAAAGCCTGTATGAGAGAGACACCAATTCTACAAAGTTCTTTGTTGCTTTACATCTCCCACGTTGCTGCCCTTAGCAGAGTTAAGTCCCCACTGGAAATTCATGGTACCATTTAGGTATTCCTGGAAGGATTAGAAACAGTATTTTCCTTTTCCAGGAGGGAAAATATTACTACTAAAACAATCAGAAGGTTCTGTTCATATGTCCACCACAACCCTGGAATTTATCTAAGATTCTATACCTACACTTCTGAACTGCAGAAATGGCTCAACCTTTCTTAAATCTCTACTTCACTTAAAATTTGAGCTCCAGGCCTTGGATTCCAGCCTTCTAGAATATGTGACAAGTAAGCAAAAGCGGAAGCTTACCCACTCCATATTTTGCCATAAAGATGCCAAAAGTTGTCAGGAGTCAAACCCCGAACAGGAGTGTCTCCTAGTCAGGCTGTGTGTATGCATGAGCAGTTCCAGAATCCAGACTTCAAACCCCATTATTTCACTGGCTGCCTCACGCCCAAACGCCGTGATCTTATACATATGATCCATGCTCCTGTCTTCACTTTGCAGATGTCTGCCAGAGTTCGACTGATTACTTTTGGTTTTCTTACACATAATTTTATACCCATTCATGGCTACTTTCTCGTTCGTTTTTGCAAGGCCAAATACAAATCACAAAATGGGCTTTTATGAACAGATACTTAACGATGATGGTGGCAAACAACAGTTCATTGTTTATTCTCCCACCCTGGCATGTAAATCAGCAAAACTAACCACTTGCTGCTCTTATCAACTCCCTGACCTGTCTATTTAGGAACATCAGTATGACCACCTCATAACTTATCTATGTGAATACAATACAGAAAATAATGTAAAGAATGGAACAAGAAGTAGATGCAAATATGCAGTTTATGAAAATTGCGGTGAAATTCACCAGAAGTAATTGGTGGCAGGAGACAGAAAAGATGACTGAGCACCATACCTGTGCAGACTTCTTCCTAGCAAAGAGCGGACTGTCTGGAGTCAACATAGCACCATGCACATGTACTAGCTATGTAATTGCAGTTAGCACTGCTGTGGAGTCAGGCTTAAACATGACAGGCTGTGTGATGTGCCCACAAGTTTTAGCTTGCTCGCAAATGGAAAGTAAATTCTAGAGCTGTATATATCACCCTTGCACAGAGACAGCAAAGGGCTCGCTTCAGAGGAGGAATTAGGCACAGGCACTTGAAAACGCTTCTTTCTTGAGTCAGATTCCAAACTTTGATAAGATTCAATAATTGCCTTGTGAAAGTCCTGCCTTTGATGAGTTTCAGCAATTATTTTGTTACCTACCTGCCTACACTACTTATTTTCCTGTTATATAAAAATAAGAACATTTCAATCATAGATTACTTTAAGCCACATAGAAAATTTGTTTGAAGTTTTATTTGTAGCAATGCATGTTATAATAGCAAATATTAGCAATGCACCAGAGTGTATTATACTCTTCATATTGATATAGCCATTAACTACGATAATTTGAATTTAGCAGAAATCCTCAGTTATAAGTAGCTTATCACTAACTCTGCTCTATCTGGAGACTGGAAAGGTATTTTATGTGGTTATCCTTTCCAGCCACGTTTATTTCAGATGCAAAAATGCAAACCATCTAATTCCCGGGTAGAAAAAGAAACAAAGATCTTCTTTTCCACTTGCCTTTAATACATATATATGTGTGTGCATATATATATTAGAAAACAGGTGCAAAGTAAATATTCAACTGTAGCTTTAGTGTAGCTTTTTTAATCTCTCACCATTTGCTTCTTAAATTGGCTTCCTATGCCTGTCTTATGAGTAACAGAAAATAGACTTCCAACTGTAAAGATGTGAAGTTTAATCCCCTATTAAATGGCTGTATATTTTTTCTGTTGTTTGGAATGTGATTAGTGCTAATGTACTGTATGATAGGGAATGCAAGAAAGAATATTTTTTTGTCCCTCTTAAATAATACCCTTTATTGAACCAGAGTTATTGTCCCCTAAAATATCAAGAAAGATCTGCAAAAAGGATATAAACAAGAGCTGTCTGGAAGATACGTGATTAGAAAAGGGGAATAAGAGTCCAATTGATTTGACATCTATAATTTCACATCTCTTGAGCATTTTTACTGTTATTCTTTTTCTGTATTTTCGGGGTTTGGACACTGCTGTATGGATTTTGGTTTATTTTTTTAAAACGTCATTCAAGAATGTACAAAGGTATTTCCTAAAGTTACAATGCTGGTTTTGCTTTGTTACCTTTATAGCTTGGGTGGATTGTACAGTTGCATTCAGTAAAAGAAGCTTTGAGTGAAGGAAAATGTGGAAATAGATATATTAAGAACAAAATATTTTGTAATTACTGCTTCTAGACATATTCAGAATAAAATATCTTGTTATTACTGCTTATACAACTCCTGTTTTACAAGCCATCATTTTTGCATTCCTTTTTTGCATTTCCTTTCAGTGCCACTGTCCTTAGTAGGTAACTGAATACTGCATGCACAGGGAATTCACGTGCTGAAAGGTGGGATACTGTGTAGCCTCCAGTCTTGACAATCTAATTTTTCAGCTGCTAGAATAAAAAGGACTTTTTCATTCGGGTTACCTGAAATCTAGATTATGTGCACAGACCTAAATGGAGCAGAACAGAGGGAGGAGCGTAGGAGGGTTGCAGGGAATGTATGCCTTTCAACAGTGCCAGGGAGTGCATATATAGTGGTGCAACATGCTCAAACATATGGGCCTACATTTGGATGCATCTGTTTTGGGTGCCCAAGCTGAGAGACCTAGAGAGCTGAAACTTCAGCAGACCTTGGGAACTAGCCTCTGAAAATCAGGCCTTTTTATGCTGTCTCAACCTTTGTTTATGAAAGTAGACACCAATAATCACCAGTCAGGTTTGAAAATATAGACCGGAGAATATTCTCCACTCTGGACTTAGAAAAATAAATGAGTGGAAAATCAGAGGTTAGAGTTCTAGGTTTTCTTGGACTCTGACCCAAAACCCCAAAAGAAATCCTTCCTAACTGGAACAGCTGAATCTCAAAGGTTGAACCTGGCTTTGGTTTGTACACTGCAGAGGACTGTCCTTACATGGCAAGGGACAGATCTGGAGGAATCTTTGATGTTTTTCTTTGCTAGTTTTGATTACCTCTAACAAAATACTCAAGATGCGTTCTCCCTTGCAAGCCATTGCATATGTTAATCAAACCAGTGTGTAAATCACAATAAAATCAGCTAGAATACAATTCTAGAAAAAGATATGCATGACCCTAAGAGTACCTGTCTGAATACCTTACTAATACAGCCACATACAATGGCTCAGGAAATATAAAAGTGTTCTAGATCTTTCCTCAGTGATGTGTGTTCAATATAAATTAGTTTGCTATGAAAAATAAAATGACAGCTTTAGCTAGATTCAGGATTTCTTTTCCACAGATTCAGTTCTTTGATCAAAAACTGCAGTAGATTGAAGTTTTGCTATTGTCAACATATTGTACGTACACAGTGTGTTTATTTTTGTGCACTTTTAATGTATTTAACCTTAATGTCTGCTTCTTTAAAGGAGAGAAACTGTGGCTCAGCATCTCAAATTGTCAAAGCAACCTATTGCAGATTTCTTTTTATAGATGAAAAGAAGCGTCCAGATGATGAATGCTACTCACAAAGTGATTGCTGTGGCAGTCATATCATGTCTCAAAGTACACATGGCTGTGTAAATAGAAACTACTGAAACTTGTACTGACATGTAAAACTTTTGCCATGGCATATGAACCTTTGTGTCACCTAAGGAGATTCAGCTGGAGCTCTTACTAAAAATGCAAGTGTTTTAATTTGCTTTTTTAATTGTTTTTTAATATTGCTTTATTGAATGGGCCAAAAGCAAGATATTCCTCTCCCCCATGAGACCCTCCAGTTCAACATTAGAAGAAGTTTTGTGACAGTTGAGTAAACCTTTAATGAGATTTCTTTTTGTGACAGACAGATGTAAATGTATCCCTCTAATCCTATCCTTTCAGGTCTTTGTCTGCAGATGAATGTTAATAATTAGTAGTTGCGTTCCCTCCTCCTTCCTTCATAAAATTGTATTCTTCATAAATTCATCGTCTTTTTTTTTTGTTTTCTCAAAGTACCAGCAGTCCTGACAGCCTCCCTTTGTTCTTATGTTTATAAATAATTTATAATGTAGAAATATCTCTTCTTAGTCTTAAAAAATAAACTAATGGTTGAACATAACATACTGCCAGGAGCAGATATACCACTATCTTTAGAAAGAAAAAAAAAGAGAAGGAAAAAAAGCCTCATGCTTAACAAAGAGAGAAGGAAGGAACATCACATGGAAATCCATTTATCTGAGCGAACACTGATTTTTGTTTGCAGATGCTAAATGCATCTGAGCTAGCCTCATCTTATGCTCTATTTCTGCTGCTTTTCCAGACTACGCACCTCAATTCACTCCATAAAAATGTAGCTTCTTTTAAATGTTCTGAACACACAAAGGGCTACAGCATGGACTAAGTTATCAGCATCAATGCGTTTATACTGGTGTAGGTGACTCCCTTGAGGGGTATACCAGGCCTTATACTGACACTTCGTTGACGATTGCTGTACATGCTGTAGACATACTGCTTAAAGAAATCATGCCTCTAGCCAAGACATTCAGTCTATCGTAAACTGTGTATGGACCAGCTGTTGGTGTTGGGATTCTTTCACAAGAATTCTGAATGCTGTACTGCAGTGGCAGATACTTTGTCATGAACAGTCGCGCATGCAACCTCAAACTACACACAACAAGCACTCAAATTAAAACTGAAGTACACTGAGTTTCAACACCTACTGAACGCCGAGGAGTGATCCCGTTTCCTAATGTTCATATGGCTCTTTATTATTGTTTTATGCAGTCACAGCAGGAGCAGCGTCCACATAAATGACTGGAATTATTGTTAATTAAGGTAAATACAACTGAACTTGGTATTACGCTGTCTAGTGAAGTTCTACAGAGAAATCTTTATTTTGCTGTAGGTTAGCATACATCAAAGGAGATGGCTTACAAGTCACAATGCGTATACCGAAAATGTATTCAGGTCTTTTTAAATAACAGTCCTGGCATGGAATTTAGATAGGCATCTCGGCTTTACACCACATCAGCTGCTAGGATTTTTAACCAAAGATGAGGTACCATATTATCTCACATCTCAGAATGCTCCCTATAGCAGTGACAGTAGTCAATGGCTGACTACCAAACTGCTACATGGCAGCATCCCTGTACGCAGGGTAACTCCAACAAAGACTCCATAATTACACACAAGCAAGTAATCTGGGTGCTATTTTGTTTTACAGGAAGTGAGTGTAGCTCTATTTTGACATACTTTATTTTAAATTCTCACCAGGCACTAATCTGAGTGTCCTCTGCAGGTGACGTACAATATTCACCTACTCTCCAAGCATATTATCACAAGTAACTATGACTGGATCAATGGCATTATGAAATTTAGGGACGGGAAGTGAGTGGAAAAAGAATACCTTACCCAAGGTCCACATACAGTAGACGATGGGGAATTCAGGCAGATATGCAATACAAATGTAGGAACAGTTTTGACCTGCAGGGCTCAGCTTTGGATCTAGTAACTTAAAGGAGGGTTGGAGCCAAGATTTTAGTTTGATTTTGCAAGAACCAGGCCAGCTGCCCTTTGTAAATTATTCATTCCTGCTTTTGGCTGGTTTCTGACTGGAGGGTGGAATGAGTTTTGGCCAGAAAGAACAGTCATGCAAAATCTTTTGAAATAACTGGTTAAGGAGCTTTCTGAATAAAAGAAGACGTCCCTCCTAGCAGCTCAGAGATGAATCTGCTTGCACAAAAACAGCTTGGAAAGGGCGAGTTTAAATCTCCGTCAGGTGTCCAAAATCAATCTGAATCCCCTTTTTAGGAGTTTGATCTTCTAATCCTCTACCTTTTCTCACCCCTTTCCTTTAAGACCACATAACACGATTCTGAGCTTCCGTTAAAATACATTTTGTGATAGTCTGTAAATCTCAGCTGAGATTGCTGCTGCTTTCAGATCTTACAGAGTGTGATGCAAGGATTCAATATTTTTCAGGAACTGTACATTCAGAACAGAATCCTGCTTGAAAATCCCTGGGTGCACACGTTGTAAAGAAAGCAGGAAGACAGACCTAAAATAGAGCATGCATCAAGACCAGAATTTCATCCAAAGGTAGCATGCTTGTAAGGAGACATTTGAAAGCTCAGTGCAATCTTTTAAAGGAAACCCTTCAGGTTTGTGAAGGTTGCTTAGGATCAAGAGAGAAACTAGTGCCATGGGAAGGGAGGATGAGGTTGAAGGGAACGAAACATTTGATTGGAAAGAAAAGAAGAACAGAGAAGCAGGGAGGAGTATGAGACAGGTATAAAAGCATCTCAGACAACCATTTGACAACGGTACCTTCATATGTTCAATGCTGTGATGCTAGCGCAGAAGTTAACCCTTAAATGCTTTTGCGTTTATCTGAAAGCGGTCTTCAACCTATCGCGTCTTCACAGTGAAATGTCTGTCTAACGATGCTGACACATTACTTTTCAAATTTTAACTCATCTTTCATGACTATATTACCACACTACTTTTTCTTGGTTAAATCATTCACCTGTTCTGTTCTGTTCCCCAGGTAAAAACATTTCCAAATGCATTCATAACCTATTCCACTCTGTTCTGTTCCACTCCAAACTTCAGCTTGAATAAATACCCCAAAACACTAATGCATGGAAAAGAGATCAGGACCCAAACATGTAGCCAGATCTCATTTTTTTTTTGTCAGATTATGAAATGGACTAATCAAAACTTCAGCTGTAACATGCCTGATTTTTGTTGGTTTCAATACCTTGATCAAAAATTTTTCAACTGAGACCCTTTGCTGCCTATAACAATGTATCTTTATAGCACAGAATCTGTCTGGATCCCTGGTGTTATTAAGAAAATACAGTATCCTGGTGTTATTAAGAAAATACAGTATACAAAAGCTTTAAGCTTTAAACCATACAGCATGATTATTATGATAGCAGGAGGTGTCAGGTGGAGACAAAGACACACGGATAGAATTGATTTGAGGCGCGTCATCAGAAAATAAGGGTGATGTGATCACAGTACTTATAGCATATGCAGCAGCTGTACAATTCTACATGGCAGCTTCCATCATACTCTTCACATGAAAAAAAAAAAAGAAAAGATTCTGAGTAAATGATGGGTGAATACAGAATAAATTGTAGTGTATGACAAGACACTTTCTTTTTTGTTTAATATATAAATCAGGAGCACTTATGAATTGATATTAATTAAAATAATGTATTTGCTTTCTTTCGACAGTTATGTCAGCCTCATTAAAAACTGAGTGCTAAATCTTCATTAGATTTTTCAATATTAAAATACTTCCATGAAATATAAATTAACATTTAACTTGTTGCTGGTCATAGTAAGAAAAGGGAGGGGGAAAACCATTGGGATGAAATCCTGACGCAGTTTAATCAATGACACTTTTGTTTCTGAATTCATTGGGGCCAAATAATTCCTTCCCTGTTGGCAATGAGAGGCAATAGCTTTAAATCTAACACAGAAGCAGGTCTCAGGAAATATTCTGTTTCAGTCTGTATTCCTGACTTGCATGATGATGGTTAAAATTTTCCAAGTATCCTTGGTGACATGGGGGAATCTATGGCCCAACAGGAGTAAAAAAGTTTAGATTCCTGGGTAGCTGAGGTGTTTTCAGAAATCTTACAGTGTGCCTTAATTGGAACAATTCTACCTCATGAAAAGACACAGTGGCATTCTCTCTAGTATGATGCGAAATCAGTTTTCAGTAGATGAAACCTGCAAAGCAAGCAAGTAGTTCATATGCAAACACTGTAATTTATATCAAACAGCAGACTGTCACTGTTACACATCTGGAGAGACGTACCCTGTCTGATGAACACCACAGAGCACCGAGCAGTGAGAAAGGGTGTCTCAGAGCTCCATGTCGTGAATCTTCCCAGGTCTCAGCTCACTGTGCAGCTTGTGCAAGATTTCCCAGAGGACATGAAGTTTAGGAAAACGGAGAGATCAGGAAGGGAGGGAAGCTGAGCAGCTGCAATCCAGTTGAAGAAAACTGCCATAATGTGCATATTCAGTCATAGCTGTGATCAGTGACCCCCGTACTTCTGCAACTGCTGCAGTCTTGAATCAGAGCAAACCTACCTGGAACAGCTGGAAAACTAACCGAGAATCCTTTGAAATGGCCTAGCTGCTTTTCAGATGTATTGTGCTATCTGAAGGAGCTTGTAAGCTGTTTGCGTTTCAAAAAGAAAGGAGATCTTATAATTATGCTTTATCTGACTGTAGCTTGTTTGGAAATGGGAACAGCTGATGCTCTCCGGCCTGGGCTTCTGCATCGCCAAGCCACAAGGTGGTGGTATGGTGTCACTATTTTTTAAACAACAACAAAAAGAGGTTTTGTTTAATGAGCTTGAACTCACAAGCCTGCTCATCTAGTGAACTGTGACTTTTCAAATACCAACCTATTAATGTCAAAGGCAATACTGAAGGGAACAGTTCTGTTTGATTTAAAAAATACAGACAATGTGAAGTCCACTATGCTCTAATATCTATCACCTATGGGGCTCCATTCATGCCTAATGCTTTATTCAAGCTAAGACCTAGTTTTTATATATCAGATTAATACATATCTACAGCTTTGCACCTTTCTATTTTGATTTTTTTATTATCAGGGCTCGCCGGGGCCATTTTCATTCCCTTACTAGAGCATCTGCAAGCAGGTGGATTAGAGATAACACTCATTGTGCTTTGTTTTCTCCTGACACTGTCATTAATCATTCCTTAAGCCACACTTCAACTTATAGTAATCAGGACTGGCTGTTCCCGAGCTGCACAAGAATTGCCTTTCACAATGTAATGTGAAATTGGAAGCGAATGGCTGAAGCCAGACGCTTCTTCTGCATTCCCCATCTATCTCATCATTTAGGTATTTATCCATCTCAGGCTTGTACGGGGAGCATCTCTCTCCTTCCCAGGAGGACACAGATTGCAACAGAGGATCAGATTTGTTACCCAGGCTTTGGGCTTTGATTGTCCTCTTATAAGTTTGGGATTAAAGTGAAATTTCCCACAGGGCTATGCAGGATTTGCTAGCATTTAACTGTTTAACCTGGCTGTTTGTGAATGAGAATCCTGTGGTCAACTATTCCATAGAGAATATTATGATAAGCCAGCTCTGAATGGCAGACATTTTGGTAAATTCCTGTAAAGACTGCGACAGTTGATTCCAATTAAGTTCATACCTGATAACAATTGTTTTCTTGTACATGATGAACGGTAATTTTATGATAAAAAACAATTGTCTAGTCTCTTGTGAAATACTCATGTCAGCTGCAGAATAAATGCAGACCTTCAAAAAGTTGAAGTTGTCTGTTTATGCTTTTAGAATCGCCGTGCATTAATTTGTCTTGAACTAGGTCATATCTCTCACTATATAGAAGAGCTGTATTCCCTTCTATCTTACCCAATTTTAATAATAAGTATAAGCTAATAATATCTGTAGTAGCATGGCAATGGAATGGACAAACATTTTAAACAAACCACACTTGATGTATTAATAAAGACAAATTGATGGTTCTGGAAAGCATGCTGTTAAATATGTAGCCACAACAGATGTATTTTTCCTGGCATTTGATGTGATTCTTGCACAAAGGAAAGTACCTATAATGTGCTATTCTCTACAAAACTGAAAGCAAGGGGGAAAATTTTCAGTCCACATTATCTCTCTTTTAGTCTTAGCTTTAGAGCCATTTAAGGAAAAAGATTTTAAAACAAGTCAAAATCATTTTGTTATCTAGTTTAAAAAGACTGCATGCTCAACCACTGTATATATATTCTATTTAATGCGGATGTGTTTTTAAAATGCCTAGGAGGATAGCGCTCATTTCATGTGCTTCTCCAAGACAGACATAACACCCAAGCAACTGAAGTACATAATTTAACAAAACATTTTAGCTTGCAGTGAAATCAGTTCCCTTGGAGGGAATGGACTGAATCATTAAACTCAATTTTAACCCCACTCCCTGAGAAATTTTTACATCTTATTCAAAAGTTTGCTTTTCATTTTCTTCTTTGTTGGCTAAAAATGTGCTGAATTTCCAAAATAAGCTTTCATAGGATTTAGTTTGGGGGGAAAAAAAACCCCAACCCTGAAAGATTTTTATTTATCCTTTTAAAAATAAAGAAACCCAGGCACTTCAAAGGAAAGGCTCACAGATATTATCAGTTACAAATCTATAAATTCTCATGCAGAGGGGAATTAATAAATACAAAAGACAAATGTATTCATTTTTTTGTTCACTGTTCAACTATTCTGCCTTACGAACCTGTAGTTATGACATTGATCTTGTGCTAACCAGTGTTTCAGTGGAAAGGAACAGTGTTTGGCTGTATAACGGTACCTGTGAAAGCCTCACTGGCTGAGTGCAAATTACTGAATATCTTTACCATCGTTTAGTGTTTCTCTCATAGCATTATCTGATTACTGAAAAGGCATAAGCAATCCTTTCTATTTATTTGAAATATCCTCTAGATTCACATGAGTAATTTTCAGCTGTGTATAATGCTCCCAAAGTAACCTCTTCATTTCCATTGTTTTAGTGTGAAATCATTTCCTCAGGAGATAATTAGAGTTGCTCCATTTATTACATTAAATGATTAGCATGCACTTGAAATGATTCAGTATATTTTCCTTTATTGCTGATGACTCTTAAATATGGGCCTACATTTTTAATGGATAAATTAAGATTATCTTGACATTTTGTGGCTGCCTCAGCAGCAAAACAAGAGACACTTTCTTTTCCAAATACACACACAGGTGTGTGTTGAACAATGCACGTTAGCTGAAGGGCTTCTATTCAACTGAATATCCCACCTGGTTCAGCTTAAAGACCAGTAATGAAGTTTGAAGGTAAAACAAGGGTGTAAATGTACCAAAACTGCTGTTGCTTTTGTTGCGTGTCTAGTTAGTAACTATGCCTAAGCATCATGGGATCAGAATCTCAGCATTTCAGCTGAAGCATCTATTTCCTCTGAACAACCAGCATCTTCTTTCAAATATATATAAAATTACTTCTTACAGTGTCAGGCTTGCACTTTTATATTATATGAGTTAATCTAAATGAAGAACAAAAGAGCTTTACTGTATGCTAACATACAGTGAGTTATCATCCATTTGTTTATTAAAATAAATTACTCTAGAATTGGTGAAAACATATCACAATTAATACTCCTTATTAAAACTGAGTAAGATTTAATGTCAAGCTAGAGCTGCAGCTTCAAGACTTTAAGAACCAAAGAGCCTGTAGACGCAAAGCGCATCAGCTGCAGGCCCCAGTTGTGACCAGATATTTGCATAACTAACATCGTGACAAGGACTCCCACGGCAGATGCCAAGACTGACCTGGAAGTGGTGGATATCAACTGTGATGGAAGTCAGCAGAATTAAATGGGCTCCATTTTCCCAAGACCGCGCCATGTCATTCCCAAAAGAACACCAAGGAGATATTTAACTGGATTTGAAACTTGGTCCATTGGAGTTAAATAACCCACAGCACTCGAACTACATTAGTGGATGTGAAACTGATGTCATTATTAAAGGATATGTTCCCTTGTGATGTGATGTGATACACTCACCTATCTCCTATTTCTCAAATTTCACTATGGCCCCAGCACTCCTTACGCATCCAGCTGATTTAAAGTCAAGCTTATAGTATCTCAAAAATGTAATTTATTAGAGTTTTTAACTGTAATGAATCTTTTTACTCTCTCAGTGAGTTTTTATTTAACTATTTACTTTTTGGAGAGAATACTTATTGGTTATGTGAGCCCAGAGAATACATCCCATGTTTTAGCTGGAAAGCCAGTTTGGTTGTGGTTTCAGTGAGGAAATTCATAGATAGTCAAAAGAATATGCAAATCATGACTGTACAGAATATGAAAGAGTAGATATAATGCAAAATTAAAAAAAAAACCCACACAGTATTAGAAACACTTCCATGTGTGTAATGCAGCATTAAAAAACACTTTCATAAAACTGTATCTTACATCAGGAAATAATACTCTAAATGAAGTGCCAATTACTAGAAAGACATCATATGTATTTTTTGACTTACTCACTAACAAAACATACAAAACTATTCTTTCTACTGGCCTATTTTCCACCCCCCTTTTGATGATATTTCTGGCATTTTGAACAAATTCCTTTAAGTAAAATAAATATTTCTCCATCAGTTCATAAGCATTGGTCATGTTGCATGAACAGGAAACAGACATGTATTTGGGATACTAGATCTCACCAAATCCAATAAATGGTATCCTAATACACAGTGTTACTGTCATTTCATGTAGCACTGCTGCATGGAAACAGCAATGGCACACATGGTTTTGTAACACCTCTCTATACGTTTGGAAATAAACATATTTCCTCATTTTGTTTCTTGCCTGACCCCCACTTGAGCCAGATTCTTACCTGTATCTAAGCAGCACCCTTGGCTGCAGCGTGGTCATACGGGACTACAGGCAGACTTCCTAAATTTAACTTTAAAAATCTAAGACAATACTTAATTTGGTTGTTCCTTGGGCAAAGGCAATAGGAGTGTGGGTACCAGCTAGAATTAAGCCCAAACAGAGAACAGACCTGTTCCTAAATGACAGTTGAGGAAACCCAGCCCCATTCAGCCAAACTCTTAGAGCACATGACTGTGTCCCACTAGTAAAAAGTGCCAGCTGTAAAGAGGAGGTCTGATGAACTCAGAGATTGCTTATGCTCTTATTAAAGTCATAAATGTGACACTCCTTTCTACTTCAGCGATACTGGATCAGGACCATCATAACTAGAGATGAAAGCCTGCTCACCTTATTAACAGCAAGTAATCCCACTTACTAGCCTCAGGACTAGTATATGATGTAGGCACATTTATCCTTAAAAACTTGCTTGAGGAATATAAAAGCACACCATTAAATAATAGCACTACTATAGGTATATTATACTAAAAGTGCCATAATGTTGTTTGTGTATGACAGGCATTTTCAGTGTAAGAATGCTGAAATTCTACACTGATGTCATTAAAGCATAAATGACACACTACCAAAAGATGGAGATACTAATGTATGGTGGTTCAATCTACACTGTCTAAGTTTTAGAGTATTTTTAATAGCTTCAAAGCATATTTTTAATATACGAAGTTATAACAATACCAACAGTAGTGGCGTGAAAGGTTACAATGGATGAACACCATCTCTCTCAAACATTTATTCCATTTAAGTAAAAATACTTGATAGAGAGCATTTCTATTATTCACGAGAAATCATGCAATATAATGGTTCCTAGCACTCCTTTTGTAATAGCTTATTTAAATACTTGGGGCTGCAATTCAGATTCCCACTTTGTTCAGACTTCACAGAAATACTTCTTACAATTGATCACATTTTTATTCTTTATTGTATTCTAAATAGCCTCTGATTTTTCAGAACCCAAGACTAAAAATTAGGTTTGCAGAAGTGAAAAGTACAGTCTTGAAAAAAACCCTATACACTTTTCAAAACTGAGGAAGAGCAACTACAAAATTGAACAAAAAGATCTACACTATTAATCATTTTATTTACAGAACTGCTTTAAGGAATTATTCCCGAAGTCTAAATGGAGCTTGATGGGGCTTTTCTAAACCCCTAAAATCTGAAATGACCTGAAGCTACAAAGAACTCCTAGCTTTGGATTTCTTTTTTTTGTAACATTTTCTTCAGTGCTTCCAGCTCAGGCTACAGTATTTTATAAAAAATTAAGAAACCCAGTCTGATAAGGAGTTATTAAAATTCTATTCATCATCTTAAGTTTATTTATTGTCAAAAAAGGAATTTAAATGAGGAAGTAGGAATAGATCTTTATTTATGATGAGGTTTGATATCAATGGTTTATAGATGCTATGTTTCCAACTTTTCTCAAATTATTTAAGAACTTTTTATGTATTTATTAGGAGTCCAGGGTAATCTCTCAGTTGATGCAAAATAGTACAAAGTCAACAGAGCTGTTGACTTACATCAGTTGAGGATAAACTCCCTTTTTTCAGAATAAAATGGTGATAGTTGTTTTCATTTCAGAAGTACTGAAATTCTATCTAAAGAGCAAATGAAATGATAATATATAAACAAATAAGCAAAATTATATTTTAATTAAATCCCCTTAAATTTACATTCAAACAGTAAGACAATGGAAGATATGACCGGACTTAAGTTAGATGTACTATCTTTTCTCCACCACATTTTGCCAAGTTAAAATGGCATACTTAGGTAGAATTACTTACTTATTTTAAGAAAAAACCTAAAATAATTAAAATAAACAGCACTATGATATGACGACAGACTATTAATAAATGCAGTACTGAAATAAACTACTGAATTGTATAAATGCATACTCAGTTTTTTTAGAAAGTTTGTTATTTACCTGCATATAAGGACCTTTGGAGCATTACAATGCACAAATGAGGGCATACGCATTTTTTGAAGTATGTATTAGTTAAATGATAAACAGAAGCAGCTCTCTCAGGGACATATAATCTCTCTATTCTCAAAAAATGCCCCATCTCCCAACTTTCAGCTCATTCCAAAATGGTTTAATATGATAAACTTCATATGGCAGAAGTATTATCAGTCTACAGCATGGGACTCTTAGAGCAGTCAACAGTGCTCTTTTTAATATCATTCCCATTTGCATTTTAAATAACCAAATGGTTTTCAGGCATTTAATAGAAAAACATTTTTTTTAAAATGAATACCAAGAGACATTTGTAAATAGCAGCACAAATTGCTCCTGGGCTATAAACCTGAGTGCCAAGTTTCACTCCAGTATGAATACAGACAAGTGTTAAAAGTCTGAAAAATGGATTCCTTAATGGATATACTGGCAGACCTGTAAGTGTAATAGAGCTAGCATGTGCCACTTTAATAAAGATATCGTATTTCATCTCCTAGATTACACATAGCTTTTCTATTCTAAATAAAAAGATTAGAACTAGAAATATTTTCCCTGCATATCATATTTAAAAATGTACAAGGGAATGTCATCCAACAATTTGTAAGCATTGAAATTATTTCCTTGAAAACAACAAAAAGTAATCCCTAAAGATATGGTAAATATACAGTTCCTTTATTGAACAAACAAAAATAGATTATGCATTGCTTTTTCAAAATCAAATACATCTGCTTTGACTGAGGCAAGGCGACACATCTGGGGGCTTGAATCTTACCACAGTCTCTGTGACTCTCTCTATTGTCAGTGCATCAGTAACCTTGTATTTAACCAATTGTTTACAGTCAGACCCTTATAAGATCACACCCATTGCTGCTGGTGTGAGGGAGGGAAGGAGACCTCTGAAATTGAATACAAATGTGATATTTATTGTTACATTTATTAGGCTATAACCATATATGAAATGCACTAAATTCACAGAGATAAAATAATACAATCACATCAAAACTGAAAATTTAATACTAAACAGGGACCCACAAGTTCCCTTCCATCCTAGCTTGCTTTGTAGTTCATCTGAACAAACATTCTACCCTGGAATTCACTGGACTTTTCCTGTGTGTTTGTTATTAAATGTACAAGTAATTTGTAAAACAAAACATCCGTTATAGGACTTTGCTTGCTTTTGCCAGAAAAAAGAATTAAAAGGTCTCCATGGATATATGAGTTTCATGGTGGGAGGACGGCAGGTCTAAGCATTGCTATTAATACGAAAATGCAAATTGGTCTTTGGAAAATTTTGACGGTGGGGTAAATTAGTTTAGATTTCACCTGACTATATTATCCCCAGTTGCTACGCTAAAAATGCAGCTAGAATGTAATGCATATTGGCAGTGTCAGACCTGAGATCCTGACACTGGTGTGGTCTGGGTGTTTAGGCTTTTCTTTTCACAAGCACCACTTTCAGCATGAGAGAAAGGGTTCAAGAAGTCACTGAATCTATAGATCCATTTTAGTAGAAAACAGGACAATGTGTTTGGGAGGTGGAGCATGAGTTCTCTAGATTACACCATATTTCCTTTTGGTTAACCAAATAACAGCAAGCTCCAACCAGAGAAACAGCCTTCAACTTCTGCCTTGCTTTCTTCGACTGAAAAAAAATGCTCCACTTCAGTGTATATGTTTTCTAATATACTTTAACTACTTCTTCCGTATATACCCATATAACATGATTATGTTTCTGTCAAGGCCTAAGTGGTGTGGATCGACGCTATAGTAACCTGCTAGAACAAAACTAACTAAGCTAAATTCACCCCCATGTCACTCATTGATGCCAGTGGATGAAACAGGCCCTTGTGACTGACAAATATAGCAGGCATATTCCACACTCCATTAAAAATAACAAATAAAGATAAAGGTGGATAGGAAAAAAAAAACAACTTGGCTTTTTTTTAATGTCTTTCTTACCTTCCCTAAGGAAGATCTTAGAAACATAAAGTTGGATGCAAGAGAAGTATTCATTAATATATTGGAGTGATTTTCAAATGCTCAGGGGAAGGTCTAGTTCTTCCTTCTTTTGAATTGATGTAAATTTGAATGGCTTCCTTCGGTGGCAGTGGAATTACACCAGCTTTACACTCATGTAACAGGCAGCAGAATTTAACACTTGGTGTACAGGATTGAAGTTGATCCTGAATGGGGAAGTAAGGCTGCTGTTCTTTCCAATGGCACAAATCAAATTAATTTATAGCAACCTTTTTTTTTTTTTAAAAGAGTGGCAGTAGCTGAGTTTTGAGCTTTATGAGCAAATTAACTACTTACATGGGACAAAAAGAAAGATAAGCAACAACAGCATAGAACTCTCAGACAAGAAAGATTGTGGTTGCTTTTTCTGACAGCTGTGATAGCAGAATCTGCAAAATGATTTTGATATAGATTTTAGGGATTTTTCTCCCGATTATCTTTCTTTATAAGGAATACTTTCATGATATTTAAAAGTGGTATCCTTTATTACAACTCACATTACAGTACAATCGATGGAAGCCTGAGTGGTGGGTGTATTGTTGTGACACTTAAACTGTTTGTAAATATTGCTCAGAGCTTTCTTAGCATATTTTAGCAAGGCAATGTTTCAGCAAAGTATAATTTATCACACATGATATATGCTGTATGCTTCACAGACAATCACACTGGAAAACAGACTCATGAAAAAGAAGCTGTGAGTGTGTCTCGCTTTCCAGTAAAAGCATTTTTTCAGTGTCTGGGTTTGGAGGATTACTCAGTGATCACAAAACCCACAGTGGTGGGCAGGAGGCCATTTTGCTTTGCTTTCAGTGCCCAGTACTGAACAGCCAGTGCTTTGGTTGATGAGATTTCTCTTGGTTCTGCAGGTTACCCTTCCTTCTTCTCATGCTTTATACTCAAGCAAGCTCCTCTGATTGCAAGATTGGAGCCACAACACCAGCGTGCTTTCATTACCTTCTCATTCCAGATATGAAAAGAATGCATTGTTTTACAGTAAAGTTACATTCAGCAAGGGCTTTGTTTAGACTAATTTAAAACTATTTTAAGAGACCATGTAAAAGGGGCTTTAAAAATGTAAGGAAAAACTCAGTGACCAACCTACCAGTCTGTATCAACTATCTTGTAAAAAAAGAAGGTAAATCCCCCCTCCCTACACTTTCTGAAAAATAAAATCTTCCAGCTGTCAGCCCTAATGCTAATAGACAACAACAAAAATATTTATACTGCCCCTGCTCTCTTTTATAATCATCTCCATTTTATAGATTATGAAAGACATTTTACGCATTTTATGTTTAACAGCGTGATCGTAGAGTGATCTGTACTTAATAGCAAATAGGGAGTTTGGCCACTAGCTGACTGATCAGTAAAGCCTTAACTGCTATGGCAAGTAATCCCTAGACGTTGATCATATATCATGTATAATGAAGCCTTTATATCCTTATTATAGTAAGAAAAGATGATTTTGTGAAGTTGACTGCCAAAGTAGGTTGGCCACACCACAGGTAAATGTTACATGTTTCCATTGACATTATGCTGGTGAGGAAAATACATCGTGACTCGAGTTCTCAAACCCCACGTGTTTTGGGGATGTTCCAAAAGTTGATCCAATCTGGATTTCCTTAATTGCTCCTTACTCATTCCAAGGAATGAATCTAAATATCTAAATATCTATCTATATATAAAAAACCTGCTAAGTCCATCAATGTGTATTTTTTGTCTTTTAGTTTCTGGGTTTCAGTTTAGTTTTCCTTCAACAAAATTTCTACTATGGTCTATACCATAATTTTGGGGAGTACGTTAACTTTTAGGCTATTTATGTCACGGAGATTTTCACCAAAAGGTGGATTGCGAGATTTGACCCACTGTTAATAGGCTTTGGATTCTTGTTTTCTACTTTTGTAAACCTATGCTTACTTTCTTTTTTTACCAAACACTTTGGTTAACAGGGAATAGAATCTTTTAGAAATAATAATATGACTCTGCAGAAATGTTTAGATTAGTGATTCTCGGGGGAAAAAAACAGAAGCATCTAAAATCAGCATAGAGATCCAAGCGGGTGAGAAGAATTTAGCTCAGTACATTATGATGTTAAATTAAGGCCATGTCTTGCTCTCCCTGAAGTCAATTAAGTTGTAATCTTTCATCATCGTATAATTTTACATTCACAGCACCGTTTGTATTTCTTCCTCCTTAAAAAATAGATCTTGGATCATTATAATTATATGGACACACTGCCCAAGGTATTACAAACTCTTTTCCAAATAAAACCTTCCACTTTGTCAGTGTTCTGGGTTCTGACAGGCACCTCACTACATCCAAATAAAACCTGTGTGCAGAAGCTTGCATGTGCCTCATACAGTGTGTGTGTTAAAGTAGGTGACAATATGGAAGAGGATAACTGAAGCAACTACTCTACACAGGACCCCTATCCATATTCATTTTGGAGCAGACAGTCCAGGGTGTCCTGATAGGCTGCTACACTAGATTTCAAAGTAGTGATCAATAAACATAGTATAAATAAATATACTACATATTTTTATTCTCGTTGAATATTCTAGTTGATTCCAGCAAATTAGTTACAGTGTGTGAAAACTCCCACCAGGAAAAGATGTTTAACTGCTTTTTTTTATTACAGTTTACTAAATCCAGACACGTTTCTCACACTGATGATTTACCAGAACTTCAATTTACCTCTGAATATTATACATACAAACCAAAAGGGACAGCAGGGTTCTACTTTTAGAATTTTATCACCACTAAATACCAACTAAAATTACTTCACTTGCAGAAAAGGAGGATAAAAACATAGCAAACTCCTACTCTTAAATATTGCTATACTGTCAGAAAAGTAAATAAACACACTTTAAAATGTGGAAGTGTTTCCAATTAGAAAAATAATATTTACACTAGGAATGTAATCACATTTTCTCTCCAGTGAAATAAGGAAACTTGAAGAGAGATCAGATAGAGTACAAACATGCTTAAAAAACCCACCTACCTCAGCTAATACAGATTTCTATAAAACAAGTTAATGTTTTCCACACCTTAATATTTGTGATTCTGAGTGAGAAAGCTGTAAGCTAATAAATGAGAAACTCTGAAGATTTTATTTTATAAATTTTATTTTTATTTATGAGTTTCAGTCTTATTTTGAAATGCATGAGAAGAATGCTATGAATACAGGACGCATATTTTTATAAAGTACAAATGAAAACTGTGTGCTGTCTTAATTTTCAGCCTAAATTTACAGACATACTACATGGCAACAGTATTAAAGCAAAAAGGAGGGATACATTTTCCTATTCAATAAAAAGCCATGGAAGTTGCATGGGGTAGAGTCTCTAGGAAATCCACTCTTTCTTTGAAAAAATGTCATTGGTGAGATAGGAGATTGGCACCACAATGAGCAAAATATAGTGAGGGCTGATACGGACTGTCAGCTAGAATTTGGGTTAAGACACTGACTTTTGTCTGCATGGTGTCTACCTTCCAAAGAAGATGGAAGATGCAAAACTGCAAGTTTCCTCTCTCTGGTTAATGTGGTCTATACAAGTGAATAATGTATAAGAAGATGTTCCCTTGATAATGTCACAATTATTCATTGTACAGCCATAAACTCAAATATTCACATTAACAGCGAGGTATTATTTTTCTTCTCTGAAATTAAGTGAGTGGCATCAGTGGTCATAAATGAGAGCATTCATCAAAGGCGTAGGCCATGGCAGAGGATTAAGTGAATGCTGATGAAGTGTCCAGATTCCCATAACTTGGAATGGACTGCATTCAGCATTCCTTTATTATCCATCTGCCACATAACAAAAAGTCTCATATATTTAATGCAGGTTTGCCCTCGGCCACGTAATAGGATTAGGAATAATTTCTACAAATTTACAAAAACAAATCACATGGGAAGGCTTAGAATTTGCTAATAATTTCTCCATAGCTGGGAGATCAAAGGGATGTAAGAGTCCAGAGCCAGGCGGTAGTTTGACCCTGGCCAAGCTTTTTTAATGAAAGGGTTAATCTTCTCAGAGGTGACCATAGAGGAGCAAATAGTGTGACCAAAGGCAGATTCAGGCCTCCAAAAATAGGAAGAAAATCGTCTGCGAAGTATGACAGCAAGAAAACATTTACAGAATAACAGTACATTTTCTGGCTGGAAAAAATAAAATAAAACAGCAAACGACAATGAATTGTTTTTAAGCAAAGTGTGACTGGTGGGGGAGGGATGAGTGCCGTGCTGAGGAGAAGAAGCTTGCAGGGTAGACCAGAAATATTACTGTTTCTTTCTGAATAACAGAAAATATGCTGAATGCCTTCAGTCTAAAAACACTCTCTGTTGACCTCAGGTGAAAACTGTCTTCTCCAAATGTGTGTCAAAGCTTTGGATGTTTGGGGTTTTTTGCCATATGCTTGTCCTTTTTTTTTTTTTCCCCCAGAGGAAATGCACCACAAACAGATGCTGCTTCATAGGTGAGTTTTTGGGAGGACCTGAACAAGTTGCCCAGTGAACCTTTTTCAGAAATGTCCTTGGCTTGCTGCAACTCCTGGTTAAAAACTTTGGCTTCTATGTACTCTGAAGGCAATTCCATCTCTCAAATCAAATCAAGCAGCCATATAAGAAAAGACAGGGAGGACAAAAAAAGGAAAGGAAATGAAGGTATCAGGGTGTGTGGGTGCATATGTGTGCATTTTTGGTTTTTTTTTTCTCCGTTAGAAATCACTAAGCCTGTCTAAAAATTTTCACCTTCCTGGATTTCCTTTCCCACTCAGCAAACTGCAAAGGAAGCGAGTTAACATCAGCTAGATGTAGGTGACAGCTATTTTAATTTTGCATCGTAAGTGGTTTTAAAGACATTTGGAAAGTATAGCACAATGGAGTGCTAGGCTTTCCAATTTAATAGAAATCATGTGATCATTCTCATTTTTGGTCCTTGACCTGTTATAAAAATTTGAATGCAATGTTCCATCTCTGTAGTTTTCCTTACTTACTGAGCTACCCATCAAAAAGCAGATCAAATAGTCTGATTACAAGTAAATCAGTGAATAATTTATTACAGCTGCACAAAAGCCCATGCAGACATCTGAGCCTAAGTGAAGATATTATTTCTTGTGTTTCTCTTCTTGGAAGAGAATTTTAGGCCAAAAGTTTACTTCAGCCTTAAGATTAACTTCACAGGAAACTATATGTCCCACCACACTCTTTCATTAAATAAGAAAGGAAGAATAGTGATGACAGGGATATAATGAAAAAATAATTCCCAGGAAAAAATGAAACATTTCCAGCCAGAGCATCTATGTTTGAACACCGGGCCTGACATGTACTCAGCATACAAGAAAAAAAACTGAAAGCTGGGTAGCTTTGAAAGAGTCAGATTGATATCCCTGGGGAAAGAAAACTTATGTACTGTGTTGCTTGCATCTTTCACACACAGAGACTCTTATCAAGATGGCTAGAAATAGAGGAAGCACTTTCAGGTATTATTAGACAGTCCAGCTCTTTCCAGTCCTGTGCCACAAGTAGATTTCCAAGAAGGATGCCAATGAGTACCTAAAATTGGTATGAGTTCCATGAAAAAGGAACATTTATTTGGCAGTGTAAACTGGATGGAGGCCACCAGATTTATTTCACACAGCTTACCAGGAAGCCAAGAGTTTATAGTAACTTGGTATTGCTACCAGTACCGACCGAACAGCTAATACTGTACAGGTACTGTAGAGATGAAACCTTAAATTCTCTTCTCTAATTATCCCCACATACTCTGTTTATTTTATATAGATGATGGTTCATTTCACCTCTCATACATTTTGAGTAATTCCATTTAGAGCTTGAAATCCAAACCAATTTTTTTCTATCACATACAGAAGTGCAGCTGAGCCTTCTGATACAAAATTGTTTTTTGAGACTTCCTCAGTGTGTAGAGGTGTAAGTACCTTGTAAATAACTTTCAGGCAGGGCTTGAGGCTAATGTTTTGTGTGCCACAGTCTCAAGCTGTGATGGCCATAACAAAAAAATAGCAACCACTATCATCCATCACAGGTCAGAAACAGCAAATGCTGAACAGTTCCTGTTTCTTTAGTGACAACACAGATCTATGGACTCCCATGTGCATCAGGGAGGCAAAAGTTTTAACTAATGACACATAGCTTTAGGGGGTATTTAGTCCATTTTTAAACTAAAACCTCTAGCAGTTAAACAAATTTTAGGCGTCTGGGTTAGCAGGCTGTTGGCTGGCTATAATCATACTGTATCATTACTGAAAAGAGATGGGTTCTTACTCTGAAACTCCCTTGGAAATTCTAAGTTGGGTACTCTTAACTGACTTTCCTCTATTGGCTGAGGTTGTTAGCTACCTAAATGAGGTAGTCGGGTTAACTACCTAAATTTGGGCTGTGTGAGAGGACTCAGGTTTTAGACCACCAGTAAGAATTAGATCACTAGTAGGACCCTCCCACCTTGCCCCACTTCAGCTTACCAAGCAGAGACATTATGACAGTGCTCTTTGTCAATGAAAAGCACAAATGTAACAATGTCCCTATTCTACTCCACTAACATGTTACCTGTGAATATTCTAGTAATTTGAGCCACAACTTTAGATTTACTATGGTTTTATAAAAACACAGCAACTAGAAATTGAACAATATTTTATTCTTTTGTTGTATTTTCACATAATAGGAAATAGGGTCATAAGACAAATTTGGATCTGATACAATTTTCAGACCCCTATCACTTTTACAACCATTTTAACATAGAACCGCATTTTTAATACCACAGAGTATTAACCTGATAAGCTGTTTGAAGGAGAAATGCAGACATACGATGCATAGCTCAAACCACACTGTTGGAATTCAGTGTCTGATTAAGACCCTGTGTTTCCTAGACATCAGGAGCATCCAGAGTTCTTGCATCTGGAAATTAGTTTTGCCTTTCACCATCTTAAGTAGCTGCTCATTTAATGGTCACTAAGGTTGACCTTTATGTGTCACAGTGCCACTCAGTGGGATAAAGAATGAGATGCCTTTTTAGGAAATCATACTGTGTGTTTACAAGCAGCTTCTTGACCTTAACCAAATGAGTTGGGGAGCAGCAGATAGCAATCTATTGTGTGACTTTACTCTTCTTCATGACAGACCTTTAAGCGCCGTACTGCCCTCAAATGTAAGGTCATATCTTTGCCCTATGCCTGAGCAATAATAGAGATTTTCATGAATGTTCAGAAATACATGGTGCCCCTGTTACAATCAGCGCTGTACCCTACCCTGCTATGCAGGCTAGACAAACCCAAGGGAGAAAACTGCATTCACATCAGGAGCTCCTGTAAAGCAGTGTCAATGGGAAAGACAAATTCCTCCAAATTTTATTTGTTCTGAGGGATGTCCTAAAATCACAGGCAAATTTTAAGAAGCCCTCTTATGCAATGGGAAGAGATAGATCTGTTAGCTTCATTCTCATGAGTTAATGTACCACCTGGTAATACTTTCTTCTTGCTCCTTTGAATTGACAAATGGCTTTATCAGCATTTCTTATTAACTGCTTTAAGGAAGGGAAAAGGGTCCCAACACTGTGTGGGAACTAATGGTTGGTCAGCTGAGAATTCTGTATTTTCATTGCATGTTGGAAATGAACATGAGGAATAATGCCATCTTCCTCAACACAATTTGGTTGCACGGCTAAGTGAATTGAAGATAGGTATACCAAGAAGTGCCCTTCAGCATCAGTATCCAAAAGCACAGCACCAGTCCTTCTGTACCTCAGTATTTTTTCTCCAGGTATTTTCCTGTGAAGAATACTGAGATATCTATTAAATAACTTTAGAACAAGCACCACCATCTGCCACATCATCACCAAAGCCCTAAGATATTTTTACTTAACTCATGGACATCACAGATGCATAGGAAATAAATAAGGGTAAAGAAAATCAATTTGGAAAAAATGTTTAGAAACATCTTTCAAGAAAAGTAATGTGAGCACCAGCCTAACTTAAAACTGATAGGTAGACAGTTTTAAAAAATGCAATTTGCATAATGAGGATGAAAACAAAAGAAGATTTAAACATAATTTCATTACAATTTTATCACGATGACATTCCCATAGCCTCAGTACTGCATGCAACAGCAACAGGTTTACAACACAGAAAATCTAGATGTTATAGAAAACTGTTAATGGGGGGAACAAACCTCTCATCTTTAGATTGCTAATCCAAATCCAGACTCAAGTTCCTTAGAAGTCATTAAGATCTGGCAGTTGTCTCAGCCTATGGGCTACAAGAAAACAATTTACAGAACACAAAAACCCGTGCCAGAGCTTAGAGAAAAACTGAATAGTTGCTCTCTTCTCAAGGTATTCTCTGAACAGAGAGCTACAGTTACTTCATACTTCATTCATGAGTCAAAAACACATTTCTAAAATTAAAAATAAATAACAAATAATTTCAAAGATAAACCTTGTCCAAGACTTACTGTTCAATTATGGACACTTAACTCTAAATCTTAATGAGAATTCCAGTACTGTCTAATACTATCCATTGGTCTAAGAAATAATACTACGTCTCTCTAAAAACTCTGACTCTCCTACCATCTAAGATAGCCCATATTTCTTTAGGGTACAAGTAGAAATGAAGAGTAAAACTAGTACAAGGTTAACAGGACAAGTAACAAGGACTAGTAACTAGTATCAGTGACATTACCTTCAGGCCATTTTTGGCAAGGGAGCAGAATTCCCCTCACCCCAATGTTAGTATACCAGTGCTTTTTCATACAGCCACTAACTTTGCAATCATGCCAAATAGCAATAAAATTCATATGGCAGAGTAGGCAGCTTATTGCTCTCAAGTTGCTTTTGTTAGCTTTACCAACTGCTGAAAGCATTTTTTCCTGTTAGTAATAGTTCAGATTTTCAACATGTCCAGTTTTGAATTCTCAATTTAATCCTATTAGTACAATTTAATTTACTCAAAATCAACCCCCTTTTAACATTTTTTAGACTGAATAATAAAAATCGAGGTATCCAAAGCAGTATTTTGTACCATCTTTGCTTATGGTAGTTGGACAATAAAGAACTATGAAACAGAAGCTTTCCTCTATTGGAGAAGTTTAACAGTTGTGAGCTTTACTACTCCTATTTCGCCATGACATCTTACATTTTGCATGAAGTGAAAACCGTCCACATCTCACAAATATGGTGCAATATACCACTTCATTAAATGCACAAACTACAGCCCTGTAGTGTTTCACCACAAAAGGCTATGCTCTCTGGTCATCTGCTGGAGAAGGCTGAGAGCTGCAAAAAGCATGTCAGATAGAAAAATAAACGCAATGCATAAAATGCTGCCTATCCGATAACTCTAGGTTGTCTTCTGTAAACTTGGATGCCTTAAATTAAAGTAGCCAGTGGGCATGCCTTAAGTGAACACGGGTAGCTCCAACATGAGTCCAGTCTCCATTTTACTGGTTAACGGAGCAACTGTAATATATGCATGTGCCACATTCTAATTGCTAATGAGTCAGTTAAAGCTATTATAAACTCACCCTGTACTCTGTTGGGGTGTTTTTGCCCAGTGCTCCCAGTTACCTGAATGTCAGGAAGAGCAAAGCAGGCTGGATTTCCATGCTTTAGCTTGGTTCCAAGAGGGGAAGGGTTCACTAGTTTTACCCCTGTGTAGTACAAGAAAGCTGTCCCTGGAATTAATACAGAGTTTTTCACGTAGTATCACACCTGATCTAATAAACTCTTGCAAACTAAGTTGTGTCTGCAATTCTAACACTATCTGCAAGGTAGATAATCTCACTACTGTTATTTAAGAGTTAATAATACTGAAAGTCTTTAAGAGGCTGATTACACATACACTGGAATTTAAAACTGCCAAAATGCCTTAGGAGCATAAGCTTCACTGATTATTCAGCTCCCTGTTTTTGGAGCAGTTTTTGACTGGTGTGTGCGGGTGTATCAGATCAAACCCCCACTGTTATGTCAGAAAAGAAAGCACTAACTGACACCAGTGGAGGCACGAGGAGAGAATATCACAGCAGAGACAAGTGTGCTGCTTCTCCTCTTACATCAAACTTACACTGCCTTCGTACTGACTACACTGAAGTTCTTCCAGTTGCACACCAATATGAGTAATACGATGATCTGGAACCACCCAATTGATGCAAATTAGGGGGAAAAAAATAACATGGGGAAAAATCCAATTTGAAGACAACACTCGATTGCATTTTCATCTCACGAGTGGCTTAAGTATGGCTGGTCATCTATTTCTTTGATAGCTAGTTACTTAGGTCCTCTCATAGCTGGCAGCTGCACTGCAGCTTTTGCAGAGACTCTGAAACCTTTGTGATATTTCAGCCATTCTAGCAAATTCACATTTTCAATAATAAATAATGTACCCCTATAAAGTCACCTGAACACCCTGAGAGAATTATAGCCTTTATTATGTACAATTGGGGGTATATTAATCCTTACATTGAAAGATTTTTTTAGTGACCTGTCGGAAAGTTAGATAAATTATCAGAAATAGCAAAGTAAAATTACACTAAATGTCCTTTAGTAGAACCACTGAAATGCCCTCTGCAAAATATGGGATTGTTTAGTTAGAGGAAGAGAATCCAGGGACAGACATGATCATTTTTTGTGGCATAGCTCTGAGGCTGATTACTTGAGTCAAGTGACCAATCTGGGAACTATGAACCTCTGGACAGTCATTTTCTTGCTATTACTAGTGGCTGTTTTAACCTACTCACCTATTAATCTACCATGTATTTTCACTTGATTTATGGAACTTTCCTTATAAGTAACATTTGGTAGAATGGTACCTTTACTCATTCAAAACAAGTCCTTTGCCTAAATCCATCTGAACACATGGTAAATGGCTTCCGAGCAACAGAAATAAAAGGGGAGGAGGAGGGGGAGCTCATTTAACACAAATATTGCAATATAATTGAAATTATATTAAAAAAATTAAATGACTTTTGTGAACTTGTTTAAAAGGGTCAGAAATGTGTTTGAGCTGTACAAGATTAACCTTTACTCGTTTGGGAAAATGCAGACTTCAACAGCAATCCTCTGCAGTGGTTGCACTTGCTAAAAGTTTAAAACAGTAATTTTTTCCCAAGAAAGGTCATCTTGAGCTAAAATGTCAAATAAATTATTTAGATTACTGAATTAGAAAAGTGAGGATCTGACAGGCTGAATTTTTTATGCACATTAGCCACAGTCAGGGTCTCTATATGCTCTTTCTATTAAGTGCACCCCCTCTTCCCTTATCAAAAATCTCTCCATTTATTCCAATATATTCTCCCTAAGATGTATCATAGCATCTAAATAGCTGGTCCAATTTGCTTCTTACTTGTACAAAACAAGAAGTACTTTATTTGACTGTTGCTCAGCATTTTTCCAGTACAAAACTGATGTAAGAAAGAGAATCTTACCACTAGTTTGTAGGGGAAATTAAGTTACCAAATATTCATCTTTAAAGCCTCCATATAGCTATCAAATCCTAGATTCTAGCTGAAGAATATTTTTAAGGAGGAGGGATATTCCGAAGAATGGAAAATTAAAAGGATTGAAATGGAAAGGGAATAACTTGTATGTAGGTGCTACTCTCAAGGTTATGTCCTAGAGTTTTTATAGGGCAAAATATAGCTATAAGTAATTACTAGAAAATTGAAGAAAATAATCTTCATATGTAGCTGCTCACACACAGGTTTTACCCCACAGGTTCATATCTGCATTCCCCATTCTTCCTCACAGTCATAAATACTACTGATAATTATTCAAGGCAGCACAAAAGACTCTGTCCAAACATGATGCCGTACGATTCAGTCAAATGACAACAGTAGTAAAACTTCCCACTTCATTTTCCAAAACCAATATTTGCTCAGCACTGGAGAGGTCATTCTATAAAACAATTCTACATTGATAATAAGCCCCTCCTAATTTGACTTCTACTGTGATTTTTTTCCCTACAGACTATGTGCACTGTGGAGCAAATTAAGTTCTCAGCCTGAGCAGCCAGTCCAAATGCCGGAGGTGCAGGGCATGACAAAGGGGAGATACTTTCAACTTAAAAGCAAAAACAGCTTCCTTCCATTCTTTCAAAATCCAACTTACAAGGTGATTAACCTCAGCCCTCACTTTGCTAATATCCAAATACTCGTCAATAGTATAGTGTCATAGCAGGTTTCCTTGTAAGCCTTATAGGGCATGCAGGTAAGGTATGTAACTGTGTGTAAATGTAGAGGCAGTGCAGCTGCATGGGAACCCACAAGGCAATGGGCCTCGGCAGTGATCTACTAAGAGGTCTCATCTTATTCCTTCCCTAGGACCTAGGCCCACCTTGCATCACTGCATACTGAAGAACACTAGAAAAGCACAGCTGCATATCCTGAAAGAACAACGTTCATGCTACCATACGTCAGAAGTACTGGTAATACAAGTGTGTGTGTGTGTGTGAGCAATTTTATTGTGTACAATCACATGTAGTCAAATCCCTTTAAATGAGATGATGGCAGGAAGAGAAGCCCTCAAGCACTTGTTCCTTACGTGCTTTTTTTTTTTTTAAACTGCTGAGATTTTTGTGTTTCTTTTGCATATGAAATATCTGGCATGTGCAGGACAAACTTCCTATCACCCTAACCTGAGACTGACCTGTTTTAACTTTCTGACTTGCAGTGGCACCAAAGGTACTTAGTCATTTGTGCATCACTGAGAAGAGGGATTTACTGAATAAGACAACCGTAGACCTTACTCCTTGGTGATTCCTTCTTTGACAGGGTAAATCCCACAGAAAAACAGTGTTAATAGAGCATGACGATTTGAAGAATAGAGCCCTAACTGTTGACATTTCTGTTGTCAAGTCAGGTATTATGCTATGATGAAGAAAAAGAAATATTAAAATAATTGTGGAAAGCTCTCTGGAATTAAGTTTCTTGATGCTGCATTACTGTAAAGGCCATTAGTACTTCTCCCACTCAGGGGTCTTTCATCTTTCCTCCTAAGAATTCTTCTTTGCTGGACTTGATCATAATTTACCTTTGTCAGGTCAACAAAGTAGAAGTTGTAATTTGTTATATAGTGTAAAATACTCAGTGGTCCTTTTAGGGTCTACATTTAGGCAGAAACAGTTTCTTTTTGAAAATGTTTGTACACTCTACCCACCTCTGCAGTATTTACAATGTGAGGTAAGACATACCGGGGAAAAGAGGGAAGAATATATTGGCTCTTAACTTCAATTTTTGCAAATTAAGAAACAGAAGGAAGTTCTTAAAAAGTTCTTAAAAAGGTAGAGCAAGTTGGAAAATTGAATCCTGAAAATATGAGATAGGCCAGTAAATAACCTTCCTGATGGTTTTCACAAGCAGCTTGGACAGATCCTGACATGATAGCTTTTGATCATCTTTGCTGTGTGAAATACTCATGAGTTGCATGCACAGTTTAATTTCTCAGGTGTCTTGTAAGGTAAAATGCTTCAATGGCAAAGTGTTCATCATATGATACAAACATTTTTGGACCATGACCATTAGCACTACCAAAATAAAGATACTGTTTTTTCACTGCTTTTTGCTTCTTTTTTTTTTCTTCATTCATAATGTGATTGTGGATATGCTCTAATCTACAATATTTGAGAACATTTCTTCCCTTCCTTCTTTCAGTAATTTCTGTGCTTTTTCATGCTAACATTGTTAGACTAAATTGATTCTGCAAACTTTGAGAGGTCATACAGACAGTAGCCCTATGATAGAAATGTATTTTGCCCTATATTACAGTGCAGTGCAACACTGGCAAAGCAGTTCACTAGTTGTTTTCAGGAGAAGGCTTTTTTCCAAAACATGCCTCAATTTCATCTATGTAACAAGGCTGTTTCCAAAGAGAGTGCATAGACCGGACTGCAATCTGGTTTATTGACTCCTACCAAGATGGTCATTTTGCTCTAAGAAAAAATCTGTCTAACAGAACTTTCTCGATGGTTTGCTATTTTATTTTGCTTCAACAATTTAAATTAAACTAGTACCAAAGTTCTGTGTGTCAGTCCTCTGAATTCCTTTTCAAATTAACACTAAAAAGAAAATCCATCCATCCGTATATATGTAAATACACAAAGCCAGCTGCCAAACAGTGACATTATCCATGGGTTTCTGTGGGCTTGCCATAGAAATGAATGGGAAACTCTTCTACTGTTGCCAGGCTTGTATGGTATTTCTGAAATAGGTGAGAGAAAGCAGCATCATTCCAGGAAAAAAAGGAAGAGCATTTACCCATTGGAACACGGGCAGGTGTCACTGATAGCAGATGGTTTTAAAACTTGCATTTTAAGACAGCAGCTGCTTGACTGTTATATTTAAAGGGCTACCCTTGATTGGAATATTGGATGAAATGCTTTTGTAAGAGGGAAGCTTTAACTATGAAAAGAGCAAAAATGACTGGACAGATGTAAAATCAGATATTGCTTCTATTGCATCCTTTCCAAAGCTTTATTAGATAAAATATCAAAAAGATAGAAAGACTATTTGTGTCAAAGTTTGTAGAAAGAGGAGATACAAACTTGCTCTGAATATTTTTAGGTGCTAAGTCCATATGGCTCCACGATGCTATCTGAATTCAAGAATATTCTAGGACTGTTTAATGAAAAAAGATGGAAAGATTAAGGAGGAAGTCCTCACTGAAGCCTTTTCCAGTCATATAAAGAAGAGGAAGAGAAATGCAAAATCCTTCCTGGGATGGAATAATCCCATCCAACAGTACAGGTTGTGGACTGACTGGCAATGCAGGAGGTCTGCAGTCTGGGGGTTCTGCTGGACAACAACCTGGACATGAGACAGGGACATGCCATTGAAGTGATACCACTAGCCACCAACAGGTTCTCGTTGGCAAGAATGTAGTCAGCAGGCCAAAGGAAATTATAATTCCTTTCTACCTGGCACCCATGAGGTTGCACCTGGAGTGCAGTGTCTTGTTTTGTTCCTTTGAGAGTGAGAAACTGGAGAGAGTCCAGAAGAGAGCCACCAAGATGGGTATGGGACCTGAGTACATGATATATACACACATATATATCATTTGTATAGATACGCAGAGAAGCTGAGGACCTTGGTTTGTTCAGTTTGCAGGCGAGAAGGCTGATTGGGTTCTGTTTGCCGTCTTTTGTACCTAAAGGGGGGTTATTGAGAAGAGGGAGCAAAACTCTTCTCAGAGATATCTATGGAAAAATAAATCACAACAACTGGAAGCAGTAGCAAGAGGAATTCAGATTGGATATCAGGAAAAACAAAAGCAAACCCTCAATGAGAGAAATTAAGCACCAGAACAGTGTCATGGTTTAACCCTGGCCAGCAACTAAGCACCACGCAGCTGCTCGCTCACTCCCCTCCGGTGGATGGGGGAGAGAATCAGAAAAGTTAAAGTGAGAAAACTAATGGGTTGAAATAAAGACAGTTTAATAAGTAAAGCAAAAGCCGCGCGTGCAAGCAAAGCAAAACAAGGAATTCATTCCCTACTTCCTATAGGCAGACAGATGTTCAGCCATCTCCAGGAAATCACGGCTCCATCACATGTAATGGTTACTTGGCAAGACAAACACCATCACTCTGAACATCCCCTGCTTCCTTCTTCTTCCCCCAGTTTTATACGCTGAGCATGACATCATATGGTGTGGGATATCCCTATGGTCAGTTGGGGTCAGTTGTCCCAGCTGTGTCCCCTCCCAGCTTCTTGTGCCCCCCCAGTCTCCTCGCTGGTGGGGTGGTGTAAGAAGCAGAAAAGGCCTTGACTCTGTGTAAGCACTGCTCAGCAGTAACAAAAACATCTCTGTATAATCAACACTGTTTCCAGCACAAATCCAAACCATAGCCCCGTACTAGCTACTATGAAGAAAATGAACTCTATCCCAGCCACAATCAGCAGAAACAGGTTGTATGGAGAGGCTCAATAACCCTCATCCTTGGGCATGTTCAAAACCTGACCAAAGAAAACCGTGAACAATCTCATCTAACCTTGAAATTAGCCCTGCTTTGAGTAGTTTAGACTAAGTGACTTCCAGAAACCCCTTCCAGCCAGGTTTAAGAAGACTGAAAAACATTATCTCTCCTGACCTAATGATTAGAGATATTAGCCTAGTGACTACAGTAGGCTGGGAGAATTGTAAAAGTTATGATTCATCAAAACCAAAACTGCTTTTCTTAGTCCCAGCATGGAATTCCCTTTCCAGATCAGAAGGACCTACCATTGGAAAAGTCATATTACAATACTTGGGTCTTCAGTATATCAGGTGATGATATTAACCTCTAGCTGGGCCTTCTGTTTCCCACTCACCTTCTGTCCTTGTCTAATTTTTTCCGCTTTCCTTTCTTTTTTTTTAAAGTATTCTAAAAAAATTTTCACCAGATCACAAAACAGAATTCGTACATACTTGACTTTGACATTTGATTGTCATGAACTATGGTTAATAAATGTAATAAAACTTGAACTCAGGAAGACAGCTTTGGGTATCTGAAGCAAATCTTCCATGTAGCTCCAGCAAGACCCCTTCGCAGAGTACACAGAAAAAAAATGGGACCAGAGTTTCTGAACCATCAGAGGTGGAAATAAGTGTTTAAGCATAACTGCAATAAATTTAACAAGTGCTTCAGTGTTGTCCTACAAAAAAAAGACATTTCAATGAAAAAAACAGTAGTGAATTGGTGCTTCTATTGCAATTAATAACATTTTCTTCATTTCAACGCTTGTACTCTATTGCATTTTCAAAATGAAATTTCAGAGTTTTTTGAAATCTGTACTCAGAAACCTAAAATTTTGTAAGCTCAGCTGCGTATGTCAGAATTCTTTATGTTGTACTCTGTGTGGTCAGATTATCCAAACACCTGCAGATCAGCAAGGAAAGTCGATGCCTGTTCAGCTTGTGATGTCAACATTTTAGTGCCTAAAAACGCATGTCATTTAGCCAAAGAAAAAGCATTTTATTGATATTGGCTTGATGTCCTTATAGACTACTAACATAAATTAAAATACATGAAAGTATCTGGCTTTGGTTTCCTAGGATCAGGCATGGCACATCAGTCAACAACTTGGTTTGTGATTTGTATTTTTCAGGAGAGAATAGACCTTATTTTAAGAACATTACAACAATATTTTAGTAAAATGCTCACATGCACTGATGCAGGCATATTTAACATATGACACAGACACATGTTCTTCATCTCTAAAAAAAACCCTATAGTCCTTTTGAACTTTGCTCTGGAGATAAGAATTTGGCCTCTATTTTTGTCTCTGTTTCTCGGTTACAATTATAATCATAATTAAATCGCTACCTAGATAGACACCCTGTAAGTGAACATATCCCTTACAGTTTTCTATTAAATGATTAGTACATTTCTGAACACAGACATGAGTCCCTAATGTCCAGTTAGCTGTATAAACCTCTTACACAGCTTGGCTGGCATATGACTTAAACAATGGATTTTGAATTCTACATAATTCTTTTTTTTTTTTTTCCAAAGGCTAATTAAAATCAATTCCATGGCATTTCTCTGCTGTTAGAAAAGATGCCGTGGGTAGATGTTTCAATCATTAGCAATATGGTGCTGCTGGATTAAAAACAAATTTCCAGATAACATAGCAATGACAGTTAGTCTATGATAATCCATGCAACTGTTAATGAACAAAACCTGTTCTGCCTCTATACCTGAATATTTGTTGATGGCATCTGAAAATGGAGATGTCAAAAAGTGGTATTTTTGTTATACTTTAAAACTATGTTCATTCATTTTAGCTATGCAAATTTAATAATTTTCTGAATTTCACAGAAGACCCAGACCTTATAAAAATGGGCTTTCATAATGCTTATAAATACAAAATATTTCAGAATTTAATTCTAGAGGTAAAATTCTCTCGTTCACTCTGGTTACATCTAGAGTCACTCAACCTTTTTTTAGAAGTTAGGCTGACTGATCTAAATTCTCTTACTCTACAAGATGCAGCCCAGCCTGAGATCAGCATCAAAACATTCTTGAAGCTTATAGAGTCCAATTTAAAATCATTGGACCCAATGGAGCTGAAATCCTTTCTTCATTGAAGGTCAACGAGTTTTGTCACTGATACAATTGAAGTGAGGATTTTACTTCAGGAGTTTGGAGAAACGGTGACATAAATGACAAGAGAGTAAGAGAGAAGATTTTAATAAGTATTTTTGAGAGCAGGAGCATGATCAGTAGAAATGGGTACTTGTAATTGAATAAGAGTCAGTGCAGCACAGACATCACAGCCTAAACTCTTTTTCCCTTTGTGTCTTTTTTCGCAGTAGGGTTGCTGTTTGCCTAGCCTTTGAGAAGGGGCTATCATTACCTTTCATGTGAAATTACTGTAGTTAGAAGAACAGAGATGAAACAGAATCTTATTATTTCTGAGTTAAACAACTGTAAATGTAATTGATGTACACCACAGAGAAGTAAAAGTCCTTGTTCTGACTGATTTGGCACAAGAACTTGCACCTGAGTCCTTTAATTCTCAAATTACTTCCCCCCAACCTTTTATTTGCTGGCTATTAAATCCTCCAGTATCTATATTTATGAATAGCATGAAAAAACCAAAGTTTTTCATAAAAATAAAAAAAGAAAAAATTAAAAAGAAAGTACCGAATTATTTAGGTACATGTAATATGTCAGTGATGGCATATCTGAGACAAACCCATGGATTTTACTGTCTTCCTTTCTTAAATGATTACTACCACTCTCTCATCTGATAGACGTGATCCTTACAGACTAGGATCTATTTCATAGCGTAATTTCCTAAATGAATTATAGGAGAGTGTGTCAAATGTGTTGCTATAATGAAGTCAGGTGACAACCACCACTCTGCCCTCATCCACTGAGCAAGTTGTTTGATGATAGACGGCAATCACTTGGTCAAGTATTTACCATTGGTAAATCCATGTTGGCTCTTCCTAATCACTTTGTTGTCTTTCATGGCCATAGCAACAACTTCCATGAGGGCCCATTTCATAATTTGTTCAGGGACTGACTTGAGGCTGACTGTTCTGTAGTTTCCCAGATCTTCTCTTTGGGAGATGGGTATGTATTTACACTTTTGCAGTCATTCAGGATTTCCTGAATCTCCTTGATCTGATCTCCCTGATCTGCACGACCTTTCAAAGATGAAAAAGAGTGACTTTGCAGTGCTGTCAGCCAACACTCTTAGCAACCGCAGACCCATTCCACCAGGTGCCCTAGACTTGCCTATGTCCAATATGTACAGACAGTTCTTGACCCTCCTCTTCACTTGGTGATTCACTGTTTGCTTTGCTGTTGCTTCTTGGCACTGAGACTTAGGGGTTAACTTTACCCTTGAACACCAAGGCACAGAAAGCATTTTGTATCTCAGCCTTTTCTGTATCATATTTAACTAACCTGTCAGATTGTACTGACCTGGTCAATAGTGAACCTGCATCTTCCTTGTATTTCTGTTTGCTGCTCACATACTTACACCTTTCTTGTTATTCCTGGCATCTTTTGCCAGTTCAAGCTCCAGCTGAGCTTCTGCCTCCTCCGCACCTCGAAGCAATATTTCTATGTTCCCCTCTGGGAGTCTGTCCCAGAATCACTGCTCAATACCTTATATTGGTATCCGGAATTGACACCTGTCTTTGATTCCTCTTATTTTCATAAATGTTAAGAATGAGTAAAATTCACAGTAACACTCTCAATGAGCAAAATTCAACATAGCCACAAATAAGTTATTGCCTTGTCACCTGATCTGCTAGTTTCTTTCCTGAGCATTTGCAAAACTGTTTATGAGTTAGTTTGACACTGTCAGCAAAGTTAAAAGGGAATACCTTGTAGTATCATTATAGAGGTGAGTTTCAAAGATTTACGTAGAAAATTTTACCATCAGTTCATGGTTAATCAAACTGCTACTACACAAGATTGCATATGCACGTAATGAATGCTGCAAGGACTGTGTGTGCTTGTGTATAGAAAATGAATGTATCTATGTATAGTACAGGCTATAGGCATAACACAAGGAGAGAATTTTTATATAGGCATCTTTGAACAGACAGCATGAGAAGAAGCAAATAGAGGCATTTGATGTGGGCTGGCGAGGAACACAGGAAAGTGTGCTCTGTGAAATGTGCACGTGCACATGGAAAACATGCATTTGGTATGGACAAAAGTGCGTATGCCTCAAGACATTTATAGAGAAGAGTATTTGTATAGTGCGTGCATCTTTGTGAGGGAATTTGGGCATCGAGTAATAAGCCTGTTTATGTACAGATAAAAGGAGACTATTTGGATTTGTGTATAAGCTAGGGTAGTGGGTATAAGTGAGGTGATATCAGTGTTCACTCCACATACATATTTACAATGTATGGACCTAATATTTTAATTGGAAGGATTATCTGTAAGAAGCTTGGATTGGTGGAAAAGTGGGAAAACAAAGTAGAAAAAAGGGAAGGGAAATGAAAATAAAAATAATAAACTACACACTAAGATATAATAAGCAATTCCTGATGTTGCCTTGTTAAAAATTTTTACGCTTTCAGTGTATCACTTGGAAAAGTGTCATTATTTTCTCTACTGATATCAGCTAAGTTTAGTCAGTATTTATGTGCCCAGCAGGACAAAAAACCATAGTGATTGTGTTATTTTTCCTGTTGTTTACTTTAAATATTTTTAAACAGTAGCTCCACTTTGCCAAACAATTTTTTTCCAAAGGTTTCCCAGTTCCTAAGGAATTTCTCAGGGCTGGAAGAGTGGGTATATTTTTCTTTTTGTGTATTTCCTTGTAAAAAACTTACTCTGTAATAGACCTGTACTATTAAATACCTTCCTGCACTGCTTATTACTTCTGCTTTGAGTGGCACTTCCAACCTTACCAATCATTATCAAAACAGACTTTGCTGCTAATTTCCCGGAAGATTCAAACGCTCCTGTTTCAAGGTCATCTCAAAGGATAGTTTGAAGAGCTTTTTCTGTAAAATATGTATATTTACAAGAGCACGCATAAATGGTCACCAGGGAAGATAAGCTATCAGAGAGTAAAGAGACGTCTTTCCTTATACAGTTCACACACCACTGAAGCAGATAAAATTGGTTTTGTACCCAGCCTATGAATACACTGTTAAGAACTCTGTCCTGAAAATTGATCTATAATACTGAGATAAAATTCAATGCATCTCTTTTCATAAATATCTAACTGTGGCATCAAAATTCTACTGTTCTTGCCTGAATAACCATCTACTGTTGTTCCAGCAGGTAGCAGAGTGACTTCACTCATGTGCTCAAGAGACACAGAAACAGGCTGCATCCATAGGTAATTAGACAATTAGTTTTAGCGCACAAAGATGTGAGTCCAAGTTTACAGTTATTAAAGTCAGACGCATGACTGACTACAAAATGTTAAGATTAAATCTGTGTTTATTTTTAATAACAAAGGCATCCAGTATTCATTAACTTGTCTTTTTTCAAGTCCCTCTACACAGCTTTGTATTCCTGGTCTTGTCCTCCCTGTCTCTAGTGCATAACACTGGCACACTACTCCACTTTAGAAACAAGCAGGACTGTAACATTACCAAGGCTCACTTTTGCTCTGCTAGTTCACTCTGTGGCCATGGTCTACCTGCACAAGCTTAACTTCAGCGTTGTATGAAACTTTTATATGGGCATAAGGGTGCATATGGGCTTTGGCGTTCTTAAAATATATGGTCAGCTTGGTAACACGCAAAATCAATTGTGGACACAAGCAAGCACGTAAGGACTATTCACAGCTGGAAAGTGCTCAGAACCTTATTAACTAGCACACAATTAGCAACTATTTTAATGCATTATTGGAAAAAATGAAATCACATTGCAGTGGCTATCACATGGCAGCTCCTACAATTTCCCCTTACAGCTACTCTTCACTTCTCTTCATATTACGCTTTATGCAATACATAAACTCCTAAAGTAAAAAACAAATATGTGGGAAACTGGAAAATATATTAGGCTTAACCCACTTGCTGCTAGAGTCAATAGCTAAAAGTCCTGCTGACTTCAACAGGAAATGAATTGAGGCCCTTTATTTCAAAAGAAAGCATATTTAGATGTGATCTATGTGATGAAGGCGGCAGAAAACCTCCATTTGCATGTAGCCCATTATCCTATAAACAGCCAAGGTACAACACGTTCCTTTAGAAGAAACCCCAACTCTTTCACTTTTGCTTTATTTGTTACAGTGTGTTGCAAGAAAAAGAGAAATTAAAATATATTTTAAAATCTATTTTATTTTTAGCTAGTGGACATCTGTTGGCAAAAGACAAGTAAAAATGCCTGAGTCTAGATCAAAGAAGAGGACGTGCTGTAATGGTTTAAAAAAAAAAAAAAAAAGGCACTTCTTTTCTTCTGCTGGTGTAGTTAGTAATTTGCTGGAAAAAATCTATGGAAAACTCACTTAAGCTTTTGTGATAATAATGGACAAAACCAGCTTAGCCAATTCTCGGCTCAAACCACCTGAGGAATCATCTTACCGGGAGCTCTGCAGAATGATAGAGCTTTAAGAACACACACCTACATGGATGCTTGGGAAGGGCCAATTCAGTCCTCCACACATCTGAGGGAACCTGTGTGGGAAATGAAAAGGTGGTCTCATAGTTCTCTTATTTATGGTGTACTGGATTTGAGATGGGTGGTATAAAAGGAAATATAATTGCCTTTCTGATGTGTAAAACATTAGAAGCCTGGAGGCACAGAGGAGGAAGCCATATGGATACGCAGCTCTTACTCCTCCTCAGAGACATGGGGAGTGCCACTACAAAACTACTCACAAATGCCTGGAATGGCAGAGGAATGAGATGGCTCACACCAGTTCTAGCCTTCCCACTCCTACGGGAAGTACAACTGCTTATTTTATCTTTTCACCCTCAGTATTTTGTTTCAAGATTTGTAATTAATGAAAGCTAGTGGTTGATATGGAGTCTTATTTATGTAGATTTCAAGGGCAAAGGATTTCAGTAGGTACAAAACATCGTCAAACACACTGCATGTGGGTATATTCTGCTTTCTTCAACTCATGGTGAGGAATCATTCCACTTCCTTCACTACCATATCAATTAAAATTTCTGCCTAAATGCAGCAGAGCTCAAAATATGGCATTTTATTATATCATGCTTAAAAAATAAATATTTGAAAAGTGCAGTCCATAATCCTGATGAAAGTGCATGGTAGTCATGGAGCTTTTTTCAAAGGGTGATTTGTCTGTTAATAAGACGTGGAAAACACCTATTATGACCATCATCTCATTCTCACTATGAAACATCTCAGTATCAACTTTCAAAATATCATTCCTTCGTTTGACTGATTTTAAAAGACAATTCCTTTACAACACTAATATCAACTTCTAAATTACTTGCATGCATTACTATTTCATTTAAAGCTATGTATTAAAGGCCACTCTCTTTTCAAGAGGTCAATTCAAAAGTATGACAGAATCAGGTTCTTACTTAGCACATGCACAGAAATATTTGTGTCTCTATGAAAGCAAAAGAGAAATTAATCCTTGAAAGAGTGGATATTTTTCTCTTTGATCAGTGTTTCAATGGTAGTTTGAAATGCTTATTGGGAAAGATTAAAATTCCAGCTTTTTTTAATCTGAATAATTGTATTAATTTTAGTACCTTTTAGAAACACTTGCCTCCTTGTAAGAAATTGTTTAGGCATTTCCATTTGGTGCTTTGTTGAACAGAGGTATTGTAAAACAATTTAAGGCTGATTCCTCTTGTGCGTTGCTGATTCACTTCAGCACAGGAAGGAATTTAAAAGTGATGCAAGCAATTGAGCTACAGAAGGGAAGGCAGAAGAAGAAACCTTAACTATCTTATCTCATTTAGATATCCACTAACTTTTATCTAGATTCACTTACTCAAACCTAAAGCCTGTGGTCTTGTTTAATATCAGCCAGTAATAAAGAGCTCTTCAGCTAAATACAGCTATATTCTACTATTAACTGCAGCTCTTGAAGGAGTCATTGTGGAAAGGGGAGTCTAAACCCTTCAATGTCAAGGCATTTAGAGGCACTCTAGCATCAATCAAGGTCTACGTCCAGTAAGTGCCTGCTTACATTTACATGAAATATTCATACAGCATTCAGTTTTGCTTTTCTCTCTCCTAATCATCACTTTTAGGAAGAAGCTACAATCATCACAGTTAAGGGAGGGCGTTATGGGATGTGCAGTACCTTTCAATGTCAGGCTTCCTGCAGATAGCTAGCTCTGTAATGAGGCAGCACACTGTATAGACTACCAAAGGTCTTCCTCACACAGTCTAGCCTTGTTATCATGCACCATTCATCTTCAAGTATACAACTTAAAGCAAATGAATGTAATTAATTAACCATAACAGATCTGTCAAAAAGTGATTTCAAATCTGGAAAAATATTTGACATCGCCTTTAAGTGAACAAGGTTTTCCCGCACACACATGTATTCTCCAAAACCAGCTTTCAGGTCTTCTTTTAATTGTAAAAGCACACAAAATCCTTTTAGACTGAGAGTGATTTATTCTTTTCATATTTTTCTGATGCTTTTCATATGACTATATAGAGCTTTGAAAATGTAAAGCACTATAGACTGTGAACTATTATTATCTAGTGTTGGCTAGAGACCATCACTAGTCTTTTTCCCCCCTTGAATATAACATCAACAAGTCTGTGTAGTAATTTATCTACTATCCTTGACAGTTCAGAATACATTAACCTCAGTGGTTTTTTTTTTAAAGCAAAATAATAATATTTGTAGGGAGTTACTTAGGAGTTTGGGCCAAACAGAAACATTGCGCGGTGCCTTCTGAATGTAGTGTGAAGAGCATTTCTCATTATCCTATATTTAGCCTTAGAACAAATTCAGTTACTCCACCACTGGTAGTAGCAGCATCTATAATCTTCTTTATTATCAGACTATTGATATCAGAAATTTAGGTCTTTTAAAAATTACTAACAAATAATGCCTTTTGTTATTGTGATTTTGCTGCAGAAGTAATGATAGATCATGACAATACTTATTTTATAAAAGCAAAATAATATAAAAAGATATCTAGTGCAGCTGATGCTGGAATTAAACATGCAAAAGGATATTCAGCCATTTAACTTTCAGTGTGTACAGTTATATTTTTTAAAAAAATATAAAAACTTTAAGCACCATATAGTTTTATAGTTATTAAAAATCTAAGATTCCTGAGAAGAATATGAAGAGAAAATCCCTCCCTTAAAACATTCACACAGCAAAGTAACAGCATTTGCATTATACTCTCATGTTGAGCCTGCTGGCATCATCAGTTTTGATTTTTCTCGAAGGAGTCCGGGTTCTCTAATAAATTACTATGCCAAAATTGAAGTTGACTGCCTAAAAATTGAATATAAATGGCAAAGTACTGAAACCTAGGAAGATATCCAAAAATGTCAATGTATTTGTTATTTTTAAAAAGCTCAACATATTTGTTTACTTTTTTTACCCGGCAATGTGCGCTTGCAGCCCAGAAAGCCAACCGTAAGAAAGCTGCATCAAAAGCAGTGTGGCCAGCAGGTCAAGGGAGGTGATTATCCCCTTTACTCGCTCTCGTGAGACCCCACCTGGAGTACTGTATTCAGCTCTGGGGTCCCCAACATAAGAAGGACATGGACTTGTTGGAGCGAGTCCAGAGGAGGGCCATGAAGATGATGAGAGGGCTGAAGCACCTCTCCAGTGAAGACAGGCTGAGAGAGTTGGGGTTGTTCAGCCTGGAGAAGAGAAGGCTCTGGGGAGACCTTATAGCAGCTTTCCAGTACCTGAAGGAGGCCTACAAGAAATCTAGAGAGGGACTTTTTAGAAGGGCATATAGTGATAGGACAAGAGGTAATGGCTTTAAATTGAAAGAGGATAGATTCAGATTAGATATAAGGAAGAAATTCTTCACTAAGGGTGGAGAATTCCCTGCCTCACTGCCAGGGTGGTGAGGCACTGGAACAGGTTGCCCAGAGAAGTTGTGGGCACCACAACCCTGGAAGTGTTCAAGGCCAGGTTGGTTGAGGCTTTGAGCAACCTGATCTAGTGAAAGGTGTCCCTGCCCATGGCAGGGGGGTTGGAACTGGATGATCTTTAAGGTCCCTTCCAACCCAAACCTTTCTATGATTCTATGATTCTATGAAAACAGTTAAAATAAAAGCCATCTTCTTTTATTATATTCCCTAAGTAACAATACAAATAGAAAACCATGACCACATTGTGCACATGGGAAAACAAAAAGGCAGTTCTGTGTATCTGTTCATCTAAAGATTAGAGCATAGGTAATCAAAAAGAATTTGAAAAATGTGGGTCAGTTACCTTAAAGACAGTCATACTTAAAGAATACAACTGTACCATTGCTGAACATAAAAATAACTTACTATACAAACCCACAGAACATCCTTGTTCATTCTTCTGCATCTCTATTTGGGAGAATCCATATTATAAGAACAAACTAGCCCTTGAAAAACAGGTGTTCTTTCCTTTTTGCTCAAGTTTGAATGAAATATTTCTATACTTCAAATTTTTGTTCATTTTAAAAAAAGAGGAAAGACAGAACCTAGAGACATGAAGCTGTGTAGGCAAGATATATTCGAAGCTAATTGATAACAGTGAGTAAAGATTGCCCACTATCTGACTCAGAACAGGAATGGAAAAATTTTCCCCGAGGAGGCCTCACTGAGTTTTCAGAAGTAATTCATGGAAGGCTTATGGAAGATATTGTGCAGCAGTAGAAGCAGCCCTGCTTTATAATACAATTTCCTAACTTCTTACAGTGTTTCTGGCTAAGGATCAGATGCTGTGGGGTGCAGAGCTTCTTCTGGGAGATGCTAAGAGCCCTTGATTACTACCAAATTTAGTGAAATCAAAGGTACTTGTCACATTGCCAGTTTCAAGCTGCTAATTTAGGAAGCATTCTTTTTCTTGTAATTTCTTATCAGTATTGCAATTTATTAGCTATGATAGTAATCTAAACTGATTCTTATATGTACACCATTGCAATAAAATCTTGTCATTAAATGCTGCATTTTCTGCTTTCTAATTCTGCCTTATGTCAATTGTATTTCCAAATGTTCAAGACCTTGTTAGATAAGATCATAGAAAATACGTCTATGGTGAGTAGTATAAATAGAACATAGACAAATGAAAATTATCCAGAGGCTATTTGGGATTCAAACATCTTTTAAACAGAATTTAGTGTTAAATTGCAATTTCAAGTAGTCTTTAAAAAAAAACCAACCCCCTGAATTTAATATAGGCTTCTTACAAACCCAGTTGTATTCATCTCTAGTACCACCCATCTTGAATAAACCAAATACTCAAGATGGAAATGTACTATTTCTTTAAGTCTGACTCATAAAGTGGCACAATCCATTATGGTGGGTTGACCCTGGCTGGATGCCTGTATGCCAGGTGCCCACCAAAGCCACTCTATCACTCCCCTCCTCAGCTGGACAGGGGAGAGAAAATATAACGAAAGGCTCATGAGTCAAGATAAGGACAGGGAGAGATCATTAACCAATTACTGTCATGGGCAAAACAGACTCAACTTGGGGAAATTAGTTTAATTTATTACCAATCAAATCAGAGTAGGGTAATGAGACATAAACCCAAGTGTTAAAACACCTTCCCCCCACCCCTCCCTTCTTCCTAGACTTAACTGCTCTCCAGACTTGCTCTACCTTCTCCCGCCCAGCAGTGCAGGTGGATGGGGAATGGGGATTGGGGTCAGTTAATCACAGGTTGTTTCTGCTGCTCCTTCCTCCTCAGGGGAGGACTCCTCACACTTTTCCCCTGCTCCAGTGTGGGGTCCCTCCCATGGCAGACAGTCCTCCATGAACTTCTGAAACGTGGGTCCTTCCCACGGGCTACAGTTCTTCATGAACTGCTCCAGTGTGGGTCCTTTCCACGGGGTGCAGTCCTTCAGGCACAGACTGCTCCAGAACGGGTCTCCTGCAGATCACAAGTCCTGCCAGCAAACCTCCTCCAGCGTGGGCTCTCCTCTCTATGGGGCTGCAGATCCTGCCAGGATCCTGCTCCACTGTGGGTTTCCCATGGGGTCACAGCCTGCTCCAGCGTGGGGTTCTCCACAGGCTGCAGGTGGATAACTGCTCCACCATTAACCTCCATTGGCTGCAGAGGGACAGCCTGCCTCACCATGGTCTTCAGCATGGGCTGCAGGGGAATCTCTACTCCGGTGCCTGGAGCACCTCCTCCCCCTCCTTCTTCACTGACCTTGGTGTCTGCAGGGCTGTTTCTCTAACATAGTCTCACTCCACTCTCCAGCTGCAGTTGCTGTTTCGCAGGTTTTTTTCCCTTCCACAGAGGTGCTACCACTGTCGCTGCTGGGCTCGGCCTTGGCCAGTGGCGGGTCCGTCTTGGAGCCGGCTGGCATTGGCTCTATCAGACATAGGGGAAGCTTCCAGCAGCTTCTCACAGAAGCCATCCCTGTAGCCCACTGGCTACCAAAACCTTGGCATGCAAACCCAATACATCCATTATTCACCTCCTCGTGTGTAAGCTAGGGTAGATGTTCAAAGCTGACTTCTGTTCTCTGGTCTAACATTATCAATTGAATTCATATCGAGCATTTCAAATGACTAATACAAAATAGACCTTTGCTGCTTTTTGGGGTTTTTTTGGGTTCTTTGAGGCAATTTCAGAATGGCATGCAATCAGTTGTGGTTCGGCTCATATTTCAAGCTATGCTGAAACCTGCTGAAATTGGAAGAGTTTGAATCAGTTGTAACCCATCATACCTGTGGGATATCTTTAATCCCACAGGTTGCGGGAACTTACGTATACTGTTAGCTTTTGATCTTACTACAATGATTCTGAACATAACTGGCAAAAGCAATGCTAGTCAGACATAAAAGAATTGACTCTCCCTTGTTCTGCTTCCTAAAGTGTTCTCAGAGCATTGAATAACATTAGGCTTTGCTTTGTGTGCGTGTGCAATGCAATGATTTCCACTGCTGACTTCCACCAGATTCAGAATACAGAAAGGCTACTGAACACAGAATCCTTTTGAGCAGTTACCTCTACAGCAAACACGTTTTTCGAAAATGTAAATATTATTTATTAGCAATATTCTCTCTGTACTGTATTTACTCTTAATGTTATGCATGAGCACAGTACACACAGATGAAATATATATATATTTTATCAAATGCTTTTACTTTGCATCCATGCATCCCAGATATTTCTTTTAATAAGCTTGCATGTTTTGTACTGTCATTACTTGTGTGAAAAATATTCAATATCGAGCTTTGTGCTTTGCATTATTTGCGGATGCCGTGAACGCCCTTTAGAAGGCTAACTCTCTGACTTCATCAATGACTGTTTATGTGACGTTGCAGGTGTCAATGACACATGAGCGCAAGGCTGCAAGTCCAGCTTGATAGATAGGTGCAGCCTATGTATTATCAAAAATGGATTAGAGAAATTCAAATGTGTTTTTAATGTCACTTCAAATTAACTTTTAACTTTTTTTTTCCTTGCAGTATAATCCAGTATGATCCACATTACTGTATTTTAAAATGATGGATAGGTTACCATCCAAATTATTTGTAAGACATAAATGACCATTGTATGTCTCTTTGAAGTCAGAGCATGTATTCTGTATGACTCGATCATTAAATCATCTTACAAATGTCTAACAAAGCACCTGCATTTAACCATACTTTCTATATTTACATTTTTGGCCTCTTTCTAAGATCAGGCATAAATCCATCAGGCCACTTTAGAACTTCAGAACTTCCTTCTTTTACATATCTACTGCTCATTATCCAGAAGTTATTCTGTCCCCTGTGTTAAATTACTTTATGCTGCAGCTTAAACGAACATGTCTTGCTTTCATCTAGCATTTCAAATAGGGCAAAGACTGCTGTACAATTTCCAAACACAACTGTGCTAACAGAGATGAATTACTACAGTTTATATAATTTATATTAGGAATTCATAGACCTAGCAAAAGGGATTAGTACATTTTATTTCAGGGTAGGAGATGATCCTGTCATTAATGGTCGATACTTTCATCATCTTTTAAACCTGAGGAATTTCCTGGGTGACAAGACTGTAAGGACATATCAGGGATTCACAGCTGTGAGCTTTATCTGGCCGTGTACTGCTTTACTCTCAGTATGTGGACTACATTCCATCAAAACTGGATTAGACTGTCAATCATGTCCTGCAATGTATATTGTATTATGATTTTTTGAAAATGTCACTGAGATCAGAGTAATTTCTTGGCTAATTGCATCTCGTCTCTTCTTAATACTGTGCATTTAATGGTTTCATTACCTTACATGACAATCACAGAGTCTAGTCCAGCATTAGGGGCAGTTTTACTTTTCTTTTACAAAAAAAAAAAAAAAAAGGGAAAAAAGAGAAAATCTAAGGAATCCTCAATCCTTTTAATAACATGGAAAAAATATTTAAGACACTTCTATATTTGATTAAATGAAATAAAAATGTGTTTGTGGTGTGCGTATTGTTCCCTATGGTCTGAGATATACATACTAGCAGAGATTGTTTCTCTAATCCCAAAAGCACACCTTATGCTTAGCACAGTATTTTCTTCTCTTCTCCTGTTATGGAAATAGATTAAACAAAATATTAACCTTTAAGAAACTGTCACTCATTACTCACACAGCTTCCATTTTATGTATGCTTGTCTCAAGGGAAACTCTCCCGAACACAAAAATATTTGTTTCAGTATTACCCATTTAGGCATGAGAGATTCATTTAGATGAATGTTATAGTATGTTTCCTGATGTTTCATTAAATGATAGTTTACGAACAGCAAAAGGTTCTGCTGTTATGTGTCAAAATTAGAAAAATTGTTGGAGTGTTTACAAAAGTACTGATGTCAAACTTGGTTTGCTTGAAAATAAGGATCCTCTCAGAACCCGAACAATTATGGGGAAATGTAATCAGCTATTAATACAGTCACACATATGATCAGAATCTTATGACTATAAAAAACAGTGATAGGCCTAATTTAGATGTTATTCTTTAAGTTGTTATAATGACTACCTAAAGTAGGAGGAAAATGCTGCCTAATCAGAACAGCTGCATGAAGTGCAAAGCAGTGTAGGTGAAGGTGGTGGTTCAGGACAGGACTGACAAAAAGCGTATTTCAATCATTGTACTACATTACCTCTGCCACATCGAAATACAAGCTGTTACTCATCACTGTAGTCTATTACATAATTATATGCCTAAAGCTGAACATGCACACCCTCTCCTGGTGGTTTTTTTTCTTGTTCCTTTAAGCAAGGCAGGGGTTGTCTCCATTTTTGACATCCAACTTGCCTCTAAAGACCCTCATACTCCACCAGGCAAGGTGAAGCATCAGCACTTCTATCATTCTGCAGTCCTTCCTTTTCTACTCTATAAACTAATTGCAAGCTACAGGGCAGAGAGTACAAGGAAAAGACAGGCATATATTGCCAAGGATTCCTGGTAGGGATGCTCGTGATGAAGGACACTCTTGGTTTTGGATCTGACAGCAGCTGGAATATCTAGTTCAAATTTGCTGTGGCAGGTAGAAAGAGTATGAATGTTAAAATATCCAAGGCGTTTGTAAATACTCTAACTTGCTAGCCATTTGCATCCAGTTTGAGTGGATTGCTCCTATCACTAGCATAAATGTAAGCTGACATCTTTTTAAACGTGCTTCCACCGATGATTTAGTTCTGAATGCCTTTTATTAAAACATTACAACACATTTTATTGACATTCTTGCAAAACAAGAATACTGATTAAACACTGCATAAAAACTACAGTATATTTCATTGGAGAAAACTGATTGATCTTATCAGCAGATGCACATGTGCATCCATGAATTGCTTAACTCCTGGTAAGTTTCAAAATTAACAAAAAGATCATTAGTCTCTCACAAAGGGACTACTAATACTGTTCTGAAACAGCGCTGACAATTCTGGGGAGGTGGGGAGGGGAGGGAGAAGGAGAGAGCATGACAAAACCAGGACTTCCTTAAGCTGACAATGAAACATAGTCCTGCCACCTTGTTTTTAATTCCATTTTCTATTACTGTAATATTTGGTCTCCATATATTCCTAAGAACAAATCGATTTAGCGATGTTATTAAGATAGGCAAGTCATCGCTTAAAAACATATGTACATTAAGATATTATGTCTAAGCACACTAGCCAAGCCTAGCAGCATGAATGAATTTAACAAGCAATGGAGCTAAGGGAAGCTGGCCTCTCTCCTACAAAAGAGAAGGGGTGCAGAGAGGAAGAAAAGGATTGAGTTTTACATTCCCAAGAGTTGCTAAAAATAGCTGATTTACATGCTATCTAAAACATTTGGACAGAGAAACAATTAGTGTCTACCAATTAAAGGGAATCCCTGCACATGAATTTTGTCACGTATATTCGGCAAACAGTACGCTTTGCTCAAAATCTGTTAGGAAGAAAGCAAGAAGGAGAAATTATCATAAGAATGTTTTGATACTCCCTTTTCTTTGAAAGCACAGCACATGTCAGAAAACTGTCTGCAAGGCACACGTAGAATAAAGTTCTGTGAATCTGGTTCACAGCACAGGCTGTGTGATGTCCTGTTGGTCACTTCCTCTAAACAACTCAGCTGAATATAAAACAAACAAATTAAACTTTGTTTTTAAAGGCACGATTTATTCATAGTAGAATATGCTAATCTTTTGTTTAGCATGTTTTAACTTGTGGTGACACTAAGTATGACCTTTCTTGACATGGACATAAGAGGGCCACTATTGCCAAAGAGACAGGACGTTGCCATCCTGGTTGACCTGGAATATCTTGGGGGTTCCTGTTATCCACTTGAATATGATTAAGTCTACTTTCAACTACAGGGCCTAAATTAAAGTCTGGTAGCACTATGGCCACACCAGCAGAGATAAGTGTGTTTGTTGTGAAGTAAAATAGCCCTTTGACAAGATTCTACGTCTGTGAAAACAGCTCCTGACTTAGAAATCACACTCTATCCATAAAAAAAGTCAACAACACATTTCAACAACACATTAAATAGCTTCTTCTGTCTACTGTGGTAAATTCATCCAAATAAGCAGGTATATTGCAAGAACTGAAGTAAATAAAAATATCCCAGAGGATGAATTAAGGTCCTCTGTAAGATAAGCGTACATTCTTCACAGATTTTCAGAGACCACCCAAGAAAGGATCATACAAACGGATTCATTTCAAAGCTTGGTAATATTGTTTAAATGTCCTTTGATTGCAATTTACTCAAGTGGCCATCCTTGGACTAACTGGGAAAGTCAAGTACAAGTACGTGGAAGAGAGGACACTAAACTATTCTTCACTTGCAGCTAGCTGAATCATTAAGGAATTTGGGAACAGATGGGTGAGGAGATGTTGAGAATTGCAGCAATACTTTCACCTATAATACTTCAAGCTGCTTAACATATTTTCACAATCAGTGAAGATCTTTACTAATATATTTAGAATTTACGGTTAGTTTAATCATGATGTAGGATAGGAACACTCCCACTCCTCCCAAAAAAGTAACAAATGACATGACTAACAGCATTCCTGTTGAATGGACTATCCCCTACCTCTGGGCAAGCTAAACCTTTTATCGTCTTTCCTTGTGCCACACTAATTATGTAGACAAAAATAATATATATATGAAAAATAATAATAGTCTGTACAGCACTGGTCACTTAACTAGTGAAGAAGAATTGCTACGATCTATAATGTGAAAGAGATTTCAGTGAAGATCCTTAGTAAGCCCTAAAACTGAGGACCTGGATTTTGGGTCAATGAGTCTTCATAAATTTCACATAAAGTTTAATCTGCATTGATCTTAGGTCTCTTCACACTCTTGTGGTTGCAAGTACTTGAATAACTTCTGTTTTATCAAAATACAGAAATTTAAGTGGAAGCTCAATAAAATGACTGGAAGCTAGAAAATGCAGTCTGCTTTGAAATTAAACATAGAAAACCCTCTAGGCTCCCTTTTTCTCTAATGCTCATCCCAAATTCTAGAAAGCTATGGATTTGACATCATCATCGGTCAGAGGCTTGGATTAATAATTCCTTTTTTTTTCCTTATGTCTACTAAAATCAGGCAGTTGTTTTGATGACATTTGATGATATTCAAGATGGGCTTGAAGAAGGTAAGTAGCTTCTCTACTCCCTCTCTTTTTCAGAGTGGGGGGAAAAGAATCCTATACTAACCCTGTGCTATCAAAATATTTTCCATTTACATTCTGGGGCTAAAACTACCACCAGTACACTTGTTATATAAGGACTAGTTGCTTGAAGGGCACAATCCACTCATCCTTTTTCTTACAGGACCAGAAGCAGAACTGGAAATATCTCTCCTCTTTTTAGAATATGAAAAGCCATAAGTCAAATATGAAAAGATGATGTAAAGTTGACCTTCAAATACCTCCAAAATTGAACCCATGCAGATATCGGTCCAGTCCAAAACAGAAATTAAAGCAATCTAAAAGCTGTTCTGCATTACACCAGCTACAATAGTCTGGATGCATTCTTCTGTTGCCTGGTCTGCCTGGCAGAAGGTTGTCTTGGCTATGCTGCTTATAGTGGCATTTAGGCAAAGGGGTGAAACAAGAACTCAGGATTATCTCTGGTTAGATATACCTTCAGCCCAAAAGTGACCTTGGGGTGATGCTAAGCCACCTTTTGAGTTTTATGGTGTCTGAGCAGTGCAAACTTGCTTCTAAGTACTACAGCAACTTGACTATATGTACAGATCTTCAAATCCCTTTTAGACTCTTGACTAAAAGACCAGGACAGATAGGAATACAGCGTAGGAGTAACTACTGTCCAAAGGAGACATGCTAAAGAAGGGCTAGCTGGCTAGCCTCTCCTCCCTGCACAGGAACACCCCGTTAGAAAGGGAGAAAATTAAGATTTCTCCTAATTTCAGGTTTGGGAAAAATATTTCACAGTATTTGACTAAGTAATGTGCAGTGCTCCTTCAATACACCACCATAGTGTATACATGTGATTTTGAAAGAAATATTTGTAGGAGGTTGACAGATCAATCAATAATTTAGATAAAATTAGCTTAATTAATAAGAATTCACCAAAATATTGTTGCCTAGCAAAAAACACTTTTTTATTTGCTTTTTAAAGATACAGACTACTCTTTAAGTTTTTTTTTTTTTTAATGTAAGTACAAAGATTAATGTCTTCTCCCTCCAGATACCTCTAAAAATTTCACTCCCTTTGACTGAAGCTGATAGAACACACACCTAGCAACCTCCAGGGCACTGTTGAAAGCACATTCCTTTTGTCTTTTCTTGATCATTTGACTGACTTTTCAAATACAGTTACACTCTGTACTGTACAGGTTTTAAATTGTGCGTCTCTGTACCTGGAGAGGAAGCCGTGTCTACCTATTCCATTCTAACTCTGTGCGCTTCAGTGTGTTTCTCAGCCACCTTTGTCTGTTTCCTCCAGCAGATCTCTGTTTCTCCGCAAATCCATTCAATAATTTGGACCGCAAGCATCCCTGTCCATTCTTGCCTTACCTTAGCATACTGCCATTTTTCAATTGGGCTTATCTGTAATTTGATTTAAAAGGTTCTGGATACCAATGGGCTATAATGGTATCTGTACTGCACTGCATCATATTATAAAACACTACAAACATGAACAATAATTTAACTCAATTTTTTGTTAAGGGCTCTGAACAGTTTCTTCATCCTCATGCTAGGATTACACTGGATACAGGAGATCCTGAGCTGGTTTTGGTGTTATTGGGAAACAAAATGTGGACCATAATGAAGACATCTGTTTAATGTAGTTTTAGTGATTCCCATGGAAAACCCTTGAATCAACAGAAATTTGCTTACAATTCACTTGAAATATTTACAAACCTGGATGTCCAAGTTCTATGTTGCTGGCAGACGTGAAAAGAGTGTTTTATAGAAATTACAATTTGCATGGATTTGCATCCTAAATAAGATTCACTATTTCAAATAAGGCCTTCAAACCATAACTCCCTGTGCTCTAGCATAGTGTGAAAAACATTTGGATAGAAAAGGTAAATCAAAAGAATTACTGCTAAAAAACACATTTGGAAAGTACCAGTTAAAAATCCTGCATAGCCTCTGTTCCAAAATCCTACAAGCAGTCCATTCAGGTCTGGAGCTCTAACACTATGAACGAAATTAGCAGGAAAAAAGTTACAAGTGGCTAACTGATTATACAGTCAGAATTTTGCATGGCTGGATATTTTGATTTCATGGTGTTTTCAGTTTAACCAGTTTTAGTTTTTATAGTCGGTCAATCCCCTGGGGGAAAAAAAAAAATTTCAGAGTTTGATGTGGTTCCTTTTGGAGCCACACTGACTTTAATAAGTACAGATTCATGCCTCTCACCCCGGTTTAATTCACTGGACAGTCTGGATATTTGCAAACATGTTTATTAGGAGGAAATACTTTATAATATTCTAAAAGAACTTCATGGCATTTCACATACATAATAACTCATGCTAAAATGTGCTAAACATTGAAGGTTATAAACATGATTGCTAATACACAGCACTTACCCAAATATGCACAAATAATATTACGTCCTCATAAATCATAACCAGGTGAATTTAGTAATTTTGTTTGCAAAACTGCTCATTGGCTGTCCCTAAAGCATTTAGTAAATCTCAGATGGACTCAAGCGGCAAAATATGGAGATGAGATGTGATAGAATTCCTTCTCCTCCATCCACATGACACACACACACCATCATCAGATTTAGGCATTTAGATTTAGTGAATTAAGAATGTGGATCACATTTATGCAATTCTGATTTGGATGCAGATACTGCTTATACTCCGAAATGCTTAGAATCGGATTTTGCTTTGTGCTTGCCTGTAGAAAATCTCTTCATTTGCCATTCTAGTAGTAATATTTAGCTTTTATTTATTCAGTCCAAGATGTGACTTTTCTTGCTGCTAAGCAGCTGGATTTTGTTTTCCCAGTGAAGAGCTAGCCTGTTTAGATGAGAGCACAGACTTAGAAAAATAGAAGAGATTCTCCTTGCAGCAGTGATTCTGTGGCACTTCCCAGTGGCAGTACCATGGTGTCACAATAATTTATCACACGCAGAACAGGGCAGTATGAATCTGACTTGTTAAAGTGCTTCAGTGGCCTTATTTCTCAGCCAGAATGTGGGACAGGTTGCAACAACTGCAAAGGGCCCTACAAACCCCTGGTTACACAATTCACCAAACATGTTTTCTGAAGTTCCTGAATGGACATGAGAAAAGAGACAGAAAAATGGGGCTCTGCCTGCAACACCTCTCCAGTGGGAACTGGGCAAATTCCTTCCTCTTCTTGAGGCATATTTGAGCTTGTCACCCTCAAACCTCTATTTGTACACTTTCTTATCTAAAATAAGAAATGGAGCACCGATTCAAGGCTCAATCGTTTATCTAAATAGCATGAACCAAAATTTACATTTTAATTAAGCATTAATTGTCCTCAAGCAAACAATATTAAAACATAATACTATTTCGTTCTTCTGTGTCCAGTGGAAGGGTTGGTCCATTATTTATTGGGTTTGATTGTTTTTTGTTGTTCTTTTTTTGTTTTTGTGAATCTGCTGCTCCATTGTGGGATATTCATAATATAATTCTTATGTTGGTCTTCTCAGAAAATACAATACCCATTTATTATATGTCAAAGTACAACTTTATACAAGAAATACCTATTAAATTTTTTAACACTCTGCAATCCTAAAGCTTTTTTTTATCTTAGGATCTTAAAGTGCTGCAAGAGCATCAAGAGCTAGGATGTGACATTGGGAATTACTATACTGCCTTTACATCAAGTGCATTACAGTAGTGCCTATAGGCCTGGGACCAGTTGTGCTTAGGTACAGTAAAAACACTGAATAGTCTGTGTCTTGAAGAGTTTATGGTTTAACACTGTAGACTGGCTCTAAACATTCGGCTGCGACTCCCTAACAGACATGACCAATGCAAGGCCTAGAGGAGCAGTGATAGTCATAAGATTTATGGCAGTACAGGGAAAACTGTCTTTCCATACAGCTGAAAAGCACACCTCCTTTGTAAATGCACCCATCATCCCACAGTGTGAGGGAGTGATGACACCATTTTACACGTCCTTGCTATTCTTCAAGTAGTCTGAGGAACAAATGCACTGCCATGAAGTATAAATGCCTTTGCATACTGCTCCCATTCCCCATCCCAGGGCCGGGGGGCAGGGAGGGTTTCTTCCCACCAACGCTGTCTCTGGGGAAGAACCATAATAGATCTACAATCTAGATTTTATGACTCTAACCCCAGGCAGCATTGAATGGCCAGAAATTATACAATCGCAAAGTATATTTTATATCTGTAGAAGAGAAGATAATTTCATTTCCCAGGAAAGTGTGAGGGACCAGTGCTTGGCTCTCCATAGCAGGTAAGCACAGCTATAGCTTTTCGACGACAGCTGGAAAAGCTGCACTGGGCAACGTAGAACTGGTTGAATGCCCTCCTTAGGATTTATTTTCTTTTATTTTTAACCTCGTTTGTAATTAAATGTAATAAAATTTTGCTTTTGTGTTGCTAGGCCTCAGAAAAGAGCGGGGAGGAAATATGTGAATGATTTCTTATCCGTGCCAAACACATTCCCCCTTAAAAGCATAAAAAAGAAAAAGGAGAAAAAAGATAGTATTTTTGAAACAGCCTTTTTGCACCATAAAGAACAACTTTGGTCATCAGGTGTAGAGAAGACAGTGGTGCTGGATGACGATTACCTTTATAACAGACCTGATAACCACTCTGCATATGTCCTACCGCTGTGTTACGCCTCCCTCTGTCTGTGTGCACAAATGAGGAGAGAAAAGCGCACATCAGGAAATAAATGGCTATAGGATGAAGGATTTTTAACTTTACTCAGATGAAGTCATCCTGTTGATATCAACAGCACAAACCAAATGACTAAAGTTCAGCATGTGCACGCGTTTGAGAATTACAGCCTTCATTTGTGATTCAAAGCCCAAGCCTGCTGCCACTGAATCAATAAAAGAGTTTTTCCATTAGCTACAGTGGTGTAGGACTTGGCCTCTAACTTCTGGTTTCTGAAGACACTTTACTGACATTAAAAAGCACTTTGATTTGTAGCACAGACACCATGAAAAGAAGAAGGGACAACATTTGCTCCCTAGCTTTTGGATGAGTTTATAGTTTTACTGTAGGCAAGAGTTGTCTAAATGGGTTATCATGCCTAAATGAATCAGATTTCTAGGAAAACTCTACATGTAAGATTTATATATTGCCTGACAGAAAGGTATAGTAAAAAACAGCATTTAATTGCCATACCTCTAGAGCCAATTAGAACTCATTAAAGAGTTCATAGCAGGAGCATGTGTTTTAAAAATCGCTACTTCGGTCTCTGAAGGTATCATAAAGTGTACTTTCATCATGCGCATGACATCTACAAATTCTGATTGGCATTTCCTCCTTCACTGAAAAGAGAGTCTGGCTCAGTTTGCAGGAAATATGACAATAGGCTGTGCAAATGTACATCTGAAACACAGCCCTTTCGGGGTTAAGCATTCAAGCTTATATGAGAGATCATCAGTTTCGGGTCAAAGTGCTGTTCTTAAATGATCAGTGCAGAACAGGAAAAAAAGGCATTGAAGTGACCTTGCTGAGGGTCTAAAACTGTGCTAAAGCCTTTTCTGCATGATTAAGTGAGCAGAATCTTAGATTAGCTAAAAGCAGTGCAGAAACATAATGAGTTCACTTATTTTGGAGCATTTAATAACAGTTATAGACAGTTATGTGATCAGGCGGAGTTATGACTTATTCATTCTTTCATTGCTATTAAAATTACTGCATTTGAGGTTTTTAAAGTCATTGAAATAAAAAAGTCTGATTTATGTTAGGAGAATTTAGCTTGCCCTTTGGTCTCTCCGTTTTTAAATGATATAATTAGACTTTTTAAAGACCATTCTAAAAGCATTATTAGCATTTTCTATAGCTGAAAGTAAATGCATGTTTTGTGGGTAGTTTAATTTTAAAAAGGATAATAATAATACTTGATTCAGACAGCGATAGATTGTTACAAAAAGAAGTATTGCATAAAATTGTCTTAAAGGTGACTCTGTGCATTTGTATGTATGTATACACACTGAGATACACACACATAAACACATGCATAAATGGGAGCACACATACATTTAGCGTACATACGAACAGGAGTTCCACAGAAAAATAAAGCTATTCACTTTACCCATTTGGGAAATGAAGGCAAAAAAAAGAGCAAGTTCCACAGGACATATTAACTCATGACCTTTAACATATTACCTCACAAATTACAAAGCCATCCATCAGTCTCAAGGGAGAAAAAGTGCTTTGATCAAAACAAAGGGACTTGCAGGTGTTTTGAATTAACAGTAAGCAATAATCATTAAAAATCACTGGGATGAGTATGTTAGTGTCATGAATGTATGCACATTTTAACATACACTCAATTCCTAAGTCTTAGCATACACATTACTTTCAAATTATATTTGTATATTATTAATCACTACAAGCATGCCCAGTGTTTTCAGTAGCAAGAATACACATATTTTTTATATATATATATGATTTTAAGCTTATGCACAACATTCACAATACACAGACACACATCTGAATACTTTCACATAAGACTCTGTATCTTGCTGCAAAGGCCAAACAGGGAAACCAAAACACTTTCCTTTCACATTTAAATAACAGGTTTTTCCTACATTGTTTTGGCTTAGAAAATAAAATTTCCCATAAGATTAAAAAATTCTGCTTTTAGTTAGGTCCCAAGGGAACATATCTTTGCTTACAAAAATCACACTTACAACAGCTTCCTTAACTGAAAGCTTTTTTTATGTGTGTGCCTTGTATGTTTATTCAGTAGACTGTTTGGGTTGCTCATTTTGCCACTCAGAATGCAGTGTGCTTTTCTATTAAAACATATTATTAAAACTAAATCAGAAAGAAGCTTATTTAATAGTCATTTCATACACATGACTGATGGGAATACATAAATTATCAGACTAATATCTGATTAAAACTTGATTAACATGCTAATAAATTATGCTAGAAATGTTGGGGTTTTTTAATTTCCCCACTTTTACTTAAACTTCCTAATTGACACTTCAATTATTTTGTTCTCTGAAATTTTGCCTTCCGTATGAATTACAGCTGAAATCAATTATTTCTTTGCCTGAACTTGATATGAAAAATGATCAATTATAATTATTAAAGCTCCCTAGTAATCTGTTAATTATTACAAAAAAAGTCACCTCATTTTTGTTTGTTAAATGGAGACCATTATATTTATTGTTGGCAAAAGGCTCTAAGGTGTTTTGGAAGCCTGTCTCCATAATCACTGCACAGCACGGACACAGCTCAAAGGGCTGCACGCTGGAACGTCCTCATGCTTTGCTCGGGGTGACACTAAGTTTGGTCCATCAGCCTCACTGCTTAGGGAGATGATAGAATAGTCTCTATCAGCCTCATGTGCTGCTACCGCCTGTATGGAAAAATACATCCATGAATCTTGTAATACAGACTCCTGCCCACTAGAGACTGATCTCAGCCCAATAAAGCATGTAACTTGGGACCCTCACAGTTTAGACTTGAACTATGGTCAGAAAGGTGAGAGGCCAAGGCTTCATCCACTAAGCCATTTACCCTTTTCCTTTGTAAAGAAGATTGATTTTAAAAAAGCTATTAACCTTCAGCGATTTATCTCATCAGATCATCTTCATTTTGTTCTGCCTATAATAAGGCTGTATTATATAGTTTAATTCTTCACTTAATTCAGCTAGACTATCTAAAAAGAAATACATGGGGAAAAAAAAAACAAAAAGGGAGAGAGAAAAATTATCAAAAACTTTGCAATGAAAACATTATCAGGGAAACAAAAGAAACTGCAAATGTTATCACGTCTTGAGACACAACAATGAAAGACGTAAGTGTGTATATACAGATATCCTGGTTGGACAAAAACTTTCAATATTTCTCAGTATTTCATAATGAAGGGATGATATGCCATGCTCACGATAAGCCTTACCTAAGCTATTCAAGAGACAAAAGGGGAGTATTCTTTTCATTTCTTGAGCTGACTCACAGCAGCATCAAGACAACTCATATTCATTCATCTGTATATGTTCAAATAGAGAAGCTCCCTCAGCAGAAGAGAGTGACTGCAAAGAAATCTGGTCTTGAAATTTAATGTTCTGCTGGTTTTCCAGGAAATGCCTCCGAGAAGTACACAAAACAGTGGACTGTTTTGGCAACAGTTTATATAACACTAATTTTCTTTGAGATGAAGCAAGTAGAGGTTGCTTGCTAGGAACTAAATTATTTCTGGTTTAATGATTGATTTGGGGAAGGAAAAAAAAATCCTGTTTTATGAATAATGTGTTTGCATTAATGACTTTAATTCATCTGGCTGAACTCTGTGGCAGGTACCAATTTAAATTTTGCTGGAATTTGTAATGACAAAAGCAATTCTGAGCATTTCATGTGGAATTGGATAGCGAGTTCACTCATATCAAAGGTTCAAACTTATTCAGAAACTTAGGTCCTACTGACTTTCAATGAGACTTTGATTTTTAAGTCCCTTAGTTTCCTCTGTAGAAACACGCCTTTCTTTTTGTGTGTTTATAAAATGCAGAACATGGACCAAATCCTAAAAATGAAAAAATCTTTCTATTATCTTCAATGGGCTTTGGATCGGAACAAAATTTTTTACTCCTTTTTCAAGCAGCTCTGAATGACTTCAATGGCTGTTTTGCCAGAGCGAGAACTGCAGGGTAAGTCCAGAAGTGATCTGAAAACAGCAGGTCATTCCTCCTGATTGCTTTCTCTCCTTCTTCACAAACACATTCATAAGTATATGTATCTTACAACACCTGTTCTTCTTCTTCTGGTACTTGGATATTTAGATGGTAAACTGAAGTGAATGCTTACAACACCTCAGTATTTGATCAAACCATGTAACAACAGAACTCTGTCTTAGTTTTGCCTGTGCTTCTTTCACACTCCTGAGCTAAAAGCTCTTTTATTTCAAGATCATATGAGTAAGCTGGCATTTGGGCAGTTGAATAAAACTTGAAAAGGGTGATACTAAAAGTTACTACAAGAGCCCTACTAAGATACTTAGAGAGTCAATAAACTACTCCTTAGCAGATCCCTAGCAAGTGATTCTTTGCCAACAGAAGACAGGGTACAGGTAAGCAAACTCTGGAAGCAAAACACAGGAAAAAAGTCTGCTGCAAAATAGTTCGACTTTTTTCATTTACAAATGAAACCGATGATAAAGTAACTCTTCAGGAACTGGTTATAAATCCTCTTCATACATATTTAACAGTATACAGTGAATAGGATTAGTAATATCTTTTGTCTAATTTGTCAATCCAGTTCTTAGTTCCCCACAGTGCTTCAGTCAAATACAAAGACAGTCTCAGTTACTTTTCCATAGATTAAGTAGCTCTTGAATTGATATTTGCTGTATGGTTTGGGACTTTGACTGGTAAACACTGTGACTGATGCTGAAGGCCAAAAAAAGGCAGCAATAAGGAATTAAAGCAACAGACTTTTGGTTGACTTGAAGGGCAAATCCTCTCTCCCCGTTTTGCTGTAAAAGCAGAGTCACTCTCTTAACAGAAAAGATACCTAAAGGTATTAGTATAACAATCAGTGATTGTTTTAATTTCTTCTTTCTTTTCATTGGCCTAATTTATTTTGATGTGTAAAGCTGAATTTTGTGGCATTTCAAAACAGGAAAATACAAAGGCCTATGGTCAGCCTAGCTGTGCCCAGTCATGCTGCTTCTGAACCCCCTTTAAAAGTCAATTCCAGGGACATGAACTGTGGAATTAACTTACAGTATGTTTTATCAGAAGCCTCTTCTCCCATGCCACTGGAGAAGATTGCCACAACGATGGTGCTGCCCTCTAGCCTGCCTAGTTCATTCTGAACCAGGAATTTCAAGTATATTCTTCAGAACCAGCAGATAACTTGTTTTCAGCTGCAGTGACACAGACATACAGTATATTAACTAGTACATAGCCCATCACCAGTCTGAGTGGACTGGCAGTTCATATGGATATTGCTGCCTGGACCTCTGCAACTGCAAGCCTTTCCTCTTTGTCATTATTCTATTTATGAGCCACTGGGTAAGCAGGTATGTCTATTTGCCTTATACAGATGATTGCAGAGGTGCATAAATAACCAACAGAATGATGTGACTTATTGGAAGAAAGAAGAAAAGGTATTTTTAAAAATTTTTGGATTGCAACATAATACTAAAGCCATTGTTCCAGACATATCGGTAACAATTATTTTTTCCCAATCCCATTTCAGTTCCTTCTTTTGTCTTAGCAAAAGAATGCACCTGCAAAAAGGAAAGATGACAAATTTAAGCACTATTTTCAGACTTCATAATATCGAACTACTTAGCCGTTCAAGCTAACTACTTATGTTCACTGGCCTGCCCTCCAATGGTTCTTATTTCAGTTAACTGAATTGACCTGCTAACTGTTAAAGTTAGTTGTCACTAGATTTGACTTGCTACACTATTTTTGGGATGGCCTAATATTCACATTCGCATTGGGATAGTCAAACACTCACATTCATTCTTAGCAAGTGATTATTGGACTATTTGTCCAATAGCTTGTGAACATCTATGAATGTAGGAAAATATCTATTGTATGAGTACCTGTGTCCTTTTCATTAACTTGGAAAAAATTTTTGACAGAAGTACTTTTTGTGCTTCCTTATGGTTTGAGATCCAAGACCATGGCAGCAGCTGTATGTCAAGGGAATGCTCAGTGAGCACACAGAAAGAAGAACTTGGAAAGAATGATAGGACACTAGATACATATTTCTTGTGTTAAAGCTACAGGTCACAAAACCTGGAAAGCTACAACAGAAGCAAAAAGGAAAAAAAAAAAGGCAAAAAAAATATACTCGGCTCTTTCTAATTTATTTCCTAATTTTACATATTAAGCCTCATTCAACTGCCATTAAAGGCAATTAAAAGGCTCACGAGAAATTAAATGAAATCGATCATTGAAGATCTAGTTCTTTATAAGCCTATTCTGTCCAGTATATTTATTCCAAAGAGTTGTATTTCAAATGTTAATATGACATGACCATGTTTGTGTTTAAAAATACTCTTACCTGTTCTTAACACAGGTGTAATATAGAGACATAGAGACAGGTGCAAATATCTCTACCTGAAGATGAAAGACAAAGCTTGCTGTACCCATTCTGAAGGAACAACATTTGCAATTTAGGATTATGGATACAGCTGTACTTATGTTCTGCCTTAGAACACTGCACACAAATCTCAGTTCCCAGTTTAGTAATGGTTTTTCCATGCAGTCTTGTACTTAGATTAAATCTCTTCAAATAGATGCAACTCATTCTGTCTTAAGCTACTGCATGGCAGCACACTGCAGAGAGACGGGGCCTGGCAGGTTTGTGTACATACTAGTAACATATCCAAACATGCATGTAACACATACTATCCACCCAAAGCTGCAGAGGTCTGATCCTGAACTCACGAATCCAATTTAATTAACTCTCATGAGCTCACTGGCCTGAACGCAGTGCCAGGCTAATGCAGCCAGGCTCCACCTGGAATTGAACTGTTGCATCTTCACAGCATTGCACTGTTCAGAGCAGGATTACTCATCTGTGGTGCTGGGTAATGATGTCCCACTCTCCATTTCCAAGTGCAGCCATTTCCTCATCACCTGACGCCATTGTTCTTCATGTGAGGACAGTGCTGCTGCCACTCGGTAAATACATAGGGAAGAAAGCTACATGTGGGCAGTCATCTGGCAGCATAAGCAAACCTGAACAATGAACAAAAGAAAGGAGCCGAACAGCCATTTGGTATTTGAACAAAGGACTGCTTGTTATCTGGGTGGTTTTGGACAGTGAATACTAAATTGTCCCTAGAATATTTTAATGAGTCAAATCTGGTGCCAAGCAACTTTAAGAGTTAACAGCCAAAAGTCAGTTACCTAAAACCTTACATACATAAGTTTTACCTATGTTTTATTTATGGAAATCCTGATTACACTGAGCAAATCCTTATTTTTATGCAAAAAAACCCAGGCACGTGGTAGCATGCATGTAAAATGATCTATGCCTGAATGTTTGACTCAGAAAAAGATGGCTAAAAGATAAAGTAAGAGAAAAGATTTGGCAAAATTTTGAAGTCATATGCAGCAGGCAAGCTCCTAAAGAACAACCAAAACTCGTCACAAAAGAAACCAAGAAAAGGTAGCATTAAAAATACTTAACCTGCAGCAATAATGTCAGGGATGTCACCCACAAGAAGTGATTAGACTCTGACAAACAAGGTTGTCTTTACATTCACATTCTGCTACCAACAATGTTTATTCACTTTAACTGTGGAGAGGCAGACACCCTTCCTCATGACAGGACTATAATACTTCTCTTAATTTAACATGCCTGAAGACAAAATCTTCAGGCTAACACTAACCTTTGGTATCTTTAAAACAACTACACCTTCACTGACTATAAATAAGTAGGAAAAAGGACTATTTGCAATTGTATTTATTACAAGGCGAAACAAGCACAAAGTTAAAAAACACACCATAAATAGGAACACCATTCTCAAACCTAACTCTGGGAGATAACTGTGGGGACAGAAAACCTTCAGGATACTTCCACAGGACACAGAGAAATAAGCTCATTGCCCAGCAGGTACTTAATGGTGACTTGACTCTGTAACTGCTTTCCTGCTCTCCAATCTCCCAATTTTATGGGGTGCAAAACCAGTCTGAAAGTCTTCATTTTCTCTTTATAACATTTTTTTTCTCCTTCCTTCTTACCAGCAAAAAAAATACAATGTAGCTTCTTGATTTTGTGAAAGCACTTTAACTGAGCCTAAGAGATGTGATAGTTCCACCGAAGCATGGTAAGATTTAGCAAACGATCGATAAATACTTACATATCTACACAGTGTTTGCAACAATGTACTGCTTTTTCAGTCTGAATTTAAACCTCTTTTCCAAGCGCTAAAGATGGAACACATAACAGAAGATCCAGGCAAACCCCTCTTTCAATCCTGTTTAGTATAACAAATCCTCTAAAGAATTAGTTCCTTCTTGAATCAGCAGGGATTCACAGATACTTCTCTCTCTTCCCGGGTTTCAATCTTTCCAACCTAACCTATGCTTTTCACCAATTTTCTGTGTTTGAAATAAATCTTTAGGAGCCCTAGTCTGGTGAAGGCAAAGGGGAAAGGAAAAGCCTAGGAAATTTCTTATAATAAGAAATTTAATTTCTTATCTGACTGATTTTTCAACTAGTCCAAACCAGTTGCAAGACTTCTGAAGAGATGAGCAATAATTCCCTTCACAGGCCAGCAACAAGGCCTGCTTATTCCATTATATCATTAAGGTTGCATGGAAAAGGACAGATATGGGCAAAGCAGGGAAGTTGATTTGTAATCCACAGAAACACTCAGGAGTAAGAGTTCAAACAACTGCAAAATGGACTATTACTTCCTGAGTGCCCTCTGGGATTCTCCGTGCTACTCTCTTCAGAGAGTAACAAGGTTCCTCTGCCCTCCCTCTGTCCTTCAGAGTTCATCTGAGGATCTAGGTACAATTCTAGGCTTCTTCAATACAGCACATGCTACCGTCACACTTCTTCTGACTCATAAAATATACTGAGAACAATAAAAGCGACTTACTTAATGGATTTCTAAGTGTGAGTATATAGAACAAGTGATATTTGTTTTGCACTCTGATTACAAAAAAAAATCTGATTCCCTTCAGAATGTTTACAAAACATCTCCTGTGGTCAAAATTTGGTAATTATTTAAATATCTTGGGACATATGTTCATGACTCTACACTGCAAGTGAACAGGACTCATGAGATTGCTTTGAGCAACTTAGTACATTAGATGTCACAGTGCACCACTAAACAGCACCAATAGCCCAGCTCCCAGAAACAAAATGGCAGCTTTAATGTAGCACTGCTTTCAGGCTAATCGATCCTGTCCATCAGTGTACTACTCCAGGTGCAAAACTGTGCTCAAATGCCTATATTTCTTCAAGTTCTGGAGTTGACATTGTCTGTGGGACCTTAGGGGTCTCTGGAAAATGCCTCACTGAGTTCAGCAGTTGTTCTCCAGATGACTGGAAACAAATTAGACTTGAAGTCTACAAGGGAGCAGGGAAAATGGATAGAAGACAAGATGGGAATGAAAGTCCTCAAAGCTGAAAAGTAGAGAAAAAGAGAAAAAAGGGAAATGTGAACCTAAGAAGAGGAGAGAGAAGGAAGAGAACAAAGGTGACCTCAGCAGTACACAGATATGTCAGCTTTGTTTCAGCAGGGATAATTACAGCACACAAGGCATGACTCTCCCTGTTTGTGTGCCTGTTCCACTGGAGGACTCACAAACAAGAACTATTAATCTTCTGTGGTTGCCCTTCCTCTCTTTTGCCTTCTCTTCCTCCTCTTTTTTAATTGTAAGCTTTTTGGGCCAGGATCTGGATATTCGAAGTGACTTGCAGAATACTTGGAACCCCACCATGATGTGTCTATATGAGATCAGGCCTAAAATACACAAATGAAATAAATAAAAAAATCCAATGCTTACCTTTGGATATTCTAAAACAACCATAATTGACATTTTACTCTATACAACAACTGATGGGTTGACCCAACAAATTTAGTTAAGTAATGTGCTTTTTTCAAATTTCAAGTACTTGATAACATAAAAGAATAAAGTTCTCTTATCATTAGGATACATTTAATGTTAGAATTTCATACTGAGACAGTTTAAGTAGAATCTTAAATGCCAATAAACTCTCACTTTCCTGCATGTATCACAATTACAAAAAACTTCTCTGCTGCATAATATTGTGAAGATTTATTGAAGAAATAGCTCAGAGTGTGTAACAATCCTTAAAAAGAGTCCCATAGTACATGTGGGGCTAGCGTTGCCTCATATGGTATTTCCGGCACACCAAGGACAGAATGGCGCAGAAGGGAAGCAGATGGCTACTGGATGGTTAACACATCCAGACAGGGCTTCTACCACTAAACAACAAAAAAGGACACTCCAATCTGGGAGCCTGGCATTCCCCAAGCCCATCGGCTGGTCCAAGTCGCTCGTTGTCTGAAGAAGAAGCCATGCCCTGCTTCCTGCCCACCTTCCTGATAACCACAGTTATAAAAGTCTTTGCATGCCCAGACAATAATTTTAGCCCAATATTGCTGAATTACTGGACTTGCTATCATAAGGACCCAGATAATTGTACTACTGACCTGTATTTGTTACTGTACTGTTATTTAGAGGTAAACTCTTTATCCCTAAAGCTGGTCTGGTGTCTGTTACTGTATCCCAAACTTATAAAAATTTGGCAGGGCCACCTTAAGCCCTGACAGTACAACACATACAGTGCTAGATATAGGCTGTGATTTTAGTCCATTTATTTACGGTACTATATTCTTGCTTTGAAAGGTTAGTGTATGGTCAGTAGTGACAGTGGTCACATTGTGGGGAAAAAACTGTTTCTGTGCAGAGAGCTGGTCCCACCTCAAATGTGTAAATGCTACTGATGCATTAATTTGTCTATGCATACATGATGAGGGAGTCATTATCATTTCTCCTTGTGAAAGAATGAATCAGTTCAACAGCAGACACATGAATCCAGTACAGTATACATGGAAAAAACCCACCCTTATGATCTTGCTTTTGTCACATATTAATGCACTCTGTCTATAGGAACAAATAAACTGATAAAGTCTAAACCAGATTATAATACAGCAGATTTGAAAGTGGAATAGAATATATTTTTCCTCCACAGTGAACAACTTGGATACTCTTCCTTGAAACTTTATATTGCTTTGGTATTTTATTTGGATAACAGTAACCTTAATATATTTTATACGAGTTCATAACCTGAAGGCTAATTACCATTCACCAGAAACGGGAACAGTGTTGTTCAGATAGTTCTATAACTCTCTATATAGCAATAACCTGAAAAGTCATACATGAAAATGGTATTGCAAATGCAAATGGTGTTGTCTTTCTCCAATCTCCAGGATAATACTTAACCTGCTTTCAAAAAAAAATTAATATTAATAGATATATTAATTATGCTTGGAGGAGTCTGGCTCTCCATCACAAAGTTAATTTGAGTCTTAAAAAAGTAAGAGCAGAAATTAATTTAGGCCCCGACACTTAAGGTTGTGTCTCAGAATACCGTTCTAAGGCACTGGAGCTACACTTATACTAGAAATCCCACCAGAAATGGGCATGAGCTTGAGTACACACCCATATTCCTTTTCATGGTTTCAGCCCATGTCAATTTACATTCTCCCACCAATGCCTAGATGCAGCTCAGGAGATATGAAAGACCAGGATTGTTCCCCATGAGTAATAAAATTTAGAATACTGTGTTGTGTCTCTCACCCTCAGGGCTGAAAAATGGACCCAGGCTGGGATTCCACCCCGGGCCCACCTACACAGTTTTCACTGCAGAGAAGCAGAATGAAGTGTTAAGACCAGAGGAATAAACAAAACCTGAAACAAATTTAAAATGTAATATTACACTAGTACAATTAAATTTTCATAAATTTTTGAGTCATGTTCTTCATCAACTTCCTAATGACCAAAAAACTTTCTAAACTGAACCTCCCTGAGGCTGCTCCCTGGTGTTACACCACCACTAAGAGGAGCCTGATACTGTCATGTTTGTAACTCCACTTCAAGCAGTTGTAGAGTGCTGTTAGTTTGCCCCTCTTCACCAACAGGCTCAGCTCCCTCAACCACTCCTAAGAGGATGTGTTTTCTAGGCCCCTGACCATTTCGGTAGTGCTCTCCTGGACTCACTACAGTTTCTCAGTCCACAGAGACTGTAGAGGTTATCCAGATTCTCTAGACAAAGACATGGTTTACCCAATTCATTGCTGCTTTGAGTGAGAGTTTTAACCAAATGACTTCTCAACAACCTTTCCATAACCATACGGCTCACAGTAGATCCAATAATTTACCAATGCAAGCCAAAATTACTTCCTTGCTTTTTAGACAAAGCAAGTCAGTTATGTAGGTTATAGTAAGAAAACCAGATGTCCACTGTGTGTATAGATCGCATAAACATTTGGGTACAGAGCAGCAAGGGTTTCTGTCTTTAGCGCTGGTACAAAACTGTATTGGAGAGAAATTGCAAGCTGATTTAGTTGATACTTGAGTATTATCAAACCTCTGAAACTTTTGGATCTTTTTAACAATTACTGTATTTATTAATGAAAAGCCAAGCATGTGCCTTGTATCTCTTCAAAACACTGCTTTTAATTTAATCTGAAGTGTTAAGAGAATTGAACCAAATACAGCTATTTTTATTGATTTTAAGAGCATGAAAATATCACACACATTTCTCTCATATTAGTTGTAAGCAATTGTACCTTGTATTATGCAAAAGCAGACAATTATATTTCATGGGTCTCCCTTACTGGGAGACAAAAAAAGAGACAAATTCTCCCCCAACTGTTCTTGCTGATGAAATTTTGATAATGAAAATGCTATTCGAAATGCACAAAAAGAAACAAAACTTACTAATACTTTCAGTAACTTGATGAATATTAAATACCAATATGTACTAAATTCTTCTGCAAGTTGCTTAATCTTAACTAATAAATCATATTCTCATAGAAGCAACACTCACATATCTAGAGTTCAGGCTATGCCAGTATCTCTATTGTAGATATTATAGTAGATATTATATTATTATAAATAGCTATTTATAGAAGTGCACTACTCAAGTGGAAATCTCTTTTAGGTTAAAATCTTAAGAAATTGCACTTGAGCCCCATAAAGGATTTTCATTTCTCTATAAAATGTTTACAGATTTACAATAAAATATTCATGTAAGTAGAACTTCATCTGTGGTTTAGGAATATTTCTTCTGTAAGCTTTTAAATAAATAAATAAATAAATAAATGGTTGGTTGTAAGCCAAAGATCCCACTACAACTGTAGATGGAGCAACAGAAATATTTACATAGCTGAGTCAGTAAAACACATTTGAAAAATTGCACAGGTATAAAAGGACAAATTTGCTTATTATACAGACCTTTCTGTTATACAGCAGCAACGATTGCTCTTCAAAAAAAATGCACACCCTAATTTTTCATGTGTAACATTTACAATAAAGTCCTTATATAAAACCTATAGATCAGATTCTGATCTGAGAAGTCAAGATAAAGTCACCCTGGAGCTAAATATTCACAAGTTAGGGTGTGAGAGAACTTTTGCTTCATAGGCAAAAATTTATACTTTTGCTGCTACCTTGTCCTACTCATCTTATTTGCTTGTTTACATCTTGTTTGTTCGTCTTAGATCGTAAGTTGGCATGCTAGAAGCTTGGGGTTTTTTTGCTTTTGTTATCTGCAGGTTCAGCAGCTTGCAAAAAGGCATTTCTGATTAATGATTTAGACCTGTAAGTACTATTTTAGTACCAAAAAAATTGTCATATTTAACTGTATTGTGTCAACATCCCCCAGAGTAATAACAGGAGACTGAAGGAGTGAAACAGAGAACAGAAAGCTTCTAGAGCAGGGAGTCCCTAGCAGGTGAAAAAAGTCAGACATTGTGAAGAAGGATGGAAGATGTGAGGAGGTTACATAGTGGAGATGCAGAAATGGCAAGGCAAAAGGTATACAAGCAAGATCATTTGAAGACAAAAGTAAGGAGGAGCACAATGGCTGGCTTAGATTAAAACATAACTACAGTGAAAGATGTTTTTTCTCAATGCCTGCCAGGAAGGAAAGATGGGCTTTATGACCAGATTGAAGAGGAGACGCTGATGAGCAGTCATGATCTGATCCTTTTTTAACCTTAAAGGTCTACAGAAAAGCACGAAGACATGGAAAAAACAACCGACAACTTGTTGGTCTTCTTTTGAAGTTCTGGCAAGATCACTTGCTTTGAGATAGGTGTAGACTGACATCAAAACCACACCTTTTCACAAATAGGTTTTCTGCTTTTTCACATTACCTCAATAAAAATATATGGTCATTAGACAATTCACAAACACACTAAACGTGAAATAGTGATGAATAACATGTTGAAGTCCTCCTTTTCTTGGCCAGAAGATGAAAGATGAACTTTCCTGAAAAAACAGAATTCTATCATGAAATAAAACCTAGGTAATGTTTAGGTGCCTTAATTTCAAAGTAGGTCCAAGTGTTGCCTTTTAATAATGTAGAATAAGATCCTTGAAATCACTAAGACTTCTCTTAGAGGAGCATACTGTGACAGTTTCTCCATAATGTGACCAGGTCCTTGTGTAAGTAATCCTAATGAAGTCAAAGGAACTAAAAATTAATTTAAGTTTTCATCAGTATCTTTAGAGGTTTTAGGGACCCATGGTGCAGCACCACAGCTTTATGCAGAAAAAGAAAGAAGAGAAAAGATCACACATTGTAAACTCTTACTGAATACTAAAGCATACATTTGTTTAATTTGGAATGAAAATATTACATAAAAATTGCTGAATGCTTATTCAATCCAAGTGCAGAAACAGGGTATGTGCCTGTGTGAACAGTGACAATTTCGAATAAATACCCCTTCACAGTACTAGACTATTCAGAGAAAACATCCTAATTAAAAAAAAAGTCATAATGCATTATTGGTTCTGATTTATTTGCTAATTTGCAGAGATGCTTTATTTCTGATTTCTTACATTTCTAGTGCCCAAAAATACAGACAAATATCTTGCTTCACACACTGCACTTCTTCTTTTTCTTGATATGTATGCAAAGTCAAGGACCATCCAATAAAAAGCATCTTTTGATGGCCTTTATCAAGGGTAATAAAGGTCACGAACGACTGTCCTTTACACAGACTGTATCTGAACTTTTTCTAGAATGTTAAGGCACATATCAATATGAGCTGTAATTCAACCTTGAGGTGCAGTTAAAATAGGAAAATGATGAGAGGTACTTACTAGCTACTTATTTTACTAAACTGGTCTGTTTAAAACAGAGCATTGAGTTTCAGTGCAATTAAGGGTCATGTGGCAAAGTGGTATCCTTAAACTCCATCACTGGAAGATAATGTCAGAGTAGTCACAGTGAACAAAAGTTTTATTTTAATTTCTCACAGCACAGAGATCTTGTGGTTATAGACTTAGGATAAAAGGACTCTACAGAAAAAACAGAATTTCATCTTTCAAGCCTAGCAACCAATAACCTCTCCCTTAGGAAACACTGCTAACAGAAATTCAAAGGTTTTGTACATAACATTGGCATGTGTATCACCTGGAAACTTGCAAAAATACACTGAAAAAACTTACCAAATTGTATAAACCCCACTTGGCCAGGTAAAACACTCAAGCTTATGCAAGTAATACTATTGTTCAGGTCCAGTGAGGTTATAATAGGAATGTCTGGAAGTGCCACATGATTAAACAAAGCAGAAAAAAAAAAAAAAAAGGTATTTATTCACTTTTTTAAACTAAAATGCAGTCAACGTTCATAACTGTCAGAGTCAGTTGCTTCCTGAATAGCACTTGTTACAGGTCTGTACAGTGCTTTAGAAATGGGACAGATTTGATGGGAACTAAGAGATCTGCAAAACCACTGTTCAATACAGTGTAGTCCAGACACACATTTACCAGCTAAGTTCAAGATGCATTATATTCCCAAAGGATGCACGGTGCTTACACTAAAACCTGCTTGTGACTGCACAGTTGGGAAGCTTTCACCTTTACACACTTCTGATAAGGACTGTATTTTTTTATTCGTAACATATGATAGTTTTGCCCCCAAATCTCAAGTACTGCATACAGACCAGACTGGTTCCTTATAGATCAGAGCCAAGCTTCCTGATCTAAAGCTGGCTTTGAAGCCTAAAGCTGGCTTCAAAACTTGGAAGATCTGAAGATGAGATGTACTTATTAACAAGCTATCAGTGCAGACCAGCATTTTACCAGGGATCTTAGAACAACACTCAGTAAATTTCATCCTCCCCATGCCTGAAGGTACATTATTTACCATCCTGAGCATAGTCTTAAGATCAAAACTTCGCGAAATATGAGTTGCACAATGATACCCAAATGACCCTCTTTCTGAGCATATCAGCAGGTAACGATCACTCAGAAGAGGGTTTTCACTTCCACTGTCTCAGTAAGGACTTATCTAGCAGATCACTTGAGCACCTTCCCTGTCATCAGCAAAAAGAGCAGCACCTTTATGCCACACAACTAAATGATGCAAACATTTGTTCAAATCAGGAGGCGTTGCAGTTAGCTCTTATCAACGTACAACGCTTTCACTAAAGGCAGGACAGTGAATATTATTTGTATTGTTGAAGATATGGCCCATTTTGCCTTGCAATTTGCCAGCATTACAAACCTCTTGGCATCCTATCCTATGATCATGTTCTTCAGCTGGACACGAAGTAGATATTTGTTTACTTTATTATTTGTTTTACAGTCAAATTTTCATTCAGTTGGTTAATAGGCAGTGCAGTCTGACCCCAGGAGGCAGAAATGCCTGAGTTCTCCTCTTGGCCTTGAAATACTGTAAATACATCCATTTCTCTGTATTTTTATCTCCCTCGAAGGAGTGTTGTGATGAGTAATTACAGTTTGTAAAGTACCTTACAAATGTGAACATAGAAAGAAAACAATCTAGTGAATGAGACATGGGAATAGGGACTAACTTGGGATGAAGATATTCACTCACCTATCAGAGCCATAAACTTTACCTTAAAGAGAAAACAGAACTAGTTAAAAACAGATAAAAGAGATAATTAACAGATTAAACAGATTTAATTCAACAGATGTATTTAATGGATGCAATCACAAATTAAGGAATATACACATGTCCACAAATTGGTGCTTGTAATTCCCAGAGGCAAAGCCTCTGAGCTCCTAACTGCTTCTTATCTGAGTCTCAGTTTTGGCTCTAAACACCCAAGCAGCATTTTTTCAGCAGGAGGACTTGCTTTTCACTAAACTTGCTGAATTAGTCATTTCATATTAATCTTGACTCTCTGTTTCCTGCAATTTTTTTAGCTAATAAAGACTGCAATGGCTCTCACCATCCATCCATCCATCCATCCATCCATCCATCCATCCATCCATCCATCTTTCCATCTTTTCTCCAACAGTAGAGAAACCCTATCCCTGATCCCAAGGCAAGCACAACTGGGGCGTGGGCAGGGCTAGCAGGTGTGCAGCTATTTTCCTCTTACTATGTCCAGAAAAAGCACAAAGAAGATAGTCAACCACCAAAGACAACTCTTTTCATTATCCTTTCTATAAACTTCTCTGCATATGCAGAATAGGTGAACTTCCCTACTCACCCCTTTAAATGATCAGTTGTATTATCTAATCTTTATAACATACTTTCCTAGGTTGTTTAGTGACTGTTTAGTGAGCCGCTGCATTTTAGAAGCACGTTTGGTGGTTTCTGCTCTAAGCTTAAGAACTTCAAAGAAACAAGGATGCAAACAGGACTGATGTGTATATGACTATGCCATGATCCCCCAAAGCCCTGCTCAGCTATTGGAAAAGTCCACAGTATCACAGACATTGTGGTTAGGATCCTAAAATCAGGACCTGGGTGGCAAATTCACATCTGCACATTTAGGCAGTTTTGAATCATAATGTTTTTATTTATGCAGGCCCAGCTCAGATCCAGAAATTACTGCTTCTCTGACCAAGCTCCCCAAAGGGTTTTATTCGATAAGTTTCCTTACAGCTTGACTTAGCCTGACTTGCTTTTACACATCTAATTCTGTTAATATATGCACAATAAAGAAGGCAGCAATGCCTCATTTTTAAGATCTTGGTGGCCGGAGGCTGGGAAGTAGGAGACCTAGATTTCATTCCCTCTTCTCATGGAGAATGGGATGAATGCTTTTCCCTGGGAAGAGACCTGGATTATGATCACTCTCAAAGGACTCATGTTTTTGACATGAAATACTAATTAGATGGAATACATTTACTGATTTGAAATCCATAAAAGTATGGGAACTGCAGGCGCTTAGTACCCCTTCAAATAAAATGGCAAAAGATTTTCAGAAATTTTCTCTAATTTTTCATGTCCAGTTTCAAAAATGGAATTTATGTTCAGTTTTACCAACTACCTACCAGTTCCTAATACCCTTGAGCTGAATTGGATAAATGCCGAAGCAAAAATCAGGTATGGGATATCTCTGTTTAGACATTTTCTCAACTCAATATCCAAATTTACAGGCTATGTTTGAAAATATTGTCCTTTACTTTTCCTCAATTCTTCTGTGCTCTGAGAAATGAAGTAAAATGTTTTGAACTCATAAGAAAGACTGTCAGATCTCCCGAAACAAGAAATGAAAATAAAACTAATAAACAGAAAAGCCGAAAGCTAGCAGCGTGTTACAAGCTAATAGAAAGGAAAATACAACAAGCAGCACAAAGCCTAAAAATAGCCACCACAGGGCTCCAGTTCCTTGGTTTTGTGGAATTTAAAGGTCCAGGCTCCTGAATTCAAGCAGGCGAAAATGATTACGGGGGAAGGACGGATGCGGCCTTCAGTACGATAAAAAACCTGCCCGATCTGAAGGAAGGCTATGTTTCTGAATGCTGTATGCAGCCAGGATATGTCAGCACTGTAAAAACTGAATTTTAGAAACATGTTAATTCAAATGTTAAAACAATCTGTCGTTAAAGTTTTGAGGACTCTGATGCATCATTTTTTCTTAATAGATTGTCTTAATATATGCATATTTTCTCAAGCTTCCATGTCAAATGCAGCACTTGGAAAACTAATTTGATTTTACTGTACATATCCTGCTTAGTATTTGTTCTTCATTCACATTGTAGTTTTTATTCTTAAGCCATATCCCAATATACTGTAGAAATCCTATTATTGTTAGTAGGTAGGGCTCCCTAAGAAGGAAATCTACAAAAAAATACATCATAGATTATTGACTCATGTTTAAATTATATTTTCACTTACTAATAATTAATGTAACAGAGTGAGCAGTTGAATAAAAGGTTATATCTATAAAATTATTTAAAAGGATTAAATTATGCCTAGCAGCTACTAGTGAAAATGCACCCAGCTATGGCTATCTATAGTGCAGTTGCACTGGCTCAGGTGGAAATGGCATATTAATGTGGCCCATTTACTTTATGCTATAGACTTCTCTGAATGAGGAACAGTGAGGGGACTAAGATAAAATACTAATGGAACGTAATAAAATGTGGATGTTGATATTGAGAAACTAATGGCAATTTTGTACTACTGCTGCTGTAAGTGCACCATTATTAATTACTACTAATTTTTATTTCTTCAATTTAGTAAGTATTTTAGTAATGCTGCATAATTCATGCCTGAAAGAGAAAAGGTAAAATGACATTCCACTTTGTAAACACACCCTTATCAGTAAAAAACACTTTTAAATCAATAATCTTTCAACTGCTTTTGCCTGTCTATAACTTTACTTAGTATTCTTTTAATTGTATATTTTATATCTTATCAAAGTATCTAAGGACCTGCTGAAGCACAGAGGTAACAGTTCTGATATTCAAAACTATATACTAAAAGGTAATAGTTTATACATCTGATTTTTAATGAGATTTGAGTATCTCTTTTCTGATGAATGACTTTTGCTACTGACTGACCCTTAAATCTTTGCTGAAGTCCAGAATCGAAGTGCACTTATTCCAGAGCTTGCTTCAGGACTGCAGCATACATGGTAATAACAATGGAAATATTTAAGAATCTATCCTGCACATCCACTTACCAATGAATCTTTTGATTGTTCTTAATATAGAAACACACAGAAATTTAACATCTAAAAACACAAGATTTAATTCAAGAATTGCCTGTAAGTCTTTCAATTATCACACTTCCCTTCCCCATTTCTTATCATCCGGAAGCTTTATCCATACAGTAATTAAAAATTATTTTCCCCACTCTGTTGACAAGTCTTCAATTTTGATATGACAACTCTTGTTTTATAATGAGGTGAAAGGATATTACTGGTAAAGAAAAATGGACTTCTCTGCTTGCTAACGACTGTCAAATATTATACTCCTCTGAACATACTGTCTTATTGGGAAGAAAACAGTTATGTGGGGTTCCAGATGTATGCTGGCATGTTTATTTTTGTAATACAAACAACCACGAATTTAAGGTGACTTTCTCCAAAATTGAAAAGAGGAAAGACTCCTTCTTATCTCTAACACTGGCTACTTCTTCCACTAACCTATGAGGTCTATGAGGAGCCATGAACAAAAATCACAAACATGGAATTACCTTTTGGCATGTTTGCTGCCCAGTTAAGAAAGGGAGGATAAGATCTGATGAAAGTTATGTCCTGTGTTTTGAAGGCTAAACCTCTAGACTGGAGGTTAAATGTCCATCTGTGTCATTTACAAAGTGCATACGTAAAATCTGGATTGCTTATTTTAAACAGTATTTTCTTGGCTCTAACTGGTGTTACTTTTCTGTTGCTTCCTTCTCCGTTTGCTATGTAAAATCAGCACAACTGTCATCTCACATGAGCCACTCCTTCAGATGACCTGGCTTTATTTCTGCAATATATTTAGACTCATTGCTCACAAAAGCCCTTGTGGCATCTCTAGGTGGCTTAAAAATATTTTAGGGGGTGCCTAAAGTAAAAGGACGAAGGCCAGTTTACAAAATTGCTGTGCTCCCTGACCTTCTTAGTGATACCTTCCACTATGGAAACACTTTCCATCCTCTGGCCTTTGGAAATGCCTAGCTTTAGTTAGACACTGATTCATTTCCTGCAGCTCTTTAAACACAGCCAGCTGTGTGCTGCTGAGGGTCGGTATTATTTAAGCATTGTTTCAGAGACTTCCTGTCCCTGAATTCTCTAAGAGGGAAAAAGTCCTGTTTTGTTGTTTGTTTGGTTTGTTTTTTTTTCTTAGGGGTGTACATTTCTCCCTGAGTAAAAACAAGTCCTTGGGGAAAAAGCTTCTGTAAATGACTGATAAGGAGTAGAAAAGGAAGTACAGACTCAAAGCACCTAGTTTTTCAGCCAGTTAAATCCCTCCAAGTCCAGGGCATCAAAGAATCCTAAGTCTAGATATAAGAACAACGGGAAATTAAATGTATCCTTTGCATATTTTCATAAGGAAAAAGGTGTTCTTATAAGGAACATTAGGAAGATTATGTGATTCTGTGAGCCTTAATTTATCAGTTGTTTCATTGCCACAGAATATGCAGTGACAATGACAGCAATAAAAGAAAAATCCAAGAGCTTTGAGACCTTGTTTCTCCATTTGCTTTCAATAATAATTCAGGCTTCATGTCAAATTAATGATAAGTATTCCCACAAAGATGAACTATTAGCAATGGGCCTTTGTTTCTTAGTTTCTTATCACATCAAAAAGGATAAGTCTTTAATTGTTTTATTAAATATTCATTTTGGTGGCTGTGAAAATATTAGAAACAAAAATATATTACATAAATTGGTTTATATCGTGCTCTGTCTCAAGGCAAATCCAGCCATAAACCACACTCCCTCTTGATTAATATCTCAGTAGTGTTTACTACTCTTCAACTGCTAGTACAGTGTTTATTCTGTTCATTATACCATTTCCTGTATCACTGTGGTGTTTATTGTTCTTCTGTGTATTTTTGACCTCTAATGTTTTATCTACAGCTCTGCTATTAAATTCACTCTTTTGTTAAATATGGATTCCATCCTGCTTGTATATTGCTAAATTTTTCAAAGCTTTAACATAAAACTATCCTAACGTTGATTGACAGCATGAAGTCAGAAGAGTTAAGAGCCTTGGAAACAGCCTTTGCTCTCCAGCTACAGGGACTTACCTGGACAAAATGTTTCTGCTACCAACTTTTCCAAGCTATTCTGCTGTCTCAGAACAGCAGTACGACACAGCTGTTGGTGGCAAAATTAATCTTTTCTTGTTTCTTTTCTTGGAGTATAGGTAACTTCTTTCTCCAGGTAAAAGGATGCTGTCTCTTGAAAGACCCAGTTGTGGTCTTTCTAGACCATAGTTGATGGCTCTGTATAATCCATAGAGTGACTTGGACAAGAATATGTTAAGGGAATATGCTATTTGGCAAATGCTCTCATTTCCTCTGATGAAGAAGCCCCATAAATGCACTATGAAGATAAAGTTAGCGATTGGGCTGCAATACTCCCTGATGATTCTTCTGGAGCTGTTCTGTGGCCTGAGGCAGAAAACTCTTCTATGCCTCTGTGGAGTCCCAGAAATGGTAAAGTCCCCAAACAAGTAATGTATGAATGTTTGGTACGTCAAATGTAAACAAGCCACACCAATGGGGTGCAGAAAACTGAAGAGTCTCTTGAAGACCACCAAAGAGAAGTCCATTGCTTAGACCCGACTAGATAGTTCACAGTAACAGTGAGTTTTAAAGTTAAACTTCTGCTTATGTAAATCGCTTGATCATCTCCATTCATCACAGGTTGGTTTGCTTCACACAGTGATTTTGCTGACCTACGATTCTTTTGGGGGAAACTAAACCAGCAGCTCTATTCCAACAGCACCCCAGGCAGGCCCCACATCAGGGGTGTGGGCTGCACCACCGCAGGCTCTCCCTGGTGAACACAGTGGTTTTTCCTTTCAGAGAGCCTCAAACCATTTGTGTACCAAAGATGTTTGGTCCGGTAACCAGACAAAATGTCATCTCATGTAAATTTCTTGAAGCACATGTAATGGGGATGGGAAGGGCCTCAGCACCAACAGTATCAATCTACTGATTAACTGATATCGTGCCAAATTGCTTGCTAATGTACAAACAGCCTGCTCCAGATCTGACAGAAATTCCCAGGAATCCATGCAAACTCCACTGAAGCCTTTCCTTGGGTTAAGTGCTACTGTGTTGAGCCCAAGATATTTCACATGAAACGAACCAGATTTTGCTGATCAACTCTATCCCCAAATGAGTCATATCAATATAACTGCATTTTGGATTGCATCCCTATTCCTTTAAGTTCAGCACAGACTTTTTTTTATGTCTTAGGATTTTAAATATAACTTTTAAAATACATTTTAGGTAGTACTATTTTATACTGTTTTCATCTACTTATCTGCTGTAAATACACGTTTAGGTGATAACTGGTAAAGATTCAAACATACGTTTATCCAGATTGGATTTCAACTTCTCTCTCAGTTGCTAACACCTTTTTACTAGTGACCTCTTCCAGCAGACGTCATTATGTTGTAAGCAGCAAACAGAAAGCAGGCAAAGCCTGTATTGCAAAACGGGAGCACCAGAAAACGCTTCGTGCTTTTACTAATTGAATGTGTGCGTATGGAGGGAGTTGCATAGTAAACAAAAACATTGTGTAATCTCTTATTTTTCACACCCTTTCTCAAAATATATTCAAACCACATTTTCAAACCTTGCAAGAACAAAATGAAGAATCTTAAAATGCAAAACTACCTCTACATTAAAAGCGTGTGTTTGAGCTCCCGTGAGGTATCTCATTATTTCCTTATGTTAACCATATGGGTTTGTCTTCAATATTACTAAAATTTGACACTGTTGAGATGGAGCACAGCTTATGCTTTCTAATAAACAAAATCCTATTTAACTTTTTCAAACAGAAAGACAATATAACCCAAATTTCAGGACTATGGGAATTACTCAGATTCAGATAGAACAGCAAGCTTGACAAATTCTGTTACATCTGAAGTACAAGTACATCAAGTACAAGTAGTGTGGGCCATATCGTCAAGCGCTGTAGCACCTGAAAACCAATGGTCCAAGTTCTCATGTATTCAATGGGTGAGGCAGTTCTAATCCACAGATACGTCCTGATTCAGGAGTGGAAGTGGTTTATCCTTGGACATGTGTAAATTTTCCTGCCCCTCTGTTAGTAGATCTCGGAGATGACTCTATGATCTCACCTCAGAGATGACTAGATGCTTTCTAAAACACTCAACCACCCACTGAGCATCTCCAATTGCCAAACAAATCCCAGATATTAAAGTATCCCAAATCAGGACTAATGCACTTTGACACATAAGTATTTGAACTACAGTGGTACAACTGTGGTGTGAGCAGATGAGCTGTCTTTCACAGTGGAGGCAGGAACATCTAGGAGAGGAGCAACACTAACATGAGGGAATGGGAAACAGCACAGTCATCCTAAGTTAAGCCATTGCTGCTTGTGAATGTACAGCCAGACACCGCCTAACCATTACCAGCAGTTGTTATATCGTAGTAGCACTCTTGGATACCAGTTAGAGATTAGGATCCCCATGGTCAAAGCATATGAAAAGAGAGCTTGGAGGAAGCTGTGGTCCAAGGGAGTAGCTGCTGCACCAAACACTGATTTTGCAGAATGCCGCAGGCTTCCCCTACTGGAACTCCAGAATAAAAAGGGTTATTTCAGTCACTTAAAAAACTACAAAGAATTTCTCCATGCCACAGGCACATGCAGTGCTCTTTGCGTGTCACAGCACAACCTATGGAAGTATCAACACCATTTTCTGCAGGGCTCTTGAACACATTATTGCAAAGAACAGAAAATTCATTTTATCCTCAAAAGGTAGGTTCTGTGATTTTAAGAATACACAGTATTCTTTGATCCCCTTCTCAAGTGAAAAATGGAATACACCATTAATTATGCGCCTTTGTCTAATGATGGCCTTTTTGTTTCCTTATGCTCTATTTTGGAGACTTGTTGGTTTTTAATGCCAGCAGGATATATGCATGTCAGCACCTTTTTTATATTCTTATTGTAAAATATCAAAAAGCCTTAAAAGAGCTATATCTACACACTTAATTGCAGTGATGTTCAATCTGTCCTAGAAGTGCCCCTGGGAATCACCTGAACATCAAACACTAATGCATAGTAGGGGTTGAGCTGAGCGAGAGATAAGTAACACAACAGAAGGAAGAACATGGACTCTGCTCTTGACTTTCACCATCTGTGATGTGACACCTGATTCTCAGCACTTCTTGTCCTTTCCTATGCGAAGACAAACATGTTAGCTTAAACCACACTTTGTGATTCAGCAATGGTTTAAAGTAATGTGCTTGGCTTCTGCTGAAACAGCCTAGCAGTGCTCACGTAAGCAGACAGCATGGCTCAGATAGACTGTGATACCTAATAGCTGAGAAAGAGAAAGAGCAAATTCCTGGAAGTTCCTCCCAGTTATAAATGAACTAGATCTAGATAAAGAGATTAAACATGGAAATACAGGCTATATACAAATGAGGGGGTGCAGGGACAGAACCAGCATGTGTTAACATAGCTGGTGAGAACACAGTAACGACATGTTGGTCGGCATGCTGTTCGGACTGAAGAACAGAACTTGGCTGACAAAGACACAGCCACACAATCTCCAATCACTATTTACAACACTTTTTTTTAGTTTTTGTAAGATTCAGGAGTTTGATGCATCGTATCATCATCCCACACCCCTTTTACTAAAAACCTGTTATTAGACATACTCTGTAAGTAGAGAATAAAAAAGCTTTTCATAAGCAGATGACTATTCTGGTGTTAAGGTAAAAATGTGGAAGTGTTAGATCTCTTTCTCTCTGAGAAGGGAAGGTTGGAAACAATTACCAAAATACGGGCTCAACTGAAATCAAGTTATATCCAAACACCTAGCAGTTTTCAGAGCAGAAAATCTTATCAGATAAAGAGTACTATAATTCACCAAAGGTTTGGAAACCTTTTCCTATGAAAAGGAAATTGTTTATATGCAATTAAGATCTTCAGACACATGAGCAGAGCTGTAAAATTTTGTTCCAGAAGGTCAGCAACACCATGAATTCAATTAATCCTCTCAAACTATGCCTATATTATTAGAAAGCTATTCTTGACAATGAGGAAAGTGTGATACCATCAGAGTCAGTGACAGAACATGCTAGCTTTCTGTTGAGTTTTCTTCATTATTTCTACATAATACAAAAAAATTCTACAATCTTTTTCTGCAGCCTTGAAATTATTGCTCTCAAGTCCTTTGTCGTGGTGTAACCCCAGCCGGCACCACACAGCCACTCGCTCACTCCCCCCTGGTGGGATGGGGGACAGAATCGGAAGAGAAAAAAGTGAGAAAACTCTTCCACTTCCAGTTTAAGCTAAGGTGTATGTTTTAACGTACTTACACTTATCAATGTTAAATTTCACTAAAATGTGTCTGTCCAGTTTTTTCCCTTTTCTTGCAGTTTGCTTTCAAGGTATGGCTTTAGACTTGCTTTATCATTAGCACAGGAAAATGACTAACAGAATATGCATTAACTCACTTAACTTAACCTTAGGTGACTGAATTTATTGTACTCGTACAGAACCTGTACTGGAGTGTTTTCAGCTTTGAGCTCATTGTGTCGCTTGCTGCTGGTGTGCATATTTCACCCATGCACCTTGAGCATTATTCCCCCAGTAAGAGAAACCACGCACCACACTTCATAGCCAGCAAATAAGGGGGTACTCAGAATAGCATAATTGTAATTTCACGGCATAGAGTTTAAGTCTCATTTCAAACGGAGGCAATGCACGCTTAATACTGCCAGAGAGTTATAACACAATGTCTCTCAAAAAATCCTCTGCTCTTTTAATTTTTAGCTGGCATGCATTAGTAAATAAGTCAGAATGCTTCTGCCTTTTCTTCACTGAGATGCATACAAAATGCATACTCTGTCTGCCAATATTGTAAAGTGATTTTCATTGTGTGTTTTATGGAACTGTTAGATATGTTGGATGAAATCATGGTCTCCTTTGAAGTTAAGGAGAGCATTACTTTTGACTTAATGAGACTGAGATTTCTTTTATGTTCAAAGTTAGGCAATGTTTTTCACTTTCTTTTTTATTAAAACGTACCTCAGAAAGTTAAAAAGTAAATCAGTACTTTCAGTGTTGCATCCACAACCTCTAAAAGCCTAAAAATGTCAGTAATTCAAAAATCCCCATAAATGGCTTTGAATGCCAGACGCAAAGTTAGATAGAATTTGTATGAAGTCAGAAATATATTAAACAAAGTGCTTATTGGCACCAAGTCTGAGTTGGATTAACAAACTCTTATAAAAAAGTTCTACAGAATTTATTTAAAATTACAATCTATCTTTTTATAACCTGCTTACCCCCATGAAATAAAAAAGGATTTGTGATAAAATATTATACCAAAGGATTAAAAAAAGAAATAGACAAAAAAGTCTGGTTCTTTACTAAAGACTATCAGCTTTTAGATTAATTTCTAAGGAAGTCAATTCAATGTCTGTAGAATCCTACTGGCTGCATCTCTGTAATTTATTCTGTATGGCATTTCCATAGGGTATATGAGATCATATATATGAGCTATAAGAAATATCCCACACTGAGTTACAGCTGTTCAGAACTAGAATTTATAAATACCTCACACATAAGGGTGGCAGTTTTGAAGATATTACTTCACATTTGAGGAAATTTTAGTAGATCTTTGTGCTACGAACGTGTTTAAACACATTCAGAGGTCATACTTCAACAGCTGTGTTCCTGAATGGAAGTTGAAAAGCATTTCTTTAAGTAGAAGTTTATCTATTTTTAAGAGATAGGAGTATGTGGACACCGTCAGTTCAGACCCAGATCCTAAAGAAACATCGATTAAGCATTTTTTGATGGAAAACCAGGATTAAGTAGGTTCATGTCCTTTACATTTCCTACTGTGTTTTAGTATCTGGAAGACAAGGTCATGACTGATGTTAAAATAATTACACAAGGCTGGAAGATGGTAGAACAAATATTTGACACTTCAATACAATGCTCTTCCTCATTATTAAATGGGTATTACAAAAGCATGTAGAAATCTAGCAATCTGATGCTTGGTAAGAAAAATCTACAATAGCTAATCTGAGAGCCCTGAATGCTTAGAATGTCTACTGACATCAAGCAAACATCTCTCCATAGTAAAATGGACAACTTTTAGGATGCCTTGGCCAATTGTTTCTCCAGAGGCAGACTTTCCTGGGCAGCTGGCTGCTTATAACCAGCCGATAACCAGTCATTACTAGGATGGAGACTTTGTGCTTGAGTACTTTTGGAGCTCTTTCTGTCAGATATTCCATGTTCAAAGGATCAACCAGTATTCTCAGTTCAGATTAATTTTAGATAAAACATAATAAACAAGAAAAGTCTCCAAGAGAGAGGAGAAAAGTGAGTCTAAATCCCTCAAATCTCCATCTTGTATTGCCTCAGAGCACTAAAGACAGAAGAATATTTAAATTCTTGTGTTACACAAAAATAAAAATGCTAAAAAGATTGAGATTACATTATAAATACACAAAAAGTGAATTCAAAATAGTTTAACATGCACCAAACACAGATACTCAGCCTTTGCTTTTACTTTATGTCACATCCCTTTCCCCTATTTTTAATGTTTTGTTTATTTACGCTGTGAATTACACAGAACAGAAATGCAGAAATGCTCACCTATATATGTATAATGTATAATGAAGACACATTTCACTTATGGAAAGAGAATTAAATGGAATCCTACACCCAGCTCAGAGCTACAGCTTATGACTTTAGAGTTGCAGCTGTGGATAAGAAAGAAAGGGGCAATGGACTTCTTCAGCTTTCCTTCCACACAGGTTTTGGCACCCAGGATTAATGCCTACCCATAACGATCTCTACTACAGGCCTGTATAGTGTTTCCAGTATACGGCCACCCCACTGAGTTAAAGAATTGTACTTCATTTTTTTTTGGACCTTGCAAACCAATATATATGTTTCCTTCCTTTTTTCTTTTCCTTCTTCCCTGAAAGCAAGTCTTTCCAGTTTAATTTTTTTGAGTCATCTCATGAATTTTGTTTCCATATTTAAAATAAGAATTGAACATTTTTGACAGTTTGTTTTCTTAAACACGTATCTGTGAGAACCCTGGAGCCATGTACTGTATTATAGGTAACCAGAAGAATAACGTAATGACTTCCAAACAGCATTCAAGTTGCTTTACTTATTCTAATAACAAAGAACAAAAGATTTTTAAAAGCAGAATGTGTCTGACATTATCAAGGTCCCTTACATGGAGCTACAGAGAATGGGAATAGGTACAATCAATTTATCATGAAAGAATCTCGCTCTGCAGTATACAGAGTATGGAGAATTTGTTCAGTATGCAGCAGTATAATGAAGCAGTGAGAGACAGAGATTATGCTTTCAGTTTTATTCATATTATGCATAAGAATTCAGAATTCATTCTTTGGAGGATAAGCATCCTAAATCACCTGTAAAACATTTGCCTTATCTTTCAACATTAAAGCAGTAGTAGAAGTACTGCTGAGTTCTAAGAAAAAATTAACAAGCTTAGGAAATCAGTTTAACGTGCTGCAAGTCTTCCAGTGAAATGTTAACTTTTTATACACAGAAGTGCTTGTGAGCACTTAGGCCTAGAAAAGCAAACCCACCTCCCCCTCCTTACACCAAATTTTTTTTTTTTTTAACTGAGTAGAAAATATGTAGAAGAAAATGCAACTATATATACTTCTGACAGCTCAAATGATACATAAATATAAGGGCTGACAAGGGTTGGTTTGTCATTGTAGTTCACTTCGATCAACTCTACATGGTTCTGTAGGACAATGAAATTCAATGCACTTATAATTTCCAAAAAAGTGAGCTCAGATTCTTTTAAAAGCATTTCTATGTGAAAACGGATCATTTACATGCCAAAAGCACTTTTAATGTGACATATTTAGCACATGTATTATTGAGAACGAAAGCTGCTTGAACTTGGTGAATTTTAAAGTCTATAAAATGGCACCCTACTGAGCAGAAAGGTAGCTGTTCAGTGAATTTCCCAGTTATGTGATTATTTTGAATAATAGACTTGTACATAACTTTTTACGAAATTAAAGGTATGACATTTGCTTTAGTTCAGTTCTGTAAATTGCACTTTAGGACATAAAGAATGGGATGATGTATGAATTTGTTGTTCCTCCAAGCAATTTTACTGATTTTTTAAAGAACAGTTTTATGTTTCATCTATTGAGTAACACATCAAACACTTATCTTAGTAGATTTAATGAGCATTCATGTATAACTTAACACATATGAGGAACAGTCAGGAACCTCAAAAATAAAAGTATTGTGTATTACCTTGGTTGTCTGGGACTCACCTAGATCCTGATGCAAGATGACGACTAGTTTGATGAAAAGTCCTAACACTTATGAAGCTTAATTAAGAGAAGCATCTGGAAGTATAGAGACATAACAAATTCATTTAATTTGGCTGAGGTTCTCTTTGACTTGATTAAATATACTGTACACTTCATTGTCATGGAATTACACAGTGCTACCTGCTCCCAGACAAAGAAGAACCAGCAGAAGAATAAGCTGCATCCTGTTTGTTTTTTCTTTTTTTTTTTTTGCTATCATAAAATACACAACAGAAAGCCTCCATGCGTGATAGATATATAAATAAGCATTTTTTTTTTTCTGATTAGGGTTTGGACAAAGGGCAAAGTTTACAGTTTTTGCACGCAAGCTACCTTCAGTTGAAAAACATCCTCCATAACAGTGATCCTGTAGCTGCTCGCATTGCTGTCATGTTGGCCACTGGTAAGAATTCACCTGGCACCATCGAGCTACATTACTTTTATCAACAGAGGCCAAAAAGTTTAATCATGACTACCTATAGCATGGCACAGCACACAGCCCCAGTTAAAGCTAAAAAGTGAACAGACCATTTGCAGTTAAGCATAGGCTTAAGTGTTTTGTGGAATTCAGACCTATGAAACAGAGTTCAGGGGATGAAATGAGCATTCCGGAAAGATATTCAGGACACTTTCTGATTGTAACTCGTTTGTTCACACTATGTATATAGCAATCCATAAATAAGGTACTTTGAAAGAGTACAAGCTAATCCTTTCTTTCAGGGATCACGGTTCTTTTAACCTAAACACCAATATCAAACAAACACACACCATAAATTGACTCCTCTTGGAGAGATTAAGGCAGAGAGCAAGTCCCCTGTGATTTGCAAAAAACCCTGCCCTCAATGTCAAAAAACCTCTTCTATCAACACAAACACAGCATGCAAATATTTTTAGCACTTTTAAACAACTCACGAGCTAGGAAAAAGAACAGTAAGACTACCCTGAAAAAGAACATTCAAATAGTTGTGTCTCCCCACCCCCTTCTTTATTAAACAGGATGCTTTCAGAAAAGACAGACAGAGGTATAAGATCAAAATGACAACATTTGATATTACACATGACACATGATCCTTAACTTGGTCACTTCCTGCTCCTCTACATTTCATTCCCTTATTGATGGGACTGAGGAATTACATTTTCTTTTGACTTCAAATCTGATGTAAAACCAGAATGCTATGACAAACACAACAGAAAACTAGAAATGAAGATTCAGGGGCCAGATGAACCCAGTGGTTTATCACAAAGGGAATGAAACTCTCTGCTAGGTATGGAAACTGCCTGAAAATTTCAGGGAATTCAGGGCTCCTGATGATAGACTGCACTTTGTTAGTTAATGTGCCCCTGGAAAGGGCAAAGGGCTTAGACAGTGGATGAGATAGGTCACTTCCTGAATACGTATCCACATGAGTGTAGGTGCTTTGCCAAATGTATGTATATTTGCCCTTAGTTCATAGCCCGGAAAAACAAATTACAAATTAAATAGGACAAATACATTAACCGCAAAAAATGTTGCTTCCCTGAGTTATTTTTAAAAGTGACATTTAAAAACAAAATTAGTAGATTTTCAAAATGTAGTAAATGTAGCAGTCAAACAAAAGCAAGCGCTTAAAACTGTTCACTGTTCACTTCTGAAACGTAATGTTTTGAAGGCTTGCTCAGATCACTCCCTATTCTTCATATCCTGCAGTAATCCAACAGTTACTAATCTAGACAAATGTATGTTAGTGGGGGGAAAAAAAGGTTGCTTTTAGCAGACATGCGGCAAGGTTTTAATTTGTAGCTGATAATTTGCTACTGGAAGCTTACCCTGATTAGTCTTCTTATGGCACTAACAGTTTTTGAGGTAGTGTGAATTACCTACTGTGTATGTTTTTACCACCCATTCAGGGATGAAAATGAGTTACAACCTAGGCCTCAATTAAAGCTTGAAATAAGAAAACCTAAAACTTCTTTTATGTCCTCACTTCTAAAGAATAGAATTAGTTGCTTCTGATATTATTGGAATTGTAATTCACACTCCTGGAAATCCAGCAATGGATCTTTCAACCCTTTTCAATGAAGCACATTTCAGCTGTTACCCAATTATGCTGCCTTTGCTCCAAGTCAAATCATCATCCAACAGCTGAGAATTGAAACAGACTCCATTTGTGAAAATGAATGGTGTATTTATCTGGTAATGCAGAATGTTTTTAAGTGTTACTCTAGCTGTCGTGTAGAAATTAGGATGTTATTGCTTGTTCTATTAAATCTCATTTCTGGGAAACTGATTTGTAGGTTGGTTTCATCAGAGCGATATGGTAGGCCTTTCTATCAGCATTATATGCAAACCATGCCATAGGCATTACAATGAGCAATGTATTGCCCATAATCTAAGCATCTGGCTTAAAATAAAGAACTCATCATGGGAATCATTATTTCTCAAAGGGGAATCCATATTATGCTTTCCTTACACTGGTGCTTAATAGTCCACTAATCTTAACTGATCACCTTCCCACAGAATGATGGAAACTATATGGAACTAATAAATACAAATAACAGAAAATAATATTCCCCTTACCTAAGTTTCCCCATTTTCTCTTAACAATATACAAATATTGTTAAGCTATTGTTTGGGGCATATTTTAATAAATAGCCAGAAACAAAGCATCCTTCACTACTATCCAGCAATGTAATATGGCAATTTTCTCAGTTTGACACAATAGCGTGGAATCTTATTTTAGGTTTCATTAATAATATTCTTAAGGAAGGGAAAAGTAAGAGAAATTATAATGGTAAATATCATTATAATTATTTTATTCTGTCACTATTCACAGGTTCCCATAGATGATGTCAGGCAGTGTAACAATAAACAATAACACAACTGGTAGGTGTTGAGGACAGCAGCTAGGAGACAGGATGTTCTTCAATTAAAAAAGAAAAAGTGATAATCAAGGGGTGCAGGAGTCATGGGGAACATTCTGGCATACCAAAAATACAACGTATTTATTTAAGTGGCTACCCTGTGAAACAAAGTGCAGTCACTGCTTCTTAGCTAACATCAGCCACTCTTGTGAGATTAAAGCTAGCTGAAGAAGTCTATCTGTACCGAGATAAGTTCTCCTGCCACTTCCATGACTCTACTGTTAAGAGTGGGGGAAGAGAAGCAACGTGCAAGCAAAGCAAAGTTACCATGCTGATGAGTGGCAATTGTCAACTTATGCACTTTGTGTTAAGGTGTTTTTTTCCCCTAAAACAATTTTAAAGAACCCTACACAGATTAGATAGAAACCTATTGGGTTTAATCTCTGTTAAATTAAATAAGTCTTTCCCAAGCAGAAGAACTGTCCAATATAGATTCTTCTCTTTCCTCTACGTACATTATAATTTCTGCTTATTCTTCTTTGGTTTTGTGGTAAATGGACTTATTTAGACTTCCTTTGTCTTTTACCCCTTGCTACCCTTTCACAGCAGGTTTTGTCATGCAGTCACTCTCAAGTTCTTTTTTTTTATTGTAAAAGTGACATTTAGAATAATGAACTTAATCTAATTCCATTTTATCATACAAAGGGACAGATTTTCAGCAGCTATAAACTTGTGTATCCCCTCTGAGGTCAGCACATCTGATCTGTGCAACTCGAGTTTGACTTTAAGAAAGCCTACCAGGTGCAAACAGTTCTTCCAAAATGTATAAATTCTATGGGAATTTTGTCCTAGATTCATCAGACCTCACTTTGGGCATCTAATTTAGGTGCACACATGTCCTGTGTTTCCTCCAGCAGCTAGCCATCACTCTGTGGAGACTCTCTGTCTCTCTGCCTCAACTGAAAGCAATGATTCATCTGGCATGGAGGGAACCTCCATGAATTTCCTAACACCAGGAATAAATTTACACCTTTTCTGTTTGTTTATCAAAGTTGAGGTCATAGCATTGTAGCCACCAAGCTTCTCCAAGAGGGTATAGTGTTAAAAAATCCCAACTAGCTAGGAAGAATGCTGCCTTTGCCTGCTCGTTGTTACAGAAATACTACAATAACACATCATCATGTGACATAGATACCTTATGAAATTGTCTGGACCAGAAAGCATCAAAGGGGTGTAAAAATGAGACTTGGGTTGAATTATTCACTGTGTATAATCAGTGCAATGCAGACCTTTATACTAGCCCTAAAGAAGAAGCTGGTTTCTGCTACCCACTTTCTCATCTGTAGCTATTTTTTAACTTAACTGACTATCTGGTTACAGATTATTTGCAATATATTAATTTTGACTCTTTGCAGCATGTTCTTCAGTGTGACTGATTATCCCAAGTCACCTTTTTTTTTTCTGCAGCTCCTTCTGATGACTCAAATGTTTGGGACAAAACCTAGCAAGTTAACAACAATGAATACCCAACAACAGGTATGTTTGTTCATACCTCCATTTTCCCCATACAAATGCAGTTATTCATGACATTCTCTCCCATTCTGTGTTTCCTGTTACACTGTATTCACCACAGTAGTCACTGATTGTGCATTAAGTGGTCTCTTCTACTGTGTATTAAGACACGACTAACATTTGTTCCATGTTTGTTTTGCACTGCTTACAAGTGAGGAAAATCAAGGGGTTTTTTAAGCAATAAAGTGTTTTGCAATTTTTTCCATTTCCCAAAATTGCAAATAAGAGGCCCTAGTACAAATGAATTTAACAGTTTCATAAGTTTTAGGCTTTAATTACATCTTCAGATGCATTCAATACTCAGCCAGTTCCAATAAAAATATAAAAATAATGATGACGTATATACATTCCAACAGCAACAAAATCTGGAAGGTTCAAAAATCATTCTCTATTATGCAAGTAGAACTTTCCTTTTTCTATTAGGGTATAGGTAGATTTGTTTCTATAGACTTGGAAATAGAAAGCATTGGAGAATATACTGTATCTAAAAGGAAATAACCTGTTTCTTGTATTAAAAAGATATTCCTTAGTATGATTAAAAAGTATAGATCTGCTTGAGACGAAACCACTACTAGAATAAAGAAAATTATAGAATATTTCTTTTAGAAAGTCCTATTAATCGAAAACCAGAATGCCTCAGCTCATGATGCCCATTCACAAGACCATATGGAATGCACCTGCACCACGTACCTCACACCGCACACTCAAGAGATTAAGTGTCAGCCTAGGTCTATAATTTTTTCTAAGTACTGCACATTGGGTCCTGCCACACATAAACTTGGTAAGTACAATAATAAGCAACTATCTCATGTAACACAAAATCCAGTTTGTACAGTGCTTTGAAACATCAAGACATTTCAAGGTAATTTACCAGAGATATACAATAATTGAATAATACAGTCTGCAGCTCCAAGCTAATGACGGTAAGCAAAGGGAAAACAAGTGAGTCTTCTCTACTATCAAGGTAGGGAATCTTTCTGTTCCTTAATCTTTTCCTCTCCTGGGGCTGTCAATTGTGCAAAATGGCTTGAAATTATGGATTTTTTTCTCATGGACTACAATTTGCTCAGGGACTATTCAAGTAAACAAAGTCATTCAATTTATGATCTGGTTGCCTCTTTCCCTACTATATTTACAATGCATTTTCTGTAATTGTTACAATATTGATCAAGGAGTGTTTTGTAAATATCCTATAGAGTGGTGGTGTGGTCTCTGTGTGGAAAAAGTCAGATGATGTCCGTCCACATTTATTTTACACACAAAAAGATCTGCGCAACATTTTTACTTTGATCAAATCGTACTTTTGATCCATTTTGCATATTCTGCAAAAACACCAACAAAGCCTACAACCTGACAAACACCAGAAGCTAAATAAAACTGGAGTTGTGGCTCTATCAAAGCCAATGAGAGATTTACTATTTACTTCAGTGCTGCAAGCATTGTACTTTGAAAGTTATAATGTACATAGCTCCAAACAGTATAAAACAAATTTCTGTTGAAATATAAGTTAACCAAAATAGACTCCTTTAAAGGCCATGTTCCATTCTACTAAATTAACACAGAAAAAGGAGCAAAAAGGAGAGAAAATCAGTACCCAGCAAACATGGTGTTTGATTTGTGCATTTAGTACTGTCTAGGTTATCTGTGATGGATATGATTTCCTCTGGGCATTTTCCTTGATATTCCCCACCAAAAGTCTCTACTGAAGCTATTTCAGCTAAAAACACTGTTAATTTCTTCATGTCTTTTCTAGTCCTTTACCAAGCAACCCCGAAGAGAAGAACATTTAAATTACAGCATGGCTTCCTTGATAGACATGTTAGCATTTGGAAGAGGTCCCCAAAGCAGCATGGTGGGGTGAGCACTCTGTCATCTACTATTATAGTTCCAGGTCTGCCTGTAGGTTAGGGGGCTTCACATGTGTTTCATTACTGCCCTAGGTGACATGACAAGCAAGCAGAGTTGTAATAACCAGAGCTTTATTAGACATGCTCAGAAGCCTGTACTCTGTGCTGTGGCTTTGCAGCCTGTCCCTCAGCAGCAGACCCACCACTTTGCATTCCCCATTCAGTCCCATCTCCTCTTGAAACCTGAGGCTCCTCTCATTCCAGTGTGGTTAATTACTCTACAGTGCTCTTTTGGAAGTTGCATAACTATGGTTTTCCACAGCCCAGAAGTAGGCTTTTTAATTTTCTAACATGCCAAGGCATGAGAAGCCATGTAATGTGACTGGGCGTAAATATGGACCGCAGCCACATGGGGAGGGATGTAAGGGATGCACCCCATCCATTCATGCAATTGTAGAAGGGCTACTATATACAAATATATGGGGGACAGTGGCTTCTAATGCTGCTTCAGCCCAGGGCATGACTAAGAAACACAGCCCCTGGCCTTTTGCTCCCTCCTGTCCAGCACCATATCCTGCACCAGGTACATGAAGCAGGCAAAGAGACTCTGGAGTCCTGTTCACAGTCTGTGCAATATGAGATGAAGAAGAAAGCGTGAAGGAGAGAGATTAAGACCTGGCATATCCAGTAGTAACCATCTAGTAGAGAGTATGACATACTGGTGCATCAATGTTTGGCAGGTTATTGCACTTTACGCATTCCTACATAGAATAACAGGATGCAGATTGAGCAGTGAAGGACAAGGATTTTGTTCATTGATTCCATTACCTGAAAAGTACTTACAGCACAACTGTTGTGTAACGCTCACCATTCTGCTCCTGCTTTACAACTGCAATGCAAGTAATGAGAATTTGTGGTCACACGTAATAACCAGAAAAAAAAATGTTATGTTTCTTAACACGTGCAATGTCCATACGTTGACAGGGTCTGTCAATGTGGAAGGTTGCACATCCAGCCTCAAACCCGAGAGGGGGGAAATGGACAAGCTCGGAGTAACAGCACTTACTCCAGCACTGCCCTGTCACTGACCTCAACTTCAATCAGGGCACACCACACTTTAAAGAAGGAGCAACAGGGGTGAAGTGAAGGCAGTTCAGCTCCTCTGCTGCTACAGGTCAAGTCTGAGCAAAACTCTTTTGAGGAAAGACTGCCAATTTAGGTGAATTATGTGTGGTGGCTTTGTGATGTAGATTACTGTCCATGAGGGACTGGGTTGAAAACACTGAACTCATTGTGTATGCACATATAGATTATGTGATAAAGTTAACTATAAATTAAGAGATCTATACTGTCATAAAAACTGTCTCAATAAGACCATTAAAACAGATTATTGGACTCTGGGTCTGCGTTTGTAGTTATTTCTTATACTGAACCACTGAATTCTGTTTCTGACTCCTACAGTGTTTTGTAGACACAGTCAGAAGCTAGGAAACAGTGCTCTACCCTAAAATGAAGCAGAGTTTTCTTTCCCTGTCAGCCAGCTGCGTCTCTTCAGCCAAGATTATTCATCAATTCTTAATCCATTTTTTTTACTCAAATGTCAGAAAAGAAACCAAAATATGGGAGAAGGAATCCAGCTGGGTGGTTAGTTCTGATGAGCTGAAGTGAATTTGAACACCATTAAATAATTCTAGGTTCTCCTTTGGGTTAAAATAAAATTTTTAATAATTTCTCTTTCGTGTAACAAGATTTAGTACCTCAATTTCTGTCACTCTATTCCATTTAGGTATTATGTGATAGTTTAGTATAATAAAAGTAAGATAATGCTGAAAAATGCAAAACCAATGTTGAAAATAATCCCTTCAAATTTTATGGACATATGTTCAAAAAAACCCAACAAAAAAGACAGACTCTGGAAAAGTTACAATGAAACGAGTCTCCACTACTGTGTCATGTGGCCCTGATTGGTTTTGTGCTCAACCAACCTTCAGCAATTTCAGGAAAATTTTAAAAAGTTGTTTTAAAATACTCTGCAGTATGCAGCTTATGTCCAGTCCAAATAGGAAGACCACAGAATAAGAACTAAAACGAGCAATTTTATAGACAACATAGATAATCACACAGGCTAGTGCAGGTATTTTGAAGGTTATGTTCCCCTTCCTTTTTGTCCCCTTAACAGATTGTACGTTGAAGTGCTCTGTGGGACTTCTCAGTACTTGCCCTTACTTCTTCAGGAGGCAGATGAGAAGGCTCCTCTGTATCAACACTACCTAATGGAAAGTTCAGTTGCCAGATGAGAATTCAGAAAGCCAGAGAAACGGCAACAAGGCCAGCGTGCAATGGATCTTTGTACATCCCACATATGATCCAAGCTAAGGTAAGCAACAACCTGCTTTATAATGTCACGTTTATTTTAAATGGTTCTTGTAGAAACAAACAGCAGCTGAAAGAATCAAAACATCTAAATCACTAAACACATTCTCCCAAGCACCTTAAGACACCATAAAAAGAACCAGGTAGATATAACACCACATATGAACCCAGCAGCTCTTCTTTTAGTCTGCCTGATGTGGTTTACGGGCAACAAACTTTTCTGCCTATTCTGAAATCTGCAGTTTCTTCGTAGTATTTCTGCCTTTATAGCTCTCATGTTAATACTGCACTACAGAAGCATCCTACTTGCAACCTCAACCACAGAAGACACAAACTATATTAGCAGAATGTGGCTATGTTTGCTATAGATAAGATTCTCCCCTTGTCTATGGTTCCACCCGTATCTTTGCCAAAAAATCTGTCAAGTCTGCCAAGTGTGGGCCAAGTGTGGGCAAACTGTCTGTGCTTCCCAGACTGATTTGAGAAGATTTTTCTGCAGAACCCTACATTCCCATATCAACATTTGTTTCACCCTCTCTCTGGGGCGTTCCAAAGAATAATTTATGGAATGTCTTTATTTTTGTATTTGTGAATAGTGGTAAAAATCCCTATAATGTATTCATCATCTGAACCAAAGAAACCCACTTTTCCATAGACTTCTCTAGTGTTGACTCTTCTATCAAAGAAAGTGCAGACCCCAGCTGCACTGGGACCACTATATAAGCATCTCTCCCAGATGGGTTTTCTGGAGTCTTCTAAGGTGTGAATGATCAGAGCAGCCTTCTCCTTTACTTGGGACCTCAGATACGTGTTTTACTTTATCTGGTATCCTATCCAATACCTACTGTGGAAATCAGGAAGTGGTTTCAGAAGCTATTAGCAGAGGACACAGAAAGAAAGACAGAAGAATGGAGACAAACACACCTGTTTTCAGAAGGAAACCAGGCTTGCGAAGTTTTCACAATTGTTACGAACATGAAGAATAGATATTAGACCACTGACATATACATAGTAATCCAAATAAACTTTGTGCTGTAAACTTGGTTTAGAGCAGAGTAATCTATGCAGCTAAGTGGACTAAGAACTGACCAGCTGACAGGTCCCACAGGTGGCTTTCAGTGAAGAATTGCCACCAAATGAGGGTGTTTCTATTGTGTGAAACTGGCATTGGGTTTGACCCTGTTTAAAATTTGCACCTGCCATGTGGCAGTAAATAAACAATCAAGGCTGATAAAATTGGCAGATAACACAGAGATCAGGAAAGCCACACTTAGCAGTCAAGATAGCATCGTATTCTGGGTTCCCCCCATGCAAAATATCAACATAACTAAATGCAAAGCTATACACTGAAGAACAAGAAATGAATATTCAGAACAAGAAACTGACTGCATGTTGGAAAACAGTGGCTGAATGGGACTGAAACTGACAACAGAAAAGTATCTTAACGTGAGCTTCCTGGGTATGTGGAAGGGTTTCCAAGGTGAGTGGCTGGTTAGTTCCTTAGTGCTCCCAGGGACACAACTTCATCAGGCCATATCGCCACATGTGATGGTGGAGCATGTGTTGTACCTGCAATGGTTCAGGCTCTCAGCTCAGCTCAGCCACCTACGCTGAAGCTGATAAAGGAAATGGCACCACAATTGAATTTCTGTGCATAATTTTACATTACAGAATGAGCAAAGGGACTTAGCGGCAGAATAAATTAGTACAGTATCCATTCATTGTTTCAGAAGTACTGCAATACAAATCCTTGCTCAGGTCACAGTGAAACTGAGTTTTGATGTCTCTTCTTAGTTCTTATTTTTCCATATGAAAGGCCCACGATATGAACAGCAATGGTATCAGAGGTCACAAGCTACATACTTTTCAGGGACCCATCTTCTTGCAATGCCTGTCTATAACCAATCCTACAGTTTTCATAAACAGCACATTGAGATGTAGTACCTTTTAAACAACAATGAAGAAAACTCTGAATAGCTAAACCTGAGGGAAATATGCCATGTTAATGGCAAGCATAGTTTTTGTCACTCCATCGAACAAAAACTAAAAAAAAAAAAAAAAAGTGACTTTTTCAAATGTATTTTCTTTCCCAGATAATATGAAAACTATAACATGACACTGTACCAATGTGCAAACTAAGCATATTCTTAAGAAACCAGGGTCAGCTCCTAAAGCCAGGCAGCACTCTGCCCCATGGGACCTTCCGTCCGCTCCTGGCAACTTCTAGTCAGAAGCATCTGGCATCAGGCTGCATGACTAAAGGCATGTTAAGGACCCATGTGAACAGACAATGGTAAGATCAACTCCAATATACAGAAACTCCTCAAAAATCGTTTTGCTACCTTTGAAGTATTTTAGAGGCCCGCGGGGGTTAGGAGCACAGTAACCAGTACCGAGTGCTACCCGCCATGGTGCTGAGTAGACAGCTAAGGACTGGAAGTATTAGACCAGATGAAAAATAAATGAAGTGCATTGACTGGGAACACAGAAAGGTAAGTTTATCTGTTGCCCACAGAACCAGGCAGGTGGCACAAAGATGTCTGGCAACTGCCTCTAGTCAGGATTAACATCTAAATGGAGGTTTTCCTGTGGGTCTGCAGACCAAGCCCTGCCATATCATTGGATGGTGATGTAAAACATACAGTAAATCACGTTCCCTACTGAACGTTCCCTACTGAAGTGCTTGAGGAGATGCAGGACTAGATCCACTGGAATAAAAAACTGTAGAAGTAAGAAAGTTGATAAATGTGTGGTTTTTTAAGTTTTTTTTACATGCAAGCATAAGTACCCATCTATTTCATGCACTCTTCAAAGCTCACAGAAACATACTCAAAATTATGTAGTATTTTTTCCTGCCATACACCTGTGCTATAGCCATGCCCAACAGTTTCCTTGAAGTAACTGTTATTTTTACAGTAGCAGTATTAATGTATTTTAACTGTGAAAGGCTTTTACATTAAAAAAATGTTGGTTATATTGTGATAAGTATTTCCTTTTGGACTTAGAGATTTGTATTGGACATTCAACATTTACAGTATTCAAAAAGGAGCTAAGACTGTGTTTTGTAATAAAGCTAAGAAGGGAAAGAGGAAATACAATAAACCAGAAACTTGTAACATGCTTCTTTGAGAGGGAAATTGGTTTTATGTATTAAGACAGGCTTATAAATATGATAAAATTAAATTCAGCATAAACATGTATCATTTATCCAAAATACTGTAACATAATTGTAAAAATATAGAAAAAAAATGGAAATACATCAATTTAACTAGCACTTTTTCTTTATAGGTTGATATTAATTACTTAAAGCACACAAATATGAAATTTCTACAATAATCTCCACATTTCCTTATCTGTTCTTTCAAAGGCAATTTCATTTTTAGATGTAATTGTTTTAAACGGCTTTTATAGCAGCACAACCACAGACTACTGCAACTCGTCTGATGGAAACACCTCACTGTCACAACTCTCTGAACCATAAGGCCAAAGCCACACGAATGTTGTCATTTCAGAGTAACAGGCCAGGCATACGCTTTTATACAATCAGAGTGTAATGGGTTCTGTGTGATCTGAGACAACGCCAGGTTAGTTGAAAATACTACCTAAAAGCCTGGAGATACTGAACACAGAAACACATTGTACTAGAGATTTGGAAAAGTATATCTGTACGTAGATTTTTCTGTTACTTTTCTCCTGACAGTAACAGCAACCACACGCCTGTTGCAAATAAAAATAAACAATGAAAGAATACAGAATCTGTGTGTCTGCTTGCTTTCTTCAAGACAACAAGTTATATCATAAGGGAGTACTGTGGCCTGCAAAAGAAAGGAAATAGTTCAAAGGCTAAATTCAGCTGAAAGGGAGGCTAAAGGTCTGTGCGCAATTGCTCCCTGACATTTCTGCATGTAATTACCATCAGTCTATTCTAGACAGACACCTATCTCACTGGTTTTGCATTCAGTCACTCCATTTGCATGCACACTTATGGTAATAGCAAGTGTAAATATAGCGGGGAAACTGACCTCAGGCCTTGATTATTTATTTTAAATGTGGTCCACATTTATAAGAGCACAGTCAGATTTACCACTCCAAAATTCTGCTCCTCATAAATATCAGTATATATCAGGGTTATTATTTGGTTTCCAAATATTCAGAAGTGAAGGCAAGGAGAAGGGGAGAACAGCTGTAAGTAAGAATAAAGACATGTTTGAAGGAGCAGGCAGAGCTTAGGATAAGAAATATAGTGACAATATTGTGATTTACAGATCAAACATTCCAGCCAGAAGCTGTGTAGGAAAGCAAGATACAGCTTGTTCCAAATAACAGGATAGCTCTTCAGCTGATGCAATTCAGCAAAGCTCCACTGGAAACAATGAAGCTATGCTGATTTACACTGGCTTGAGATCTTGCTCAATATGTTTATAGCTTAATGGCTCAATATTAATCTAAAAATCAGAAAAATAACAACTTGTCATTTATTTAACCCCAGCATGATGGAAGGTTAAACTAAATACAGAAAGCCCATAACAAATAGCAGGGACATTCTAAGGTCACCAAATGAAGGCTGTCGTTTTTGTATTCAGGCCAATGATAAAAGAGTTTTTAAATGTTTGGACATTCAATCTATGTAGTGCCACAACCTGAACATACCCCTTTGCCAAACACAGGCTCACTAAATCCTCTTGGAATGTTGTTTACCTCTGAATAAATCAAATTTGACAGAGTAGGTTAACTTTACAGATTCATTTTTCAATCACAAGTGATTGATATTTTTTACAGAAAGCAAGCTACAAAATTCTTACTGCATTACTGACTATTGGAAGTCATATTGTTCTTGGGTGTCATATGGAAATCCAAGCCATTTTTCAAGTACTTTGTTTCACAGTCATCCACTCTCTCTGTGAGAACACAGCAGTGAGTGTACCTCAAACAAGGATCACCCAGCAGAGATAGTTTATCAATTATTTTAAGTCGGTGTCTGTCTCCCAGAGGCTGAACATGCTATACTGTGCATTTCTCAGCACTGGTCCAGTGCCAAAATCCTAAAGCCATTATCTAGGCTTATGTCACACAACAAAAAAGAACAGGCTACTGAAAGAAAATGAATGAAAGCTGAGATATAGGAAGGTTTATTGTTAAGTTGATTAAAAACAAATTGTAACAGAAAACAGGAAGGGGAGCTAGAAGCCATTTCTATCATTTGATTAAAAAAAAATCTTTTCTGGAAAGGCCAGAAATAAAAAAACCCTTCATTTTAAAATTTGTATGTACTTCTTATTCCCTTAATTAAAAAATAAATATGCATGTAAAATCCTCTGATGCCAACAACAATATTCATACATTGCATTACTTGTTTGTCCAACTGAATATGCTATTTTGGTTAGTATCTGTTTAATTATTATATGTAATAGTGCTTGAGGCTATCTGATATGGCTGTCTATGGAAAAATGATTGTAATTCACTTTTATTATTATAATGACCTTGGTCTATGACAGGACTGAATTAAATACCAGTGAGAATTTACACAAACCACTGTGCTCAGGTTTATGCCACTTAACATTCAGTGTTTAACTGGAGCACCTAAGTTAGGTGGACGAATTTAGATGCACATTTGTCCCGAGGCTCTCTATACTGTCAATGAAGACTGATAGGCACTGCCAAAAGGCAATTCAGATCTCAGATGAATGGAATTACCCTTTGGGGTGCCTGCTGCCTCCATTTTCCATAGAGGGAGCCTACAGTAAGTGTGCTTCTACACTCAGTGCTTCAACTGAGTGCTTAACAGTTATCTTGGGGTGTATATTATACATAGATTCTGGGGAAACATGTACCCTCAAATATTTAATATTTAATATTATAATATTATGTCAGAAAATTTTTTCCTGACCACAAAGTCAAAACCAGTTGACAAAAAAAAAAAAAAATCAAAACCAAAACTGTGTCAAAATCACAGCTTTGCACTGAATTTTCTCCATGTTTCATTACAATACAGTCTATAAGTGCTTGAAAATCTACTGTTTCTCAAGCAACATCAGCTAATTTCCACAGTTTTACATATCCAGGCATTCATCAATTCAATTTTTGTTCTGTTGCAATGTAGTCTAAAGGTATTGTCATAATAGTCCCAGATACCTTCATTACAGATGGGCAAATAGCTTATTTGAGAGCTTTATTTATTTTTCCTATTCCTATATTACAGACTATTAAGCATTTTATTTTGGGGATCTGCTTGAGGGGGTGGGCAGGACTGATAAATATTGAGTGCTCAGAAGTTGTTCTTCATACAGTGCAGCTAGGATGTGCATTTGTTTCTTTAGATTCCAGGTATAAATCCCACTGATACCAGCTAAAGTATCTCCCCTGATTTGCTGAGTAACCATCCCTCCCCGAGTTACCTATTGGTTGTTGGTTAAATAGTCTCAGGTTAAGAAACTGAACAAAGACCCCTGTGTGCATGTTGTAACCACTGCACTACTGCCTTAAGAAGTGCTATCTCCTCTATTCTTGCCATTTTTGAAGGAAAAACAATCCCCTTTTAATTCTTTGAAAGTGGAGGCCTGGGCACCTAGCTACAGGAGGGAGTGCAGTGATGTGGGTCTCAAAGGAAGGAAGTGCCACCCTTAGCCTTGAAAACGCAGTCTGAGGAGTGTGACTTCAGCCTAGCCCCAGCCACTGCTGGATTGAGTGTGCTTGTTCAAGGTTTTTGCCCATTCTGGTTGCACATTTTTTTTGATACTCATGTAAGACATCTTGCAGCACCTCTTTGACACCTCAGTTCCACAATCTTCTACATTAAGCACTTGAACCAAGAACTTGAGTTTGGTATCACAGCTCCTAAATTCTTTTTTGTATGGAGCATGAATGAGACCTTCAGGATCAGGACTAGAAAATCAGTGGGACATTGACTGCTGGTGGCTGGGAGAGCACATTACAGAAGCACCACTATATTTGCCTTTCTCTTAGCATCCCTTCTTGACACCTCTGCCACTGGCTACCAAGAGAGAAAAGGTCATGGACCCAGTGCCTGTGCCTGCATTAGCAAGTAGAGTGATCAAGTAAGAATGGATCTTAGGAGCAGAAGAGTCTGTGCCAAGGACAGACTATATACACTACACATGTATCAGGTGAGTTTACATCAGCTATCTCTAGCCTGCTCCCTTGGACTTCCTGCTCATTAGTAATCTGAGTGCACTGGGAGCACCTAGGGAGCACAACTTTTTTAGCATTCACCTTAAGAGTCCAGCTGGCACACTCAGAAACCATGCCAAGATGTGAGCCAAAGCATGATAAGTGGAGACTACTGGGATATTCACATGCTCGTTATCTAAAACAAAACACTAACGTAGACATAGTCAGTGTGACCACTTTGGTTTTCTGAGAGGCTGGTGTCCTACAACATAGAGATAATTTTGACTTTTTACTTTCAATATTGGAATTGCTGTTGTACTAGGAGATTACCAATTAATGTAGTTTTCATAGATGGAATGCAAAGTTTAAAAGATCTGACAATATCCAGGACATTTTTTTTTAAATACTTGTAGAAAAGAACAAAAATGAAAAGCATCTTCTTGTGAGAGTTTTTTTTTTTAAACATTATGGCTACTGCTTTATGCAGTAAATTTATGAACCTATAGTTCTATAGCCCTCTCTCTATTTCAAATGCCATATACCTTCCTATATTCCTATATCCTGATCATACTGAAAGACTATTTGGTACTCTCTTGCTTTTCCAGAAAGATTGCCTGTAGAGTTCTCTCTGAGAAATGGCCAAAAAGGAGGAGGTAGGGGAGTCCTAGACAGGGATTATAAAATGAAAACAAAGAGAGTTAAGATGTTTTAAACACAGCATATATACTTAGCAATAAAAGAAAAACAAATAACTAAGAACACTCTTTTCCACTTTGGAATCCTAAATGGTCAATCTGTATTATCATTCAGTCAGTGCTACAAAAACAAATTAATTTCAGCACACAGTGAATTTTAATGGCCAAGCAAAGAAACTTTGAAAAATGAGCAGTTTCTAATGAGACCACCTTAACCAAGGCATAAAGGACATTGCTGCTGAACAGATATTGAGCCTCAAACACGAATTTTGTTCCATTTAACCCCGACGTCCTACAATAGCAGGTGTACCATGAATAGAGAAGAATGCAACTGCAAAACAATCAGATATTGTTTAAAAATTTGGATTTCAAAATCTGCCATGAAATATTTTGGGGCAGACAATTCACACCTGACACTTTGGAGGACAATTCTTGCTAACCAAAGCTATTTGCCTCTTGAACATCCAGTTCAGATTTTCAGCCCTGCTATTCTAGACACATTAATCCTGTGTTCAACCAAGGCTGAAAAGAAAAGCCTTCTCTCTGGTTTTCTTTTTATGGAAGAGTAAGGCAACAAATAAGCAAGCAGAGCACGACTCTCAAAATTACATACCAATTCTAGCCCTCATGGTTCTTAACTGGATCTATAGTTGGAGAGTTGGATAGACATTTTGTCTGATTTTAACAATTCTCCCCGCTAGTACACTAGGGGAAGAATTCAATATTTTCCAAGGACTTTCATGGAAAGAAAGGCAAAAAGGAAAGAAAAACAAGGAGGAAAAGACCACCAAGTTCCAAACACCAGTAAGACAGTATCCATTATACCCATATAGGGTGTGAGAGTTGCTGGATCAAGCTCTCGATTAACCTTAGGCTCCCATTTTATAGATGAGTTCTTTAACTACCCAGCTGTGTATCTGAGTAGGATGAAGCTCTTCCAATTTGCTCAGTTTTGTAAAAAATTAAAGATTCATTATACTGTTGCACCTACATAGAATGTAGGTGACATAGTCAGCCTAATTAAGAAGGTCTTTAATTTAGGTCTTCTACCTACCAGAGATTTCATATAACAAGCAGGCAAGTGTTCGCTGCACTGTGAGTTGTTTCGTTTCTTTTCTCTTTTCTTTTCTTTTCTTTTCTTTTCTTTTCTTTTCTTTTCTTTTCTTTTCTTTTCTTTTCTTTTCTTTTCTTTTCTTTTCTTTTCTTTTCTTTTCTTTTTTCTTTTTTTTCTTTTCTTTTCTTTTCTTTTCTTTTTTCTTTTTTTTCTTTTCTTTTTTCTTTTCTTTTCTTTCCTTTTTTCTTTTCTTTTCTTCTCTTTTCTTTTCTCTCCTTTCCTTCTCTTTTCTCTCCTTTCCTTTCCTTTCCTTTTTTCTTTTTCCTTTCCTTTCCTTTCCTTTCCTTTCCTTTCCTTTCCTTTCCTTTCCTTTCCTTTCCTTTCCTTTCCTTTCCTTTCCTTTCCTTTCCTTTCCTTTCCTTTCCTTTCCTTTCCTTTCCCTTTCCCTTTCCCTTTCCTTTCAAGTCTATTGAAAGGCTCTAATATTAGCAGCTATCAGCTTCTATCTAGTAGCCTCACTTTTCCCATATAATTTTTTTAGTAAAAGTTGCCACCACCTATTAACTCCCTTAATTTAATAGCCAGAGCTTTACTGTGCAAGTAACTGCAGAAAATACTGTACTTCATACAAATTTCCCTCAGTCTGAGTTGCCTTCAGTATAAAGGTGCTGGAGAAAATGATTACATTTAACAACTGGAGTTACTAATGAACACAAGAGTTAGCTGTTACGACCCATCCATGAATAAACAGTAAACAGGAACCCTTAGTGCAAAGTTCAGAGTTTAATAGACACACAGTCATTAAGTCCAGCCTGCTCTGGCTTCTACCTAGCATAGGCCACACAACTACATCCAGTAATTCATACAACATCTGGTAAGGAGTCTGCCCTTATTTTTGCTCAAGATTCTCTACATGGTTATTTAACCATCCATCCACCTATTCATCCAGCTTTCTGCCTATTTAACAGTAACTTTCCTTCTCACTCTCTCCCCATCCCTCACCCTAAACAGCTGCAGCATGTAACAATACACTACCATTTTCCTATAAAATTTTTCCTACAAATTAACATAATGAAAATACTGTTATCTATTTTATCTTCTATTTACAACAATAATACAAAATAATGATTGTATTTTGCTCTACTGGAAGGACTTTAAATATTTGGATACATTCAAAATTTAATCTAGGGTCACAATATCCTCATTCTTGTGAGGACATCAGATGTTGTTAAGCAAATGATAAGCAGGACTGGTCTGGTGATACAAAGTTTTTCAGCCTTACTGAAGCCCTGGCAACACTCTCATTACCCTCAATGTCAATGTAGCCAGGATTTCACCCTAATGTTAATCTGAAATTTCCTTCAACAGTTGAATCACTTTGATTATGAAACAAAAAGGAATTCATAATAAAGTGACTTGTCTTGTAAGATTTCCCATACTTACAGTTTCTAGATAGAAAGCAAACACCAATGAGATAAAAGATAATGACAAAAGATAACGACTGAGTGGTGCCCAGTGACAGGACCAGAGGCAATGGGCACAAACTGAAACACGGGACGTCCCTCCTGAACATCAGGAAACACTTTTTCACTGTGAGGGTGACTGAGCCCTGGCACAGGTTGCCCAGAGAGGTTGTAGATGTGTCTCTACATCCTTGAAGATATTCAAAAGCTGTCTGGACATGGACCTGGGTAACCAGCTCCAGGTGGCCCAGCTTGAGCAAGGGGGTTGGACCAAATGACCTCCAGACATCCCTTCCAGCTTAAAGCACTCTGTGATTCTGTAACACTTGCCCAATGGATTTAGACTACTTGGCCCAAGTAAATGCTATTATTACTTTCTTACCAAATACTACTGATCAAATTTTTACTTTGACCTTGCAAATAAAAGGTGCCTGCAATATCTCTACAAAAGTAGATTAATTAAGCAGGGTAATCACAGCCCCCTGCAGTACCTCCTAAGATGTCAGCCAGCAATGGCTATTGCCCTCCAATCCAATTCATAAAAGAATATTTCCAAAAGATATCATAATTCCATGCATTTGCACAAGTTTCCTGTAGGACAGATTTCCAGTGACCTTAGCCAGAGGCTGTAATTATTCATTACATAAAGGCCCCTTTTCAGTGCTCAAGAAAGTGAGGAGCAGCTTCGTACCATCTAGATGACAGTTCAAGATGAGCAATATTAACTTTAAATAGCAAATTAATCTTTTTATAGACCATGCTTAATCCTTGGGCAGAACCTTACAGTTATTAGCACCACCTGGTGCAATATGCATAAAATTCGCTGCCACTGTTGAGACAGACCTAAGCTTATGCTAGATTTCAATTCCACTTAAGGTTTCAAATAAGGATTTAAATGGGATTTTGGGATGTGGAGTGAAAGGGGTGGCTAAGCTAGTCATTTGCCAGGGTGGTGCACTTGCTGTGAACTCATCGTGTGTGGTTTCTAGACCTAAATATGCAAAGTAATAGAATACGCCTTTTATTAATTATATAAATAAATTCTGTCTGTACATATAATTTTAAATATAACTTTAATGTAGATGATAAAATATATTAAAAAACAATAAAAAGAGCAATGTCTTATCATGTCATCTGTCTTATATGCCTTTGCTGAACCTCATGAAACTTAGCTAAAAATGCTTCAATATTTTTTGCCAGACACTGCAATGATGAGAATAAAAAAAAATAAAAGTACAAAGAGCAAAGCTTTTTCTCAATGATTTTTCCAGATCTGACACCCACAAACATGCAAAACTGAAACAAATGAGATTCTTTTTCGTATTGATTTGGTCAGTTGGTAAAAAGGGTATGACAGTAAGGGGAATGTACAGTACCGGTGTTTTGATCTTTCTTAAGGTTGTAATAGAGAGGTTATACATTTCATCTGAGCTGACAGCAGTTTGAAATGTTATAGATAGGCTTCCTGAGCACAACCATTATTTACTATTTGACTGTAATGTCAGTCTTTTTCTGCTTTTTCAATATTGTTTGCACTTTGCCTTTGTGAAAAGGGTCTTGATTGAACCATACAAGGGGAGATATTTCTATCTTTCTATGGGATCAATGAAGATGTGTTTACAGGTCCAGGACACAGTGTACACACCACAATAATGGATTTTAGTCTGTTTGTTGACTGAAAGCTCCTTTTCTTTGTAACTTGTCAATCTTGCATCTATTACTTGATTGCAGCATAAAAGGCTATTTGGACAAGCTCTGAAACAACAACTGTATCAATCTAACTGAAGTGGTTACCTGCACTAAGTATGCAGCCTTTCACAAGATAAATCACTTAAAACTTGAAATCATGCAGGACTTTATTTGCCTCTCCATCTGTCATCTCTACTGTGTGCAGTTTTCTTTAAAATATTTTTATTGAAATGGTACTAGTCAACATGTGATTGCAATGAAATAATGAAAATTTAAACCCCACGTAGTTAACTTTTATAATTCTGAACATTAGCAGAAACCGTGTGAACAAATCAGTGCTCCAGCATGTATCTTTTCCATTACTGATCTCCTGTATCTTGCAATAACCAACACATATTTAGCCAAGAGTGACCGTCCTTAGCTTCTAGTCCTCAAATTTTTAATGTTGCCCATTAGAGGAACATACTCCTTCCTTACCCCTCTAGGTAGTGACAAACGTACACCCTGAAGCATCTCACCTCATTACACTTATTGAGTCTTGAAAAATACATGCATTCATAACCCAAATAAAAGTATTCACCCCCTAAAACAAAATACAGCTAAACTGTTTGATCCAATGACCTCCAAGAGCAAGAAAACTCCACAGGGTGAAAGCATGCAGCATAAACTCTGTCAGAGAGCTTTTACTGTTGCTAGAGAAAAAAAATAAAACAAAAGACTCCATTTTGTGAGTGTTACAATGAGACCAAGAGGAGTCACACCTCAGGGAGTGTGAGCCAATAGGGGAAGTTTGCTCTAGACTACCACAGAGGTAACTGTGCTGGACCAGAAAGGTTGCAGAGGCAAACACTGTAATCACAGCAGCAGGGATAGCAGAGACAGGGACTCAGAGTTCAATAATAGCTGTAACCAGCACCGAATTTTCTCGGTTTTCCTCCCTCTGCTTTGTGCTAACTAGAGCCAGCAGTGGGAGCACCTGATCCTCCTAACTCAACAGCTCTCCAGCTCCAAAGGTCCACATGTATACAGCCTGTCTGCCACACATGGCAGGATGGCAGAGAAGAAAAACTATCGTTTTCATTTCACAATTGACTTTTAAGACATGCATCAACTTTGGTTCCAGCACACTCCTAGCAGACCACTGCAACTCTACAGAACTGAATATGCTTTGCTAGAAAGCCAAACATATTACCAAAAGTGATACCGAAAGAAGCATCAATATGAAAGTTGATGCAGCTATGAAAAACACCCAACAAAAATGATGTCCTCTTGATGAGATTCAGTCATTTGAAATGTATTCACAAACTGTAGATTACTGATACATTTTTTCTCACCATAGTGGTCATTTCTAAAATTATCATTGCTAGAAGCAGCTATTTCTCATTCGGAATAGAAGAACAATAGTTGGCTTGACCTGCCCTCTGTTATTCCCTGGTAGCAAGCACAGCAACAAGAAAAGGACAGTAAACACCTGTTTCAAAAATAATTTCCTATCCGGCAGTGATTAGACTGCTATCAAGGGAAAATGTTGCAGTCTCGGTGCTATCATACTGGAAAGCTTCACTGGCAGTAACATTTTTAGCAACACAGCTTTTCAAACTAAAATGTAGAAATGTTCTTTCTAAATTGCCTGAGAGTGAGCCTGTTCTACTCTCCTTTGTTCACACTTGCTCACAAAAGTCGCAAGTAATTAACTTCTATCTGAATGAGTCATGATTCTAAAAGCTTATGCTTTTACAAAGACCATAGCAATGAGTTCAAAAAGAACTGAAGGAGATCAGCATATAACAAATTCAGAAATATTATTTTTATACACGTTTCATATGCTGTTTCTGAGATGCTTTTGCTCTTTGGCCTTTACATTTCTGAGGCTCAGTAAAATAAGCTCCATAATAATTTTAGAAAATATTTATGTAGTTAGTCAGTATGATAGTCCTCTTGCCTTTGCAGAAGTTGAGCAGAGAACTAAAGGCAGCAAATGCTATTGGGAGCAGGGAGCAGCATTACATACAACAAAGGACTCTTGGGCCATCTTATGCTATTCTCCGTGTTATCTTACTACAGCCACCGAAAAAAACCTGTTCTGTAGTTATATGGAGTTCCAAGTATTTCTCTGTGGTTTAAAGCAATCACAGAAACAGTGACGTGGTTCAGCAGGTTCCCTTACACACATAGTAGACAGGCCAAAGGGGTTACTCTTAATTTGGTTTGTAATCATGTGGCCAACAAGCCAGCCAAATCCCAGACAACTCTGAACAAAGATGCATTAACTGGAGTCTGCTGAATCCTAAGAACTTTCAAGGAGTTTTATAGAACTATTAGTTTAAAAGGTAATGGAAAATTATTTGTAGAGCTGTATTTCCAGTTCCTGTAAATACCTTTGTTTCAGTCTCGACGCCACATACTTTATCACATTAGTCATTGTAATATGGGGCATATAATGCAGCCTGAAGAAAGAGAATGAATACACTAAGTACATTTCTGTCTTTTTATCCTGTTTTCATGGTCTAAAAAGGAAGTTTCTAAAGATAGAAGAGGAGAGCAGCAGGAGCACTAGTAAGGGATGGAAGCTGCAACAAATCAGTATTCCATTTACAACACCAGCCAGCAAACAGCTTTCTGTAAAGCACAGTGAGGAAAGAAACAGTTAAGAAACCTTGTTTTGCTTTAGAAAGAGAGGGGAGAGAAAGAAAACAATCACTAAATATCTGCAATAAAATATATATTACAATGTCTTGCAATTTCTGGTACTATGATAGCCAAAAATCCCTAAACAGGATGAGCTGCTACTAGTTACTTTATATAAGCATCTGAAGGATCCAAGTTGTGGAAAGCCAGAAATGCAAGCCAGTGGCAGCCCCTCAGTGCCAGCAGTTTAGGTTCTACATAACAGGTTCATGCTGCCACTTCAAATGGTGTTGGTGGACTCAACCTTTTTAACAAGAAAAAGTCTGTCTAAATAAGAAAAGTACAGCAGAATGGCACAAGCAAAGAAGCCTAAACTTTACAGATTTGACTTTTCATAGTTCTGCCCTAAGTTATGCTGGCGGGGTGAACATAGGTATGACAAAGATAACTTAAATTTGAGTCAAATTAAAAGGACACAACACTTTCTGCTGTTTTCTTCTAAAACTGTTATAAATTTGATGTCCAGAACAACTTAGAAGCACTTTCTACCCCTGAATTAATTTGTAAACACTGGGGACATAGTACACTTTTACCCCGTAAAGTTAGTGTGCACTCCAGTCAAGTCTATGGAAGCTGCCCTGTTTTTTGTCTTAAACTGACTTCCCACTTGACAGCCTCATGTCACCTCGATCTCACTACCTCTGTCAATCCAACCATTTTTTTTGTCAGCCACAGGTAGAAATAAAAGAAAAAATGTCCACATATGTTCTTTTCAAAGCTTGATACAGAGACTATTTTTGTAGTTAGCGCACAAATGCTCAAGCCTTAGCTGGATAACTTCTGCTAATCCACTGAACCATGACAGAGTGATAAGCCTTGATTTTGCTTACTACATGTTGTAATATGTACAAGTGAGAAAATAAACAGCATTTTTCTCTATCTATACACGTGTATCAGTGTCATGCACTGCTACGACTGCTTATGCAAACCTCTGGCCTAGAGAATGATTTTACAGTCTAACTAGTGACAGTAAAGTTTAAATACATATAGAGAGTACCAGTAACACAGTAATTAAAAAACAGTGGCAGAAATAAGAATGTTTATGAGTCTAGGTACCTTTCATCACAAAGAAATGTTTGCACAAGAAATCCTGGTGAATCAGATCACGCAGCTTTTCCAATTTTTCCACTCAAAACGAAGACTTGTCCCTAAAATTTTTCAAAACCTTTACAATATAACCTCAATTGTGTTTGTGTAGCAGCCCTCTAAGTTAGTACAATGTGGCAAAAAATAATTTTGCTTGTCACCTAATTCATACAGTCTTAAGAAAGTCTGGTTTGGGAATCAAGTCTGATCTTCCCTCAAGTTGCATAAAAGACAGAAGAAAATAGTTTAAAAGTTAGATCTGATCAGTAGATTCAGAGTAATCTTCAGTACAAACTGGATGGCAATCACTTTGGGAACTTAGTTTCCTTATTTTTTAGCAGTTGCAAAGAGAGACAGGTGCTTCTCAACAGTGTTGGTTACAAAGGACAATTCCACACTGTTAGTGAACTTCTACCACTTTTTAAAGGAAATGTGCAAAATTTACAATACAGGGATATAAACGTTTCTTTTAAAATATACAATTTATTAAATGAGCATGACTAATTTGGTGGTAAGGGCACACACCTCATTCTTGGCTCAAAAGACTCTCTGTGCAACTCACATAAAACAATTATTAGATAAAATACATAAAACAGCGAAGACTGGAACAAGGACAAGTTCTGGGCCTTTTTTCTCTCATAAATTCCAAATAATTTCATCATGCTCATTGCACCTTTCAGTGATTCATTATTTTTTTCAGCCCAGTGGAAAACCTTCAATAGAAAAGGAGTGACAACACAGACATCTCAAAAGAGCCATGTAGTCAGAGCAATCTCAGGACAGCTGAGAAAATTTTTCAATTTTTTGATACAATTTGCTTTCAACCCAACTGGTAACCCCCAACTAGTATTACCAAGCTTCGCAGGCAACACACCCATCCAATCTCTCATCTTGGGGGGTGGAGGTGGAAAAGCCTCCTCCATTTCTGTAAAGCAGAGCAAACAATTCTACCTTCATGAAAAGATCTTCAGCTGTTGGTTCACAAAAAGCCTCTTTCTTCAGGCCTGATGAAGTCCTGGAAAGGCGTGATATTTAAAATATTTTCTGTTTTTAGGGCTTTATTCCATGTATTTCAGATCCTACTTTGTAAAATCTAACTTTCTGTATTAACTGTATTACTTAGCTCTGTATTAATTTTATTAATTAACTCTGGTAGCCTTCACATCTAACACTGTCCTGCTTTTTACATGAGATCCAGGTGCCCAAGGTTTAGCTGTTGCAAACTGAGAACTGCCATGCCTAACTACTTTTCTGGTTGGTATTTTGGTCAAAGTTCATAACTTTGACCAAAATATTATTCTTGGAAATATCTTCTTGATCAAGGATTTTTCAAACATGATTTTATGTTACAATGCTGGACCATCATGTATGTTCATATGTATTGTAGGCATTTGTAAAATCAGATCATACACTCATGTGAATTAAATGTCTTCATAAATAAACATATGTACTTAAACATTATCTTAGTGGGAAACCATCATGAAATACTACAGCTGATTAAATCAACCAGGTAAATTCTCCCTACAGATACAGAAGGAGGTACTGCAAATATTTCCGAGATTTCCTTTTCCTGAAAAGTTGGTTATCTTGTTAATTCAGGAAGGTATTAACTATCCAATAAATTCAGCATATCCCTAGTTGTAAGCTGTCAGGATGTGACATAACATCCTATAACATGATGCTACATGGTACATAATGCCTTAAATTAAAAAGAAAAAGCAAGCAAGACATTTCTTTCAGAGAAATAGTAGGTAGCTAATCTGAATATTTGGGGTAATTGGCTCTAGGAAGAGAGAGAGAGATCATTATTTCAGGTTCCCTAGTGAGTGTTAATTAGTCATATTGCTTCATTGTTTGACAAAGAGAACATTGCTCGTACTGCTAAATCTATAACGACACATAGGCTTTTGCAGCACAGGTATTTTAAACTACCTTGACTGACTGACAGGTGGGTATTTCTATTCATAGTTGAGTGTGCTCACAGAGTCAAAGTTATGTTGTCTCAGAAGCATGAGAGTTTTCTCATCTTGATCATGAGAAGCTTTATTTTTAAACAGCTGAGAACAAATTGCACTCTGACCATTAAAATGGGAGTCCTCTATTTGTAAGCATAAAGGGTACATGCTTTCCTTTAAGAACGTGAACTCAGCGCTACACTTAGCCAGCCAGCAGTCAACAGCTATAGGTAAATTACAAGTACTTTGCTGTCATGTGAGGCATCCAAGTCCAACACTGAGGTGCAAGAGTGGCAGTATCACACCTGTCAAACTTTTTTCATCTGCTTTTGACAGCCAGATCTTTAGCACTAAAACCTTAGGTAAGTGAGAAATAGCATCACAAAGATAGCTGTATTGCTCTCTATATCTTTGACATAACTACATTGTCCAAAGAGAAGAGAAACATTGGCTCTACTGCCTACATGAACCTTAGATTAAGGTTCTTATTCCAAATAACATTAATTTATTGAATTCAAACAGTTCAATAGAAAGGACTTGGAGAAAACAACTAGAAAATTATGTGATGGTCTGACATTCCCAGACATGTAAAATGTTTTCAAATTGTTCTTCCTCATCCTCAAGTCTTAAGTCTCTTGCCTCCTAACAGGATTACTGATTGCAACAAGACATGTGGGAATTGTGTGTGTGAGTGGTTATCGGATTTTTTCCCCCCCCTTTTTTTAAAATGAGAAACAGATGACCTAGCTCAGGCACTCAGATACCTAAGTACCCCGCTTCGCCTTCTTCAGTATATCTTGCTCGTTAGCAGGGTGGATCCTCATTCAGTTCATTAGCTTCTGTGTGCATTTGTGTGAGGACTCAACAGATAAGCAGTGACAAATTAAAGCTGGACAGATGAAAAAGTGCTCGCTGCTAGTTTTGTGCTTTGACTTTTTTAATCTACTGAGCTAAAACTTACAACGCTTTGAGAGCCAATTAATTAATTGATCAGACTTCCGTACCTTAGAAATGTTTTTGGAGGGCAGAGCAATGGCTAAGAATGGGAACAACTTCACTCATGAAATCATCATTGCATGTCTGGCTGAACAATTGGATGCCTATCTCTTCCCATGAACTGTATGAACAATCCTGGTAACAGTGCAGGAGATTAACCACAATAGTATCTGAATCCCAATGTGGAATTACAGCTTTGTCAAGAACAACCCTGTCCCAGAAAAGACTGCAATATTTTTTATATGTTAGTTTCCCTTGCAGTCCAGATCTAAGTGCACTTACTGGCTACCTTTTTCTGAAAAAAATAATATATATATAGACTTCCACAAAATACAAGATAGTCAGACTTTTATATTATATGACTGTAAACCCTCCCCCCCAAATGTAAATTCAAAGGGCTACACTTACTGTGTTGGTGTAACCTTTCTGACTTCATTGAACAGCGCTTACTGACTAGTGTACTAGATAACGCTCAGATCTACTTTCTTTTTAGGCAGAACTTCTGACCTCTGTTATCTCACCTACCTCACAAATATAACGGAGATTTGTCTTCATAAAATATCATGAGGCCTACAGTACTGTGTAATTGCTAAGAATTAACCTGACCACCGTTACTCAGCATAAAAATGTATGCACCTCATAACAACGAGATTCTGTCAATAACTACAACAGGAACACCTTTTATCACAGGTGATTACACCATATACGACATTGAAGGGCACAAAAACTCCACCCATAGTGTGAGGACATACAGCAATGAAAAAAAGTTACTACCAATTCATAATGACATTTTAAACAGGCATTAGGTATGGTAATTGTTATGATATGATAATAGTCATCTGTATCCAATCTTGTCCACTTAAACTTCAAAACTTCTCCTAAGAACTTTAAAGGGCAAGACTCCAGATGTCCTGTGAATAAATTTTTAGGTCATTCTTCCATGACAAGAGAATTGCTCCCACAGTGTTTAAGCACCTAAGTATTATTCCTCTCTTGGGGCACATGACAAGTCCCTATTATCAACAGAGGTGTGTATACAAATCGAGAAAAGATCTCTAAAATGGTCTTTTTAAACCATTCTAATGATACCTTGCTTTGCAGCATGTGGCATTTAAAATTTTCAAGGCACCACACAGACATTAACTAATGAATCCTGACAATGTCCCTGTGAGGTAAGTGTCTATAATCATCACCATTTACAGGTGGTGAAGCTGACACAGAAGGCCAACTTTGTACATGAGCTACAGTAGGGATACATTTAGCCAGATTAGTTAAGTGTCATGAAGAATTTTAAACAAGTCCTTTCTGCATGTTCACAGCAGAGCTAGAACTGGAACCTGGGGTTTCCTCTCATCAGTCCTCAGACCCAGTACACCAATGTGTTACCTGATGATTTTAATCAATTCTGGGCCACACCTACAGCTACCATCGGCAGCTGCAATTTTTCTGAATCCGACACAGTTGTAACTGCTTACACCAACAACGGACTTAGTCCAAAGGCTTTCTGAACAGTTTTGCATAAAAACTCTTTATGCCTGATTAAAAAAAGAAATGAAATGTCTTTTTTTGGCAGCACCTGGTCTCTTCAGGAACACATGTTTACGTTTTGCTGAATTACACAAATACACTACACTTTTTGGATAGCTGCAGACATATTAATATTGAACTGCAGACAACCACATGTTGGTAATGAGCCCATTTTGTGTCTTGGCTCATGGAAAAGAATGTGGAAATACCTTGTTCTGTGGTATTTTTCCTCTGACAGTACTGATACAGTGCCGCAGGCACTCTGAAAATAATAGCATAAGGTTAACTGACAATTGCATGTGTATTTACACCGATAGCCTGATATTATCATATTGTTAAAGAAAAAAAAATCTGGAGCTAGAATATGCAACTAAATAAATTTCTAGCTGGTGAAAGCAAGTGAAGCTAGAAGAGACATTATGCTCAAACTGCTCACATAGCTCACACATTCTGTGTACATGCCATTTCAGAAACCTCTAAGAATCCTAGAGGAGGTGCATAGACACAAGGATAGCTTTGAAAAGCAGTAAAGCATCAGCCCAGCAGTACTTGCAATCCTGCTGCTCCCACAGAAGTTAATAGAAGTTTTAAGCTTTTCATAAATGCACTATCAGGCCACACAGAGAAAGCAAATTAAGCAAGGAAGGATTCACCTAAAAATAGAGTGGTTTTGACAGCTGGAATTATCTACAAAGTTTTCTTGGAAACAATAAGATTTTTTTTTCAGGAACTAGAGGAGAGTCTCCAGGCCCTAAGTTGCAGGGATTATATTTGTGGCACAATTAAAAATTAGTGTCATTATGTAACACAGATGTATTTTTTTATATGTAGCATGGCCCACAAAATGCATAATGAGAGATCCTAGCTGAAACTATCCTGCTGGCTTCTTGAAGGCTCCCATCCTTACCGTCTGTACTAAGCGGAGAGCGAGCTGTTGCATTCAATGCAAAGAGTCTGAATAAACAGACTCTCTATGCCTCTCACTTTTGCCATGCCTTGCAAATCAACCCCTCTCCCCCTGCATGACCTGTGCTCCTTTTATGTCTCTTTCTGCTCATACAAGTTCCCATTAAGCTGTACAATTTACCCTAAAACACCGCTCCGTAGCTTAACACTTTTCGGACTTACAGAGTTAAACCAGGTCCCTTAATTGTGCTTAGAAAACACATCTTTTTGTTTTGTTTTGTGTAAGCCTTTTGCCAGGAGTATTATTCCAGGTGTTTATGAAGTTACAATTATCCTCCATAAGCCCAGTATTTACTACCCTTACTAAGTACACTTTTTCCCTTTAACTCTGCTGACCTGCCACATAAAATGTCTTGTATTTTACCTGTAAATTAATTACCACAGGGTTTTTCATTTTCCTTTAGCTTAGAAGGACATACACAAGTTTCACTTATGTCATTTTGATTCAGTAAGAGGTTTTATTTATTGGTTTCTCTTCTGTACAACCAAAATTGTGTCTCTTAAAGCATATATTCTGTAGCTAGAGATGATTACCTGGAAGTTTAGGTGATATCATGGCTTTAGTGTTGATCACTGAAGAATTTAAGGGGTGATTTCTGGGAAAGTACACTATACCTAACCATTTCACCAGTTGTCTCACTGCCTGACTTTAAATATTTTTTTTTATTCAGTCAATAATTTCCTATCTGACAAAAACAATTTTCTAAAAGCTGTGATAATATGTAGAATTTGTTATACAGCAGTAATTCAACTTGTCATGTTGTCCAATAGAAATATTACCAGAAGGCAATCCACCAGTTTCAGTCACTGTCACCAGAGTTTAAACAACAACACAGCATTTGAGAAACAGGGGTTTGCTACAGAATCTACATCAGTCAGTGGTGGCAACTTTCCATATCATGTCACCTTAGGTGGTGGACTCAGTCAATACCTTTTGAATTGTTTCTTACTCAGAGTAAAAGGAATTGTGCAATGCAGGGGAGTGAAAAAAATTTTAGACCACTTAACTAGCATGTTGAACATGATGCAGTATAGCCACCAGAATATCTATCAGAGCATCACCCTTAATAATTATTAAAGCCGAGCCCTTAACAAATAGGTAGTCACGTACCCACTGAGACAACTTTGCAAGAATAGGGAAAATAATAGGGAACACAAGAAGCTCAGATCCTCTCCTTGCCTGCCTTCCTCCCTCCCAATTTGTGAGCCATCCCCAATATCCCCAGCACCTGGGACTGAATGCAGGAGAAGAAAATGCAAAGCTGGGCTACAGCAGCACAGCAGCGTGCCTGGGGAGCTGCTACGTGTTGCTGAAGGGAGAGGGCAGGGGCTGGCACAGCTCCTCTGCCACTACCAAGGAGCCAGTGCTGTCTTCCACTCTAAGCAACTGTCTGGTCTGTGCCATGGGTCAAGCCAGCTCACTCTCGGCTAAGATGCTGGATGCGACTTCCAGGTCTTGCACTTCTAAGTCTTCTTTAGGGGGCTCATGACCAAAAGCTAATACAGCTAACAAGACAGATTTTTAACACAAAATATTATGTGATATTAACAATGAAAACAAAGTCCAACATTAAAGAAACCAGAGTTTAAGAAAAGTGGCTTGAAAAGCAGATTTGTTTCTTCTGTCCCTACAGCAGCACCAACTTGTGTTCATCTGCTTTGCATGACAACAGCCTCCCAGTCCCAAAAGCATGTCTTTTTAACATTTATGTGCTCATTTGGATCTTGTGGTATCTAGCACTGATGAAAGAAGTTGTGTAACGCTGATGTGATCCTCAAAATAGCACCCCAGTAGCTGAAAGCTAGGGCACAGATTTTTACTAATTCCTGCTATATTTAGCATTGTGCTGCCTTACATTTTCCCCAATAAGCTTCTATTAAGTTAAATGTCATAAGCCTAATTCAAACATGCCAAAGGCCCAACAGTACTGAAAGAAAATGTCCCAACAGCAAGGTCACTTGATTCATAAATCATCGCAACGGATGTAAAATTTTCACAGGAACTCTAAATCCAGGGCTTGAACAGGGAGACATAAGACTTTCAAACGGAGAATTTATCCTCTTTGTTTGCCTGGATATACAGTTTACCATGTTCAAATCTGTAGTACAGAATCTCTAAGCAAAAACTAAGTTTCAGAGACTTTTCAAGAAACTAATTTATGTACTAAATCTAATTAAAATTAATTCCTTTAGCGTGTGCTCAGCAAATTGTGGCTTTTCCCATGTTGATCTCTTTAGGAGCTGGTTCTTGCTAAACTTTTCATAAAGCCCAACTGTATCTGCAGAGATTAGAAAATAACTGAACAGTGGAGCAGTGCTGAGTATTACAATACCAGTCACATTAGTAGCTCATGTTAGTCTAAATATATGAGACAAGAAGCAGCACAGATGATCCTCACTGTTATTTTCCCAAGAATGTGCATTGCCTTATAATCTATTAAAATCATTTCACCAGCCTTTTGTAAGCAGTGCTACAACAGAAAAAGTCAGGCAACTTCAAAATGAAATTGTTTCGCTTTCCTGCCATAAAGATTAGTTTTATCCATTAAAGTATATTCAGGTAATTTTTTTTTAAAAATAAAAAACCAAATCTCTCTGATTTTTTTCCACTTTTTTTTCCAGACAAAGATTATTATTTTTTCAAGTTTTCAGAATTATAGAATTTTATGAAATTACAATAACTTGTGAAAAGTGGTAGCCAGCTTAATTCTGCACTTCCAAGCGATTCAAATACGGTACTGAAAAATTAAGCCTAGTCCTACACATATCTTCTTGGTTTTGCAGTTGTGGCAGGGAGTCAGGCAGGGTCTGCTGTGGCAGGTGGGGCAGCAGCTCTGGTGCTGGCTCCCCTGACTGGCACTGCTGCCTGTTGTACAGGGGAGCAGCATGCCTGCTCTCCTGACTTGCCGCCGACTGCTGATACAGAAAGGACAACCCAGAGACAGCGAACGCTGCTGTCAAACTCAAAATAGCAGTAAGCTCCATTAGGATGGCTTTACCTCCTGCATTGGTGGGAGATCTGGAGGGGATTTTAGCAGAGGGAGCTGAGGCACTGGGTTCCTGTTGGGGACAGGCAGAGCCCTTCCCCTACCACGTGACGGGCTGCCTTAGGCAACCCTGGAGTTCACCTCCTGCAGCCTTTGGCAGCAATTCATACCTGCTCTGTTTCAGTTCTTAGATAGGGAATTACCATCATTTGATATCTTCCAAGAAGTAAACAGGGCTTATGCATTATGGTTATGTGTAACACTCAAAGGCCATACTTGTAACAAAACCTGCCAGATTTCACCCATCTGTTAAGGAGGTCTATCAGCATGAACCTGAGGCAGTTCCTCTTTGTGTAGCCTCTCAGATTACATACTGTTTCCCCTTTTAGCAACAGCATCAACTCCCAAATTAAGAGTAATATTAACATACTTGTAAACTTTTTCAAATGAATTCTTTAAATATCTGAGTTGATTTTTTTCCTATTACCTACACAAAAATTTTCTCTGTTTTGTCTTTTCATATTTCTGAGCTGGATGCAACTGTTTCTTGCCTTGCAATGGCAATCACGCTTGTTTTTCACTTTTATCTCCTTCTCAACAACATGAAGAAATAGTGGACAACACTGACAAGATTTTAATCGTTATTATAACATCTATTGATACGGCTAAGCAAAACGTAATGGGGTGCATGTGCCGTGCCAGATTCTATTAGTAAAGTTCTTAAGACCCATCTTACCTTCATAATGTCTATTTCTTTTAGAGGAAGGAATAGAGAGAGTTATATGCAACCAAAGGTTAAGCATGTTTCATGGGGGAGCCTTGTGTATACATACCTTAGCACCAGCTATATCTCCAAAATACTATCCCAGCTCCTTGTTCATCAACCCTTCTCTTCAGCTACAATTTCTCCTTATTAAATTCCTCAGGAACTTGAAAGCTCCACTTTCAAGTGGCATAGCTGGATCACTTATATTTTCTTTATATTCCAGACTGCCTCCACAAACACATAAGAACAAGAGTAATCCTACCTTCTTAGTATTAGTCAGGTTTAACACACCAGCAAAGGCAGGTGAAAATTTTTGCTTTTTAACAAATGAATAAGATTTATCTTAAACAAAAAATATTTTGAAGAAAATAAAGATATTGAAGGGATTAGAACATTAGAAATACTTACCCATTTACTTTAAATTTGAAGAATTTCTTTGTGCTTTTTCTCCCCTCATAGTCTCTACTTATTTACCTAAACTTACTTAAATATTTGCTCTACTGATCTCTCTTTGATGTCACAATCCAAAACACAGAATTGTTTGGACATGTTTAGGACACAGTATTTTTAGGACAACGTAATAGTGTGGATTTAAAGGCAGCCAAAAGCTGCTGAAGAGCTTCAAATCTAATCAGGCATAATTTATAAGGAGAAGTAATTTCTTCTACCAGACTCACTGAATATAGCCATAAAAAGCAAATGAACCTTCAGCTGCACAAGCCATTCTTCAGATTCTTCTCCGCCTTAATGCTTTTTTTCCCAACTATGTTTATTAAATATTTTACTTTTCCGCATAATCTTTACTCTCCTCTTTGTAACCATCATGGCTATACCAATACTACTGATTCTAGCTAAGGGAGCTGAAATTGCTACAGTGGAAATGCAATACTTGGAAACTGCATTCCAGATTTTTCAGATACCGCACACACATCATTATTGTTTCAGTGTTTGGGGTGTTGCTGGTTGTTATTCCTAAGGAATATGATACTTGATAAATTAGTATTGGAGAAGAATTATTAATTAGAAAAGATATATTAGACCCCATTCTTCTTCCATATTGAAGAAGGTGTTCAGAACATAAAGTGATGATAAGCTTGCTTTTTTGAGTGTACACACTTCAGTTTCCATCGGTATTGTGGCTCACTGTCTCCCACTTTGCTGGGATACACCACTTGGGAAAACTGTTATATAGTAAAAAAGCAGCATTTATTTACCTGTCCCCCTAGGCACCGGCAATTTCCATGGCAGCTCTGACAGCACAGCATCATACCTGCTGGGATGAGGTGGAATGTTGTCATACAGCTGAAAGAGAGCTGGCAACTCATAACAGCTAGGTAGGCCAAATAAATATATTTTTAAATTAAACTGAGAATGCTTTGCCAATTGATACATTTTGCAAACAAACTTTATGTTACTTTTTCAAAAATCTATGGGCCAGTTTTATCAGTTATTTGTAGGCTGGCACAAATTTCAGGAATCTTGCTAACAACTTGTCTCTTATTAAATTTACTTTGCTTTAAAAAGAGAGATAACCGCCAGCTGCAACATTTGGTTCTCACCTCGCAAATACACCATGAGCAATGCTTTAATCAAGACTTTCGATCTGGGCCATTATAAAGCAAGGGGAACTGCAATTTTTTTCATTTCCCAGTTCAGTTTCTAAATCTGGTCCTCAGCAAAGTGCAGCAACACATGGAATAAAGGTTTCAGATTAAACTAATTTCTCATTGTTATTGTTTGAAGTTAGAAAATTATTCATTTTTCTGGGACTAGTGATACTTGATCATATCCTCTCAGACTGTAAATTATATCGGCCTGATTGAATTCAGCAGACCTATGACAGTTTATACTAATGGTGCATCCGTCTCATCCTGTGTAATCTACCAGTACTTAGCCACGCTACAGAGAAGTATGAGGAGACTGGACTGAAATGAAGAGAAAAAACAAAAATCAATAACTAGGTTTTCTCACCAAAACTCAATTTTGAGTAAAAAAACAAAAACAAAAAAAAAAAAAAAAAAAAAAAAAAAACAACCAAAAAAAAAGTTTCTGTTCAAATTGAAAGCAAGCAAACTAAGGGCAAAATCTACGAAAGCCACCAGAGGTGTAGCAGCCACCTGCCTTCTCCTGACCGCAGGGGCCGCACGTGCGGGGGAGGCGCTTCCTCTTCTTCCTCCTCTTCCTCTTCTTCTTTTCCTCCCCCTCCTCTTTCTCCCCCTTCTCCTTCCCGCCCTCCTCCCCCTCCCGGCCCCGGCGGAGGGGCACGCCGCAGGCCGGCGCCGCGGCCGGGCTCTCCCTCCACCACCGCGGCCGGAGGAAAGCTCGCTGCTCCTGCTTGAAGCCACCCCCAGGCCGCGCGGAGAACGCCCAACCCGCCGCGGCTACGGCTGGACGGAGGCCAGAGGAGCGCTGAGGCTCGCCCTAGCCCCCGGCAGCCCCTCGGCTTGCCCCGGCGGGGGGTGCCCCGGCGCCGGGCAGCGCCCTGAGGGAGGGCCCGCTCCCGCTCCCGCTCCGCAGACCAAGTGCGGTTGCCGGCGCCCGGCCGGGGCGGGAGGTGTGGGCTCGGAAGCCGTGGGCTCGGAAGCCGTGGGCTCGGAAGCCGTGGGCTCGGAAGCCACCCGGTCGCCCCGGGGGAGCTCCCGGCTCGCAGCGGGCGGAGGCCGCTCCTCTGCCAAACTGTGGTCCCGCCGCGGAGGGGTCTCACCGGCCTTCCCTCGTTTACCTGCTGGCCGCGAGGTGGGAAAAGGGACTTGAAACTGCGAGGCTGATAACGTTTTGTGCCTTCAGAACACGGTAGTGTGGAAGGCTTGAGGGTAACTTGCGCAGCGCTGCGGTTGGGGACCCTACACGTGAGGAAAGGGGGCGATTAGAAGCATAAGCAATGGACCCAGGTGCTCCCGCATCTAGGGAGGGTGCTTGTACCACCGTGGTTGTGGACAGAGTGATAGGGCTCTGCTACCTTCCCTCTGAATGCGTCCCAGAACGTGGTTTTCATATCCAAACCCATTTTGTGCATACAGGCTAAATGTGCTGTGAAACTATTCCTTAACAAGTAAATCATCCATCAGTTGGACTGCTTTCAGTTTTGCGCAGGAGTAGGGTAGTCGTTTTAAAATCACGGCTACGCTTTGCCTGCTGGGCAGATACCAGGGGTGCTATTACTGTTCTGAAAATACTGTTTCCTTAGTCTTGTGCTCCAGGATTAACTACTCTGTGCCAGAAACAGCTGTTTCTTGCAGCTGAAGAGATACTCCAACTGATCAGTAGCATAGATAAAATGAAGGAAAGGCTATATTTATACAGCGGCTTGATGGCCTCTTCGTTAATCAATCCTTGGGATGCCGTTTAGGGTCGGACTGCTCTTGGCTGGATACATTGCCTTTTTCCCTCTTTGACACTGTTTACATACTTTTTCCTTAATTAACTGAGTTACGCATGTGTATTTGCCCCATGGGGCAGGTGTGCTGGCTAGATGCCATTCATCTGAAAGAGCTTTCAAAATGCTTGTGTATAAACTAACATCTGGGCAGGTTTTCACTGACCACATACTTGAGGAGGTATTTTTAAACAAGGACTGATATAGTTTCCCTTTTCATTTTTTTCTACCATGTAATGGAATAGCACGTTTTAAGTAACTGAATACCTTTTACTACGTTCAGCAAGGAGCAGTTGGCATCACTTTACAGGAAATGGAGAAAGTGGCTGGTTTAATAGCATAGTCTTGGAGAATTACCTCAGTGTCATTTTAGCTAGTTCCTTTGCTTTAAAAATTGCTGCATTAAATCGCCTGCTGAAGATGCTGTGGTTCAAAAGGACCATTCCTTCACAAGAATCAAACACAAAATTATTGTTGTAGAGAGTCACACAATCTTGTGGGAGGAAATGTGAATTAAAAAAATAGTTATTGCTACCAGTCTTAACTGCAATGTATCGAGACTCCCACAAGAGAAGCTTGAAGTTTCTAACTTCAGGTTTATGTTTATCATGCTTTTCTTAATTTATAAAAAGGGCACTTGCACACTTACACATAGGCATTCAAATTTGTGTTCTTAAAAACACTTGCACAAAAACTGTAAAATTACAGTGTATATTGACATAAATGAGGTCCTCAACTCTTTGGTCAGTTACATACTCATGCATTTATCCAAGGGTTCAAGGGAGTAGTTTTTTCATTAACTCCGTGGCATTTTGAATAGTCTCTTCTTCTGTTTAGCGCTATATTATAGCAAAATTAAGCCCTGAAGATTTGACCCCATTCTCAGTGCTCATTTTTGATCCATTCTGTTCCATTTCTGCTCACTCTGTTTCCTCTTAAACCTTCCTGCTACTGCGCTAGGCTTGGACTCATTTTATGACTGTGAGCGAAGAGTTTTAAAACAAGTCATCCCTGTGACAATCCCCATTTTTTCTATTAAAGGTCAGATGGAGCTCTTGATTAATTAAAATTAACTCTTTCTCAGAGCAGATATTGCTACTTATCATAGTCATTTTTCTTGTTGACAGACGAAGGACAGTTCAGTAATAATATGATTAATATTAAGACAAATTTGGATGAATGAGGAAGCTTTAAAGTCTGACTGCAAGGTAAAGCAAACAACATATTTGTCTTGCATATACTGGAAACTCTATAAAAGTATGAGCAAAGCCCTTGAAGCAAAACCCAACAAAATGAGTTGAAAGGCACCCAAGTGGCTTTGAAGGGCATTACATCAGCCTCCAATATAAACAGTAAATTAATACATATATGGTCTGGTGGAAGGAAGACAATAGCAAAAGATTTCGCTGTTCTGGATAATACTGCGATGTGCTGCTGTGGCCAGTTAAACTCTGTGGTTGGTAAAGCAGTTTAATGGACTGAAACTATAACATGATTTGTATACTGTGGAGTACAAAACATGAAATTAATGTACAAAATATTTCTGTATATATTTGCTAAATCAAGATCATTCTTTTAAACTTGGAAGAATTGATTCTTTTTTTTTCTTTCTTTCTCCTTTTCCCCCTCTTAAATAGTAATAGTAGTTGAGTAGTCACAGAAGTTATTTTTTGTGATATAATATGATCCAGAATGTGATGTCTTATCCCAGCAAAGTGTTTCTCCTGTATGCCCCCCTCAGTGACATGAAGTTTGCCAACTAAGAAACTTACCTGGTCTTACCCGTGAACTTCCAGTGGTAACTGGAATGACTCCTTCATCTAACTAGGGTTATTTCTGACCCACTTCATTCTCTTGGTACTTTATTTTTCTTTTTCTCACCTCGATTGCAGCCAATACCCTTGATCACAGCTGATGTTTTGGGGCAGCAGGATTCAGGCATATCAAGTTTCGAAATGAATTTTTTCCTCAACTAAAACAGTTTTCATATCTGCTTTTGCTGCTCTGGTTCATTGGTCCCAGCTCACAAAGACATACCATTGCCTACAATGTAAAAAGTAAAAGTAACTGAAGTTCTAGTTCTTTTTTGTAATCTTCCAAACAATAGAGGAAATCATGTTCCCGATAACTCCTTTCACAGCACTTCATGAGTAAAGAACACACATTAAGCAGGCAGTGCTTGGAAGAGTGCTTATCTGATAACTCTAAAGCAATCAGGACAAATATTTGCAGTTGCACATAAAAGACAGCAGGTAAGCTTCTGATTTACCAGGTTTTTTCATTAAGTGGTAATGTATTGTCTGTATGATATTCATTGTTTCAATTAAAAAAAAAAAAAAAAAAAGGTTGTTCTCCTATTCCTTCCAACAGCAATATTGTGGGTTTTAGATCTAAATGGGGATAACAGTTAGAAGCTTGAGTAAGCTGCTGTGTGGGAAGAGATGCAGCACTAAACTTACACCCTAGGGAAAGAGGATTATAGTTGTGGTAAAATACTTCTGTGTTCTCTGAGGTTTTGTCCACTTTAGGGACTGAATGGTTTAGCAGTAAGAGCTTGTTACCCACTGCCTGGGGAAGTAACGCTCTGCAGAATCCTCCAGTAGAGTTTCACACCTTCGCAGCTTGTTACACACCTTGTTGCCTGGGCCTTGGCTGTGGCATGCCCCCACTCCAGAAGCTCCTGAGAAGATAGTCTGTAGGTATCCCCTTTAAAAGCTTTAGCAAAAATAAGAGGGCTTTATACTCCCTTTTGTGCCTTTTTGCCTTTTGCATGTAAGCAGTCATATCTGTTCTGTGAAAGGATTTTGTAAGAGCAGATGTTTGACTCACATACCAGAAAAATGTTTAGTAATCCACGGAGGGAAAATTCTTATATTTTCACTTAAAATCTAAGCAATATTAAAAATATTAAGCAACAGAGGACAGTAAAAATCCATAAAATAAAAAATGCATCTGATTCACTGAACTCACCAACACTTGGAGGAAAAAAGCTACAATATGTAACTTCAAAAATGGTTTGTTTGATAAATTACAGATGCCACTTCAGTTTAATTACATCAACAGAAATATACTTAAGTGAAGTTGCAGGAAGATAGCAATTTGCATTGTCTATAATTTCTTAAGCTGCCATGCTCTTGGGTTGTCAGTCAATAGGACGTGATGTCTGGTTATTTGAAGTTCATCATATACCATTTAGTACTGACTGTCACACCATAGCCTCAACAGGGCAATGTAGTATAGGTGAATTCAGTCATATGGCTAGGAAAATGGATAGAAACCTATTCTTTCATAGTGCCATATGCATATAATTAATAGCTTAGTAAATAATTTGAATAAAAATATACTGCACCCCATACATTTTCCTGTAATTATGTCATTTTCTTCACTCATTTAGAAAACAGCTCATTTTTTTCAGTTGTCACAAGTGAATTACTGCCAATAAACAAAGATAAAATGTGAATCTTTCTAGTATTAACAGATACATCTTTGTTCCCTGATCTAACTTTTCAAAAGCTACAACCATAATGCTACTGAGACAATGCCATGGATCCTTTACAGGCAAATACAGGAGGAACAGTAGGCAAGTGAGGATATGGATCTGCCATTCTTTTAAATTCAGTTTCTGGCACATCTTGATAGGTGACACTATGTTAGAGTGAAATGTCTGGAAGTTAGGAGTGTACGTTGAGGAAGTACCGCAATATGCTTGCACTTGTCTCGTACTCTTTCCTAAATTAACGCCCATTGTAGGAGACCTGTTGTTTCCAGTGATGAAAGCTGTTAGCTCAAGAACCAAACAGGATACTGCATTGTTCTAAAATTAGCAGGTTGGGGTGGGGGAGGACACGGATGGACAGGTTTTTCTCCACTCCCTTGGCACACTAGAGTTCGCATCATACCTACTTCCCATAATGTGAGAACTATGAATGCAAAGGTTCTCAAGCTGGGGACATAACCACCCATGAAATGTATCTCTAAGGGCACCTGAAAGTAATGCATACAGTCAGAAGGAGGTAACTTGGTTAAAAGGCAGTTAAGGAAAGCAACAGCTCAGAGAAGGCTTCAGCTTGTTAGAAGAGAAAACAGGATAAGAGGGAGCCCTTGCTAACTGGCAGCCATGCTCTCTTCCTCTTGGATAGGCACCAGGATGGAAGACAGTCACAATGCTGAGAGACTTCTTTTGATATTTTCTGACTCACTCAAAGCCTGCTGCCTACCCAACAGGCTGACACCTTTTTATTGCTACTCCATCCTCCCTGCCACCTCTTACTATCTACATGCATTGAATCATTCTCAGCAGCTTCCGCGCTTAGCTGTTTCCTTCTTCACCCATCTCCTTTTCCCCATGATACAATCTTCATCATCAGGGAAGGCATACCCTCTCAGTTTTTGCTAATCTAATTTGCCTCAAAGGTGGCAAACCAAGAAGGGAAAAAAGTAGCTGAAAGCAAGGATGTGCAATTTTTGCAGAAATATAAATAGAAATGTTGAGCAGTTTTATGCCGTCTTCATATTAAGTCGTCAGATCATATGGGGTTCCTGCCCTCCTGCAAAGACCATTCTGAGGATCTGTCCTTTTTAATATAGAGTGAGTAGCTCAGCACGTTTGGGTACCTGTGATAATACCAAACCAAAGAAAGGTATCTGGTGTTCTTCTGGAGAGCTACTTTGCTATGTTCCAACAAAAAAGTGCATTGGTAGAGGTTTCCAAGCTGATGAATTGGACTGTTTGGTTGAGATGGCCTAACTGCACCTTAATTTCAAGGGGCAGGGGGGAGGGGGGGAGGTAGAATTTCCAACAGAGTCCTGGCTGACAGACAAGATTATTTTTCATTGATTTCTCAGGGATCAGCTGACTGCAAGCTCATGGTCCAAAGGCTGTTAGGGTGCATGACCCTGAAGGTGCTAGCCATGTAGACTGACCAGGAACACAGACCTGAGTCTTCCAGCATCAACAGCTCTAAGCCAGCTACTTGTTTAAAAATCCAGAGTTGTGAGATGCTAGATATTGAATTCCTATGTGAAACAGAGTTATTTTTCTCAGTGAAACTGCAGTTTCCAAATTCATTTTACTAGCTTTATAGGAAGGCATAGATTCTCATGCACTGTCTCATTCAGCAGCCCTAGTTAGCTGACCGCATGGGAAAGAATGAGCATCTGGGATGCCATTGCGTTAACCATACAACTTCGGAGTTTAGACAAGGCAGAGCCCTTTCAGCAATTTCTCTGAACTGATACTGAGGCAGAAGAACCAGGAACAGTCTGAAGTGAGGAGAAAACACTATGAAGTCTCTGGCTTATTATCTGTAACTTCCTGGTCTGCTGCCAAGCAGTGAGTAACAATGAAGTGACTGGGTCAGAAACATTAGCTTGCCATGCTGATTTGAAAGCATAAGTTTCTCTGAGGTCTCCAGCCTAGTGCCTCCTAAAGTGGTAGACTTTGCCATGCATCCTTGAGGTCACCAGCTCATCACTATATTGAATAGTGCAGTGATGTCAAAGCACAGGCCTCTCTGGAGAACTGACTCAGGCCTTCTGTCTTGCTGGACTGGTGTCAAAACTTCTGTAGGATCAAGCTGGATGAAAGCCAAGGAATAGGCTCTTGTAGAATTACTGGCACATCCCCTCGAATTTTCTGGGTTTATGTCAAGATACTGACAAGGCCATTCTGTTTCCCTTAGCTTCTGTGGAGGAGAGTATGTAGTAGGGTATCCATTTTATTATGCAGAAATTGAAACACTGCAAGGAAAAGATTCTTACTCTTTTTCTCCTCTCCAGAGGATCTCACACAGGCAGAAGTGGAATAGGCACTAGATTTTTCAGTATGACCTGAGTAACCCTCCTTATATCCAGGACTGATCTGTTACTTCTGTTAGCATGGAAGGAGAGGGAGATCAGGATCCTAACATCCCCAATATTTGAGACCTTCTCTAATTGCTTCTTCTACCTGATGAGTTTCTCATTTCCACTGCTTGAAATGAAGTGGTAGGAAATAACTACAGTTACACTTATGAATAAGGAAACGATGCCCCACCCAAGGTGTTAAAATAACATGGAGATAATTATTCTTCTCAGAGTTATAATGATAAATCTATCCCTGTCTAACATGTGCCATATGAAAATTTTGTTTAATATAAATTCCTCTCCATGTCCTGTGAAATCTGTAGGCTGTAATTAAGAAAACACAATGTTCTTATCAAATCAGATCATCATTACATGGAAAGAGAAGACTATTATAAGCTTTTTATGTAACAGAAGAATATTTTGAGTTCTGAGCTTTCAAGAAGAGTATTATTTTAGGCTATGAAAAACTCTGAATATAGAGAATGACAAACATCTATATTACAAAAAATAATTTGAAGTGATGCAATAATGCCAGTTTCCTGACAGCAGTAAGTCCAACATTAAATTGTATTAAGGAATAAAAGAAACATGTACTTAAAGAAGCTGATAACAGTGCAGTGGTACCTGAGTCAAAAGTCTGGCTACTATTGGAACTAGGGCTAATATTACAGAAGTTCCCAAAACTGACCTGAGACTCTGTGTGCCATTGTCTGAAGTGACAACAGTGAGTGACAGAAGCCTCACTGAAAGCTAGTAAATGTATGCACTTATCTATATTACAGGTTTTTAAAAGCATTTAAGCACCTATGACTTATGGGCTTCATATTTTTAAAGATCCAGTCCTAAGTCACTTCTGAAATTAGAACTTAGGTTCCTAAGCGATTTGGATGCTTTTGAAAAATTTTCCCTTGATAGTCCCTATAGGTTATACACATTATTGGCACAGTGCAATATATTTTTAAGTAGTCTTTGGTATCTTTTCCCCATTTCAGTTGAAAGGAATTAAAAATTGTAATGCAGATGAATTTATTGTGGTTTAGTTTTTAACTAAATTAGATGCTTGATTTATATTGTTTGAAATCAAATTTAAAAGGATAACAGCTTAACTATATTTAGAAAAATACAGCGCAGTATTAACAAAGCTAGCCTCTAGAGCTGATACTTCATCAGCCTGACATAGCACTATTCATTTGAATGTGAAACTTTCAGGAAATAAATAACCCATTAATTTTCATTTCTTTTTATGTGTTCATGTTTTATCCATCAATTGTTTTAAACACCCATTGCTGAGCAGGGCATTTAATAGCTCTTCCTATGTTTACTGGAGCCATCTAAAGTCAGTTTAGCTTGTCTGAGCATAAAATAGGAAAGGATCAGTCTCATTTTTGATTCTGTAGTTCTGTAGCCAACATTATCATTTTTAAAATGCTACTTTTATGAGTTGTAAACCGTATTTCCTAATAATTACTATAGATAGAAACATAATTTAGTGTATTTTTACAGGCTTAATACATTTTGTTCTATTGTAAACCATATTTCCTGATAATTACTGTAGATAGACAAATAATTTAGTATATTTTTATAGGGTTAGTACATTTTTATAGTATGGTAAACCATATTTCCTTATAATTACCAGAGAAAAAAATAATTTATATTTTTATAGGTTAGTACATTTTTATTATTGTACAATTTCTGCAGATTAAGTACTTTGTACTTTTTCTTTTTAAAGCAGTCACATTTCTCAGTAACCACTTTTTTATTATTTATATAATTTACAGATGATGGCTTCTTAAACTTGTTTTCCCTATTTTGCATTTCGAAGTTTCTATATAAATGTATGTGCTGCTAATTTTGAAGGAAGAACAAAGCGTCTGTGAGACACTGTAGAAGTTAATGACATTGTTAAAATGATGACAGATTGCTTTAATGGTAGATATGCACTTAATTGGAGGAAGTATAACAAAATGTGCTATTTCATACTACTAAAAAGAGTCAGTCAGGAGCCATCACCCATTTACAGTCTTGTCTTCACCCAAATCACAATGCATGTACAGTATGATAACTGATAGACATTGCTAGGCATGTATTCATGTACTGTACATTCATTCCGACAACCCATTAAATAGTGTTTGTTAACCTTTAATTCAGGTGTCTGCAATAAGATAATACAATGTAAAACACAAGTCAATGGAGGGTCGTAAAGCTGTTTCTGCTACAGTTTTTATTAGCCTGTTAGTCAGTGCTGAATGCAGCTACACCCTGAAGCAAGTCTTGTATAAAAGTACAATGTCAATATATTATGATACAAACTCAACCTATAAAATCAATGACAAGTATTATGTCTGTTGCTATCACCTACTAAAATATAGATACTGTTTTTAATGGATGCAATGGTGCTAGACTCAACATCGTTGTACTATTAAGCTTAACCCCTTAGGCATGAAGCACACTTACAGGGCTCCTGGACAAGGACTGCTCATTGTAGGGTGCTGCAACAATCAAGACAGTATAACTGACGGAATATGTAAGTGTTAAATCCCTCTTAAAAGGATGTTAAAGCAAAAAAGATTTCCGATCTACACCAAGGTGTGGTCCACCATTGCATTCCACTTAATAAGGTTAATCTGTAGAAAAAGAGGACCATCTATCCCATTATCTGGGTGTTTGTATTTTGATTAACAACTTGGGTGAGTGAATGGAAAGTTTACTTGTAAAATTTGAAAATGGCATTGAGCCAAGGAGGATGTTGAGTATTCTGAAGAACATGGCTAGAATTCGAAGATGTCTTGATAAATTACAAGAAGGATCTGAAATCAATCGGCTATAGTTCAGTATGAATAACTGCAAAGTACTAAGGGGAAATTTTCCCCCTACCCCTGGCTGGCTGCATAAATAAAAATGGGAGGAAAACTAGAAGCAATAATGAAACTGAATCCAAGCTGAAAAAACAAAGAATGCTACTGAAAAAAAAAAAAAAAGACAAATGTCATCCTGTAATGTACCAGTAAGATTGTTGCATGTAAGACCAGAAGTAGTTATTACTCTCTGCTAAGCACCAGAGAGTTTGAAATTGGAATTCTGTGTCCAGTTTTGAGTGACACAGGGTTAAGGATAGGGAATAAAGTTAAAAGTGTTTAAAAGTGTTTAAAAGTTAAAGTTAAAAGAAAACAGCAAGAAAAATCATGGAACACCTTGTGGAATATAAGACCTGTAAAGACAGGTTGCATGAGGAAAAACAGAGCTAATCTGCAACTGCAGGGTTTTAGGGTAAATATGTAAGGAAAACCATTTTGGCATGAAGCATAATTTAATTAGGATAGGTCAACTAGAGATTTTGGAAAATAATGTAGACAAACATTTGTATACATATACTTGCTCACAGTAGAGGAAAGGCTTAGACATTGCTACAGGTCTGTGTCAACCCAGCATTTCTATGATTCTGTGAAAAGATCCCTAAACTGCTTCTAACTCAGCACTGTTAAGCAAAAACACTTGTAGGGCAAAAAGAATCAGAGCTCTGTAAAAGTAGTTTTTCCAGTTTATCTACTATTAAATGACTATTTACTGTATCTAAAGCAATGAAATAACGACTAGCAATACAAGATTTAGAAGGATTTGATTCAGAAGAGACAAATACCTGTAGAATCTAGTGCTATTGCAAACTGTACCTTTTTGATTTGCCATGTTCCTGTATAATATGCTACGCAGTATTTGTGTTGGTGGAAGAAAGTGTGTCATTTCTCACAGTGATTTAACTGTTGGCTGTGCATTCACAGATGTCACAGCTGCTGACTGCTCTGCAGTTTCAATTTCATTTTCATATTTAGTTGATGGCAGAGTTGTTTGTTATACCCTCTGTTTTGAATGGTGTGGAAAGTCCATATCATTATCACATGATATGAGAATAGTTCTACAATAATTGATGGATGAAGTAATTCATTATGAATATGATGTAATGGAATAGGCACCATGATTTAATCATCAGAAGAGGGGGTCTGTGGGGCCCACACAAAGGTATCAAAGTCATTCCCATGATAAATAGCATGTGATAAGCTGTTTAGAAAACAATAATGCAAGCCACAGAAAAATGTACAGAAGGGAGGGATACAAATTCCTTGGATGGAAAGCAGTCAAATCCTAAGAAGCAAAGAAGAGGTGGTCTATTAAGGAGGAAGGGAAACAGCAATGTCTGTGGATATATCACTCTTTTACAAATGGTCTTGCTTGATAGGCATATTTGTTAGGATTAACTCTTACTTGCTTGACCATTGTTCACAAAGCATTTCACATGCTATTTACTGGGGACCTGAGTCTAAAAAAATGCTTTTAGGTTGATTTAGATTGCAGTGTGACTTTTTTGTTGTTGTTGTTTTATTTTGTTATTTCCTTGCATTGAGAATTTTTCTCAAGTTTTTTTTTAAATTAGGTTGTAAACCAATTTTAGTTTAGTCAAGGTAGGAATTGCACCTTAATTTCAGCTGCAATGTCTTCTCCTAGCAGAGACATTATGATCCTAGATAGTCTATTTTTGTTAGATACAGGAGATATCCTTAGTGAAAATCAAAATTTTCTATATGCAATATATAACATGAAAGATAATTGAAAAATTAGTACACGGAGGGGAATGGTACTTCTTGCTTTGTAATAGACTTGTCACAGTTCACTGCTACTGTGTCACTAGTTATCAAACCCCAGCACTGCTGCTTTACTCCTCCAGGTCTTTGCATGCCATCAAGCAAGCGGTGAACAACTGGACTGAATGAAGACAAAGTGACTAGGTTACCCTGGTATAAAAGATTTCAATGAGAAAATCACCAGAGGTTTCCAGAAACAACTTAAATATTATCAAAGTCATCAGTTAGACTAGAGAAGAGTAAAAGTATTTGCTCTTGATCTGCTGCCATGTTTCATCGTAGAGAATATAGTCATCCAAAGGAGAAGAGTGATATCCTTTCCAAGCAGAAAATATGTTCCCAGTGTTCTTTTCAGATTTCATTTACAGTACCTGCTGATCAATGTAAATCCTGCTCTCAGAGAAACAGTACGGGAAGCATAATATCCACTTCAAAATATGAAAATTCAAATTGCTTCATTCACTTTCCTGTAATACCCTGAGGTGGTCCACAAACAGATAGTTGAAGTTACCGGTTCTAGAGTACCTTTTACCCTGCTGCCACAAACCCTATCACAAAACAAAGTTTGCTTCTCTGTGCCAGAATGTGACAGGAAATGATGGCAATAAAAATATCTTAATTACCTCAAAATGCCCAGCAATGAGCAGTCAACATCCACAGAATCTCATAAACTCTTTGTTGGGAAAGGGAGAGAAACATGATATATACTGTGATACATGCTGCTCACTGTGCATCATTGTTTCAGCCAGTGCCTAGATATGAGTACTGTCTGCTTTCTTATGTGTATTTTCAGGACCCTGTTAAACACACAGCATAAAGTTTGTACTCGTGAAGAAAAAATAACCACATATGTTTTTATTCCCCTGAATCTGATAGTATAAATAAAACAGCTCATTTTGAAAATGCTGACCCAATGGCATCATGTCCTGGACCTCCGTTCAGATTTGGAGTTGCTATAGAGGGAATGACTGGATGCCAGGAACTATAAGGCACTATTCTTGTCAGCCAGGACTGTGAAAGGGAGAGAGAGATCACTACTGCAGAGGACACATGGAGCTCCACCTGGCAAGGTGCAGACATACGGTATCAGAGGATATGGATGCTCAGTGTATTCCTATAGAGCAGCCAGGCATCATTTGCTCCAGATAATCAAATACATCCTTCATTGGGAAACTGCAAGGCCAGAGCTTACAACTCCAAAAGATGAGAAGGGGAGGAGAGATTGTTTGGGTGGCAAATATAAAAGCTTTTTCGTGTTCTGTCAATGAAGTGTTCAGGTCCAGGAGGCAACTCAGCTGCCTCCTGTAAGAAAAATTGCTACATTTACAATTCAGAGAGACATGTAAACTCTGAATAAACACATATATTTGGGGGGCTCTGCTAAAGCAGACAAGAACCACAGCATCTTTTGAAGTAGGCCCATCACTGATAATTACGAATGTGAGTTTAGCTACCGTCATTTATTCCTGTAAATAGTGTCATCTCTTCCAATTAAGATCAACTACTTGTACCTCCTCAATTGCTTTATTAGCATTGTTGTCAAGTTCTGCAGAAGCCTTAATTAAATAGTCATCATAATTATGGCTAGTTTCCCAAATGATCGAAGTAAATTATATATGGGTTATAAGAAGTTTTTACTAACTGAAATACTGTATTTCAAAAACTTTCCAAGTGCCTAGTTACAACATATTTAAAACCCATCCTTTAAACAAGTTATGCATTACAAAATAAATGCTAAAACTGAACTGAAACTTTTTTGCTTCAAGCATTTATATTTCTCCAAATGACATGTAAAGTAAAATTAAAAACTGAATGCAGAAAACTTCATAACTGAGGCACTGAGCAAGCAGTTAAGCATTTAATACAAACTGAATTATTAAAAATATTTTTATGATTTTAATCTTACTAATTAATTATATTAATGAATACTGGATCATACAAAGCTGAAAAATAATAAATTGTTACATCCAAGATACTGGGACTGAATATGCTATAACAATACATCTGTATCAGTGAGCAATGTACTGAGATATCTTTTACTTTAAAAAAATAATTTTTCTAAGGGGAAATAGCTGTAAAGCTCTTTTCTAACATTTATTTGTGGGATAAATGTACTTTTTCCCATCCTGCCTTCTCACTACTATTAAAATGGTTTGCAGATTTTTTTTTTAATTTACATTAAAAAGTATTACAAGAAGTTCTCAAAATGATCTATTTTTTTTTTAAATTGAGACTATAATCCTTAATAATTGGCATTATTACTAACAAATATTTTAATGAAATTTTACATTTTCCTCTTAGTAGAGAGATGTCATTCCCATTGCCCTTAATTAGTGTTATGTGTGCTCTTTGAGAGAAGAATAGGCCCTTTAGCTATAAGTTCTGACTTTTGAAACAAAAAAGTCATAACCTTTTTGTGTTTCCGGTTGAAGTAACTGCAACCTAATTTAACTTAACAATTGTGGCAGATCAGAATCAAAACATGCCATGAGAAACACTGAAATTATGAAGGTGCTGATGATTGATTTTTTAACATAACTCAAGATTGAACTAAAATAGACATTAGTAATGTTGTTATGCCGGGGTAGGGTTTTTTCTGTCTCTATGTCCCCCATATTAAGCACTTGTCTTTTTTGGAATATACTAGTGTATCCTGCCAAAGGACACTTGCTTTGGTGGTGTGCATACGTTTGTACTGTTTCTCAATTTATCATTGATCTCTGTCGAATATAAGTGGGGGCCAATGGTGTGCAACTATTTACATTTAGTGTATCTATTTATATAGCACAATAATATGAATGTCATGGCTCTTATAAAGTTTTATGAGAGCATTCCAATTCCCATCTTCCAATTCTCATTAGAAGCTTGACCTATGAAATTTAAAAAGACCTCCAAGATTTTTCTTCTTATAGTGTAAATTTTTTAATTTAGATGCTTTTTTTTTTTTTTTTACAGGATTAATTTTCTTTGAAGAGCAGGGACCTGTGTGTGTGTGTGCACTTGTACTTAAAATTTGTTTCATAGAAATTTCTGGCAGTATTGCAGAATTAAGGGAGCAAAAAAGATTCTGAAATGCAAATTCAGAAAGCAAAATTCAGAGCAAAAAAGATTCTGAAATTACAAATAAAAAGATTTTATTTTCTGCATCTTGACTGCCTAGTCAGTGTTATCAAATCAAAAGCAGGGCTGGAAATGGCTTTTATTGAGAAGTTTCTGACTGAACACAAAATCTTTACTTTTGATTGATCTACAAGCCTATAACTTTGGCAAATTTTGCATACAACTTTCTGTTTTTCTGAGCCCTTTCCCAGTTAGTATCCTTGCATCCTTTTCTGTTGTGTGGCTATACAACAGGATGTAGCCATTGAACAATATTCTTAGGCACATAATGCCTAGGGCATGAATGCACAGAAGCTGACCTTGTTTCATAAGAGTAATTTTCAGCCAAAATTTACAATCTGGCATTATAAAATAGGGTTGTCCAGGTTGCATAGAAGGGACTGTGGAGGAAACTGCATTCTCATCATGAAAGATAAGGGAAAGACATGTTCAAAAAGAACTCCAGCTATAGAAGAAGGAAACCAAGATCATAATCTGGGGGAAACTATTATGCCATCTTGAAATCAATAAAGTGACACATGCATGTTGTATTAGATATTACAGGAATCTTTCTGCTGAACAGGTTAATTAGCAAGACAACTGAGAGTAAAACAAGTAGTATAATTCAGTGTATTCTGCAAGATGGATGCTTAATTTTCTCTCTACCAAGCATGTGTAGAAAGTTTTCAGAGCAACAATACAAACGATTACTGGAAGGGACTCTTTTTTTGTATTTCTCTCATAGTGTTTATACCACTTTAATTATACCTGTGCTTTTTAAAAGATTAGATATATAGAAAGCAATGTATGTTGAGGCAATCTGATCACTTTGAATCTCAGAGTTCTCTGAGAAATTTTCCTGAAATGAAATTCTGTAGCTGGTACTGAAAGAAGTTTAGTCAAGCCAGTAACGGAGTGACTGCCTGAGCATTAATCTTGGAGTATAGGAATTCATGTGGTGACCCTAAAATGGATAATGTCAAAGAAAAAAACTCATCAAAGCTGAAAAATCAGAAAAGCATCTGCACTATTTCCCCACACACCTAATTTCCTACTCAAAAGGCTAAAATATGCAAGTACATTAAACATTGCCTAGTGCAACTGATCATATTTCTGAGAAGTGTTTATATGTGATTACGAAAAACTAAGATTCAGCATTGCCCTACTGCTCTTTGTGCCAGATATAGCTGGCCAAAAGGGTCATAGTGTAGGTATAATGTCTTCCATGTGTCTCAGTGATTCTTCACTGTTACATGCCTTCTGGAACTGTGGCAGGGAATAGGAAGTAGATATTATGGCAGTTCCCAGAGCTGCCCTAATGTGTCCCAGGGACTTTACTCTCCTAAAGAGTCTAAGAATAAGAGAGGCACAAAATGATTCCTATGTGATTCCAACTTAATCATCTGGAAGCCATTAATCCAGTGATATTTCAAGTAGAGCTAGGCAACCATTTGTGATCAAATATTGTATTCAATAAATAAAAAAAAAGATTTATGTCAATAAAAGTACTTGTAAAAATAACGCCAAATTTGGTGAACAGTTTGAGCCAGCAACAAAATGGAAAATATAGAAAAAAATATTCTTCATTTAAGGCTTCTTTGAAGCAATATTTCAGATTTTTATTTCAGTTAGTATTCATAAGTTTAAAATAAAACACACAACCTGAAAGTGAAATAATCATTTTATGTTACCAGAAGCAGGTTTTTTCCTGATTGTTCTGTGGGTAAGGAAAACCAAAAACAAACAAACAATCCTTTCTATCAATCTAAAATTATCATTCCCTCCCCCCACTTCCAGTTTTTCAGTCATGTCAGTGAACCAAAACATCCAATTATTTGCTCAGCTCTGATTTCAAATATCTACCAGCTGGTACCAGTGATAATAATAGGAGAATGAAGAAATAATGGATCAGGATCAACACTACCAAAAAAATCTAACTATTTATATCATGGTCCTAGCTGGATACCATCTTAAACATGTTGAGCAGAAACATTTTTTTCACGTGTAGGTCTGGTTGAAACAAATCTTGCTGGTATGTGTTCAGTTTGGTTTCAGGCAATTCTGAGAATTTGTAGCAATATTTCTTCAGCTGTGACAATCTTTCTACATCTGGGTTTAGTCTGTGAATTTCTAATCTGTTTTATTTAGTCTCTCTAGCTTTTACAAAATGAGTAAGATCAGTGAACGTATGCTTAAACAAAAATGTCAAAGACACCCTCTTTGGTGTTTCTGATTTCCTGCATACTGCTGGTTGCCAATTTGATCTTCATTGATTTACTGTGATGTGGTAGATTGTGGCAGTGTAATATAATCTGTGGACATTTGGTTTCTCGTTGACTTGCTGATGAATGGCTGCATCTTGCCACTAAACTCCACTATCACAGTCTCATTACAACTGTAAATGTAGTTTAGAAAAGCTTTTTTTTCTTATCACAAGCTGCACATTTTTAGACAATGTAATTCCAAAATGCAGTGGAAGATGCATGGAGTAACTAGTGCTACATATACCCACCAGCAACATGAGCTCTCTGAGCTCAGTACTACCCTACCTGTGTCACCAGGGGCGCATGACCACCTTATGGCACAGTGGAAAGTTTAGTAATAAAGTAATCCTGCATGCCACATGTTCAGAATAAAAATGGCCATATGTAAGAGCTTATCAGCCCTTATTAAGACTCATCAAAATTTATTTCTAAACAATTTCAATACACTGTTTCATGGATGCTATAGGAGAGTAGTCAGACTGGATTAGAATATATAGCCCATCTAGCCTGATAAATGAGCAGAAGAAGATAAAGAAAGAGTGAAAATAAGTATATGTATAAAATTTATCTTCTGGAAACATATCTTCCAAGTATCTGGCTATTACAGGAGCAGGGGGGCTTCCAAGTGAAAGACAGACATTTCACCTTTACCATTGTATTCAGTAGCTACCAAAGGACTTTGGACTAGCATAATCTCTTCTTATTCTATCCTGTTTTTCTTTGACCTCCACATTATACACTGGAAGTGAGTTAGGACGAGGAAGTGAAGCCTGTGACAAAAGAGACTTTCTTTACTTTGTTCCCTGTCAGTTGCTAGCTTATAGTATGGCCTTATTATTTTGGCTTGTTACATTCCATTCAATAGAATCTCTTGGTTCTTTAAAAACACACACTTGTGTCTTTCTTCACTGGTCCTCATCACACACACAAGATGATCTGAAGTGCAGGTTTTTGCATTCATTTTTTTTACTTTTGGGTTTTTTTTAAAGAGGTCTGACAAGGTGGGCTAGCATTGTCAGGAGTCTTTAAAACAGCAGCTGTTCATCATCTAAGATGTAAAATCAATCTGACTGCTACGCATGTAGGGCAACGTTGAAAATGGAAATAAAGGAAGTAATGTTAAAGGAATCATTGCTTTCAAAGTAAATATTAATAGGAAAAGAATGCCAGGGACACCTATGCTGAAGAAAAACATTATGATTACCTTAATACTGCTCATTTTTAATTAACTTAATAATAAAACTCAAAAGGAAAAAATAAATTTTGACCATACTTGAAGCAGGATGGGCATCCTGGTCTCCTGTGGTGTCTATGAAGTAGTCAGGTCACTCTATAAACTCATCCTTCCTGTAGAATTAGCAAGCTTGGTTTTAATGCATTTACCTCTCAATTTATGAAAAAAAGGTAAATATCTATGCTTTTTTTTGTTATCTGTAAATGTTAAGTTCTAGCCCTACTGCTGTTTCAAACCTGGTAAATATCAAAAAATTGAAATAAGGCAAGAGTGTGCTCTATGATTCCTCTCTCCTGTGTATTTAAATGAATAGCAGGATATTAAAAGTAAAAAAATTCTGCCCACCTCATGCTTAAGTCAGCCCTATGTTATATTATAGATAGCACTGTCTGATGTAGTTCTGAAGACTATCTTTGTATGTTCTATGCTCAGAACTATTAGTAGAACTCATGTCCAGAAAACCTGGCTCAGTTGCAGATCCCACACCTCATGCAGATTTTTCAGAGGAAAGTTTGCCTGAATAAGGAGTGAAGGAATGAGAATCCAAACCACTTCTTTGCCCCAAATGAATATGCTCTCTAGAAATTGAACATAAAAGGTGATTGCATGCAATCATGCTAAATGCAAGAAAGAAAAAATTTACTTAAAAAGACCTAATATAATCCTTTTCAAAATTTTCTAAATCTGTTCTTTAGGAAAGCACTTACTTCTGTAGCCAAAGTGTATTTTGTTACATCAGCTTATCTATGATAAATCTTCATTATTTCTTCAGCACAGGGTAATCAAAATACGGTTTTATGCAAAAAGACAGACTTTTGTTATAGGAGTGTTACACAGAGCCTATAGAGTGAGTCTTATAACTGAGCAAAATGAGTTCCATTTTTTGTATAGTATATCAGAAAAGTTCATAAGCAAGAAGCATGTATATTGTGATTCTGGTTTACCTTTTGCATTAAGAGAACTGCAATCTACCTAGGATGGCTGCAGGTTATAGCCAAATTTAATCTTCTTAAACTATCACTATCAAGCAAATATTCTAAAATATAAAACATCATTCATCTCTCTCTGTTGAAAAGATATGAGTATTCAATGGGTTGGTGCTAAAAAAAAACATAGCTGAATCTTAAGAACACGCTGGAAAGAGTAAATGAAATGGCAGCAGTAGGTTTACTTTTACAACTGAAAAAAAAATGTCACATGTATTAATGTCAACAACTGGAATTTTACCTCATTAGGCAATTTCTGATCTAAGGCTCTGATGATTATTCTAAGCAGAAAAAATATGCTAATTATCCACTCTGAATGTAGAAGGAAAAAAGGTGTAAAATCTTCCTTTAGCCGTGTGACCATGTACTAATTGCATGTCATGTGTCAAAATAATGCAACCCACTTTGCCTAAAGCAATTAGACATACAGAACTCTATTAATGAAGCACTGTCTGTCACTAAAAATGTTTTCAGAGCTATAGCTGAAGATTAAAATATTAACTTCTCAAATATTTATGATAGTTACTGACAGCATTTCAAAATGTTACTTTTAACAAAAGTATTTTATTCAGCTCCAGTTTTTAATTTGGATTTTATATTCAAAGACATTATTAACATATGGGAGTCGTGAAATATCTGTGATCTCCACTGAGACTTCTTTACAGAAGGTACATTAGCTCCTTGAAGTTTACAGCACCTTTTTCTATTTTAATATAAACTCTTTCAGAACAAAAAAAAAATGTTAAAAACTTGTCTTTTCTTCAAAAGTAATTTAAAAAAAAAGAGAAGGAGGAGGTTCTTATTGCACTCTACCTATTTTCTGTATGTGAAAGAAAATGGCCCTTCTTGTCAATATATCATTTGGTGCTCTCCTTCCTTTTAGGGTCATTGGTCATCTATGTTCATGAGCACAGAGATTATCCTTTCGCAAACCCTTATGCAGTCAGAAGGCAGGGATGTATGTTGCCAAGTTGTTTATCGAATCTATCAGACATGCTGAGGAGGAGCAGACTATTACATTAAAAAATGTAATGCCTGTTCTGTATTACCACTGCTTACCAAGCTGCTTGGGAAAGGGTTTTGCACAATTCCTCCGTGAGCAATACAAATCTGCAGCATTCTGAGTACAGGAGAGCATAACTGAGGTCCTTCTCCTTTTTCCTATAGTTTAAATTGTATTCAGTGCTGCTTACTGTTACATTATAATTTGTGGTGTTATTTTTGAAGTTAACTAGTTTTTTTGGCTTTTATTCTGCATCCCTAATTTACAAGAAAAAAAACTTAGTCATGCACTTGCCCCAGTAAACTGTACGGGAATATTTGTATGCATAGAAGTTGAATGGACAAGACCTTAATTTATGTTCCATATGGAGACTGAGATGACTACTGTGATACTTGAGGATTTATAGCTTTACCAGGACTATGCAGGAATGATACCACTGTAATACTGTGGAATTATTGCCCTTCTATTGTGCCAAAAAATCAGCAAATAAAAAAGCCATGTTGTTAGCACTGCATCATTTTCTAGTACCATGGTGGTAAAAACTGACTGCTATTATGTATTAGTCCTGCCACTGCTTTTATGTTTGGTAAGGGTATTGCCTTGGTTTTGGAGCTATTACAGTCTATGGGAATCAATTATATGTACTTGAACTAAGAAGGATTTACTTGGTAACTGTAATGGCTCTGAAAGAGCCATTATGATCTGTCATGTCAAAAATGCACATGTGCCTACAGTAGATACAAACAGAGCTGTGCAAAAAGTTTCATACATAAAGCAAGCTATTTTTGTTAGCTTCCCTGACAAAACAAAACAAGCGTTTGCTGCTGAAGTACTTTCACAAGTTTTCATAATAAATGAAAAGGAGTTCCTGCCATTCCTCTGCCTTGTGCTTTGCTAAACGAAAGCCTGTGTGTTGCATGAGAGGGAATCAGGAGAGACATTACTGAAGAGCAAAGTTCAATGAATCACAGTGTTTTGGGGATAGATGAAACCAGTTAAAAGGGGAAAAAAAGTGAAATAAATAGAAGGGAAGACTTCTTCAAGTAAAAGGGAGCAAATGTGAGATCGCTATCATTACATATGTCCATGAAAGGGATATGATAGCTCCTTGTCAAGACTGAGCAAATAGGTTACACCTTGACAACTGTAGTCATGATATAGATGCATGTACAGAGCATCAGAACATCCTGGAGTCAGACTGAAGTATAAACAGGGTCAATGAGAATAAGGTTTCTTGTGTCCATGCTGCAGGATAGATGCAGTCCATAGTCTTAGTTTCCTCATCATCCACATTGGTGGACTTTACTGCAGAGCATTGCAGCTCCCTCTGTACTTGTCTGTCTAGGTGTCCACTGAAAGAGACAAGCACACTGAGGGATTGTACTTGCATTTCTATTTCTGACCTGGAATCAGGAAGCAGCCAGGGAATTAAAGCCATACATCCCACCCCAAGCATATCTGCCCAGTAGGGCAGATGTGGCTGACATGAGGTTTGGGATGAAGTCATGCTGGAGTGAATGCCAAGGGTGCGTGGGGGGCACCATGCAGCCCAGCGTGACCCAAGCTGGTGTTCAGCTTGCACCCAAGACAGTTAGAGCAGGGGTGAGATGCAAGTGCAGCAATCACCTGTACAACTGAAACAAAAACTCATGTTACATTTGGGTCAAGGAGAGCAAGGTCCTGTGATAGGAACATTTCATCACACAGTGCCCACTAAACTATTTCTAGCCACATTATTAATTTCTGCCTGTAAAATTTCCTGCATGGGCAAATGAAGGCAAGATGGCTGTGTAGCTACATTCAGTTTGTAGGTCAGGTGGCAGTGGCTGTAAAAGGGGAATGATCATCTGTAATGACTTTTTTGTGATGACCCTCTTTAAAGAAACAGTTAGATGATCAGATCTTATAAACTAATACAGGCAATGCCATATTCTTGCAGTAGAGTGTGGGCATCATTGATGTATTTTCTTTTAAATAAAACAAAAAGGCATTAAAAATGGGTCTATAATTCATGATGCCCACTGATATATTACTGTTGTTTTCTAATACAGAACTTTGTTATGTAGTTTTATTATTGGTTTTACATATCTTTTTTTTACATTTGTACATTGCTTTAAATAATTGTGCCAAACTTGATTGCAGCACTTTCCCCAAAATCCTGGTTGTCAGATACAGGGTGAAGAATGGTCTACAATGGTATAGCTGTGTGGTTTGCAAGTTGCTTGTTTGTTTATTGGTCTAATTTTCAGTAATGGAGGAATACTATTTAGAATGCAGCAAAAACCTTTCAATCCCAAATGAGCATGTCCAAAAAAAGAAACAGAGATTTTACTTTTAGCTCATCTTCAGATTCACAAGGGACAATAAGGGAGATTCATTAGGCCATTTGTTACTGTCATCTGCCATGATTCAAAATGAAATACTAAATGTTTCATGGACGCAGAAAAAGAGCAGTATTTGTCTTTGTGTTGGCTATGCAAAGACTGTATGGCTTTCAGCCTCCATACAAGAGGCCTGATGGATGAAAGGGGGAAGGGTGGTGCCATCTGAATGATGATGGGCTAATATCATCATCCTCTTGTCAGCTGTAATAGGCTTTTCCTCACAGAAATAATTCATAAAACTGCTACATTATATTCTATCCCTGACAGGCCCTATCTATCCTGCAACCCAGCAGGCTCACAACTAATAAGAAAATATGTGGTTCAGGAACCCTGAAAAATTAAACAGGTAGTTTATGAACAATTTGTTTCATGGGGATGTTTATTATGTTTATTAAATATTGAGCCTTTAATGTTTTCCCAGTACAGATGATATCATAAAAATGCTGACTTAAGCCTCAGTTGTATTCTTAGAAAGTGGCATTTTATAGCTCTTGTAGTACCTAGTAAATAACTAAATTGCAGTGGTTTATATGTGTGCACAGAACAGAATTTATAGGAAGCAAGTATATTTTTATTCTGCATGTGCAGTGTATTTAATATATTCATAATAGACACATGCAAACTACCAAAATATTGATCATGTTCTTTGGTTTAAAGAAGACCCGTATTTCAGAGCCTTGAGTAGGGAAGGTCAGGCATTTGTTTTATTGCTTGTACTAAAGGAGAAACACTGAGTTTGGTCTTTGAAGTGTCAAGGCAAAAACTCTGTGTGCTCTAATGATAAACTTAACCAGGAATACTGGTTTGCAACTATCATTTTTATAGAAATTCTTTAAACAGGTTCTTATTATAGGATAACCAGAATGAAATTGCTCAGGCTAAAGCCAATATGCTACCATGACTTTCCATGAAAAAAGTGAGGGGTGCCAGAGCTTGGTCTCCTTACACAGGACAAATTTCCCATGGCTGGACAGAGTGCAGGATTGGGTCTGGAGAAGACCTGGAGAGCACGGAGGAAGCATAATGCACAATCACACTCTTTCCATGTCCATACCTTTTTATTCCAACTTCTTCCTTCAGAGTTTATTGAATAATTGATAGTTCTGCAGCAGGGTATGAAAACTGGCAAGTAGAAAACTTCTATTCTTAATGAATTTGTAATAATAAATAATGCTTATGATATTAAAAAGCTGTATTCCACAGACATATTACAAAGAGCATGTGCATGACATGATTTACAGAAATATTGCACAGATCTTTCATTAAGCCTTTCAGGAATCACAAGCTGTTCTCATATCATTCTATTCCTGGTAAGAGGGTAGACTGTAATAAAGAGTAAGATCACTGAATACACAGATAGAAACTGTCTAGAATCAGCATGACTTCTACAACAGGAAATTCTGCCTATCTAACCTGCTGGAGTCCCGTGAAGGTTTCAGTAAGCACATGGATTAAGAGGATACAGAGGACATAATATATTTGGATTTTCAAAAAGCCATTGACAGGGCTAGTAAAGAAACCAGTTACCACAGGTGTTGAGAAAAATGTCTTATATGGATTGCAAACTGGTTAAAGAATAGGAAGCAAAGGGTAGGGCTTTTTAGTTGTTTTACAGGATGGATCGGTCCCCCCCGAGTGACAGACACTGACATTGGTTTTATTAAATATTTTCATCAGGGACCTGGAGAAGAGAGTGTGCAGTGAAATTTCCAAGTCTGAGGATGATATCAAGCTATTCTGTGTGGTCAAATATCACTGCCAACCAGCTGAAGGAACTTCAGAGCTGAAAATAAAGGCGGCAAAACCGAGCAGAGAAGGAAGATGGCAAATGAACTTCAGTGTAGATAAATCTAAGGTAATGTATCAGGGAAGAATAATCTGAGCTGGGCCCTGTGAGGCTAAACTCAGAATGACCATTCAGAACTCAGGAAAGGCATCTTGGAGTCACCCCTGGCAAGTCTCTGAGGTCATGAGCTCAGCATGCAATAGCCGGCAAAACCAACAAAATGCAGGATGTCATCAGAAAAGGTTTTTAGAACAAGATAATAATCATTTTGCTGCTATATAAAAATGTGAGTGTGCCTACATTTTTAGTACTGTATGCAGTTCTGGTCTCCATGTCTCAAGAGAGATGCCATGAAATTGGAGGAGGAACAGAGGAGGCAATTACAATAATCAAGAAGGTGGATCAACTGCATATGGAGAGGCTAAGAAGTCTGGGATTGAAAAGATGGCTGAGGACAATTGTGGTCAAGGTTTATTACCAAGTGGATAATCTGAGTGTGGAACTGTTCAACAAGTTCCACACAATATGAGAGCAAGCACCGCTCACTAAAACCTATAAAGAGCCATCTAAAAACAAATAAAAGAAAGTACTTCTTTGTGCAGTGAGTAGATAACTACAGAAACTTGCTTCCAGAGAAGGCTGTGGAGGACAGACAGTAGAAACAGGTTCAGAAGGAAATTAGAAAGCAACAGGTCCATGAATGTTGCTTACAAAGTCTAGGCAGCAATGTACCTTCTAATATTCTTAATACAGCAGTTCTGGACAGTGGGGGAGTATGAGGAGAACTGACTGTAGAAAGTCCCTAATAGTGTCTCCCATGCTACTGTCATAGACAGAATACTGGGCTACATTGACCATGGGTCTGAACCAGTAAGGCTCTTCTAATGTTCTTAATGTGTCTTAATTTTTTCCACGTGTCTAATTTTCTTCTCATTTCCTCCAGTTTTACATTTGTGTAGTTTCAAAGACTTCTGTGTTTTCTCTCCTACTTCATATCAATGTATATAAAAGGTGGATTGGGTCTCCTCTCTTTCATATACATACGGTTTTAAAAGTTGTACTCATATCCATACATACAGAGCAGAAAACCTGAAAATCCAAATAAGGAAAAACATGTCAGAATAAAGAGACTAAAAGCTTTAACTCAATGGCTTAAGCCTGAAAAAACAATGTACCTTTTTAAAAATCCATGCAATTTCTTTCATTTTCACTGAAAAATGTTTGTTTATTCTTTGCTTTTACAAAGACTTGGCACACATGCTACTTCTTTTGAACTTCAAGAGTAAACAATAAAAGCTGTTTCCATGCCCTGCCCCCTCCAAACTCAAACATCTTTCATTTTTTCCCTAATGGAGCTGGAAAAGATCTCTTGTTATATGAAATCTTTATAATGAATTTTTCGAACAGGAAAAGGAAAAAAATGTCATTTATTATTAACTATGAGCCACATGGCTACCTTGCTCTCTCTGGATAACATAAACTCATTTCTATAACAACCCAGACCAGACACAATCCAGTTATAGTAGTGGGCTCTCAGGCTGTATGTCCTCTTTTGAAAGAAGATAATTTACTTTATGCATTGAGGGGGCAAGAGGTTGATAAGGCACATTTGGGACACTAATTCCAGTCTCTGTTTCACAGTTCACCCTGTTTGTTTATGGAACTTCAATTACTGCTAAAAGTTGGTAAGACCTGTACTGGTCCTTCTCTGATGGCAAGTCACTTTTCTGGAGCAATGGCTCCCTGCTGATTGCAGGCAGGTGTGTTTGGCAGCAGGGTACCATGGAAGGGGGCCATACATCTTACGTGCTCGGCTCTGTGGTGCAAACCATGTCATCTGCTGTCCATCTCTATGGGATGCCCTATAGGCAGTCTGTGTGCTGAACCCCTGTGGTGTCAATGGTCGTTCCACAGCTAAAGCAAGCCCATCTCTAGGGCGCAGACTGCAGGGATGTGTGCTGCTCTTCAGCTGTATGTGCAGAAATGTGTGCCTTGTAGTATGTCACACATGTTGTGTGATCTGATGTGCTCTGACACACTTAGAGGCCCGTGTTGTGCCGTGTCACCAATTTATAGAAATACCATTTTCATTGGCAGGCAGTTAGAAGCAATTAATTACCCGTGGATGGCATGTACAGCTGTTGCTTATGTATGGAAACAGAAGAGAAATTAGATTTAATTGGTTTAGTATAATGAAGAAAGTGGCATTTATTTTATTATAGCTTTTGTAAACTGAGCCACTTGATTTTCATTTTTATCATTTTTTGGAAATAGTTGGGCAAAATTCTCTTGACAGATGAAAAAATCCCAGAGGAACAAAAGCTGAGGATGTTCAGTTGCCTTGTTAGAAATTTGCAGGATCAGAGGAGGAACAGAGATACTACACTAATGAATGATTAAATCAAATATTTTGCTATGTATGACTATTGCTGCAATTTGGACTAACTCCCAAATATGCATCGTACAGTAGCTGTATATCTTTTTTTGAAGAAATTCAAAGTCCAGATTTCAATGGGAAAAACTGGTGTAAATTATTAAATCACTCAGAATAGATATTTGTGTTGTTGATTATATTAGACCTACTGACACAAAGTGATAGTGAAGAGAAAAACAGTTATATCTGCATGTGAAATGTAAACATATTCTATAAGTACAAACCAAATTCTATTGCAACATATCTACAAAACATTGGTATTAAACAGCTCGTGTTTGACTGGATTCTGCTCCCAATTTTCCTCAAGTAACTATGAGGTTAAATACATCTATTTCCTTAGCTCAGGCCAGCATAATAAAGAGAAAAATTTAGTTCCATGTCCCTAACATTTAGCTCATTAATGTTTTTGAAAATACTCCTTGTTAAGAGGTGCTGTCCATGTGCAAAGTATTGGTATGGCGTTATAGCTATTAAACCTTATAAATAAACATCTTTCTACATTACTGTCAATTTAATGTTCACTTTCTAATTATTTAATGTGAATATATGCAATATAATCTGCATTCATGCAGTGCTCTTTTGAAGGCATTTTCTGTAGCCCTGTAAAAATTACTGCAAACTAATGTTTGTGATGTAACGCTAAGTTTATTTTTCACATTCACAATTAAACAAAAAAAACTAGGTGCATACTGTGTAGCTGCATGCTGTGCTGCATGCAGGGAGACTGATGTTAAAACACTGGGGGAAAAATATTTTAAAATTATTCTGAATACAAACATTTCCCAATTGATTAAAGAGACCAGTTGTATTTTAACTTCATTTTATATCCCCTTTCAGAAAGCCAAATATTTAGAAATATATATATTTTTTTTTAAGAACAGCATCTTATAAATGATTATAATGAGACCTCATGGAACTGTCAGGCTGAATGTAGCAATCTACAAATGTTTAAAAGAAACATAAAAAATTCTAGAATGCCAATGAGTGTTTCAAAATCAGGCAGCTCAGCTGAGAGTACCTTCCAATTTAGTGTTCCACAAAAAAGAATGGAGTATTTTGCTAAATAACAGTCATAAACCATTTAATTATTACCATGAGGGAGGGAAGGAGGGAAGGGAGGAAGAAAGAAAGGAAGGAAAGGAGGGAGGAAGGAAGGAAGGGAGGGAGGAAAAGAGGGAGGGAAAGAAAAAGAAAAGAAAGAAAGAAAAAGAAAAAGAAAGAAAGAAAAAGAAAAAGAAAGAAAGAAAGAAAAAGAAAGAAGAAAGAAGGAAAAAAAAAGAAAGAAAGAAATGAAAGCTGTTTCAGGCTTTGGGTTTTGTTTTTTTTAAGGTTTTTTTTAAAATTTCCACTTGATGTTTTTCATAGACAGGGTCAAACTCATCCCTCTGAATTCGGGGCGGGGGGGGGAATATCAAATTTAGATATGAAGTTCAGTGATTTCCTTTCTCTCAAAAATAGTCCTGGAAGAGAAACCCTGAACCTCTGGAAAAGACCAAAACCAGACTGTTCTTTTGACCACAGCTAAAACTGTTCATGTTGTTCACTCCACTACCCAGTGAGTCAGAGAAATATCAGCTGCTGTGTTTACCAATATAGAAGTCAACGGGGTGTAAAGTGTAGAGCAAATATTTCAGAGTGGAAAACAGTTTCATGCAGGTGCTGTAAATGATTTACTGAATTAGAAAAAAGTAAAATTTTAATAAAAGCCTAAGTTCTGCACACATTGATCAGTATTTGATCAGTTGATTTTGGCAGCTTTTTAAAATTAGATGTATTGAGAGACAAGTGTACTCTGGAAAGTAAAAATGACCTTTGGATGATAAACAGTACTTTATACAGAAAGTTTGTGTAAACACAATTAATGTAGGATTGCTTACTGAAACCATAAACTGATGACAGATATTTTCATTGCAAGCATTTCTGTATATCAGTGTTGTGAAAAAAACATGCCATCTAATGCTACTAATTTCCTTTATTTACCTTTTTTAAAAAAAAAATCTCAGATGCACTTAGTAAAAGCAGCATGTACCTGTCTGTCAGCAGAGCAGCCTTTAGCATTTATTCACCTCCTATTCTGCAGAACACATGCCTGGAGCAGCTGGCAGACACATTCAGGGAAACAACTGGTCCCTGTCAACACCACCCAACCTTCTGAGGCCAAGCAGGCACTTAGAAAGTCACAAATAAAGACCAGTGTTTTGTTTTGCCAATAGCCTGGTGTGTTTTCCCCTCCTCTTTTGTTCAGAATGTGCAACACCATTAAAGGGACCTGATTAGAACAAAGGAACAGGGATCACTGTAACAATTATGATAGAAATGAAAATGCATAATAAAAAAACAAACCCCAAAATCAGGAAAATAATGCCAGGTGAAGATGAATACACATCCGCTGGGAACAATTACATAGCAGATGCATCCAAAAATTCATTATCAACGTATAATTTGACATGTTCCTGGTAATGTTATTCATTGCATTTACAAATAATTCATCACAGGTGTTGTGAACTAAAATGGCATACAAGATCCTTATGTTATTCACTGGGACAAGAGGAAATGTCCACTTTGTAAACACACATTGCATCCAATTTTATAAAATGGTTTTGTCTTTTGTTGTGTAAATCCTTCTGCCATGCCAGATAAATCAGATATAGGGAAACTGCTTTCTTTCCAAAGCATATTTATTCCCACTAAAGGACTGGTAAATATTCTATTATTTTATTTCTCTTTTCTATTTTTCTTCATTTTCTCAAAAACAAAGCACCTGATTTTGCAAGCTCTTGTTTATGTTGTTAGTTTCACTGATTTCAGTTACTTCTGTGTACTTCTAATGTTGGAGGTCTTATTCCTTTGAGCTCGTTTTTAATATCAGATCCTCTGGCAGGGGCAAGTCCTGTTCATTCAAGTATATCACCATTATTTTAAATAGAAATGTATATGCATGAATGAATGGAGCAGGGGCTGATGCAGGATATTTTTTCTGTAGTCCAGCTCAAGGCAAATCTCTTATTTAAACTTTTTGTTTATTGGTTCAGAGTTAATTCTTCAATGAAGTTATGGAGAATTTTACTTGTGTAAGTTGTACGAAATCCAGTCATCAGTAGAAACTAGCAAAAGGCAACATTTCATTCCAGGTCAGATTTCATAAATAATGACAAAACAAATACACCTACATTTCTCTTGTAGCCTGAAATTCATCAAACAGATTCACTGTCTTTATTATAAAGCCCTATTGCAATAGTATAGCAATAATTGATTAGCCCTTGACACGAGCAAGGGGCCCAGCAGCACTGTGTTTTTAATCCTAGTATGCTGTGTCAAATAGAGCCTTCAAGCACATATATAAAGATGAACACACCTTTGAAAAAGAAGTAATTAATAATTTGTCCTAGCCTGGGTAATATATGATGCATTCCAATCATTTTTTGCCAGGAATTTCAGATCACTGGTGTAAACACTCTTGAAGTTTTTTTAGGTAGTTTTTTATTTGGAGATTGGTTGCTTCATATTGAGCCAATTATTGTTCCTTGTTATGACTTCTCCTCACTACATTTGACTGCTACACCAGATGCAGGGCATTGCCATACAACAATGCAATAGCACTGCACAGTTTTGCATCTGACCTGATCGTAGCCTACCTGGATCCACGGTGGCACACACAGCATATGCCACCCCAGCAGCTGAGGAAGATGACCCTCAGAACCTTTTTTAGTGTGGTGGACTGCAGTTGGTAAGAACTATTCATTAGGCCAGAGAGAGACAATGTGAAAGCAAACGAGACTAACTCGCAGGTTGGAAGCTTCCACTCAGGAAACCAGTCAAACTAATTAGCAAAAGAACTGTATTCCAGACTCCTCACTGCTGGGTGAGTGTTGTAATCATGAGGCTAAAGAATGATATTCAGTCTCTGGGTGAGAAGTATTGCATGAAAAGTGGAGAAGATTCAACTGGACAGAAATCCCAACCTCCTTTTAGAACAATATATGATTTGAGGCATAAGGCACCTGTTGAAGTGATAGGGCACTGAAAACAATTGTCTGCCCTGGATGATTGCACAAACTATCAAGCTATTTTTCTGATAGAAGTGAGATGCCATCATCGACATTTCTTCAGGTAGGTGTGTTTTGATTGTGGGGAATGATTTCCCTTCACCTCCCACCCTTACTCTTTTAAAGAAAGGGGTTACAAATCTACTTTGAGGTACGTATTTCAAGCTGAGACTCTTCAGTGGAAGAACATATGTACTTCCTTGTAAGGTACTAAAATATTGATTGAAAAAGGGCTGATTTTCAGGCAAACTACCCTCAGTGATGAGGGATATGTATTGTCATACAACAGGCCAGAAAGCCCAAGTATCTGCTTCAGACTTGTGGACTCTGCTAGTAAGTAGGCGTACAATGTTGTTGCATCCCGGCAGTAGGTTCTTCAGGTAAGAACTTGAAAAAATTGATGAAAGAACAGATGACAGTTGAAAACTGTCTACAGAATTTCTCCTCTATTCCCTGGGGCTGCTGGTCACCAGTTCACATTCCTCAACTAAATAACATTCAACTGCTGAAACTACTAACCCTACCTCCTGTTATGATTAGTCAGGGTATGACACCATCTCCTTGTGGTGGTGTCACCAGTTTTCTACAGCTGAGGGCAGGAGGCAATGACTTGAAATTAGTAATGCTGGCTTTCCAGTAGTCTGGTGACTCTTATCAATCAGTAAGATGTTGAGAGAAGCGTTAAAATTTTTCTACCTGTCCTAGGGAACAGAGTGATGCTACTATACGATCCTTGTTTTTTTCAAAGGAGGAATGGTTGCTATCTTCAAACATCTCTTCTTCTTTAGAGTCTTAGTTTTAAAAGAGAACCATCAGACAGTGGTAATGTTAATATAAATGATTTTATGGACAAAACACTATAAATTAATACATTGATCCTGCAATGATGGACCAAGTAGAAGTAAAATAATATTTTAAAAAAAGATGCAGTGGTTAACCAAAAGTTTGTAAATAATACAGTGCAGTAAAGTGGGAAAATGAAACTTTGAAAGCTCTGACAGGTTTCCCTCTTCTGTAGGATATTCTTCTCTAACACAGCAAGCTATTCTCCTGCAACTAGACTCTGTAAGCAGCCAGTATTTTTACCTGCTGAAGCCATGTCCAGAAACATACTGTCTGACTGCAGGACCAAGTTCCAATTTTAAGGTATTAAATCATGAAGGACATTTATGTAAGTCTCCCTCTCTACTGAAACCCATCATGAAACAAAGGGAGTGCCCCACAGTTATAGGAACTCTACAGTATCATTCCATCTTGCCTATTTATAGGGGAAGCAAACTACAGCCTGTGCTAGGATACAATGTAAGATAGCTACAGCCTAATTTAAGGAAAGGAGAATGGAAAAAGGAAAATGGAAAAAGGAAAAAAGTGGGGAGGGGAGGGCAGGGCAAGGTAGGGTAGGGAAGAAAAAAAAGAGAAAAGAAGAAGTTGGACCAGATTTCTCTTTGTGAACATACTTGCACTCACAGTCCCCCTTTGCATTACTTGCCTATTTCCTCTTTAGTTTATGTACGCAACGATTTTTTTACGTGAAGATATGCAGAGTGACAATGCACCAAAGTTTCACAATAGCAAAGGTATTTGCTATTGACTATTGTCCATCTAGTATGGCTTTTGTTTGTTTATTTGTTTACTTGTTTGTTTGTTTGTTTTTTACAAATGTTTTAGTCAATGAAATAAATGTCAGTGTTTTAATGTGGACAAACTATGAAGATTGTCTGAAATCTATTTTTGCAATTTGTTTGTGAATATTTGCAGATACGGACTTTACAGAAGTCAGGTTTGGTTCAGGAACATTAAAAAAGGTGAAATATGCTGGATAATGTATCTGTAAGGAATAATTTGGCCAGTCCCAGTGGTATGTCAAAGAATTCCATTAGGGGGTCACACAATAATTCTTTTATTCTGTGTGTTGTGCTCTATCATAATGTAACTCAACAAATTATGCACATTGCCATTCCATATACTTGTCTGGAAGCAGAAGAAAACATTCATTAAAATTTTCATCTTGCTTTCAGTATTTTTCTTTGGTATATTTCAAATAAATAAATTAATGAAATGGAGAAATGGGGAATAAACTAATATTATGGTTTCATTATAGGTATTGCAATTATTACAAAACTCTTTTTCCCTCTAACTCATCATCTATAACAAAGCTATCATTACATTTGCATGTTTTATACTGTAACTACTTGAGGGCAATATGTCAGTAAGCATCAGTTTCTAAGTGACTAGAGTTGAAATCATTCTCACTAAATCTTCCACTGAATCTTTTAACAGCAGTGCTAATAATGCTGCATAAAGTGTCATTTTTTATACTTTTTAAAAAACTAATCAACTCACAATTAAAGATTTGGTGAACTTAACACCACTTGGAATAAATAAATACAGCCAAAGGACAGTGGCATAAAGGCTTACAATTTCCTAATTAGTCTAAATAAAGAAGAATGTAAAAATAAAGTTACTGTTTATACAAATGGCTGAAATGTAAGAAGAAAATTCATTTGTTTTTTGTTATTATCATTCTTGCATGGAAAGAGTACATTTTTCAGGTATGAAAGAAGTTACAATAAAAAGAGAATGAAGGAAATCAAACAAAATTGAGGGACTTCCTATTTACACACCCTCTTCCCGCCCTCATTTTCCCAAATTATATCTGACTTCAATCCCACGTAAACATCCTGTCAGCACTTCCCCCACAGGTAGAGTGACCTCCTCCTGGATGTGAAGAATGACGCCATCTACATGTGCTGTACCATTTGGCTAAAGTCCTTCTAATTTTGCAATTGTGGACATAACATAATCTGTCAGTTCTTATGCCAGAAGACTTCTCCTTTTTTTTGTCCTTGTACAATAGCACAAAACTTGTCTGCAAAATCCCCGATGTTTATTAGCACTTCCTCAAATTTATTCGCTATGATTTTTGATAACCTACTCTTATTTAAAACTGCAAACACAGGGTAGATAAATCGTTCTTGGCAATCATTTTTGGATTACAAAGCAGTAAGCATTTTTATTAGGTTGGATATCTTCAGCAAAACAAATATGGTGTGCTCATAAATGGAAAAGAAGTCAGCACTCTATTTTATGCTTTATGAGTCGCCAAGGCGAGCAGCTCCAGTACCCGCATGATCCTCAGCGGAGCGCTCTAGTGCGGTGCACAGGAGGGTTTCCCAAACCAGGGTAACCTCAGGGGGAGCCAAGAGACCCACCAGGAGCCTGCAGCTCACGCAACAGCGGCTGATGAGACCCAGGCGAGGCCAGGAGCGACAGTGGCCAAGCCCCACTACACGTACAAAAGAAGCCCTTAGGGAGCACTAGCAACCAGGAGCACCACAAACAGGGCAGGCAAACAGGGCATGGTGTGTCAGCAAGGGCATGGCGCAGCAGTTTGGGTGGCAATTTGCATGGAAGGGCGTGCAGGAAGGGCACTGAAGCTCTGCCAGGTCGACCAGGGAGCAATGGTATCTACCCAGCAGAAAGCCATGCCCTCTCTAAGCTCTGCACCTGCCACGACTGTCACAGCTTCCCAGACAGAGCTCTGGTGGGAACACGCTGCCGCCCAGGTGTCCAGCTGCAGGGTGTGCTGCTCTTGTGCCAGTACCGGACGGTGTAACCAAACGGCAGCAGTGAGCACAGCTGCGGGAGCTGCGCCCAGGTAGGGGAACTCCTCCACTTAGTGACAGAGCTCCGCGAGGAGGTGGGTAGGCTGAGGAGTAGAAGGGAGAGCGAGAGAGAGACAGACTACTGGAATTGCTCCCTACCTTCCCTGGGACAGGCTCAACAGCCAGACAGGATGTGTGATATGGAGGATTCCCTATCCTCTCTCCACCTGGCTGAACACAGTGACTTAAGGGATAGGGGGCAACGGCAACAAGTTGCTGGCCGGTGCAGCAGGCGCGTCTCCTCTGTGACTACCCCACCTTCCCGGGTGCCCTTGCAGAATAGGTATGAGCCTCTGCAAGTGGAACTGAACAATGATGAGGACAATGGTTCATGTAGCTTAGAGGTGTTGCCGAGGTTAAGACAGCCTGTGCCCTGCATCAAAACCGCTTCCATAAAGAAAAAAAGATGGGTCGTTGTCCTAGGAGACTCCCTTCTAAGGGGAACAGAAGGCCCCATATGCAGACCGGACCCACTTCTTAGGGAAGTCTGCAGCCTCCCTAGGGCCTGGGTTAAAGACATGAAGAGAAAACTTCCTGCCCCGGTACGGCCCTCAGATTATTATCCATTACTGATTTATCAGGTAAGCAGCAATGAAATTGCAACAAGAAGTCCAAGGGCAATCAATAGAGACTTTGGGGCCTTGGGATGACTGGTTAAGGGATCAGGAGCACAAGTAGTGTTCTCCTCTATCCTTCCAGTTACAGGGAATGATGAGGGAGGACACAGGAAGAGCCAGCAGATCAATACCTGGCTCTAAGCCTGGTGTCACCGGCAGAATTTTGGGGTTTTGATCATGGGTCAGTCTACTTGGCACCAGGCCTGCTGGCAACAGACAGGGTACACCTGTCTTAAAGGGGGAAAATATCCCAGAGGTATTTTAGGTGGTATATCCTGCAGTACTGCGAATAGGTCTCGCCTGTGCATTTCCTGTTGTTTTGCCAGAGGAGGTCTCCTAATTCAGTTTTACATTGTTTCTCCTGAGGTAGATGATTTGAGTATGTGAGTTTCTTGGGACACATTTCTGTGTCCTGGTAGTTGTGGTCACTAGACTCTTTAGTGCCAGTTCAACATAAATAAAATAGTCTAAGAATTCCCTCTCTCTCTAGAAAAGGATGTATCTGGGCCTTCTGAATTTCTTTTTCAATAGTAGAAAATTTATTGTCATTATAAAAAAGACAGAGACTGCCTAAGCCAGTGGATATGTGTGAGTACTAAGCATCTGACTGAGCTCTGAGGGTGTGAAAAGCCCTTCTTCTCTTGTTCTTTTCTTCATCCCTTTCTTCTTCCTCCACCCAAACTATTTCAAAATTAGAAAGAAGTCCAAATAACATTTTTCAATATAAACAAAAGAGCTCAGGCTTGAATTTTTCTTCCTCAGTCTCATCTTTATCCATGTGATACCATATCTGGTGCACTGTTACCTCCATCAACTGCTTTTCCTTTGTGGGCAGCCTTGTGAACAACTAGTATTCAGCAATCTTAAGCTAGATGACTACCACAAATACAGCAGTCTGCTTTGTTTTCTTCAGTTGTGTCTCATATAAAGATGTTTAATGTAAAGGCCTTGAGCTAAGAGGTCCATAGAGGAATGAATATGATTTGGTATAAAAGGTAAAGGTGATAGGGAGGGATCTGTAAGAGGAAAGAGGCAGCATAGGGTGATGCCTATTAAGGTTAACTGGACAGAAGGTAGCTGCAGGGGGAACATCCTTGTAAGGTCTAGTGAAAAACCAAAGTGTGGGGATGATATATCGCAAAGGGATTAAGGCAAACAAAATCCTAGGCACCATGTGCAAGCAAATGTCTTTATCTGCACTAAGATTGAATTCTAAAAGCTGATGATGACGGATTTTTTGAATTTAACTCATTATTTGGAGCATAAGTTTGTCGTAAGGAGTTATTCAAAACTGCATATGACATTTCATAACACTGAAAATGTTGTAAACATAATTGACTGGGTTTTATCTTTTTTTATTTTATATGGAGGATACTGGTCTTGAAATGGTCCATAGAAGCGGCATATTAGCATAGATTGTTTGAAAAGATCTTGTAAAAAAGTTATGAAATAAAGTATACAATGCCTCCTTTTATTTTCCCTTTTTTCCACCCGCATTGCCATTACATCTTCAAGCAAGAAAGTACAGTTTTCATGTCAAGAAAAGGACAAGACATTGTCCCCAGCTAGCAGTTAGCTAGCTTTATAGTCATTAATCTCTATTTGAGATATCCATAATGTCTATCATCTGGAGAATTATCTAGGGCATCAGCAAATTTCTTCTTGAGCTCAGTAGAGCTTCTAACAAAGGCTGTAGGAGTTTATACATGTGCTCTAATCTAACACATTCCTATGCTGAAAAATTAAAGAATTGGAGTGGTCTCAGGAAGCAGAATTTCTCCTGATCTACTTCTCTACTTAGAGAACTTTACAGTTACAATACATGGTCACAATGGTATAGAGAGCATATAGCAGTGGGAATAATCTTTTCCTAAATTACGTTGTTTGCTGTGGTCATACCCTAACAAAAGAGCAGTTCTTATACTGCCTGTGGCCTGACAGAATGGCACTGAAGTATTATGTACATCAAAGTTATACCAGTTAAACACAGAATTCTATGGGTGCAATAAGTTGAGGCACAAGTTCGATTTGATAAGTATATAAACTCTTTATTTACTTCTCACAACTACTCTTACAAGATATTGTTTCTCAGAATGTTTATGGGTGCATGTATATCTGTGCACATGTGGTTTACCACACTTAATTTTTCAAGTCCTGCTCTTCCTCATGAATATTTCAACCATGCAGATAGAAGGAAAAAATACCATGTTATTCAAGTAACCAGTAACATCAAGTGAATAACAATAGGCAGAAATAATCAAAACTATAATCGTAGTAGGCAATTCATGACAAACTATAAGACTTAAATTGTTTGCATAAAAAAGAGAAACAACTTGGAATGAAAATCACTTCAGAAACACAAAATCCCTATTTATATAAAATTTGTGAACTGAAAAGAGGCTAAATTTGTTAAAAAAAAGAGCTGCTGCAAGTAGTTTACGTAGATGAAGTAGTTCACCGAGCTCTAATAACGATGCAAACAACTTTAAGTATCCAGAGCTTTAAAAGTATTCAGAGAAGATCAGGTGTATCTTCCCTGTTGATATTTGTCTAGTACAAAAGAAGAGATATTCTTAAAATACACATAAAACTAGAATGAAATAATTTGTAAGCAAAGCATCTCAAAACCCAGCAAATAATATCTCAATCTTCCTATATTCTTTTTTAGTCACTGCACCACAGCGTGAGTAATTTTGAAACTGCAGCATTCCATTTATTGTACAATTATGTTATATTATTTTCCTGTTGCCACAAAGCTTCCATGAAAACATGCTCCATATATGCCTAAGAAGTTTACCTTGTATGAATATTTGCATTAAATAAATGAAAATTCACCCCTTTCTAAAGATATCATGCCGAGACACAAAAGTGTTCCCTGCTATTAGGAATGTGCTTGTACAGATCTAAAAATTGTAAATGAATTTGTAGATGGTTGGTTCCATTTAAGTAAAATAGACTGAGCATAGATCTTTATGAAAATGGGTTTGCTTAACCAGAAAACACAAATATTTCTATTAAATGTGCTTTCAGGTTTAACTCCAAATTCCTGATTTCTCATGGATATATGATTTTATGGAGCTATACTTAAAAACAGTGTTCCAATGACAGTCTGTAGTCTCTTTCTCCAACATTTTAGGGTACAGTAAAAGCTTCAGAAGACCCATGGACAGTTTAGATAAATCCATGGTATAGCACCTAGGGCAGAGTTTTATCCATTTATTTCCCCAATACTGAGCTACCTAAATCACTGATTTAATTATAATGGGGAGCTTACGTTATAATTATGCTTACTGTTGTGGATTGAAAAAGTCAAGCTGACTGTGTATAACTTCTATTAAATGCAAAGCACATACTATTGCACTTTATTTTTATTTAAAATTACATTACTTTTCTGAGTGGCTAATGAAGAAAAAACAACAAAAACAAAAGAATGAGAATGTGTGTGTGTGTGTGTGTGTGTGTGTAATACACAATGCCTAGGGTTTTGAAAATGAAATTAAACAGCAATAGGGAAAAAATCACATGAGGAGAAATGAAGCTTCAGAACAAATGTATTTTTGTGATACTGTCTGTAATTCATGCTAGATAATCATGAACCCAGCAGTTAATGACCTCTACTCTGATACTTTAAGTCCAACCAAAGATAATGGTGTCCTGCGTAAATTAACAAACCCAGTGGTAAACTTGCTTCTAGTTCAGCAGGAGACAGTGTGCAAATTAGCATTGGTTCTTAATAAGATCAGTGTCCTGCAATCTACAGTTCTGTAGTGTTCATAATGCTGTTTCTTCTCAGGTGAAAATTTTTTCTCTAGAGGACACTTGCACAATACATTCTTCTGACAGAGAATCATCCTCACCCTAATCAGTTCCCTCCTTGAAAACTTTCCCTATTTCTTACACTTTCATGCTGTGAGTGCTGCTGTGAGTTGTTGGGAATGATTATTCATTTGTAAGCTTCTTTAATAACATTTCCTTTAGATGTTGAGGTACCCAACAGAGCAAACCAGGATTTGATTTTATAATTATAACTATTCAGCAAAAGTAATGGTCACTCTTTTGGCAATCCTTGCCTAATTTGTTCATCATAGTTTATTATCTTCTGAAAATATCAAATAAACAATTATCTGTTACATAATTCAAAGGTAAACTATCATCAAGGACCTAATTCTGGGAACTACACTGCATATTGCCCTTGTATGGTTAGAGTCAAACTCTATCCATCCAATTCTGAAATCAGATTGCTCGACAGCTGTCCCGAGGTGTCCTGCACCATTTGGGAACTGGCCCCAATACCTAGCTCTCCACACCACAGATCATATGCACAAAGGTGCATTCAGGAGAAATATAACATTTTCTGCTAAAGAACAATGATATATTGGAGATTTAACAGCATCATCCATGTGGTAAAATAATTTGTTGGAGTTTCCCTTTCTAGGCTATAAAATCACAATTATTTGAAAGCCAGATATTTAGGGTTTTTTTAAAATATGTTCTAAAACTGGTAAGTGGGATTATAGTGAGCACCTACAGACTAATATTCACCAGTTTATTTGATTAATTTCTTTCTATCACTTGTTAAAAAAAATTATTTGCAGGCAATCTTTCCACTATTCAGCGATCTCTGTAGATGATCAGACCATATATGCCAAATAAATAAGTTATGTATGTTGCCCAACAGTAGATGAATACTTTTTCTATCAACAAAATTTTTACAATATTAGATGAGGTCTACTGAGGACATTTCAGCTATAATTTATGGGCTGAAAAAAGAGGAAGGTCTCTAATTTGTCTGTGTATACTGATGCATGATTATGAAGTTGGGGGGAAAGGGGATGTTCCAGCACATACCTGATAGAGAGAGGAGAATGTGGTATATTCTTCATCCACTGCTAATGGGAGTTTTGTAAGAAAAAGTTTCATACACAGCTCTTGTCTGAACAAACCTCTCACTGTAAAATGTTTACCTTTAATGACATGTACTATTATTTCATGATTATTTTAAAATACACTTAAAGAGTTTTACATGTTAACCAGCTACTAAGAATGCCTTAATAGAGAACTAATTTTTGTTAGAGGTGTCTCGACAATTTGAATTTTATATGCATGCATTATGTTTTCTTAAAATGGGGAAATTATGCATCTGAAGGAATCTGTCTAGAATAATGGGGTTCTATAGAGGTTACTTTAATCACGTTCACCAGCAGTTATAGCTGTTTTACATCTTATTTGCAACAAAAGGGAACTCTAATTATCTTCAAAAAGAGCATAAAATGGTGTGCTTTGCTGCTGATGTAATGTTGATTCGTGAATGCTGCTGATAGGAACTGACAACTAAATACATGTCACACTTTTAAGAAATCAGTAGTGGTGACAGGATAACCCTCTTTTGTGACCTGGGGACCAGGAGATGGGGTATATATTTGCTTGCTAAATGGAAACAATTTACAGTTTTCACTTTAAAATAAAAATAAAAATGCTGTTGTAGATGGGTTATCGATTATTTTTAACAATGCACCACTTCCGTTATGACTTGGAAGCTGCCTTCTGTAAATTAAATCTAGTGCTTACTAGATTTACAGTAAGCACTAGATAAAATATGAGACTTTTTTGCATATTTTTCTCATTTTTTGTAGACTACTGACTATTTTATCTACGTATTTATATAAAATATCTATAATAGATATGTATTCACTGCACTTGTAAAAAAGGACAATAAAGAATTTCAACATCATGAATCATGGTTTCAAATGCTTGCATTTTAAGCTCACATTTTTAACTGAAAATGAGAAACATGCAGCCCACCAAAAAGTGTAAAACTCATCAGATAGGATTCAACTGTATGTCAACACCCATGCCACCCGTGTGCAAGAAACAATTGGCTTATACTCCATTTCCAGTATGGAATAGATCAACGGAGATCTAAAAACATTACACATAACCAATATTTGCTATATGGCACTGTTTAAGATTCACAGTGGAAAGTTACTACTTGACATCTCATGCCTGAATGCTCTGTGCTTAACCTAAATATTGAGATACCTGCCCTGTATGAAAGTTTAACTCACAGTCTTTGTTTATTTAAACTATGGACAGTAATTAAAATGCTTATATAGGCTGAATTCAGCTGTATTTTATAACTGTCAATTTCCATCAACATTAATGGATTTTAACACCTTACCAGGTCTAACTCGGACTGCAAAGGGTTAAAATAGTCTATATTTATTACTGTGTACCTCTTCTGTGGCGCTTATTGAGTAATAAATATTTGTACAGTATTTCCTTTCATAAATTTGTCAGCTCTGCATGCCAATGGTATTTGCATGTGTGACTGTGTATTAGTATGCAGTCAATCATTTGTGCATGGTTAAATACAACCAAAGGTTTTCCTCAAATGAAAAAAAAAAGAAAAAAGAAAAATATGGTCCACCTTTAGTATTATTCTGCCCAGACAGTCTATGGCTTAGAGGTCATTAAAGTTGAAAATATGTTTTATGAGATGTCTTTCTGCTAGTTGTGTCTCCTTCTGTGCACTTTCTCTATACCTTTGTTATGATCATTTGCTCACATAACTAATGCCAAATCTGCAATACAAGTACCATTATTTTGCCAGTACTTTCACTTATAGGTGTTGTCTGATAATTTATTTTACATCCATGTTACAACAGCATCATGTAAATACTAGATTTGATCCAAAAACTCCTACAAGTAGCTTCAGCAAACTTTAAAGCACAAATGGACATATGTCTGACTAGAGGTTGGTTTGGAGAGAGGAGGAATGGTCTAAAAAGCTTTTCTACCTAGGTTCTTGGAGTTTTTAAGTAACATTTTTATTAGATGTGGTTTATTTACTTTGCATTTAAGGAATACTCTTGTACACACTCTTTAAATGGACAAGAGTGGTTCTCTTCTGCTAAATATCTGGGGAATGTCCTTTTTTTTATGGTCTATTTTTTTTCTACTAGTCACCCAGGCATATTTTGTTGCAATAGTCAGCACATTACTCAGATGGAAAGAAAATGCAGGCTTATGAGTTACTGAATGGTACCCTTCTGTTTAGAGAACAACAAATCAGGTACAAAAAATGCAAAGTTGGTTAGGTTTTTATTCCTTAATTTCCATGAAAAAAATTTCCTCTCTTTTCATCACTGCTAGTTAGAAACTCTGCAAATGTGGGACACATGGAGCTATTTTTGAATACTTAAGAAGATGAAAAATCTTAGTTTGTCTTACATGTATAGCACAAATCCACACTGGTATTTTTTACCTCCACTTTTCCATTAGAAATAAAGAACATATTTCACCTATAAATGAGACTATGTAGGATGATTCCACATATATTACCATTCAAAGGTAAGCTCTCTTCTTCATGAAATTCAGTATCGTAAATAAAATGTTTTGTACTGCTTTAATGTGGTGTCTGGGGTGGCATAAATATTAGTTTCTGAAAGAATGCTTGTCTCTAACAGAAAAGGGGCCTGAGATCAACTGTGAGATGACAGGATTCATCTACTGACGACCTTTTAGACATTTTTCAGCAATTTTTAAAGGACTTCTCTGAGAACTGTGGTGGTCCCATAGTAGCTTCATAGATGGCTTCAGGTGTAGGTTTCTTTTAGTACCATTTCTCTTATGATCTAAATAGCACTTCCAGACTGGTGGGAGGGTCCAGTAGCCTTGTCTAGCACCTGCTATGATGCTCTTTCCTCTTACTATACTCCTGAGAAGGCTTCTTCACATTGAGTGAGAGTTCCTGGACTGCCAATGGCTCAACCTACCCCATTTATGAGTCAGAACAATTTTTACATGAAAAATAATAAATATACAGAAATCTCTATATATAAAAAAGCAGTGAGTCTTTGTATTTTTCTTAGAAACAAAAGGTTACATTAATGACAACTCCAAGAGGTCCTCTAGGTCTTGATATTCCTCCTCAGAAAATGGGAAAATGGTACTTTGATGTTGTTATGCTTTGTTTAAAATAATAAAAGTAATAGTATTGGGGATTTTGACCTGTGTTTCTTTTTCCAAATTCCTTCTGTCTGGATTGTATCCTTGTAAGGAAGAAACATGGAAAAATAAGCGATGTGATTTTAAGCACTTGGCACTACATGATCTCTCATTCCCTCTACTCTGCTAAGCTTCTCAGCAAACAATTCCATTTTCCTATCTCCCTCAGCCCTTCACAAACCTGGTCCCCTCCTCCATCAGACTGGCCCTGCTTGCACCCCCATGTGTCCAGCGCTCAACCAGACAGACCACCAGTTCTCATCTTAAGCTCTGCCCTCAGCTCACATTTCTCTCAAATTCTCTCTCAGTCTCCTGTTCCTAGCCTCCTGTCAATTCTCCTGGCACACCAACCCTATTTTGCTCCTTGTAGGCTCCTTTTTTTCCTTTTATCGGCTCTTGTGGCCTAGGCATGAGCACTGCAGAATGATCCTTTTTTTTCCCTTTTCCAGCAAGTAGACATAGTGAGAAGCAAAGGACCTGTCCCACTGCACGTGGAAGGTGGGGAAAGAAGCGAACAGACCTTCCCACAATATGCCTTTTTCAGCTCTCTTTCTTCTGTTAAGTGTCAGGTTGCTAAGAGGAGAAAAGAAACCCTCCCACAGCAGGCTTCACTGGTTCCTTTCCTCAGGAAGCGGGCGAGCTCGGGAGGCAGGCAAAATGAAAGGCTTTCCTTGTGATGGAGCCAGAATTTTTCAGAGGCCTGGAGGTTCCCATGTCATCATGCAATCTCAGCCAAAACCCCATTACTCATCACTAATTCATGGGAGCTGGCATTACTATGTGTTACTCATTAGCTTTGTTACAACTGTGGGTGGGAGCTCAAAGCAGACATGTTGCTCTCCAGGCCCAGTGTACACAAGCTGGCCCCTTGTGCAAGCATTATTTTTAAATGTCAACTATGTATTAAATGATGACTCAAGGGACTAACAAATCAAAGCTCAAAACAGAGGCACTCATCTGTCTAACAAACATGGAGTTGGATGGTAACTTATCTCATTTAACTACCAAGAATCCTCTGAACTTAACAGCCAGTCTGATACCAGCTGCTTGACTACCCTACCTCATAGCTAAATATCATACACAATATCCTTAAACCCGAACCTCCCACAGGTAGCAGGGCCAAGTGTGGGAAGCTGCAACAAAGTCAAACTTCAGGCGTCAAGAGAGCTCTTGGCACCTGAAGAGCAACACAAAGGAAAAGAATACTGTTCATTGACAAGTTGTTTCTTTTCTTATTACTTAAGAATCCAGGGCCCAAAATATATGACTATAGGGCCTGATCAAAGCCCGTTAATTTCCATAGGAGTCTTGGCATTGACTTTGATAGGCTATGAATCAAGCCCATCCCCAAGTAGAACATATGGGTCTCCTGCACAGCCTATTTCTATTCATATTTTGCATCTTTTTTTTTTATTTCATACATTATTCACAGTTTGTGATGGCAGAAAGACAGTTTATATCCTTGACACAAAGAAAACAAAGAAAGAAATACAGCATATGTGTTGTCATTATTATGAAAACTAAGGCATATTGGGCACAATGCATTTCATTTTCATTATATTGCAGGATTCTAATAAGCATCACTGATAGCTAAGACACTTGTCCTTAGCACAAGCAAAGAAGAAAGAAATGAAAACTTTTCAGATTGTTTTTGAAAATCTTGTATACTGTCTAGGCATTTTAGGCACAAATTTAATTTTACTTCAACATCACAAGTTCCTTTGATGACAAAGTCACGTATCTTTAGTCCCAAACACAAAAGTAAATAAGACATTTAGATAGTTTTCTTTTACTTTGAAGGCAGTTTTATACTGGAAAATGTGAGTGCATAAATCAGGCACGTTGAATTTTCTGGTTCAGTCCAGCTCTGGGCTTAGTAAGGGCAATTATCTAATACCTGATCGAACACAATCGTGTCTCTCTGAAGATCTGCAGAAACATATGAAATCTTTAAGTAAATATAGATTAGGATGGAAAGGCAGGACTGAACCTCCTTTCACAACCAGGACTCTGGGCCCAGCCTTATGCAATATGTACAGTTGCAGCCAAGCTCCTGTATTTGTTTAATCTAAGTTATAACTCAGGATTTCAGAAGACCTGGGGAATGTTGGGAGTTCACCATATTTTTGTTTATCTGAATTTTAATTTGTTACATAATATCTGTCAAGGTTTTTTACTCAAAACTCCCAAATATTTCCCTCACACACTGCCTCCATTTGTTTTCCACTTAGATCTGTTTTTTGTGCGGATTACAAATTAATGTCTGATTGCCAGGAAGAAAGAGTGATTATGAAATCCACAGTAGCAATATTTTAAACAAATAAATAAAAGCAACTGGGAGAAGTCAATAGGATCTCTAAGTATAATGTCTTTTGAAAACTATGGGCAGAATGTTTTCCCACTGAGAGGTGGCAATGGTATTTCTAACAGCATTCAGCAACTAGGAAAGAGAACACTACATGAAAATAGTCTTTTGTGGTGATTTTTTTTCTGGCAGGAAGAAAATGAATGAGTATGATTTTTCTTGTGAGTCAGTGATGAGTGTTTTCCACGTATGCCACTGCTGAGCTTCCTGTAGGCCATAACAAATACAAGTGGGAGGAGAGGATAGTTGTCTGGGAGAAGATCACAGCACTAAAAAAAAAATTCCTCAATTCCATTTCATGGTTTCAGTGAAGCAAGAGAATTCTATTTAAAACTTAAAGATACTTTATCAGATTTTCCCACTGAACTGCAATTCACCCCCCACCAGAGCAATAAGGTCATATTTGTATGCATTTTATTTTGCAGAAAAATGCTCATTCATCAGCTGTGTTCCTGAGTTCTATTAATCTGCATGCATGTGCTCTTTAATAGATTAAAAAAATAATTCTTATGAAAATGATTAGACAGAGTGCTCCTATATACATAGCTTTCCACTGAGTAATACATTTGTAGAGATCTGCTACAGCCATAACCATTTAAACAGTTTAGATTACTGGCCACATGAACATGTTATTTACTGGTTAAAATTTTTTAAAAGCTTAGGATTTGCTGAGTTGTCACATCATAGTTTAAAAAAGCCAACCAGGAAACTCTCTTCTGAACCTGAGAAATTTTTTTTTTTTTTTTTTTTCTTCCCTTTTTTGCTCTAGAGTTAGGGCTAATTTTAGTTCTATGCAAAATAAGCAGTCTTCTGGCCTCTTGGGACAGCAAACCAATTCTGTTAACAGGTGCCCATAGCCCTGATGACCACTTTGCCTGTGCTCGAGTAGTGTACACCACCAAACAGTTATACCCACTTTATTTCTCAACAACTGGACACAGACAGCCTCTCAAGGGAACAGCGGGGGTGGATAAGGTCATAGGTCTTGCTAAAGGAAGCCGTGGTAGTGGAAATGTCTTGTACCATTGTCAGAGCCCAGCCTGTTCTTGAGCCTCACCTTGTGCCAGGCTTGTCCAGGCGTTCTCCTCCCTTGCTCAGGTCTCCTTCCTCCCACTTCCTTCCGTGTTACTCCCTCCCTCCTGTTTGTGCACACAGGAGTTTGCACAGGGAAGGGCTATCAAGAGTGGAAGAAATGTAGGCACAGACTGATGCATGAAGCATGGAGTCTTTCTGTCTCCCCCTCATTTTCAACAGCCCTCCAAAATCTTCCTGACCTTCCAAGACCTATCATCCATTCTCTCCTCACTTTACTTTCCCCCAAAATACTTTTGTTGATTCTCGGTCCTCGCTCCTAAGCACCTAGGAATGTCTCTTTTGGTATAGCAATTTTGAGTTCTCTGATTCCAGGAATGAGAATGGTGCAAACCATTTTGACCTCATCCTCAGAAAAAGCAAATTTCCACTGTCTGTTCTGCTGAGGAGCCCTGAGCCTGCTCTAATTAAGAAAAGTGAAGTTTTCAAAGTTTTCCTGAAAGAGAAAAAAGAGAAGCAAAGAATGTGACAATGAGATGAAACATAATGGTCAGAGAAATAAGGGAAAGCAACACACAAGTTTCTGGAGTCAATCTCTTTCTCGCTGTGACCCAAAAATCCATCTAGGGTTTTGACACTCTTACAATATGAAGCTTTGTGTGAACAGATATTACTTAGATAAATGTTCTGTTTCCAATAAACCTGGAAGGAAATTTCAATATACTTGAAGTGGAGATTCTACCTAGCTTTCAAATAAGTGCTTTACTTATCTTTGATTTTTAAAAGCAGCCAGTTTATGCTATATGCTCCTTCAACTATATTTCAGATATGAATTTTTATTAATGTCATTGTGATTACTTGCTTTCCTGACTCCATGTAAGGAATAGGATTTGTTTAATCTCCTTTCTCTCCAAGCCTACTTGTCATCCTGAGTTGCAACCTTAAAAAAAAAAATCTTAATTTGGCTAGTTGTCTGATAGTATTTGGCTTCTTCTAGATTAGGGTGGGGTTTGTGTCTTTAATAAAAGGAAGATATTTTAAGAGTAACTCAGTGCTGACTACCAATATGAAAAAACTTTTAATATTGCTGACTTAAGGACTATTATTACAGATAAGATATATTTTGATCTACTCAGCAATGTGAAAATATTATATTTGCAGCAAAGAAATATTTAACCCAACAAAAACCAGCAAGGAGAAGAAAATTCAAGAACTCAGAAACCTAAGAACAGATCTTTAACATATGTAGGCATTTCTCTTATAGTCTGAAACCAATATTCAAGCAAAAATTTTCACTCTGAAAATCTCTACAGATACAGATGAGAATAATTTTTTGTTCAACAGCTTTCCTTAGTTAGTAGTATAATGGAAGTTTTAAATATTGCCACATCCAGAACTGGATTCTTAGTTTTATTTTCTTTTAATGACATTTTGCATGACTGAGATTCCTGAAATTCACAATTCTGGTTTACATGTTTGAAAGTGGAAAGGAATCGGTATTGCAGTTTAAAAAGAGAACCTAAAAAATAAAAATGAAATTTTTAAAACTGTACTATATTAAAAGCCTGAAGGAAAGAATCAGTTTGAAAGCTGTATAATGAAGTGGCTGAATTTATCTGCAAGACAAATATAAAAGTGAAATTTAAAAGTACTACTTGTTTTAGATAGTGCCTGTATGCCTTAGTCATAAACTGGGGCATTGGGATTAGCATGAAACACTAAGCAAACACAGAAGATGCTTCATATACCACAGATAAGACAATTATTCCAGCAACAGGGGGTTTCTTTGTTACCAACATCTTCTAAGTGTATAGGCAGCAGCAGGTTTGTAGAAAAAGGTATAATAATGCATTAGCCCAAATAAGACAGCCAGAGAACATAAACCTTTTCAGTCATGCAAGTCCTTCTTCAGGTCATACACTTCAAAGTACCACAGATATTTCATGATTGTGTCAAAGCCAGTTTTGCAAATATTTAGAGTCAAAGTAAATGAGGTCAGTATTTTGTGGAAAAGACCAGTCAATTATCCTATAATTAAAGCCTGCATAATAATGCATTACACCATGGAATATAATTCACATTCAGTGTGCAGCTGTACAACTGGTATTTCCTAACACCAGAATAATAAAGTCTGCAATCTCAGTAATTGTAGCACTGACTTGAAAATCTTGAAGATACAGAAGATGTAAAAGGCATTCTCCCCAGAAAGGACTGTTGGTTTGTTTTTTCTTTGATAAGCACAAAGACATTATGTTTCTCCTCTTCATTCAAAACTGTGGTGAGCAAGTTGATTTTGTGCCCTGCAATTTTAAAATTTTGTAATAGTTTTGCAAGACTGACGTACATGGTTCAGACTAATATAGCCACACCTTTTTAACACATACTCTTCTTGTTTCTCCTGGCCTGTAACTGCTTATTTTATTGTGTCTATGGTACATTCTGCCCCAAGGAGGAAATATGCTCACACTCTCCATTAAATATCTTTGTAGAACAGAAATGCACATGCCCATAAAAAAAGAGTAAACTGGCCCTCTCTGAGTTATAGAATCAGACTGTGGATGATTGATTTATCAATCAAAACCAAGTATTTACATGCCTTCAGCTGTATCTTGTATACAGGTGAGTCTTCCTGGTTCATTTGCTACAGTGTCTTGGCATCAGCAAGATACTGATATAGATGGCAGTGTTATTTATGCTTAAATCCACTTATTTGATGAAAGCAGAAGTTGCTAGTTAAATTCATCTTTAAAAGCTTCAGAAGGTAGTAAATTATCTAAAATATCAGGAAAAAATCAGCCAATTTACATACATATATAATGACAGCCTTTTAGAAAAGTCTCAACAAGAGTAAAATATTAGAACATGGTTTTAACCAGACCCTGTTCCACATGACCAGCAAAATCAAAAGGTTTCAAATGTGTCCCAAAAGATGTAGTTGATTAGTGAAATACCCAGGTTAGCAGAAACCTCAAGTATTCTGGGTGCTTCTTGCAATTTTAGTGGTGTCTCCTCAAGATTTCTTCTGCTGAATAAGGGAATTATTAAATAATGTAACATTATCCTGATTCATAAATAGAGGTAATGCCTTAATCCAGTTTGTGAGCTGTACATCAGAGGCATTTATCCATTTCAGTGTTTCTCAATATACAATATTGCCAACTGCAGAGGTGAGTAAATCAATTATTGCTCTTGACTGTGGTTTTATGAGGTTGTAAACAGTGGATCTCAGTCAATCAAACTCAAGTTTTTATTCAAAGGACTAACCAACTGTTTATGCCATTAGACATGAATTGCTGCTTCATTAATTATTAGCTAGCCACTATGTCCAAAAATGGTGACAGAAGAATATCGCATGCACATATCTTCATGCAACTTACACCGGAGTTGGAGTATTATCATTAAAATAACGTTTGTTGTCAGTCATTAGGGCTTTTTTCCAAGTTCTGTTCATGCTTATATACTCATCATGCCTCTTCTTGTTTTTGTAACTCAGCGACACACAGTGAGTTCTAAATACCAATTGCTTGTTCGAGGCCTGGATCGTTGGCTCCTTCCCTTACAGCGCTCTGAGCAAAATCAACATTTTTCTCATTCATTCTACTCATTTGCTTTTCAGGGGCATAGCTATCACTGAAAATGATTTGCAGTTTTGGTAGCACATCAAACCACAAGATAGAGCAACATGGCTCTGCAAGCAAAAGCTGTCTCGCATGAATTTTAAGCATACAGCTTGAGGAAAGCAACCACACTTCTGTCTACGTAAAGTTTATAGGTAATCATCTGCATTGCCTTAGAAACTGAGCAATGTTTTGCACCAAAGGTACAAGGCTATGCATTTGCTAAATAAACATTTGCTGCATTTGCTAAAAGTATAAGGTGCGTATTTTTCAGTTCAAATAGAGGCGTATAAAGAGCTATGTGTAGTTGCATTTAAATCTTCTGGCATTTTAAGACACAAAATCATAACAGAAAACACCTGGATGCTTTGTGTAATTGTTCTTTATGATCATAAACAGAATCTTCATTTGGAATTGTATTGCATATCGTTTCTCTAAGCACATTGGGGCTTTTTAGTGCAGATTTTCTTAAGTTGTATGGATACAACAAACAAATGTGCAATGGAAGACAAGAAGGAGACCTGGGTTTCTCTCCCTTCTTGTAATAGCTTTACCGTGTCAAGAGAAGAAACGACGCTGTAAACTCCTTTGGGCACTGTTAAAATATCTTCAGGAATTAGTCAGTTATAACATTGTATTAATATTCTATTTATTCCTTATTACTGGCCCTTGCAAATGTGCTTTCACACAACTTTGACAGGTTTTAAAAAGACATAAAATACTTGGACACCTTTACCTTTAAGCAGCTCTGGGGGCTTGCTTACCTTCATGCCCTTACCCTCAAAGAACTTAGTTTCTGGGCAAAGGCCTCTTCAGCTCTCTGTGCCAAGATACAAGTTCATAAATTCATGATCAGCCTGATTTACCAAAATAATAATAATAGCTTCCAACATGATTCAATAAGAGACTTGAGTTACCACAATGTTTTGAGACACCCCGAAAGGCAAATCGAGGTAGTTAACCAACTACTATCCCAGGTTTTCTAGAAATCTCAAAAAATCACAGAATGACAATGGTTGAGGTCGGAAGGGACCTCTGGAGGTTATTTGGTCCACCCCCTTCCTGCTTAAGCATAGTCACCTAGAGCAGGCTTCCCAAGACTATATCCAGACATCTTTTGAATATCTCCAAGGATGGAGACTCCACAACCTACCATCTGTGCCAGTGCTCAGTCAATTTCGCAGTAAAAAAAGTTTTTCCTTTAAGAAAAATAGGAGTGATTAACAAGTGGATGAGGAGAAATGGAAGCTAGGAGTGATAATTCTCAGGTTCTCTGTGATCCCTTCTTTACAATTTCCACAGTGAGAGACCATAATTTTAGCTTTCATTTTTATGGCAATAGAAGTGTGTCAAGTCCTAGAGCAATGAAAAAGCCTGGAATAACAGCAAACCCATTGCCTGAAGTTACAAGCACCTGGTGAATGACTCAACGCATGAATACTCTTCATTCCTGTTCTAAATATGGGAGGCGACATCGCTATCAAACCTTAGCCACAGTAACTCTACTGCTGCTTCCTAACTTAAGGGGTGTTATCCTACATGTGATACTGAAAAAGTGATTACAGAGAAGTCAGCAAATGTAATAGCAATTAGTAAAAGATACCATCCTCACAATGTTTGACCTGCAAGGTACTTCATCTCAACGAGGAAAACATCGAACATGATGGGGAATGGTAAGGCTAGTTGTGGTTGCTGGAGAAGTTTCCAGTGGTTTCTTTTGTCAAGGCAATCTTTTTTATTCCCACTCTCAGAAGCCTTTTCCTATATGTTTATCTAATACATCACATCCGACACATATTTTCATTCCTACAGGAACGCTCGGTTTGGCTTTCCAATACAGCTAGAGGAAAAGTAAACAAGCAAATAGACATTCATTTCACCTAATCCTGTCTGCAGTGGCAATGGCCAACCCTTTTGTGAGTGCAGTTTTGTCTTGTTTCCCAGTCCAAGCCAACAATTACTACTGATCATACCAAAAAAGGACAGCAGACTAGACTGACTTTTACCTTTGTCCTCTTATCATCTACAGTGGTTGACAGCTTAATTTAGGTTTGCCATAAGTAAAAAGAACAAACCATTGGCAAGTGTCTTGAGATGACTCCATCATCTCCACTGCTTCATAAATTTGTCAGTTTGGTTTCAGTTATTTATTTGTGGAGCTTCAATGAAAATCAACAGCAGAATGTACATGTCAGCTTTTTCAGGTGTGGAGGTGTCCTCTCATGGTAAGTAGCTTTTAAGTTTGTTACATCTGGGGTAATAATATCATTACTATGGTAATGACATAATATGTGTCACTTTTGGGAATGAGAAATTACACATAATTTCTATTTGCTTCAGTCCTGTTTCTATAGTAACAAGACTAGTAATTCTCATTAATGACTAGGTTGTTAGCGTTGTTATTTTTGGTAATTCCAGGTTATTAATGCCCTTAGTTTTTCTGCATCTTATTGATGACTTAATCTGAGTGTCTGTTAAATGAAAAAATAGGTCCACTTTACTAAAACTATCTTTCACAAAAATCAGAGAGTATCCTTTGAAGCTAGTTTTAAAATTAGCGTAGAATTAAGTTGAGAGAATAAAACCATTAAATTGTTTAGACTAGAGGCAAAATTCAGACTGGCTGGTAAACACAATTATTAACACAGACCACACAACTCTGATGAAAGTGCTGACATTATCATTTAACATTTCAGTTTGCCAAGTTCATCTTTCCACTAGAAAAGGCATTTTCCCCCTAGAGTAACATTGCTATAAGAGCAGCAAAGCAGTTTCAGGCAGAGTGGTTATCATGAGCTCATTTACCATTGGGATTCAAGGTTAAAGGTTGTACCTAGATGCCACAAGGTCATTATTATCTTATGTTGGTAGCTACATATTCTGTTACATTTTATTATCCTTAAGGGCAAACAGTAGGCCAAATGCCTATGTGCTAAAGAATTACAAATATAGTCTTCTAATTATACTTCTTATCAAGATTGCATTTACAATGTTTCCTTCTAAAAAGTTGAAAAGATCCAGTGAAGTAATTCCCAAACAATTTAATCCACCTCATTGTCTTAATGGAATGTTACAGTATGTTTGGCTCCTTTTCCCTATAAATGCTTATGCATGTCCATACCTTTACCCGCTGACTGTTCATTTGAGTGGTCACATGCTGGTGTGCAGGACCAGGCATAGTTTATCTTGCTTTGTTTAACTTGCTTTTCTTAAGAAGGCCTTAAAAATAGAATTTCTTGAAAATGCTTTAATAGTACAGTTTATAATGTCTTTTATGAAGTGCTATTAAAGTACATAGTGACATCTTGCAATCATTTAGTAAATATTAATAAAGCATTTATAACCCCTTTCAATTTAGAATGCTACCATTACCTTCCTAGCCAATATTAACCAGTAGAAGTCAGTGATCTACTTCTGCAGTTGGTGATTAATTTATTAAGAGGTTTGGATTTAAAAATCTGAGTTACAGCTGGACTTTGGGAGAAAAACAGATGACTTGGAAGAAAATGAAAGAACATGTGAAAGTAAAGTATTCTTAAACCTTATTATTCCTGATCTTACGAAGTTTACCTAGACCAGATCTGTGACCAAAACAAACAAAATGTTAGACTGTATTTTACGTCTATGAAGATAAAAACTGGTTAATTCTCCTGCAGTCAGGCAGACAAAAACTGCTACATGGATCATGAGAATTTTCTTTCAAGATGCTTCTGTAACTGAACTATATGGCATATTCTACTTAGTAGCACAGCTGCAACTTACACTTCTGTGCAAACTTTTGATAATATCTGCCAGTTCTAATACGTATGTTTACATACACAAAGAAAAAAATCTTCTCTCAATACCTACTACATGAAGAAATTCACTTAATTGCTTTCATACATTACAAGTCAACTCAGAGCTTATTTTTACTGCAGGCTACTGTACTGAATTTATGGAGCCGAAAAGCATAATTTATTTCAATTAATCATTTCCTATCCTAAATATTATTCATGTTAAACATCTTTTCTTCTTGCATTAAAATATATGTTTTAATATTTAAAATTACTATTTAAAATAATGCTTTAAACTCCTGATAATGGATTCTTAGGCCTTCTGTCCCTCCTTTGGGCAATGGGGACAAACTAGTCAACTCATTCACTCTAGAAAGAGGAGTTGTTGGAGACAGAAAAGATTGTGGCAGAATGCACAATGCTAGTTGCCAAATGACACTGTAGGTCAACAGCCATTTAGCATATATTAAAGCAGTGCGTAGGCTGCTGCAGTCTATGCCAAGACCAATGAATAACTCTTGCTTGGATGAGGATGCCTGGCTCATTTGCAGCTCTTTTCAGCCTCCTGTGCTTATGGTTTCCTATCACATCTAAGAATGTAGCAAGTATTCAGGTTCTTTACCGTAAAAAGATGATAAACTTGAAAGAATCATTTAAGAGATGGATCTGTGAAAACTGCAGTTAGATCTAACATCAGCATTAGTATTATCAGCTATAAATTTTTACATACAAAATCAGATAAAGAAATGCTAATGAAAAAAATCCATTTGTTTGGAAATATCTAATGTTTTAACAGAAAATACACTTTTACTTGTACAGCAGAAGAAATTTCAGATCACATTTTGGCAAATTTTAAGCATCTGACACTGAGGAATATGATGGGAATATTCAGCACTAGCATCTTGCCTTCAACATAGCTTAAGCAATTAACATTAGTGCTAGTCAGACATTTTCTGACGAGACAGATTCTAACCAGGTTTTGTCAAAACTAATACTTTTGATAGGAGACTTTGCAGCAAGACAAATGTTCTGATCAAAACTAGAGGCGGAATGTCAGAAGAAGCCACTGATGACACGGAGTTAAGGAAAATTCTTCACCAAATGCTCTGTACTTGTTTGAAATTTTCAAGAGACGGACAACTTGGTGAGAGAGGTAACTCAAAGTGACTTTTTGATTTCCCTAAACAAATGACTAGTGCAAATTTAACAGTTTAACTGTACCTCATATAAACAGGGTTGGAACCTGTTTCTGATCTTTTGGACTCTGGACATGTTCTGTGTGATACATGCAACCTCATGTTTGTCCAGATTTACTGACATGCTCATGGGAAGAGGTCCTGTAGTATGCAACCCACTTGACTGCCTTTACAGTCGGCTGTACCTGTCTCTGTAGCACAGCCAGTTACTCCATCCTTAGAACGTTTAATGGTGGTGGTGCATAAACAGACATTCATGTTTCTGTCCTGCCAGATTTTGCAATTGAACCCCTTCTGATGGGAACAATATAACCGACAGACTGTCTGCTATTCTGTGCCAAATCTGATTAATCTTAAACTAATAGTTCCTCTGCAGGGGGAGAACCTCTTCCTCTAAAAGTAATAGTTTGTCCAAAGATGGAACCAATTCAGAAACTCTTGAAAGATTCTATTTAACTGAAAGATTACTTTTTCACTACCTTTAGCTCTGCTTTTTTATCTTATCTGTATTAGTATATAAAATTGAAATTCTTCTGAATTCACAAGAACAACTCAAATAGTGGGAAGAACAAATTGATTTTATTTTTATTCTCTTTCTGCAGGTTTTCCTTTAATTACAATCACCATTACATTGAGCAGTAAAAACCCCAAAACTTCAGTAGTTGCCCTATCAACAAAAGCCATATGCAAATAACATCATATTAGTCTAAGAAATAAGGTACACTCTGTATAATTTTCTGGAGTTTTCAGTTGTGTCCTCTGGTTTTTTTGAGTTTTCAATTAATTTTCCAGTTTAAAATAAACGGTGGAAAACCTTTCTGTCAAAATATTTTCCATGGTAATCTGTTCCCCCTTACTTTACCAGACACTGTCTTAACACTTTAAACATCTTCCCAGATTCCCTTCAGATATCATAGTATTTAAATACATCCATATATATATGCATTGGCAATTCAGCTAATAGGAATAGACACACGCTACACAAGCTACACTTTGCCCTTCCAATATTTTCTGTGGGTTTTGGATTATGTTCTGTTCAAATAATTTAAGTAGCAGTATTACAGCTTTGCAGCGGCTGCTAACTTTAACCTTTGTACTGCTGTCGTGGTTTAACCTCAGTCAGCAACCAAGCACCACGCAGCCACTCGCTCACTCCCCCCTGGTGGGATGGGGGAGAGAATCAGAAGAGTAAAAGTGAGGAAACTCATGGGTTGAGATAAAGACCATTTAATAGGCAAAGCAAAAGCCACGCACACAAGCAGAGCAAAACAAGGAATTCATTCACTCCTTCCCATCGGCAGGCAGGTGTTCAGCCATCCCCAGGAAAGCACGGCTCCATCACACGTAACGGTTACTTGGGAAGAGAGACGCCATTACTCCAAACATCCCCCCCTTCCTTCTTCTTCCCCCAGCTTTATATGCTGAGCGTGATGTCATATGCTGTGGAATATCCCTTTGGTCAGTTTGGGTCAGCTGTCCCAGTTGTGTCCCCTCCCAGCTTCTTGTGCACCTGACAGAGCATGGGAAGCTAAAAAAGTCCTTGACTAGTGTAAGCACTACTTAGCAACAACTAAAACATCTCCACATTATCAACACTGTTTTCAGCATAGATCCAAAACCTAGCCCCACACTAGCTACTATGGAAAAAAAATTAACTCTATCCCAGCTGAAACCAGGACAACTACTGATATTAAAACATGCTTTGTCTTGAATCTAGCCTTTTGTGCTGGGGTTTAAGTATTTTAGTAAGGACATCCCAACACATTTTAAGAGTACTTCCCATATTGTTAGTTTGGTTGCTATGCCTGATTTCTATGCACTTGTGGGTTAAAAGATATATTTAGGATCATTTTTGGTTAAAAAAGTGCTACTGGGAGAGGTATTATGTTCCTTCAAGATGAACACAGCACTTACTAATTTTTGGCACACAACATTCATCTCCTAGCATTATGTCACTTGTCAAGCCTTGAGATCTTCCATGGTCAGAACTGACATATTATGTCAAACAGTTACAAAACTTCATTTTCCAAGTGCTTTTAGAATGAATGATGTAGCACCATTCATATAGTAACAGCAGATAACCTGAAATACCCTACACAGATAGGTTTTCCAAAATGTAGCAGCTATTGGAAATGTCATGGTATGTAAATTTTTCTAATGGACTTTCAGTAAATTTTCATATTACTTTTTTAAAATTTCTACTAATTTTAGTCTCACAAAGGGATAACACTAATATTGCTGAAAAGTGCTGTCCTCTGTTCTTTTTTTTCTCAGTGAACTAGTTATTAGATTTCCATTTCTGTAAGAAACAAAATACTTAACATTAGTTGTTTCATGTGTAGTCACATTATATTAGCTACTGACATTGCATCCTAATGCTCTCCTACCTGTATTTGTCTCTGTTTTTTTTTGTCTTATACAGTGCTGTAACTGATAAGCTTGTTATCTATCGTTCATAGTGCACTGTGAGGTCCTGTCCATGCTTGGAGATAAGTACTATAGTAAGAGAAATTGAGGATGAATTTCAGATCTGATGTTGTGATCTCCTAATATGTATGTAGTTCTGTCAGTAAAATTATTTTCATACATTTCTCCTTTTTTTAAATGCGGATTGCTGTCTTCTTAAGTATTTTAATATGTACAATTAGTATGTGTAGAAATAGTAGACTACACGGTGTGAAATAATGTATTTTTTTAATCACATTAATTCTTTTGTAGTAGGTGATCAATATTGTAGTAGCATCATAACAGACAATTTACTTTAAAGCTTGAACCAAGAACTATGCCATTTCATAGCAAAAGCTGTTCTCAGGAAACACAGGCTGTCTGAGTAGGTTTTGTAGGAGGCAACCTCATGTCCCTGAGTATTGGATACTGTCTTCTTTTTCTATAAGGTTTTCTTTGTAAAATATAAAGCATTTCAAACTATGGATATCCTGAATGTTTTGTTTAATTTCACAGTGACTTGTCATGAATTGTACTTCATCACCAACTGATCTTTGTCACTAAACACACAACAAGGTGGTTTGCTTCCTGTATTCTGAAATATCACATTACACTGTGTTCAGTAAATAGGTTCTGTTGTGCATTAAATGATATTTATTTCTTTTTGTCTACTGACCATCTTTTAAAATCATAGAATGATAGGAAAGTAGGGGTGGAAAGGACTTCAGGAAGTCAACTAGTTCACCAACTGCCTAAACCAAGATCAAATATACCTGTTTTATTCCTGACAGTTGTTTGTCAAACCCATTCTTAAAAACTATCAACGATGGAAATTCTTGAAACGTCCCCAGGCAATCTTCTCCAGACCTTCACTATCTCTACTCTTAGAAAGTTTTCCCCAAAGCCTAATCTGAATATTTTTTTCATGAATTTAAGCCCTTTACTTCTTATCCTTTCTACAAAGGACATTGTGACTAGATAGTTCTTCTACCCCTGCAGCAACCTACTAGGTGCTTGTAGCTGGTTTCCTTCCTGGGTAAAGAAAGCCCATTCCTTCAGTCATGGTCATATTCCCATGACTTACGGGCATAACTGGTTTTGTTCTCTAGATTGTCTCCAGCAGTGTGAATCTTCAGGTGCCATCCTTAGCATTCTGAGGCTGTAGTAGTGCAGACACATTTTTTTAAAAAGTTCAGGAGCTCTTATCAGTTGGCCTTGAAAGTAGATGAACTCCTGGAAGAGACAATGGCAAGGTAAAGGGAAAGTCCAAAATGTGGAGACCTAAGCAGGTACTCTGAGATCTCAGTTCCACAATTTAGGATTGGGCTCTGGAAGCAGAGCTGGCATGTCCAACTGGTTTGTGACTAAATCAACTCATCTGCCCCTTCCCCACACCACCATGAAGTGCACTAGTTCTAACAAGTGGTTGTAGCATCAGTGTGGTGGAGCTGACTTTGTGCTGCGCTGCACAGAGGGGAAGGTTCCTCCATCTCTGATTCTCATATAGTGATCGCCTGCATAGCCTGGCTGCATCAGCTGTGTGTCCTAGGGTTTGGGTCCCAAAGGGTACAATAAAACATAAATACCAACCTAGCTTCTTCAGAAGCTAGCTCTTCAGAATTATGCAAAAAGAGGACATGGTTCATGGGATTACTTGCATGGAAAATGTCAACATCCTATACTCCACAGTTTTCAATCTATTCAGGTGAAAATGCAGAGATAGTGCTATTTACCACTAGGTCAAATAACTGTAAAAAATTCCAGTTTAATACTGAATGAATGAAAAGATAGTTTATGTTAAACCTTCCTACAAATGGAAGACATACTGAGCAAATACCTGACCATATTGAGGTCCACAGCAAATCTTCCAAGGTGCCAGAATTATTCATTGATTTATTTTACATTAGGTGCTTGAGCTGTACCTACATACATTGGAACATAAAATTGAATTCATATTCAAGGTCATATGGATAACTAATATATATACCTTTCATACAGAGAATTTAGTGAATATCTGATGGAATGACTTAAGTCATTTTTTCAGAGGACTGTATTCTGCACTTGTAAGTGCATCTATTTATCACATTTTTCTTACCTTTAATTTCTTACTAGTGGAACACGCCGTGTTCTTAAGCTACCTTACTGTTGTTTATTTGTCCTTGGTCCCTCCTCTCCTAAAATCTTATAGTGCTGAAAAGACAATAAGTGTGTGGTGTTTGTATAATAGAAGATGAGGCATTCATTGAGATGTGCTCTGCATGTATTCTTTTTGTTACTGAATGTGATAATAGAAGTAGAGTGTGTTAAGGAGCCAATTCTTTCATACCAGACAACCTGTCATACAGACTGTCCATCTCCAGTGTATGATATTACAACTAATCAAGTGTTTAGGCTTCCTCTAATGCTTTGCTTTTTGCCCACAGGTAATCTTGTGCAACTAGCAACGAGACCACGTTGCATGATATGAAAGCATTCTTAAGAACATCTCAGGGACAGTCTTCATTACACATCACCATGACTCTTGGAACAAATTATGCATATTTTATGTAGTCCAGGTTACCATGGTAAATATTTTCTTCTTTAATAGAGAATGAAATGAAATAGAGAAAAGAATACATGTAAAACTTGTTTTTAAGGAAAGCAACACTACATTAAGCAGCACTGTCTTAAGCTATGAATTGTGACAGTGTTTCAAAGTGTTTCAGTAAATAAACCTCAATACTTCATTCCGTTAAACCAAAACAAAAAAAAATCCAGTAGACTTCCTTAAATGCACAAATTCCTCAAGTGCAGTATAGCTGAAATGGCCAAAAGACAGCTATGCTAGGAGGACAGAAGAAAGCACATGATACATTGTACAAGTGCTAGCCTGATTCAGCTAACGCAGAGGACAGAGGTTCAGTGTTCACCCTTTAAAATGAAAATTGCTGAGTAGTGTCATGGAATTCCGTACTTTTTCTTTCAATATTCACACTTACCACTCTTACAATTGACATTCACAGTCAGGCTAGGAAGTCAGCTTAGGATCTGGACATCCTCGTTTTATTCCTTGCAGACTTATTGCTACTGGCAAGAATGAATCTGTAAGTCAGCCTCTGCCTCGCTATGGCACCTGAAGGTAGTGCTGCAAACTTGACACAAGTGCAATCTCAGAGAACTGGATATTAATCTCACAGTTCAGCCTGAACAAATTACAGCTCCAGAAAAAAGGTGACAGCAACACCAAATCTTTTCCTTAAAGAAAAATTACTCTGTTTCAACCCACTCTGATGTGGACCTGTTCCTCAACCCAAAGTTTGAAACCATTGACTGGCGCACTGGAAGGTAGAACCTTTTTTCTCTCTCTCTTCTGTGCAGAATAAGAGATAAATACTGCCTACGTCATTTATTTCCTGTAAAAGAAGGAGCTTAGATACATGCAAAAAGAAACCATTCCATGCCCACCTTCCTCTCCTGCCCAGATGTACAATGGGGCCTTTCCTCACAATTTCAGTGAAGACAATGGCCTTGGAGACATTACTCGGGTAGAGGGTAGCCTGCAATCCAAATGTGCTAATTACTGCACAAGATTCATGTCAACATAATCTCTCCTGATCAGAGAGGTAACAGGAGGCGACTTCCAAATAAAAGGATGTTTTCAGAGAATTGCATTTAAATGTTTTAGGAAATAGCACCAGCTACTAAGGATTTTGCACTAATATTAGCCAGTATTACCAGCTTCTGGTACAGGCAAGTAAAGTACACTTCAGGAATAGCATCAGTTGCTTTCACTTCAGGAAAGCATCACTTTCTTTGTGTCAGGACTAAAACCTATTTGCTGGCTTTGAGTAAAATGCAGAACAAAGGTCCTGATTGCAGTTTCCCACAATCCATTACTCAAATATCCCTGGAAATTTTTCATATTTATTACATTGCTTACATGAGAGTCTAATTTGTATATTTTTATTATGAATCTACTAAAGGCTTCTTCTGTAATTTCATATGACTAATACTCTTTTTTTTCTGTTGTTAAGTGTTGTGGAGAGCTGTTTTGTAGTGCTAGCAGAAACCATTCTTCATCCATGAACACAGTTGGAACATAGTTGGACTTCAGCAATGGATATAGCTGTACCTATAGAGTCTGCAAAAACGGTGCCTTATTTTGTTTTTGTGTCCTTTTGGTTGGAAAATGTAAATTCGCTATCCTCATTACCATTGTACTCAAGTCTATGTTAATGAGGTGCTAATGTCTGTAGTTGGTAAGAATGTTCCAGAGTGCATTTTCATGTATTTCATGGAAGCAAGGGAAAGCTATTGCTGTAATTATTATTACATTGTGTAATCTAAAAATATTCTTTAATTTATCATCCCCAAAGAAGACATTTTTGAGCTTAACCAGTTTACTTTCACTGCATTCTCTGGGTTTAAAAAAAGGAGGGGTTATCAACCAATCCGGAGAATATCATGAATTGTTTCAGTCTCTTAAGTCTTTCACAGTAAACTTAAAGTCTAAACAATAAAAACAGATAAATAGAGGAAATGTCAAACTGAATTCTGGGTAATGATCAGATCAGCATGCTTTTATACAATTTCCATCACTTTGAATTTTAAATCACCTTTTAAAGGGCACTAAAGCATTCTTGCAAATTAGTCTGCACTCCAATTAATGCACCCAACATGACAATAAGACCAGTTTCAGCTTGGCTAAGCAGACCAGTCAACCAGGAGGATGTGACTTGAGGACTTGGAGAGCCTGTGCCTCCACCTTTTTTTTCTCTCTCTTCACAGCAGCTTAGGTCCAATTAGGCCAGTTAATCTGCCTAAAACCATTGGAAAGGAAGGCTTTCTCTAATAAAGATGAAGCATAGTCTGAGAGGACATACAAATTAAGTCCACTCTTTTCAAAAGACAGAAAATTCCAAGATTTCCCTGAGCCATATATCTTAAAGAGGTACTTCTTTTGGCTGAGACCAAACTATTTTTCTCCACAGGGATTTTAACTTTAAGAGCTCTTTCTGTGACATTTGTTAACATGCAAAGTATTTCTCTTTTGTCTATTTGTTTTTCATACTGTGCTCATTTTTGACATCCATTAAATTTTATAAGACTAGACTGCAAGTGGTAGTGATGAGAAATGCCAGGTCGCATTACAAGAAAATGTTCATAAATAGAAATGACTTTGTGTTTTTCAGTCAAGAGGTAAATAATACTTGAATGAATATATAGGTATTTGAGTAGCCTAATCTGCAGTTTTGGAAAGGAAAAATGAAGGGGGCTGAAAAACAAATTATAAATACATGCTTATATATGAAACACTTTAACAAGTTGAAACATAAAATTCTTGCGGAATGGATAAACCATTTTACACAGTATTTAGCTCACTCACCTCAAAAAAGAAACAGTAAACAATCTCAGTCTTCTTTATCCTTATCACTGGTGCATGCAAACTACATTGTATACTCACAGCACACTCTTAGAACTTTCTCATTTTTATTGTGCTTCACTTGTGTTATTTGATTCAATTTTCTACATACAAATCTAACATGTTTTATTTCAACAAAATCAGATGAGAAACATTCAGTCAGATGCAAAAAAATAAATAGTGGTTTTGGAATCGCTCCCATTTCTCTTCAGAGAGCTCATGCTTCTCTTGACTACTGCTGGTTTTTCATATCCTGAACCAGGATTTGGGGTGGTGGGGAGAAGCTTTAATGCCTCTAGTTCACCAGCAGCATATGATGCATTGCAGCCAAATATACTAGTTTAAGTTCCTGTGGCAAAATATTAGACTGCTCAGAAATGATTGGCAGGGTTACAAAAGAAAAAATATAAAAAAGGCCTGAAACTTTTTTTTAAATTGAAGAAGTGATATAGAGGTTTAATGGTACTGAAGATAACTGTATGTTCTCTACAGTTAGAGTCAAAATTTTTCTATTTACTTTGGCAACAAAAGGTTCTGCTGCTTTTTCACAAGCCCTTTTTGTTAAGAAATTTCTAATCACTTTCCTTGGAGTCCTTGGCTCTGACAAATTTTATTCAGAAACTTGCAAAAATTTCTTCTTTTTCAGTATCAACACTCTAAGGAAAACATTCTGTTCAAAATAAAACTGCAAATTTTCCTACTCTTCCTTTTGTCCAACATAAAAGCCACTAAAACAATAATATTTATAATGGGCCATTTGTTTTGTCATACATATCATGTACCTTCTGTTGATATTCCATTCCACCTCTCTGTCCCGATGTCAAGAGGCAATTCTGAGCACCTTAGCATGTTAGCAAATAAGCCAGTCAGCTGATCAGTTGGGCAACCACTGACTTCACCACAGTTCAGCTGGAACCCTACTCCTTAGAGCCATGTTGAGAAGCCAGTTTCTCCAGCTGCTGTCTGAAGCTAGTGGTATACTCAGCTGCTCTTAAACAGATTGTTCTCTCATTTGGATCTAAGCTTAATGTAAATACTTCAGCTGAAGGGAGAGATCAATGGCATTGGTAAACTATTTTTTATCAATCAAGCTGCACTTTGGCAACAACTTCCTTCCTTCATTTGACGTAGCCCCAGTACAGCTGATAAGAGAGGTTAGTGTAGTCCTGCTGATTTACATAATGCTTTATACCTGCAGAGCTTATATTCTAAAAAAATACCAAGACAGGCCAGACCCTATAAAATTCCTCATACCTCCGTGTACCAAAGGGCACTCACTGTTAAGTCCTGGGATTCCCCATCCCAGTGTGCCAGCTATGCCAGTTTTGCTTTTTGATTCACGGTTTCAGTGGAGTGTGCTCCCATTTTTTTTCATTCTACTTTTCTTTCACACCTTATTCAACTAACAGCTTTGTTTGAAATAATGGTTGAGCAGCCACAAAGAGGCATGAAGGCTGCAGATGAGAGAACATGGAGAAAGGACTTAGATTTAGAAAGTAAATTTTGGACATAGTAGTTGAAACATAGGAGTGAGAAAATATACTGGGAAAAGGAAAGTATCAACATAAATGAACAGAAGAAAAGCAAGATTAAGAAAGCATTGCAAGAAAAGCTGAGTAAGAAGCTAGCAAAAAAGAATGTTGTATCACAGGTGCCAGAAGAGTAAATAAAGAAAAAAAGGAGATATTAAGTGTGACCAATTGGTAGTTTTAATTTTATTTTGTCATTTAAATGACATTTAAATAAATGCCATTTATCTAGGCATTCAAATATGCTTCAATTTGCCACACCTTTTGTAATTTGCAAAAGAGAGAACAATAGCATTCTCCAGCAGGGGAGAAAGTATGATAAGTATGAACAGGAGTGTGATATTACAGAATAAGTCACAATTCAACAAAACACATTTCAGTGCCCATTTGAAGCTCAGTAATCTTTTATGCTTTGCAGAAAATGTTTCTATATTCTTAGTAATACCCTATATGTCATTAATCCCTAGACTGCCAAAACATTGTTTTTCAATTTTTTACTTCCTTCTTCCTCAACAATTTTACTTCTATAGGACCCCATGTGAAGTGGCATGCTACTCAGTAGGGTAGGAATGTTACAATGTCAACCTAAGGGTTAATCTCCAAATTATCTGCTGTTTGTTTGTCTGCATTCTGTAACAATTCTTCTATGCTAACTGATCTTCCTTCCTTAGGTTTATTTAAAACAGAAAAAAAAATTGAAAAAGGTGATACAGCCTGCACTGTATTATTGCTATCAGTTACCAGTTACACCGATCTTTGTTCCTCTATCCAGAGTCAGAGACATAATGATGTTAAATAAAACCATGCATTAGTCTATCACAAACAGGAAGGGAATAATTAAAATAAGCAAAGGCCAAGTTGCCAAAACACTTCATGGATGACTCGGGAAATCAGATATACATGCGCAGTTCCAGAATCTGAGCAGAGCACCTACTGTACAGTACGTGCTGGTGTAACAGAAAATTTGCTTTGAAAATGAATGGAAGGACATGACAGAAAAACTTACCAACTGCCACACATATACCTAATTACAAATAGAAACTATTGCATGAAATGAAATTAAACTTCTTGATAGACCAAAGCATTCTTCTGCAATAAAAAGGAAATATTCTACTGTACATTTAAATAGCATAACTGAATTGTACTGGGGAATAGCATGAGTACTGTAAGACAAAACTGAAGTAATACAAGAGGTGTTATAAAGTTTGCCTTGTGCATCAACTAGCACAAGCATGATGCACAAATGCAATTATCCAGCTCAACCAATAAACAAAATAAACAGCATGGCAAAAAAAGAAAGCTAAATATAATCTAAAAACTTTAAGTAATAACTGACATCTAATATTTTGCATACATGTTCACTAAGTTCTGTGTACATTTATGAATAAAATGACTGGCATCAAATACCATTTCCCATTCAGGAAGAGGCTGCTACATTTTCCTGAGCACTCTTTCTGCAGTGTTGCATGTTAGGGAGCTCAGTGGTCCAGGCACAAGCCTTCAAGCTGGGAGATGACTCTTAGTTCAGGCTGAGTTACTGGTTTGCTCAGTACCATAGACAAATCATCTGGCCTCTCTGGTTTTCAGTTGGTCACGATGGAAAATGGTGAAGAGCAAGAAAGCAAATCAGCTCATGGCTCCAGTTAAAAATCAAAGGTAACACTTGGGCAAAGAGTTGCCGAATTTGTCCATTTTATCTTTATTTAAAAGAAAATAATTTGGTTAAAGAGTACTTTCTTCTAAAACAGCTCACGGATTTTGATAAAATGGCATTTAGTACAGAAATTTGTGAAGTGCAGGAATGCTGGATGCAAAGAAGGCAGGATGACACAAGTTATATGCTTAGAGAAGTGCTTTAAGCATTCATTGTGCTGAATAAAGCTGTTAAGAGAAAAAGTGCTAACTTACTTCAATCTGAGAAAACCACATCAGAAAGGCTGTATTACAGCCTATGGAAGCGTTTAAAAGAAGGAACTGTGCAAAAATCAAGTCTATAAACAAGAGACTGATAACATAATACACGTTTAAGCTGGAAGGGAATGTTGATGTGTTTGCATGTAAATAAAAAAGGTTTCTACTGTTGACATTCTCTCTGTATCATATGTATTTGCTAAATTACATGCTGCTGTAGATTTATAAAGTGAAGAAATTCTGTATAACCCATCACAAAAGGATTAGTAACGTCTGAGAATGAAATCCTACTCTAAACAGCATTTTTCATTTTTAATCCAAACAAACTTACATTTCAGGTGGCCACAACAGTACTGAAAGACTATTTTGGTTATGAGATTAGGAAATTACAGTAACTGCTATATCATAATGGAGTGAGATATAATAATAAATGATTTTGGTTTTAAGTGAAAAATACTTTGCAAGTAATTATTCTCAGCTTGTAAATGGTTTCTCTCTATAACCAACCAAGCAAATAACAAGAAGATGAAGACGAGGCTTATTTTCACTTCATTTCACTTCTTTGTAATTGACAAGCTCTCACTGGGTGTCAACTTTAAAAGATGACAAATCCTAAATCTTATAGGACTCAATTCAATAGTTCACCTCACTAAACTGTTTGCAAATTAATCTACATTTTCAAATAAATCAGGCATGAAATATAAGATGACATCTATATTACAAAAATATTAATTTGCTTGTCTTTTTTCAACATCTAAAGTAGTTTTTAAATGTTCAGTTTTTTAAGAAAATGCATAAAAATATATAAATGCACAATATTCCCTATATCATAAGTTTACCTTTTGTTTTCCTGTTTGATTTCAGTATGCATTATTTTCCTTATTAAAAAATTTACCTATTTTGTATTTGATATAGTGGGGTAATTATACTTCAACTGCTTCAAATGACATAAACAAAAACACACGAAAAAAGTGATGATGAAAGGGCTTAACAAACAAACAAATTAAAAAATTAATTTGGAGTTACATTTTCCCGTTGTCCCAAAATGCTAGCCTATTTCCCATTATGACCCTTCCCTTAGTCAAATCTGGTATTGGAACTGCTCCAAAGAGGCTGATTATGAGAAAATCAAAAGCATTAAATAAGTGAGAATACGAACATAGCCCTCTATTTTCTAGCTGTGTTCTTCTTCTTCTGGCACATTTGGCCATTTAAGCCATCATCGTGGCACAAATTTCTCTCTTAACAAGAGAAAACCCACAAAAGCAAATTTCTTCCCTGAACTGAGACTTGTTTTTTCTTTTACTTACAAAAACTAAATGCAAATAAGGCTTTTCAGTCAAAATGGGGAGCAGTTGCAGAGCTGCTTAGAACTAGAAGATGTCCAAGTTATGCATCTCAGTAAGTAGATAAAAAATTAGCTCAACCTTGTCTTGGAGAGTTGATATACCACCATTGTACATCTGAGCTTCACAGTGTTTCTGCATTTTTGATCCACTACAATTCTGTTCAAAACAGGAACTCTACCTGTTGTATTGTTTCTGCAGTTGCAAAGGACTGTTCCTGTTTCTTACTTAGGGACCAGCTTTCTGATCAGTATTCTCTGTCTCTGTTCACTGAATTAAATGACAGCAATTAGACCACAATTTTGAGCTAGAACATAAGCTTTTAAATGTAAAAATAATAAAATTATTAAAATTAAATTATTAAAATGCTTTTTTTTTGCCCATGGCTCTTCCACACCAGTAAACTATGCTTCACCTAACTATTCACAGTGGAATACTTTTTGTCCATGCCTGTAATGCACCGGTTATCTAAAAACTAAAAGGTGCATTGTAAGTTCATGCAGTGTTCTGGAAATGAAGAATATATGACTGAATGGAAAGATCTCGTAATGTATATTGTTTATTACCTTGGGTTTTCCATATAGTTATCCACTCCAACTACAAATTTTGTCTCAAAAAACTACTTCACTAATCTTTTTGCAGCTAAGACCTATTGTAGTTCCTTCCGGTTGTTAAATACTCTAGCTACTTCCCTTTGCAAATGGCAAGTGATGAAAAGCAAACACTGCCATGCAAAATAGAATGTGACCACATCCAAAGAAATGACTGTACAGAAAGCTGAAGTCAAGAATCCTTTACACTTCTATTTCTATCCTCCGTTAAAAGGAAAAACAAGAAGCTATTGAGCACAGGACTGCTTAATATTTAATTTAGGTAGCAATAAACCCTCAGTTTTGCCTTTTTTCAACAAGAAGGTCTTATAAGCCTTGTTCCCAGCAGACATCCAGCATGTACTTAAAATCATCTGTTCCCTCCAGCAACCACTTCCTGTCTGTAACAAAATTAAGGGCAGATAGAGACAGATATAGAAGGAGGTGTCAGGTGTCTCTATGACCACCTCTTCTACAGTGATCTTCCATAAACTAATCTTCATAACCTTTTCTCTTTCAAAATACATGAACAGGTCCATTCTTTTCCTCTCCCTCCCCTCTGCTTTTTCTGTCTCCCTCCTTCACAATCTTTCTGATTCATTCATCCTCTTTTTCAGTGTGAAAAATCCCTACCAAATTCATTATATCCATCACTTTTGTAAGTCTTCTTGCATCTTTTGCTGTGGTATATCAACAGGATTGAGTCTAAGAGATTTCAGGGACGTTCTATCAGTCACTTTATCATCAGATGCTTACTAACTCTGTATCTGGTCTTCAGTGTACCAGTATCAAAAGCCATCTTGATGTCCAAGCAGATTATGTTTGTTGCTTCACCCCTGTCAACTCTCATTGTCACCTCCTCAAACAAGTTAATAGCATTTGACAAGCATGGCTTCCCTTTTATAAATGTCCTGGTAGTCTTTGACCAGTCTGCACCTGTCCAAGTGTTCTCCTATTTTGTCCCTAATCAATGACCCTAGAATTTCTCCCAGTTCCCTTTAGTGTTTATACACTGAAATGTTCAGTTCACTCAGTCTCCAGCTTGAGAATCTCACTCTGAAAAATCAGAAAATGTTAGTTACTGCGTATAGCATCTCTAATGTGTATGTGCATATCTATTTATAGCAACCATTTCTTTAACATTCCACGATACAAAAAGTGCTTATTTCATGTGAAAGGGAGAAATATTATATACCAGCTTTCCAGAGAAGGAAGAGAGCACCTTTATAAGGGAGACAGTGAATCACATCTTTTATGCCCAAACCACTGAACTATCCTGTCACTGTAAATCCTTGTCATTTGGATGCGGGGGGAAGAAGGTAACTTTGAGGATGCTCTTTACTTTCTGATGCAATAGGTAGTGGATAACTTCTAGCAAGTCAAATAAGCTACCTGATGTCCAAAATGCAACTATTTCAAATTAGTGTCTAATGATGCTGAATTTATTAGTGTTTGAGTTTCTCAAGCTTTGGCAGATCTTGCAGAAATGTATTTTATTGTATGTTAACAAGGCTCAGGTTCCCCATCTTTCCTGAGGGCCATCTCATTAGCAGTGTATGAAATTAATCTTTTAGATAGAACAATAGACTTAATAGCAAGTGTCTGAACTTCAGTGTGTAGGTGGAGGATAAACCATAATAAGGAAACTCTGCAAGTCTAAATTTCAGTATTAGCAGTGTCAGTATCATTCCCATACTTTTACAACTCATATGAACACAAAAACACTGATGAAGATTTAAATGTTAGCCTTATTTCAGTGATAACAAGCAGTTACTGTCCCCTTTTTGAGTCGTACTGCATTTCTAGTTACACAAGTAAACTTTCTGGCAAAATGACATCCTAATGTTATTTGCCAATTTTAAATAATCAAGTAACTCCCTCATTGTTACTCCTTCTAATCTCAGCCAAAATTTCTTGCCAATCACTCTGGAAAAGATAAATTGGAGATGACTTCAAATATTTCTTTGACACAATGTAGAGACAATACAAAAAGGTATATTTCTGTTCCATGCCTCTTCAGGCAGCATTGAGTCTTAAAAGATTTCTCCCTACTATGATGTATCTTAAATAAAAGGTCACATCCATTAACATTGTTGAACGTCCCTTTAGCTCTGTATTTCCTGTAGCCCTGTGTTTTCTCCTGCATGATCCAGGAAGATCTCAAGATGCTTTTTTTAAATAGCCTCTAGAGGACTTGAGCCCAGTATCACTTAAAGAGATAGTGACTCTTGATATGGTATAAAGCCTGTCATAGTGAGAAAGAGCAAGGAAGAAAAAGCAACAGCGCTCACTTGAAACAGCCTCCTGGAAAACAAATACCTTCCATCCCCTTCCCTAAAGAGCACCAGTTCACTTTCTGATCCTGCAGACAAACTAGGAAGTAGGCTCTTAGACCTACAAGGCCAGCTTAACAATATGTTATTCTTATACGATGATCTCTAAATGATATTTAGTAAGACCTATTACCACCTGTTTAGATTATTGTAGAACTTCCTAGAAGAACATAAATGACACCCTAAAGGCTACACTAGACCACATCTGTGATTAGGTATCTTGCTCCATTCTCAGTGTAATAACTCATCTTCCCTTTGTGTACAGTGGTAAGCACAGTGTGAAAGAAAAGGATGTTCATTATTCTAGGCCATTTTGATTGTCTTCTGTTTCTGCCACAAATCTTTTGTTTCTAACAAGAAAAAATATTTCAGTCACATTTGAAGGATTCAAAATTAATTGTCATGGTCAGAAGGCATAGAAAACTTTACACAGAGAGACTAAAGTCTCACGTCTACAAGAAACACTTTAGGCAGTAAAAACTACCTATGCAGGTTTTGGCCAGGATTGGTGCTACCAGGAAAGGCCACAGATCTTGCAGAAGAAGCTCCTTCAATGCCAGTTCCTTATATTTTCTCTGCTGTGACCACCAGCCCAGCACCAACTTCATTGTCAGATTGTGTCAAAGACAATGACCAGCTGAGAAGGATGTCTTAAAGTGAGGTTACTAAAATCATGTGACAGGTACTTTTTGTAAAATAAGGCATTCTGGTGTCCCATCATTCCTCTACAGGGGGAGGGAATATTTTCTTCTTTATGACTTGAGCCCTTCATTACATAAATTAATAAACAGCCCAAATGAGCAGGGGATCTTACTGTAGGGTACTGAGAGAAAAAAAAAAAGCAGTAAGATAATAATCAGAAACTTGTAACAGGTCATACACAGTAAGTTTTCTGTACACTGTGCAAAGGAATGTTTACATCCGTAGGATAGGATCATATTTGATTAGACCACCTCTTGTTCTCTGATACAATATGACAATGGAACCCTCTGTTTCTGAACATTTTCAAGTGTTCAAAAGCTCCATAAGATCTACTTAACCTTTATTCAGGAATGCTAAAGCAAATGTGGTTTATGTTCTTGGCAATGCATAGTGACATAATAGGATACTATGTTCTAAACGATTCGAGGCTCTCAAAAACAAAATTAGTTCAAAATTAGTCATACATGTTTTATGGTACTAAAGATCACATTTTCAAAGGAATTTGTTAAATCTTACCTTCTGTTATATTTCTTCCTATATATTGTAATCTCTCATTTGTGATTTGAGACTGCAGAGTACACGTAGCAATGTGCCACTTTCACCTCAACGAACCTTTTTTTGCTCCCATTTTTTTGACTAATTGCCCTTCCCATGATGGTATTACTGTTCCAGCAACAATTCCCTTTCAGAATAATCAGTACAGAAATAAAACAGAGCAGCTTTAGTCTCAGTTTCCTTGACAGTTCTCTGCCTTTCCTTTTAACTCCTAAATACTTTAAACCACATCAGTAAACATTAAAAAATAAATACTGAATTTGTAAAGGTTATATTGCTTATGTACAGAGGAAGTCTGTTTAGAGATACATTTTGCTTCCTTTTTGGGTGATATGGAAATCTAATGGCTCATTTTTGCCATTAAAGATTATGAAATACCTCTCAATGAAAGAACAACGTTGCTCTAAATTTTTAAGTGCTTGTTCCAATGAGCTAAAGAACTAGACCTGCTCAATGAAACAGCTACACAAATCATTTAACACTGATGAAACAGCAGTAAATGTTTAATCCAGTGTCATCTATGAAGCATTTTTAAACTTTTTTTCCAGTAAATGTTTAACTGAATTAGTCAAGTAAAACAAACCTAACACGCCTCCTCCTAATGTCAATTAGAAGCAGTTTGCAAAATTATTTTCTCTTGAAGATTAGGTTGAGTACATGTAGTAACGTTCAAGAAATCCACACATTCTCAAAGATCAGTCATAGTCATTTAAACAACTCCAAAAAATGTTAACCTGATTCTAACCACTGGTGAAAATCAGAATTGCTTGTAAGTCAATAAAATTAGGAAAAAAAAAAAAGATTCGTATAAGCGAGGTATATGAAGCTTTTATGTGATCTTAACAGCTACTGATAAAGCACTGTGTTGATTTTGATGTGGGTAGAGTTAATTTTCTTGGTAGTAGCTAGTATGGGTCTATACTTTGGATTTGTGCTGAAAACAGTGTTGATAATAAAGGGATGTTTTTGTTACTGCTGAGCAGTGCTTACACAAACTCAGGGCCTTTTCTGCTTCTCACACCACCCCACCAGTGAGGAGGCTGAGGGTGCACAAGAAGCTGGGAGGGGGCACAGCTGGGACAGCTGACCCCAACTGACCCAAGGGATATCCCACACCATATGATGTCATGCTCAGCATATAAAGCTGGGGGAAGAAGAAGGAAGGGGGGACGTTCAGGTGATGGTGTTTGTCTTGCCAAGTAACCATTACATGTGATGGAGCCCTGCTTTCCTGGAGATGCCTGCTGATGGGAGGTAGTGAATGAATCCCTAATCTTGCTTTGCTTCCATGAATGGCTTTTGCTTTACTTATTAAACTGTCTTTATTTCAACCCATGAGTTTTCTCACTTTAACTTTTCTGATTCTCTCCCCCATCCCACCAGGGGGGAGTGAGCTGCATGGTGCTTAGTTGCTGGCTGGGGTTAAACCATGACAAGCACTAAGGAACTATGTAAAATCAATAAATATGCAAGTTCAAGACTTATCCCAGCATAATGTGCCAATGGAGTTTTCTGGGCTTTATATGTATTACAGCGCAATTACACAAAGCCCAATTACACACAAAAAGCTTATTACAATTACAGGGGTAAAACAACAGAGGAAGGAATGGATATTGCCTAATGGCTTAAATTTAAAAGTTTGAATTTCAGAATTTAGATTTAGGTCCTTCATGTGTAAACAGAAATGTATGTAATAACACAAAACACTAAAAGATGAGCCATTATAACTTTTTCTTAGTATTTCATCACAAAATATAAAGTATACAACTGATGCCCACCAAGGAAAAGAAAAATGCTTGCAAGATATGTCACTAATATTCATAGTAATATATGAAACACTTAAAATGAATTTTTTGTTCTTAGAGGAACAAGGCTGGTAAATAATCATCATTTGTATTGTTAATAATTTGATTCTTGTTTTTGTTTGTTTCTTTACAGGAATTAATAGGGGCATACTCTGCATGATGCAGTTAACGAGGTAGTGTTGAAATGTACTATATCCAGGGCTTTCCTATTCTATAAACTCAGTTCATAAGAAGCGCTTCCGGATATAGTGCAAAGCAAATTAAAACCATCCAGGCTTTGTGTGGGAACAAGGACCAGACAAAAATTTTTTCAAATTCAGAATCCAAGCACTCCTAGATTCCCAGTGAATTTGATGAATTTTACATTTGACTTTTACTTGGAGGGTAATCAAGGTTGGGGGGAGAGATAGCGTTATGCAGCCTTTTTGTTTCAGTATAGATAATAAGTCTTTTTCCTAGTGTTTGATTGCACTTCACAGTTGTTATTTAATACTATAGAAGACAATCAAAACAGCTTTACTGGATGAGTAACATTATGATAGTTTCCGCAATAGTCAGTTTTTAGCAGCGTTTTACAAAAGCTGATTTAAAACGTGGGCTTTTCTTTCCGCTGTTCCTGTAGGTGATTTCTGCAGAACATCTACTGATTTTCTTTCAAAATGTTATTGAACCACTGGGGTTATTTGTTATGTTTTCATTTACTATAGTGTCATTTTATTTCAGCGTTGTCATGTGAATAATAGGCAATCAGGGCTGAAACTTTTCAAAATTGCAGCCCTCTAGATGTTACAATTAAATCAATTACAAACCCAGAATAAACAGGTTTTAATCACATCAAACATTTCTGCTACATTATACTATCCAATTCTGTTATGATGGAAATCTAAAGTCCATAGAGTACTTCAAGAAAAAAATACTACCGTTTGTACAAAACTCACGCTTAGCCTGATTAATAAACTGAAGCTCAGAAAATGATGTGCATGAAAACAGCTGTTCTTGCCAATAATGACATTTTATTTTCAATTTTAGTACTAACACTGTGTCAATCTAAACAATACTTAAGTACATTATGTAAGTATAACAACAGTGACACGACATAAAACAAAATGTACCACATTCAGGAAGAATCAAAAGTAAACAGAGCTGAGACGAAGGCAATTGTAGCTGTGCGGCAGCTGGTGATGAGCCATTGCCATCAGGAAGAAGAATGTGAGGCACAGCAAAAGAGTGCTGCCCAATTATGCCATGCCGATACACTGAAAAGTAAAACAAAAATTGAATATAATCCAATGACATGGCTTTGACGGTAGCAGTATTTTATACATGGGCAGACACAGCCAGCAGAACAGCTTTGTTGGAAAAAGATAAATTTGACAAAGCTCCATTCATTGTTTATAACATGACATTCTAACAGTTTCACCTTATCAATATAGGTAGCCATGTACATGAATCACTGGATTACCTTGGTCGTTTTTAGAAACATAGCTCCAGAGATGTAATGTTTAAGATCACATCTTGCTATTTTTTTTTTAATTATCTGCCTAAATAGGATTCTGAGTTTTAAATATGTGAATTGGTGCTTGGGGGGTGGAGGGGTGGGGGTGTTGTTTTTTTTGTTTTCTTGGGTATCATGTATTTTTATAAACGGACATCACAATTTTAATTTACCACCATTTGTTACTCTTATTTAGGTATATGCAGAGAACAGCTTAATCTGTGATCTGTAATAGTAACACCAATGACAGGCACTTATACTAGGCAGCAGTGAAATTGTCAAAATAATTCCTTATTTTATTTAAGGATCGTGGTGAACACTGAGATTTCCAGTTTGGGAAATATTCCAAAACATATTGGCAAACCGAAACACTTCATGTATATATAATGGAAGTTGTCCTTCCTTTTTCACTCCTTATAAATGTGCATGTGTGAGCAGAATTCAGGCAAACTGAGCAGGGTGTTTTCCTGTATCCTTTGAGTCCAAAAGCTACAAAGATTCAAGAGACATTGGTAACTGTTAGAGATAAAGAGAAATTCACGTCAGCAGGACATCACTAACAGGTGAATTTAGCTGTGTACTTGTCAAACCTAAGAAGAATCCATGTAGCGGGGTTGTCCACTCACAAATACACAGACCAGTGATCACAGAGTAGAGACTCAAGGAAGGAGCAGTTAATTGTGGTTATACATCCAAATAATCTGTTCAGACTGTGCTAATACAAAATAGAAGACTGCAGAGAGGCACAAAGTGTCCGGTTGGAAAAAAAGCCTGTCACACTTCACTTTCTGATTGACTATGCTGTGACTCAAGATATAGTTTCAACTTACCTAAACTGTGAAAAATATGAACAAATGAATAGTACTATCATATGCTCCTTCACTTCTTTGGACATTGAGAAGACAGGGATAGCCAAGAACATGTTCAGCTCACAAGCTGAAAAAGATGATGATGTTGTATACAAGACTGTTTATGTTTTCTAGGATTCTAGAGATTATTAACACTGATATACCCAAGTGTTAAAATAAGGAAAAGAAAAGTAATTTTGAGCCTTCTTAAACTGCACTGATTTCTTTATCAGGAAACTGTGTGAACAGATGCTGAAGCAGTTTACCAAAAGAAGTGTATGATACTACCAAGGCAGGAATACTAAAATTTACATATCACTTAAGCACTGCACTGGGAACAAACCACTTCTATGTATCTAATTCTTCCACCTATGTTCCTGACCATCTTCTCATATGTATATGTCATGGGGTATATCGACAACTAGTTCCCTCATTTGTCTCTGCCAGGCATAGCAACTTTTAGGGCTGTCCCAGTTGATACTTCCTTCAGACTGACTGCCAGTGTCTATATATAAACTCTTGCAGCTGGCATTTATTACTTGCCAGCTTCAGCCAGTAAACCTTCTGACAGATATCTACAGTTCAGGCACCAGTACTAACACTTGCTGAGCAATGTCACCATCCTCTCAGACGGACTTCATGTGAATCGATATTTTAAAGTGTAAAATATTTCAAGTCTGAGATTAAATAACTTCTTTGTGTATTTGTGAGAAAGAGACAGCAATGGACAGGGGAACCAATGCTTTTATAACCTGGTGCTTGCAGACATCACTCACCTTTTGTTATGGACTATACTTCTCTTCAGGTGTATTTTGGACTTTTATTTTCACACTTGGCATAATTTTTCCTGCTTGAGATCTGGGCAAAGATTATTTCTTACTAGATTTTTTTAGGTCTATTTTATCATGTGGGTTTTTTTTAACCTATAAATCCTGAATTAGGATTTTTTTTTTAAGAACTTTGTGGTATGTTTTTATCTACTGGAGTTTCCAGAAAGATACAAAAAACTATTCTTCAGTATCCAAGGTATTGTTGCCTTACAGCTTAGGAAGAAAAAAAACAAAAACAAAAACAAAACAAAAACAAAAACAAAAACAAAAACTTCTTTAATTATTTAATTGATTTTTAAAATTATTTCATTCCATGTTATTACCCAAACAGATTTCTAGAGGTAATTATGCCATGTCTTAGATGGACTTTCATATATATCGACAAGTAAAAGAATAGAATATTATAGAGGAGAATGTGGAGCATAAAACTGTAGATCTGAATTACAGACACTACTTCATAGTCTAAGGGAAGGCGACTGCACTGTAACTGTTAAACCATAGAGACATACTCAGCCCATTCTTCCTCAGTAAGAGAAGGCTGAGACTGAAATATTACTGTGTAGTTTCCAGAACAAATGGATAAACTGATCCTACTGTATGTAAGAGGTATTTGAACTTGCCAATTATATTGCTCTCTGAAAAAACCTCTATTCCAAAAGAAAAAAGGAATTTCCAGCACTGTCATTTTCTACATTGCCCTTGGCCAAAAAATTTATTCTGTTTTACCATGCCCTGCAGCTTAATATGTTTGTTCTTGCCAGGATGCCACTCTTCCCAATGAAATATACTTTTTAAAAGCTCTTTTGGCTACCTTAATCCCCTATTTTCTTATTCTTCCTATTAAAAGCAAAAGTGTAAGAACAACTGTACCCATGGATTTAGAAGCCCTTTGGATTTGCAGCCAATGAAATGTGGCAGGTTCCTTTTTCCTCACTTTCTACACCCATCATCCAACAACAACCACTACAGTATAAAAAAAGAAAGAATGCAATAGCTATTTTCAGTGACACACTTGCAGCCAACGTTAAAACTCCCAATAACTTATAAATGTATTTTGAAAGACACAAAGTCAACTTTGGCATTCACAAAGGTACATTATCTGGAAAAAATTATATCTTTAAAAGCATTTCTAGTGATAGCACCAAGACCAAAATGAAACAAAACTGCCAATTAACTACTAGGTTTTGAACAGAAAAAGGGCTTGTATGATAGTGATAAAATAAAAATACTCCTAAGCTAAATTTTTCCCTTAGATACTGTAAATTTTGTACAAAATCCAATGGGAGTGGGACCTGTATATGTGAGCAAAGGATTTACCCCCTGTGCTTGTATAATAGAAAATTAAGATGGTTAAAAATGGCACCCAAAAGATGAATGAATTTCTAAGGAAATAAATCAGGTTTGAAATTACTATTGGAACATATGCATTATACAAAAGATCATGAAATCTATTTCATCTGACATATTGTACAATGAGCTACAAGAACATTTGCAACTGATAGAAGCATGTAAGATCTCATGTATTATTCTTACAATAAAGATTACACCATGGAAGCCAGCTATTATACTTCCTATTTTGCTCTACCAACCTGAAGGTCATGAACCAGGGATATGACTTGAGCACCTTGGTCAAGATTTTGAGTTATAGAGAACATCACAGGAGTTAAGAGCTTGTTTCATATCCTATGCATGTTTACTTACCTGCAGCAAGTTTGTCTTACAAAGTATAATGAAGAAAAGGTATTAGAACACACATTTGCAACAACTGAGGGAGAAAAATACATCATATAAGGCAGAAGTCTTCTTCTACAGGAATTTTATGACTGCAGGGATAAAATAGCCCAGATTTAAATGACTGTATGTTTTCTTAAAGATTCCAAAGGAAAGCAACATATGGATGCTCTATGTTTAACATAATGAAAAACAAACGCTCAAACCCCACAAAATTCCATTTAAAAAAGCTGAAAACTGCACTCAGAATCAAATGCAATATGTCCAAGAAAATACAGACCTGTCACAAGCATGCTTTTCTATCCAGAATTATTAAATCTCCATGATGAAACCAACCTTTAGAACACATTTTTCAAGTGCAAGGAAAAATACTATATATAAGTTTTCCACATTTTTGCAGGAAGCGTGAGCTTGAAAAGACTAGTTTGTGTTTCAGTCAGAAAGAGAAAACACAGGTGAAAACAAGAGGAAGGTTTCGTGGGGTATAACCTCACAATGTCTGCAATCTTTTGGGACAATACATATTATTAGTTCGAATTCAGGTCAGAGTGACAGCTGCCCTGTTTGTTTCTCTTTGGTTGCAGTCAATCAGAAGCCTATAACATTAGAAATAGTTTTTTCAAACATGGTGAAGGCTGGAGGTATGATTTTTGAATACAGCTGAGCAGACACAAAGCCAAAGAACCTGAGGAACGTGCCATTCCTGGTGGTGACAGTGCAGCCGTCCCAGCAGAGCAGCCTTGGCACTTCCAATTGACACACTAGAGCAGCCACCACTTTTCCCAGCACGGAATTTCAAATAATTGTATCCAATGTACCGTGCATTTGCTTAGCCCTTAGGAGTCAGCATTTCTGTTAGACTGAATGGTAAAAGAGCTAAAAGTATCAAGGCTCAGAAAATGTTTGGAAACATATATCTACCACCTGAGGAAAACATTGAACTTAGGTTTAAATCCATTTCTATTCAAAACAAACTTGATTCAATGGGATTTACATGTATATTTAAAGTTAAAAATGAAATGCGTACAAAAAGTACAAAAGATAAATATGAAATGAATACAAAGTTCAAAAGTACTTTGTAAAACTCATATTGCTACTTTGGGACCCTGGCTCCTGATGGGCTTTTCTATAGCTTGAAGCAGACCTGAGTGTAGCCACTCTACAAGTAACGACGTATAGTCTTTTATGCAGAAAGGCTTCATAGTGTAGCTGGGGATTTGTACTTGAGAGCTGCCTTTAGGGCCAGGTCCTGCATCAGAAACTATATCGATCCTTTACAAAGCTGCAGAACTACTGACAAGTATCTACAATTTCCTCATGTTCATAAAAGGAAAGCCTAGAAAATGTTTTTACAAGTACTCAGTTACTCTAATGGAGCAGAGGATGCATTCAAAATGTCTTTGCAGCCTCCTCCAAACCACACGCATGCAGTTGGAAAAATCTCATTTTCTCACTGTTGAATGTCTTTGTAGGGTAAAGACAGATGGACTTTACTATTTAGAAAAAAATTTCACAATCCTCTAATATAGCGTATTGCTCTGGAAAATCATAAGAAGCATGGATGTCGGACTGATTTTGGTAATATATTAATGTGAAATAATTTTTCAATTAAAAAAAGTACAGTTGCATTTATTATGTGATGTTAGTGTAATACCGGATTCTCAGCCACCATGATAGTGAGGATTTTCTAAATGCCATAAGAAGAAATGCAATGTAATATTAGAAAGTCAAATCAAGAGTACTAAAATATTTTTATACATTATGACTATGCTGAAGAATTGATAATATTTTTTCAGAATTCATATTGCAGTCAGAGATTGCACAAAGTTCTCTGTTCAATAGAGCTGACTAGAACAATCAAAGTGTAAAATGGCCACGCATTCTGTAAATGGGGAGCAGAGTTACAAAACACACTGGGAGATGATGGTGACTTTTCACTGACTAATTTTCACAGAAATTTCCTGTTTGTAGGAAAAGCTACGTAAATTTATATGAATATGAAAAAATTGATGGTAGTCTCAGTGAAGTGCCTGATGGACACTTCAGAGGAAACAGCAGCTTTTCCATTCTCAGAGTTCGAGTACAAACAGCAACAGTGGCTTCCTGTACCGCCCAGCCCTTATAGCAGAATTTAAGACATCTTTTCTAGGGATGAGAATTTGGTTCTCATTGCTGGCTTTACATACTTGCATGTAATATATTTAAAGTATGTCTCCATTAGAAGATGGACTAGCATATACATTTTGATATTATTTATATATATATTATTATTTATACAGAATTGATTACTGAACAGTCATCAGCTGGTAAAGCCTCTCAGATAGCATCAGCTCCAGTCAGATCTCAGTAAAGGAGCTGGAGGCAAAACATTGCATATCAATGGTTCCAATGCTGGGTTACTCAACCACTCTTACATAATAAATCTTACATCAGTAACATGCACAATTTATGGCAAACAAATGAAGGATTTCACATGCTGCTCAGATTTGTATATACACCAAGAAAGAACACGGCCCATAAATAAGATTGTTTGGAAAACATTTATTGCTGTCATACTGATAATGCTTTTTAAATCCTGGGGTTATCAAAAAAATGGGTTTTTTTCCCACCATATTGTTTGACAGCTGAAATTAAACAAATCCTATTGAAGTACAAAGCTAATAGAAGGTTTACTATGTGTGTCATTAGCACCATCCATATAAGGAAACAGAAAATATGAGGTGTGGATTTTTAAAATATGATGAAATGAGAGCACCATTAGATGCATATGAAGGTGTGACTTCAGGCCAGGCATCTCCTTATTAGAATCAAAGTGACTCTATCTTACATTAGTAAATAATCACTGTTGTGTGATTCAAGTTGACATCTTTCAAATTATTTTATCATGCCAAAACCATATATTGCGTTTGAAATGTTTTAACTGTTACAGAATCTTAATAAAATATATGGCATAAAATGATTACTTTACCATATGCTGCTAAACTTCTTTATGTTCAGGCATGGTGAACCTTAAATGATCAACTTAATTTATAAGTTACCATATTTTTTAGCCCTTGCTTTAATTTAACATTTTATTATTTATATGGATAATCTCAAAGTTCATATACTAGATTGTTTAAATCTTGTATCAGTGCTCAGGTTCAACACAAATATTCTACTGTATTGCATTTTGCTTTCCTTTCAAAAGAAAAAAAAGTGAAATTTAGTTAAATCAAAGAGATTTCTGATCCAAAAACGCGAGAAACCATAAATTCCACATGATTTCTGCATAAAGCTTGGATGACTGTGTTTTGAAAACTTAACATAATATAATTGTCAGAGATTATTACTAAGGCAATTAGATGAACATACTATAATTTTAATCAGAAACTTAGAAAGCGACAAAAGGTTTTGGTTTGTTCCTTTACACATGCAGCACATATATACCTTTAAGACTGCTGATTTTGGCTTGCTTTGGAATAATAGTGCTAACTTCAAGTTAATGCTTAAATGCGACAAAGCGCTAAGATGATTATGTTAGCCAAGTTATGGACAAAATCATGGGCACATATACAGATTCAACATAATTGCAAAGCTGTATTTTTTAAAGACTGAAGTATAAAGGCCAGCTTAGGACATGGACAAATTTAACCCATATTTTGAAGTTATTTGTTTTTAATGATCCCCTACAATAGGTATATTATTTCAAGTTTTTCCAGAATTTATCATATGTGCTTTAATATATGCCTTTCTCCAATACACATTACTGTTTCCCTGTGCTTCTTGTCAGCTTATATCATTTTATCTTAGGTTGACTTTTTTCTTGTGTTTCGCCCATGATTATCCTCCATTTGTTAGTTTTTGTTAGAGAGCTGCCAGGCCAGAAATACTTCTCATCTGCATAAAGGGAATTTTAAAATGCTTATTTCTTATGGCTAAACTCCCTCACATCTCCAACTTCTCTTTCTGTGTTTCTGAGAAGCAAGTGCTCAAGGCAGAATATGTATGCTGATGCAACCTTTATGAAAAAGGTGCAAATATTTTATAACTAGCTAGCTTGACAGATGTATTCACGTGTAATTCTCCAGCCCGCTTACTTCAATGGCCTGGAATCAGGAACATTAAATGGTTAAAATTGACTTTTAACCTTCTTTTTTTTTTCTTAAAGCAGTACAACTCATAGTGTATTAACAGACACCACGAATGGCTACTTGCAATATAGGTATAAGGTACATATGTGCTTTTAAGAGAAGACTTCTTCAGCTGGGTTTTCCATGTGGAAAACAACTAACTTCCCTCACAGAAAATATAGATTCTCCAAAATTCGGAAAGCTACAAAAGAAAGAAACTTCTAGCAAAGTAAAACTATCTGGAAGCTTTGGGGAGAACTGAATGATGTGATTGGCAACCTGCATTCTGTTACTTTCTTTTATGTTTATGTACACTTCTATGCCTGCAGCACATAAATACTGTTTGTTAAACTTCTGTTGTTATGGCAAGTGGAAGTCACTGCAAAAAAATATAAGCATGACAGGCAGTATCTGAGTAAAAGTAAGATTTTACTTAAAGATTTACTTAAGATTTTACCACACATAATTTTCAAACCAATTCTTTAGAAGGAAAGTATTCTACATCTCTACTGATCAGTCATATTTTTCAAAGAAGCTCTATGTTTCTCATCAAACTACATTTCTCTAAAGTAAATTATACCAAATGTAGATTTCTGCTGATATTATTTATGAAGTTAGACCCATTGCACAAGAAAACAAACAAAAAAACCCTGCTGTTTTCACTTTTGATTGAGGAAAAATACTCCTAATATTTTTCTGCAAAGAAAAATCTAAAATAGATATAGAAGCAAATGCTTATGTCGTATAAAACAGAAAGAAATTCCTCATAAACTATAAAAAAAAAAATCCCAGGTCATATCAAAGCATTTCTAATACTGCTTGTAAATGAGCACTGTTAGCTAAGAACTGATGCATAGGGTCAAACCATGGGTCCATCTATCCAGCCAGTATACTGCTTCTGACAGTGGCCTAAAAGAGATGTCATTGTACAAGAAAATACCTAAGAAACAAGCAGATTTCCCTAGAAAACTATCCCTGCTACCAGCTATTTCTGTCTCAGAGACTTCCTAAGCAAGTGTTACATGCCCAATTTCATCCTGACCCCAGATAAACTTCTAGTGTCCACAAGGGCCCATACTACGGAATAGAGCTGCGGTACACATGGGGCAACAGTTCCCTTGTGCTTATTCTGAAGGTACCACCTGCTAGATTCAGTTGGTGCCCCTATTTCTTGTACTGAGAGGGAGAGAGGACAGTCACTCTTATTCTCCCCTTCCATGCTGCTCTATATCATACTTTGGTTCAGTCTATATCATAATTACATCAGTCTCTAGGTTTTCTTTCTTCCATACTGAAGAGTCCCAATCTACTAAGATGTCCTTCACAGGGAAGATGTTCCACGCCCTTGACCACCCTCCCAGCTCTTCCTTTACTCTTTTTCAGTTGGGCCTTATACATCGCTATGAGGTGGAAGGGATGACAGCTGCCTATGGGATATAGATGCAAAAATGGATTTACACTGGTTTTTATTCATTTTCTTCCTAATAATTCCTAATGCTAAGTTTGACTCCTGAGCACAGAGGTGATTGTAGTCTTTGGGTTATAACTATCTGTTATAACCTTGAGATCTTGCTCTTGAGTTGTAATGGTCAGACAGGGACCATCAATCTTATTTCTGAAGTTAGGATTGTTTTTTCCCCAGGTACGTTACTTTACATTTACTGACACTGGATTTCATTTGCCATTTTATTGCCCAGTCACTCAGTCTTAGGCATTTCTTTGCAGCTCTTAAGTCAGCACTAATATTAACTACTAATGACCATCAGGAAAATCACCACCACATTATTCATCCCCTTTCCCAAATCATCTATATTGAGCAGAACAGGTTTCAGATCCCAGTGGAACTCCGGTATAACTTCCCATTTACTGTCTTCATCTTTTTGTTATGTTTTTTAATGAAGCCATTTCTGCCTAGAATTAAGCAGATTTACTTTCTAAAAGCAAATGAATTTTCAACAGTTTATGTATTCAAACGCCAGTGGTTTTCTTCCTCAAAAATCTCTGGAGCCTGTTTCTGGTTTAGTGCAATGATTTCAGGTGCATCATTCCCAATTATTCCCTTGTTACTTGCATCACTTTTAGATGCTTCATATAAGAATTATTGTCTAAACAGTAAAGAAATTGTCAGGCTAGAACAATGTCACACTCTCAGTTAAGGATTTGCATGGAACTAATAGAATTTTCTTAAAGAGCTGGAAGTAAAGCTACAGCATGGCAAATATGAGCACATGCATAATTTCTCTAAAAATGCACTTTCTACTGATGACATCAGACAGCTAACTGACCAGCTCTGTCAATGGATGAGTATTGTCACAATATTTTTGTCACTGAAAAACCTTTGTGTGTGTCTAAGCTTAAACAGGTGAGTAATTGTTGGGACTACTGCTCTAATAAAATACCTACCAAATGCCGTGGTTTATTATTTAGCTTCCAAAACATACTGTGTAAATTCAGCATACAGACATCCTATACATTACAGCAGCTGTGACTTGAACCGGGAGTATTGTGGTCAGTATAGAGCAGCCACATCAGGTGTCTCAAAGGACAGTAAGCTGCCTTCTGACCATCCTGTCTTGGATGATATTTCCCTTTAAATCTCATATGAAGGGAAAACAAATTACAGAACGGAGCCAGTCAAAGAGAGATTTTTTTTTTTAATTTCTGCCACATATTTCTGCCATTATACTTTAAAACATTTTAGAAACGTCACAGGTTTCTGCCAAATGATGTCTTTATGTTCTGTTTGTCTTTCTTTTACAGTGGAATACATAGTAGAACATGCCTGTAACTTCCAAACAGGGAGATAATACTAGCATTATATATAAAATAATAGCATATACATAACACAAGCAAATATGTATGACATGGTATCTAATTTCTTGACCAATACAATAATGAAAAACTGAATAAGAAATGCTCATATGTCAGAAGAAAACTGTGGTTTTCCCAGTTCAAATTCTTGAAGATCCTAAAAAAATAAAAAGAGGAAAGAAAATAATTTATTATGAAGCAACTAGATATGGGTAAAGAAAAAGTTTAATTACATCTAAGCATATTTGCTGTGATTCATGATGGCTATTTACATCAAATGATTTTTTAAATATTAAATATTAAGTCCATTTAAATGGAATAACTTGTATGGCAAATTTTCATCTTTATTTCAGAGCCCTGCTATTTTAAAATTTGTCATTAGAGCTAATAAGAAATGATATTGAAACTACTCCGTACATTTAAATGAAGCATAAATCAATTATTGAAGCAAGGAATTTTTTCATCATTGTAATGATTATTGGAATAAATTTAATCTTGAGATGTTTCATAATGAAATCTGCAATACTGAAAAAATTACATGGACTTAATTTTTACTATGTGCTCTTTAAAAGTGTTTCTCATTGGTGAAACATTTAAGGGAATACACAAAACCCACAGTTTCTTAGATAATGAGATATAAAACCTAGACTGAGTTGCCCTAACATGCTGGAATTCTATATCTGATTTTTCATCAGACAATGGTATTGATTACTTCTTTTACTTCTTCCTCTATCCTGCAGCCTTTAGAAAGAGCTGAAGAGAACCAAAGTGGCTATAATCAGGTTTCTGGTAAGAACAGATAAAAGTGCATGAAGCTTGGAAAATTTAAAAGTGTGAAACACTTAAATTTATCTGCATCTCATTTAGTAGACAATGAGAATAGCTGTGATATGACAGCAACAATGTCTGACCAGTGTGTTGCTGTGAGAAGGGCAGTACAGTGGATGCAAATGAGGTGTCCGGTGACCATTTCATTATTCCCAATTCTTTGTAACCAGCCAGGAGGAGCTGTTTGGTCAGAAGAGTTAATGGCTGCACTTTGACAAACAACGAGGACAGGGCCAGTCACTGACAGAAATGTCCCCAAGTGTGCTGAAGAGATTATTACGGCATCATCCCTCATCACCTCTGCTCCACTAACAATGCTGGCCTCATTTGCCTCTTGCTGAAATGTCTCTGCACCTTCTTCCCCTTAGGCACAGAGAGCTCTTCCCAAACTGGTCTGCAAGTCTTCTTGCCCTTCAAATCTCTTCTAACGCACACCTCTGTCACAGTACCTCTCTGGAATCTGCTGACTGCTCACAGAGTTGGTTCAGATGTAGATGGCAGTAGCCAACAGGTACTTTGTCCCTTTCTGATAGGGATGCATATACATATTTAAGAATCAGGCTGTAGGATCCCAAGCACTTCAGATTATCACTTGCCTTGGAATCATTCAGCTGTGCTCTGTGAATTTGCATTGCACCTGTTCCTTGTTCAAAGTCTGCTGCCCTTTTTCCAAAAATCTCGTACAGAATGGTTGTTTTCTATGAGCTTTCAAACTGGATTGTCATAGGCATTAAAAGTAGTAGTGGCTGTGAATGACCCTGCACAACTTGCCCCTATAGAGATGACATCATTCCAAATCATCTTTCTACTCTACAATGACTTTTCCACCACAAAGACTCCTCTGCAGGATGAGATTGGACTCATCTTCCACTGGTTAACAGCACGATGAACAATTAGCATCCACATGTGCTCTTCATAAGGTGAAAGGCTTAATATCAACTTTAATATCTACGGGGTTTTTTTCTTCTTCATTTTCTGCTGAGGACAACACTGTCTGTAACGGTAGTTATACCACAGTCTGATAATAAGACCTTCTGTCTTCTTTCAGGCTGGGTTGGTTTTGGGGGTTTCTTTTGGTAGAGTAAAATATTTGTTATTGGATATAACCATGTGTGCACATAAGAACATTAAGATATATATCTTTGGGGTACTGCATATTTATTTAATGATAAATGCTAAACCACAGTCACTTGTCCTCTACAAATAGAATTCTGAGGAATAATTTTTTTTTTGTTTCTTAGTGATTTTTTTGTAAATACATCGTTCTTCACTGTATTGTCAACATGTTTTGTAAATAAGCATATACAACTACAGTAGAAAGACACAAAGTGCAAATGAATATTCACAGCCTCCTTAGCTCTACTGTTCACAGGATGTTCACAAAAGCACAACAATGTAATAACGAAACTGAAATCCTTTCTGTCAAACACAAATATAATGTGGATGTTAGACTTCTGGAGAACAACAACATAAAACAAGATTTCCCTCAGCTTCTGTGGAACCAGCATTTATCTACTACAGTCTCACACTTCTATCTCATAAATGGAAGCAGTCTGTAATTTTAGAATTTTAATTTTGTTTCCTTAAGAAAAAATGGTGATCTGATTATCCTCTGTATCGTCTGTTTCTCTTAACCATGTATGATTTTTAACTTAGTTTGACCAAATTTTAACCAAACTTGACAGATGTTGTATAAATACTTGGACAGGTAAAGTGCCTTGCCTGAGGGAAACCTAGCATACTTACTCTTGTCAGATGCAGGAAACAGAGGATAAAGCCGTTGCAAACCAGTTTCATTATTTTTCTGCCATCAGAATTACATCTTTTTTAAAAGGTGCAGGTCTATTAGACTGAGCAGTGCTAGGCAATTATTAAGACATGATTTCTAAGTTGGACTGTAATCATTTGATCTATGATGAAAGAACCTTCTGTACTTTGCATTTGTTTTCATTCATTTGAATTAGAATATAAAAAGACAGTTGTACCTAAAGGACTGGTCCCTTCTTTGTACAGGCATGCATTCTGATTCCTGAGTTTATTTTAAAAAAATGGGTGTGTTTGTGGATTGTCTGCCCCATGTCTCTATTTGTTGTGTAAAAAAAAAATTAAGACCCTTTTAGTTTATTCACTCCACTCCCTACTAATGTTGGATTGCTTCAGATAACAAGGATCACGTATTATATTCTTTTGAACACTCTGAGCAATGGTGTCCCCATTTTCCCTCTTTATAGCACTATTAGAAAACCCTGTTTTAATCTTACTAACACTATGTTAAAGGAAATAAAAGGCTAAGTATACATAACCCTTTTAAACAGTCCCGTGTGCACTGGTAAAATAAACTTTACTTTTAATAGGTGCGCAAGAGTCAGGGCACTTAATTCCAACAAGTATCTTCTAGCTTTGCTTTTTTAATTCCTTGTTTAAAGACAGAATGCTTTTTTTCCTCCCCCATGTGGAAAATGTCTTCTAGAAGACAAAAGAAAGAACCTGGAAGATAATGTTGCCAACAGCATGTCAGAGATGATTACTGCGAAAGAAAAGAGAACCTCCTGTTTTGACATTGGGCAGCCAGTAGAGGAGAGTGGAAAGAAGCTACAAAAAATTGCTTACATATATAACTTAGATCTAAAGTGTATAATTGTTAGTCAGTATTCTTCTCTTCTTTGAAAGCACGCTCAAAAAAAGAAAAAAAATCACTCTCCTTTTGACTAGATCTTGTCCAGTGTAAGAGAAAGTGGTATGTCAACATGACAAATTGAAAGATGGCTACAAATGGCTAAACCAAAAATGTCTGTGGTGTATATAAGCTACCCAATCAAAAGAGATGAAATTACACGTCTGATGGTCCTGGGTCACTGTCACTGGCCAAACATTTGTTTACAGCTCAGATTTAAAATTAATAGAATGCATATTAATAAAAAGTCATAATTTACATAGTATGCCTTGAAAGACATCCTTGGCCCAAAAGAGAGAAAAAATGAGATGTGAAATCCTCTATTAAATTATTGAAATCCAAAAGAGAAATGCAAATGAAAAAGAAAATCTTTTTACTCCTTTACTTACTTTTTACATAAACTTATCACATCTATGAACTTCTCACTCCAATTTGCCATGGAGTTACCATGGAATTCCCTCAAAAAGAGTAAAGAGGGTATCTTCACAGTAATACTTCCCTACATAACAATTATTTTACTTTTTTATTTACAGATATCTTTTCTAACATACAGCTAACAAATTCTAAACCCAGTCTTAATCACTGTGTTACAGAAGCTGGGATTAATTAGCCAATACACAAACAGTTACACAGTGGTGAAACAGAAAGGTTGCATTCAATATTTTTATAACTGCTACCAAACTTCTATTACATTTGCATTAAAATTATCTGCATGGCTAGATTGCCCAAGAAAATTCTAACTGATCCTAATTTAGTTAGATAAGGACAGATAAATTAGTCTTTCTTAATGTGAGCAGTTTATATCTTGTTTATGTATACTGAAGCTCCTATTTTCACATCTCTGCTACTTTCTTAGTAGCAGAGGTCAGCCCTAACTCCAGCTGCTTCCACTGGGATGGCCTGTGAGGGTGTTATAGGCAACTCCAATTGCTTTAGAAGTGAGCAGAAGCAGAATCCTTCATCTACAAATACATTTGACTTCAGGGAACTTAATTAAATGTTCATTTATGAAAACTTATGTTTATAAATAATTTGCCAAATCTTTGCCACTAGGTTTTACAACATTTCCTCTGTTATTCCACGAAAGATATGTTTAGGACCTGTCACTATCTCCTGTAAGAAGGAAGCATTTCTGTGCAACTTTTCAGGAAGCAAAGCAATTAGTGTGGCTACCTTACAACCTACGCTATATTTTCTATGAAATTTATAGAAACATAAGAATTCATAATAAAAAGAAAAAGAAAGGATGATGGAAAATGTATGAATTATAAGAAGTGAAAGAAAGAGAATGTAGAAACACTAATCAGATTTGCTGTCCTTATTCAAATAGAGCAGTCAGTGGAGTAAAGAGGAGCTTTATCTCATTAAGGAAGGCAAACCTCCAAACTGGACATCTGCATTGCTGTATCATGTAACCAGTTTATAAAGTTATGTGAACCGACTAACTCATTACTGTAAGTTGCAAAACACTTAATTTATTCATACAAAATTGAGTGTTCTATTTTACAATGTGTTAATCCAGAGGGATCAGAAAATCATTCTAATAGTGAAACATTTAAGTATTAAGTACTGTATATTTTATTGATTTACATGACAGGTGAAAATATATCTCAGTTATAAGGCTGTCAGAATAAAAGAACCTCCCACAATTTCAACCTAATATACATTTGGGGGTGGAGAGGTTGATATTCATGCAAAGAAGAACAATTTAACCTTTGAACATTACATTTTGCCTAATTTTCAGAAACTATTTCACTGGCTTATCTCTATATTTCTATAAAAGCTAGAAAAGGACTTTCACTGAGTAAAAAGGACAAGTAAAACTCACATTGGAGTCAAGCCTGGACCCACTTCCTCCCCCTGCTGCCCCCGCCCCAAGAGCAACTAGAACTACAATTCACTTCATCTTTTCTGCTTCAGGAGAAAATTAATCTAATGCACCCATTCCAGTCATTGCTACTAAACCAAGGTCCTAGCTAGTGTCTCTCCATGAAAGCTGATTCTGAATCCCTTCCAACCTCAACCATTCTGTGATTCTGTGAAAGCTACTTCAACTGGCAGTTCCTCAAGTCTAGAGCCAAAATACTAACACTAAGCACCTGATCCCAAACAACGAGCATGACTTCATTGCCTTCATTAGGCTCTGGATTACAGTAAGATGCACATAATTATGATGCAATGTATTTATGATAGTGTAACTATATTATTTGTTGCTGGGGTCGGAGGAACACTATTCTCATAGCCTTTGACAAAGGCAAAATATGTTAGTGTTGTGGTTTAGCCCCGGTCAGCAACTAAGCACCACACAGCCGCTCGCTCACTCCCCCACCCTTGTGGGATGGGGGAGAGAATCGGAAGGGCCAAAGTAAGAAAACTCGTGGGTTGAGATAAGAACAGTTTAATAATTAGAATAAAACAGCAATAATACTAATATAATGAAAAGGAAAATAATGAGCGAGAGAGAGATGAAACACTAGAAGGAGAGGGAAAGAAAAAAAAACAAAACCAAAACTGAACAACAAGTGCTGCAACCGCTCACCACCCGCCGACCGACGCTGCCAGTCCCCGAGCCGCGATCGCTGCCTCCCCCAGCCAATTCCCCCCAGTTAATATACTGGGCATGACGTCACATGATATGGAATACCCTCTGGCCAATTCGAATCAGCTCTCCTGGTTGTATCCCCTCCCCTCCCGGCTTCTTGTGCACCTGGCAGAGCATGGGAAGCTGTAAAGTCCTTGACTAGTGTAAACACTACCCAGCAAAAACCATGACAGTATGACAAAGATCTGACATTAGGTCATTTGTGTATATAAGTTTGCACTGATTATGAAGGAGCTTTCATTTAAACTGTGATATCTTACTAAAATGTTACAATGCTTTCCAAGGTTTTACTCATGTATTCTAAAGTATGCAAGGTGTAAAATGTTTCCTTTGTGGTTGACCTAACTCCAAACAGGACAAAATGCTTAAAGTCTTTAAAGCTTTCTCTTATAAGAGAGTGCTGTGTTCTTCCCCTCCCCCCCAGCACTGGCATGGGCACCCATTTGCTTTACTCGAACACCATAATGCAGTAAAAGTGGATGGCCTCATAGTGGAAGTAACGAATCAGAAATATACAGAACATGCACCATTCAAGCTCTGGTTTGTGAATAATTACAAATCAGAAACAAAATCAAATCCCTCAGTGAACAATCCAGACACTAAAAAAAAAAAAGGCTGAAATTCATCAGCTAAAATTTTTTCATACAAGCAGTTCACCCAGCTCTATTAAAGCTGCTGGAGAAATCTCTTAGAAGAAACCCATTAAGCACTTCAAGTGTGTTATTTTCGCTCTGGGCTCAGAGAGTCTTTTTCTGTGTCATTGCACTGGTCCCACTCAGATGAAACAAGCAAATATAGAAATATTGGCAGCTTTCATACTTGCTTTTTGTCCCAAGCCCAGCGGGTGAACAGCACTGAATTTCCTTGTTTGTAAGCTTTTCCAAATGAGCCTAAAGGGTCTTGCTCATCAAGGTTGAAATGTCTGGCAAATAGTAACAGCTCTAGATCATAGCTTATAATTAGAATTGCTTGAGCCAGTTCAAAAACAGTGAATCAAGCCAGAACCTACTCCATTGACAAATCCCTCCATTTCAAGTAAGACCCATTTACATAATGAGAGATCTCACATTTGAAAGTTCTTATCCAGCAAAACATTGTTAGGTAGAATTTTCTTTTCAAATTATAAGCGCTGGACTCCAGACATGAATTACATTTCATTTTGAGTCATCTGTTAAAGAGACAGCTTTTCTGGAGAAGTAAGGTGAGAATGACTACGTTTTACAGACCTCAGCATTGTGCATCTAGTATTTCACAGAGGAAAATTGGGTTGGGTAGAATAGAAACAGGATGAATGTAAAAAGAGGAATAACATGATAAAGCTGGATCCACTGAACCTGAATCAAGGAAATCAGAGAGGGAGAACTGCATTCAGAATTTAAAAAGAAACACCACCAACAACAAAAAACCTAACGAGATTGGGGAATATTAATTAAACTGAGGGACAGGGACAAAAATGATGGAGGAGCTGCTGAGATTTGAGAATGGAAACAGAAATTCAGGAAAAAGCCACTGAAAAAGATTTTACTTGGTTTGTCTTGAAACATTATTTTTTACTATGAAGCTCTGAGAAGCAAAATTTCCATAGAACAGTAAGGTTTACAGTCTTCTCCCATATGGTCATCTAGTTTCAGTTTAATGCAATTAAATTTAAAATTAAAATGTTTTAACTAATACATAGTTTTTAGCTATAAAATTTGTTTCCTGAGTTTGTTCTACCAAAACGAAGAAAGGGACAAGCATATATATTACCTTCCACCTTTGCTATTACATCAACACAGATGATTACTAGCTCTGGGGGTAAAAACATTTCTTTATCCAAACAGAACCAAACAGCGAAATTGTGCAACTCGGATGTAACAATATCCTCATATGCCTTATGAGGATCAAACACTAAGGAGGAGTATGAAACCCATTGACACAGAGGTAACAAAAACCTCCCTAGGTTTGAAAGATTTCTCTGATTTGTGTCTTATTTCTGGAGACTGGAAAATTCAGAAGGTTTTGTATGATTTCTTTTAATGTACTCCTTTAGGTGAACTTGAAATATCATTTTTGCTACTGTTTGTTCTATTTGCTTTACAGCATGATCTAGGAAGTATAAATACATGAAAATGGATAGTTAACAGAAAATAGATAGAATGAAATTACCATTTCAGGCTTCAAAACTAAGATCTCTCCCTGTCACCTTTTGTTTTACTGAAACCTCTTAATTTATTGCTATAGAATTTGAGGTTGGATTCTAGAATAAATGAATATACAAAAGTTCATTCAAGGCAGACTGCTTAATCACATTATCAAGGTCAGTAATGAAAGATCTCAATCCATATTAATTCCTCATTTACCTTTTTTCTACATAGCCTTCATAAAATGCCTGTGCTAATGTTAACTACTTTCCCATTTGCTTGTGGGACTGTGAAAGAGAAAAGGTAGATTTCCATTTATATTTTTGAAACCATCTCATAATTGAAATAACTTTTTTATATTTATTATATTTTATATAATTTTTTAATAGATGCAGTCAACTCATGACTATTTACCATGATAAACAGGAGAAGTATATAATCTGTGTTATTCACTATTTTCAAATAATGACGGAAAACAGTTCCAAGAAGCAACACTGCCACCACTAGCTATGGGGTTCATGGTATCTAGAGTAAAATTAATTTATGTTGAATATCTGAAGCTATCAGAGCGCACAAAGACCTTGGAAGCACTTGTTTAGAACTGACTCTGTACTTTCTATTTATATTCTAATGCCTCATTTACCCCTGTAAGATGCTTTTTAAATTCACAAACCTTTAGGCTCTGCTAGGCTTATTTCCTGAGCTGTGCTCCTAATCACCTCTAACTTTCTCAGAGAAGACAGGAGAGACTCTGATGAAGGCCTATATCCAATTTGATGGCATGCCTGTTGCACTTAAGGAACTGGATAGCTCCCTGTACTTGTAATACAGGGGGAAAAAGCAGGGGAGGGGGAATGGATTTCCTCTTCTCAGCAACAGATATTGTGGTGCTAACACTAAAAGTTGAAACCATCTTAGAAGTTCAGTGGCATATCAAACTGGACCACTGATCTCATTTCCTGCAAAACATTTTCCCCAAATGCCTAATGATTAAAAAAATTAGTTAGCCATGAAAGAGCCTTAATCCCTCCCCAAAAGAATAAGATCTAAGAGAATGGGGTTTTAAAACCCTTAAATATCTTCTGAAAATGTGGCTAATGCCTAAGAACCAAGAAAAAGTTTATTGTGAAAACCCACTATAATAGCTGCAGCACTTCAAACAGGTACCTCGGTAGGAATGTACAAAGATCAAGTCATGAATGTAGCTGAAAAGCTGGACAACTTCTCAATTATTAAAGGTGATAACAAATAACACTGCCACTAGTAGCAATGGTGATGGTAGTCTTGTGGGGGAACAATGAAGAGAACTCTCAATTCACTTCTGGTCAAGTACCTCTCTTTTTAGGCTAGCAATTTTTCTGGACAGTTTATACTCTTGGATAAAGAGTAAACAAAACAACTCCCAGTCCCTCAGACTGAAACCTCCTATATGTGGACCTTTGTCTTCTCTGATCTATTCTCAGGTGCTTAGGGAAGAAATATCCAGTCCCTCCTCATGAACGGAGAGTTGCATTTCATGTTAGCTGTATAATATATGAGATCTCTAAATTTTATTTGTCTGCAAATTCATGCACATCTTTCTGCCATTCCAGATAATATTTAAGCACAGTAAGACTTTCACTGAGTTGAAACCTTTCATTTCAGTTGAGCTACAAAATGAATCTCTACCTCATTGGGACTTATTCTTCTCATGTTCTGTTGGAAAATATCTGCCCATAAGAATGTCTGAATGGCAACAATTTGTATGTCCCACTCAAAGAAGTCCAGCAGCGAATATAGTTAGAATAGAATTAATAAATACAAACAAATTTTGGCAGTTGTCCAAGTATAGCATATGATACTTGCTATTTTTGGTGGCATGCACAATGAAATGTTGGAAACAAAATTTAATATGTATAAAATAGAGTGGGAAGCTACTTGCTGTTATACATCTCCCATAATACATTAGGTAACATGAGCTTTTTAAAACCTCTAAATGAATTCTTTAAAAGACTGCTTTGGTTTTTTGATAATGTGTAATAGTAAAACTAATAGTAATACTTACCACAACATGCAAGGATCTCAAAGTGCTCTACAAAAGAAAATAAGTACCATTATCCCCATGTTACATGGAGAAACTGAGGTACGGACAGGACGTGTTAATACCCCATGGCAATAAATAAGTCAGCAGCAGAAGAATGTAACCTGTGCCTCTTAAGTTTTATGCCCACCTTCTTCTTGCTGAGTAACATTGCCTCCAAATTTTTTTCTAAGGAATCCATGGTTTTTAATACATTATTTGGCACTATGAGTGTTTGCAAAACACTGTTTGACTGTTGTCCAGTCACTCGCTATTTGCAGCCTCTGTCCTAATCCCCATGTAATCCCTTCAACCATGACTCCCTCATCCAACATATCATATTCACAAGCTACCAAAAATGATATTATAGAAGCATAGACCTGTAAAAGACATCATACTGTGAATCTGCTGTTACCATGAAATCATGGAACTTTTCACATGAAACAAAAGCTCATGATGATTCCTACAGTTAGAAGAGTGCTTTCTCATTGACAGTGTTGAATGAGAAGGACATCTGAGGTGGCACAAAGCACAGAGGGATAATTTATACAGGAGCAAAGCAGAAACTCTCGTAACACAATCACAGTGATTAGCTTTTTCAGACACAATTCTAAGAACCACATTATGCAGAGAAATGCTTTGTTAACACCTCTGCAGAATAGGAAAGAATTAAAATTTCATCTGAAGAGGATTTTCATCCTCTTAAGGACCTTCAATATACCTTTCCTGGAAAGCTTAGGTAAATAGCAACGCTCCTGCCACTGACAATATCATAAACAGAGACATGAGAAAGAGTCATTTCACTGTGTGATAACTAACTGATAAACATTCTGGCTTGTGGTGTTCTGGATTTTAAATTCTACTGAGAAATAATATCCACATATTATTTTTATACCATAGTAGATTAATTCTCCTATGATTCAGGTAGAAAATGTCTCTGCACAATTACACAGAGTTTTAACACCACTTAGAATATTGCCTCTTATTGGCTTATTATCTTTTCAGTCAGATTCATGGCCAGAGAAATGACTAGAGCTGCCATTTCAAATCATAAAGAAGTCAGGGGTGTTTTTAAAGTTGGAGATCTTGAAAGATCTATTTGTTTGGTTTTTCTTAATAGCTATCCCTGAGTAGTTTTTTGAACATTCCAGTTAGAGCTAGACATGTCAGATTTCAAACTGCAAATACTATTTCAGACAATTTTAAAATGAAAGTTCACATTTAAATGGTTTAATCAGTAAGTATATCACCTTGTAGGTATAAGAGAACTTACAGCAGAACTTGTCTATCAGACAGTTTGACAATAATAGTGACTGTGCAAAATTAAGCAGCTTAGATAATTTTATAATTAATCTAATGACCTATTTCCCTCTTTCAAATATAGGTCATTACAGCCATCAGGTAATCATAGCATCATGCAAATTATTTCATTATCTTGTATGGAATGAGCCCTTCCTCATAGTTTTCAAATGAAGAGCCTGGGCAGCAAAGTCTGAAAGTGGAATATTCTAGGGATGTATCACTCTGTGCTTGTCCTGCTCTTGTACTCTTTACTACACATCTACACTTGGCCACTGCCTCATACAGGGTATTAGGATGGACAGATCTTTGATGATCTGGCACTGCTGTTCTTATTAGAGAACATTATAACCGAGTGAGTAATTTGTTAAGGAACACCAATACTGGTCTCTCTGTTGATGATACCAAGAACTGAACAGACGAGAACTGAACTGCTAAAAGTTTGTTCTCTCTATATATGGCTTGAAACATACTGGGAGGAGAGGTAGCTAACATATGCTCTACCATTATCAACACTTTTCTTGTCCTGTGAAAAAATCAAGCTTTCAAACTGTCATTTCGCAAGAACATCAAATACATGCACTTTCACACTGAAGAGGGAAATTTCAGCAGAAGTACTTGGAATTAGTTCTTTCTTTTGTGAGATTGTTTGCGTGCATATACAGTAACTAAAGCTTTGAAATGCTATAAACAACTGGCATAATATGAAGTAATAAACATTCCCAAAACAGAGGCGTCAATCTACTTTCAAACCAACCCCACATAAAAAAGGTAAATAGACAGGCTGGCAATGCACCCAAAAGTCAATAATGTCAGGCTGTGTCCTACTATTAAAAAAAAAAATTAAATAATCAGAGTTAAGGGTCGAATGCTCATCATCAGCCCTGCATCTGCAAATGCAAAAACAATTAGCTCTAACAACTCAAATGCCCTTAGCTTTCACTCTTAAGTCTGAGAAAAGTTGGTTCCTACTCAAGAAAGACCCAGGGTTGGAGCTACAAAAGTGTTCTGAGCTGGAACACAGGTCCAGCGGTGATGCTGTGAGGAACATATGCAGAATCCTCTGTCATTACTCCAGGAAATGACAAGGTTTTGGCATCATAATTTAACATTGCAATGTGGTCTCAATCATTTTATATAACATTGTTTTACCATTGTCTTGACATAGTAAAGTGGTCTCCATAGACTTACATTGGCATAATTTTGCCATCGTCTTGACACTGTAATACAGTCTCTATAGACTTGAATTGAATTTTTGTCATTGCCTTGAAATTGTAATGTCCTCTTCCCAGGCTTGTCTTCATAAGCACATCCTCACCATGTGCTTTTATTATCTCATCCTTATTCTGAAACCACTGGGCACTTTTATTTCCTATTAAACTTTGAAAAAGATACTGTTTGAAAGCTAATCCTTGCATGTAATCAGTGACTATTTTAAAACTCCTGCCTATCATTATTTTACAGGATTTGAAAGAATTCCTCAAATCAGAAGTCCAGAATTCATTCCAAGAAAATCCAAACACTGGTAAAATGCTGAAAGTACATGCAAATATGCTAGAAATGTGTATCTTTTATGTTCAATATTATCTGGCTTTTAAGAACATCTTAGGTTAGGCCAGATCATAATGGTTTTGATTCTATATTCTCTACTCTGTAGGGCTGCTTAGAACACTTGAAAAAATTGCATAAATTGGTTAACCTAAGGTTGCTTCAGGAAAACACTGAATCTTTGCAGCTCAAAATCACTTCAATCATCTGTTTAGCATTTTCTGTCTTACGTTGGATAAACCTGTTCAGGACACTTTCTATTTGGGGACTGCTACTACTGGTCCCTTGCCAAACATACGTAGCCATTCAGCTTTCATTCTTCGATAAAGAAGCCCAAATCAAAAGTATTTTCCTTCCTTCATGAAGATGACAGCAACATTTCATGTGTAAATACTTGCTGATTTTTTCCTCATTTTAACAAATGCCCTTATAGTCTTGTTTCTTATAGTGTCAAACATACAGTAAAATACTTTAAAGAAGAACCAGGACTCAACATCTTCAGAACACTTACAGGTAAGTGATGCTGACTACTAAATTAGGAAATTCTTGGCTTGTTTGGCTCACATAAGGTATGATTTCTAAAGGAACTGGGCATTTTCCTTACACTGCTTATAGAACATAAGGCAAACTGATTTATACATTGGGCAGTCTAGAGAAACTCATTTGTAATCAGTTAGTCAACTAGCCTGTTAGGCAACATACTGGTATGTATGTCTTCCTCACTGTGCCCTAAAACCATCTGTCCTTACAGAAATGTAGGGACATTTTCACAGGATTCCAGCTGAAAGAAGCATTTTTAACATGATAAAGTATAACATTTTTAGGAACATTAAACTCAACATAATATTTATATAATGTTTTCCTTCAAAGGTGCAGATGAAATTGCTCTTGCTTTACTAGTAACAAGTTGCAGGCATAGAAGAGTGAAATTAATTTTAATGACGTGAAATGATTAATGTCATCAGAAATAAAGAGACCACACTTGAAAATTTGGAATGCAGAAATAATACATCAGAATACGGAAATTCACAAGTTGATAGTGTGTCTTAATTAGAATTTAAAAGTAATAAGGTGGCACTCTTGTGTTACAGAGGGTGAGATTCAGACACCTAAACATAGGTGCTTACAGTCAGCCGGAGATGCTTGGGTGCCCTGCCTGTCCTACACACTCAAGAAGGGTGCAGACTTCCTGCAGGTCCTATCTTATATCTGTCAGCTCTTGCAGATGCCTTGTAATATCCCAGGGCCCTTCAAATGTCCCCAAATACCTGTGTTTCTGCATTTAAATCACATCCTGGAATCTAAATTAAATTTAGAACTTATTTGGGCTTTCACTGACTTATGTCAGTGAAGTGAAACCAGCAGGAGTAATGCTAATGGGCTTTTGATAACAAGTAAATACTGCTTATGGCAAGCACAGTTTATGCAATTTGCCTACTGAGGGTGGTGCAAGATTTTTTTAACAGAACTTCAAAATAAAGGTTAATAAAAGAAAATAGTTGGAAATTATAAAAGAGAATGCATGTCAGAACTTACAGAAAAAGCAGTCAGGACAACTTTAATAATAATTTTCATGTTCTTTTAAAAACCTCAATGGTACAGCAATAATCTGACCTAAAAACTGTTCTTTCTTTCAGAATTTAACATTCACTTTCCTTTGTATCAAAATAGTATTTGTCATAATGAGATGCAAAGTAACTGAATGCTATGTAACGCAACATGACACAGTACAGTTAACAGAAAACATTTAAAGAACAACACTCATTCTCAAATCAGATAGCCACTGTCATTTCAGAGAACAGGTATCTAATTATAAGTATGTGTGTGGACTCACGCAGAGCAGACAATGAGATGTCTTGGCTACTTGCAAACCAGCAGATACTGTGGTTCACTGAGCATCCAGATTATTTGAGGGCAGTTTGTCACATCTCTAGATATTTCTTTAATGAGTTCTTTTTGCATTTACCAAGCTCCATGTTCGTTGTTTTGTAAAAATTCTATTTGTTCAGTTCTAGTCTAATATTGTTGAGTTTTTCCAAGCAAAATTAGCTAGCTTCTGGGGAAAAAATATATATAAATTTAGCTTTGCAAAGATTTTCTATGGACAAATTAGACCAATAGCAGTAAATTTACGGTGTTGAATTGATATATCATAACAAGAAAGATGACCGGAATTATCCACTTAGTTCAAGTAGTGGCAAAATAGGACACCAGAGAGAAATTTATGGTAGTTTCTACAATACCTATTATCCTATTTAGGCCCTGATCCTATAATTGGGTTTGCCCAAGTGGATCTGATTGCAGGACAAGGGCTATATATCGTATGCTCTTCAGGGTACAGGCAATCAGGATTTTTTTGCTGTTTGGGGTTTTTTTGCATTATAGGTGAGGCCTAGAGCAAAGTAGATGCTACTGCAACAAAAGATAAAATATTGAAATAAGTCGATGTAAAGATTTTCCTCTTTTCATTACCTAAGGAACGTCTATGGACACATTGCATCAGCACAGATTATTAAAATAAGAAGACATTGAAAGATACACTGTGTATCCAAAGAGTTTGGGACTTTATTTTGGACCATGGTAGTAATAGAGAGGGATTCTTGCCTTCTTAATAATAATCACAGTTTAATACTGATTTATCAAAACATTTCTCTGAAATTTCAACAGGGGCAGGCCAGAATTTCTGCCTGTAAATAGTAATATTCAATATCTCACACTTCTAGAAGACTTTTCAACCAAGGATGTTAAACTGCTTTACAAATATTAATTAAGGCTTAATTAAGCAATTAATCAACTGTGTCATATTACTTTATAATTATGATTTATATTGCTCCCAGTGTGTGGTAGGCAATTTACAGATATATGAATGAATCTTGTCCTGAAATATAGAAATTTAGATAATGTGGTCTTTCCTTGTTAATCATGACCCACAGATATCAAATATTTCTCTCTTGTCTTCATCTTTGAACTTTGTACTATCACCATCATAAATCAAGAGCAAGCATCTAGCTACTTCTGTGTGGGGCAAGGCCTATCCATGAAGACTTTTGTGGTGGGTTCCTTTCAACCAGGAGAAAGCCATTGATGTTTCCCATATTTCACCTTTTCCTCTCTCCTAGTTTATATCTTGTACAGAGGTCTGAAGCTAGAGTGGGTTGCAGTGCCTGTGGCTATGCAAGCCAGGCTTTTACAGCTTTTCTGGGATCTCTTTGTTCTGTGAAACCCTGAGAAATACCATCTAGGGAATGCTCTGCACCACAGGCATAATGTAAAAACAGTTCCAAAACAAATGGGTTAACCGTGTGACTGGCTCTACCCAATAACATATCTACCATTCAGCAGTGCAAACTCCCTATCTCTGCAAAGGGCTACCAGTCTAATTTAACAGCACTGTGGAAATAGCTACATTTTTTCCAAGGACTGCTTCGTAAGAAATACCCTTCCACAGATTCCCTCTTAGCAGTCACCAAGAAATACTGCTGGCTTCATTTTTGTAAACTGGTGAGTCTATTTCACAAAAGTTAGCACAAAACACTGTGCAAATACTATTGATTCTTTCTACAGTTGATTAAATAATACAAATCAAAGCACACTCACATGAATACACTGCCTGGGATTAAAGAATGGGAATTAATTTGATGTAATATTCACAACAAATAATTTGGTCGGTTCTAGTTACAGGTTGTATTTTTTGAAGAGATACTACAGAAAATTTTTTCCTCTAATCTATGTAAGCACCAAGTGACTCAAACTGACTGCTTAGTGTCCTAGAAATGCACAGTTCACAGTGCACATGTCCAGAGGTGCAACACATGAGTGGGGTCACAGCCGCATTGATAACACCACATCTGTTCTGTCCTGTGCATGCCTGAAAAGTGCCTCCCACTACTGCAGGTTGATAGGTCTATTTCTCATTATTTGTTTGCATGGGATCACAACTGTTCTTCAGATAATACTAATCCAATAAAAGAGGTCCTGTTAGAGCTATGAAGACTGGCTTAATGGAGACAGAATTTAACTGGGACCAGGAAGAAAGGTTCACTTCCTCAGTTAGGTTAGCTTTCTACAATCGTTAGCCTGCTATTGCTTAATATTTATTAAATATTATGCTTTTGCTTGTATTTATCAAATATTATTATTTGTTAAATGTTAAGCTTTTGCTTAATATTTATTAAGGCACAGCCTTACAAACCACTTGCAAGATGTCATGAAAATAGAAATCATTTGTGATTGTAAAGCTTTCCCCTATTACCGTGGTGTTGAAGGTCACACAAGTGAAACAAATTAAAAGGCCGTTTCTTCTAATCAGTATGCATCTTTACCACTTGCTATTAACAGTTTTTCCTTAAAAAAAAATAAAAATTTAACTGGTATGTTTACCATTTTACTTAAGTTTAATGTGAAAAACCTTAGTATTTTAAGAGGAGTTAATTATATTATGTGGAATAGGTTTGGATGTGGTAAAATCACAATCTGCTAAAGCTTTCTTTAATTTTAAACAAATCTGAAAACACATGAATAAAAAAAAATCCTAAATATGCACTAGAACTTGTAATGATATCAGTCTGCCAATAAAGGGACTCTGCATTTGTGCCTTGATTATATATTGAAACTTTAGGCTCTAATCTATTATTTAAATAATAAATAGACTATAAAGTTTCTCTCAATGTTCTTAGGAGTGAATGTCCTGGATATTTTCAGCCTTGGGTGCTTGCACTGGGAGATTTGTGTGCACATTTGAAGAAAGAAACAAACTGTCTGGTTCTAATGGATTTGAATAGAATCCTGAGGAAGCAGAAACAGAAGCACCTTTACTGGTGGTCATAGGAGGAAAAAATAAAACCAGAAAAACTGGTTACAAAACTCAACTCATATTCTATTTTAAAGCTAAAGAATTTCTGCAAATACTGGACTCCACCTGATGGATGATATGCATGAACTAGGTCATTTGCTGCTACATAAGATATCTCTACGAACTTCCTTAAGCACTCTTCTTCCTTCTCTATTATAAAGAGTAAAATACTGCAGGGATCAAGACATGAAACAGAGGATTTGAAACAATGCACTTGAAATTCCATGTTTTACATTTTAGGGAGAAAGATAATTAACTGAATTACAGACAAGTAATATGTTCAAGATTTCTAGGAAAATTCATGCATATGTAATTTTATATGTAATACATTATTTTTACTTTTGCTCCAAAGAGATAATTATTACTGCTAAAATATTCCTGCTCAGTTACCAGGATATTATGATGGGCTTTGAAAAACTAAAGGTAAAAGGCCAAAAGTCTATCATGAATGTCAGAACATAGGGAAGATTCTCTAGCAGGTTAACTGCCTTGATAAAATGAGGTTATATTTCTTCATGTCTGTATACAGGCTGTTAATGTTCATGAGTATAGAATTTGGCAACCTAGCCTGCAGAAAATGGAGAAGATACAATTAAACTGTAAAATAAGATTTTACTAATTCTCTCAGATATATCTGTGAAGCACTCCCTCATGTCATAGTTCCAGCTAAACAGGTCAGAAATAGGCCATTTATTTTATTTTCCTTTAAATATTTCAAAAATTCTAAATTACAGCAAAGTAAAATGGACATATGCTTGTACAAAAACTCATCTAATATAAATGCTCAAACATGAACTAAAAGATAAAAAATATTTTTTGCTTATTTCTAAAAGAAATAAGTATTTGTCACCATTATAAGACTTATCAGTCATAGATATACAAAAGCAAAAACATTTTAAATATTCAATATTCATGCCAAATGTATGCTTCAAGACATATTTCATTTGAAATTTCTTGTTTCATTCTAGTCTTTGAAGGTTTCAGCAAAGTTAGAGCACAAAACCTTCTTTCCTAGAAGCTCCCTATTTATTACCGTAGCTGCTCTTTATCTTTTTACACTGTAGTAGCCACTGTACGTCAGCAGCTTTTCTGGCACTGCATTGTCTAGAACTGCTAAGGAAGATGTCTGTTCACTAAGAAACTGTCTAGCACATTATTTTGATATGCTCCATAAGTTAGCAGATCAATAGTTAAAAAAAAATCTTTGCTTTCTGATATTGTATGTCCTTTGTTGCTTCAACCATTAACATTTGTGAGCTGCCGTCAGTAATTTCTTTAATGAGATTGTTGTGGTTTTCTTTTGGAAATGTAACTGTCAGGCATTTTACATTTGTCCCTACTAATAATTCCCCAGGCCTTTATTAAAGAGATTTACAGATTTCTTAAATCCGCAGTCCTGCATCACTCAGATACACAGTTCTAATAAAATGATAAATTAGATTTTATTCTTTGCCTTATCCTTACAAATGAACAAATTAAAAAAATGTTTACTGAGCAGTCTGGCGGAAGGTAACAAATTAAACGTTACTCTTCTCTAGTCCTTTTGATAGAAGCAATAGAAACACACATGAAGCAATGTACAATTCTACTTTTTTAAACACATTTTTAAAGTCAAATTGAAGACTTCAGAAGAGAAAAGGAAACATTGGCTGTAAACATGATTTTTATCCAAGGCATGAGGATGGATGCTAATACAGTATTTTCTTGCAGCTGGGTTGTTTTTTTTTTTTGGGGGGGGGGGTGTGTGTGTTTCTTTTTCCTTAAGAAAAGGTGCTAAATTGTTAATGGTTATTTTGCAGTTCTTGCTTTCATTTTAACAGGTACAGTCATGATAATGAGCTGAAGATCAATACTACTGAAATATTATAAGAGATTTAAAACTCCAGACATAAAATAATCGAGAGGAATGTTAAGCTACTTCAGAGTATTCTGGAGAATAGCAAACATGGAGACCTGGATGATTTTAACTCTCCGTGCCTTCCTTTCTACCTGAGTCCTTTCCACTTTCTC